>OX244044.2:34247046-36647046 GCA_945859785.2 Tridacna gigas
TCTGCATGTCCAAGGACCAGTTTACCTCAGAATTAAATCGGTTGTTTAGACAAAATGGATTTTTATGGATCCATAATTGTACGATGACGTGCTTGGTATAATGTTTCTCAGAGATATATTAAACCTCTTTTTACCAGAGTTTGGCTCACACAGTAAATTACCAATTAGTACTGGAAAAAGGGTTATTCCCTTTCACGTGCATTTGCTAAGGTGTACAGGAGAGCCACTGGATATCGATTAGTGGTAGCAACCCTTGGATACTAGTATCATAAATCAGCCGGCAAATGCTCGCAAAAAGGCCCGCATAGGCTCACAGAGACCCGCGGAATAAACATGTCCACATTTTTACTTATGACAAATTACTACATGTATTTATTCATTCAAGATTAACCCTTTCCAAAACGACAAAATTTTGGACTGGTCCAAATTCAAAGAGTTTGCAGACGACAATTTTAAATTTAATGAAAATGGCAGAAAGTTCCCAAAAAAGGTAGAAAACACGGTGGGAAAAGGAGAAATTGCTCGTAACGAGCAATTTCTCCTTTTCCCACAGTGTTTTGAAAAGACTTGTACTGCAGACATGTGAAAACAGGGCTTGTTTGGGAAAGGGTTAAGCCCCCTTTTCGCAGAGCATGTCTAATATTATCATATATGATATGGAAGTGATGTACCAATGTGCTATTTTTAGTAACAGTGTTCGATGATCGACAAATGAAAATTTCAGTGTTTCGTGATAGACTAATTGAGCTTCAAAGGCCTGTGATCAGATAATAAAGTGTTCGCCATGTCCAAATGGAAAGCATATGCACGCGACAAAGTGTTTAAGCCGCAATTCGGTCTTCAAATAAGCATGCAGATGATCAAATATCACTTTTTGATTCAGCAAATGTTTTACACGGCTTTCGAAACCATTGCTGTCATATGAAAGCGACTTTATGTTATACTGATATATTACCTTAGTTTAACCAATATTAGGCTGGGACTCTGTAGTGCCTTACCTTAGGGCACTCATAGGAAAAACCAGTGCCTAGGGTGAAAATCGAACTCCGGACCTCTAACCCTTTACCAAACAGTCCCCATTTTGAAAAAAAAAAAAAAAAAAAAAAAAAAAAAAAAAAAAAAAAAAAAAAAACATTGTAAGGAAAGGAGATTATGTGTGCCTCAGGTGAGGATCGAACCGAGAACCAGTTGGATTACTTATCCAAAATCTTTTAAACCTTTACCAAATAATCCCGAATTTTAACGACCCTGAGGACAGAAGGCTTTTGAAAACATTGTGGGAAAAGGAGACAATGCTGGTAACCAAACAGTCCTGACTTTTAACGACCCTGAAAACAGATACCTTTTGAAAACATTGTGGGAGAAGGAGAAAATGTTGGTAACCAAACAGTCTCACGAAAAAAAAAACAGTGTTTTTAGTGAGGCTCGAACTTGGGGCCATCAGGTTTTGAGTCCTACTCTTTACCATTGAGTCACGCAGCATCCCCAGAGTCACGCAAGACCCCTCAAATATCACTCGGTGTCCGATTGCAAATGACAGCAGAAATAACACCAAGTGACAAAATTGCATAATTAACATCTCTGCAAATTATAAACAACAAACATTTATCTTATCAGCTGTTGTTTTTGTCACGATACTGCAGCATTGTTTCTAACCCTCAACCCTTCAGCGCCACAGGCGAAAACAGGGGCTTTTGCAGACGGTATAGATCAAAGATAAGACAGCACAGAACGTGCAGTCTTTTCTTGGATTTATAGTACCGGCTTGTTCCGTCAAGCATGGATGATACAAATCTCTCAGAGTTTCAGTGGATTGCTTTCCTTTTTTTCCCCAATTTTTGAAAGAAGTTGCATTGACACATTTATGTGAGCCATGCTCTGTGAAAA
This sequence comes from Tridacna gigas, assembly GCA_945859785.2. Lineage (NCBI taxonomy): Eukaryota > Metazoa > Mollusca > Bivalvia > Cardiida > Cardiidae > Tridacna > Tridacna gigas. Next base: position 34,248,934 of record OX244044.2, read on the forward strand.
AGGGGTCTTAATGCATCTGCAAAAAGCTTCGACTCGTGTCAGCCTGCACAGTCCGTGCAGGCTGACACGAGTCGAAACTTTTTGCTGTTGGTCAGTCTTCTGCATGTCTAGGGACCATTCCACCTCATGATCTGGCTGGTTGTTAGACAAAATAGATTGTATATGTCATAGGGTGGACGTTCGTTGAAATAAAATGTACTTTGAAATGATAGCGACTTTGTTTTTTATTTCATTACCAATTATTCTGGTCCGTCTTGTCCACCGTAGTTAGTTTAGTTTTTGCTTATGGTCTAGGGTAGGTAATTCTAACACTAATTAACCTTGTTGAATAACCTGGCCTGACTACTCTTCCTACGCGCACTGCGACTTCACTTTTATGTCTCGTACATGTTTTCAAAATATTGAAGATACATCTCCAAATATATATTATATATATTCAGGTAACATCCCTATTAGTCTACCAAATGACTGTTAAATGTTTATTTGTTGTATTGTCATATTTGTTCGTTTGTATTTCGTTAGTTTAACTGTTCACGTAGATTTTCATTGTTCGACCCTTGCCCGGGAAAATGTATGTAAACCTCCTTCACCACAATGGAGAGAAAGCTTATTATTGTTATGTTTGTTTTCAGATGTCGTAATCGTCAATGTCTGTGTGTATGTCCATATATTCATCCATCGTCTACATTAAACGTCAATTCATCTGACAATCTCGTCGTCAATCAATCGGACCAACAATATAGGCCAAATCCACTGCATAGGCCCAGCCACGTAGGTGTAAATAGAGGGCAGAATTCCGACGACATATAGACCAATGTCATGATATACTTGGTATAAAGCATCGCGGAGATGCATTTAAGCCCCCTTTTAACAGAGCATAGGTCATGTGTATGATACCGAAATATTAAAGCTGCTAGAAAATTTTAATCTAGAAGCGCCGAATAAACTCAATAGACATTTTCTTTCTAGAATAACGCCCAGATAATACCAATTTCGTAGCTGCCTTGTTTCGGTAGTATTTCAGCAAGGCGGACATTGTAAATCAAGGATCAGATAGCACAAAACGTGTTGTCTGATCTTGATGTTCACTGAACGCAAAGGCAAAAAAATAGAAGTGAAAAAGGGTTAAAAAGGCATTTTAAGTCAAGAGTTAAATAAAAAATGCAATGTTCAAAGTTATTTTCGTTGGAAAATCTCGCCGTTTCTGATACTGTTTCCAGTACCTACACGGTATTATTCCTCGCCGGAAATAAACCGCTTTACTATTCTTGAAATTGTAACGTTCACTTTAGAAGGAAAACACGAGTCATAACCTTCTACGGAAATTTTTCTAAATACATTTCCGTTGATATACAGTTTGTACATTTAACTTTTAACGTGGTCTATCAATTCCATTGGCCGTTTTAACCGGAAGATTGATAGATATGAATAACTTCATCGCGGTTGTTGATGTCTGTAGTAATAGATTTACACGAGCGCCGCCATGTTTAAGATCACACGACTGGTAGTGCTTCAAAATGGAAACCTCCTTGATGCGTACGAGGTTAGCTGTAGTTGGATCCACGGCATTTCTTCGAAAACGGTTCGCCGAAAACATTCCTTGGCCCTGATCCTTACCCTAATCCAAACGAATTGTGTCTCAAAGCTTCATCCCAGACAGAGCTTTTCATGAAATAAATCGAGGAATTTAGCAATCCGTACTTTAAAACATACATGGATTTCGACGAAACACCCTTTCGACGAAATGTCGTGCACCTGATGAAGCTACGAAATCGGCCGAGTTGTGACGAGTGGACTGAGTATCAGGCCACATAATTTCGTCAATCGCAGAAAATTTTGTTTTTGTCTTTGTTTTTCGGCTTGTCAAGTTTGAAAAAAAAAAGTAGAATCATCTCGTTACGAGCGGTTTCTACTTTTGCCACAGTGTTTCTGTATGAATTAATTTATCAAACGTATATTCGTGCTGATAATCCATATTTTACGATTTTTCTCTAGTCGTCCGCTTCAAACCCTGTCCAAGGAGAGATCCTCAGATAAATGGGACCGTGCATCAATTACGTCATTTCCATATGATACTTGTGCTGAATGATCTATTGTTGTTATGAAGTAGTGTACCCGAGGCAAGTTAAAGGCTACCATTGATGTGGGCCAAATCTTCTTGTTGTGCTGGGTCAATTTGTTAACCCTTAACCCTTTCCCAAACAAGCCCTGGTTTTCACGTGTCATGCAGTACAAGTCTTTTGAAAACACTGTGGGAAAAGGAGAAATTGCTCATTACGAGCAATTTCTCCTTTTCCCACAGTGTTTTCTACCCTTTTTGATAACTTTCTGCCATTTTCATCAAATTTAAAATTGTCGTCTGCAAACTCGTTCAATTTGGACCAGTCCCAAATTTGTCGTTTGTGAAAGGGTTAAGCTGTGCAGAACGTGCAGTTTGGCCTTTGATCTATACTGTCTGATACGGTGTTTTCCTTCCGGTGATATCGACTTTGAAATCGTAATATTTTTTTTTTTCTATTGCGTGAAAATTTTCGTTGCATTTATTTAGCAGTTTAACGGTTGTTTGACTGTATGGTGTTTAACGCCGTTTTCAACATTGTTTCAGTTATATCGCGGCGGCCAGTGCACCTATCCATGCTTTCCTGGAGTTTCTTTTACAGTACTTCGCACAATGTTCTTTCCAAGCCACTGGCTGCTTTCCCACATAACCATCATCGAAACAATGGTCAGCGGTGAGAGTATTTAGCAGTTTAAAACCCTTAACCACACAATCCCGGCTTTTCACGACTCTGGAATGGAAGGCTTTTGAAAACATTGTGGGAAAAGGAGAAAATGCTGGTTACCAGCATTTTCTCCTTTTCTCACAATGTTTTCTACCCTGTCAAAGACAGAGACCATTATTTGAGCTACATTTAATTTGTCGCCTGCAGATGCTTTCAATTTGGTAGAGTCCAACCCATTTTTCGGCCTCATCTGATTTTGTCGTCTGCAAATGCTTTCAATATACTATATTGAATATAGACCAGCCAAAATTTTGTCGTCAGCTAAAGAGTGAACATTCTAACATTAGCCATATAATATCTGAGATTTTTTTTCCCTAGAAAAGTTATTCATTCTTCTTTTGTTCTTATAATTTGATTTGCCATTACCATGTAAGTGAGTAACTGTCCAGAACAAAACTGTCGTCCAAAAAATAAAATAAGTGCAGTGTGAGAAAGCCAACAGTAAAAAAATGAATTGGGCAACTCTAAAAACTTTAATTTCAGAAAGGGAATCCAACTTGAGAGAACTTTTCCTCGGGCCCTTTTGCCTTGTCATTTGATTATTATGTATTTTGTACAGTTTTATGAATTTTGTTATAGACTAACTTGCCAATGAAACATGTTTAAACGAAAACGAAACGGGTTAACATTCTTAATTGTATCGAGCAATCCTGTTTTTTTTTTTTTTTTTTTTACGATCTTGACGTAGAAGGCTTTTCAAAGTAATTGTGGGAAAAGCAGAAAATTCTGGTAACCAGAATGTTCCCCATTTCCTACAGTATTTACATTCCTTCTAGAGACAAAAATTAAACAATTTTAGCTACATTTAATTTGTCGTCCGAAAAAGCTTTCAAAATGGACAAGTCTAGAAATAATGTCGTTTGATAAAGAGTAAACATGGTGAGCATTGTCGTTAACCCATGATACTTCGACTGCGCTAGACTCCATTTATGTACAGTGGGATATTTAGCTGACAATATCTCGCCTTCATGATTAACCAGTGCAGTATGACGTTAGTTCCGTAATGATACTTTGCGGAACTTTTGACCAATCAGTTGACTTGTTACTTGTAAATCAATATACGGTGGGGTTTTCCTGACTAAATTTAGTAACAACTGTGCGAAGAAATTACTTGTAGCAATAGTAAAACTCTTTATTCTAGAGTTTTCAACTGAATTCTGCATCAATGGTTTTAGTAGTATTTTTTCATCTCGTGAATTTAATTGAAAACGAGATCTAATCAGTAATTAAAAGTACAGGTGCAGGTGCTGAGCGACCGTACAACATACATGGATCCGTGGAAATCGATATTTGACCAATCAGGTCATCGCATTTATTTTGCCCGATGTGCAGCCTTGCTGTCTGCTATTTCGGCTCACAAACAAGCGACTGTTAATGTTGGAGAAGTGCGATATCATGTGTGTTTACAACGCTTAAATTTTGGGAAAAAGTTTAAAAGATGTGCTTTGCGATCTTGTACTGCTTACGTGAGATATACGAAGAGATTTTAAGTTTGGATTATGATTATGATTGAAAATGGGACATCAACAAAGAGTTTCGATCAACGCTATATTACGTAATGGATTAATTAATGTTTGTTTTTTTTTTTTTTTTTGCATCTGAAACTCTCCGAAAAAAACTTAAACTGTTTTATAGTGGAAAACAAAGGTAAAATATATGAAATACTTATAAAAAGAAAGTACATTCACTCAAATAGCTAATCTTGTTTAATAACATCTGCACATCCAAAACGGGGCACGTGTCATCAATGTTTCAGTTTGACGTTAACACTAACCCTTGGTGCGTGAAGAATGCCGAGTGTGTAGATACAGATCAGAGTGCAAAAAATGCAGTTTATTCTTGGATTCAAACCATCTGCTACTTAAATTAAGTACATTTACGTGTATTCTTTCCTGTAGGTACATGTAGATTTCAATTATGAAACAGACCAAGTTCTGTTTTGTACAGTTTTGGAAGTTCAGCTCAAAAGGCAACTTATGTTAATTAAATCAGCTTTTGACTTAGCCATATTTAGGTGGATTAGCACATCTATCATTTCAAAGGGTATGTCGGTAAACTGTTAACTGATAAGATGTGTGTTTGATTGCTGCTGTAATCCACTCGACCACCCGTTGTCTTCAGTATATCAAAGATAAAACAAACTACCGCCAATGATATTAACAAGTTTGCTAATTGACAGCACACTTTACACTTTTTAAAATCATCAGGCAACCATTTTCCCTTAACTTGCAATTTAAATATTCCTCAGACTTCCACCTCTCTGTTGAATGAGACAATCTATAAATATTTCAAAATGCTTGTAATTTTAATGTAATTTATTATCGAATACGATGTTGAGACAACCTAACAAGCCCTACAAAAATATCAATCATCTTTAATTTTATTATTTTTAAGCAAAACTGAGAATTATGAGGTGTTTCATTCTTTCTCGCAGAAGTTCAAAACTTTGCTGGCACATGTATTACATTGTCTGTAGCCCCTGAAATTCACACTTTTTGTACAAATCCTTGTTTGAATAAGTTCAAGTATTCATGTATTTCTTGCCGAGAATCCATCATCCGCAGAAACATATGAAAAGGAATATTTTTCCGGAATTTAATCGAAAGAAACAGTCATGACAGCACGATTTAAGTAGCCTTTCTGCTATGCTGTATATGTATTTACTGCGTTTGTTTGTGAGCCCTTAACGACGGTAACCAAGGAAGTCGGTTTATCTCATCGCCACGGATCCATGTATTACTTGTCATTACTGTATAATTATATACATGAAGAGTTTTTTTAACCCTTAAGCTGCTAAGCGCGTGTCACTGACCCTTTGCAGACAGCACAGATCAAGATCAGACTGCACAGAACGTGCAGTCTGATCTTGGATCTACACTGTCTGATAAGAAGATATTTTTCTCCAAAAATAGGTTTGACAGAATAAAGTTTTTTTCTAAAAGTGGTCAAAACATATTCTAAGGTCCTTTCCCCTACCCGTAAAGCTCGATTTTGTTGTTACATCTATAAAGAATTTTCCTGTCATATTTAGGGTTGCTGTCAGACAATTTTCCATTCTTCAAATTCCCAAGTGTGTGATACAAACGGAAAACAAATATATATTTTTTTTATTTATGATTTGGCTCAGCAGGGACCCGTCTAACAATCTAGCGATCTTGAAATCTTAACCGAACGGGAAAAAAGTCCGGCAAATAGATATTGAAAGCAGATTCTTACGACAAAGGACAGGTGTCCATGACAGTCTTTTTTGGGCGAGAATAGATTGATTTTTGCCAAATTTGTTGATAAATACTAGTATTTATTGGCTATTATTTGGTGAAGTATTATAGAGCACCTCCAACCCATCTATAGCTATTGACATATTTTTCTTTTCTTTGCATTTCCCGATTAGTAATGATCTTTTATGTACACTACCGCTATTCCGGTAATTTATATAAACCCTTTTAGTGCATCTTTAAGCACAGGTGTGTAAATCGAAAATCCAATTAGCGAGTCCCTAAATCGATCGGACGAAAATGCTGTGTGACATCAGAGCATGAATTAAGACAACTTCCGCCAAGTTCCGGTTAGCGATACATGAAATTCGAAAAGCATCGCGTTAGTCTAACCTCTTCTTATATTTACGTGCAAAAAAACCTTATTTATTTGTAACTATGCCAAGAGGAGATCGAGGTGGAACATCTAAAGGCACCGGTGTTAGGTGTGTTGCAGCGGTCATCATCGTGTCTTCCATGCTGTACCTATACTTGAGAAAAGTGGATGGGGTAGATAATTTGATACGATTTCAACTTTTAACCCTTAGAGCGCTGAATTTATGAAATAAACCTCTTCAGTGAAGAAAATCATCCGAAATATTGTCATTTCAAGGTTGTTTTAGCCAGAAGGTGTATTGAAGTAGCTGACAGTGTAGATCAGAGATCAGACTGCACGTTCTGTGCATTCTGATCTTGATCTACACTGTCAGCAAGAACAAGTTAAGTTGGTTCCAGCGCTTTAAGGGTTAAGACTAAATCGCAAATATCTTCCATTTGCAGCCACTATGAATATTCATTTATTTCATGTAGGTACTAACCATATAAGATGTAAATGATGCAGACAGTGTAATACAGCATTCTTCTGCAAGTTCTGTAGTTATAATCCATTTAAGTTGTGCCTAAATTTCGCTTGTCATCTCCAACTTTGCGAAAAAACACAAAATTGTTTCATTGCTTTATGGAAAACTAGGATATGTTGATATCATTATACTATACATGGTAGACATTCCATAATTATGAGGAGTTTGCTCTGCAATGAACAACACTGGAGTTATCTGCCCTTGAAAAATTGAAAAATGCTATCGTTTGATGTTCTGATACTAGATGTACTTACAATATATTGCACTGGACTAAACTCGCTCAAACCCAAATTTTATAGATGGTTGTCAGGAATAGGTAGATCTATAGAATAAGTTTTGTATGGTGACCTTGAGCTCCAATTTATGACTGATAATTCTCCTACTAGGGTTGAGTAGTGATGGAAAATCACAATTGATTAATCAGATAACTAAACCGATCGATTACCGATTGTAAATCTGCTTTTGCTTCTTTATGCACCCTTTGCCTTTTAGCCTGTATGCTTACCTCCATAATACATAACTGCATGGCAAGTGGATGCTTTGTGGGCTTTGTTATTTTGTAATGACAAGATTCCCTCTATCTTTGGATTTTCTTTTGCCACCACTTTTGCCAAATGGAAAAAAAAAAAAAAAAAAAAAGATTGCAAGACTTCGAAATTTCAAGTGCCAATTTTAAGTTGAAATTAGGAATCAACATCATTTCAATATCAGTTACAGAAAAACCACAAGTTTGAGTTTAATAATAGGTTAAAAAAAGGATATGGAAATTTTATTTAATTATTAACCCTTTCCAAAACAAGCCCTGGTTTTCACGTGTCTGCAGTACAAGTCTTTATTGAAAACACTGTGGGAAAAGGAGAAATTGCTCGTAATGAGCAATTTCTCCTTTTCCCACAGTGTTTTCTACCCTTTTTGATAACTTTCTGCCATTTTCATCAAATTTAAAATTGTGGTCTGCAAACTGTTTCAATTTGGACCAGTCCAAAATTTGTCGTTTGGGAAAGGGTTAACTTATCTTTTCTAAGAGTTTCAATTTTGTTTATGAAGAACATTGACTCAAGTTATGTCAGGACTTGTGCATACATGTATATCCACCTTAATGGCAAAGACATGTCATTGTCATAATTATTATATATTTCTTTTACCAGAAATTCGCTTTCCATACAACTCCAGGGCACAAATCTTGCACTCTCTGTGGTCTGAACTAGTGAAACTTTTCCCATGCCATTCAAATAATTTTTTTTCTAACACATGGAAATTGTTTTGTTAGAGCATTTTTCCAAGTATATTATCAAATGAAAAATTCTAAATGGTTATCAATTTTATTTATTGCATGGGAAGTGATTGATTATTGTGTCATGGTGGCACATGCAGCTGGTTAATAATTTGATTTATTTGCTATAAATACACTGGCCACAGTTCATTGACTCAATACCCAGATCATTGCATAGCGAATAGACAGAAATATTCCAATATCTTAAAAAGTTCTTGATGAGATTGATTTGAAGGGTTTTTCCACTAATTGTAGGGGAAACTACTCTTCAAAGCATCAAACGATAAAAAAGATATTGCCCTTTGACAACAAGGACTAAATAATTTTTGACATTTCATCCATGAATTGGAAGAATCAGTCAGTTTTAAGTCGACTAGAACCATTTGTTTAACCCTTTCCCAAACAAGCCCTGGTTTTCACATGTCTGCATTACAAGTCTTTCGAAAACACTGTGGGAAAAAGAGAAATTGCTCTTAACGAGCAATTTCTCCTTTCCTCACTGTGTTTTCTACCCTTTTGGAGAACTTTCTGTCATTTTCAAATTTAAAATTGTCATCTGCAAACTCTTTGAATTTGGACCAGTCTAAAATTTGTCGTTTGGTAAAGGGTTAAATAAATTTTTCATTTGTTTGACATATGGATCCACATTATCTCACTACTGGTCGTAGTTTGGCAAAATAAAAAAGCAACAGACTTCTAGAAATGTTGATGCAAAAAGCCCAAACACTATTTTGTTTGCGAATAAAGTTTCGTGCCAGTTATTAATTGTGGAAATTCCTATGGATTTGATCATTTTGAATTAGCAAGGTAATTAACAGTTATACATGTGTCATTCAAGTTCAGGATTTTCATACAATATTGCCGCACAAATTTGAGAAAAAATTCATTTTCCCAAAGAATAGTTGAAGACTGGAATAGCTTTCCTGAGGATGTAATCTTGTGCAAAACTGTAATAGTTTTAAACACAAATTAACTGACTTTGGAAAAGACTACCAGTCAAGTTTAAAGCCAAGTGCTATGGATTGGAACCACAGTCGGTAAGAGAAGTTTATACAAACGGATCCAAGAGGCCAACGCCTTACTAGATCTCGAAAACAGTGTAAAACAACTTACGTGCTAATTATCACCTATGACAATCAACATAGGCATATTAAAACACATTTCCGATGTTAACCTATAGCCTGGTTACTGGTTTCGTTTATGTAATTGTTCATAAATAGCAAAACGGGGAACAAGCAATAAGATGTCTGGCTTATGTAAATCATAGGACTGGCGTCATTCACTGCATTGACTTGTATTTTGCTGCACCAAATTAAAATTTCTTTTGCAAATGGCGGAAAATCCGAAGCCCAAAGGAGATGTACATGGTGCCGGAAAGATACAAAACCAACCGAAACGTGAAAAAAGTACGGATAATAATCGATGATGAAAATTTATGATTGATTGTTGCCGACTTGATACCTGGTCGATTAGTTTTTGATTGTTGGCGACAATCGACACAACACTAGGGTTTAGGTAACAAACTTTCATGTTACAATTTAGGATTTTGCATTTACAGGATACAACAATTTTGTACGCCTGTTGGCAAGGTTTAATATTCATGATGTGATTCTAAATTACACTTTGGTGACCTTGACCGTTTTTTTCACTGTCACTAGGGGACTCCAAGCTCTTTTCCAGAAATTCCAGTTGGGTATGACAGTATATAGTGACACAGCATGTTGACTCTAACATTTTGATCTTGTAGTAAAACCTGGAACACCTATCTATTTCTATTTGTAAAAGGATCTTGTCTTTGACAGATATGATCTCCCTACATCTTTAGAGATACATGTATTGCTATTACACGACATCTGTTCTTTGTTGAAGCACCATCAGCGATATCTTCAGCACTGAATGTCAGATTTATTATAATCCTTTACCAAACGACAAAATTTTAGACTTGTCCAAATTGAAAGCATTTGCAGACGACAAAATAAATGTGTCTCACAAATTGAAATCTATTTTTGGGAAGGGTAGAAAACATTGTGGGAAAAGGAGAAAATGCTGGTTACCAGCATTTTCTTCTTTTCCCACAATGTTTTCGTAAGGCTTCTTCCTAAGGGTCATTAAAAGTCGGATTGTGTGGTAAAGGGATAAAGTAAACTAAGCCATGGCAATTAAGAACCCCCCTCTCTCCCCCACTAATGCTTCTATCCTACGCCATCCTATTGCAAACTTTATTTTTTGAAGATGATATTTTGTGAAATATGATTATATGATAAATCACAGGAGCTTCCTCGTCAAATTCTTGTATCTTAATTGTATCTGTGGTATGTTGACAGAATATCCTCTAAGACAAGGAACTATCGCAACAATGTATGTCATGAGTTTTTTCTCCTCAAAGGAAAATCATTTTTGTGCGTTTAACATAATAACTTTAGAAACAATGATTTGCAAACACTCTTTTAGGTGACAAACACATTGTATTCATCACATGTGGAACTAAATATTTTAGATGTCTTTGATATGGTGGCATATAACTGCCACCATCATTTAGGTGACAAACACATTGTATTCATCACACGTGGAACTAAATATTTTAGATGTCTTTGATATGGTGGCATATAACTGCCACCATCATTTAGGTGACAAACACATTGTATTCATCACACGTGGAACTAAATATTTTAGATGTCTTTGATATGGTGGCATATAACTGCCACCATCATTTAGGTGACAAACACATTGTATTCATCACACGTGGAACTAAATATTTTAGATGTCTTTGATATGGCGGCATATAACTGCCACCACCAGCTGACCAAGTTGTGGCAGACATTTCGTGAAAATAATGATAGTTCACATTTTTTATCAGAAATATCATGACTGATGATTTCTAGCTCCACTGGCTGGAGCCCAGCATGTTTATAAATCCTGTGTCCATCATGAACTTTTATTTTGAATACCCTTTTAAATTACTGAAGCAAGTTTGACCATACCTCACAGAACTGATCCTGTCATGGTCGAGTTTAGATTTTCTTCAAAGTATGTTATACATCAAGAATTCAGTGTACCATGGTAACCAAACTGAAAAATACCGAAAATCTTTGAGTCTTCTTCAAAGCCACAAGTTAAAGTCTCTGCAAATTTATTTAAGTCTCTTCAAATTTATTTACCTCTTAACCAAACGACAAAATTTTAGACTAGTCCAAATTCAAAGCATTTGCAGACAACAAAATAAACATGACTCAAAAATAGAAAATGGTTTTGGGAAGGGTAGAAAACATTGTGGGAAAAAGAGAAAATGTTTTCAAAAGATCCTTTCCTGAGGGTGGTTGAAATTCGGAATTGTTAAGTCATTCTCCCCTCTCCACCCCCAGTGCTTTCAGTCTGGACAGGGATTGTAAATTACATTGTTATGTAAATGGCATATTAAATTACAAAGGGACTATAATGAATATTCCATGTACCATTATGCATCAACATGTCAACATGAAATTTTAATATTATAGTTACAAAATTCAAATCTGGTAGCTATGTAACATGAACTGTTGAATATTGTCGTGACACCTCCTACAGCAATAATGTATGAAACCATTGATAGATTTACCCTTATGGAAAAGGAAGAAAAAATGTACAGTGCTGTTTAGTCATAAAATTTAAGCAAAAGGCTGACAATGTAGATTTAAGATCAGACCATGCATTCTGTGCAGCCTGATCTAGGGTCTATACTGTCCACAAAGCCTAATTTGTGCTAAGGGCATACAGAGCTATTTACCAGAGCACAAAATTGAAGGCATTTTTAGACAATAAATGTGGTTCATATGTCAGATGGGCTCTGAATGAGTGGAAAAAATGCTGGTAACCAGCAATTTGTACTTTTCCCACAGTATTTCATGCCTCTGAAGAGACCAGTCCCATCGTTTAGGCCACACTGAATATATCATCTGCAAATGCTTTCAAATGTTGACCAGTCTTAACCCTTATTCTACCATATAAAAGAAATGAAACTTTCAAGCCAATAATAGTAATCAAAGTACTGAAAGTATTGACATACTAGCGAATTTGATTGATTGATTGTTTGTATGGTGTAACTGTTTAACCCTGTTTTCAACATTATTTCAGTTATGTAGCAGTGGACAGTGCACATATCCATGCTTTCCTGGAGTTCTTTTACCAGTATTCTGCACAATATTCTTTCCAAGCCACTGGCTGCTTTCCCACATTTATATCATAACCATCGTCGAAACGTGAGAGAGAATTGAATCCTGTCACAATGACTATCATCAATCCTCGGAAAGAAACTTGCCGAGTTGGGGATCGAACCAGCGACCTCCTGTTCCCAAGTCCTGTACACTACCGACTGAGCTGCTGGGGCTATGCCTGTTATTGGTTAACTGTAATCCAGTTTAAGTTTAACCCTTAACCTGCTAAAAATGATAAACGAAACTTTCAAGCCGATGGTAAACACCTGAATATTGCTATTTCAAAGTTATATTTTGGAGAAAATAATATATCCTCTTATCGGACAGTGTAGATCCAAGATCAGACTGCATGCTCTGAGCTGTGTGGTCTTAATCCACACTGTCCGCAAAACGTCATTGAGTCGCAGTAGTGCTGGTAAAAGAAACTCCAAGAAAGCATGGATAGGTGCTCTGGCCGCCGCATTATCAGTGAAATAATGTTGAAAACGGACTTAAACACCATGCAATCAATTAGTCAATATCCAATAGCACAAGATGTAGTTAACTATTTAACTCTCTTTACTAAACGAAAAATTTTACGCCAGTCCAAATTCAAAGCTGTTGCAGACCATAATTTTAAAGTGCTTGAACTGATGAAACCCGATTCCAAAAGGGTAGAAAACAATGTGGAAAAAGGAGAAAATGCCAGGCATTGTTTGGTAAAGGGTTAATATTCAAGACTAGAATAACAGTTCAACATAACAGTTTAACTGTACCCAATGATCTAAATAATGAATGACTGAAGGAATGACAAGGGTTCCCTGTCCAGTGAGGGTTAATGTAACTGGGATTTGCTACAAGTTACCTAGGTGTATCTATTAATAGATTCATTCATAATGTTACAGTGGTGTAGGAATTAGTGATTCTCTGCTTTGCATAGGTCACTTAATTTACATATAAGCAAAGATCTGGTACCTTGTAAATGACATCTTGTTCACTTTATCACTTTGTAAGACGACATATTCAAATTGGAGTGGTAGAGATTTAGTGGTTTTTGTCAAAATTGTCATATATAACAAAATTAAGATTTATAACAGAAATAAGTATTTTTCTGTGAGGCAGTATTTGGCAACTGTGGGGTTTTTTGTTTACTTTGACTCTAGGTCAGTCTTGATGCCTGTAGACTAGCTTTGCTAGTCTAAAAACCAAACTTTTCCTGTCATCCTATGTCAAAGGTATTTTTTGGAGGAGAGATATCTCCTTATCGGACAGTGTAGATCCAAGATCAGACTGCATGTTCTGTGCAGTCTGATCTTGATCTATGCTGGCCGCAAAAGGTCAGCGAGTAACGCTTAGCAGCCAAAGGGTAAAATTTTGCTGTTTGAAAATGAGTTCAATCACTCAGTTCTTCATAATTACTCGTAAGTAAATGCCGTTCCAAGTGCACTCGTGCATCATCTATCTTGGTTCTGATTTTTGAAACTCTTTACCAAAGGACAAAATTTTATACTTGCCCAAATTGCAAGCAATTTTGCAGACGACAAATGAAAAAAATACTCTAAAGCTGAAATTTTTCTTTTAAAAGGTTGAAAACATTGTGGGAAAAGAAGAAAATGCTGGAAACCAGCATTTTCTCCTTTTCCCACAATGTTTTCAAAAGCCTTCTCCTTCAGGGTCGTTAAAATCCGGGATTGTGTAGTAAAGGGTTAAATTCTGATAGAAAATGGGCATCAGTTAACAATGTTTTTCTTTCATTTTGCTGAACTTATTAAACAAATGGGTCCAACATGGCTCAATGGTAAAATGTAGTACTGGTAATCTGGAGGCTGCAGGTTCCAGCCTCACTGGAAGCACTGGTTTTTTCGTGGGAGTCTCCTTGGGCAAGACACTTCAGTGCCCTAGCCTTGTACTGGTAAAACCCAGGACAAACATGAATATGTTAGCTGTCGACATGGTATGACTGAAATAATGTTGAAAACGGCATAAAACACCATTTGATTTTTCATCCGTAAGTGCTGTCAATATGAAGCAATCTAAAATTATGTTGTTTGCTAAAAAGATGATTCTTTAACCCTTTACCACACAATCCCGAGTTTTAACAACCCTTAGAAAGAAGTCTTATGAAAACATTGTGAGAAAAGGAGAAAATGCTGGTAACCAGCATTTTCTCCTTTTCACACAATGTTTTCTACCCTGTCAGAAATCCCAAGCCCATTTGTACCAATTTTTAAATTACTGTCTGCAGATGTTTCGAATTCAGAAGAGCCTAAAATTTGTCGTTTGGGAAGGGGTTAAGAGGCACGAAATGACTGACTGACTTGTCCATTAAGGAAAGCACCTGCAGGTAATGCTAAGAATTGACCTTAAAACTGCTAAGAGCGACTCAAGGACCTTTTGCAGACAATGTAGATCAAGATAAGACTGGACAGAACGTGCAGTCTGATCTTGGATCTACACTGTTCGATATGAAGATATTTTTTTAACAAAAAATGACTTTGAAATAGCAAATTCAGCTTTCTAACTTTTTACTACTGTCTTGAAAGTTTCTTTAACTCTTTACAATGCCACTTTTTAACGAACCAGGGAATGAAGTCTTTTGGAAACATTGTGGTGAAAGGAGAAAATACCAGTAACAAGCATTTTCTCCTTTTCCAACAATGTTTTCTACCCTATGAAAGAAATACTGCACCATTTGAGATACATTGAAATTGTTGTCTGCAAGTGCTTTCTATTTGGACAAGGCTAAAATTTTATCGTCTGGTAAAAGGTTAACTTATTTGGAAGGTTGAAGGTTAACCCTTGGAGTGCCATAGAAACCCAGTGCACATTTTCATTGTAGGAACATGATTGTGTTAACTCTTTACCAAATGACAAAATTTTATACTAGACCAAATTCAAAGCATTTGCAGACGACAAAATAAATATTGCTAAAATGATGTTTTTTGACTTTGATAGAGTAGAAAACATTGTGCGAAAAGGAGAAAATGCTGGTATCCAGCATTTTCTCCTTTTCCCACAATGTTTTCAAAAGGCTTTCTTCTCAGGGTATTTAAAAGACAGGATTGTGTGGTAAAGGGTTAAGAGAACTGAACAATTTCAATGTTGCTTTTGTCCAGAATGTCTTCACTAAAGCTTACAGTGTAGCCCATAAATCAGACTTCACATTTTGGTGTGGTCTGATCTTTATTTACACTGGTTGAAAAGATGAACAAAGTTGTGTAAGACAGCCCTTTACCACACAATGCCGCCTTTTAATGACCCACAGAAAGAAGCCTTTCGAAAACATTGTGGGAAAAGGAGAAAATGCTGGTAACCAGCATTTTCTCCTTTTCCCACAATGTTTTCTGCCCAATCAAAGAAAAATTGCACAATTTGAGCCACACTGAAATTGTCGTCTGCAAATGCTTTCAATTTGGACAAGGCTAAAATTTTGTCGTCTGGTAAAAGGTTACAAGTTAACTCCTTAGCAAATGACAAAATTTTTGACTTGTCCAACTAGAAGTACATGTTATTTGCAGATGACAGATTAGATGTGCCTTAACCCTTTACCAGACGACAAAGTTTTAGCCTTGTCCAAATTGAAAGCATTTGCAGACGACACTTTCAGTGTGGCTCAAATAGTATAATTTTTCTTTGATAGGGTAGAAAACATTGTGGTAAAAGGAGAAAATGCTGATTACCAGCAGCATTTTCTCCTTTTCCCACAATGTTTTCAAGTTTTCTTTCTCAGGGTTGTTAAAAGTCAGGATTGTGTGGTAAAGCGTTAAATGATTGGATTTGTCTTTGGATGGGATGAAAACATTGTGGGAGGAGACAATGCTGGTCACCGGCATTTTCTCCTTTTCCCAAAATGTGTTCAGTATCCTTCTGTCCTCAGGCTCATTAAAACAGGGGACTGTTTGGTAAATGGTTAAATATGATTCAGTTGATATGCCTTTGAAAAGGCTGAAAGAACAGTGTTTTCTTTGGATTTTTAGAAATATTTTCAAAGCTGTTTTTGCTGAGGGTTGGGAAACAAAAGGAGAACACGACTGAGTTTTGTAACGGATAAAAATTGCTGGTAACCAATGATAATTACTTTTTCCATCATGTGTTTTGTCTTTTCCGAGTACAAATTCCACTCGTTCAGCCACATTCAAGTTGTTTGTTCCAATTGCTTTCAGAATAGATTAGTTTAAGATTGCACGCCAAGCCCTCGTGGCTCAGTCGGTAGCGCACAGGACATGAGAACAGGAGGTCGCCGGTTCGATCCCCGGCTTGGCCAATTTCTTTCCTAGGATTGATGATAGTCATCGCGACAGGATTCATTCCTCTCTCACCGCTGACCATTGTTTCGATGATGGTTATGTGGCTTGGAAAGAATATTGTGCGGAGTACTGGTAAAAGAAACTCCAGGAAAGCATGTATAGGTGCACTGGCCACCGTGATATAACTGAAATAATGTTGAAAACGGCATTAAACACCATACAGTCAATCAATCAATTAAGATTGCACAGCTTGGTAAAGTGTTTACTCTTTATCAATGGACAAAATGTTAGACTTGTCCATATTGGAAGTCCTTGCAGACAAGTTAAATGTGGCTGAAATGAGACTTTCTGTGAAAGGTTAGAAACTATTGTGGGAAAAGGAGAAAATGCTGGTTACCAGCATTTTCACCTTTTTCCCACAATGATTTCAAAGGCTTTCTTTGTCATGGTCATTAAAACTTGGTATCATCTGGTACAGGGTGAAAGGAGTTATTGCAGTTGCTACATAACAAAGTACAGTATAGTATTACATAATATTTCCTAAAAAGGTTTTTAATGTGTTTTTAACTCTTTACCAAACGACAACATTTTGGATCTGTCCAAATTGAAAGCATTTGCAGACAACAACAAAAATGTGACTCAAAAATTGAAATTATTTTGTGGAAGGGTAGGAAGCATTGTGGGTAAAGGAGAAAATGCTGGTTACCGGCATTTTCTCCTTTTCCTACAATGTTTTCAAAAGGGTTCTTTCTTAGGGTCGATAAAACTCGGGATTGTGTGGTAAAGGGTCAAACAACGGAATGCCTTTTAGAACTAAAAGAACATTGTAACCTGTTACCACCAAATCCCCCCTTTTAATGACCAGAACAGAGAAAGCTTTTGAAAACATGGTGAGAAAAGGAGAAAATGCCGGTAACCGGCATTTTCTCCTTTTCCCACAATGTTTTCTGCCTTATCAAAGAAGTTCCATCACTTGAGTCTCATTTAAACCTTTACCACACTATGGGTTTAACTATCCTAACAGAGAAGTCCTTTAACTCTTTACCAAACGACAAAACTTTAGACCGGTCCAAATTGAAAGCAGTTGCAGACGACAAATCAAATGTGACTCAAAAATTGAAATTTGTTTTGGGAAAGGTAGAAAACATTGTGGGAAAAGGAGAAAATGCTGGTTACCAGCATTTTCTCCTTTTTCCACGATGTTTTCAAAAGGCTTCTTTCTCAGGGTCATTAAAAGTTGGGATTTTGTGTTAAAGGGTTAACTATCCTTATAGAGAAGTCGTTTGAAAATATTTTGGGAGAAAGAGAACATGATTACAACCAGCATTTTCTCTTTTTCCCACAATATTTTTTACCCTTTCAAGGAAAGATTTCATTTTTGTGCCATTTGTCGTCCGAAAATTGCCTTTAATTTGGACGTGGATAATATTTTGTCACCTGGGAAAGAGTTAAAGTGTCGTCTGCAAATGCCTTCAATTTGGACAAGTATACATTTTTGTTGTCTGATAAAAAGGATTAAGCCTTTTTTTTACCCACAACAGAAAAATTGCAGTTAGTTTATTTGATTGCTTGATTGATTGTATGGTGTTTAACGCCATTTCTAACATTATTTCAGTTACATCGGGGCGGCCAGTGCACCTATCCATTCTTTCCTGGAGTTTCTTTTTACCAGTACTCCGCACAATATTCTTTCCAAGCCACTGGCTGCTTTCCCACATAACCATCGTCAAAACAATGGTCGGCAGTGAGAAAGGAATGAATCCTGTTCCAATGACTATCATCAGTCCTCGGAACGAACTTGTCCACGCCAGGGATCGAACCAGCGACCTCCTGTTCTCAAATCCTGTACGCTACGAACTGAGGTACGTGACTAGGCCAGTTTATTTGATACTTTACCCCTTTCCCAAACAAGCCCTGGTTTTCACGTGTCTGCAGTACAAGTCTTTTGAAAACACTGTGGGAAAAGGAGAAATTGCTCATAAAGAGCAATTTCTCCTTTTCCCACAGTATTTTCTACCCTTTTGGAGAACTTTCTGTCATTTTCATCAAATTTAAAATTGTCGTCTGCAAACTCTTTCAATTTGGACCAGTCTAAAATTCATCGTTTGGGAAAGGGTTAACTCTTTACCAAACCACAAAATTTTGGACTTGTCTAAAATGAAAACATTTACATGCAACAAATTAACTCTTTACCAAACGACAAAATTTTGGACTGAGCCAAATTGAAAGCACTTGCAGACAACACATTAAATGTAACCAAAATGCTGATTTCTCTATTTGATAGGTTAGAAAACATTGTGGGAAAAGGAGAAAATGCTGATTACCAGCATTTTCTCCTTTTCCCACAATGTTTTCAATAGCCTTCTCTTTCAGGGTCGTTAAAACTCGGGATTGTGTGGTAAAGGGTTAAAGGTGACTAAAAATTGAAAATTGTTTTCAGCAGGGAAGAAAACATTGCGGGAAAAGGAGAAAATGCTGGTTACCAGCATTTTCTTCTTTTCCCACAATGCTTCCAAAAGGCGCTATTTCTCAGCGTCTTTTTAAGTCAGGAATGTGGTAAAGGGCTAAGGGTTAAAGGTTAAACGCTTTTGCAACACGAACCTTTACCAGTTACCAGTAATATCTCCTTTTCCATTTATGTTTTTGATGGCATGTTTTTTCCAAGGACGTTAAGAATCAGGATTGTTTGGTAAAGGGTTAACTCTTTTCCAGATGACAAAACTCTGGACAAATCCCTAGCATCTTAGATGACAAATTAAATGTGGCTCAAATGGGGAAGATGGTAGAAAACATTGTGGGAAAAGAAAAAAAAAAAAAAAAAAAATAATGTTTCAAAGCATTTTCTCCTATTTCCGCAATGTTTCCAAAACTCTTTTCCATTAGGGTTGGTAAAATTCAGGATTGTGTGGTAAAGGGTTGAAGGCTTAAAGACAGATTAATGGTGGCTAAAATGACAAAATTTGTTCTTAAAAGGACAGAAAACATTGAGGGAAAAGGACAAAAAAAAAATGCTGGTAACTAGTATTTTGTCTTTTTCCCCACATTTTCAAAAGTCTTCTTTCCCAAGGTCACCGAAATTATTACATAAAGGGTTAACCCTTTACCAAACAATCCCGGGATTTCACGACTCTGGGAAAGAAGGCTTTTGAAAACATCGTGGGAAAAGGAGAAAATGCTGGTAACCAGCATTTTCTCCTTTTCCCGCAATGTTTTCTTCCCTGCTGAAAACAATTTTCAATTTTTAGTCACCTTTAACCCTTTACCACACAATCCCGAGTTTTAACAACCCTGAAAGAGAAGGCTTTTGAAGTCATTGTGGGAAAAGGAGAAAATGCTGGTAACCAGCATTTTCTCCATTTCCCACAATGTTTTCTGCTCTATCAGAGAGCTTAAGCTCATTTGTTCCAAAGTTGAATTTGGTGTCTGCAAATGCTTTGGAATTGGTCTATTGTAAAATTTTGTCATATGATAAAGGGTTAACTCAACAAAGCTTTAGACTTCTTAGGAATCCATATTGAAAGCACTGCATTCTTTTTAATACTTTACCACAAAGTTCCGACTTTTAACGACCCTGTAGAAGGCTTTTGAAAGCATTGTGGGAAAAGGAGAAAATGCTGGTAACCAGTATTTTCGCCTTTTCCGACAATGTTTTCTACCCCTTTCTCTTCTAAAAACAAATTCAAATTTTTGAGTCACCTTTATTTTGTTGTCTGCATATGCTTTCGATTTGGACAAGTCTAAAATTTTGTTCTCTGGTAAAGAGTTGAACGATGAATTTATCAAGTAGAAACCATTACAAGCAATTTCTTTTTGAATTTTATGACAAGATTCTAGACTTGCCCAAATTTAAAGCATTTGCAGATGACAGATCGTATCTGTCCAAAATGAGGGGAGCTGTCTGTGACAGGGTTACCAGTATTTTCTTCTTTTCCTGATTGTTTTCAAAGGGCTTCTTTTTCAGGGTCGTCCAAACACGGAATAGCGTGGTAAAGGGTTAATGTTGAACCTTTCGTTGAATTTGTCGTTGAATTTGTCGTCTGCAGGGGCTTTTATTGTGGACATTTCTTGAAGTTTGTCTTCATGCAAAACGTTAACGTTGAAACTTGATTTCAGATTCAAGATCTGGCAAGGCTTGAAGGGGCTGGATTTGAAATCCTGGAGTTCTTGGTTCAGTCCTGCCCTGTGGCAGAGGTTATCCTCGGAGTGTCCTTTGGCAAGACACTACAGAACCACAGCCCAGTACTGACGAAGACCAGCAAAGCTGTGAATAAATGGGCTGGTGTAGTGTTATGGGCAAAGCACTGTTGAAAACAGCGTAAAAACACCTTTCAAAAAATACAAACATTTCCATTTCAGTGCCATCGTTGGTGCCCGGGATGAATTTCTCCATTGTTGTCTACAAAACCTGAGCTTTGCATTGTTGGATAAAGGAAAAACAATGTTGGTATATTATTTACACTCTGCATTACTGTTTTTGACTCTTTACCATGCAGCAAATATTTTGAGTCGTCCAAATTGAAAGCATTTGCAGACAACAATCTAAATGTGACTGGAATTATGAGAGATGGCTTTAATTAGGTAAAAACATTGTGGGAAAAGGAGAAAATGCTGGTTACCAGCATTTTCTCCTTCTCCCACAATGTTGTCAAAAGCTTTCTTTCTCAGGGTCGTTGAAATTCAAGATTGTGCGGTAAAGGTTTGACCCTTTACCAAACAGAAATATTTTGGACTGATTCCTTCTTCGCAAGCCAAGGATACTAAGGTAGTACCCTTGGCCGCTCGCCTCTTTAAAAATCGAAACTCCCGCTGCGCCATTTCATTGGATGCGATCAAAGCCCATCGCGTCCAATCAAACCATCCGTAACAAGAAATCTTCCGCGAAACAGAAAACAATAATGGCGGCACCCATCAAAAACGAAAGTTGTCGTGTTTGGGACGAAAATTTTCCAAAAAAGAGTAGACGATCGATATTTAATGAGTTTTTTATCGTTCATGATCATTTATATGAAATATTAGGTCGGGTTCTACGGCCAAATGATTGCGAATCATCGTATGTCTGATTAATTTCAGAAAATTGTGAAGAATCCGAAAGCGCAGCCATATTTGATGCATAGCCTAACAAATTTTATTACGAGCATTTTGATTGGTCAGAAATGGTGGCGCAGCGGGAGTTTCGATTTTTAAAGAGGCGAGCGGCCAAGGGTACGTAACGAAATAAGTGGAGTTAGTATCCTTGGCTTGCGAAGATGGACTGATTCATATTACAGGCATTTTGTCTACACAAAAGCTTCAGTTGCTTAACCGTTTACCACACAATCCGGAGTTTAACGACCCCCGAGGAAGAGGCCTTTTGAAAACATTGTGGGAAAAGGAGAAAATGCTGGTAACCAATATTTTCTCCTTTTTCCACAATGTTTTCTACCCTATCAATGACAAATTTCCTTTTTTTGAACTATATTTGAATAGTTGTCTGCAAATGCTTTCAATTTGGACCAGTCTAAATTTTTGTTGTGTGGTAAAGAGTTAACTGATGGAAATTGTCTTTGAAAGGATAGAAGGCATTGTGGGGGGAAAAAAGGAGAAAATGTTGTTTTCCATCGTTTTCTCCTTTTCCCAGTATGTTTTCAAAAGCCTACAGTGTCAGGGTGGTGTAAATACGGGATTGTTAGATTGTCTAAACTGAAAGCATTTGCAGACGACAATTTAAATGTGGCTCAAATGATGGAAGTTCTCTTTGATAAGGTAGAAAACATTGTGGAAAAAGGAGAAAATGCTGGTTACCAGCATTTTCTCCTTTTCCCACAATGTTTTTAAAAGGCTTTTTCCTCAAGGTCATTAAAAGTCGGGATTGTGTGGTAGACGGATAACTGTTGCATGCACTATGATATTTTTCACATCCCTGAGGTGGAAAGTTTTTGAAAGCAAAACAGGGGAAAAAGATGATCTGCAATCATTTTTTTCATGGAATTTTATAACTATTTCAGGGTTTTTTTGTGTGTATTTTGTAGCTTTGGGAAATAATTAATAGTTATTAATTTGACAGTGAATAAATTAGCTTAAAATTTAATGAATTTGATTTAACTGAACTAATTAAACTAATATAATTGATTTTTCACATTTCAACTGTTACAATGTCATTTGTTTTTGAAGACACTTTCTCACACATCTCAAGCCTGCATTACTGCAAAACATTGTGTCAAGTGGAGAAATAATGCAATACCCCCGGTAGTAGTAGTTTGTTCTAATAATTGTTTGATTGGCTTTCTTTAACTCTTTCTTTAGAAATTATCATCGTCTAAATCAAAACATGAAAAAAGAAAAAAATAGGCAACAAATTTTGTATGGTTCAAACGATGGGATTTACCTTTTGAAAGAAGGAAAATACTGTGGGCATAGTAAAAAAGAGAGGTAACCAGCATTTTTCTCCATTTCCAGCATCTTTTTCTTCAAGGGTTTTTTAGCTCACCTGAGCGCAAAGTGCTCAAAGTGAGCTTTTGTGATAGTGCTGTGTCCGTCGTGCAGCCTTCCTCGTCCAGGTGTCAACAATTACCTTGCGTGCACTCTAGAGGCCATGTTTTCAGTCAAATACTTGTGAAACTTGGTCAGAATGTTTGTCTTGGTAATATCTCAGACAAGGTTGAAATTGGGCCATGTTGGGTCAAAAAGTAGGTCACCAGGACAATTTAGGAAAACCTTGTGTGCACTCTAGAGGCCACACTTTTAGTCCGATATTCATGAAACTCAGTCAGAATTTTTGTCTTGATGAAATCTTAGACAAGTTTGAAAATGGGTCATCTTGGGTCAAAAAGTAGGTCACCAGATCAAATGTTAGAAAAACCTTGTTTGCACTCTAGAGGCCACATTTTCAGTCTAATACTTATGAAACTTGGTCAGAATGTTTCTCTTGATGATGTCTGAGACAAGTTTGAAACTGGGTCATGTTGGGTCAAAAAGTAGGTCACTGGGACAAATCTTAGAGAAGCCTTGTGAGCATTCTAGAGGCCACAATTTCGGTTGGAAACGTGTGAAATTTAGTAAAATTATTTATCTTGATGATATCTCTGACAAGATTGAAATTGGGTCATGCTGGGTCTAAAAGTAGGTCACTGTCAAATCTCAGAAAAACCTTGTGGGCACTCTAGAGGCCACCTTTACAGTCCAATACTCGTGAGACATGGTCAGAATGTTTGCCTTGATGATACATCTGAAGAGTTTGAAATTGGGCCATGTCGGGTCAAAAAGTAGCTAACCAGGTCAAATTTCAGAAATACCTTGTGTGCACTCTAGAGGCCACATTTTCCGTCTAAGATTTATGAAACATGGTCAGAATGTTTGGCATGATGATGTCTGGAACAAGTTTGAAACTGGGTCATATCGGATCACAAAGGAGGTCACTGGGACAAATTTTAGAAAAGCCTCTTATTCACTCTAGAGGCCACAATTTCAGCTGGGAACTCGTGAAACTTGATGATATCTCTGACAAGTTCGAAATTGGGTCATGTCGGGCCGAAAAGTAGGTTACTGTGCCAAATTTTTGAAAAGCCTTGTGTGCACCCTAGAGGTAAGATTTTTCATCCAGATACCCATGGAACATGGTCAGAATGTTTGTCTTGTGATGAAATCTAGCACAAGTTCAAAATTAAGTCATGTCAGGTCAAAAAGTGGGTCATTTGGCCAAATCTTACAAAAAAACTTGTGAGCACTCTAGAGGCCACATTTTCAGACCAGTTTTAATGAAATTTGGTCAGAATGTTTGTCTTGATGATATATCAGACAAGTTAAAAATTGGGTCATTTCAGAACAAAAAGTAGTTTACTGGGACAAAACTTAAAAAAATCTTGTGTGCAATCTGGAGGTAACATTTTGCGCTTGATACTCATGAAATATTGTCAGAATGTTTGCCTTGATGATATCTGTGACAAGATCAAAAATAGGTCAAGCAGTTCAAAAAGTAAGTCACAAACACTCATGTATTTTACATCATTATAACTAGGATCTCTTCAGCTTTATCAATCCTAGATGACTTTACTCAGGTGAGCGCTTTAGGGCCAATGACCCTCTTGTTTTCTGATAACATGGGATTTTTTGGTGAAAGATTAGCAAGAAATTTGCAAATTTTATTGTAATGTTTCTGAAAACTAGGACCTGCATTCACCATCTATTTTAAATCACATTCTTACTTTCTAAGTTCAGAAAGTTACACAATTTCTGATTGGCTAAACCAGATGGTCTAGCCAATCAGAAATCATGTTACTTTCAAATGTAGAAAATTGTACAGTTCTGAACGAAGAACATGTTACTATGGTTGCAGAATATGGGCCCTGGCATTTGAGAGTAAAATTTACTATGTACCCTGTGTATGGTAATTTTTGAAGCTGTAATCTTTAATTTCAGATTGGTCAAAGATAGCAATTTTACTCTATCCAAGCTTGTGGCAGAGTTGGAGAACCATACAGAGACTCTCAACATAAAATCAATGTGAGGATTGCTGATTTGTAAAGGATGGAGCCTGACTGAGCCAGAGAGGATGGATGGATGGATGGATGGATGGATTGTATGGCATTTAATGCTGTTTTCAACATTATTTCAGTTATATTGTATCAGCCAGTGCACCTATCCATGCTTTCCTAGAGTTTCTTTTACCAGTACTGCGCACAATATTCTTTCCAAGCCAGTGGCTGCTTTCTCACATAATCATCCTCAAAACAATGGTCAGCGGTGAGAGAGGAATGAATCCTGTCGCAATGACTATCATCAATCCTCCGACAGAAATTGGCCAAGCTGGGGATTGAACCAGTGACCACCTGTTCTCAAGTCCTGCACGCTACCGACTGAGCTACCGGGGCTCGGAGCATCTTGGTAAGATATGAGGTTTCTGACAAGATACTCCAAGGTAAAAGTCAAGTTCACAGCATTGGGTCAAAGGTGATGGATGGATGGAGGGAGGCTTGGATAGATTGGATGGAGGGAGGGATGGATGGATTTGATGGAGGGTTAAAAAAGGATTATGCAGCTTCACACTTTACCACACAACAAAATTTTAGACCAGTCCAAATTGAAAGGATTTGCAGACGACAATATAAATGTGACTGAAAAATTGAAATTTGTCTTGGGAAGGATGGAAAACATTGTGGGAAAAGGAGAAAATGCTGGTTACCAGCATTTTCTCCTTTTCCCACAATGTTTTCAAAAGGCTTCTTTCTCAGGGTCGTTAAAAGTTGGGATTGTGTAGTAAAGGGTTAAAGCATAACCCCTAGTCTGATTTTGAAAATATTTCACAGGTGCATGCATCTTGGTAAGATTGATGCTATGGTTGTATGGTGTTTAGCACCGTTTTCAACATTATTTCAGTTATATTGCGTTGGCCAGCGCACCTATCCACGCTTTCCTGGACGTTCTTTTTCCAGTACTTTGCACAATATTCTTTCCAAGCCACTGGCTGCTATCGCACAAAGCCATTTTCAAAACAATGGTCAGCAGTGACAAAGGAATGAATCCTGTCATAATGACGCTCTTCAATCCTCAGAAAGAAATTGGCTAAGCCGGGGATCGAACCCCTTGTTCTCAAGTCCTGTACGTTACCAACTGAGCTACCGGGGCTCGGAGCATCGGTAAGGTATGGGGTTTCTGACTTGATACTCTAAGGCAAAGGTCAAGGTCACAGCATTTGGTCAGAGTTACATCTGTCTTTGTGGAGCTGATAATGTCTGAAAATAGTCTGTGAAATAATGTTTTGTTTATTTTTTTCTACAGCTATATTGAGACTTCGCACTTGTTAGAAATACCAAGAAATAGTTTTGGATACTTTAGAAAAGTCAGAAAGATGTAAGTATATCAACCCTTTACCACACAGTCCTGAGTTTTAACGACCCTGGAAAAGAAGGCTCTGAAAAACATCGTGGGAGAAGGAGACAATGCTGGTAACCAGCATTTTCTCCTTTTCCCACAATGTTTTCTACTATATGAAAGACAATTTCCATCATTTGAGCAACATTTAATTGTCGTCTGCAAATCTTTCAGTTTGGACAAGTCTACATTTTTGTTGTTTGGTAAAGAGTTAATTCTTTATACTTAGCAACAAAATTATTAACCGGTCCAAATTGAAAGCATAATGTAGACAACGAATTCAATGTTGCACAATTTATAAAAATTTGCCCTTTAAAAGGAAGAAAATATTGTGGAAAAAGGAGGGAATGCTGCTTTGTGATCATGCTGATATGGTACTAGTGTTTATCACCTTTAACTCTTTACCACACAATCCCGACTTTTAACGACCCCGAGAAAGAAGCCCTTTGAAAACATTGTGGAAAAAGGAGAAAATGTTGGTAACCAGCATTTTCTCCTTTTTCCACAATCTTTTCTACCCATCCCAAAACAAATTTTGATTTTTCAGTCGCACATATTTTGTCATCTGCAACTGCTTTCAATTTGGACTAGTCTAAAATTTTGTTTGGTGAAGAGTTAAACATGTGTGCAATAAACAGGCCATATTTTCATCCCAAAGTTAGAATTGTGTTGTGCAGCAAAGAGTTGATCATTAATTAAGGTTCAATGCATAACCTTGTGGCAAAATTAGGAATTAACTCTCACTACTGGCTCAAGAAATTCCGCTTTTTTTCAAGCTCTAAAAGAAGATTCCCTCTTCTATTGAATATCAATTTCATGAAAGTCTAGCATCCAGTAGTGGATGATGTAGATCAACGATTAGACTGCATGTTCTGTACAGTCTGATCTTGATCTACACCATCTGCAAAAGGTAATAATGTCATCATTAGTAGTGAAAGAGTTAATTGTTGCAGACATTTTCTCACCACACAACAAAATTTCAGACTTGTCCAAATTGAAAGCATTTGTACTCGGCAAATATAAGTGGGTTAACTCTTTACCACACAATCCAGACTTTTAACGGCCCAGAAGAAAAAACTTTTTGAAAACATTGTGGGAAAAGGAGAAAATGCTTGTAACCAACATTTTCTCCTTTTCCCACAATGTTTTCTACTCTTCCAGAAAGAAAATTTCAATTTTTGATTCACAT
Organism: Tridacna gigas; assembly: GCA_945859785.2. Taxonomy (NCBI): domain Eukaryota; kingdom Metazoa; phylum Mollusca; class Bivalvia; order Cardiida; family Cardiidae; genus Tridacna; species Tridacna gigas. The sequence continues at coordinate 34,276,552 of OX244044.2, forward strand.
TTATTTTGTCGTCTGCAAAAGCTTTCAATTTGGACTGGTCTAAAATTTTCTTGTTTGGTAAAGAGTTAAATGATTAATTTGTTTCGAAATACTGGAAAACATTTTAGGAAAAGGAGAGAATACTGGTTACCAGCTTTTTTTCCATTTTCCCACAATGATTTCCAGGGTTCATTCTAGAAATCAGATTTATGTGGCCAACAGGTCCCGTCATTAGAAAAAGTAGGGGCTATCAGAGAATTTTATGGGGTCAAGGGAAAAAAAAACTACCTTAATCAATAGATTTTGATTTTATCCTTGCAAACAAAAGTAATTTTTTCTTCCATTACTGCGCTAATGACCTTTGCCCTTTGAATGCTTCACACATGTGTTTGTTAGAAGTTGTGTAAGCTTCAGTCAACATATCTGTCTTTTGTGCTCAGAGTACAGTTTTTCAAAAACTATATTTTGTGTTTAGTTAGAGCTGTTTAATGACAACAACGAAACAATCTCTAGTATGGCCCTCACTCGATAAACCTTTAACTCTTTCCAAAACGACAAAAATTTGGACTGGTCCAAATTGAAAGAGTTTGCAGACGACAATTTTAAATTTGATGAAAATGGCAGAAAGGTCTCAAAAAGGATAGAAAACACTGTGGGAAAAGGAGAAATTGCTCGTTATGAGCAATTTCTCCTTTGCCCACAGTGTTTTCAAAAGACTTGTACTGCAGACACGTGAAAACCAGGGCTTGTTTGGGAAAGGGTTAATTCAGTTTACATTATTGTTTATGTGTGGGATAACGGGTTTAAAATCACGTGCTGTGACGAGATAATTTATAAGCCCAACTCGATTACGTTTATATTGTCTCATCACGTTTCGTGGTTTTAAACATGTATTCCCAAAAACAAACAATAATATAAACTGCTAAAGAAAGGTTTATGGAGTTAGAGTAATATACTGGGTGAATTATAGATAAATTTCTACCTGTCACTGGTTTTGCTCCCAGCAACGTCTTGTTTATAACTAGAAAAAATTGGTTGTTAGTGTTATCTTGACATTATTTCTTTGGTTATTTGGGCCCAAAAATGTAAAGAAATATCAGCTGAGATGTCTGCTGTATGATGGAAGCAACATGGAGTTTTATTAGGTTTTCAAGTATAGTATGTCTTATTTGATTGGATAATATGGGTTACACACCCACAGAAATAACCAATGAGAGCCCTCATAACAATTCACCAGTCATATGTTGGCTGCACTTGATTCTTTGATTAGTGTGAACTTGAAAACACAAGTTCTCATTATCAAATTAACACCTTGCAAAAGACCTGGGCAGGCTCAGGTAAGATTTCTGATGAGCCAAAGATGAAAAGTATGTGCCCATGGCGCAAGGGCGCGCTATAGAATGAAACCTGGATTTCTAAAGGCTTCTTGCTCAAGGTCTATAAAAAACACAGGATTGTTTGGTTATCGGTTGAAAAATGGTCTGCTGCAGGATCAATGATTGATTGTATGGTGTTTAATGCCGTTTTCAACATTGTCTCAGTTATGTCACGGCGGCCAGTGCATCTATCCATGCTTTCCTGGAGATTCTTTTTACCAGTACTCCGCACAATATTCTTTCCAAACCACTGGCTGTCTTCCCACATAACCATCGTCGAAACAATGGTCAGCGGTGAGAGAGGAATGAATCATGTCGCGATGGCTATCATCAATGGAAAGAAATTGGCCAAGCCGGGGATCGAACCAGCAACCTCCTGTTCTCAAGCCCTGTACACTACCGACTGAGCTACGGGGGCTTGGCAACTGCAGGATCAAAAAATCTGGCAGATGTAGGGTGTTAACAGTGGTTAATTATACCTCTTCCTCTGCTGTTTGTTCTTTTGTAGTCGATTAGATGGGAATGGGATTGAGAAGCTTGTCACAGAAAGTTTCTTCAACCTGGAGGAGCTAGTAGCACTGTGAGTCATTTACTGTAATAGTATTAACTCTTTACCAAACAACAAAATTTCAGACTGGTCCAAATTGAAAGCATTAGCAGACGACAATTTAAATGTGGGTCAAATAATAGAATTTGTCTTTGATAGGGTAGAAAATTTAAATCATTCGATTTAACCCTTTACCAATGAAAAAATGTTGAAATGGTCTAAATTGAAAGCATTTGCAGACGACAAAATAAATGTGACTCAAAAACTGAAGTTTGTTTTGGCAAGGGTAGAAAACATTGTGGGAAAAGGAGAAAATGCTGGTTACCAGCATTTTCTCCTTTTCCCACAATGTTTTCAAAAGGCTTCTTTCTCACGATCATTAAAACTCGGGATCGTGTGGTAAAGAGTTAAAATGATTGAAATTATTGTGAAGCTGACAATCTGTTATTCTACAATCAGTCCAAGTGATAGTCGATGGCAGAGAAATTAATTTCAAAACTAGGTTGAAAGTTGCCAGTCTCTCTATCTTTCGTTTATTTTTTACCTAATTTTGAAATTCATTTTTCTGCCAGTGATTAATGCTTAGACCAACCACACAATAACAGATTGTCATCTCCACAATATTTTCCATACTTTTAAATAGTATGATTTAAATTCAAATGTAAGTAACTCTGGAAGAACTTTAGACAAAGAAAGCATTGAAAAACAGTGTCCCTCATTCATCCAGAGTATTGTATAATTCTTTACCATACAATCCGGACTTTTAACAACCCTGAGAAAAAAGCCTTTTGAAAATATTGTGGGAAAAGGAGAAAATGCTGGTCACCAGCATTTTCTCCTTTTCCCACAATGTTTTCTGCACATCCTGAAACAAATTTCAGATTTTAAGCCGCATTTATTTTGTCGTCTGCAAATGCTGTCAATTTTGGCCAGTCTGAAGTATTGTCGTTTGGTAAAGAGTTAACTCTTTACCACACAATCCCGACTTTTAACGACCTTGAGAAAGAAGCCTTTTGAAAACATTGTGGGAAAAGGAGAAAATGCTGGTAACCAGCATTTTCTCCTTTTCCCACAATGTTTTCTATCCTTCCCAGAACAAATTTCATTTTTTCAGTCTAAATAATTTTGTCCTCTGCAAATGCTTTCAATTTGGACTAGTCTACATTTTTGCCGTGTGGTAAGGAGTTAATGTTTGAAACTATCCCAATCAGAGCTAAAATGGGTACAAATGCAGTAAATATGGCATGGATCTAAGCAGTCAATCACTTTGTTACAAGTACAGACTAAAACTGGACAGCTATGTTGGCATACTAAGTCCTCAGAAAATTCTATGTCGTTTTACCCTTATTTAGTCCACCCACCCTTGGCGTTTAACCCTGTACCACACAATCCTGAGTGTTAACGACCCTGTAGAAGAAGGCTTTTGAAAACATTGTGTGAAAAGGAGAAAGTGCTGGTGACCAGCATTTTCTCCTTTTCACACAATATTTTCTACCCAATCAAAGACAGATATCATCTGCACAATAGTTAATTTGTCATCTGCAAAAGCTTTGAATTTGGTCAGAGTCAAAATTTTGTCGTTTGGTAAAGAGTTAATAGAGAAAATACAGTGATTAAATTCAATGTTACTTTTGATTTTTCAGTTATCTGTCAGTCAATAGCATCACAAACATTCCAAGGCAAGCATTTAGCCAGTTGCCCGGACTGCAGCGTATGTAAGTACCTATTTACTGTCAATCTTTCTAACTCTTACAAATCACTTTTTCAGGGGTTAACTAGATTTAACCTGTCTATCTATCAATCTGTTCATCTGTCCACCTGTCCATCTGTCATATAGACAGGCACCTAGGTACCTAGTACAGTGAACTCATGACAAGCACCTAGGTATCTAGTACAGTGAACTCATCCACAGTTTTGTTGTGATTAGATCAAAACATTCATTTCTTTAGCATTCTTGCGCAACCCTTTACTAAACAAGGAATTTTTTGGCTTGTCCAAATCCAAAGTGTTTTCAAAACTCTTCTCTCCAAGGGTTGTGAAAAGCCAGGATTGTTTGGTAGCTCTTTGCCAAACGACAAAATTTTAGACTGGTCCAAATTGAAAGCATTTGCAGACGACAAATAAACGGTGGCTCAAATGAAGAAATTTGTCCTTGATAGGGTACAAAACATTGTGGGAAAAGGAGAAAATGCTGGTCACTAGCATTTTGTCCTTTTCCCAAAATGTTTTCAAAAGCTTTCTCTAGCAAGGTCGGCAAAAGTCGGGATTGTGTAGAAAAGGGTTAAAGGGTTAACATTTTCTTTCCAAGGGTCGCGAAAGTCCAGATTTGTTTAGTAAAGTGTTAACGAAGGCAGAAGGCCAAAAAAGTGGCCGCCTGAATTTTATCTGTCCTCTTTTTTTTTTCCAGTGATCTGAAGCACAACAAAATATTGTCACTTAGTGCTGATGCATTTCACGAAATTCGGAAACTTAGTTTTGTGTAAGTATTAAAAAAATGCCTATTTAACCTTTTACCGCACATCGCAGATTTTAACGACCCAGAGGAAGAAGTCTTTTGAAAACACTGTGGTAAAAGGAGAAAATGCTGGTAATCAGCATTTTCTCCTTTTCCCACAATGTTTTCTACATTCTCAAAGACAAATTCCATCATTTGAGCCAAATTCAAATTGCCGTCTGCAATTGCTTTCAATTTGGACAAGTGGTAATTTTTCTCGTGTGGTAAAGAGTTAATCCTTTACCACACAATCCTGACTTTTAAAGACCTTGAAGAAGACATCTTCTGAAAACATTGTGGGAAAAGGAGAAGATGCTGGTATTAACCTGCATTTGCTCCTTTTCCCAAAATGTTTTCTGCTCTGTCAGAGACAAATGCCATCACCTGGGTCTGTATTCACCAACCATTCTTAAGAATATTCTTTGTCTTATTCTCCAAGATTTTCTACATTTGAAAGTAACACAACTCCTGATTGGCTAAACCAAATGGTTTAGCCAATCAGGAGTTGTGTTACATTCAAATGTAGAAAATTCTGGAGAACAAGACAAAGAACGTTCTTAAGAACGGTTGGTGAATATGGACCCTGAGCCACATTGAAACTGTCGTCTGCAGATGTTTTCAGTTTGGCCCACCCAAAAATTGTTTCATCTGGATAACCCTTTAACACACAGTCCCGAATTTTAACAACCCTAGAGAATACCGATTTTGAAAACATTGTGGGAAAAGCAGAAAATGCTGGTAACCAGCATTTTCTCCTTTCCCATAATCTTTTCCGCCCTTTTGCAGACAAATTCTATCATTTGAGGCCCATTTAATTTGTTGTCTGCGAATGCTTTCAGTTTAAACCAGTCCAAGAAGTTGGTGTTTGGTAAAGAATTAAGGGTTAAATAACCTCGAAAAACACTACTGAAAACATTTGGAAAAAAGGAGGAAATTCTTGAAACTCTACAGGAGGACAAAACAAAAGACACATCCATGTTGAAAGCAGGAATTTTGCAGATGACATATTAAACAAGGTGTGTGACATTTCGTAGAAAACCACATTCGTCGAAAACAATCCCTAGCCCTAACCCATACCCTAGCCCAGACACATTGTGGCTCATGTGTTCATCCCAGACAGAGCTTTTCATGAAATAAATGTAGGAATTTAGCAGCTGGTATTTTAAAACATATATGGATTTTGATGAATTACATTTTCGACAAAACATTGAGCACCGATTAAACATGGCTCAAATGATGAGATTGCCTTTTAACTTTTTTACCACACAGTCCTTTTAATGACCCCTAAGGAAAAGGGCCAAGTCCCGTAGCTCAGTCAGTAGTGCACAGGACTTGAGAACAGGAGGTCGCTTGTTCGATCCCAGGCTTGGCCAATTTCTTTCCGAGGATTGATGATAGTCATTACGACAGGATTCATTCCTCTCTCACTGCTGACCATAGTTTCGACGATGGTTATGGGAGAAAGCAGCCAGTGGCTTGGAAAGAATATTGTGCGGAGTACTGGTAAAAGAAACTCCAGGAAAGCATGGATAGGTGCACTGGCCGCTGCGATATAACTGAAACAATGTTGAAAATGGCGTTAAACACCATACAATAATCAATCAACCAAGGAAAAGGACTTTTGAAAACATTATGGGAAAAGGAGAAAATGCTGGTAACCAGCATTTTCTTCTTTCCCACATTGTTTTAAAATCATCCCAAAACAAATTTCAAATTTTCAGTCGCATTTATTTTGTCGTCTGCAAATGCTTTCAATTTGGACCAGTCTGAAGTATTGTTGTTTGGTAAAGAGTTAAATACTGCTAATTTTTATTTTAATTCAACAGGCGCCTGGAAGAAAACAGTATGACTGCCATCAATTTTACCTTGTTTCAGTATACAAGTTTATCTAAAATGTAAGTAAATTTGGCTAAATCAGAGTACTCCTTGTTGTCAGCTCACCTGAACACAAAGTGTCCCACGTGGGCTTTTGTCATCTTTCTTTGTCTGTCTGTCAGTCTGTCCATCATCAACTTTCGCTTTCAACAACTTCTCCAAAATGGCTAGCTGAAGTTTGAAATAATGATACAGGAATGTTCAATGGATTCTTATGAACATGAAAGTTTGCAACAAATGCATAGCTTAAATATAAACCGCTCTGGCTGGGATTCGAACCCATGTGGCAAAGTTCCTTGTTTATTGAGGTTTAAAAGACCAATATACTAACCTCTGAGCTAAAGAGAATTCTTCCTTACGCAGTTGTCGGGTATTGATTTTATACGGGAAGAAGCAATGCTGTAAGGAAGGAGTGATCTCCCGTAACACACCCCCTCTTAAGAGAAGTCATCATTTTGATGACAGAAAGCCTTATTAAGCAGTAAGTCTATTATTTATATTATGGCCAATAACGGGTAATTTTATAGATAACAAATGGCTCAAAGGCCAATCCCGGACAAGCCCCCATCTTACAAACATGAAAGTTTGCAACAAATGCATAGCTCAAATATAAACTGCTCCAGCTGGGACTCGAACCCGTGCGGCAAATATCCTGATTTATCAAGATTTAAAAGACCAATACACTAACCACTGAGCTAAAGAGAATTCTCCCTAACGCAGTCGTCAGGTATAGATTTTATACTGGAAGAAGCTATGCTGTAAGGAAGGAGTGATCTCCCGTAATAGGATGATCCTCTAACAAAACTGGACAAGTCTACAACTTTCTCGTCTGATAAAGAGTTAACAAACCTGAGGAAGAAGGATTTTTTTTTCAAAAGATTGTATACCAAGGAGAAAATATGGTAGATAACGGGATTTTATGGATTCATAATTAAGTGACGATTTAAGCCTTTATCACACAGTCCGACTTTTAACGACCCTGAGAAAGAAGCCTTTTGAAAACATTGTGGGAAAAGGAGAAAATGCTGGTAATCAGCATTTTCTCCTTTTTCCACAATGTTTTCTACCCTTCCAAAAACAAACTTAATTTTTTGTGTCACATTTATGTTGTCGTCTGCAAATGCTTTCAATTTAGTCCAGTCTAAATTTTTCTTGTTTGGTAAAGAGTTAAATGGTGTAATGCATCACAGAGATTGATTGATTGATTGTATGGTGTTTAACGCCGTTTTCAAGATTATTTCAGTTATATCACGGCGGCCAGTGCACCTGTCTATGCTTTCCTGAAGTTTTCTTTTTACCAGTACTCCGCACAATATTCTTTCCAAGCTACTGGCTGCTTTCCCACATAACCATCATCGAAACAATGGTCAGTGGTGAGAGAGGAATGAATCCTGTTGCAATGACTATCATTTCCTCGGAAAGAAATTGGCCAAGGCGGGGATTGAACCAGCGGCCTCCTGTTCTCAAGTCCTGTACGCTTCCGACTGAGCTACGGGTTTGGCTGCATCACAGAGATACTTTGTATCCCAATTTACCAGAGGGCAGCTCATTCCATTATGTCAGGCCAAGCCCCTGTAGCTCAGTCGGTAGCGTACAGGACTTGAGAACAGGAGGTCGCTGGTTCGATCCCCGGCTTGGCCAATTTCTTTCCGAGGATTGATGATAGTCATCACGACAGGATTCATTCCTCTCTCAGCGCTGACCATTGTTTCGACGATGGTTATGTGGGAAAGCAGCCAGTGGCTTGGAAAGAATATTGTGCGGAGTACTGGTAAAAGAAACTCCAGGAAAGCATGGATCTGAAATAATGTTGAAAACGGCGTTAAACACCATACAATCAATCAATCAATCATTTACGTCAGAAAATGCTTTCAGTATGAACTAGGTCATAATTCTGTCAGTTAGTTGAGTTGGTAAGTGACAAATTTTAAACTCTTCCAAACTGAAAGCATCTGCAGACGACATATCTGAAGGCAGTACAAATGAATTGAAGTTCTTCTGCTGGATAGAAAACATTGTGGGAAAAGTAGAAAATGCTGGTTACCAGCATTTTGTACTTTTCCCACAATGTTTTCAAAAAGCCTCTATCTCAGGGCTGTAAAAACTTGGGATTGCAGTCCACGACATTTCATCGAAAGGGCATTTCATTGAAATCCACGTATGTTTTAAAATACCAATTGCTAAATTCCTAGATTTATTTCATGAAAAGGCATGTTTGGGAGGAAGATTTGAGCCACAATTCGTCTGGATTTAGGGTAAAGGTCAGGGCTAGGGATCGTTTTCGACAAACATAGTTTTCGACGAAATGTCTCAGATCCGGGGATTGTTAGTAAAGGTTATATGAATACTGATACACCTTCCACAAGGCCAAACATGTTCGAATTTTACCTGAGCTTTATGGAGCCTAGAGAGCTAAAAGTCGAGCTTTTCTCATCACTCCTTCTTCACCAATCATCTGTCCTTTAAGTGCTACTGCTACATAATGAGTAATGCTCTTTGAAAACAGGGTTTTATTCACCCGCCAAAAGTATCAACCCATGTCAGCCAACGCAGTCTACACAGGCTGACATGGGTCAAAACTTCTTTCTTCTCGTAAATTTTCTGTATGTCCAAGGACCATTCTAGCTCATGATTCAGTCGGTTGTTAGACAAAATGATTTTGATGGATCCATAATTGTGTCATGTCATGCTTGGTATAATGCACTACGTAGATGCATAACTTATTTCATGCTTTCCGGTAGGATATCGAGAAATAGCGGTGAAAATATTTTTCGATATTACACGGGTACGACCAGTGAGAATACCGATTTCATTTTTTTTTATGGAAGTCTCGACAAAAAAGGCGCTAGAAGCATGAAATAAATAGAATATTTGTTTTTTTCAGTGAAAGATCGAAATTTATTTCATTGACTGAACATCATCGGTAATATTTTCACGAGTGGCTGCGCCACTCATGAAAATATTACCGATGATGTTCACTGCGCCACTCGTGAAAATATTACCGATGATGTTCACTCGATGAAATAAATTTCGATCTTTCACCGGAAAAAACAAATATCCTCTATATCTCTGTTTTCCGGAGTATGGCTCGGATGAAGCAGACAACCGCTTCCGGTACTACAGATGTAGATAATGCAATTTCAAAAGTTGGCAAAGTAGCACGCTGTAGATTCAAAATCTGAATACGTATGCTGTGCAGTCTGATTTTTTTTTACACTGTCAACAAAAGTTACAAAACCTGTGTTCAGCGCTTTAAAAGTTTATATTTCAAAACACATAGTTAGAGCTTTCGATACCTGGTTGATGCAAGTTTTCTTTCTGGTGATTTTTTGCTTCTCACTTCCGATGCATAAGCGAAAAGTAGTCAGTGACTTGGAGAGAAAGTTTTGACAGTACTACAGTTATGCAATTACAATAATAAATCTCTACAGTTTTTCATGTCCTGGATGAGGCCGAATCTTATGAACATGAAAGTCTGTAACAAATGCATAGCTCAAATACAAACCGCCTTGGCTGGGATTCGAACCCGTGTGGCAAAGTTCCTCGTTTATTGAGGTTTAAAAAACCAATACACTAACCCCAGAGCTAAAGAGAATTCTCCCTAACGCAGTTGTCAGGTATTGATTTTATATGGGAAGAAGCTATGCTGTAAGGAAGGGGTGATCTCCCATACACACCCCCTCTTAAGAGAAGTCATCATTTTGATGACAGAAAGCCTTATTAAGCAGTAAGTCTATTGTTTAGACAACAAATGGCTCATTCGCCAATAACTGGTAATTTCATAGACAACAACTGGCTCAATGGCAAATTTCCTGGACGAGCCCCATCTTACGAACATGAAAGTTCGCACCAAATGCATAGCTCAAATACAAACAGCCTCAACTAGGATTCTAACCCATGCGGCAAAGATCCTCGTTATCAAAGTTTAAAAGTCCAATACACTAACCACTGACCTGAAGAGAATTCTCCCTATCGCAGTTGTCAAGTATTGGTTTTATACAGGAAGAAGCTATGATGTAAGGAAGGAGTGATCTCCTGTAACAGTGTGAGAAAGCCAGGACACACATTTGTAGGTGGACTGACCGCCATGAGCTGTAAAAGACATCATATTCCAATAGAAAAGATAAAGCTTTCATTTCTTGTCTTTTTTCTTTCCTTTCAGAGATCTCTCTTACAACAATCTGACGGCCATTAATGATGATATCAAACATATTCCTGGTGTTAAAACATTGTAAGTATTTGATTAACCCTTTCCCAAACGATGAATTTTAGACTGGTCCATATTGAAAGAGTTTGCAGACGACAATTTTAAATTTGATGAAAATGACAGAAAGTTCTCCAAAAGGGTAGAAAACACTGTGGGAAAAGGAGAAATTGCTCATTACGAGCAATTTCTCCTTTTCCCACAGTGTTTTCAAAAGACTTGTACTGCAGACACGTGAAAACCAGGGCTTGTTTGGGAAAGGGTTAAGTATGGACAATAACTAAAACTTTGTAACTTAACACTTAGGTTGTTAAGCACGTTTCACTGACCTTTTGCAGACAGTGAAGATCAAGATCAGACTGCAAAGAACATGTTAGAAAATTAGTCAGAAAATACGAAATCGGTATTTTCACTGGTTGTAACCATGAAATAACATACCATAATCCATTATTTATCGATCTGGATAAACTACCGAAAAGCATAAAATATAGCTTGATAATTTGTGTGAGCACACGCTATAAACATAGATTGAAAATACAAGTAGGTGTGTACAATAGCTATATCTTGAGGATTTGAGTTTACTATGTACAATAGTCATAGCTTGATAATGTGAGTATATGCAACAATTATAGCTTGATAATTTGATTGAATATGTACAATAAATATGAGCCATGTTCTGTGAAAATGGGGCTTAATGCATCTCCGTAATCCATTATACCAAGCAAGACATCACATAAATATGGATCCATGATAGCCACTTTTTTTTTTTAACCCTTTCCCAAACGACAAATTTTGGACTGGTCCAAATTGAAAGAGTTTGCAGACGACAATTTTAAATTTGATGAAAATGGCAGAAAGTTCTCAAAAAGGGTAGAAAACACTGTGGGAAAAGGAGAAATTGCTCATGACGAGCAATTTCTCCTTTTCCCACAGTGTTTTCAAAAGACTTGTACTGTAGACACTTGAAAACCAGGGCTTGTTTGGGAAAGGGTTAAACAACCGCCTTAATCATGACAGAGACTGGTCCTTGGACATACAGAAAATTGACCAATAGCGAAAAGTTTCAACTCAGGTCAGGGCTGAGTCGATACTTTTCACAGATGCATTAAGCCCCCTTTTGACAGAGCATGGCAGGTGTATAGCTTGATAATTTGATTGATAATGCCCAGTAAATATAGCTTGATAGTTGGAGTGAGTATGTATAAACAATATAGCTTGATAGTTGGAGTGAGTTTTTAAAATAGATATAGCTTGATAATATGATTGAATATGTACAAAAAATACAGTTTATCAATTTTGAGTACCGGTATGTTCCTTAGTAGAAATAAAGCTTGATAATTTGAGTCAGTAAGCCCAATAAATATAACTTGATATTTGGAGTGAGTATGTAAAATATCTACAGCATTATCAGACCACATAATTTTAGACTGATCCAAGTTGCTAGCATTTGCTCACCACAAGTTAAATGTGGCTCAAACGATGAGATTTGGCTCTGAAAGGGTAAAAAGCATTGTGGGAAAAGAAAAAAATGATGGTAACCAGTATTTCCTCGCTCATTTTTTCGAAAGCCGTTTTCCACAGGATCTTTCAAACTTAAGATTGTATTGTTAAGGGTTAAACCTTCCCAAATAACTATTCTATATTTTTATGACCCTGAGGGAAAATGTTTTGAAAACATTATCGTAATAGGAGAAATCGTTGGTTACTAGTGCCTAGGAAACTTAAAAAAACATGAAAAAGAGAACTATAACTGAAATACTGTTAAAAGGAGCTTGACCCTTTACCACACAATCCAGAGTTTTAATGACCCTGAGGAAGAAGCCTTTTTAAAATATTGTAGGAATAGGAGAAAATGCTGGTAACCAGCATTGTCTCCTTTTCCCACAATGTTTTCTACCTTGTCAAAAACATATTTCATCCTTTGAACCATTGTTGTCTACAAATGCTTTAAATATGGACAAGTCTGAATTTTTCTCATGTGGTAAAGGGTTAAAACACCATTAAATGAACAAGTTATTTTTTTCCAGGTACCTTAATCACAACCAGTTGACCTACCTCAGCCAAGAGATATTTCGCTTGTCCGGACTTACAAACTTGTATGTATTGACTCGTTAGCATGCAGTCTAGTGTTTAACAAACTTGAGAAAAATTGTTTCTGAAAACATCACATGAAAACTGAAAACGCTGGTACAAGCATTTACTTCTTTTTTTTTTTTACAATGTTTTCTTCTCTTTGAAAGGAAAAGTCTGCCATGTTTATTTTGTTGTTTACATACATATGTACTTTGGATTTGGACAAGCCCAAACTTTCATTGTTTTGTAAAGAGTTACGAAACTCTTTATTGGCCGACAACTATTGCTGACTCGTCCATATTCAGAGCATATGCAGAAATGAGAGAAGATACAAAAGATTGAAGGAAATGGAGAAAATGCTGGTGTTCAGCGCAATACCCGTCTGAAATTGATAACCATAACAAGGGTGATACTGCTTGTACAAGGGTTGTCCAAGAAGTATGTAGACTTTTCCCATAACTCAACTATTTATCAACAGTTTAAAACAAAAATTTATTGACCTACAATTGGATGTTTTATGATACAAGCTATAAATTTCATTAAAATACACATATTGAGTAAAAAATTACAAAGGGTAAAAAAAAAAAACATTACTAACTGCTACTCGGCGCACGAAGTAAGACCCTTCTGACGTCGCTTTGAAAAGTCATCTTAACTTTTTCCACGCAGTCCCACCAGTATGTATACATTTTCTGTAACAGACCATACATCTGTTGTACGTTGCAATGTAGAATTGTTTATCAAAGGACGGAAAGACACAATTTGCAGCGTTTCCGCATCATAAGATCTTGCGCAATGTCAGAATCCCAGCCTTTTGGATGCGACTTAACCCTTTTCCAAACCACAAATTTTTGACTGGTCCAAATTGAAAGAGTTTGCAGACGACAATTTCAAATTTGATGAAAATGGCAGAAAGTTATCAAAAAGGGTAGAAAACACTGTGGGAAAAGGAGAAATTGCTCGTTACGAGCAATTTCTCCTTTTCCCACAGTGTTTTCAAAAGACTTGTACTGCAGACACGTGAAAACCAGGGCTTGTTTGGGAAAGGGTTAATCTACGCAGAACTGAGCTAGAGTTGAAGCAGTTGACAAGCTCTGGTAAGAGAAGCAGTCTCAGTTTTGGATATTAGTGCATTTTATCTATCTATACCTTACTGAAGGATGAGATAAATTGATTGTCTACCCATCTGGTTCTCTGTGCGCTGACAGCATGCCTTAGCGTTTCATGAGACAAAAAACATGTTTTTCCAACCATCCTCTTGCCCTCATGTGAGGTGAGGATTTTAATGTTTTATAATAAAACTGAATGACTAGGTTCATTTCATTCATCGACATCAGTACATTTGCTTTTTATAGGCAAAACAAAGATTATGTGAACGATGGAAACATTAACCCTTAACTCTTTACCAAACAACGAAATTTTAGACTGGTCCAAATTGAAAGCATTTGCAGACGACAAAATAAATGTGACTGAAAATTTAAAATTTGTTTTTGGAAGGGTAGAAAACATTGTGGGAAAAAGAGAAAATGCTGGTTACCAGCATTTTCTCCTTTTCCTACAATGTTTTCAAAAGGCTTCTTTCTCAGGGTCATTAAAAGTGGGATTGTGTGGTAAAGGGTTAAAGAGCCTTTCACGACTATAGTTGCATTTGCAGCCAGTGTATATCAAGATCAGGCTGCACAAAACATGCAGCCTGATCTTTGATCTACACTGTCTGATTTGCTGAATCACTGTAGACAAAAGGAACCATGAAATTGCAATTATTTGTGTCGTATTTCTAGGATGAAAATGTCTGATAGGTTTATTCGGGACTCTAAGAGTTAATATTCCTCTAGAAGGAAAAGAAATTAAGATGACTTTTCAAAGTGACATCAGAGTGGTCTTAAGGCATGCACCAGTAGCAGTTAATTAGTGACATCAGAGTGGTCTTACGGCATGCACCAGTAGCAGTTAATTAGTGGTGTTTTTGAATCCTTTGTAACTTTTTACTTCATCATTGTGTTTTGCTGAAATTTGTAGCATGTATCAATGGAACATCCAATAATCAGTCAATAAATTTTGGTAGTAAACTGTCAATAAATAATTGAGTTATGGGAAAAGTTTTCATACTTTTTGGACATACTCTCGTATATGCTCCCCTCCCCCTTTGAAAATAGGGAGGGTTATGATAAGTGCAATGTCAAGGTTACTTTTGTCCGGAATATCTCCGAAAAATGGGCTGCACAGATCAAAGATCAGACCGCCTGTTTTGTGCAGTGTGATCTAGATCTACACTGACACCAAAAACAGTATAATAGTAAAAAGTGCTTTAATTCTTTACCACACAATTCTGAGTTTTAATGACTTCAAAGAAGAAGGCTTTTGAAAACATTGTGGAAAAAGGAACAGATGCTGATAACCAGCAATTTCTTCTTTTCCCATAATGTTTTCTACCCTATCAAAAACAAAAATCATCATTTAAGCAAAATTTACTTTGTCGTTAACACTTTACCAAACAATGTTAGAGTTTTGATGACCCTGAGAAATAAGACTTTTGAAAACTTTGTAGGAAATCAAGGAAATGCTGGTGACTGGCATTTTCTCTCTTTTGTCACAATGTTTTCTAATCTTTCAGGAACAAACCCCACAATTTGAACTAATTTAACCCTTTACCACACAATGCCGCCTTTTAATGACCCTGGGAAAGAAGCTTTTTGAAAACATTGAGGGAAAAGGAGAAAATGCTGGTAACCAGCATTTTATTCTTTTTCCACAATGCTTTCTACCCTATCAAAGAAAAATTGGACCATTTGAGCCACACTGAAATTGTCATCTGCATATGCTTTCAGTTTGGACAAAGCTAAAAGTTTGTTGTGGTAAAAGGTTAATGTGTCATCTTTAAATGCTTTCAACTTTGTAAAATCTAGTCGACACTGGTAACCTTTTGTGGAAGCTTCTTTTTCCATTCACCTTTCTTTTTTAGAACACTTGATAGCAATCCATGGGTGTGTGATTGCGAGCACAAACAGATGATAAAAATGATCATTTCTAAAGTCGGTAAAGTGGATTATTCGATTCCCGCTAACACCTCCATGCAGGTTTTTAACGAGAGCGAGCTATACTGCGTAAACAGCATAATAGGGCAGGATCCAAAACAACAAGAGGAAGGTAAATGTACTTATCTTTCGATTTAACCCTTTCCCAAACAAGCCCTGGTTTTCACGTGTCTGCAGGACAAGTCTTTTGAAAACACTGTGGGAAAAGGACAAATTGCTCATAATGAGCAATTTCTCCTTTTCCCACAGTGTTTTCTACCCTTTTGGAGAACTTTCTGTCATTTTCATCAAATTTAAAATTGTCGTCTGCAAACTCTTCCAATTTGGACCAGTCTAAAATTCATCGTTTGGGAAAGGGTTAATTGGAGACAAAATTAGTTTCAACCTGTGGATCAGATGTACTCATGTATAGTCATGAAGTGCATGCACTTGAAATTTGAATAATTTGGAGCCATGCTCTGGCAAAAGGGGGCTTAATGCATCCCCTTGATGCATGATAGCAAGCAAGTTATCACAGTATTACAGATCCATAAAATCCAGTTTGTCTAACAACTGAGCGAATCATGGGGTACACTGGTCCGTTGACATGCAGAAAATTGACCGATAGCAAAAAGTTTCGGCTCAGGTTTACCCCGCGTGGACTGTGCAGGCTGACCTGGGTCGATACTGTTTTGCAGATGCATTAAACCCCCTTTTCACAGACCCTGGCTGATCTATATTGGAATGTACTTTCAAAACAGTGGAATGAATAAGGTAATCGCTTACGAGTACAGTTATCCCAAGATCAAGGCACTGGTAGGTCGCTTTTTCATCAGAATCCAAAGATGAACGCAAAAAGGTAACAGTTATATGTAGATGTTTCAGGTCTATCCGAAAGATGGATATACATGTAGAAATGAGCCATGCTCTGGCAAAAGGGGCTTTGGTGCATCTCCGTGATGCGTTCATACCAAGTAAGTCATCACATCATCATGGATCCGTAAAATCCATTTTGTTCAACAATTGACTGGAACCGGAGGTAGAATGGTCCTTAGACATGAAGAAAATTTACCAATAGCAAAACATTTCAACCCAGGCCAGCCTGCTCAGGCTGACCTGGGTTGATGCTCTTACAGATGCATTAATTTCCCTTTTCACAGAGCATGGCACAAAAATAGAATTGATTTATTTAAGATTTGCTGTTTTTGAAAAAAAAAAAAAGTTGGAATTATTGTCATACCTCTCTCTGTTCTTGTTGACATCATTATGCAAAAACTTTGAAATGTACTCAAAATCTGTTATTCCTGAAGAGATTTACACCATACTTGGGCTAGTTGTAAAATGTCAAACGGGGAACTATACCAGAAAGGAAAGGAACCTTTAACAATATTTTTGACACAGTTTTGCCACTTTTTCAACCTAAAATTTTCACTGAAAAATTAACTGCAGCCCAGGATTGGCATCAACATGGGATGCTCTTGTTCGACTTGCTGGACACATTATTCAGTATGATTTTTAACTCTTCCCCAAACGACAGAATTTTGAACTGGACTAAATTGAAAGCATTCGCAGACAACAAATTAAATGTTGCTAAGTGATAGGGTAGAAAACATTGTGGGAAAAGGAGAAAATGCTGGTTACCAGTATTTTCTCCTTTTCCCACAATGTTTTCAAAAGCTTTTTCTTTAAAGGTTGTTAAAAGTCGGGCTAATTGGCAACCAGCATTTTCTCCTTTTCTGACAAAGTTTTGTACCCTATCAAAGACAAGTTCCACAATTTGAGCCCCATTTATCTTCTGCAGATGCTTAGGAATGGACAAGTCTGAAATTTTGTTGTGTGGTAAAGGGTTACAGATTCAGAAAACATGATGGGAAAAGGAGCAACTGCTTTTAACACATTTTTTTAAAAAGAAGCCTTCTTTCTCTAGGTGGTTAAAACTCATGTTTGATTAATCCTTTCCCAGACGACAGAATTTTAGACTTCTCCAAGAAGAAAGCATTTGCAGACAACAAAAGAAATGTGGATCAAATGATGAACTTCGTCTTTTAACCCTGCAAGCCCGCGAACCAACTTAAGTTGTTTTTGCAGACAGTGTAGATCAAGATCAGACTGCATAGAATGTGCAGTCTGATATTAGATCTACACTGTCTGCTACTATGATGCATATTACGCTGAAATAGCAATAATTTGAGCTCTTTATCCTAATTAAAATGGACCATAATTATTAATTCAGCACTTTAAGGGTGAAAAAGCTTTTGAAAACATTGTGGGAGAAGGAGAAAATGCTGTGTACCAGCATTTTCTCCTTTACCCACAATATTTTCAAAAGCCTTGTTCCTCAGGGTTGTTTTAACTTCATTATGGTGTGGTTAAGATATAAAGGGTTTAGGACAGTGAGACTGACAACTTGCTTCTGCTGTAGGTAAACAAATACTTGAGCAATGCTCTGTGAAAAGGGGGCTTAATGCATCTGCAGACAGTATCGATCCAGGTCAGTCTGCGCCATCCGCGCAGGCTTACCTGGGCCAAAAACTTTCCGCTGTTGGTCAATTTTCTGTATGTCAGTGGACTGGTCCACCCCGTGATTCAGTCTTTTGTTAGACAAAAATAGACTTTATGGATCCATGATCATGTGATGACTTGCTTGGCATAGTGCATAACGTAGATGCATTAAGCCCCCTTTTCCCAGAGCATGGCTCACTTTTTTGTGCCGAAAACAAGTGAGCAGCCATGTATCAAGTGTTAGACTTAATCCGTCCATATTTAAGAAACCATTCTACATTGCCTAATTATTCTAATTTTTAGCTTCACTGGCCGAAGGCCAGCGGGCTTGTGTCATGGCCCGGTGTCCTCCGTGCGTCCATACGTCCGTCCGTGCGTTAACTTTTATTTCAAACATCTTCTTCTCTGAAACTACCCATCCAAATTTCATGAAACTTCACAGAAATGATCCTGCCATGGTCCTCTTCAGAATTTCTTGAAAGAATTTGATTCCTTCAAAAACTCTGGTTGCCATGGCAACAAAACTGAAAAATATTAGAAATCTTTAAAACTTTTCTTGTCTGAAACCATAAGGCATAGGGCTACCAAATTTGGCATGTAGCTTTATGTAGTAGACCTCTATCAAGTTTCTTCAAAATATAGCCCTGGGGTCAAAATTGGCTCTGCCCCAGGGGTCACAAGTTTTACATAGGCTTATATAGAGAAAACTTTAAAAATCTTCCTGTACCTAGCCATAAGGCCTAGAGCTACAAAATTTTGCATGTAGCTATATCTAGTTGGCCTCTACCAAGCAGGCCAAACTTTTAGCCCTGGGGTCAAAATTGGCCCCGCCGCAGGGGTCACAAGTTTTACATAGGCTTACATAGTGACAACTTAAGAAATCTTCCTGTTTTTATTTATTTTTTTTTTTTTTTATTTTTTTTTTTTTTTTTGAAATTAGCCTTGCATCAGGGGTCTTATGTTTTAAGAGGCTTCATATTGACAAAACTTGAAAATCACCTTATTTATAACCATACAGCATAGACTTGTATTATTTTGGCATGTGGCTTTATCTTGTGGACATCTACCAGGGTTCAAGTAATTATAGCTCTGGGATCAAAAATGGCTTTGCCCTGCGGGTCTCAACTTTCACATGTGCTTTTACAGAGAAAACTTTGTAAGTCTTCATTTTGAAACCATTTGGCTTAGAATTGAAATGCTTAGTATTTATGGTTAATTTTTATAAGCCAGTGGAGCGATACAGGGCTATCATGGCCCTCTTGTTAATTTAGAAAGTAACACATTTTCTGCTCGGATAAACTCCAATGTCAGAAATTGTGTTTCTTTCAAATTAACTCTTTACCACACAATCCCAACTTTTAACAACCCTAGAAAGGAAGCCTTTTGAAAACATTGTGGGAAAAGGAGAAAATGCTGGTAACCAGCATTATCTCCTTTTTCCAAATGTTTTCTACCCGTCCCATAACAAATTTGTAAGTCACATTTAATTTGTCGTCTGCAAATGCTTTAAATTTGGACTAGTCTAAAATTATGTCGTTTGGTAAAGAGTTAAGAAAAATGTCTGATAATGATGCTAAGATTGCAATTAATAACAGGCTAAAATATGAATCAGTAATAAAGAACTGGAGTAAGTCTCAAAAAGAGATGACATAGTTATCTTTCTTTGTAGAATCCATGACCTATATAATCCTGGCTGTTGGCGGCACTATTGTGATCTTTTGTGTTCTTACCAGTCTTGTCTGCCTTTGGAGGAGAAGAAGAAATGAGTCGGCTGTATGATATTTGTTTTGTAAATTTGGACTACTCAATCACAAATTTGGGACCTCTTTAATGAGACAGTTTTGATCCCATTGGAGGCTCCACCTTTTCTCAATTTTAAGCTCTCATTTCCTTACACTACTATTCACATTCTTAACTTTTTCATCTAAAACTTTGAGTAGGCAGGGATTGCCCAGCCACTCAATATTATATTTTATGCACATTATCAGTTACACATAACCTTTCTTCATTTAAAGACTTCTGTATTATCAATTTAAGACTGTTCAAATCTTTTTTATCGCAATCTTAACATCATTATTCAAAACTTGTTTGAGTTGATAGGGATTGCCCTGTTGCTCAATTATATCTTTTATGCATACTAAGATCACACATAATCCTTCTTAAATCAACTCTTTTACTGTCAGCATGTCTTAAATCTTTTTAGCTAAAAAATCCGCCTTAATCGTTCCTTCAACACAGATATGCGCGTTAAATGACCAAAGCTGTCGATGCGAACAACATTCATTCATTCAATCACAAATTTATATGTTGTTACCCTTCCGAACTGAACATAGCTGAAGACAAGAAATTTGAAATTGGCAAAAATGGGCTGTTTATCTCAGATAGAATAGAAAATATTGTGGGAAAAGGAGAAAATGCTGGTGACCAGCATTTTCTCCTTTTCCCACAATGTTTTCAAAAGCTTTCTTTGTCCGGGTGATTGAAATCAGAATGGTGTGGTAAAGAGTTAACCCTTTACCACGCAATCCTGAGCTTTACTGACCCTGATGAAAAAGCCTCTTGAAAACATTGTTTGAAAAGGAGAAAATGCTGGTAACCAGTATTTTCTCCTTTTTCCACAATGTTTTCTGCCATATTAAATACAAATTCGTCCATTTGAGCCACATTCAAATTGTCGTCTGCAAATGCTTTCAATTTGGACATGCCTAAATTTTTGTTGTGTGGTAAAAAGTTAACTCCATCAGATGAAAAAGTTTTAGACTTAAGCCTTTACCACACAATTCCGACTTTTAAGGACCCTAAAAGAGAAGGCTTTTGAAAACATTGTGGGAAAAGGAGAAAATGCTGGTAACCAGCATTTTCTCCTTTTCCCATAATGTTTTCTACCCTGTCAAAGAAAAATTGCACCAGCTACATTGAAATTGTGGTCTGCAAATGCTTTCGATTTGGACAAGGCTAAACTTTTGTCGTCTGGTTATATCGTTAGAGTCATAATAATTGCCATATTTTTACATGGTATAAATAAAATTTCTTTCTATTTTGTAAACATGATTGTTTACATTTGGACTTTATTGGGACTTTAAATAACTCTTTACCGAGCAACAAAATTTTAGAGCTGTCTAAATTGACAGCATGGCAGCTAACAAATCAATGTGGCTCAAATGTAGAGTATTCTTCTTGAAAGGTTAGAAAACAGTGTGGGAAAAGGAGAAAATGCTGGTTTCCAGCTACCGGCATTTTCTCTTTTTCCTACAATATTTTCCGAAGGCTATTTTCTCAGGGTCGTAAAAACTCAGGATTGTTTGACAAACAGATAATCCTTGACAGAATGCTGCAAAACAATAATTTCCCAACATTAACCTGTTACCACACAATCCCGACTTTTAACGACCCTGAGAAAGAAAGCTTTTGAAAACATTGTAAGAAAAGGAGGAAATGCTGGTAACCAGCATTTTCTCTTTTTCCTACAATGTTTTCTAGCCTACCCATAGCAATTTTCAATTTTTAAGTGGCATTTATTTTGTCGTCTGCAAATGCTTCCAATTTGAACAAGACTAAAATTTTGTCGTTTGGTAAAGAGTTAACATAGTTTGAGAGCATTATTCTCTAGACATCAATCAGGGTCCGTATTCACCAAACATTCTTAAGAACTGTTCTTTGTCTTATTCTCCAAGATTTTCCAGATTTGAAAGTAACACAACTTCCGATTGGCTAAACCATTTGGTTTAGCCAATCAGAAGGTGTGTTACTTTCAAACTCAGAAAATTCTGGAGAATAAGTCTAAGAACAGTTCATAAGAATGGTTGGTGAATACAGACCCAGGAGTGCATATACATGTATTCATAATTCACTGAATTTATACAGAGTAAAGAAAGTTCTTAAAACCTAATATGAGCAATTTTTCCATCTGTCTCATTCTTTTTAAGAGTTATTTAATTTTACACTATACCACACAATCCCGACTTTTAACGACCCTGAGTAAGAAGCCTTTTGAAAACATTGTGGGAAAAGGAGAAAATCCTGGTATTCAGCATTTTCTCCTTTTCCCACAATGTTTTCTACCCAATCAAAGAGAAATGCAATCATTCCAGCCACATTGAAATTGTCGTCTGCAAATGCTTTCAATTTGGATGGATCTAAGATTTTGTTGTGTGGTAAAGGGTTGAGATATGGATTGTAATGGATCAACTTCTGTGTATTAGGGTGACGAGAGCCCGATGTCCATCACACCTGTCCAGCTGTCCCCATGTGGAATGGTGCCCAATTCAAACTACAGCCGATTGTTCTCAAACAGCTCAACAGTATCAGCTTCCAGCACAACCTATGTGGTAAGACAATTTAACTCTTTACTGAATGGTAATTATTCAGATTTGTCCAGACGGAAAACCTTTGCAGATGACAAATCAAATGTGGCCTGAATGATGAATTTGTCTCTGAAAGGGTTAAAAACATTGATGGAAAAGGATGAAATGCTGGTTATCTGCATTTTCTGCTTTTCTTAAATGTTTTCAAATGACTTCTGTCGGGTGGTTAAAACTTTGGATTGTGTGGTAAAGGGTTAATTATGTATTAAAAAACATTTTACGAACATGAAAGTTTTTTAACAAATGCATAGCTCAAATACAAGCCGCCCCGGCTGGGATTCGAACGCGTGCGGCAAATATCCTCGTTTATTGAGGCTTAAAAGACCAATACACTAAGCCCTGAGCTAAAGAGAATTCTCCCTAATGCAGTTGTCAGATATTGATTTTCTACGGGAAGAAGCAATGCTGTAAGGAAGGAGTGATCTCCTGTAACACATGTCGTCTTAAGTCATCATTTGGTGACAGAAAGCCTTATTAGGCAGTAAGTCTATTAATTAGACAGCAAATAGCTCAGTGGCCAATAAAGGGCAATCTTATAGACAACAAATGGCTCACTGACCAATCCTGGACAAGCCCCCATCTTACGAACATGAAAGTTCGCAACAAATGCATAGCTCAAATACAAGCCGCCCTGGCTGGGATTCGTACCTGTGCTGCAAATATCCTCATTTATTGAGGCTTAAAAGACCAATACACTAACCCCTGAGCTAAAGAGAATTCTCCCTAACCAGTTGTCAGATATTGATTTTATATGGGAAGAAGCTATGCTGTAAGGAAGGAGTGATCTCTGGTAACAAACGAAATTTAGACTCTTTGATATTGAAAGCTTTTGCAGACTGCATATTAAATTTTCCTCATTATTTTGGGATTTGCTGTTGGAAGGGAAGAAACAGTGAAAAACAGTAAAAACCTAGGGGCCCATGAGGGCCTGAATCGCTCTCCTGGCAGTGATTTTGCTCATTTTCTAGCATACATCATGAAGTCATGATGCAAACAGAAAAAAAGATATATGAGCACACAAAAAATGGGGGGGGGGGGGTTGCAAATGGGCTTGAACCTGCTGAGTTGAGTAAACAAGACTGGTCATCAAGTGGCTGCATTTCCTAGACTGATAGCTGGATTCCCTTCATTTTCAATAGGGTTCAATCCCTTGATAATACAAATAATCTTTGAAAGTTTCAAAAGAATTGGATAAAAAAAAAAAAAAAAAATACAAAACTTTATCATGTTACCAAGAAATTAAAATTTTATACTTTAAATGGCTACTTTTCCCTTACTAATTGTCAAACTCAGTACTGTATGATAAAGGGTTAAGCAGTTTTAGACCTGTGCAGTCCACTGAATGTTTTGCAGAATAAATCAATGTTGAAAGTTGGAAAGTTGCTCGGGCGTGGTGCTTTTGGCGAAGTGTATGAAGGGTTCTCTGGTGACGTGGAAGATGGAAACAAAATGGTGGCCATCAAGATGATAAGAGGTTTGTTCTATGGGCAGTCGGGCTCAATTTGTCTGTTTGTATTGGAGTTTAACACAGTTTTAACAGCTTAAGTCAAATCACGGCAGTCACTGTTTCCTGGCTTTGTAACACCGGTACTGTTACACTTTCTTTCCAAGCCACTGACTACTTTTCTCACATGCATCGGAGGTGAGAGGCGAAAAATCACCGGGAAGTAAGCTTGCTTCAACTGGATTTCAAACCCACAACCACCAGGTAACGAGTCAGATACACTAACCACTTAGCTGCCCGGCTGAGATCTCGAACTCAAAAGCGAGTAAGAAGATGTATAACCCGAACAGCTAATTTCATATCCAAACAATCCTGTGTTTTAACCCTTTCCCAAACGACGAATTTTGGACTGGTCCAAATTGAAAGAGTTTGCAGATGGCAATTTTAATTTGATGAAAATGGCAGAAAGTTCTCAAAAAGGGTAGAAAACACTGTGGGAAAAGGAGAAATTGCTCGTAACGAGCAATTTCTCCTTTTCCCACAGTGTTTTCAAAAGACTTGTACTGCAGACAACCAGGGCTTGTTTGGGAAAGGGTTAAGGACCTTAAAGTAAAAGATTTTTGAAAACATTTATGGACATGGAAAAAGGGAGTAAACAGTATTTTCTTTGTTACCCACATGTTTTCTGTCATACCAAAAATAAACCAAATCATTTGAGCCACATTTAATATGTCATCTGCTGACACTTTTACCCTTAACCCTTTCCCAAACAAGCCCTGGTTTTCACGTGTCTGCAGTACAAGTCTTTTGAAAACACTGGGAAAAGGAGAAATTGCTCGTAACGAGCAATTTCTCCTTTTCCCACAGTGTTTTGTACCCTTTTTGAGACCTTTCTGCCATTTTCATCACATTTAAAATTGTCGTCTGCAAACTCTTTCAATTTGGACCAGTCCAAAATTTGCCGTTTGGGAAAGGGTTAAAGCACCTTTCACAACTAAATTTGACTTTGCAGCCAGTGTAGATCAAGATCAGACTCCACAAAATGTGCAGTATAATCTTTGATCTACACTGTCTGCTTTCCTGAGATATTCTGGACAAAAGCAACTTTGAAATTGCAGGTTTTTGAGTCTTCTTTCTAGACTGAAAGTATCTGTTTTTTTTTTTTTTTTTTGGGCACTTTAACCCTTTCCCAAACAAGCCCTGGTTTTCACGTGTCTGCAGTACAAGTCTTTTGAAAACACTGTGGGAAAAGGAGAAATTGCTCATAACAAGCAATTTCTCCTTTTCCTACAGTGTTTTCTACCCTTTTGGAGAACTTTCTGTCATTTTCATGGAATTTAAAATTGTCGTCTGCAAACTCTTTGAATTTGGACCAGTCTAAAATTTGTCGTTTGGTAAAGGGTTAAGGCTTAATAAAGAAAAGTTACAAATTTTGTTGTTGGTAAAGGCACAGTTTAGAATCACATTGTTTTGGTTTTGATATACTGCCCAGGCAAGGGTTAAATTTTGATGATATGCTAAGGTAAATTTCTTGTCTGCCTTTAGTGCTTAATTTTAGTGATGGATCTATGCATCAGTCCAGCAAACTTATGTTCAGACTGAATGACACCATGATGGTGTCATAAAGATTCACATCCCTTGCAAACAGCTTGGCAGTGAATTTTAAACTTTGAGAGTAGAAACCAAAAATGTTATCGGGTGTTTGGCAAGAGTACAAATTTTTATGAAACCAACATGGCATCGTTAAATCCAGACACAGGTTCACAGGAATATGGCATCACCTGACCATGTGATCTGTCCAAGTTTTGGTCATCTTCCTTCCGATCCACATTTCTATTTCCAATTGAATAAGTGCAGTGTGCAAGATCTGTTGCTCTGTTTTAAGTATTTTTAGCTCACCTGAGCACAAAGTGCTCAGGATGAGCTATTGTGATCACTCACCGTCCGTCGGCGTCCGTCGTCTGTCCGTCCGTCCGTTGTCCGTCCGTCCACATTTTTTTGTTTACGCTCTAGCATCTACAAATATTAACCAATCAGCACCAAACTTGGTCAAAATGTATAGGACAATAAGATCTCGGATGAGTTCGATTATGGGTGTAATCGGACCAGAACGACTGGAGTTATTTGCCCTTGAATTAGAAAAATTGCTATATTTGACTTTGTTTACACTCTAGCATCTACAAATAATAACCAATCAGCACCAAACTTGGTCAAAATGTATAGGACCATAAGATCTCGGATGAGTTCGATTATGGGGTTAATCGGACCAGAACGACTGGAGTTATTTGCCCTTGAATTAAAAAAAATGCTGTATTTGACATTGTTTACACTCTAGCATCTACAAATAATAACCAATCAGCACCAAACTTGGTCAAAATATATATGACCGTAAGATCTCGAATGAGTTTGATTGTAGGTCTAATAGGACCAGTTATTGCTGTGTCATGGAAAAAGGGGGCTTGACGTATATTTTCATTGTGGACCAATATCTCTTTAACTACAGGACAAAATGTCACGAAACTTCATCCTCTTATTGTTTATTGCAAGCCACAGACAATAGTTATTTGTTTTTATTTCATGAAACGCCATGTCATGAAAAAAGGGGGCTAAATGTTTAATTTCGTCATGGACCAATGACCATCTGTTTGGCCATCTTTCAGTACAGATATCTTCTAAAATCCTTGACAAAAATTAATAGAAATTCATGCAGGTGTTCCTAATGATCTCTGCTGATATTTATTGTTTGTTTGTTTGTTTTTTTTTTTTTTTTTTCCTTTTTGATATCAAATACTGTCTCATAGGAAAAAGGGGCTTCATGTATATTTCTGTTAAGGATCAATATACATGTATCTTCAACTCAAAATCCTGGACAAAAATTTGTGAAACTTCATACATGTGTTCCTTATGATAGTCCGCCAATATCATTAGTTTAGCTTTTTAGCTCACCTGAGCACTGTCCGTTGTCCGTCCGTCCGTGAACAATTGCTTAAAAAATCTTCTCCTCTGAAACCGCCCAACAGATTTCAATGAAACTTTACAGAAATGATCCTTAGGTGATGCACTTTGAGAATACTTCAAAGATTTGAATTCCATTAAGAGCTGTGGTTGCCATGGCAACCGAGAGAAAAAAACTTTAAAAATCTTCTTGTCCCAAACCGTAAGGGCTAGATCTTTCATATTTGGCATGTAGCATCATCTAATAGCCCTCTACCAAATACTTCAAATTATGGCGCTGTTCTTGAAATTGGCCCTATGTTGTGGGTTCTCGGATTTCACATAGAGATGAAAGAGGGAAATCTTTAAAAATATTCTTGTTTACACTCTAGCATCTACAAATATTGACTAATCAGTACCAAACTTGGCCACAATGTATATGCCAATAAGGTCTCGGATGAGTTTGATTTTGGATCAAATCCAATCAGAACATCAGGAGTTATTTGCCCTTGAATTTGCAAAAATTACTGAATCTGACTTTGTTTACACTCTAGCATCTACAAATATTACTCAATCAGCACCAAACATTGTCAAAGTGTGTGTGATCATACGATCTCAGATTAGTTCAATTATGGATCTAATCGGACCAGAACTGTCTGAGTTGTCTGCCCTTGAATTAGAAAATTTGCCATATTTGACTTTGTTTACACTCTAGCATCTGCAAATATTGACCAATCATTACCAAACTTGGTCAAAATATATATTCCCATAAGGTCTCGGAAGAGTTCAGTTATGGGTCAAATTGAACCAGAACACCCTTGAATTGGACAAAATTTCCATATTTGACTTTGTTTACACTCTGGCATCTACAAATATATACCAATCAGTACCAAACTTGGTAAAAATTTATATGACCATAAGATCTTGGATGGGTTTTGATTATGGGTCTTATTAGACCCAAACAACATGAGTTATTTGCCCTTCAATTAGAGTTGCTGTATTTGACTTGGTTTACTCTGTAGCATCTACCTGTATATATAATGCAAACTGAAAAATCTTTATGTTTAAACCCAAAATGCCTAGAGCTATGATACTTTGCATGAAGCATCACCTTGTGGACCTCAAGAAATTTTGCACACAAGATGTCCCTGGGATCATTACAGGTCCAGCCGCGGGGCTTAGACGTTTGTACTTAGGTATCTTTCGTGCAATTATAAGAAAATTTTCTGGGTAACCAAAGGCCTAGACCTCAGTTAAAGTTGTGAGTTGTCTCTCTTTCATAATCATTTGGCCTTGAACTTCAGTATTTGGTATTTATCTTCATTGTTAACCTGTACTGCTTAGTACTCAGGTGAGCGATATAGGACCATCATGGTCCTCTTGTTGGATTTATCTCTGTGTTATTTTGGGTTTGGAAAATGGAAGTTATTCATTGACAATGCACCAGGTGAGGGTATTTGTCCACCTGCAACAGTTCTAGATTCCTTTTCCACAATGTTTTCTACCCTTTCAAAGATGAATTTCAATTTTTGAGTGAGGTTTAAAGTTTTTTAATCTTTTCAATTTAGACAAGCCTGAATTTTGTTGTCTGCTATAGATTTAACTCTTTGCCAAGCAACAAAATTTCAGAAACATCGCTATTCAAATGATTTGCAGACAATAAATCAAATTTGGCTCAAAGGCACTGATTTAACTTGGAAAGGATAGAAAACATTTTAGAACAAGGGGAAAATGCTGCTTATCATCATTTTCCCCTTTTTCCACAATGTTTTCAAAGGCCTTCTGTAATTAGGGTGGTTAAAGCTTGGGATCGTTCGGTAAAGAGTTAACTCTTTACCACAGGACAAAATTTTAGACTGGTCCAAATTGAAAGCAATTGCAGACAACAAATTAAATTTGACTCAAAAATTGAAATTTGTTATGGGAAAGGTAGAAAACATTGTGGGAAAAGGAGAAAATGCTGGTTACCAGCATTTTCTCCTTTTCCCACAATGTTTTCAAAAGGCTTCTTTCTCAGGGTCGTTAAAAGTCGGGATTGTCTGGTAAAAAGTTAAATGCTTTGATTTGTCTTTGAAAGGATAGAAAACATTTTAGAACAAGACTAAACTGCTGCTTATCATCATTTCCCCTTTTTTCACAATGTTATCAAAGGCCTTCTTTCTTTAGGGTCGTTAAAACTCGCGATTGTTCTATAAAGAGTTAAGTCCCTTTTCATGCTTTACCTATTTTCATTGCACAGAAACTTCCAGCTTACAGGATTATGAAGCACTGGAACACGAGTTCAAACAGCTGACACAGATAGATAAACATTCCTATATCATTCAGGTCTTCAGCATTGGGAAAATTGATGGTAAGTTTCTGGTGTTTTTAGCTCACCTGAAAACAAAGTGCAGAAGGTGAGCTTTTGTGATCGTGCTGTGTCTGGCGTCCATCGTGCATCATCCGTCATCCGTTGTTCAGTCGTCAACATTTACCTTGTGTGCACTCTAGAGGCCACATTTTCAGCCAGATCATTATGAAACTTGGTCAGAAAATCAATGATAAGTTTTTTATTTTTTTTTCCCCTCATTAAAATTGAAAGAAAGGATGAAAAAAAAAAAAAAAAAAAAAACAGGAAAGATAATGATAAAAACTGAAAGATTTGAAGAAAAATATCCTGACATGGTTACCGCACAATCCCGAGTTTTAATGACACTGGGAAATTAGACTCTTGAAAACAGTATGGGAAAAGGAGAAAATGCTGGTAACCAGCATTTTCTTCTTTTCTCACAGTGTTTTCTAACCTTTCGGAAACAAGTCTAATCAATTGAGCCACAATTTATTTGTCGTCTGCAAATGCTTTCAATTTGGACCAAATCTTGTGTGGTAAAGATTTAAGGAATCAAAGCGGAAAAAAAGTTGTTTTCTTGTAAATAGATTAAACCTTTACCACACAATTCTGAGTTTTATCAACCTTGACAAAAAAGGCCTTTGAACGCCTTGTAGATAAAGCAAAGCAGAAAAGAAGTTGTTTTCTTGTAAATGGAATAACCATTTTCCACACAATGGCAACTTTTAATGACCTGGAGGAGAAAGGCCTTTGAAAATATTGTAAGAAATGTTTTATACTCTTTCTGTGACAAGTCCCATCATTTCAGCCATGTGTAATTTTTCGTCTGTAATGGCAGTCAATTTCGGACAAGGCAAAACTTTTGACATCTGGTAAATTGTGAAGTATTAGAATACATGTATTATGAATAAGAAATATATTTAAAAAAAAAGACAAATGACATAAATTTGCCATCAAATAGGCAGGGGCTCTTACAATAAACATGTCTAAATTTTTACCAATGTCACAAATTTCTATTCATTCATTTGTTATCAGTACCAAAAGTAGGTCAAAAGCCAGCACATTTCGGCTACGCCAAAAAAAAGTATGTTAGTAAATGTTTTCCTAGACTTTTTACAAGTGATCAGTCATATGCTTTCTGAAAGAACACTGTAACTGACAATTTTGACAGCCTCTGTTTGAAATACATGTATGTATAATTAATATGAATAAACTTTTTACAAAACAACAAAATTTTAGAATGGTCCAAATTGAAAGAATTTGCAGAGGACAAAATAAATGGGACTGAAAAAATTGAAATTTGTTATGAGTAGGTTAGAAAACAATGTGGGAAAAGGAGAAAATGCTGGTTACCAGCATTTTCTCCTTTTCCAACAATGTTTTCAAAAGGCTTCTTTTACAGGGTCGTTAAAAGTCGGGATTGTGTGGTAAAAGGGTTAACTGTTTTTCTTTGATAATTCCACGTTTTAATGAACCTGAGAAAACATTGTTAAAAAGGAGAGAATGCTGGTAACCAGGATTTTCTCCTTTTCCTACAACGTTTCCTGTCCTCTCAAAGACATAGGAGCCACATTTAATCTATGATCTGCAAATGATTTAGACAAGTCCAAAATTTTGTTGTATGGTATCTTTAGAGTTAACCCTTTACCAAACAGTCCTGTGTTTTGATGACCCTGAGGAAGAAGCCTTTTGAAAACATTGCAGGAAAAAGAGAAAATGCTGGTAATCAGCATTTTCTCCTTTTCCCACAATGTTTTCAACCCTTTCAAAGAAAAATTGCACTGTTTGAGCCACATACAAATTGTCATCTGCAAATGCTCTCAATTTTCTGACAAGGCTAAAATTTTGTTGTCTGGTAAAGGTTTTACCCTTTACAAGATACTCCACGGTTCTACCAACCCTGAAGGAAAGGCTCTTCTCCCAAAAATAAAAATCATCATGTGGGCTAGTTTTAATTTGTTGTCCGTAAATACTTTCCATTTTGATGTGCCAAGAATTTTTGTTTGTCTCCTAAAAGATTAACCCCTAGAGCACCGAATAAACCCAACAGAAATTTTTATCCTGGAAATACAACTCAAATAATTGAAATAAAGCGGTTGCTTTTGTCTACTGAATAAAGGGGACAGTGTAGATCAGAGATCAGGTTGCACATTTTATCCTGTCACCTCTTATAAATTCCGTTGTATAACAGGGGGTCATATAAACTTGGTGACTTGACCACGTGACTAGGTTTATTATGTCATTTAGTCACGTGATCAAGGTTTATTAGGCTAGCTGGTCATGTGACCAGCCGGAACTCCTTTTTTACGTGCCGGTACACGAAATCAATATTTCAAAGTAAAATTATCGCTTAAAATTCGATGCACATGTTGACTTTTCTTATTATTTAAAATAAAACTGAATTCTTCTGAGGGTTTACGTCACGTTTATGACGTAGTCAGTATCATTCATGAGGTCATTATTACAGCTGCATACCAAAAGCGCCATACAGTTCGCCATACAAGTGTGTTTTTTTTTTTTTTTCATAGTGCGAAAGATGTCAATACGTGCCTTAATTTTGAGCGAAATATTCTATCTAGTTGGATTTATGTTTGTAAATGTGAAACAGGATAAACAGAATAGTGTTGTGGATTGGAAAATTTGAATAATAGACTATAGATAGTGTCTTTGATTCCAGGAAATTTTGTCAGGCTCGGCTCGGGAATTTTATGGTATCAGTACCATAAGATATTGAATAAAAAGTACGGTCTTTGTATCATGTTTGTTGGTTTTTTTTTTTTTTTTGTTTTGTTTTGTTCATTTACATTACGTGTCAGGATAAATAGAATAGATGGTTGGTGTCTTGGATGGTTTAAGTTTATCGGGCTCGACTCCTGAAATTATCTAGTTCGCCTTTGGCTCACCAGATAAATTCCTCCGCCTTGCCCGATAAACTTAACCCATCCAAGACACCAACCATCTATTCTCTATTTGTGCAGCCTGATCTTGATCTACATTGGCCACAAAGGCAAGTGTAGTAGTGAAAGGTGCTATAAGGGTTAATATGTCAAATAATTGTGACAAATAGAGAATTTGCTTGTCACAAGCAGTTTTATCTTTGCTTAAAGGAATTTGAAAAAAGCCTTTTACAAGCTCCAAGAACTTATCTGCAAATGGTTATGTACCTGTTGACAAGTAGTTATTGGAATCTAACTGAACTGTACTGTATCAGAGCTCCAGATAGAGGGAGTGAATTTGATTATAGAACTGAAAATATTAATTATTCTCAACTAAACCCTATGTTATGGGTACTCATTAAAATTGTCTCATCGAGACGGTTTTAATGAGTGCCCACAACATAGGTTTTGGAAGAGAAATAATGGATTTAGAATGCCATCACTCCCTCTTACCTGGAGCTCTGCTGTATGACTGGCAGGTTCCTATGTGATGGTCATGGAGATGGCTGGATATGGAGACTTACTCACGTATCTACGTAAAATGTATGAGAGAGAAGATCATGTTATCAACAGCCTAGATAGCTCCGAAGAGAAATATTACCTTTTGAATGACCAGCCTCGTCTATTCTCCTTCATGTGGAATGTTGCAAAAGGCATGGAGTATTTGTCACGTCTAAAGGTATGAAAAATAATGGTCTGGGTCCGTATTCACCAACCATTCTTACGAACATTCTTAGTCTTATTCTTCAAGATTTTCTAGATTTGAAAGTAACACAACTTCTGATTGGCTAAACCACATGGTTTAGCCAATCAGAAGTTGTGTTACTTTCAAATCTAGAAAATCTTGAAGAATAAGACTAAGAACATTCTATTCTCCTTCATGTGGAATGTTGCTAAAGGCATGGAGTATCTGTCATGTCTAAAGGTATAAAAAGAAATTGTCCAATTTTCATTGGCTTCTTGTCTCAGATAGATTGCTTGTAAGGTTGGCAGTTTTCAAAGAAAACATAAGGTGTTCTCATAGCCCTGTCATTGATACCTGCCTCTGCTTTGTCACTGTATGAAAAATTTTAACATTTTTAGCTCAGCTGTTTTCAAAGAAAACATCGAAGTATTTTCTTATCCTTGGTGTCCTCATTGGTGTCTGGGTCTTCGTCGTTGTGTGAAAACTTTGACATTTTGTAATATCTCTCTTATTTCTGAAGATATTTGCTTCAAACTTGGACAAGTTTTCAACTGTTGAAAGGGGAACCTATACAATAAGGGCAGATATCCATCAAAGTATTTTGACATAGTTATGCCCCTTTTTCAACTTAGAATTTTCACTGAAAGTCAAGCAACTGCAGCCGGGCATTGGCACCCACATGTGGTGCTCTTGTTTTATCATGTCTCTGTCATTGCTAAGGGTAATTTATCCAAACTTGGGATAGCTGTTACCTGTTAAAACAAGAACCCATGCTGGAGGGGCAGGTAACTCAAATATTTTTCACATAATTATTCCCCTTTTATATCTGGAATTTTCATTATGGAAAAAAGAGAAAATGACGGGGTGATTTTTTTTCCATAGGGATTTAAAAACGTAGACTATATGGTTGAATATCAAATTATTGCCAAATAAATATTACCTTTTCCACCCCGTCATTAGGCAGCTTTTAAGAACATTGTGGTATAAGGACACTTCCAGTGCAGGCTGATCTCTATCTGAACAGCCTACAAAAGCAGCTGTAACATTCTAGCCTTCCAAGAGAGCGGGTTTGTATACATGCATTTTGTCAATGCAGATTCTGCATCGAGATTTGGCTGCCAGAAATATCTTGCTGTGCAGTGGACCTGTAGCCAAGATTGCAGACTTTGGTTTGTCGCGTGATGTTTATGAATCAGGCTACTACTACCAAGATTCTCAGGTAAGAGGATACTATGTTGACAAGATAATGATGATGATAAACACTTTATACCTTACCACATAATCCCAAGTTTTAACAACCCAGATAAAGGAAGCTTTTAAAAACATTGCCTGGAAAGAAAATGCTGGTAACCAGTATTTTCTCCTATCCCATAATATTTTCTACTTAGTTTTAGGCAAGATTCATCATTTGAGCCACCTTAGATTTGTCGTCTGCAATTGCTTTGAATTTGGACATGTCAGAATTTTGTCTCATGGTATAAAGAGTTAATGATACTAGAAATAAAATTTGTTCTAGAAGTTTCACCAAGTTATCTCCCTTTTTTTTTTACTAAATTAAATAGAAGTCCTTTTAACTCTTACCAAACGACAACATTTTGGATATTTCCAAATTAAATGAATTTGGAGACGACAAAATAGATGTGACTCAAAAGCTGAAATTTGTTTTGGGAAAGATGGAAAACATCATAGGAAAAGGAGAATATGCTGGTTACCAGCATTTTCTCCTTTTCCCACAATGTTTTTTAAAGGCCTCTTTCCCAACGCAGTTAAAAGTCGAGATTGTGTGGTAAAGGGTTAAGTAAATAGAAATCGTTATAAAATATAGATAAAAGTTATTGTCATACAAATTTAATGCAAATGCATACCCCACATGTGACATTTTTATTGGAACATCAAAAGAAAAATAGTGATTGCTCGTTACAAGTGATGGCTCCACTTTTCATCAGGTATTCTGTGTCGTTTATAACAAAAACTTTCCTTTCCTGAATACAGTCAGGCCTTCTCTAAAGATAACCTGTACCAAGCAACCAACTACTTTTAGAAACAACTGTGAAGGTTATGCACTGCTTTGTAACTTGTACTGAAAGACCCCCTGTAGTAGGACATAGTTTTTTCATGGTTCTCTTTGGTGATCTTTGAATACAGGTTTTACTGCACCTCTTTTCTTGCTGGTTGCTGACATAAAAATATAGCCTGCGTAGGTTCAAGTTAAGGTCATGCATGGGTTTTGCTATTAAATAGCAAAGATTTAGAAATAAAAATATTTCATTGAATAAATGAACAGAGAGAAAGCAATTATAATTTTTCTTAACTTTTTCTTAACTCTTTGCCAGGCGATCAAATTTAAGGATAGTCCAAATTGAAGCATTTGCTGACAATATATGTACTGTGTCTCATATGATGGCACTAGTCTTTAAAAGGATAGGAAACATTGTGGGAAAAGGAGAAAATGTTGGTTATCAACATTTTGTCCTTTTCCCACAATGTTTTCAAAAGCCCTTTTTACCAGGGTTTGTAAAACCTGGGATTGTGTGGTAAACAGTTAATTCCAACTGCTGTTTTTTTTTTTTTTTTTTTTAAGGTTCATTCTAATCATTTCTATTTTTATGGGTCTTTTGGCAAATTTTTACCAAAGGGAGGCAATTCCTTACCACTTTTGTAATGGAAAAAGTGTTTTTTTTACTTCTAAATGTTAATTCGTAGCAAAACTCAAAAATGTGGCTCGATTCAAGACACCAGCAGCCAAAAGAAGCAAACAAGTTGAGAGTCAAAAGGCATATCTACAAATTTAATTTATACCATTTAATCCTGTATCACACAATCCTGACTTTTAACAACCTTCAGAAAAATGGCTTTTGAAAATATTGTGGGAAAAGGAAAAAATGCTTGTTACCAGCATTTTTTCCTTTTCTCACAATGTTGTCTACCCTTCCCAAAACAAATTTCGATTTTTCAGTCACATTTATTTTGTTGTCTGCATATGCTTTCAATTTGGACTAGTCTAAAATTTTGTTGTTTGGTAAAGAGTTAGAAGCACGAGTCTCACAGTGTTTCACTACTGCCTACACCAAAGTTCCAGTGGCCAGCAGGAAAATGTATTGTAAAACCATAGGCCACTGAAATTCCATTGGTCTATCACGGGATAACGAAATTTTCCTTAGCAGACACAGTTACTATAAATAGCACATTGGCGACTGCCTCTATACCGTATATAGTAGGACAAGGTGTGCGACAAAATCGGAGAAAATAATTACTCCTCTCCCCTTTCAGAGCTAATATTTAACTGATAACAGAAAACTATACCTAGTTACCATTGCAGATGGGTACACAAATGATTTTTCATGTGTATGCTGAACTTCAAAAGTTCCTAATGGCTCTTGCGATCAAGCAATACTTCTGATCTAAAGAAAATTAAAAAGCTTCCTCATTTTCTGGATCGCCATGCGTAGACATCACACAGTTTATCATCCTGCAGCGAACTATAAATAAGATGTTCTTTTCAAACAAAGATCTAAATTTTTTTGTTGATATATTGATGAAAGTATTAAATTAGTATTTTGTCTGTTATAATTTATCTTTTCATCTAATCCAGTTTCACGGTTTTCATCTTCCATTTTGCATATTTTCAAACGCGTATTTACTGTTTATTGGTAAAAAATTTTGGCGTATCTTTTCATGTGAGTTACAACTCGCTGCTTCATAATGAATTGTGTGACGTCAGCGCATGGCGATCCGGAAAATATAGACGCTTTGTACAATTTTTTAGATCAGAGCTATTACTTGATTGCAAGAGCCATTTGAAAATTTTGAAGGTCAGGGTACACAAGAAAAATCATTCCTGGACCCATCTGCAACGGTAACTAGGTTTATTTTTCCGTTTTTGACTAAATATTATCTCTGAATGGGGATGGGGATCAAATTTTCTTCGATTTCATTGCACACTTTGTTTTATTATATAGAATATAGAGGCAGTCGCCAGTGTGCTATTTATAGTAATGGTGTAAATGACAATTTGAGTGTTTCATGATATACAGACGATACACCAATCTGCAAAGCTGTTCAATGATTGACCAAGAAAATATATCCATACCTTTAAATGGTGTGAATTAAATTTGTCTGCAATTTGATCCCTGAATTGGGTACATTTTGTATGTAATTTTTGTGGCATTTGTCAAAGACAATGCCACTATGAGTTCAATACAGCATTTTGAAAATCACGTATCGTAGTTTGTGCAACAGCAAAGAAATTAAACCCAATGAAACTCAATTTTTCTGAGACAAAGAAATGTTTTGATTGCACTCAGATATGAAATTGAAAATGGCGTATTGAAACAAATTGGACTAGGCCTTCGATCATGGATATACTTCTTTTTTTATCAAAAATAGTTTGATCTGCTATGGCCTTCTATTGGTGTAATGATACACACAATCTTTGTTTGCTGACTGCCGGATTCCATGCTTGTTCATCCCAAAAGCAGTTCCTTCCTTGGATTATGTGTCCGTGGGCTTGTTTCGCCTGGTCTTGTTCATCCCACAAGATTGCACTCTAATCTCATTTGATTGTGCATGACTATATATAGGTTGACTTTCCAGCAAATATTTTGAAACTAGTTCTGCTGTTTATTTTTCAAATTATTAATTCCACACAATGGCTGTCTTGACAAATGCCACACCAGTGCTTTCAGCACTTTGATTTAAATTTCTAATTACATCAAATTCTGGAAGATGGTTTTAAAGACTTGACATTTCCCATCACCCATACATAACCTTAATACATAAGCAATTAATCTCCACTTATTTATCTGTTTGGTTAACCCTTTACCACACGGTCCCAACTTTTAACAACCCCGAGGAAGAAGGCTTTTGAAAACATTGTGGGAAAAGGAGAAAATACTGGTAACCAGTATTTTCTCCTTTTCCCACAATATTTCCTAATCTATCAAGGGCAGATTTCATCATTTGGGCTACCTTTTATTTGTTCTCTGCAAATGCTTTCAATTTGGACCAGTCTAAAACTTTGTCGTTTGGTAAATGGTTAAGCAGAGACAATATTAACCCTTAGAGCACAAAATAAACTCAACGAACATTCTCATTCTAGAAATAAGACCCTTTAACCCTTTACCGTACAATGATGCCTTTTAACGTCCCTAGGAAATAAGCCTTTTGAAAACATTGTGGGAAAAGGAGAAAATGCTGGTAACCAGCATTTTCTCCTTTTCCCACAATGTTTTCCACCCATCAAAGAGAAATTGCACAGTTTTAGCCACACTAAAATTGTCACCTGCAAATGCTTTCAATTTGGACAAGGCTAAAATTTTGTCGTCCAAAGGGTTAAAGAGCAATTTCAAGGTTACTATTGTCGTAATTGTCTCAACAAGGAGGACATTTCAGATCAAAGATCAGACTGCATATTTTGTGAAAGGCACTTTAAAAGTTTATTTCACTGGTTAGTGGGAATATATTTGTGTATATCTGTATATAACCATGATATAAATATGCAGTTGAATCAAAAATACATACTGGAATGCACTTTTCAAAATGATTGAATAGTGAGACGATCATTTCCAAATATACTGAACCCGAGATCAAGTGGCAGCATGTTGCTGTCTATTTTTGGAATCCAAAAATGACAAATAATCATATACTATGTCGATGTCTCAAGTGAATCCGAAAGATAAATTTCAATTGATTAATTGATATCAGGGGAGACTACCGTACAAGTGGCTTAGTCCTGAAGCCTTGATCAACGGAAAGAGCACACTAAAGAGTGATGTTTGGTCATTTGGTATACTGATGTGGGAAGTGGTGACCCTTGGAAGTAACCCCTACCCTGGAATCCCGCCCTCCATTCTTATAGACATGTATAGAAACTTGTACATCATGCCGCAGCCTCCTCTGTGCCCAGATGATATGTAAGTACATAAAGGGAGATAATTTGATTTCTAGCGCACCTGTTTTCTAATAAAACGTCGAGGTATTGTCATAGCCCTGGGATAGTCATCTGCATCGTCGTGCAAAAACTTGTACAGTACTCGACATTTTATAATACCTCTATTATTATTGAAGACATTTGCTTCAAACTTGGATGAGTTGTTAACCCTTTACCACACG
Source organism: Tridacna gigas (assembly GCA_945859785.2). NCBI lineage: Eukaryota > Metazoa > Mollusca > Bivalvia > Cardiida > Cardiidae > Tridacna > Tridacna gigas. The sequence continues at coordinate 34,315,419 of OX244044.2, forward strand.
ACAAAATTTTAGCCTTGTCCAAATTGAAAGCATTTGCTGACAACAATTTCAATGTGGCTCAGATAGTAAAATTTTTCTTTGATCAGGTAGAAAACATTGTGGGAAAGGGAGAAAATGCTGGTTACCAGCATGTTCTCCTTTTCCCACAATGTTTTCATAAGGCTTCTTTCCCAGGGGCGTCAAAAGGCGGTAAAGGGTTAATTATCAAAAGGGGATCTATTCAAGAAGGGCAGGTAACTATCAAAGTATTTTTGACAGAGTTATGCCCTATTCTCAACCTAGAATTTTTACTGAAAATCAAGCGCTCGCAGCTGAGCATTGGCACTGGCATGCGATGCTCTTGTTAATCAAAATATAAATTTTGTTTTCCAATGTTTTTAGTTAGCTTCTAATCTGGATAAATAACAATGATAATTTCTAAACACCCTTTACCATATAAACCCAAGTTTTAACAACCCTGACTGAGAAGCCTTTTGAAAACATTGTGGGAACAAGAGAAAATGCTGGTATCCAGTATTTACCCCTTTTCCCATAAAGTTTTCAACCCTTTCACAGAAAAATCTTTTAATATTGAGCCACGCTTAACCCTTCACCACACAATCCTGACTTTTAAAGACACTGAGAAAGAAGTCTTTTGAAAACGTTGTGGGAAAAGGAGAAAATGCTGGTTACCAGCATTTTCTCCTTTTCCCACAATGTTTTCGACCCTGTTAAAGAAAGCTTGCACCTTTAGAGCCACTTTGAAATTGTCATCTGCAAATGCTTTCAATTTGTACAAGGCAAAAGTTTTGTCGTTCGGTAAAGGGTTAATTTGTTATGTTTTTGTGCTTCAAATTCAGACAAGAACAAAATTTTGTCGTCTGGTAAAGGGCTGATGCGTGATCAAATGACAAAATTTTAGACTAGAACCAAACTGAAAACATCTGCAAACAACATAATAAATAACATGTAACTTGTAGATTATTTCTTTAAAAGAATAGAAAACTTGGTGGGAAAATTTTTCCACAATAATTTCAAAGGCCTTCTTACTCAAAGTCGTTAAAAGGCGAGATTGTTTGGTAAAGCCATTAGAGTCAGCATGACTACCAGGTATCTATCCAGCCAGGAAGTCTGTCAGTCTGTCTATCTGTCTGTCCATTCTGATCAACATGTAAAGAAAGTTGTGAATGAAATAATAGCCCCCACCTCACCCCATTATGTTCATTAACTCTTTACCAAACAACAAAATTTTAGACTAGTCCAAATTCAAAGCATTTGCAGACGACAAAATAAATGTGACTCAAAAATTAAATTTTGTTCTGGGTAGGGTAGAAAACGTTTTGGGAAATGGAGAAAATGCTGATTATCAGTATTTTCTTCCCACAAAGTTTGCAAAAGTCCTTTTTCTTGGGGTCATTGAAACAAGGGATTGTGTGGTAAAGGGCTAAGTAAGCATGTGATAAACTCTTAAACAAATCAATAATATTTTAGACTCAACAAAACTTAAAGCATTTGCGAATGACAAATCAAATGTGGCAGAAAAAATGGGATTTATCTCTGAATAAATAGCAAACATCGTGGTAAAAGGAGAAAATACTGATTATTTGCACTTTCTCCTTTTTCTACAATGTTTTCAAAATCTTTCTCCTTTGGGGTCATTGAGGCATGGGACTGTGTGGTAAAGGGTTATACCATTTATCAATTAACCCTTTTCCAAACAACAAAATTTTAGACTGGACCAAATTGAAAGCATTTGCAGATGACAAATTAAATGTAGCTTAAGAGTGATTTATTTATTGGAAAAGGTAGAAAACATTTGGGAAAAGGAGAAAATGCTGGTTACCAGCATTTTCTCCTTTTCCTACAATGTTTTTAAAAGGGCCTCTTTCTCAGGGTCGTTAAATGTCGGGATTGTGTGATAAAAGTTTAAGCACAGGATTTTGCGATCCAGTGGGAGAAGACCTTTAACTCTTTAGCTAACGACTAACATTAGGAGTGGTCTAAATTAAATAGAAAGCATTTGCAGACAACAATTTAATTGTGGCTAGAATCATGAAATTTAGCTTGGAAAGGATAGAAAACGTTGGAAAAGGAGAAAATGCATTTTCTCCTTTTTGCACAATGTTTTCAAAAGCTTTTGGAAAAGGACAAAATTTTGAAAATGACCATTATCTCCTTTTCCACAATTGTTCTACCTTTTCAAAGAAATACTTGAATGTTTTCAAAAAGCTTTCTTCTCCCAGGATCATTGAAACATACATTTGAGCAGTGCTCCTTGAAAAGTGGGGGGGGGGGGGGGTGATACATCTCTGTGATGAGTTATACCAAGCAAGTCATCACATAATTATGGGTTCATAAAATCCATTTTGGTTTTAGAATCAACTGGATCATGAAGTACACTAGGATAGCAGAAAATGTATCCAAAGCAAAAAATTTCAACAGAGGTCGGCCTTTGCAGAGTGCGCAGGCTGTCCTAGGTTGACACTTTTTGCAGATGCATTAAACCCCTTTTTCACAGAGCATGGCTCATTTGTTCATTCAAAAGTTAAAAGGTTAAATTTGTATGTAATATTCATTTTCATTTTGCAGTGCAAAAGTTCATCTCTTGATTTTTAGCTCACCTGAGCACAACATGCTCAAGGTGAGCTATTGTGATCGCCCTGTGTCCGTCGTCTGTCATCCGTCATCCGTCGTCCGTCAACAATTTCTTTAAACGTCTTCTTCTCCTAAACCACTAGGCCAATCTTGATGAAACTTGGCAGGGATGTTCCTTGGGTGAAGCTCTACCAAAGGAGTTCAAAGAATTGAATTCCACCCTTAACTCTGGTTGCCATGGCAACAAAAAGGAAAAAAATGCAAAATCTTTAAAAATCTTCTTCTCTGAAACTAGAAGGCGTAGAGCTTTGATATTTGGTATGTAGCATCTCCCACTGAACTTCTACCAAGTTTGTTCATATGATGCCCTTGGGGTCAAAACTGACCCTGCCCGGGGGGTCACAATTTTAACATAGGAACAAAGAAGGAAAACTTTAAAAACCTTCTCCTCTAAAACTGGAAGGCAAAGAGCTTTGATATTTGGCATGTAGCATCTCCTAGTGGACCTCTAATAAGTTTGTTCATATGATGCCCTTGGGGTCTAAACTGGCCCTGCCCCTGGGGTCACAAGTTCGAACATAGGAACAAAGAGGGAAAACTTTAAAAATCATCTTCTCTGAAACTGGAAGGTGTAGAGATTTGATATTTGGTATGTAGCATCTCCTACTCGTTTGTTCATATGATGCCCCTGGGGTCAAAAGTGGCCCTGCCCCGGGAGTCACAAGTTCGAAAAAAAGGAACAAAGAAGGAAAACTTTAAAAACCTTCTTCTCTGAAACAGGAAGGCGTGGAGCTTTGATATTTGGTATGTAGCATCTTCTAATGGACCTCTACCAAGTTTGTTCATATGATGCCCTTAGGGCAAAAACTGGCCCTGCCCCTAGAGTCACAAGTTCGAACATAGGAACGGAGAAGGAAAACTAAAAATCCTCTTCTCTGAAATTGGAAGGTGTAGAGCTTTGATATTTGGTATGTAGCATCTCCAAGTTTTTTCATATGATGTCCCTGGGGTCAAAACTGGCCCTGCCCCGGGAGTCACAAGTTCGAAAAAAAGGAACAAAGAAGGAAAACTTTAAAAACCTTCTTCTCTGAAACAGGAAGGCGTGGAGCTTTGATATTTGGTATGTAGCATCTTCTAATGGACCTCTACCAAGTTTGTTCATATGATGCCCTTAGGGCAAAAACTGGCCCTGCCCCTAGAGTCACAAGTTCGAACATAGGAACGGAGAAGGAAAACTAAAAATCCTCTTCTCTGAAATTGGAAGGTGTAGAGCTTTGATATTTGGTATGTAGCATCTCCAAGTTTTTTCATATGATGTCCCTGGGGTCAAAACTGGCCCTGCCCCGGGGGTCACAAGTTAGAACATAGGAACAAAGAAGGAAAACTTTAAAAATCTTCCTCTCTGAAACAGGAAGGCGTGGAGCTTTGATATTTGGTATGTAGCATTTTCTAGTAGACCTCTACCAAGTTTGTTCATATGATGCCCTTGGGTTCAAAACTGGCCCTGCCCCGGGGGTCACAAGTTCGAACATAGGAACAAAGAAGGAAAACTTTAAAATTCTTCTTTTCTGAAACAAAAGGCGTGGAGTTTTGATATTTGGTATTAGCATCTTCTAGTGGACCTATACCAAGTTTGTTCATATGATCCTCCTCGGGTCAAAACTGGCCCCGCCCCAGGGGTCACAAGTTCGAACATAGGAACAAAGAAGAAAAACTTTAAACTTCTTTTTCTTTTAAACGGGAAGGTGTAGAGCTATGATATTTGGTATGTAGCATCACCTAGTAGATCTCTACCAAGTTTGTTCCAAGGATGCTGCTTGGGTCAAAACTGGCCCAGCCCCGGGGGTCACAAGTTCGAACATAGGAACAAAGAAGGAAAACTTTAAAATTCTTCTTTGAAATTGGAAGGCATAGAGGTTTGATATTTTGTATGTAGTGATTCTCTTCTAAGTTTGTTTGCCCATCTAAGTGCAACAAGTTCATTGAGTTCAAAATTGGGTCATCTTGGGTCATAAACTAGGTCACTAGTTTAAATTAAAGAAATACCTTGTTGGCACTCTAGAGGCCACATTATATGCTCAATTGCCTTGAAAATTAGTCAGAAAGTTTGTCTTTATAAAATCTCACATGAGTCTGAATTTGGGTTAACTGGAATCATAAACTAGGTCACTGGGTCAAATTAAAGAAATACCTTGTTTGCACTCTGGAGGCCACATTTATTGCTCAAATGACCTGAAATTTGGCCAGAAAGTTTGTCTTGATGAAATATCAGATGAGTTAGGATTTGGGTCACCTGGAACCATAACTAGGTCACTAGGTCAAATTAAAGAAATACCTTGTGGGCACTCTAGAGGCCACATTATATGCTCAATTGCCTTGAAAATTGGTCAGAATGTTTGTCTTTATAAAATCTCACATGAGTCTGAATTTGGGTCAACTGGGGTCATAAACTAGGTCACTTGGCCAAATTAAAGAAATACCTAGTGGGCACTCTAGAGGCCACATTTATTATTCAGTTGGTTTGAAAATTGGTTAAAATGTTTCTTTTGATTAAGTCCAAGACCTGTTCAAATTTGGGTCACTGGGGTCATAATCTAGGTCACTAGGTCAAATTTAAGAAATACCTTTAGGGCACTCCAGAGGCCACATGTTTTACTCAATTGACTTGAAAATTGGTCAGAATGTTTGTCTTCATGAAATATGAGTTTGAAATTGGGTCACCTGGGGTCATAAACTAGGTCACTTGGTCAAATTAAAGAAATACCTTTAAGGCACTCTACTCAGGTGAGTGATCCAGGGCCATCATGGCCCTCTTGTTTGATATTTTCTTGATATGCAATAATGTAGAAATGTTAGGATCATGGTGTTGATACAAAGTCCATGTCTTGATTATTGATATTTTCAAGATATGTCATAATTCAGAAATGCTGGGATGAATGTGCTTACACAAAGTCCAACTCTTGATTGTTTATATTTTCTTGATATGCTGTCATGCAGATATGTTGGGATTATGGTGTTGACACAAAGTCCATGTCATAATTATTTTATGTTTTCTAGATATGCTGTCATGCTGAAATGTTGGGATGAATGTGCCGACACAAAGTCCATCCCTTGATTGTTTATATTTTCTTGATATGCAATAATGCAGCAATGTTGGTATCATGGTGTTGACACAAAGTCCATTTCTTGATTATTTTATATTTTCTAGATATGCTGTCATGCAGAAATGTTGGGATGAATGTGAGGACACAAAGTCCAATTCTTGATTGTTTTATATTTACCAGATATGCAATAATGCAGAAATATTGGGATCATGGTGTTGACACAAAATCCATGTCTTGATTACTTTATGTTTTCTAGATATACTATCATGTAAAAATGCCTGGGATCATTGTGTCCACACAAAGTCCATCTCTTGATTATTCTATTTTTTCTAGATATGCTATAATGCAGAAATGTTGGGACCATTGTGTCGACATGAGAGCAGACTTTACCAGAATTCTTGAAATGCTAGACTCCTTCATACAAACTGCACCAAACATGGTAAGAATAATCACAGTCTGACCTTGTATTATTTACCAAACAATCTGGTGTTTTGATGACCAGCAGGATGAGGGATTTGACAGCTTTTTGGGAAAAAAAGGAAAATGCTGGAAACCAGCATTTTCTCCAATTCCCAAAAATTCTTTTTTTAAATATATTTTGTGGTCAAATCCAAGTATTGACATCTACAAATGGCTTCCACTTGGACAAGTCAAAGATTTTGTTGTGTGGTAAAGAGGTAGACTTGTCCAAATTGAAAGTATTTGCAGACAACAATTTCATTGTTGCTCAAATGATACAATTTTTCTTTGGTAGGGTAGAAAACATTAAGGGAAAAGGAGAAAATGCTGGTTACCAGCATTTTCTCCTTTTTCCATAATGTTTTCAAAAGGCCTCTTCCTCAGGTTTGTTAGATGTTAAGTCATATGTTGATGACTACATGCCCTGGTTACACTGTGGTTTAGCCAGATGATGATGAATAGATGCCCTGGTTACACTGTGGTTTAGCCAGATGTTGATGAAAACAGGCCCTGGTTACACTGGTTTAGCCAAGTGTTGATGAATACATGCCCTGGTTACACTGTAGTTAAGTCAGATGTAGATGACTACATGCCCTGGTTACACTGTGGTTTAGCCAGATGATGATGACTACATGCCCTGGTTACACTGTGGTTTAGCCAGATGATGATGACTACATGCCCTGGTTACACTGTAATTAAGTCAGATGTTGATTAATACATGCCCTGGTTACATGGTGGTCTAGCCAGATGTTGATGAATACAGGCCATGGTTACACTGTGGTTTAGCCAGATGTTGATGAAAACAGGCCCTGGTTACACTGGTTTAGCAAGATGTTGATGAATACAGGCCCTGGTTACACTGGTTTAGCCAAGTGTTGATGAATACATGCCCTGGTTATACTGTAGTTAAGTCAGATGTTGATGACTACATGCCCTGGTTACACTGTGGTTTAGCCAGATGATGATGACTACATGCCCTGGTTACACTGTAATTAAGTCAGATGTTGATGAATACAGGTCCTGGTTACACTGTGGTTTAGTCAGATGTTGATGACTACATGCCCTGGTTACACTGTGGTTTAGCCAGATGCCAATGAATACATGCCCTGGTTACATGGTGGTCTAGCCAGATGTTGATGAATACAGGCCCTGGTTACACTGTGGTTTCTTTAGATGTTGATGAATACAGGCCCTGGTTACACTGTGGTTTAGCCAGATGATGATGACTACATGCCCTGGTTACACTGGAATTAAGTCGGATGTTGATGAATACAGGTCCTGGTTGCACTGTGGTTTAGTCAGATGTTGATGACTACATGCTCTGGTTACACTGTGGTTTAGCCAGATGTTGATGAATACATGCCCTGGTTACATGGTGGTCTAGCCAGATGTTGATGAATACAGGCCCTGGTTACACCATGGTTTGTTTAGATGTTGATGAATACAGGCCCTGGTTACACTGTGGCTTAGGCAGGTGTTGACAAATACAGGCCCTGGTTACACTGTGGTTTAGCCAAATGTTGACAAATACAGGCCCTGGTTACACTGTGGTTTTAGCCAGATGTTGACAAATACAGGCCCTGGTTACACTGTGGTTTAGCCAGATGTCAATGAATACAGGCCCTGGTTACACAGTGGTTTAGCCAAGTATTGATGAATACAGGCCCTGGTTACACCGTGGTTTAGCCAAGTGTTGACAAATACAGGTCCTGGTTACACTTTGAGTTAGCCAGGTGTTGACAATACAGGCCCTGGGTACAGTGTTTCAGCCTAATGTTGACTAATACAGGCCCTGGTTACACAGTGGCTTAGCCAGGTGTTAATGAACGCAGGTCCTGGTTTCACAGGAGTTTAGCCATGTGTTGATGAATACAGGCTCTGGTTTGACAGTGGTTTAGCCAAAATGTTGATGAATACAGATCCTGGTTTCACAGTGGTTTAGCCAAAATGTTGATGAATACAGGTCCTGGTTTCATAGTGGCTTATCTGAATGTTGATGAATACAGGCCCTGGTTACACAGTGGCTTAGTTAAATTTTCATGTAGTTTAACCCTTTTCCACATAATCCTGAGTTTTAGTGACCCCCCAAGGAAAGGGAACTTTGAAAACATTGTAGGAAAAGGAGCATATGCTGGTAACCAGCATTTTCTCCTTTTCCTTCAATGTTTTCTACCCTTTCAAAAACAAAGTTCTTTATCCAAGTAATACTTGATTCTGCAGAAGCTTTCAATATGGACAGTCCTGAAAGTTTATCATTTTATAAAGAGTTAACTACAGTCTTTCCAGATAAGACCCTTATTTGGTAGGAGTAATTGCAGTAATACACTTGCAGATACCCTGGTTTATGCCAAGAAAACCATAGATCCAGGTTTCACTGTGGTGTAGCTGCACATTCTCGATATATGAAAACAGTCTGTCCAGAAAGGACACTGGTTTGGCACAGAGTACTTGTGTTGAAACATATGCAGATGTCCTGGTTATGCCAACAAAATCATAGGCCTTGGTTTCATTCTGATTTGGCTTACTCATTCATGTAGTATGATTACACACAATCCAGATAAGACCAAGGTTTAGCACACAGCTTATATGATAAAAAGCTTGCTGGTATCCTGGTTTATTCCAATAAAACCTTGGGCACAGGTTTCACTGTGGTATGACATACAATCCAGACAGGACCCTGGTTTTGCACAGAGTACTTAATTAATATGTTGAAAGACTTGCAGGCTTCCTCATTTATTCCAGTAAAACCATGGGCCCTGGCTTCGCTGTGGCATGACAACATCATAAAATTTATGTAGATAGGACCCTGATTTGGCACAAAGTACTTATGATAAAAAAACTTGTTTGTAGGCTGACTGGTTTATATCAATAAAACCGTGGACTCTGGTTTCATTGTGGTTAAGGCACCGTTTCATGTAGTATGACAACTATCTATTTAGATAAGACCCTTGTTTGGCACAGAGGACTTGTGGCAAAACACTTGTAGGCTGCCTGTGTTATGCTAATAAAACCATGGACCCTGGTTTTTACTAGTTTGTATGCTCATTTATGTAGTATGACAACATACTATCATGATAGGACACAAGTTTTGCACAGTGTACTTAAGTTGAAACACTTGCAGGCTTCCTAGTTTTTGCCATTTAAACAATGGGGCCAGGTTTCACTTTGGTATGGTAACATACTATCCAGATAAGACTTAAAGTACTGGTGATGAAACGCTTATAGGCTGCCATGGTTATACCAATTAAACCATGGGTCCTATTTTTTTTTTTTATTTTTCTGCTCATACATGTAGTATGACAACATATTATCCAGATAGGACCCTGGTTTTGCATGGAGTACTTCTGCTGAAACACATGTAGGCTTCCTAGTTTATGGAATTAAATCCATATAGATTCAGGTTTCACTATGATATGGCAACATACTATCCAGATAGGGCCCTGATTTTGCACAGAGTGCTCATGGTAAAACACCTGTAGACTGCCTCGGTTATGCCAATAAAACCATGGGCCCTGGTTTCAGTGTGGTTTGGCAGCTGAGTTATGTAGTATGATAACAGACTGTCCAGATAAGACCTCTGCTTTGGCACAGAGTACTTATGTTGAAATACTTGTAGGCATTCTGGTTTATGCCATTTAAACCTAGGGCTCTGGTTTCACTGTGGTATGACAACATACTGTCCAGATAAGACCCTAGTTTGGCACAGAGTACTTACGGAGAAACACTCTCAGTTTATATTATTAAAACCATAGGCCCTGGCTTCACTGTGGATAACAACATACTGTCCAGATAGGACCCTGGTTTGGCATTAATGGTGAAAAACTTGCAGACTTCCTAATTTATTTTCCATTAAAAATGGCAAAAGCAGTCTGTTGAAAGACACAAAGTCATCTGCAGGAGGTAGTGAGTTAGCCCTTTACCTAACAATCTCTTATTTTAACTGTTCCAGTGCCAAAGATGTAAACTCAACCCTTTTGGACAGCGGAAAACAAAATCCACCGAAACTCAGACGGACTTTTATCCCAAGTTTAACAAAAAGAGTGGACAATATGAATCTAAGATCAGACTGCACATTTTGTGCTGTCTGACCTTGATCTATGCCGTTTAAAAAAAAAAAAAAAAATAACTTAAGATGATGAAAGGGTTAATGACCTTAAGATACATGGCTTTTGAAAACATGGTGCAAAAAGGAGAAAATGCAGGTAACCGACATTTCCAGCATTTTTTTCTCTTCGTAATACCTTTTTATCCTTCCAAAGACAAATCATATCGTTTGAACTTACATTTCATTCGTCTGCAGATAGAGCAATGTCGGGTATGTCCGGACATCACGTCAACTCTTGGACACATGTCCCCCACGTTAAATGCCTGTGAATTTTTCATCACTGTGCACATTTCTCAAGAGTTCCAGGGCGGCCACATATGAAAATCAAAAAAGTTTATTGTTAAACAATTGTAGAATTATTTTTCTGGGCGATTTCACTTTGGCACCAATTATCTATATTACAGTTTGTTGTGCACGTAAGGCTTTACTGAATTATACTTTCATCGGAATTGTGAATTTTTTGGACTACAGTTAAACCTCAGTAGTTCGTAGCGCAAGGAACCGGACTATTTTATTCAAATTAAATGTAGTATGAACCAAAAAGCATGACTGTGTTCGGGTACTTTCAGTGCCATACATATATGGAAATAGACAATCAGATATACGCAGCCTATCTTGCAGTACCCTGAACTAGTACCAATTATACATGTATATCTTCCGTTCCTTTAGCCTGAATGCTTGATCCGATCTTATTTATGTTATTGTTTCTCTGCTCACCCAGTGAAAATGTGTAAAAACAAAAACAAAAATCGGAGCAAGCTTCCAAGTGGGGGGGGGGGGTAATCTCACGTGACCATGTGAAACAAGAAAGTTTACTTATCTTCATTTTTCATCCATCTATAAATACATGTTTATCATAATAAACACAGGAAACAAATTAAGTCACTGTTTTTGTGTTTGTTGAATTCCGTCAGAGTGATTTCCCCTCCTAGAAATCAAATCACTCAGACTGGACTTCAGTCTGGGTCACCAGCAGAAAGAGTGAAAACACATAATGGTGTTTTCCAGCATAGGTTGGTTGGTTATTTCCGTTTATTTATCGTCGCTACCGGTTGCCCATCTGAGCGACGCCCCCAGAAGACGATTAGTTGTTACGGGGGATAGTGCAAGGATACAGGTCGAAACTACTGAGAGCTTCGCCTGGTTCTTTAACGTGCTCGGCGTATAGCACCGTCACACGGGACCTCGGTTTAATGTCTCATCCGAAAGACTATTAGTAATTTTTTAGTTGGCCAGCCGGGGATACGAACCCACAATCTGTAGGACATTGTGTTCACAAGTCCTACGCTCTACCTACTGAGCTATATCGGCTGGTGAATTTTCCAGCATAGTTAGGTAGTTTAGGCAATTAAAAGGTAATAACCTGCCCCCATATCCCTAATGACCAGATAATCGTAACCAAACAAAACCCCTCAACCTATATGGTTTGTGCTTTTTTTTTTTCTGAATTTTTTGGGGGCTACGCAATGCTTTTCGGTGATAAAAATGGAAAAGGATGAGATAGTATCAGTGGTTTTTTCCGGCAAGTATAGTTTGATAACTTCTTTCCCCAATATCCCTTTTTAACATATAACCCTTACCTTTCAACCCCCTTCCCCTTTCAATATGTATTTTGCTATATTTTTGGGTGTTTTCCGACATCTTTAGGTGATTTCCGGTCATAAGGTGTTTTCCGGTCTTTCTAGTAACCGTAACCGCTCCATACCGTTATTCGTTTATGCCTTGTCAGATGTTTTAAGGAATTTCGGAATTATTGTCTTTTTTTATCCATTAATTGATGTGACAAACCAAATAACATTTGCTTGCAGTTAATGACTGAATGATACCAGTGGACATCGTCAATCACCAGGTGTGAAAGGTTGGTCACAGGTTTTCACACCTTCTCAAGTTTGCAAGGGGATTAATTATATACCAATTAAAGTTAGGTGTTTGTGTTCAAAAACTGCCTTTGGGGCATGAAATACACTACGAACTATGAACCACTGAGGTTCGAGGAATTTAACAATGATAAAGAAGGATAAATATCGGGATCGGAGAGAGCATACGAATCATTACATAGTTTCGAACAAGCGACATGCATACTAATGAAATTCTACTGTCTTTAATTTTTACTAAGCTGTATGACCATTTTTTTGCCTATCCAAGTTAAATATATCTGATATTTCTGAAAGACCATAAGACTGTTCTATCCAAACCGACAGATTATGGAGTCGTCCAGTCTGACTGAACAATATTGACTGTATCTACATATATTTCAATCACGTCATTCAGCGGTTGGAGTGGCACAGTGGTTAGCTTTGACAGCCCAGAACTATCGCTTCTGTAAAAAAAAATCGTAATTTTGATGTCAAACTTAACTGCGGTCATTTTAATTTTAACTGATAAAATCAATACCTAAATTATTTTTGGGTATAATTGGGCCTGGTGATGGAAGGATAACCTTTCTACGGTAAGTGATTCTTCATTATAACACACAAATAGTCCACTTAATGGCGTGTCTTGATGGCCACATTATGTCTGAAATCACCTGACAAAGTATCCAATATGACCCAACATGTCTGATATGACCCATCAGTAACCGTCCAGTTTATATCCTGGATGGTTCCCTGTTTCGTAACTCAAATACATGTCGGAAAGAATGAATGCCGAGAACAAGATCCAAATAATTTATAGATCGCATAAGATATATTTTCTCTTTCCTTTAAAAGAATAAATCCCAATGGTCGCTTAACTGTCTGAAAGTACCCGACATTACTCTACTTCCAATTCGGACAAGTCTAAAGTTTTGTTGTTTTTGAGTTTGAGTTAAACAGAGATTTCAAAATTTCTTTCCAGGAGAGCCTGACAGTTGAAAAGGAAGTGGATGAATCAGGTCACTTGATATCAGACACAGAATGATGGAAGGTCCTGCTCTGATTTCATATCTTGCAAAAGGTCGCTCGTCTTTGTAATCTTGAGCAAGAAGAATTGTGGATGAATTGAGTCACATGATTTCGCACATAGAATGATGGAAGGCTCTGAGGATAGACAGAGATTGGTCTTTCATATTTTGACTGTTGTTTAACAGTGCTGTCAACACTTTTCTAGCATTATCATATTGATAACTTTCTTAACCCTTTACCACACAATTCCAACTTTTAACGACCCTGAAAAAGAAGGCTTTGGAAAACATTGTGGGAGAAGGAGAAAATGCTGGTAACCAGCATTTTCTCCTTTTCCCACAATGTTTTCCACCCTGTCAAAGAGAAATTCCATCAGCTGAGCCACATTTAAATTGTCGTATGCAAATACTTTCAATTTGAACAAGTCGGCATTTTTGTTGTCTGGTTAAGAGTTAATAATCATGGTGTTGCATGGCTTTCAATACTCTATGCACAGAAATAAGCTCTTATACTTAATTCTCTACCACAACAAAATTGTGAACTCGTCCATACCCACAGCGTTTGCAGATGACAAATTAAATGTGGCTCACATTGTGGAAGCTGTCGTTGATAAGGTAGAAAACAATGTGGGAAAAAAGGAGAAAGTGCTGGACTGAATATTTGGTAGCCTGGGTCCGTATTCACCAACCATTCTTAAGAACGTTCTTTGTCTTGTTCTCCAGAATTTTCTACATTTGAAAGTAACACAACTTGTGATTGGCTAAACCATTTGGTTTAGCCAATCAGGAGTTGTGTTACTTTCAAATGTAGAAAATCTTGGAGAATAAGACTAAGAATATTCTTAAGAATGGTTGGTGAATACGGACCCTGGTCCCTTTGACATGCAAAAATTGACCAATAGCAAATGGTTTCGACCCAGATCAGCCTGTGTAGGCTGCCTTGGTCAATACTTTTTGCAGATGCATGAACCATTTACAGTTAAATCCCTACTTCTAATGACCTTAACTCTACCAGACAACAAAAGTTAAGACTGGTCCAAATTGAAAGGCGACAATATTAAATTTGATGAAAATGGTAGAAAGTTCTCAAAAAAGGGTAGAAAACACTGTGGGAAAAGGAGAAATTGCTCGTTACGAGCAATTTCTCCTTTTCCCACAGTGTTTTCAAAAGACTTGTACTGCAGACACGTGAAAACCAGGGCTTGTTTGGGAAAGGGTTTTAAAGACATTGGAGGAAAAAGAGAAAATGCTGATAGCATTTTCTCCTTTTCCCTCAAGGTTTTCTAACCTTCCGAACACAAGTCCAAACATTTTAGTAATAATGAATTTTTTTGTTGCCTGCAAATGTTTTCAATTCAGACAAGCCTAAAATTTTGTCCTTGGGTAAAATGTTAAACCCCTTTTCACAGAGCATGGTTGAAATAAATCAACAATCTAAATCAGCACTAAAGATGCGCAAATTGAAATTTAAAGAATGGACAGTGATGGGCCTTTTTTTTATTATCCCCTTCCCCCAAAGAAATTTCGGGGGCATATAGTTTTCGTTTAGTCCATCTGTCCATCTCTCTGTAGATCACTTTGGGTCAAAAAGTCAAATCACAGAAAAAATCATGTCAGATCTTGAAAAGAAGACCATGCATACATTGTATAAGCCACATTTTTTAGTCCACTGCTCATGAAATGTGGTCAAAATCTTTCTTTAGATAATTACTCAAATAGATATGAAAATATGTATGAAAAAACCTTATCCAAACTTTAGAAATATTTTTTTCAGTCCAGTGCTTGGTTAGAATTTTTTTCTGATATTGTCTCAGAGGAGTTACCCTGTGAGAGTCATAGTTACTGCACAATATTTATGACTGTTATTTAGATAACCATCATTATTCTTTCAAGGCGAGAAATGATCAGGTGGGTGATCCAGGGTCATCAAGGCCCTCTTGTTTACAATAGCATAAATTTCGAAACTTCTCTAGTGCTTTGATTTAGAAGCTGGGTACCACATGTATAAGGTTAAGCCTCTGTGGTAATCGGTACTTCCTTCATTTCCCAGAATGTTTTCTACACTTTCAAATCCCAGTCCAGTCATTTGAGCCACAATGGTAGTCTGCACTTGCTTTCAGTTTGGACCAGCCTAAAATTTTGTTGTTGGTAAAGTAAATATGATATTACATTTGTTTATAAATGTTTTGTGTTAGTCATATGTTAAATAAGAGTATCAAGCTATGTATGTGTACCTGATTTAACCCTTTACCAAACGACAAAATTTTAGACTTGTCCAAATTGAAAGTATATGCAGACGACAAAATAAATGTTACTCAGAAATTTAAATTTAAATTTGAAAGGTTAGAAAACATTGTGGGAAAAGGAGAAAATGCTGGTTACCAGCATTTTCTCCTTTTCCCACAATGTTTTCAAAAGGCTTCTTTTCCAGGGTCGTTAAAAGGCGGGATTGTGCGGAAAAGGGTTAAACTCTTTACCACACAACAAAAAGATAAACTTGTGCATTTAATTGAAAGCATTTGCTGACAACAAGTTAAATGTGGTTCAGTTGATGGAATTTGTCGTTGACGGGTAGAAAACATTGTGGGAAAAAGAGAAAATGCTGGTCACCAGCATTTTCTCCTTTTTCCATGATGTTTTCAAAAGGCTTCATCCTGAGGGTCAGTAAAACTCAGGAGTTTGTGGTAAAGGGTTAGGTTAAGAAGGTGGCAAGGTATCATTATAGTCCTGTCAGTGTTTGCTATGTTATTTTCACCGAACTTGCTATCTAGTTATATTTTGAGTTAGTCCTCAAAATATAATAATGAACCATGCTCTGGCATAAATAGAAAATCTCACATTCGTGTTTATGTTTTATAATTTTATCAAACAAGTTGACTACATTTTAGTCAACAAGTTTGATAAAAATGATAATACATAAACACGAATGTGAGATTCTGTTTATCACATAAAACAAATGAAAGGCAAAAAATATCCTACATTGTTACCCTTAGCCTATACAGCATTCACGGGTCCATGTTTACAGTTGTAGTTCGGTTTCAAATGTGTACATACACAAGCAGATAGATCCTTGACATAAACTCCGAAAGTAGAATGAAACAGGTTCTAGAGGGGTTTAGTTTGTTGTTTTAAAAGACTTTTGCCGATTTCTGGGTTTTATTAGACATGAAAATCAAACTCTTTCCACCCGTATACGTCTTGGCAACAATGACGTCATTTTTCCGCAAAACGGCGTAGTCGTACAAATTTCGGCACATGCTGTGGTTGGTTTCTCTGGCTTCACGCCCTTATGACTAAAAACTGATCAGAGCCGGGACCCAAAAAACGATAATACACTAGTGTATTATGAAAAATAAGTCTTGGGTTTAATACACTGCCAGAGGAGGTTTTATGTGATAAAGGGTTGTGATACATTTCCGAGATGAATTATACCTAGCAAGTCATCACATAATTACAGAGCAAAAAAATCATTTTGTTTAACAATCTGTCAGATCCTGAGACAGAATTGTCCTTTAACCCTTTACTGCACAATGCCGCCTTTTGATGCCCCAGGAAATGAAGCCTTTTGAAAACATTGTGGGAAAAGGAGAAAATGCTGGTAACCAGCATTTTCTCACAATATTTTCTACCCTATCAAAGAAAAATTGCACCATTTGAGCCGCATTGAAATTGTCGTCTGCAAATGCTTAAAATTTAGACAAGGCTAAAATGTTGTCGTCTGGTAAAGGGTTAACATGCAGAAAATTTACACACGGAAAAAAGGTTTAAACCCATGTCAGCCTGCATGGACTGTACAGGCTGACAAGGGTCAGTATTTTTTTGCAGATGCATTAACTCTTTACCAGACTACAAAATTTTAGACTGGTCCAAATTGAAAGCATTTGCAGACGACAAAATAAATGTGAATGAAAACTTGAAATTTGTCTTCGGAAGGGTAGAAAACATTGTGGGAAAAGGAGAAAATGCTGGTTACCAGCATTTTCTCCTTTTTCCACAAGGTTTTCAAAAGAGTTCTTTCACAGAGTCGTTAAAAGTAGGGTCGTTAAAAGTGGGAATTGTGTGGTAAAGAGGTAAACCCTCTTTTTACAGAGCATGGCTCATTTATAAGATGTGTCGGACAGTCCCTTTCTTCAACTTAGACTTTTCACTCGGAAAGCAACTGCAGCCAAGGGTAGGCACTCACATGTAGTGATCTTGTTAATTTTTTTTTTTTTTGTTTTTATTCCTGTAATGAATTTTTATTACCGTTATACACCTTCTTTTGCTCCACTAGCACTGTACCCGTCCTGTGTGTGTCTGTTTGTTAACTTTTATTTTAAACATCTTTTTCTCTGACACTACTGATCCAATTTTTACCAAACTTTACAGAAATGATCCTGTCATAGTTATCTGCAGAATTTCTTGAAAAAGTCTTGCTTGATTAAAAACTCTGGTTGCAAAGCATCAAACTGAAACCAAAAGGTTGGAACTTTCTATGAATCGGCATAAACAATCCTATGGTGGACCTCTTTCAGATTTTTTGACACATTTTGATCAAGGGAGGAATTTGGTTGCTGTGGGCTTGGCCTTAACCCTTTACCACACAATGCCGCCTTTTGATGCCCCTGGGAAAGAAGCCTTTTGAAAACATTGTGGGAAAAGGAGAAAATGCTGGTAACCAGCATTTTCTCCTTTTCCCACAATGTTTTCTACCTGATCAAAGAAAAATTGCTCCATCTGAGCCACATTGAAATTGTCATCTGCAAATGCTTTTAATTTAGAAGGGTCTCAAATTTTGTCACGTGGTAAAGGGTTAAAAAGCTGTATACATTTATTTGGGCCATGCTCTGGCAAAAGGGGGCTTACTGCATCTCCGTGGATCCATGATATCAAGCAAGTCATCACCTAATTAGTTATCCATAATAGCTCCTTTTTCTGATAACTGACTTAATCATGACGTAGACTGGTCCTTGGATATACAGAAAATTCACCAGTAGCGAAAAGTATCGACCCAGGTCAGCCGCGTGGACTGGGCAGGCTGACCTGGGTCGATATTTTTCGCAGATGCATTAAGCCCCTTTTCACAGAGCATGGCTCATTTAGTTAAGCTCATTCTGATCAAGTGAAGTAACTACTGTTTTCTCATGACATGGTTTGTTTCCATTTAATTCCTTGATTATCAAATTTCACTGTAATATGATTGCATTTTTTTATTCAAGTTCTTTTGGTAGAAAATAGGCAGTTTTCCGTGACGATTACGTATTTTGATGTTAATGGTCATGATAGACGATTTGAATGTTTGACATGAAGTGAAGTTTCTATCATTCTGTTTCTTGTTAAAAATCATTCAGCCTTTCCTGTATAATGCTGCCTTTCAATGCCCATGGGAAAGAAGCCTTTTGAAAACATTGTGGGAAAAGGAGAAAATGCTGGTAACCAGCATTTTTTCCTTTTTCCACAATGTTTTCTATCCTATCAACGATTTGAATATTTGACATGAAGTGAAGTTTGTATCATTCTGTTTTTTGTTAAAAAAGCATTAACCCTTTCCCGTACACTGCCGCCTTTTAACACCCCTGGGAAAGAAGCCTTTCGAAAACATTATGGGAAAAGGAGAAAATGCTGGTAACCAGCATTTTCTCCTTTTTCCATGATGTTTTCTACCCTATCAACAAAACATTGCACCATTTGAGCCACATGAAATTGTCATCTGCAAATGCTTTCAGGTCGGACAGGTCTAACATTTTGTTGTCTGGTAAAGGGTTAAAATTATGCTGTAGAAAAAATGTTCTTCTGCTACTAAAGTTATTGAAATCTTCATGTCAGAACACTCTTTGTCAGAATTCATTGATATTTGGTGTGAATAATACTTGATTAAACCTGCTTGTATTCACTGAAACCATCTTTGCATATGAAAAAGTTAAGACTTTTTGAGCTAGGCTTATTTTCTGTATGAAAGTCTATTTTTACCGTTTACCACACAATCCCGTGCTTTAACGACCCTGTGGAAAAAGCCTTTTGAAAACATTGTTGGTAAAGCAGAAAATGCTGGTAACCACAATGTGTTCAACTCTTCCGAAAACAAATTTCAATTTTTGAGTCACATTTATTTTGTTGTCTGCAAATCCTTTCATTTTGGATACATCTAAAATTTTGCTGTTAGGTAAAGAGTTAATACAGGGTTCTTTCAATTAAATGTCTCTGTCAAAGTCAATTATGTGCATGGCACATTTGTTTGTAAGACATTTATTTTGTCGTCTGCAAATGCTTTCAATTTGGATGCGTCAAAATGTTTTGCTGTTTGATAAAGAGTTCATACGGGGTTCTTTCAGTTAAATGTCTCTGTCAATGTCAATTGTGTGTATGGCACATTTGTTTGTAAGACAGTGGAGCGATGCAGGGCCATCATTTACCTCTTGTTGTTGATGTGTTAATGTTTAGGAAATATATCTACAACTTTCTGTTTGACAAAAGTTTTTACTTTGTTTTTGCCCACCTAACTCATCACCACATGCAAATCATGTTTGTGACTTCAATCAGACTACTTTTTGAACACAATCATGGCATCAGTGGAAATTGCTCATAGTTGATTTTTGTCACAACTTTTTGTCCTGTGCACTTACATTAGACCATTTTTCATAATGGTTGTCAATACTTTATAAGAATGTTTTTAACCCTTTACCACACAATCCCGACTTTTAACGACCCTGAGAAAAAAGCCTTTTGAAAACATTCTGGGAAAAGGAGAAAATGCTGGAAACCAGCACTTTCTCCTTTTCCCACAATGTTTTCTACTCTATCGAAGACAAATTCCACTATTTGACCCACATTTAAATGGTCGTCTGCTAACGCTTTTGATTTGGTCCAGTCTGAAATTTTGTCGTTTGGTAAAGAGTTAAAGTCGTCTGCTGCAAAATTGTTACAGGAGGTGAAGAGTTGATCCATTACCATATATAGCTATTAACTCTTTACCATACCAGGAAATTTTAGACTTGTCTGAATTGAGAGCATGTGCTGAGGACAACTTGAATGTGACTCAAAAAAAAAAAGTTGAACTTGAAAGTAACGCAATTTCTCATTGGCTAAACCAAATGGTTGAGCAAAGTGGTTTAGCCAGTCGAAAATTGAATCACTTTCAAAATGTAGAATAAGACTAAAAATGCAATTCAGAATGGTTGGTGTCAGATTTTTCTGCTTTTTCCATGGTCAGAAATCCACAAAGCATAGATCTGTAATGTTTCACTGCATCTCTGCACTGTTAGACCTCAGTCTACCAAAATTTGGTTCACATTACAATATTTTAACTTGGTAACTATATTTCAATACACCGAAGGAAAACAGCTTTTTAAAAAATCATGGAAAAAGCAGAAAATGATGCTAATTTGTGATGTTTTCTACTCTATCACAGAAAAGCCCTAACATTTTAACTGCAAGGGCTGATCAATATGTTGAGAGCCCCATTGCATTTTGTTTCAACACAATCTCCATCAGTATCTATAAACTTTTACCAGCGACGTTTAAGGACCTCAGTGCTACTTTTAACCCTTTCCCAAACGACAAATTTTAGCCCCTCCCAAATTGAAAGCATCTGCAGATGACAAATTTGAAAGTGGTACAAATGAACTTAAGGTTTTTTGACAGGGTAGAAAACAATGTGGGAAAAGGAGAAAATGCTGGTTACCAGCATTTTCTCCTTTGCCCACAATGTTTTCAAAAGGCCTCTTCCTCAGGGATGTGAAAACACAGGATTGTGTGGTAAAGGGTTAAAGAAGCCTTTTTCTTGACAGTCCAGAAAGTCCTCCACTGCATGTATGATGTCATCATCTGATACTGGAAATGACCTTTTTCAGTTTGGAAATAAATGAGAGTCTGATGGAGCAAGAACAAGTTAATAAAGCTGATGCTCAATCAATGCAAAGTCACAATCATTAATAGCAGCCATGGCAATGACTTGTTCTTTAACTTTTTAAGAAATGACAAAATTTTAGACTTGTCCAAATTGAAAGCATTTGCAGACAACACAATAAAGGTGATTCAAAAATTAAAATTTGATTTGGGAAGGGTAGAAAACATTGTGGGAAAAGGAGAAAATGCTGGTTACCAGCATTTTCTCCTTTTCCCAAAATGTTTTCGAAAGTTTTCTTTCTCAGGGTCATTGAAGGTCGAGATTGTGTGGTAAACAGTTAACCCTTTCCCAAAAAAGCCCTGGTTTTCACGTGTCTGCAGTACAAGTCTTTTGAAAACACTGTGGGAAAAGGAGAAATTGCTCATAACGAGCAATTTCTCCTTTTCCCACAGTGTTTTCTACCCTGTTTGATAACTTTCTGCCATTTTCATCAAATTTAAATTGTCGTCTGCAAACTCTTTCAATTTGGACCAGTCCAAAATTTGTCGTTTGGGAAAGGGTTAAGCAATTTTGTGCATTTTGTAAAAGTCACTTGCCTTGTTTACTTCAGAGTGCTACCTTTTCGACATAAAACTGACCAAATGACACCAGTCTTCGGGTACAAAGCTGTAAATAGTCAGGGAAAAGTAGGACTGAAAAGGACATCCCTCCTTAACCCTTTACCACACAGTCCCAAATTTTAACCACCCTGAAGAAGAGAGCCTTTGAAAACATTGTGGGAAAAGGAGAAAATGCTGGTGACCAGCATTTTCTCCTTTTCCCACAATGTTTTCTACCCAATTATATTCAGAAATTATCATTTGAGCCACAGCAAATTTCTTGTCTGCAAATGCTTTCAATTTGGTCTGGTCCAAAACTTTGTTGTTTGGTAAAGGGTAAACTCCTTCAGCACAAGGCTCAAAACTTATCAATCAGCCCTTGTAGATGTAATGTATTGTCCCAAAATGGAGAAGCCTAAAAGTTTTTGGTCTTTGAAACAATTAGACCGTTTCATTGGCTCCATATTGATACTATGCTTGATCTTTCAACCAATGAATTTACATGTTACATGTGGTATGATTGGATCTTCTCCATCTAGATTTAGTAACATAATCAAGGGCTCCAGACAGGGGGAGTGATTTCGATTTCAAAATTGAAAGTATTAATTATTCTCCACTGAACCCTATGTTATGGGTACTCATTAGAATCGTTTCAGCGAGACGATTCTAATGAGTACCCACAGCATAGGGTTTGGAACAGTTATAATGGATTTAAGATACCATCCCTCCCTCTTATCTGGAGCTCTGGTAATCTCTTATCCATGTTATTGCTAGACTTGACAATAAAGAGTTTTCATTTAATTAAAACATGAACTTCGATTGGCTAAATAGGTACCGGTATGCATTTACTTCATGAATATTGAAAACTAGAGTTTGGTAAGTCCAACTAATGTATATTTGTGAAAAATGTGATTTTTAGCAAATTTACAATTGTTGTGTATTCAAAGAGATTAACCCTTCACCACATAATCCCGAGGTTTAATGAAGAAGCCTTTTGAAAATTGTGGGAAAAGGAGAAAATGGTGGTAACCGTCATTTTCTCCTTTTTCCACAGTGTTTTTGTACCATATCAAAGACAAATTCCACCATTTGAGCTAAATTTAAGTTGTTGTCTGCAAATGCTTACAATTTGGACAAGGCAACATTTTTGTTGTGTGGTAAAAAGTTCAGGCAGGAGCAGACGATGTGAAACAAAAATTTAGACAAAACCATATTCAAAGCATTGACAGACAACAAATTCAACCTTTAGAGCCCCGAATAAATCCAACAAATTTTATATTCTAGAAATTTTGTTTTCTAGAAACACAACCCAAATAATTGCAATTTTATACTCTTGTCTACAGTGCGAATAGTGTAGATCAAAGATCAGGCTGCACATTTTGTGCAGCCTGATCTTGATCTACAGTGGCCACAATGGCAACTATAGTGGTGAAAGGCACTTTACGGGTTAATGTAGATCAAATGATGGAATTTGTCTTTGAAAAAGGAGATAATATTATGTGAAAGAAGACAAGACTGGTTACCAGCATTTCCTCCTTTTCCAATAATGTTTTCAGAAGCCTTGTTCCTCAGTGTCCAAAAAACTTCTGAAGTTATTGTAAAGTGCTCATTTATTTATGCCTGCTTGGTCATGAAGGCTAGTTTGAGACAAACCAATAGATAACACATTTAATTCTTTACCAAACAAAATTTTAGACTGGTCCAAATTGAGAGCATTTGCAGACGACAAAATAAATGTGATTGAAAAATTGAAAATTGTTTTGGGAAGGGTAGAAAATGTGGGCAAAAGGAGAAAATGCTGGTTACCAGCAGTTGCTCCTTTTCCCACAATGTTTTCAAAAGGCCTCTTTCACAGGATCGTTAAAAGTCGGGATTGTGTGGTAAAGGGTTAACAGTGGAGAAAAATTACCGGGAAGAGATGATGTAGAGCAATTAGTATACAGCTTCCAAATGACAAACATTTTAAATTGGTCAAAAGTGAGAGTTTTTGCAGACGACACTCTAAACATGGCACAGTTTATGAGATTTCTATCTGTAAAAGTTTTAAAAAGAAAAAAGATATTATTGGTAAAGTAGAAAATGATGATTTTTCAGCATTTTTCCTGTTCCCACTGTATTTGTGTGTTTCTTTTTTCAAAAAGTTATGTTTTCAAGTGCCTTTTTCCGAAGGAATTGTCAAAACATAGGATTGTTGGATATAATGTCAAGTGTGTGACTGTTTAAATTCCTTGAACACTTGTTTGATCTGCTCATGTTGCAACTTTTTTGTTCTGATACTGGGTTTATATATATATATATATATATATATATATATAATAAAGTATACAACATTTGCTTGTAAGTTATGTATTACATGCAAAGGCATTTCATAGACATGTGTACAAATGAACCCTTTATCACACAATAAGGAGTTTAATTCCTCACCACACGTTTTTTTTATTTTAACGATCCTGGGAGAGAAAGCTGTTGTAAAGATTGTGGGTAGACGAGAAATGCTGGTAACCAACATTATCTTCTTTTCCTACAATGTTTTCTACCTATTCAAGGTCAGATTCTATCATCTGAAAAACATTTGAATTGTCATCTGTAAATTCCTTCAATATGGACAAGTCTAAAAGTTGCAGCGTGGAAAAGAGTTGAACAACCCCGAGTAATAAATGTTTTGATAAAATTTAAAAAAAAAGGAGAAAATGTTGCTTGTTTTCCACTCTTTTCTGACACAAACTCATTGTTTTGGTCCCATTTAATCTACTGTCTGCATATACTTTCAATTTGGACCAATCTAAAATTCTGTCATTTGGTAAAGAGATAGGAAGGCTTCATTCCATTTTTCAGCAGAGGTCCACCATCACTTAATGGTTTATCTTTTCCCAAACAGTTCTCTCACTTAAATAACCATGAGGAAGAAGGCTTTTTTTGAAAATATTGTGGGTAAAGAACATAATGCTTGTAAGCAGCATTTCCTCCCATTTTTTACAATGTTTAATACCCAGTAAAAAACGAATGCAATCATTTCACCAACTTTCAAACTGGTGTCTCAATTTTCAATTTGGATATGTGCACAATTTTTTTTTCATTCGGAAGAGTTAAGGCAATCAGATTGTAGTCAGAATATCCTTTATCAGTGCATGCTGGTCATCCTGAATATCATTTATCATTTCCTGTAGTCATGCTGACCTATATATTTGTAGTCAGAATATCATTTATTATTTCCTGTAGTCATGCTTACTGATACATTGCTAGTCAGAACATCCTTTATCAGTTCCTGTAGCTATGCTGACCTATATATTTGTAGTCAACATATCCTTTATCAGTTCCTGTGGCCAACCTTACCTATACATTTGTAGTCAGAATATCCTTTATCAGTTCCTGTAGCCATGCTGACCTATATATTTGTAGTCAAAATATCCTTTATCAGTTCCTGTAGCCATCCTGAGTCCCTGACCTATATATTTGTGGTAAAAAAATCCTTTATCAGTCCCTAGTGGTAATCCTGACCAATACATTTGTGGTCAGAATATCCTGTATCAGTTCCTGTAGGCATGCTGACCGATA
Organism: Tridacna gigas; assembly: GCA_945859785.2. Taxonomy (NCBI): domain Eukaryota; kingdom Metazoa; phylum Mollusca; class Bivalvia; order Cardiida; family Cardiidae; genus Tridacna; species Tridacna gigas. Next base: position 34,340,521 of record OX244044.2, read on the forward strand.
TATTTGTGGTCAGAATATCATTTATCATTTCCTGTGGTCATGCAGGCCAAAACATTTGTGGTCAGAATATCCTTTATCAGTTCCTGAAGCCATCCTGACCTATATATTTGTAGTCAAAAAATCCTTTATCAGTGCCTGCTGGTCAACCTGACCAATATATTTGTTGTCAGAATATCATTTATCAGTTCCTGTAGCCATGCTGACCTATATATTTGTAGTCAAAATATCCTTTATCAATGCCTGCTGGTCATCCTGACCTATTTATTTGTAGTCAGAATATCCTTTATCAGTTCCTGTATCCATGCTGACCTATATATTTGTAGTCAAAATATCCTTTATCAATGCCTGCTGGTCATCCTGACCAATACATTTGTTGTCAGAATATCATTTATCAGTTCCTGAAGCCATCCTGACCTATATATTTGTAGTCAAAATATCCTTTATCAATGCCTGCTGGTCATCCTGACCTATTTATTTGTGGTCAGAATATCCTTTATCAGTTTCTGTATCCATGCTGACCTATACATTTGTAGTCAAAATACCCTTTATTGGTGTCTGCTGGTCATCCTGACCTATACATTTGTAGTCAGAATATCCTTTATCGGTTTCTGTAGCAATGCTGACCTATACATTTGTAGTCAGAATGTCCTTTATCAGTGCCTGCTGGTCATGCTAACCTATATATTTGTAGTCAGAATATCCTTTATCAATTCTTGTAGCCATGCTGACCTATACATTTGTAGGCAGAATATGCATGTACTTTATCAGTTCCTGTAGCAATGCTGCCCTATACATTTGTAGTCGAAATATCCTTTATCAGTTCCTGCTGGTCATGCTGACCTTATATATTTGTCGTCATGTTTCCTTTAACAGTTCCTGTCAGTCATGCTGACCAATGCATTTGTAGTCAGAATATCCTTTCTGTAGCAATGCTGACCTATACATTTGTAGTCAAAATATCCTTTATCAGTTCCTGCTGGTCGTGCTGACCTTATTTGTTTGTCGTCATGTTATCCTTTAACAGTTCCTGTAGCTATGCTGACTAATGCTTTTCTTGTCAGAATATCATTTATCAGTTCCTGCTGACCAGGTTAGAGTGCCCTTTGGAAATGCCCTGCAGAGCCCCAGTCTTGTACTATCTAAATTTTCTGCATGTCCAAGGGTCACTGTACCTCATGATTCAGTTGATTCTTAGACAAAATAGATTTTATGGATCCATATGGGCAACCGATAGCAACGATAAGTAAACGGAAAATCAATGAATAGTTTTTTTGTGTGCAAGACACTTCAGTGCCCTAGTACTGTTCTGGTGAGCTCGAGGACACATATGAATGAATGAGTTGTTGCCGTGATATGACTGAAATGTTGAAAGCATTATAAGACGCAAAACGTTCATCAACCTTCGATTCGGGTTGTATGCATAACATATGAGCCAGGCTCTGGCAAAAGAGGGTTTAATGCATCTCCGTAATGCAATGTACCCAGCAAGCCATCACTTAATTATGGATCCATAAAATCCATTTTGTATAACAAACAATGGAATCAAAAGGTACATTGATCCTTTGAGCTGCAGAAAATTGACCAATAGCAAAAAGTTTCGGCCCAGGTCAGCCTGCGCAGTCCGCACAGGCTGACCTGGGTTGATACTTTTTTGCAGATGCATTAAGCTCCCTTTTCACCGAGCATGGCTGATATATAGGTATGTCACGGACAGTGAGACTCGAATGAAGGAGTGTAATGCATAATTACAAAGGGTCACAAAATTCCATGATTTTAATTTAAAGCACAAACATATTCTTCTTTATTTCCTCACAGACAAATAGCTGGAATGACTGACTGAAACAGTTCATGTCGTAATATGTGTATCATTAGACAGTTTTTGTACAATTGTGTTATCTTGTAAAGAGTTAACCCTTAAGTTGCTAAGCGCGTTGCACTTACCTTTTGTGAACGGTTTAGATCAAGATCAGATTGCACAGAAGGTGCAGTCTGATCTTGGATCTACACTGTTAGATTAGGTGATTTTTTTTACTTAATAATAATAATGTGTGTGTGTGTGTGTGTGTGTGTGTGTACGTGCATGTGCGTGCGTGCGTGTAATAACATTACTTGGGTTTTTAGTATCGGCTTGAAGGTTGTAGTTGTATTTAACTTATTTAGCAAGATAAGAGTTGAGTCTTTGCCAAATGACAAAATTTAATATGAGCTATGGTCTGGGAAAAGGGGCTTTGATGCATCTCTGTGATGCATATACTAACCCTTTACCACACAATCCCGACTTTTAACGACCCTGAAAAAGAAAGCTTTTGAAAACATTGTGGGAAAAGGAGAAAATGCTGGTAACTAGCATTTTTTCCTTTTCCCACAATGTTTTCTACCCCTCCAAAAACAAAATTCAAATTTTGGGTTACACTTATTTTGTCGTCTACAAATGCTTTCAATTTGGACCAGTCTAAAATGTTGTTGTTTGGTAAAGGGTTAACCCTTTACCAGATGACAAAATTTTAGCCTTGTCCAAATTGAAAGCATTTGTTTCAATTTGGCCGAAATGGTACTATTTTTCTTTGATAGAGTAGAAAACATTGTGGGAAACGGAGAAAATGCTGGTTACCAGCATTTTCTCCTTTTCCCACAATGTTTTCAAAAGGCTTCATTCCCAGGGGCGTCAAAAGGCGTCATTGTGCAGTAAAGGATTAAGCAAGTCATCACATAATTATGGATCAATAAAATCCATTTTGTCTAACAACCGACCGAATCATGAGGTAGAACGGTCCATGGACATGCAGAAAATTTATCGGAGCAAAAAAGCATCAACACAGGGCCGACTTCACAGGTTTGACCTGTGTCGATACTTTTTGCAGATGCATGAAGTCCCCTTTTCGAAGAGCATGACTCATAATCCTATGTTTGTTCAAATTGAAAGAACCTGCCGGCGACAAATAAGATGGTGCTGACATGTCAGAGTTTGTTCTAGTAAGGAGTTATGGGAAAAGGAGAAAATGCTGGTAACTGGTATTTCCTCATTTTCCTCTACAATGTTTTCAAAGCGTTTTCTTTTTTCGAGGGTCATTAAAACTCTGGATTGTTTGGTATAGGGTTAAGGACTCCCTTTTTCTTCCTTGAGGTTTCCGGCCAGATAAAATGAGCTGTGCTCTGGCAAAAGGGGGCTTAATGCATTGACAGAATTGTACCAAGCAAAGCATCACCAAATTATGGATCCATAAAATCCATTTTGTCAAAAAAACCCGACTGAATTATGACGTAGAATTACCGTATCCCTTGAAAAGCAGAAAATTTAAAGATAGCCAAAAGTTTTGGCCTATGTCAGCCTGCGCGGTTCAAGTGAGGATAATCATATCTGAAAGAGTACAAAACATTGTGAGAAAAAGAAAAATTACTTTTTAGCTCACCTGAGCACAACATGCTCAAGGTGAGCTTTTGTGGTTGTCCAATGTCCGTCGTCTGTCGTGCGTCGTCAACATTTACCTTGTGGACACTCTAGAGGCCACATTTCTTACTCAGTTGACCTGAAAATTGGTCAGAATGCTTGTCTTGATGAAATCTCAAATGAGTTCGAATTTGGGTCACCTGGGGTCATAAACTAGGTCAGTAGGTCAAATATAAGAAATACCTTGTGGACACTCTAGAGACCACATTTCCTACTCAGTTGACCTGAAAATTGGTCAGAATGTTTGTCTTGATGAAATCTCGAGTCATTTGAATTTGGGTCACCTAGGGTCATAAACTAGGTCACTAGGTCAAATTAAAGAAATACCTTATGGACAATCTAGAGGCCACATTTTGTGCTCAATCGACTTGAAAATTGGTCAGAATGTTTGTCTTGATTAAATCTCGGATGAATATGAAATTGGGTCACCTGGGTTCATAAACTAGGTCACTAGGTCAAATCAAAGAAATCCCTTGTGGACACTCTGGAGGCCACATTTTTTGTTCAATTGACTTGAAAATTTGTCAGAATGTTTGCCTTAATTAAATCTCGGATGACTGTGAATTTGGGTCACCTAGGGTAAGAAACTAGGTCACTTGGTCAAATCAAGGAAATACCTTGTGTGCAGTCTAGAGGCCACATTTTTTGCTTCATTGACTTGAAAATTGGTCAGAATGTTTGTCTTAATTATATCTTGGATTAGTTTGAAATTGGGTAACCAGTGGTCATAAACTAGGTCACTAAGTCAAATTAAAGAAATACCTTGTGGGTGCTCTAGAGGCCACATTTTTTGCTCAGTTGACCTGAAAATTGGTCAGAATGTTTGTCTTAATTTAAATATTGGATGAGTTTGAAATTGGGTCACCTGGGGTCATAAACTAGGTCACTAGATCAAATTAAAGAAATACCTTGTGGACACTCTAGAGGCCACATTTCTCGCTCAATTGACATGAAAATTGGTCAGATTGTTTGTCTTGATGAAACCTCGAATGAGTTCAAATTTGGGTCATCTAGGGTCATAAACTAGGTCTCACTAGATCAACTTACAAACATTCCTTGTGGGTGCTCTAAAGGCTACACTTCTTAGTCAATTGACCTGAAAATTGATCAGCATGTTTGTCTTGATAAAGTCTTTGATGAGTTCAGTTTTTGCTCAAGTGACCGAAAATTTGTCAGCATGTTTGACTTGATTACATCTTGAATGGGTTTGAAATTGGGTCACATAGGGTCATAATCTAGGTCACTAGGTCAAAATTGAAGAAATATGTTGTGGGCACTCTAGAGGCAGCAATTCTTGCCCAATTCACCTGAACCTTGGTTAACAAGTTTGTCTTGATATCTTGGATGAGTTTGAAATATGGTCACATAGGGTCATAAACTCTGTCACTAGGTCAGATTGAAGAAATACATTTTGGACACTCCAGAGGCCACATTTTCAGCTCAACTGACCTGACAAATAGTCAGAATGTTTGTCTTAATACTATCTCAGATTAGTTTTAAATTGGGTCATCATGACCCTGGGGTGAAATTTCGCCTATTGACTCAGGTGAGAGATCCAGGGCCATCATGGCCCTCTTATTTTTCTTTTTCTACTAATGTTTTCCACATTTGAAAGGCAAATTCCATCTTTCAAACCACAATTGTCTTCCGCATGTGCTCTGAATTTAGACAAGTCAAAATTTTTTTGGTGTGGTGAAGACTTACATTACTAGTAGAGTTAGAGACAATTGACAGAAAACATGTTGCACAAGGTTTTAATTCAATTCTGTACCAAGACGACACAAATTCTATCTTTGCCAAATTGAAAGAATTTGCAGACAACAATTTAACTCTTTACCAAACAACAAAATTTTAGCCTTGCCAAAATTGGAGGCATTTGCAGATGACAAATCAAATTCGGCTCATATGTTCAAATTTGTCTTTGAAAGGTAAGAAAACATTGTGGGAGAAGGAGAAAATGCTGGTTACCAGCATTTTCTCCTTTCCCAACACTGTTTTCAAAGGCTTTCTTTCTCAGGGTCGGAATTGTGTGGTAAAGACTTAAATGTTACAATGATTGGATTTGTCTTCGAAAGGGTACAAAGGTTTGCGGGAAAAGAAGAAAATGCTGTTTACTGGTATTTTCGTGTTTTTCCACAATGTTTTTCAACGGCTTTCTTCTTCAGTGTTATTAAAGCTCGGTTTAAAATCTATAATGACAGGTACATCGAAAATCCAACTCCCCAAAAGTATTTTTTTTGAGATTAAGGCCATAGTTTGGGTACTTTTCTTTCGATAGAATATTGGACTTACTTGGGAAAGCTCTTCAACAATAAGAGTTACGACAACAATTATCTGAGAAAGCAACCAGTGGCTTGGAAAGAATATTGTGCGAAGGACATGTTACTTTCTCTTTTGTCACAGTACAATGTCATGTATTGCAATGTCAGAAAGCAAGCCACAGATACAAAAAAAAAAAGTTTTAGCGCTTTTTTTGAAATGGAATATTGGACTTATTTGGGCAAGCCCATTAAAAAAATACAAGTTGCAATGAAGAACTGGTAAAAGAAACTCCAGGAAATCTTGGATAAGTGCACTGGCCACTGAGATATAAGTGAAATAGATTTGAAAATGCCGTATAAGTTAACCTTTACGCTGCTAAGCCCGACTCAAGGACCTTTTGCAGACAGTGAAGATCAAGATCAGACTGCACAGAACATGCAGTCTTATCTTTGATCTATACTCTCCGATAAGGAGATTATCTTTCCCCCAAAAATACCCTTGAAATAACAAGATCTTGGTTTTTACTTTCGACTTTAATGTTTCATTTCACTTATTTACCAGGATAAGGGTTTAAAAAAATCAAAAGTAAGTGGTCATGACCAAGTATAAGGAAATCAACTCTTTACCAAACAATCCGAGTTTCAACGACTCTGTCAGAGAAAACCTTTGAAAACATTGAAGGAAAAACACAATGTTTTTTTAACCCTTTCATAGAAAAATCCAGCATTTGAGAAACATTTTATTTGTCATCTGCAAATGCTTTCAATTTGGACCGTTCTAAAGTTTTTTGCGTCTTGTAAAGAATTAGATATGTAGTAGTAATTAACAGAAACTTGTTTAATCTTCCTTGAAACTATTGTTTGTTGTGCAGATTCAGTCAGTATGATCTCAAGTGTCGCCTCTGAGTGGTTGACAACTTTTGTTTTATTTACAAACGGGCCAGTCTTGAAGGTCAGAAATTATTTCTATTATGTTCACAGGCGATTTAACCCTTTACCACACAATCCCGACTTTTAACAACCCTGTAACAGAAGCCCTCTGAAAACAGTGTGGGAAAAGGAGAATCAGCATTTTCTCCTTTTCCCACAATGTTTTCAAAAGGCTTCTTCCTTATGGTCGTTAAAATTCGGGATTGTGTGGTAAAGGGTTAACTCTCCTGAATGCATTGCCTTGTAGTATTTTTTGTGGCATTTGTCCAAGACAATGCCACTATGAGCTCAATACGGCATTTCGAGAATCATGTATCCTGGTTTGTGCAAAACCAAAGGAAATAAACCCAATTAAACTCATTTTTACTAAGACAAATAAGTGTTTTGATTGCACTCAGATATGACATTGAAAATGGCGCATTAAGATAAATTGGATTAGGCCATCGATCATTAAAATACTTTTCTTATCGAAAATAGCTTGATCTGCTATTGCCTTCTGTTGGCGTAATGATATACACAATCGTTGCCTCCTGACGTCTAGATTCTGTGCTTGTTCGTCCAAAAACAAGTTTGTTCCAGGGTTTTGTTCATTGGACAGGATTGTGTGCTACCGGTACTCTATTGGATTGTGCATGACCATGTAGTAGGGTGACTGTCAAGGGAATATTTTGAAACTATTTCTGTTGTTTATTTTTCAAATTATTAATTCCTTACAATGGCTGTCTTTGACAAATGCCACACCAGTGCTTTCAATGCTTTGATGTTTTTTTTTTACAGGTAACATGTATTTCTTGGCTTCACTCCTGGTAGACATCTTGTCACTGTTGGATAATGGGCTTTGTAAAGTTTGTTTGCAATCTAATCCAGTTTCAAGAACCACAAAGTCCACATTGTTGAAAGATGTCCGTTATTATCATCAAAACAAAAAGATTCCAATCATGATGAAAGAGCACAAAGTTGATTTTATGTACACAGATGGAGAGAATCTTAATCTCCTGTCAGGCAATGCAAAAAGGTCACATGACCTCCCTGTTGGGATTTTGTCCACCTTCTCACTGGCCCAGTCAAAGTCAGTCAGTGACATAAAAGTATTTAGAGGAAGACAATCAAAACATCAATTAGAAGAAACCCGTAAAAGGACAGAAGAGTGGTATAAGTTACAGCAGAAAACAATGGTGGCAAGGAGGAAAACTAAATCCATAAATGTGAGTCTCTGGTTACATAAAACCCTGAAAGCTAGTCAAATATCGCCAAGACCAACAGGACTGGTGAGTGGGTTAGAAAAAGCTAGGATTCTTATGAAGAGGTCAGCTAGAGCCATGAAAATGTTGAAAGAGTCCCAAAAAGCCAAATATTTTGATCAGAGATCACAGAAGAAAATGAAAATCAATTCAATGCCTATCAATGTTGGTGGAGAAGGTCCAGAGAAATTACAAAAAAGATCTGCTAATGTAGAAGTTCCAGGACTAATGGCATCAGAAAGTGCAATGTCCCAAAACCTATTGTCTCTGAGACATTTAAGATCAAGCAGAAAATTTTTGAAAAATAGGGAACCAAATAAAACAATCATGTTTGCTAGCAACCCTCAAGCAAATAACTGTGTGTTGACACCTTCCAATAAGAGTCTCAGTAAATTTCGACATCTGGTGTACTACCAAAACTTGAACTTTGTTCAGTTTCACTTAATTCCTGATCCCAATGTATCTTTTTCAGCAAAGGATAAAGTGGTTGAAAACCTGAAATGGGTGTGGACATTTAAGGGCAAAGAAGGAGCTTTAGAATTTTTGAGATGGCCTGTAGAGTTTGGCATTTGGTCATTAGGCCTTCTTACTGTATTTTCAGACCATAATATGGAGATTGAGCTGATACGGACACAGGTAAATTGTAGCAGTATCATAGTTGGTGAAAACACTTCTGACTTAGTGATTAGTAAAGCTTTGAATCATTTAAGTCAAAGTCTCGCAAATTTCAGCATTGCATTTGAAAGCAAGAATGGGCCTAGTTTTTTCTGTTACAAAAAGAGGGTTTTTGTCAACCCTGAAGTATTCTATGTTTTGTGCAAAAACATTATGTGTCCTCTAGATTTACTCAAATATAAGTGCTGTACCTATTACTACAGTACAAAACTGTTGAAACGGCATATGATCTGTTATGATTCCTTTAGATATGATTCTTTATGGTGGGTCATACCCTCAGTGGTTGCAGTTCTGGTTTTTGCCTCTTGTCCACTTCTTATTATGTATATGTCATCAAAATGCTCAGAGATGTTTGTGTGCAAAGCAACATACACCAGCACAAGTCAAATTGTTAATGACAGGGAAGCAGAGATCATTTACTTGGATGAGAAATATCCATATACTCTCCTAGGCACTCTTTTATCCCCACTTGGTGCTTTGATTAAACAGATCCCGCGGTGGACGAGATTTGTACGCTTTTTCATACCATGTTGCAGCTTGTTTATTATTCTACTTCAGATAGTGTTGGATTATTTATGTCTATATGATTTTGTTATTGATAGTATTGACAAGGGTGTAATTCTTGGTTTCAGATCAGTTATCGCAGGCTTCAGAAAGAGTTATAAAAATTTCATGCCTCTTTTTGTAGGTCCCTACATTTCACTTGCCATATATCTAGGTTTGACCTGTTTATCTATCACTGTACCAGAGTGCCTTTCTAGTTTTTTGGAATCTGGTCTTCAAAAATACCAGTTTCAAGATGACATTTTGACCCCAATAGTACTTGACTTACAGTCAATAGAATACTTTGGTTCTGTTTCCATTTCAAAAACTCATGGCTTCCAGAAAATATACACGGTATATCTACGTAAATTTTTTATGCTGCTCAATTTCAAATTCTGGAAGTATGTGGTGTCTATCTTTACAAAACGTTGGCAGTCGTTTAATGTGTGTCAGTTTTGCTGGCTGATGTTCCCAGTTTACGGTATAATCTGTATTCTAGAGATAGCAATTTGCATTGTTCTCAATCTTTTACCAATTGTATCATTCGGTTCCACGATTGGGTGGGCATACTGTTCAGCGTCATCAAATTTCCTGTCTGGCAGACGACCAAGCATGTTACTGCATTCCATACAACAGATTCTTAACATCGTAATTATAATCTGTGTTCTCTACTTCTTATTCATGTTCTGTACCATCTGTTTTGATGCCAGTCTCTTTGTCACCTACACCGGGATCATCATTTATCCCAAGGAATCCTACGGTTACCTCATTTTTGTTTTCACAGTTGTTTACTATATCATAGTGTGCTCGCAAACATTTGCCATGGAGTACAGAAAGCTGCTGAAAATTTCAATCAGCGCCTGCAAGCGCATCCAACGTTCAAGTGATCAACCACGGTTGATTGTGAACAATGGGGAATATCTGGGGATACATAAGCCTTTGTTTCAGCATATTGTCGAATTGCACTGTCCCAAACGTAAACAAGCTTTCATCGCTGTCTATAAACTTCTTATGATTGTTGCCATTCTTGGAATTTCTCTGAATCTTTTGAGAAAGACAGATCGCTTTAGACAGCTTGATACTCTCGTGCACGTTGGCACGGCCCTGTTTACATGCGCACTTCCAACAAACTGCATGAATGTGTGCAGAGCTCCAGATGAAAAACAAAGAAAGAGCGTTAAAAAAGGAGATAATGAAAACAGTAGTGAACCATGCAGGTTACTTCCATGTAAACAGTGATGGTTATGAATTGTTGTCTGATTGACGCTCTACCAGACCACAAAATTTTAGACTTGTCTTTTTCTAAAACAGAGGACAATAAAATCATGGAATTGACTCTCTACATGATAACAAAACTTTAGACATGTCTATTTAAAACTTAACCAGACAACAAAATTTTAGACTTTTCTGTATTTAAAACTTAACCCTTTACCAGACGACAAAATTTTAGCCTTGTCCAAATTGAAAGCATTTGCAGACGACAATTTCAATGTAGATCAAATGGTGCAATTTTTCTTCATTAGGGTAGAAAACATTGTGGGAAAAGGAGAAAATGCTGATTACCAGCATTTTCTCCTTTTCCCACAATGTTTTCAAAAGGCTTCTTTTTTAGGGTCGTTAAAAGTTGGGATAGTGTTGTAAAGAGTTAATTTGTGGACTGCATCATTCTGCTTTCAATTTAGTTGAGTCTAAAATTTTGTTCTTTAGTAAACACTTAACCCTTTCCCAAACAAGCCCTGGTTTTCACGTGTCTGCAGTACAAGTCTTTTGAAAACACTGTGGGAAAAGGAGAAATTGCTCGTCACGAGCAATTTCTCCTTTTCCCACAGTGTTTTCTACCCTTTTGAGACCTTTCTGCCATTTTCATCAAATTTAAAATTATTGTCTGCAAACTCTTTCAATTTGGACCAGTCCAAAATTTGTTATTTGGGGAAGGGTTAATACTGCAGTTAACAATGCATAAATGATTTGTAATAAATTTATATGCCACATTGTAAAAATAGTTGTAAATTCTTCATGAGTAGAATAATGTTTAAACTTTAGTACTACACAGACTGACTTTATACAAACCCAAAAAACAGGTTTTATTTCTTTTTTGCTTGATGGAACAATTCCAGACTTGTCCGAATTGAAAGCCTTTGCAGACAAAAAAAATAAAGATGGCTCAAATGACAAAATTTGTTCTTGTTATGAAAGAAAACATTTTGGGAAAAGGAGAAAATGCTGATTATCAGCATTTTCTCCTTCTCCAACAATGTTTTCAAAAGGCTTCTTCCTTAAGGTCGTTAAAACTTGGGATTGTGTGATAAAAGGATAATTCTTCTCCACCAGATGAAGCAATTTTCGACTTGTCTTGGAAAGTATAGATAACATTGTGGGAAAAGGAGAGAATGTGGATGAACAGCATTTTCTGTCTTTCCCACAATGTTTTCAACGACACTCTTCTCCAGGGTCAAGAAAACTTGACTTTTATTTGTCACAGGGTTAATTCTTCATCAGAATGTAATACTTGTCCACACCGAAAGCATTTCCAGACCACAAAATAAAGATGGTTAACCCATTACCACACAACGAAATTTTACACTTGTCCAAATTAAAAGCATTAATTGGCAGACGACAAATTAGATATGGCTCATATGGTGAGATCTGATATTTTCAAAAGGCCTTTTTCTCAGGGTTGTTAAAACTTGAGATTGTAGAAAACATTGTGGGAAAAGGAGAAAATGCTACTTACCAGCAAACTTTGCTTTAGAAAACCAGGCTGGGTAAGGACTCAGATGCCCATTCTACTTTCGCTGAATCACCCTGCCATTTTTGAGCCTGATTGTCTGTATGACTGTATGATATTGAACATTATTTCAGTTATATCACAGCGGTCAGTGTACCTATCCATGCTTTTCTGGAGTTTATGTTACCAGTGCTTTGCACAATATTCTTCCTAAGACACTGGCATCCGACATAATCATCATCGAAATAATGATCAGTGGTTAGTGAGGAATGAATACTGTTGCAATGACCTATCATCAGTCCTCAGAAAGAAATTGGCTGAGGTGGGTGTTCGAACCAGCGACCCCCTGGTCTCAGCTCCTGTTCGTTATTGACTGCGCACGAGGGCTTGGCTGGTACTTTTGCGACCCTGATACATGTTTACATGATATTCATAGGATCCACCACCGTTTTTAACTCTTTACCACACAACAAAATTTTAGACTATATACCAAACTGAAAGCATTTGCAGATGATAAATTGAAAGTAGCTCAAATGATGATTTCTGTCTTTGATATGGTAAAAAACATTGTGGGAAAAGGAGAAAATGCTGGTTACATAGAAAACATTGTGGGAAAAGGAGAAAATGCTGGTTACCAGCATTTTCTTCCTTTTCCCACAATGTTTTCAAAAGGCTTTTTCTTCAGGGTCATTAAAATTCTGGATTGTGTGGAAAAGGATCAAGATGTCTCTATAAGATTCTATTGTGTCATGAGCCCTTTTGCCAATGAAACTTAATTAATCTTGGGACTATTTGCAAAAGAAGGAAGACAGGAGAAAAAAAAAAAAAAGGTGTTAGGGGCGGTAAAAATGATCTGGCCGTGGCTGGACCAGCCAGACGGTATATTCAAGATGGCCTTGAAATACCGAAAAGGATTGAATTCCTGCTGTACATCAATTATTTTTGTATTCTTAACTCTTTACCAAAGACAATTTTTTAGACTAATCCAAACTGAAAGCATTTGCAGATAACAAAATAAATGTGACCCAAAAATTGAAATTTGTTTTGGAAAGGATAGAAAACTTTGTGGGAAAAGGAGTAAATGCTGATTACCAGCATTTTCTTCTTTTCCCACAATGTTTTCAAAAGGCCTCTTTCTCAGGGTCGTTAAAACTCAGGATTGTGTGGTAAAGGGTTAGCCAGAGCACAGGATACAGCAGACAACCTATTACAATGAGAGCCATTAATTGATGATGTTAGATCTATCACTTTACCAAACAATCCCATGTTTTAGCAACCCTCCGGAGGAAACCTTTTGAAATCACTGTGGGAGAAGGATAAACTGTTTTCAAACCCTGAGAAAGATGGTGTTTGAAAACATTGTGGGAAAAGAAGAAAACACTGGTAACCAGCATTTTTTTTTTTTTTTCTTTTCCCACGATGTTTTCTACTCTTAAATTTTGTTGCCTGAATTTCAAGAATTTAACCACTTAGAAATGTGTTGGTGTCCAATCAGAAAATATATAACATTGTAAATTTCCAATCAGGAAAGTATGTACAATACTTTCTAAATTTCGAAACAGAAAGTATTTTACTTTCTAAATTAAGTATTAGACTGCAATTTCTACAAACCTAGATTGATTGATTGATTGATTGATTGATTGAATGGTGTTTCACACTGCTTTCAACATTATTTCAGTCATATTAAGGTAACAGCTCACATGCTGACATGTGTGTCCTGGGTTTCACCAGTAAAAGACTAGGGCTCTGAAGTGTCTTGCCCAAAGACACTCCCAAGAAAAACCCAGTGCTTCCATGTAGCTCAAACCCAGGGCCTCCAGGTTACAAGTCCTACACCATACCGCTGAGCCAGACAGAACCCCTAAACAAACCTAGAGGGTACAAAAAAAGCAATCTGAAATTGGCCTGTACCATCCGTCCATATTGTTACACACAACAATCATGTAAATTGCCTTTGAAGCTTTTTGAGTTAAAGTTATTTTTTTTCAAAATGCCAAACTTTTTGTGGTCTTTTCAGAGAGGTAAACAGTGTGAAACCATTTTTCTCATTGCTTCTGAATAAAATTTGTACCAGACAACTTTCACCCTTTACCAAACAACCCAATGTTTTTACCTCCCTATAGGAGGAGACTTTTGAAAACAATGTGGGAAAAAATGCTGGTTAGCAACATTTTTCCCTTTTTTTTTCACAATGTTTTCTACTCTACAAAGAACAATTTCAATTTTTGAGTCTTCTGCAACTGCTTTCAGTTTGGACAAGTCTAACATTTTGTCATCTGGTAGAATTGATACTCGTGTAAACAATGAATAATTGTCAGCCCGCCCGGGTAGCTTAGTGATTAGTGTATCTGACTCGTGACCTGGTGTTTGCGAGTTCGATACCCGGTTGAGGCAAACTTTCTTTCCGCTGATTTGTCGCCTCTCACCTCTGATGCATGTGAGAAAGGTAGTCAGTGGCTTTGGAAAGAAAGTTGTGTAAGAACTGGTGTAAGAAAGCCAGGAAACACATGGGTGTGTCACTGACCGCCATGATATGACCTGAGCTGTTAAAATGGCGTTAAACTCCTATACAGACAAACCGGATAATTGACAAGTTTTAATGTCAAACAAAATTAATGTTTTATGTGAGTAATTTCTATAAGAAAGTATTGCTCATTACAAGAATTTCTCTTTCTATCCACCTTGTTTTCAGTGGCCTTCTGCAAAATATATGAAGACTCTGCCCATAGTTGTATACAGGATGAGTGTAAGAAGTCTGAAAAGAAAATTTTCAGGTTAGACCACTTAACTTGATTTTTCTACAACTTAACTCTTTACCAAACGATAAAATTTTAGACTGGTCCAAAATTAAAAAAAAAAATGCAGACGACAAAATGAATGTGGCTCAAAAATTGAAATTTGTTTTGGGAAGGGTAGAAAATATTGCTCGAAAAGGAGAAAATGCTGGTTACCAGCATTTTCTCCTTTTCCCACAATGTTTTCAAAAGGCTCCTTTCTCAGGGTCGTTAAAACTCGGGATTGTGTGGTAAAGGGTTTAAAAAAAAGTGTTAGTTCTTTAGTCCCATGTGCCGTTTTCTTTTTTTTTTTTTTCAATTTTTCAGTTCCTGGACTATTTCAAGGGTGTGTGTGTGTGGGGGGGGGTTGTATTTAATGCAAGAGTGCATATATAAGAGAGGTAACTCATATATTACATTCCTCATGACATTATTATAGTTATCTCCCTTGCACAATTGAACTACTCATTGTGAACGTTTTACCTGTCAAAGCGTCCGAGTCACGCTTGCGTGCACAGACCGGAAACGAAATTGACACATTTCGTCTGGTTGACAATTTGTAGACATCCAGCAAGAAAAGTTTTTTTCAAGATTATTCGGAATTACCTGTGTTTCTTTATTTAATGATGGATTAATTGCAACTTTACAGGCGGAATAAAGAGATTCGGGCAGCCAACAGGTGAGTTAATTTCTGTGGAAAAAGGCATTTGATTCGCCGAGAGTTATGTCGGCTTGTCGTCAAACTTTCGAAAATCAAAGGTGTGTCATCGGACAAGAATTTTCGTTAAGCTAGTTTTGAAGCTCACTATGTCAATCAAGGTGACAAAATTGAATGCTTTGCGATATGATATTAAAATGCATTTAAACCTAAAAAGTAGCAAACAGTTACAGGATCAATCCAAATAATCAATTAGATCTAGTTATTTAACTAATAACCGCATACCTGTAAATTTCTAACCCTTTACCCCAAAACCACACGCCAGCCAAAGTTAGTGTGCGATTGGTAGTTCTAACCCCACCATAATAACGAGCTTTTTGAAAATATGATCTAATTGATTCAGAGTAAACAAAACATAGATTCCCTTTTCTTTAATTTGCAAAATTAGTCTAAAACGCCACACAATCCTGAGTTTTATCAACCCTTAGGAAGGAGGCTTTTGAAAACATTGTAGGAAAAGGAGAAAATGCTGGTTACTATCATTTTCTCCTTTCCTCACAATGTTTTCAATCCCTCTGAAGAGAAATTTCAATTTTAAAGTCACATTAAATTTGTCATCTGCAATTGCTTTCAATTCGGACAGGTCTAAGATTTTGTCGTTTGGTGATGGGTTAAGATTGATTGAATGGAGTATAAGGCTGCTTTCAATAATATTTCTGTCATAGCACAGTGACAGCTAACCTGGGATTTGACCAGCACCAGGCTAGGGCTCAGAGTGTTAGGAAAACAGTTGTCTGCAAGTGGTGACTAACAGTTTGCCTTTTGCTATCTGTGATCAAAAGTGGTGAACCCTTTACCTAACGGCAAAATTTTAGACTGTCCAAATTGAAACTTTTTGACGACGACAAAATAATTGTGACTCAGAACTAGAATTTCCCAATCGAAAGGGTAAAAAACATTGTGTGAAAAGGAGAAAATTACCAGCATTTTCTCTTTTTCCCTAAAATGTTTTCAAAAGGCTTATTAATTACGGTCATTAAACTAGTTACTTTCAAATTTAGAAAATCTTGGAGATTTAGACTAAGAATGTTCTTGAGAAAGGTTGGTGAATACAGACCTTGGAGCTCTTTATATCTGTTGTGGAAACTAAGACACTACAGCTAAGATTGAAAATATAGTCTGCACCAAAATGCCTTTTCTCTATACTAAGTCAGTGTGTGATTTTTAAAGGATTTATATACATTAACCCTTTACCGCACAATGACGCCTTTTGACGCCCCTGGGAAAGAAGCCTTTGGAAAACATTGTGAGAAAAGGAGAAAATGCTGGTAACCAGCATTTCTCCTTTTCCCAAAGAAAAATTGCACCATTTTAGCCAAACTGAAATTGTCGTCTGCAAATGCTTCCAATTTGGAGAAGGCTAAAATTTTGTCGTCTGGTAAAGGGTTAAAGGATTTATATATTACATGTATTTGTCTGTTACATGCAATTTCTCCTCCTGCTACAGTATTTTCAAAATGTTTTTATGCCTCCATAGTTGATGCTCAAATTATTACAAACTATGTGAGGTAGAAAGTACAATGTATGTCACGAATCGGCTAAAAATGAATATAAAGTCTAGGCAGCCGATATACTTTTCACAGTCAGTCAGTGTGTATTTTGTTAGGGATTTATGTATTATTTTTCAGATGAGCACCTTTCAAAGGAATGAGAAATGAAAGCAATTCCCTCACACAGTACACCAGGTTAACTCTTTACCAAATGACAATAATTTAGACTGGTCAAAATAGAAAGCATTTGCAGAAGACAAAGGTGGTCGTAATGACAAAAAAATTGTCCTTGATAGAGTAGAAAACATTGTGGGAAAAGGAGAAAATGCTGGTTACAGCATTTTCTCCTTTTCCCATAATGTTTTCAAAAGGCTTCTTCCTCAGGGTCGTTAAAAGTCGGTATTGTATGGTTAATCTATGTGTGGTGACTCTATGTATGAAAATTGAATTGTGATCTATTTCTATCAACTTTAGTCAGTTAAGATTTTCCTTTTTCTTATGAATAAGTGACCGAAATTAGAATAAATAAAACTGGACATTTAATTCCAAAATGAATGCATTTGTAGATGACGGAAAAAAAAAAAAAATATATATATATATATATATATATTTGAAAAAAAAAAATAAAAAATTTAGTCAGTTTTGTTATTACATTTGTTTAAATTCTGTAAGCATCCTGATGAAGGCTTAAGCTGAAACACTGGTAAAGAATTTTTAAGAAATTTATACGTGTTGTTATAAATTTATTTCTATTCATAGAAGACAGCTTTACAATACCTGTCAATAGCCCATTATGATAACATCGCCTTGATGAATGATTGTTGTTTTTTAATTGATGGAAGACTGGGTACCTTCCTTCCAGCAATTATCATGGTATCCAAATAAAACTTGGTATATAATTATTATTTTGGGGGAGAAAGTATCATTTTGTGGGAAAGGTCATAACAGAAAGGTCATGACTTGGATTTCATTATACTGGTTGAAAGAAAATACTACATTTGGTGGTTTGAATTGTTCTGGAATATAACAGGAAGACAAACACAGTATTTGGCTCTTGTACAAAGAATCTTTGAGGACATATAGCTATAATTACCATAAACTGGCATTTGGAGTTTTGATTTTGTTTGTAAAAATGGATATCAAGGTGATTCTGACTTTTGCAACAATGATGCCCAAGAAGCATTTGTATCGACTAGTGAAGATCTGTCACTGCTGCCAGGCAGTTCAACCCGACTTGTCTGTATCGGAGGTCGCGCAGACCTCAGTTTTTATATCAAAAACAGGATTCAGTGGTCAGTGGTGTTCAGCAATGGGACTGAAAGACTTCTTACTGAAGGATTTTATGCAGACAGTTCCAGTTTGAGTCTGTTTGAAGGGGATGCTCCTAAGTATGGAATAAAGTACAAAGCAGAGGTTACTGGGTATGCTTTTAACCTGGATGTGAATGACATTACGCATGGTGACGAAGGGGAGTACATTTGTTCTCTTCTTATTGAAGGCAAAGAGCTGATTGATAAAAACAGCACCATGATTACTGTGCTAAATCCAATCCAGAAACTGACCCTAGAGGTTCATACCATGGATTATATAAACAAATATATGTCTGTGTACAGTTATCTTGGAGCTGGCTCAGAAGGTGTGGATTCAAGCACCATTGCCATGGTGACAAACAGTACTGAGAATGTTGTTACCAACCTTGATGCAGGTCAGTATATGATACTATGTGAAGCTGAAGGAAGCAATCCAGCTCCTGTTATATCTCTATACCATAATGCTGTAGAACTGAATGTTACTGTGAATGAACCAGGGTCAAGGTCAACTGATGGAGGTCAGGTCAGCTACAGGTCAAAAGTCAGTGTGATGGATATATCATTTAAATCTGTGGTGACAGAACAGGTGATTTTGTGTGAAGCCAATGTGCCAGAAACCGGGTTCTCAAAAGCTTCAGCAATGTTTGTTATGATAGAACCAGAGAAACCTGATTTTGTGTGTACCAATCTTAGTAGTGGAGAGGGAGACCGTTACCAAGAGTTTGTAGGCACCTTGACAAGGGAGGAGGGATTGGAACATTTGACATGTTACAAAGTAACCTGGACCCTCGAAGACAGCGGATACACCATGGCAAGTGAAGAAAGATTCAAAGATAATGAGGGAGAGTTTGATATCATGGAAACAAGGTGTGAGAAGACTCCAGATGGTCTAACAACAAGTCTAAACTTTTATTTGTTAAATGCTATTCATTTTAAGACAACTTTTTATGTAAACTATGACATGGGAAAGGATTTTCTTAGCCATCCTGTTCAGGTTACTTTGAGAGAGACATCAGCTTGCAGTGGACTTCTGCCTAGTGCAATGATAACCATGTTTATTTGCTTTATTTCCATGCTGTTGTAAAAGTATGAATTCTTTACCAAACGACAAAATTTCAGACTTGTCCAAATTCAAAGCATTTGCAGATGACAAAATAAATGTGGCTCAAAAATTGAAATTTGTTTTGGAAAAGGTAGAAAACATTAAGGGAAAAAGAGAAAATGCTGGTTACCAGCATTTTCTCTTTTTCCCACCATGTTTTTTCAGGCTTTTTCCTCAGGGTCGTTAAAAGTCAGGATTGTGTGGTAAAGAGTTAACATAAACACTTTACCTTAACTCTTCACCAAACGACAGAATTCTGGTGTTGTCCAATTGAAAGCATTTGCAGACGACAAATGTTACTGAAAACATGAAATTTGTCTTTCATGGGGTAGAAAACATTGTGGGAAAAGGAGAAAATGCTGGTTACCAGCATTTTCTCCTTTTCCCTCAATGTTTTCAAAGGCTTTCTTTATCAGGGTTGTTAAAACTCAGGATCGTGTGGTAAAGGGTTAACAGCACTTATTGCTGTCTTGCTGCTGACCTGTTTTGAAAACTTTTAAGACAAAAAAGAAATTTGCTCATAATGAGCAGTTTCTCCAGTTGCTACGATGTTTTCATTTGACATTATGTATTACACACTTACTAAACAATCATATTTTATTTCTTTTAGAGCACCTTTCATATCTATAGTTGCTTTTGCAGCCAGTATAGATCAAGATAAACAGACTGCAGAAAGCATGCGGTGTGATCAGTGATCTTCATTGTCTGACAAAAACGTAGCTGACAAACTATGGACAACAGCAACAATGAAAATACAAATATTATGGCCTTATTCCAGAAGTGAAAATGTCATCTGGGTTTATTCTGCACTTTAGCCCTATACCACACAATCCTGAGTTTTAACAACCCAGAGAAAGAGGCCTTTTGAAAACATTGTTGGAAAAGGAGAAAATGCTGGTAACCAGGGTCGTCAAAAGGCGGCATTGTGCAATAAAGGGTTAATGTATATTGTGCTGTAAATAAGTCTGTTTGCAGAGTTGCATAATTGTACAGATTGCTTTCTCTCATAAAGAATTGAAATGAAAACAAAAAATTAGAGGGTTTTGTGTTGACCTGACCATCTTGAAAACTTAAACCGTATCACTTAGATGTTATATTGCCTCTGTAAATGAAGATCAGACTGTACAGAGAGTGCTGTCTGATCTTCTATGTTGTGTTATTTGTGTGATCTTTGTGTTATTTCAAAGGGATTTTTGGTCATGATATTGTTACTATCAGGTGTCCTCTTCTGATTTCAGTCATTACATATTAACCCTTTACCAGACGACAAAATTTTAGCCTTGTACAAATTGAAAACATTTGCAGACAACAATGTCAGTGTGGCTCAAATGGTGCTATTTTTCTTTGATAGGGTAGAAAACATTGTGGAAAAAAGGAGAAAATGCTGGTTACCAGCATTTTCTCCTTTTCCCACAGTGTTTTCAATAGCCTTCTTTCCCAGTGGTGTTGAAAGGCGACATTGTGCGTTAAAGGATTATCTCTTTACCTAATGGCAAATCTGGACTCTTCCAAATTTATCACAATACTTCCAAAGGAATCAAGGGATCCTCATGGTAGAGAAAGCATCAGAGAGAGAGAGAGAGAGAGAGAGAAAAGAGAGAGAGAGAGCGAGAGAGACAGAGAGAGAGAGAGAGAGAGAGACCCCTTGACAAATGCTTTGTTGAATACATCGTGTGATTTTGAATTTGTACACTAAGTCTTGTACATGTCTAATAAAATATCTGTTCTGTAATCTGTGACTAGCAGTGACATTTAACCCTTTACCAACCAACAAAATTGTAGACTTAACCAAATTGAAAGTATTTACAGACAAGAAATTAAAGGTGGCCCAAATGACGAAATTTTTCCTTCATAGAATAGAAAACATTGTGGGAAAAGGAGAAAATTAAGGTTACCAGCATTATCTCCTTTTCCCACAATGTTTTCAAAAGCCTTCTCTTTCAGGGTCGTTAAAAGTTAAAATTTTGTGGTAAAGGGTTAATTCACTGTTTTAAACATGGATTATCCATTTAAAAATTTTTCCCGGTTTATGGGACTGTAAGGAAGAGGGCCGAAGACAGAGTGGTAAAAGGAGGAGATGCTTGTAACAAGCATGTCATCCTTTCCCCACACGGTTTTCTGCCTTTCAAAGACAAAGTCTATCATAATTATAACGAGGTATTTTGATTTGTTGTTGTCTTCAAATGCTTTCCTTATGTAAAAGGTTTGAATTTTTTTCATGTGGTGAAGAGTTTATTATTAAAAACTACTGAAGTTCATTGTGACTAAATAGCAGTTTGACCACCATTGTGGTCCATGAAAACCAGAATGAAATTAAATACATATTTTTTTTGTATATTTACATATTATAATGGCATACAACATACCCATAATATAAAACCCAGTTAATTGATACATTTATTTACTTACAGTATTATTCAATATAATGTGTTCAATTCCATGTATATCAAAAGTATCCAAAGTGAAAATTTGTAAATATTGTATTTTAAATTGGACTTTTTGTAATGAAATTGAGTTAAAAAGAAAGAGAATCTTTCATTATCCCTTTGAAAGAAACAGAAAAACAGGACTTTCTTGTCTCTTTGAAATGATAGCTTCTTTTTCCAGAAGCAGTAGACAAAAGCAAACATGAAATTGCAGTTGCCGAATATGGGTCTTATTTCTAGGATGAGAATGTCTGATACGTTTGTTTGCCGCTATTAGGGTTAATAAAGAAATCTCTACAAAGCCCAAAATATTATCATCAGTAGCTTCTGAATTACAGATTTGTTTTGTCGCTTTGTAGGAGCAGATTGTTCAAGGTGTACATGAAGTGAGAACAAACACAATAAAAATCTGTTTTCTTTCTTTTTTTGTGGATTGTGTTGTGCACTTTTATCACAATGTATTTGGACTGTATCACATGATTCTGAGGTCTAACGACCCTGAATAAAAAGGTTGGCAATTTCCAGGAAACTCTAAGTTTTAGAAGGGGTACCCGAAATTCAGCATTTTAGAGGGTTACCGGTATCAAATCTTTTGCTAAATAATGGCTCGAGAATTAGAGCTAAAAATGAACGTCTAGCCTTGCAAATATGGATTGATATATATAGGTTTAACCCTTTACCACATGAGAAAATCTACACTGCTCCAAATTGAACGCACATGCAGGCAACAATTTGAATGTAGTTCCAATGATGGAATTTGTCTTTGATAGGGTAGAAAACATTGTGGGAAAAGGAGAAAATGCTGGTTACCAGCATTTTCCCCTTGTCCCATAATGTTTTCTAAAGGCTGCTTCTTCAGGGTCGTTAAAACTTTGGATTGTGTGGTAAAGGGTTAAAACAGTCTAGTACATGATTTTTTTTTTTCCCATCAAAATGGCTCAAATGAAGGGCCTAGATCCGTCTAGGATCACTTATGCACTAGCTGTGAGTGTTAAACATTGTGTTGGTTTGTGGCACTCAGACAGAGGATCAAGTTCAGAGTTTTTTGTGAGCATTGCACCAAATTTATACCATTAACTCTTTACCAAACAAATAAATTTTAGACTCATCCATATGTAAAGCATTTGCAGACAACAAATCAAAGTGAAATTAAATTATGGGATTTGTCTCTGATAGGATAGAAAACTTTATGGAAAAAGGAGAAAATGCTGTTTACCAGCATTTTTCCCTTTTCCCATAATGAAAGGCCTGCTCAGTCTAGGTCGTTAATGGGTTAAACTGTAGGTTATTTGTAGACCTATAAAACTCTGCCACAGATCACAGACAGGACAAAATTGCAAGATTAGGAAAGTCAAGTGTCCAAATGGTATGGAAAACATAGTTGGAAAAGGAGCGACTGATTACTATAAGGAGTTGCTGCTTTTCTCACAATGTTTTCAAAAGCTGTACACTGAAGGGATGTAAAAAGATCGTGCAAAGATAGCTGATGGGCATTACGACACAATAGATGGAATCTCTTCCGTGCAAAATACATTTTATATATAAAATTGTCATTTTCACTTTTAACAATGATAGACCAAAATCTGGCAACGTACTAGCACTTTTTGCCAGAACATCTCTCAGAACAGCTGCCTTGCCTTTCATTATAGTTTTGGTGGTGATGGTACATTGTTGGTGTGTTCATGTCAAAATATTTGCAAAACAGTGGCTGTCCTGCCCTCCTTAACTGGTAGCATGCCTTTCACAACTGTTGTTGCCTCTGCAGCTAATTTAGAAGATCAGACTGCACATAACATGCAGTCTGATCTTTGATCTACAGTGTTTGCTCTACTCAGACATTCTAGACAAGAGCAATTTTGAAAGTGCAATTATTTGAGTCCAATTTTCAGGCTGAGAATATGTCTGTTCGGGTTATTTGGCAATCTAACAGTTAACCCTTTACCACACAACCCTGTATTTTAACCATTTGTGGAAACCAAGAAAAACACAAATATGTAAGCTGTTGCCGTGATATGATTGAAATAATGTTGAAAGTGGCATAAAACACCACTTAATCAATCAGTCAACTTGTATTTAAACGACACTGAAGAAGAAGGCTTTTGAAAACATTCTGAGAAAGGGAGAAAATGCTGATAACCAGCATTTTCTCCATTTCCCACAAGGTTTTCTACCATTTCAAAGAGAGAAATTAGTTTATTTTGTCATTTTCAAATGCTTTGGACCTCGTCTAATCCAGAATTCTGTCGTTTGGTAGAATTGATAATTTTGGTGTTGATGGTGTATGTTTGTGTGGTGGTAGTGTGTGTGTGTGGGGGGGGGGGTCAAGCAATACTTGAAATATTTGAGCCATGCTCTGTGAAAAGGGGGCTTATTGCATCTGCGAAAAGTATCGACCCGGGTCAGCCTGCGCAGACGGCGCAGGCTTTCCTGGGCCAAAACTTTTTGCTGTTGATCAATTTTCTGTATGTCAGCGGACCAGTCTACCTCAAGAATCAGCTGTTCAGTAGACAAAATGGACTTTATGGATCCCTAAATATGTGATGTCTTGCTTGCTGTGATGCATTACAGAGACGCATTAAGCCCCCTTTTTGCAAGAGCATGGCTCATTTTTACATTTTCTTCAATGTAAAATTCCTAGTATGCCATTTTTTCACATGTGGAAATAAGTCCTTAACCTTTTACCACACAGTCCTGAGTTCTTACAACCCAGAAAAAGAGGCCTTTTGAAAACATTGTGAGAAAAGGAGAAAATGCTGGTAACCAGCATTTTCTCCTTTTCCCACAATGTTTTCTACCCTTCCCAAAACAAAATTCAATTTTTGGTTCACATTTATTTTGTCGTCTGCAAATGCTTTCAATTTGGACCAGTCTGAAAATAAAAAAAAATTGTTGTTCGGTAAAGGGTGGAAAAACTGGCCCTCTACTCTATACTGCACATGTCCTAATGATGTGCCTATGAAGTCCTATGACATGCTTATAAAATTACTGCAGCTAAAGCACAAATTAACCTTTTACTACACAATCCCGACTTTTAATGACCCTGTGAAAGAAGCCTTTTGAAAACATTGTGGGAAAAGGAAGAAATGCTGGTAACCAGCATTTTCTCCTTTTCCCACAATGTTTTCTAGCCTTCCCAAAATAAATTTCAATTTTTCAGTAAAATTTATTTTGTCGTCTGCAAATGCTTTCAATTTGGACCAGTGTAAAATTTTGTTGTTTGGTAAAGAGTTAAACAACAAAATACATGTACTATCATTTATTCCAACAGCATTCTTCCAGAAGGTTTTAACCCTTCACCATGCATTCCTGCGTTTTAACAACCCTGGAGAAGAAGCCTTTTGAAAACATTGTGGGGAAAGGAGGATATGCTGGTGACCAGCATTTTCTCCTTTTCCCACAATGTTTTTTACCCTTTTAGAGTCAGGTTTCATCAATTGGGCCACATTTAATTTGTAGTCTGCAACAGCTTAGAAGTTGGACAAGTATAAAATTTTGTCGTTTGGTAAAGAGTTAAGCCACACAATCTGGATAATGTTTGACCATTTTTTATCAATTTCTCATTGGCTACTTTTAGACCGATCAGAATGCATGCATACATGTGTCAATTTTTGTAACTATTATCTTTCCAGCCCAAGTTTGTCAACCTGAACAGACTATACACCTATGTGGACAGAAACCAGCTCATGGCCAGCATGGGTGGCACACTGATGGATAACCATAGTCCCTGGTTACAGAACAGACTGGTTAGTATGACATTTTATCACCTTCAAGACTAAATAACTCTTTACCAAATGACAAAATTTTAGACCAGTCCAAATTCAAAGCTTTTGCAGATGACAAAATAAATGTGAATCAAGAATTGGAATTTGTTTTTGGAAGAGTAGAAAACATTGTGGGGAAAAGGAGAAAATGCTGGTTACCAGCATTTTCTCCTTTTCCCACAATGTTTTCAAAAAGCTTCTTCTTCGGGGTCGTTAAAACCAGTCTTTTCCCACTATGTTTTCTACCCTTCCCAAAAACAAATTTCAATTTTTAACTCTTTACCAAACGACAAAATTTTGGACTGAACCAAATTGAAAGCATTTGCAGACGACAAAATATATGTTGTTCAAATGATGCTTTCTGTCTCTAATGGGGCGGAAAACATTGTGAGAAAAGGATAAGAATGCTGGTTACCAGCATTCTCTCCTTTTCCCAGAATGTTTTCAAAGGCCTTTTATTTCAGGGTCGTTAAAAGTCGGGATTATGTGGTAATGGGTTAAGTCGCATTCATTTTGTTGTCTGCAAGTGTTTTCAGTTTGGACAAGTATAAAATTTTGTCATTCGGTAAATAATTAAGGAAATACTATTACATTTTGTTTCTTACCTTTTTCTTTCTCATTTGTTTTATTGCAAACTGTAGCCATACTACTCTCCGTGATAAAACATTTATGAAGTTTGGTATTGTTATTTAAATCTGAATACTCCCATTCAATTAACCATTTACCGCATTACAAGATTTTTGGACTTGTCCAAAGTAAAAGCATTTGTATACGACAAATTCATTGTCCCACCAAAGAGGATTTCTGTCTTCTAAACATTGTTGGAAAAGAAGAAAATGCTGATTACCAATATTTTATCATTTTCCCACAATGTTTTCAAAAGTTTTTTTTCTGTTAGGGTTGTGAAAACATATTATTGTGTGGTAAAGGGTTGAAGAAGAGTCTAAGCATGTTTAATGTCATGGTAGAAAACATTTTACACCAGGAAAAAAAAAATATTATTTTGCTTACAGGGTTTGGAGAAATTTATCCGTGAGGCTCGTGCAGCAGCGTCACATCTAGACACAGCCGAGTCCGAGA
This sequence comes from Tridacna gigas, assembly GCA_945859785.2. Classification (NCBI taxonomy): domain Eukaryota; kingdom Metazoa; phylum Mollusca; class Bivalvia; order Cardiida; family Cardiidae; genus Tridacna; species Tridacna gigas. The sequence continues at coordinate 34,367,008 of OX244044.2, forward strand.
TTCAGTATCAGTATCGGTCACGAACCTCCGAGTCTTCCATCAGTCCAGTGGAGGCCCTGCAACAACACCGATACTTTCAGGATTCCATTCTATCGGTGCCAAATCAAGTTTTACATCAAGGTTAGACATTTCTTGTCTTTTAACCCTTTACCACACAATCCCAAGTTTTAACAACCTTGAGAATGAGAGCTTTTGGAAACATTGTAGGAAAAGGAGAAATATGGTGGTAACCAGCATTTTCTCCTTTTCGCAAAATGTTTTATATCGTTTCAAACACAAATTTCCATTTTTGAGAAACATCTATTTTGTCGTGTACAAATGCTTGCAATTTGGATAAGTCTAAAATAGTTTTGTGTTCTCCACCTGCTTTTTAACAGTATTGTATGCAACACTTTTTCCAAGCCACCAGCCCCATTTAACCCTTTCCCAAACGACAAATTTTGGACTGGTCCAATTTGAAAGAGTTTGCAGACGACAATTTTAAATTTGATGAAAATGGCAGAAAGTTCTCAAACAGGGTAGAAAACACTGTGGGAAAAGGAGAAATTGCTCGTTACGAGCAATTTCTCCTTATCCCACAGTGTTTTCAAAAGACTTGTACTGCAGACACGTGAAAACCAGGGCTTGTTTGGGAAAGGGTTAACAGTATTGTATGCAACACTTTTTCCAAGCCACCAGCCCCATTCAAATGTGGATACTATATTGGTGAGAGCGGAGCGAATCTAGTCCCATCAATTTCACTTTCACGAAATCTAGGAAGGTTTTGGCTGAGCAAAGGTTTAGCACTAACCCTGTACATCGGGTGCAAAACTGCTCTGGCTCACGGGGTTTTCGAAAATGCTTGATATTATTTTATTTCTATTTTTAGCACTGAATGCACATAAAACGGCTTTAACCCTTTACCACACAGTCCCGACTTTTAACGACCCTGAGGAAGAAACCTTTTGAAAACATTGTGGGAAAAGGAGAAAATGCTGGTAAACAGCATTTTCTCCTCTTCTCACAATGTTTTCTACCCTATCAAGGACAAATTTCATCATTTGAGCCATATTTTAATTGTCGTCTGCAAATGCTTTGAATTTGAACAAGTCTAAATTTTTGTTGTTTGGTAAAGAGTTAAAAATAGGACACAACATATTCAAATAAAAAGTGAAATACAATAGACACGCATTGAACCGTATCGGGCATATGAGCACTAAGGATATCACAAGAAAGGGAAAGAATCCCTTATTAACCCTTTACCTTACAATCCCGTGTTTAACCCTTTACCACACATTCCCGACTTTAAACGACCCTGAGGAAGAAGCGTTTTGAAAACATTGTGGAAAAAGGAGAAAATGCTGGTAACCAGCATTTTCTCCTTTTCCCACATTGTTTTCTTCTCTTCCCAAGACAAATTTAAATTTTTAGCTCCACTGGCCGAAGGCCAGCGAGCTATTGTCATGGCGTTGTGTCCGTCGTGCGTCCGTCCGTCCGTCCGTTCGTCCGTGCGTGCGTCCATAAACTTTTTCTTTAAAAAACTTCTTCTCAGAAACTATTGACTGGATTTTTACCAAATTTCACAGGAATGTTCCTTTGGTGGTCCTCTTTCAAATTCCTTCAAATAATTGTGTTCCATGAGGAATTCAGGTTGCCATGGCAACCAAAGTAAAAAACCTTTAAAAATCTTCTTCTCCCAAACCGTTATTTGGATAGCATTATTATTTTGCAGGAATGTCCCTTAGATACAGGTTTACAGAATTCCTTTAAAAAAAAATGATCTGTCAAAAAACATGGCTTTTATGGGAGACTCATTTTCCTTTTATGGTATAAAGTAAAATCTTTGAAAAATTTCTTCTCTAAAACTATTCATTGGATTTCATTGTTGTTTTGCAGGTAAGATCCTATGGTGGTTGTCTGCCAAATTGTTTCTATGGTGGTTGTAGACCAAATTCCTTTTAAAAAAATGATATACCTAAAAACACATTTGTTTATAGACAAGGCTTATATTTCAAAAAAAAATGTTCTTCTCCAAAACTATTTATTGTGTTAGTTTTATCGACTAACAAAGAAAAAGGAAGAAAATTGGATTGACTTGACCTAGTCAGGGCTGTCCTATTTAAGCCCACACATTTTCCTTGGTATTAAGATCACAATTTACTCCAATGATATGCTATTAGTTAGTACTAGTAATAAAATATCACTGGCCATAAATAAGATAAAAGCTTGAGCACCTTTCACAACTTGAGCTTTTCAATTTTGCCTTATTACTAAGCCTGAGTAACCATGCCAAGATAAAAAAGAAAAAGTATTTTAATAACAAAACCCCCATGTTGTAGGTACTTTATAGTCCTTTTGATATAGAACAAGAGAACCTCTGCACTTTTATTAGTTCTGGTAAAGGTTTGTTGACCTACTAATGAGTAAATGCAGAGTGGACAGAAGGGGTGTAAATCCTGGTGACCTGGTACAAAGTGGGACAGGGCTTTACATTTGTGATAAGGCATTAATGTTATCCAGTCAAACTGATCCCGCAACTTCAGTACACCAGAATTAATCTGTGCCCTGGAGCAGGATATTTGATTTATGTAAATGCATTTGTAGACCATTTTGTGTTGTTTGCCACAGAAGACATTCTAACTGTGACTGTGAAAAGTTGATTATTAGGGATTAGGTGTTCATTGTATGCCAGCATATTTCATTCTATCTGGTGTATTGATGTAAGTTGATCTATATTGCTATAACATTCATTCATTTGCCCTCCTAGCTGTTCTTTTAGATTACCCCTTTACCACACAATCACAACTTTTAACGACCCTGAGAAAGACATATTTTCTATATTTTGATGTTTCTCCACCCAAAATGGTTTGTGAAAGGACCTGTTGCAGACAGCATATCTTCAAATTAGTAAGACATATATAAAAAAGGATAGAAATTATTGTGGGAAACTAAGAAAATGCTGGTTACCATTTTTTTCTTCTTTTCTCACAAGTTTTTTCCATACCTTTTTTCTTCAGTGAGCTAAAATGCAGGATTGAATGGTAATTGTTAAAAACTTCTTTTGGCCATTATAGAAATATCAGGCCTGTGGCTCAAGCGCCTCTGGTTCAATGTGCAATGAATTTGGTTCAGTTAAGTTTTGTCATTTGGCAAACAGGGACTGGAATACTAAAAAATTATTGTCTTTGCAAAATAAATCATCACCTAATAAATAGAGAATATGGTATTTGTATTTGTTGAAAGATCAAAAGTTATTTCATCGAGTGAACATCATTGGTAATATTTTCATGAGTGGCACAGCCACTTGTGAAAATATTACTGATGTTCACTTGATGAAATAAATGTGCCACTCGTGAAAATAAAGATGATGATCACTTGATGAAATAAATTTCAATCTTTCACCGAATATTCTATTTCTTTCATGCTTCTAACCCTATTCTATTGGAACTTTCATCAAAATCCAGTACAGTTGTTTTCAGTAATTCCCTATGGCGTAACACTCTCACATAACAACGCATTATAATATTACGTAAAGCACAAGAAATATAGTGTAAATTACATCATATTTCCCTCAATTTGAATGGCACGCGCAAATTACCTAGGTAACTAGTGCGCGGGAACTACTGTTTCCGCTTTCAATTGAAGAGTAAGAAAATAAAACTGGTACTTTCACTGGTCGTAATCATGAAATATCAAACCATAACCCTCCATCATTTCTTCACCGCTGACCATTGTTTCGACGATGATTATGTGGGAAAGCAGCCAGTGGCTTGGAAAGAACATTGTGCAGAGTACTGGTAAAAGAAACTCCAGGAAAGCATGGATAGGTGCACTGGCCACCGCGATATAACTGAAATAATGTTGAAAACTGCGTTAAACACCATACAATCAATCAATCAATCCATTATTTCTTGATAAACTACTGAAAAGCATGAAATAAATATTTCTCTTTTATTGTAGAACGTCACATAAATATCAACCATTATGTACAACAATCATAAAATAAAAAAAAGTTGTACTATACAATATAAACTTATGTACTACCTGGAGACTTCTGGTATCATACTGCCAATCACTTTCAAACACTGTGGCAAAAGGAGAAATTTACTTTTACCAAACATTATCTCTATATGCCACTGTATTTTGTGAGTAATTAACCTTGACCCGTAACAAAAAAAAAAAAAAAAACAGGAGTGTAAATGAACATATAGAAGACTACTTTTGAAAATGCTGGTAACCCTCATTTTCTCTCTTCCTACAATGTTTTCAACCCTTTTTTAACCCTTTACCACACAATCCCATGTTTTAACGACCCTGGGAAAGAGGCCTTTTGAAAACATTGTGAGAAAAGGAGAAAATGCTGGTAACCAGCATTTTCTCCTTTTCCCACAAGGTTTTCTATCCTTTCCTAAACAAATTTCAATTTATTAGTCACATTTATTTTGTCGTCTGCAAATGCTTTCAATTTGGACTAGTCTAAAATTTTGTCGACAGGTAAAGAGTTAAAGAACTTTGTTTGTCAACAGGAAATGCTTTCAATTTAGAGAAATTGTCTGGCAAAGAGTGGACGTCTGCAGTGTATTACTTTCAGAAGGTGATTGGTTAACGGTTAGACACTATTCTATCACAATTTCTTATTGTTTTACAAAGTCTGTAACAGTTATCTCCCCTGACAGAACTTTCTCTTTTATATCTTGTTGGTTTTTCAAAGTAAACACCAGGTGGCGCATAGTTCTTTTATAACTATTTGCAATCAGTCTTTTCTGAGCATGAAACACTTCTCTTTCTATTGCGTCTGGGAGTTTGTGTGTCTTCTGAAAGAGAGAAAAAAAAACAGTGAAGAGAAGGAATTTCCACAATTACTGAATAAACTCAAATGAAGCCATTTGAAAGGTTTAACAAGAGCACCGAATGCGGGTGCCAACACTCCGCTGCAAATGCTCTTAGAAACAGACTGATTTTCAGTGAAAATTCTAAGTCGAAAAGGGGGCATACCTGTGTCAACAAGACGGCCATTGGCCCTAAAGTGCTCACCTGAGTACAGTCATCTAGGAGTGATAAAGCTGAAAAGATCCTGGTCAGGATTAAGTAAAACACATTAGAGTAAGTGACCGAGTTTTTGACCGAATTGACCTATTTTTGAATTTGAATTTGGCTGAAAATGTGGCCTCTCTAGTGCACACAAGGTTTTTCTAAGATTGGCCCAGTGACCTACTTTTTGACATAACATGACTCAATATCAAACTTTTCCAAATCATCACCAAGACAAATATTCTGACAAAGTTTCATGAGTATCAGACTGAGTGTGTTGCCTCTTGAGTGCACACAAGGATTTTTCTAAGATTGGACCCAGCGACCTACTTTTGGATGCGACGTGACCCCATTTCAAATTTCTAAGTTGTCCAAGATTTCATCAGAACAAAAATTTTGACCAACTTTCAAGAGTATCAGGCTGAAAATGTGACTTCTAGAGTAGTGATGGGGCGTTGATCAGGAAAGATCAATTAACTATTTTTTAGCCATCACCAATATCGATCATCGATTACAAATACCAATCAAAGCGCTGACGCACTGAAGGCAGCGGGTTTGTGCCAGCTACAGATCTTATTACTTTCTTTGCACAGGTTTCCTTTATACTTGACTTGAAGTAAAAAGGTGCCTTAATCGATCTGCAAACAGTATAGACTTAGGTCAGCCTGTGCAGGCAGTCAGTCTGTGCAGTCTTCACAGGCTGACCTGGGCTGAAACTTTTTGCCATTGGTCCATTTTCTGTACAACGAAGGGTCGGTCTATGGATCAATAATTATTTATGTCTTGCTTGGTATAATCCATCACGAGGATGCAAGAAGCCCCCTTTTGCCAAAGCACAGCCCATTTGTTTGTGGCTAAAATAAAGATAAAATCTAGTACATGAGCACAGGCAGAAAACAAGACTTGAATAAATGATATTAATCCTTTCCAAAACAATCCCAAGTTTTTATGACCCTGTGGAAGAGGCCTTTAAAGACATTTGTGGAAATGGAGAAAGTGCTTCTAACCAATGTTTTCTATTATATCAATCCGTAACATTTATGAAATTCTTGAAAAGTATCTTAAAGTACTGAAAACCAGTCTTAGTATAATTTTGAGGTTTTACACCTCAAAATCCTTGTAGGCCAAATAATGTGCTTTATAAAAGTTTTGCCGATCCCTTTTAAAGAGTTTGTAGCTCAAAGACTTGAAGTTGGTACCGCTGGTTTAAATTTCCAGCATGGTCTTCTTTCTGATCCACTTATCATTTATGCCATGTTGTTATTCAGTGCATGACCTTAAGGAAATAGCCAAGAAACGCATGCATAGGTACACTGGCAGCTGTTATGACCCAAGCTGTTTAAATTTCATTAACTGCTAATAAATTATACGGAAAGAAGCCATTTGCAGACAAAAATTGAAACATGGCTCAAAAACAGTGTACATCTTTGATAGGGTAGAAAACATTGTTGGAAAATGAGAAAATGCTGCTTACCAGCATTTTCTCCCATTCCTACAATGTTTGTAAAAAGTTATGTTCTAAGGGTCGTTAAAACTTGAGATTGTGTTGTACAAGTAAATGCATAATATAATTTGCAGTTATAACTACTTTTAACTCTTTACCACTCAATGCCGACTTCTAACAACCTTGAGAAAAAAGCCTTGTGAAAACAGTCTGGGAAAGGAGAAAATGCTGGGAACCAACATTTTCTCTATTATCCACAATGTTTTCTATCCTATAAAATAAAACTTGTACCATTTGAGCCACAATGAAATTGTCGTCTGCAAATGCTTTCAGTTTGAACAGAGCTGAAATTTTGCCGTCTGCCAAAGGCTTAATGGGTGACTTTTCGTGTAACATCGCCTGTCATAGCCGAATCCGTACGACTTTGGCGATAAAAGGCGATGTTACACGAATCCCATTACGATGCCCTATGCTCAAAATTCATCATGCAAACAAACACCGACAAGAAAAAGTCGATGCAAAGAATCAAAGTCGCCGCAAATTTTTTTATTTAATGCTTCAAGAAAGCCAGGGCAAATAAGTAAATGTCAGTTTTCATCAGCAGATTTTTTAACACATTATGAAATTGATGTGACTGTGAATCTATATCAAAAGTTGTCTTCTGTTACAGTATCTAATACCCTCGCATAGCGCTCTCTGAACTCTTTTCCAAACGAAAAATATCAGACTCTTCCAAATTCAAAGAGCTGACAGACAATTTAAAAAGCTGCAAAAATGGTAGAAAATTCGCTAGTAGTGGGGGTAAAAGTATTTGTTAAAGGAGAAATTGCTTATAACGAGTAATTTCTCCTTATCCAACATGTTTTTCCAAAAGAATTTGACAGCGCACGTGATAACCCGCGTATGTTTGGGAAAGTGTTGAAAACAGGGCCAAGTTACTAAAATGTTAATGTCCTAGAATAGTATGATTCAAGAGAACGTAAGTTTGCAAGGCATGCTTTAAATTTAAACAAGTCTAAAACTATACTGTTTGGTGAACGCTGTTAATAAAAAATATTGGTTTTGCATTGCGATTTATGAACAACACAGCGAAAAACTGGTCTCTCTCCAGATTTTTTCCAACAAAGTACATGTAAATTTATCTAGAACTTGGTGAGAAATAAACAAAAGGGTTCTAAACAATCTTTGTTTTAAAAACTAAACTTAGAAAGAAGTAACCAATAATGGTTAGATACAATCATAACCATCATACTCGTTCTTCGGCGGAATTTAACATAATTTCAGCAATGTACAATTTTAGCGGTGGTCATTCAACAAAAAACACAAATAGTAGGAAAAACTAGGTACTAAATAATCAAAATGATAATTAAACCTGTGTACGAAATGACGAAAGTGGATACGAAATGACCAACTGGATACGAAATGACCAAAATAGAAAGTATAGGTAGGTACGAAATGACCAAAATCGTATCTACTTAATGACCTAGGTACGAAATTAACTAGGTACGAAATGACTGGAAACCTGTACAGCCTTGACCAATGGAAACAAGGCATTTATTTGGATGAGTCCATTTCTCGCGAATAGCGAAAATAAAAGTAATACTTGGGCGGATTTTTTGATGTTGTAAGTATTAACAGAGCAAAAATAGTATCGTATTGTATATACTTCGTAGTTTAAGAATGAATTAAAAAGCGAGTTTAAGGCGAAGTAGAAAGATTCCTTGTTAACCTTAACACCCCTATAAAAAAGAAATTCCCATTGTCCATGTCCTAACTCGAAAAACTATTAAAAATATAGTCGCGCGCTTCTGCGCGGCGACTAATAAAAACTTTTGCTCTGAAAATATTTTCTTTTGCACTTTTTCGGTCTATGTAGATACCGACGCCCTCTTTCCGTTTCTATTCTACAGTAACATTACGGATGAACTCGTAAGGTGTAAGGCAGTTTTGAAAGGGTGTCGTCTGCGCGAGTAGCGCGTATTTATACATGATCGTTTGTGTATTCATGGAGGAACCATTTAGTCAAGTGTAGGAATCAAGTTTTGTTTACCTCGCGTATCCAGGAAAAAGCTGCCGGATGCAAGAATTCTCGACCTAGATAAATATCGTAAGCGTTGAAAATCAGTAACTCATACCTGGGGACTATGACAGCGGGTTTCACCCGCTGCCAAAAATCGATCATAGGACTAAACCTGAAAAACACCGAACTCAACAAAGGGATGCCAAACTCAACCAAGGGGCGCAACTCTAACAATCTAAAAACTTGAAAATGGTTACTGACGCAGTCAAACAGCCCAAAATTAATACCCGCCCAGGTGCATATCAAAATCTGAAGGGTGAAAGTATTTTGACTTTCATAATGTGAAACAAGATGAGCCTCCAACGAAATATAATTACATCTAAGTAGAGCTGTCTGTAGAATATGTAGGAAGACATACTAAAATTTGAGTAAGAAAAAAGTCTTACTGCAATCAACATTTTCAAAAAGCAAATTTAATGACTGTATGTGACAACTGTTTTAATCTTTTAACAAACCCATGTTTGAAAATGTTGTTGAAAAAAGGAGAACCAGCTTGTTAGGTGCATTTTTTCCTTTTCCATGAATTTTATATAACTAATTTGGGTAAGTTAAACCCATAACCAAACACCAAATTTCACATTCTTCTATACCGATTATATGACTGATAATAGCATCAGAAGTGGAATTCAATTCTAACCAATCATCGATTAGCATTGTCAACAGATTTCCTAACACTACTCTACAGTGCACATATATTTTTCTAAGATTTGGCCCAGTGACCTACTTTCTGACCTGATCTGACCCAATTTTTAAGTTGTCCCAGATTTTATCAGGACAAACATTCCCACAAAGTTTCAGGAGCATCAGGCTGAATATGTGGCCTCTAGAGTGCACACAAGGTTTTTTCTAAGATTTGACCCTGTGACCTACTTTTTAACCCAGTGTGACCCAATTTGGAATTTACTTGAACCAGACAGACATTCTGACGAAGTTTCATGAGTATTGGGCTATAAATGTGGCCTCTAGAGTGCACACACAGTTTTTGTAAGATTTGGCCTAGTGACCTACATTTTGACCCGGAGTTACCCAATTTTGATACTGTCCAAGATTTTATCAAGAAAAATATTCTGACCAAGTTTCATGAGGATCTGGCTGAAAATGTGGCCTCCAGAGTGCACACAAGGTAAATGTTGACGACCTCATGACAAGACGACACAAGATGGATGACGGACACAGCACGATCACAAAAGAACAATTTGAGTACTTTGTGTGCTCAGGTTGAGCTAAAAATATTTACATGGTTACTGGTTGTACTGGTATAGATTCCCAGTTTGATCGTTAATAGTTAGTGCGAGTTTGAAGTTAACATCTTAACCCTTTCCCAAACGACAAATTTTGGACTAGTCCAAATTGGAAGAGTTTGCAGACGACAATTTTAAATTTGATGAAAATGGCAGAAAGGTCTCAAACAGGTAGAAAACACTGTGGGAAAAGGAGAAATTGCTCGTTACGAGCAATTTCTCCTTTTCCCACAGTGTTTTCAAAAGACTTGTACTGCAGACACGTGAAAACAGGGCTTGTTTGGGAAAGGGTTAAGCAAGGACAAAGAGGTGTTTCCCCTTTGATATCATAGTTAACAGCTGGTCCATCAGGTAAGAGTTAAAAGTATCAGGAAGTGTCAGTGAAACACGAGATGTCTGGGTCCATATTCACCAACCCTTCTTACGAATAATCTTTGTCCGAGCCTACAGAATCCAGGTTTGAGAGTAACACAACTCCTGATTGGCTAAATCAATTGGTTTAGATAATTGATCAAACAATCATATTCACCAACCATTCTTAAGAATATTCTTTGTCCCAGTCTACAGAATCTAGGTTTGAGAGTAACACAACTCCTGACTGGCTAAATCAATTGGTTTAGATAACGGATCAAACATTGTGTTACTTTCAAGTTCAGAAAATTCTTCAGCATAAGACCAGGAATATTGTAACTCTTTGCCAAACGACAAAATTTTAGACTTGTCCAAATTGAGAGCATTTGCAGACGACAAAATAAATCTGACTCAAAAATTGAAATTTTATTGGAAAAGGGTAGAAAACATTGTGGGAAAAGGAGAAAATGCTGGTACCAGCATTTTCTCCTTTTCCCACAATGTTTTCAAAAGGCTTCTTTTATGGGGTTGTTAAAAGTCGGGATTGTGCGGTAAAGGGTTAACTCTTTACCAAACAACAAACTTTTGGACTCTACCAAATTTAAAGCATTTGCAGACAACAACAACAAAAAAAAGTAGCTCAAATGATGATCTCTGTCTCTGATAGAATAGAAAACATTGTGGGAAAAGAAGAAAATGCTGGTTACTCCTTTTCTGACAATGTTTTCAAAAGTATTCTTTCTCAGGGTCGTTAAAAGTCAGAATTGTGTGGTAAAGGGTTGAGACTGGTTGGTGAATATTTATCATGAACTCCTACAGTCCTAGGGATTCATACAATGAAGCAATGCTATGAAGTAGTGATGAAAGCAATAAATACCTCTACTGCTAAAGCACCGGCTAACAAATCTTTCCCTGTATTTCTAAGTTTCTCAGTTTTTAGATCACATTTCACTTCCAGTATTGGCCGTTCCATGTGCTCCACAAAGTGAGTTTTCCATTTGACATACACTTTTCTTGCTGCCCTTTTGATGTCCCCGTCTTCATGATTTCGTAGTTTATTTATAAGATTTCCTGGAAGTATAATCAACGGAAATCTGGAGTACTAAAATCATTGAATATGTAACTGCAGCTAATTTCTAAATTTAAACAAGTCATGCTCTGTGAAAAAGGGGTTTAATGCATCTGCAAAAAGTATTGACCAATTGACCACAGGTCAGCCTGTGCAGTCTTACACGAGGCGAAACTATTTGCTTTTTGTTAATTTTTTGTCTGTCCAAGGACCACTCTACCTCATGGGTCAGTCAGTTGCTAGACAAAATTGATTTTATGGATCCATAATTATGTGATGACTTGCTTGCTATAATACATCATGGAAATGCATTAACCCTTTACCACACAATCCCAAGTTTTAACGACCCTGGGAAATAAGACTTTTGAAAACATTGTGGGAAAAGGAGAAAATGCTGGCAACCAGCATTTTCTCCTTTTCCCACAATATTTTCTAACCCTTCAGAAACAATTCCAATCACACGAATCACATTTAATTTGTCGTCTGCTAATGCTTTGAATTTGGACCAGTCCAAAATATTGTTGTGTGGTAAAGAGTTAACCCCCCCTCTTTCCCATGGTACTTCTCACATATATGATGAACAAACCTTCCTCAAACAAATTTGCAGCGGGCAATAGAATAATTATACAAATAAACCCACTCCCACACAACTTTTAAGGATACCTAGGGCCTACCATCCTCACCTTTAGAAAACACTTTGGAATGACGAGCAAATTCCTTGTTACAAACAATTGCTCCTTTTAGTCTGACAAATACGCCTTTCATGCAACTATATAAAAATGCATAGGTGAAAAGCATCGACCAAGGTAAGCTTTTTCTGTTGAAACTTATTTGCTATTGGTCAATCTTCTGTATGTAGCCAGGTACAGGTATTTGGTGATATATCGTTCGGCCGTATCGACATGTGGTTCGGTAGCTCAGTTGGTTAGAGTGCAGGAACGGTATCCCTAAGGCCCCGGGTTTGAATCCCAGTAGAGCCATGATATTTCACGATGTTTCTCTGTCTCCAGAATTCGGGACGAATTCTAAATTTGGAGGGGGTATATGTAGCCGGGTACAGGTATCATGGCTCGACCGGGATTCGAACCCAGGGCCTCAGAAATACCGTTACTGCACTCTAACCAACTGAGCTACCGAACCACATGACGATACAGCCGCACGATATTTCACCAAATACCTGTACCTGGCTACATGTATGTCAACAGACCTTTCTACCCCATGAATCTGTCAGTTGTTAGGGGAAAAAGATTTTATGTATTCAGCATAATGTTACGACTTGCACGGTATAAACATAGACTGCATCACTGTTACACATTAAACCTCCTCTTGTCAGAGCAAGACTCAAATATAAATGAGCCATGCTCTAGCAAAAGGGGGCTTAACTCTTTACCACACCATCCCGACTTTAAACGACCCTGAGAAAGACGTCTTTTGAAAACACTGTGGGAAAAGGAGAAAATGCTGGTAACCAGCATTTTCTCCTTTTCCCACAATGTTTTCCAGCCTTCCCAAAACAAATTTCAATTTTTGAGTTACATTTATTTTGTCGTCTGCCAATGCTTTCAATTTGGACTGGTCTAAAAATTTGTCATTTGGTAAAGAGTTAGCAAATCTCCGTAATGCATGATACCAATCAAGCCATCACATAATTATGGATCCATAATAGCCACTTTTCTTTTATAACAACCAACTGAATCATGAGGTAGACTGGTCCTTTGACATACAGAAAATTGACCAACGGCGAAAGGTTTCGGCCCAGGTCAGCCTGCGCGGACTGCGCAGGCTGACCTGGGTTGATACTTTTCGCAGATGCCTTAAGCCCCCTTTTCACAGAGCATGGCTCAAATTTGTTCTTCTTGCGGGTTTCTCCTTTAGGTCACTTGTTGTTGAATGACAGTTTGATCTACAATTTGCATGTACAGACATGAATATAAGCTTAACTCTTTACCACACTGCAAAAACAGTTTTCTCCAGAGTCGAAATTTTGAGGTCGTTTCTGATCCCCCCATCAAGCAATTAGGGGTCAAACGTCAAAACTTGGGATCAAATTTCTACAAATGATTTTTCAGATAAATTATGAATAAACAAATTTTCAATATTCTTTGTATTCTATTGACTTCACCAAATATCGTTAGTCTTTGTCCTACTTTTTAGTCCAATCAGAAGGTTTATATTTGAAAAAATCTGACTGTCTATTTCCTTTAAACTACCTCAAGCAGCATTTATTATTACCATTTAATCAGTTAGGGTAGAAAGGGTAGAAAACACTGTGGGAAAAGGAGAAATTGCTCGTAACGAGCAATTTCTCCTTTTCCCGCAGTGTTTTCAAAAGACTTGTTCTGCAGACACGTGAAAACCAGGGCTTGTTTGGGAAAGGGTTAAACAAAGAATTATTTGGTGAAGAGTTATATTAACCGATCTTGGTACTAAGCATCACATGACGTGGGGGAATCTTCTTCTCGAGTTCTTGAAGGCTGTTCAATTTTTCTTCTTTAGAGACGGTCTCAAGTTTAAGCCTGGCCTTGTGACGTAATATGTCATCTACCACAACAACTCCCTAGCAAACCAACAATAATAAGGATAAATTTCATTATAGACAATGTTTTGTAATGCGCACCTTTACTCTTACCATACATTATAACCTAAGATTAACTCAACTCTTTACCAAACAACAGAATTTTAGACTGGTTCAAATTGAAAGCATTTGCAGACAACAAATTTGATTCTTTACCAAACGACAAATTTTTAGACTAGTCCATATTGAAAGCATTTGCAGACGACAACAAAAAATGTAACTCAAAAATTGAAATTTGTTTTGGGAAGGCTGGAAAACATAGTTGGAAAAGGAGAAATTGCTGGTTACCAGCATTTTCTAAAAATATGACTGAAAAATTGAAATTTGTTTTGGGAAGGGTAGAAAACATTGTGGAAAAGGGGGAAATGCTACTTACCAGCATTTTCTCCTTTTCCCATAATGTTTTCAAAAGGATTCTTTAACAGGGTTGTTAAAAGTCGGGATTGTGTGGTAAAGGGTTAATTCATGATTCAAGCTTCCTTTGATTAAAAGGCTAGCTCCGATGGTGGCCCGCCCAGGTAGCTCAGTGGTTAGCGTATCTGACCTGGTGGTTGTGAGTTCGATAACCAGTTGCGGCAAACTTTCTTTCTGGCGATTTTTCGCCTCTCACTTCTGATGCATGTGAGAAAAGAAGTCCGTGACTTGGAAAGAAAGTTGTGTCAGTGCTGGTGTGAGAAAGCCAGGAAACACATGTATAGGTGCACTGACTGCCGTGATATAACCTAAGCTGTTAAAACTCCTATACAATCAATCAAAGCCAGCTCCAGTGTTATTTTGTGATTGTTTCTCCACTCACCTACAGTGAAAACCATTCTAGTCTGGTACCCTGTCATATTACAAGAGTATGTCAGGCAATGTGCAATAATGGCGGCCCCCGTTGGTAATATGCGGAGGAGACGGAATATTGTTATTTCACATGATCAAATCGGATCATAGGCTGTATTCAAAACAGATCGCTTGCAATAAGTCATGACAGTGATTTTTTCTACATGTAGTTCTTATTTAGCGAGAAAAACTACATATCAGAAATGCTTTAAGTATCCGAAATGTCAATGGACCTCTATGACGTCCGAAAACAGGGCTACTTTTAAAATGATTCATAGTCGAATTTATATTTACACCATACCCCAACAGCACATTTTAGATTCGGTAATGTATTTTTGATCTCATTTTATTAAATGATTAAACTGGATCACATGAAATTGGAGAAAACAGGGAAGCATGTAGGGGTACGCTTGAGGACACCTAGGAGGCCGCCATTATTGTGCTTTGCCTGACCTGATAACGTAGGGGCAGGTAATCCAGACTACAACCATTCTTCTTATGCTTCTGGAAATTTCAAAATCTTACTGGTCATTTTTCAGCCAGATGCATCTGTCTTTAAATTGCTTGTCAGTTATCAAAATAGATGTGAATGAATCAATAGATGAATGAAGTAGCTTCACAATGATACCAAGTTTAGAACAAGATTTTTTTATCTTTATTTTGACATGAATACATCTGGTTAATTTGTTGACACAGGCTCCTTATAAACTCTGTTAACCCTTTCCCAAAAGATAAATTTTAGACTGGTCCAAATTGAAAGAGTTTGCAGACGACAATTTTAAATTTGATGAAAATGACAGAAAGTTCTCCAAAAGGGTAGAAAACAGTGTGGGAAAAGGAGAAATTGCTCATAATGAGCAATTTCTCCTTTTCCCACACTGTTTTCAAAAGACTTGCACTGCAGACACGTGAAAACCAGGGCTTGTTTGGGAAAGGGTTAAATGAACAAGCACATTCAAGTAATTTGAAAAAATAGCACTGTATGATCAGCAATATAATATGTGCTAAGCATGTTTCCTCGTAAATGAAATCGTCCAGTACATTTTAGCTTCTTTTTCTATGCCCAAGCTGATAAAATAGAAAGCTGATATGCGATGAAAAAAATAAATTTAGTAAATTACTGTAACTAAATTGACCTCTGGAACATGCACAGTAAATGTCAAGCCTAATTTCAATTTCACTTGTAAGTAGATCAATGGTTACAATTCATAATTCATATATTCACAATTCATATATCAAAAACTGAACATGATGGTGATAAGATTTTTTCCTAAAAGCCTCATTGTGTTTTTCCTCAATTCACAATAAAATATGCGAAATAACAGCATAATTCTGGCAAACCCCTTCCCCCACTTCGGAGGCCTACTCCTATGTTATTTTAATGATGTCTCCGCAGGCCAAGTGTCAGCCACTCTTCCATTGCTTCTGGAATGAATTTGATCATAGTGGTATCTCTTCTAACAGGGCTTTAGCTAGCCTCTGAAATTCAGGAGTAATTGACCCCTTGACCCTAAAATTTTGGGGGTCAAATCTAATTTTTCACGAGTCAAACCAAAAAATTCAAGGGTCAAAATCATGGAAAATTTAGCAGTATTTAGTCACTTTTTTGTTGTTGTTGGACTTATTATTAATATTGCAATAAAGATATGAAATGAACAATTGATTTGTGAAATTTTACGGTGCAAAGAGTAACCCCTCCCCCACCCCACACACACACATACAAAATGTTCAAGGAGGCTAAGGTTAAAGCCTTGTCGACCTAAGCAATCAATATGAAAATCATCAGTATGGATAATAAATTTCACTCAGAATTCCTTTGTTGAACTTTGGTGAAATAAAGATAAGATTTATTTATCCGATTTCTAGTACCATCCAGAAATATGTAAAGTATTATAATTATAACTCTTTTTCTGGGCCTGAAAAAGAAATGTAATTTTTTCATAAGGACAATTTAAGGTAGCTTTTTTGTGTGAAAGAAGATGTATATATATATTTCATAGGTCACTTTTATAAACTTACTGTTTTAATAAAATTCAAAGTATGATCATTATTGGGTACAAATGTCGGGCAATATGGTGGACATCGGTGAGTGAAGATGTTTTACAATATCCATACATCAATGCTTATCTTCAAAAGAATACACCAATCTTGAATTTATTGCCCTGTTTATCACTTAGCATTGTTAGTGCCATTTGTCAACCTACGCTTATCATGGGTAACAAGTCAAATGCTCATCATAGGTAACAAGTCAATTATTTCAGTATGATTGCTGTTTGATATATATTTTGATGCATCTCTGAAAGAATTTGGGGATCAAACCCTTGATCCAAATTTTCTGTGCGTAAAAATAGGTGTTTTGAGAATGTTGTGCGTCAGAACCTGGGCTTACCGGTCAAACTAAAGCCCTGTCTAATGGGTCTATGTGGCAGATTTTTTGTTGATTGCTAATACGGATCATTAAGTAAATGATCAATCTTAACAAAAACACCAAAACAATAAAAAAAATTCAAGTGTTACCTCCTCATAATTTGGTTTTTGAAACATAAATAAATACTGATCCACTTCCATGGAAATCAAAATTAGGCTTGACATTTAAATTTTACTGTGCATGTTCCGGAACTCATTTCAAGTACATTTCTTTTTTTTCAACAATTAATCAGCTTTCTTTTTTATTTAAAAGCTTAGGCATGGAAAAGGAAACAAAAATGTACTGGATGTACTTCATTTACAAGGAGTCATACTTAGCACTGAAATTGTCGATCATACAGTGCCATTTTTTTCCAAATGAAATTTTACACCCGTGCGTACTTAATTGAATTTATAATGACAGCTTGTTTACAAATTAATCAGATGTGTTAATGTCTAATTAAAGGTTAGTACAAGGGGATTTTCTTCCTTTACTAAGGGGCCGAATTTCGGCCCCATTCCCAATCGCAAAAAGTGTATTTTTTTCCCAATTCCATAAAATAGAATTCCCAATTAGACGCTAGTAAAAGAAAACAAGTCTGATGTATTAGCCAGGGTTTTCCCTGACACACAAATTTGCAGGCATTGACCACAGTTCAAGCAGGAAATCGACAATCGTCGTATTGTAGGTAAGAAACTATTTGGGGGCGAATGAACTATAGACTGCGTCCGTATATTTTCAATCGATTCATGCATAGACTCAATTGTCTGGCTGTAAACCGTTATTGGTTTACACGTCATAAAAATAGCATGTTAACTTCTTAGCAACCGCCCCGCGTATATGCAGCGAAGCGGAGTTTTGTAAAGCAAAAACAAAGAACCCAGCTCCTATAATAACAAGCTCCTATAATAATAGTCCTGAAACAGGAACATGTTATGAAAAATATCCAACCTAATCTAGACCATGAGTTTTTTCCTCTCAAATTTCGAGCGGTTGTGCTTCCTCTGTCTTAGCAAAGTGATCGTCTGATTAATTTGTGAGCAGAGCTTGTCGTCGGCCGAAATGGATAATCAAATAAAAAACAAGCTAATTCATTTTGGGACTTTTAAAGTCATCAGTTATGGGTTATAAATTCAAGATGTTAATTAAAGAGCCGGTATCAGTATGGCTGTGGGACTATCGACACACCCGAAGTCATATAACGCAATAATCTAGTGTGAAGTATCCTTTTCACAATTAATTTTTAACAGTTTTTTTTTCCAATACTGTACTAGATCTACCTCAGAAAAGTACGATTTATCAGTCTTTCTTTATATGTCAAAACACACAAAAAATCATTTTCAAAGATTAATCATCATGGAAAAAAACCACGAAAACACATGACAAAACATTGCCAAAAAGACCTCAACCGATCAGAGGCTCTTCAATCTGTCTTGTTTAGCCTTGATAATGACTTCTATTAGCTGACTTGCATTGAAAATAAAACATGAAATAATTCCTCTGTTCATTCACCAGAAAAACAGATAATAAGAGAATAAAAAAATCCTACTTAACAGGGGTTGGGGGTGTTGTCTTACAGCTTAGAGACTGGAACTAGTATGAAAGACTACAGAGAAACATCCAAAAAGAAAGCAGTTTGGAGGAAGAAAAAAAAAAAAAAAAAAAAAACAGTATTGATTTAGTAGTTTATTGTAAGGTTAAATATGTTTCAAACTTTTTATGTTTTGTCAATATTATTTTCCCAATTTTGACATTTTGTCGATGATTTTTTTTCCCAATTTGGCCAGGGGCCTTTTCCCAAAACGCCTGGATAAAGCCCTGAGTCAGTACAAAATGATCGATAAAAATTGTGTACTAAATTTGGTGTCAACATATAGTTAAACCATTTAACTATCGATCCATTGTTTTATGTGTGATATGATAGATATTAATGAAATTTTCAACTTAATTCCGTTGACAATTTAATGTAAACGGAATTAATTCTAAAAAAAAAACACATCTTTTTCTTTGACGCATAATTTTTTCATGGGTTTTCGCGATGTAATGACGGGTAATTGCCGGTATTATGCCGAAATATAACAAACTTTTAAAGATTCAATGGTTGCTTGTTTCAGCCGAGAAGATCCTTTTTTATTTGGAGAACTGCTTGATGAGGAGGGAGTTGGAACTCTAATCACATAACGATCCATCTTTTTTCTTTATTTGTTTTTCTTTTCCCTTCACTGTGACTCATTACTAGTACACTTCTCGTGAAAATCACTACGCAGTTGCTTTCCGCTAACCGAAATCGGTAAAAACGTGCCCAAACCGAAACGTACCCACAAAATAAGTCAAAGTATACCATAAAAATAACGTGAACCCCCCCCCCCCAAAAAAAAAAACAAACCGATAACACGAGATAAAAGCTTAATATGGTTTATATTTTACCTTATAACCCGTTTCACACAAGCATTATACACAATCCCTGAGCACGAAAGCGTTTGAATACATTGTGGTAGAGGGAGAAAACACTGGTTACGATCATTACTCCTTCTCCCACTATGTTTTCTACCCTTCCTAAAACAAATTTCAATTTTTGAGTCATATATTTTGTCGTCTGCAACTGCTTTTAATTTGGACAAGTCTAAAATATTATCATGTGGTAAGAGTTAAAGTATTACTGACAACTGTTGACCAAATGTCAAACTCTACTGGCCATCTCTGACACATTTGTAGCTTAAAGTTTTGTCTTTGCCGACCCACCTGTGAGAAGGCAGACAAGAATCACATGTTACCTGTTAAAAAAAAAAAAAAAAACGACAAGATAAATGGATCAAGTCATAAGGTGGCTCATTTGTGAAGGAGTTGGATTCTAAACCTAAAGGCCGGAGGTTCTATCCTCAAAGTGCAAGGATTTTCATGAACAAGACATTTCACAGCCCTAGCATATTAGCTGTACAAAAAAAAAAGATAAAAAGACTACGAGTCTTCCGCAGAGATGTCCCACATTGCTGCATTGTGTAGCTAGTTGTTGGATTCTAGTCCTGTCAACCCAAGGTTTGAAATGGCCCGAAGCACAGAGATTTTAATGGGCAAAACACTTCAGAGTCCTAGCCTAGAACTGGTGCATTCTAGGAACATAAATAAATGAATGAACTGTAGCCATAATATGATTGAAATAATGTTGAAAGTGGCATAAAACATCACTTAAAATCAATCAGAGCTTACATTATTCGGTTAGCTTATCACCGGATCAGGAAAAATTCAAGTGCCATAACTCCTGTCAGCACTTTCTCCTTTGCCCGCAATGTCTTTACTGTTTCAAAGACAATTCCCAGCATTTGCGCCACACCAAATTTGTCGTCTGCAATTAATGCTTTGGATTTGGCAAAGACCTTAACCCTTTCCCAAACGACAAATTTTGGACTGGTCCAAATTGAAAGAGTTTGCAGACGACAATTTTAAATTTGATGAAAATGGCAAAAAGTTCTCAAAAAGGTAGAAAACACTGTGGGAAAAGGAGAAATTGCTCGTTATGAGCAATTTCTCCTTTTCCCACAGTGTTTTCAAAATACTTGTTCTGCAGACACATGAAAACCAGGGCTTGTTTGGGAAAGGGTTAATATTGTTGTCTGGTAAGGAGCTAAAGTCAACTAAATTGTGGAAATATTTTGAGTTACTCCAACTATAAACTGTTTTTTTCTATAGCTCTTACTCGATAAACCTTTCATTATTAGTTTATATTATTGTTTA
The DNA here is from genome assembly GCA_945859785.2 of Tridacna gigas. Taxonomy (NCBI): domain Eukaryota; kingdom Metazoa; phylum Mollusca; class Bivalvia; order Cardiida; family Cardiidae; genus Tridacna; species Tridacna gigas. Next base: position 34,387,742 of record OX244044.2, read on the forward strand.
TGTTTGGGATAACATATTTAAAATCACGTACCATGACAAGATAATTTATAAACCCAACTCGATAATGTTTATATTATCTCGTCATGGTTCATAGCTTTAAACATGTACTTAAAAAAAAATAATATAAATTGTTGATGAAAGGTTTATCGAGTTAAGAGTTACACTTTAGATGTAAATATCACGGGACTATCTTCTTGTGTATGTATACACATTTGAAACGGAACTACATCTATAAACATGGACATGTGAATGGTACTATACAGGCTGAAGGTGATGATGCAAGATACTTATTTGTCTGTCATTTGTTTTATGTGATAAATAGAATCTCTGCACATTCACATTTATGTATTACAATATCATTTTTATCAGGCTAGCGTCGTAAAATTTATTTAAGTCAACCCATTTGATGAAAATGATAACACAAAAACACTCATGTAAGATCCTCTATTTCTGACAACAAATGCGTTGCCTTCACTCTTTATTACTCGAACAAATTGGCCTAAAATTGACCGCTATGCAAAGAATAATTAGAGAGTGAATATTTTTATCATCGCGAATAATCGGACGGTATGGAAATTCTAATAACGGTAAATGTCTGCTTTGACACTTTCAATGCCATAGCTAAAATAAGATGCTTTTGCGGATGGCATGGATCAAGATCAGATTGCACAGAAAGTGCATCTTAGATCAATGTCATCCACCACGTATTACCAGTTTAAACCAACAATATCATATTCATTTCAAGTATTATAAATATTCTTTAAGACAAGATAATTATATTAACCGCATAAAGAGTTAAACTATCGTTCACATGGTTCCACATTCAGGCAACAATAGCCGAAGCTAAGTTTGGACAGTAATTGAAGCGTGTAATATATGGTAATGGTGGTCATTCATGTCATGTCAATTTGTTCAAGTAATACCAAACGACAAAATTTGCCCTTATCCAAATTGAAAGCAATTGCAGACAACAGTTTGAATATAGGTCAAATGATGGGATTTGTTTTTAACTCGTAATTTAAATTTACCAAACGACAACATTTTTGGCTTGACCAAATTGAAAGCATTTGCGGACGACAAAATAAATGTAGCTCAAATGATGATTTCAATCTTTGATATGGAAGAAAACATTGTAGGAGAAGAAGAAAATGCTGGTTACCAGCATTTTCTCCTTTTCCGACAATGTTTTCAAAAGGCATCTTCTTCGGGGTCGTTAAAAATCGGGATTGTGTGGTAATTAATAAAAAGGGTTGTCTGGGTAGGAAACATTTTAAGAGATGGGAGAAAATGCTTGTTACCTTGTGTCCTTTTCCCACAATATTTTCAAAACAGCCTTCTTCCTCAGGGTTGTTAAAATGAGGATTGTTTGGGAAAGGGTAAGCTGTTAAGTGATAGAAGAGGTCTATCAAAAATTGAAGGAAGCCTATTTTTTACTAAACAACAGAATTTTAGACCGATCCAAATTGAAAGCATATGCAGACGAGTGAGACAACAGATTAAATGTACCAAAAACAATGGAATTTGTGTCTGAAAGAGTAAAAAACAGTGTTGACAAAGGAGAAAATACTAGTTACAATTTTTTAAATAGATTTATTCCTCTGGGTGGTTTAAAAATTCGGTATTGTGATGAAAAAGCTTAACCTTTTACCACACAATCCCGAGTTTTAACGACTACCCCTGAAGGAAGAAGCCTTTTGAAAACATTGTGGGTCACCAGCATTTTCTCCCTTTTCCACAATGTTTTTATCCTTCCAAAGATGAATTTCTATTTTTGAGTAACATTTATTTTGTCATCTGCTAAAGCTTTCAAATTGGGCAAGTCTAATACTTTGTCATTTGGTAAAGGGTTAATTTGTATGTCTACGAAATGCCTAGAAATATAAAAGAGAACTTACAAGAAAATGTTGTATATTTTATTATACTGAAAAAACAACAGTAAAAGAACAAAAAGGTTGTATCACGAGTTGATAAAAGAAGTGTTCAAGGAATTTCAACAGTCACCTACATGACCTTCCATCAAACAATCCCATGTTTTGACAAACCGTGAAGAAAAAGGCACTGGAATCCATAACTTGATCAAATCATTGCAAGAAGAGGTGAAAATGCTGGTAACCAGCATGTTCTACTTTTCCCACATTGGTTTTTTTTGTCTTGACTCTTTTTGATAGGAATCTCATAATATGTGCAACATTTACTGTCGTTTGCAAAATGCTTTCATTCATGAACAGTCAAAGTTTTGTTATTTGGAAGTTACTTACTGGTTTATATTCTCTTAATATTTCTCCATTGTTTTATTAAATGTGCTACTCATTGGTGTGCCTAAAAATAGCTGTCAAGATCAAGTGGGCAGAAACAGATGAGCATTTTACGTAAAATCTGTAGTTTTTTGGACCCTGAGGAACAAGACTTCAGAAAGCTTTGTGGGAATAGGAGAAAATGCTGGTAACCAGCATTTTCTCCTTAACCCACAATGTTTAATACCCTGTCAACGACAGAAATCATAATTTGAGCTATAGGTAATTGGTCTTCTACGAAAGCTTTCAAACTGGACTAGTCTAGAATTTTGTCCCTTGGTTAGGGGATAACTCTTTACCAAACGACAAAATTTTGGACTATTCCAAATTCATGCAGACGATAAAATAAATGTGGCTAAAAATTGAAATTTGTTCTCAAAAGGGTAGAAAACATTGTGGGAAAAGGAGAAAATGCTGCTTACCAGCATTTTCTCCTTTTCCCACAATGTTTTCAAAAGGCTTTTTCTGTACGGTCGTGAAAACCTGGGATTGTGTGGTAAAGGGTTAAGGATGTAGTGGTTAACCCTTTACCACACTATCCCTGTGACATAGGCCTTTTGAAAACATTGAGGGAAAAGAAGAAAACGGTGGTAACCAGCATTTTCTTCTTTTTCTACAATATTTTCTACTCTTCCCAAAACATTTTTTTATTTGAGTCACATTTATGTTGTTGTCTGCAAATGTTTTAACCCTTTACCAGATGACAAAATGTTAGCCTTGTCCAAATTGAAAGCATTTGCAGACGACAATTTCAATGTGGCTCAAATGGTGCATTTTTTCTTTGATAGGGTAGAAAACATTGTGGGAAAAGGAGAAAATGCTGGTTACCAGCATTTTCTCCTTTTCCCACAATGTTTTCAAAAGGCCTCTTTCCCAGAGCTGTTAAAAGGCGGCATTGTGTGGTAAAAGTTTAAATTTGGACTAGTCTTTACTTTTGTCTTTTGGTAAAGAGTTAGATGGTAGTTGAATGACTCTTTTCCTCCTGCAACAATTTTGCAGCAGACAACTTTAAAAACGTTCTTGTAAAATATTGACAGCCATCATGAAAAATGGTCTAATGTATAAACAGAACAGAAAAAGTTGTGAAAAATTTCCGGTGCACGACATTTCGTTGAAAGCATGTTTCGTCAAAATCCATGTTTGTTTTAAGATACCAATTGCGAAATTCCAAGTTATGTTTCATGAAAAGCTCTGTCTGGGAGGAAGATTTGAGCCACAATGCGCCTGGGTTAGGGTAAGGGTCAGGGCTAAGGATTATTTTCAACGAACGTGGTTTTCCACGAAATGTTGCACACCCAACAAAATCAACCATGAGCAATTTCTTCTAATGCCATAACTGTGTTCAAAAAGTGGTCTAATTGAAGTCACAAACATGATCTGCATGTGGTGATGAGTTAGGTGGGCAAAAACAAAGTAAAAACTTTTATCAAACAGAAATTTGTAGATATATTTCCTAAACATTAACACATCAACAACAAGAGGTAAATGATGGCCCTGCATCGCTCCACTGCCTTACAAACAAATGTGCCTACACATAATTGACATTGACATTTAACTGAAAGAACCCTGTATTGAAGTAGACTTTCATATAGAAAATAACCCTAGCTCAAAAAAAGTCCTCTTTTTTCACATGCAAAGATAGTTTCAATGAATACAAGCTAGCTTAATCAAGTATTATTCATACCAAATATCTTAGAATTCTGACAGTGTTTTGACATGAAGATTTCCATAACTTTAGTAGAAGGATATTTTTTCTATGGCACAAATTGTGATGTTTTTGAACAAGAAACAGAATGACACAAACCTCACTTAATATCAAACATGCAAATCATTGGAGCATAACCATTAACATCAAATAAATCATTATCACTGAAAACTAAATATTTTTTTTTTTTTTTACTAAAAAGAAAAAACAGTAGTTACTTCCCTTAATCAGAATGAACCTAACTATAGCTTTTTATGAACTATAATTAAGCCAAGTCCACAGCAACTAAATCTTTCCCAAATCGAAATGTGTCTAGAGATCTGAAAGAGGTCTACCACAGGATCATTTATGTCAATTTGTTGAGAATTCCACCTGGGTCATTTGGGTTTCAGTTTTGTTGCCATGGCAATCAGAATCTAATAAGACTCTTTGAAGAAATTCTGAAAGCAACTGGCAGGATCATTTTTGTAAAGTTTGGTCAAAATTGAATCAGTAGTTTCTGAGAAGATGTCAAAATAAAAGTTAACACACAGACACACACATGATAAATACAATGCCCTCGGTCAGCAGAGCCAAAAATGAAAAATGGTGTATAATGGTGATAAAAATTCATTAGAGGAATAAAACAAAAACAAAAATAGCAAGAGCACCACATGTGGGTGCATACACTTGGCTGCAGTTGCTCTCTCAGTCAAAAATCTAAGTTGAAGAAAGGGACACATATTATAAATGAGCCATGCTCTGTGAAAAGAGGGTTTAATGCATCAGCAAAAAGAATTGACCCATATCAGCCTGTGCAGTCTGCGCAGGCTGACATAGGTCGAAAGTTTTTGCTGTGGGTAAATTTTCTGCGTGTCAAAGGACCATTCTATCTCAGGATTCTGCCTGTTGTTACACAAAACAGATTTTATGGATCCATAATTATGTGATGACTTGCTTGGTGCACTGCATCCTGGAAATCCCCCTTTTACAAGAGCACTTTTCATACATTTTCAGGGTTACCTTTCCTTCAGGTGGCAATTCCCCTTTTGATAGTTAGCAACTAACATAAATTTGAAGTAAATATTTTCAGTAATGATAGATTTTCAGATAAAGTTTTCACATGAAAATAACACAGCAAACATTGACAGGACTATAACAATACCTTACCATCTTCATAACCCTTTCCCAAACGACAAATCAAATTTTGGACTGGTCCAAATTGAAAGAGTTTGCAGACGACAATTTTAAATTTGATGAAAATGGCAGAAAGTTCTCAAAAAGGGTAGAAAACACTGTGGGAAAAGGAGAAATTGCTCGTTACGAGCAATTTCTCCTTTTCCCACAGTGTTTTCTAAAGACTTGTACCGCAGACACGTGAAAACCAGGGCTTGTTTGGGAAAGGGTTAAACCTTCACCACATAATCCTGAGTTTTAAAGATCATCAGGAAGAAGCCTTTTGAAAACACTGTTGAAAATGGAGAAAAATCTCTGCTGGTAACCAGCATTTTCTCCTTTTTTTTTTCTACCTATCAAAGACAAATTCCATCATCTGAACCACATTTAAATTGTCGTCACAAATGCTTTCATTTTACACAAGTCTACATTTTTTTTATGTGGTAAAATAGTTTAAAATCCAGCTGAGCTTAATAAAAAAAAAAAAAAAAAAATCCGTAACATTCAACGTTAAACATTAAAACATTCTGTATGTATAAAACCTGGGTATCAACATTTCAATGCAAAAAGAATTAAAAAGCACTATTTAAATTATCATACAAAAAAGACCAAGGAATACAGGGTATCTGGAAAGTAAGGTAACACTTTTGTATATCTGTAATTTGGCTTTTAATTTCAGGTGAAGAGATAAAAATGCATATACACATATATAAAATACCGAAGCTTTTTGCGTGATAATTTCATTAAGTTTTCATTAAATTATGCACTTTTATACAGATTACAGATCAGAAGAATCTTTTTGTAATTGGCGTCATTTTGGTTATTAACACTTTACCACATGCCAAAAATGTAGACTTGTCCAAATCAAAAGCATTTGCAGATGACCGTTCAACAGTGGCTCCAATGAAAGACTTTGTCTTTGACAGGGTAGAAAACATTGTGGGAACAGGAGAAAATGCTGGTTACCAGCATTTTCTCCTTTTCCCACAATGTTTTCAAAAGGTTTCTTCCTCAGGGTCGTTAAAAGTCGGGATTGTGTGGTAAAGGATTAAACGCGAAATAAAGATTACATGTACTGATATTGGAATGTGTGCGTAAGTGATTGGCAATTTCAGCATGTGTGTTCGGCATGGAAAGAGCAAAAAAGTCTGTCACACTGAAAACACTGTAAATACTAAAATGACACTAACTAATAAAATGTACTTCTGATTTGAAATCTGTATAAAAGTGCATAATGTTATGAACATGGAATGAAATTATCGGACATAAAACTTTCATATTTTATATACATGTATATATATTTCTATCCCTTCAACTGAAATTAAAAGCTGTATTATGAATGTACAAAAGTGTTACCTTACTTTCCAGACACCCTGTAATATATAACAAGCATTAGATAAATCTCAAAAAAGAAAACGTGAAAAAATAACGAAAAAGGTAAAAGTCAGAAAACATGATACTATGTACAATGTGAACTCTATACAAAACAATAAAATTCTAGACTGGTCTGAATTGAAATCATTTGCAGATGATAAATTAAATGTGAATAAAAAAAATGAGCTTTTGGAAAGGTAGAAAACATATTGGGGGAAGAAGAAAATGCTGGTAACCAGCATTTTCTTTTACCACAGTATTTTCAAAGGCCTTTTTCCTCAAGGTCATTAAAACTCAGGATTGTGTGGATATGAGCCAGTGACCTACAAATCTGATCATAGGTGACCCATTTTTAATCTCAACTTAGATATCAAGACAAGCTTTCTGACTGTTTCATGAGCATCGGACTAAAATTGTGGCCTTAAAGAGCCAAACATTATAAAAGTTGATGACAGACAATGAATGATGCACAATACAAGCAGCACTTTATGATCAGGTGAGCTAAAACATAGATGACCAATGAAATAAAATAGCCATAACATAAGACTAACCTGGTAAGTTTGACTGGCCAAACCAAGTTGTGTTAACTCTTTACCACACAATCCCGACTTTTAACGACCCTTAGAAAGAAGCGGCAAGCCTTTTGAAAACATTGTGGGAAAAGGAGAAAATGCTGGTAACCAGCATTTTCTCCTTTTCCCATAATGTTTTCTACCCTTTCAGAAAGAAATGCAATCATTCTAGCCACATTTAATTTGTTGTCTGCAATTGCTTTCAATTTGGACCAGTCCGAAATATTGTTGTATGGTAAAGAGTTAACTCTTTGCTAAATGACAACTTATAGACTGGTCCAAATTTAAAGCACTTGAACATGACAAATTAAATGTGACTCAAATGAAGACAATTGTATCAGAAAGTATGAAAATTATTGTTGGAAAGGGAGAAAATGCTGGTTACCAGCATTTTCTTCTTTTCCCACAATGCTTTCAAGAGCATTCTTTCTTAGGTCGTTAAAACCCGAATACACCCTCCGAATAAACCCTCCAGACATTTTAAGTCTGGAAATAAGACCGCAATGGAAGCAATTTCAAAGCTGATTTCTTTAGAATGTCTCTGCAAAGCAGACTGGGTATATCAAAGATCAGACTTAATATTTTGTGCCATCTGATCTTAATTTAAACTGGCCACAAAAGCAATAAAGTCGTGAAAGGTGCTTTACAGGCTAACTTGATGTCTAAATGTAGTCATAGAAGATCAGACTTTGTCACATAAAACCTCATCTGGCAGTGTATTAAACCCATGACCTGTTTTTGATAATACACTAGTGTATAAGATCATTTTTTAGGTCCCGGGTTTGATCAGCTTTTAGACATGACCGTGTGATGCCGGAGAAACCAGCCACAGCATGCGCTGGAGTTTGTACAACTATGCCATTTTGGGGAAAAATGACGTCATTGTTGCTATGGCATATATGTGAGGAAAATTGTTTATTTTCATGTTTAATAACACCAAGAAATGCAGTAAAAGTTATTTTTTAAATCAACAAAATTGTGAAAATAGGTGGAATTATCCCCTCTAGAAACTGTTTCATTCTACTTTCAGTGTGAATATCAAAGAGCTATCTACTTGTGTACGTACACATTTGAAACCAAACTACAACTGTTAACATGGACCCATGAATTGTGTATAGGCTAAAGGTGATGACACAGGATTTTTTTTTTGTTTGTCATTCGTTTTATGTGATAAATAGAATCTCACATTCATGTTTATGTATTATCGTTTTTTATCAAAGGCTTGCGTCATACAGTTTTAGTAACTCGCTTGAGAAAAATGGAAATACCTAAACATGAATGTAAGATCCTCTATGTACAGAATGTGCAATCTACATAAACAGTCATGTAAAATCCTCTATGTACAGAATGTGCAATCTACATAAACACTCATGTAAGATCCTCTATGTACAGAATGTGCAATCTACATAAACACTCATGTAAAATCTTCTATGTACAGAATGTGCAATCTACATAAACACTCATGTAAAATCCTCTATGTACAGAATGTGCAATCTACATAAACACTCATGTAAGATCCTCTATGTACAGAATGTGCAATCTGATTTTGAATCTACATTATCTGCTTCTTTGCAAGGATTTTCCGACAAAAACAGTCTTTAAATTGCAGATGAGAGTGTTAATCCTTTCCCAAATGACAAATTTTGGACTGGTCCAAATTGAAAGAGTTTGCAGACAACAATTTTAAATTTGATGAAAATGGCAGAAAGTTATCAAAAAGGGTAGAAAACATTGTGGGAAAAGGAGAAATTGCTCGTTATGAGCAATTTCTCTTTTTCCCACAGTGTTTTCAAAAGACTTGTACTGCAGACATGTGAAAACCAGGGCTTGTTTGGGAAAGGGTTAATTACAGGTATATAATACTACAAGGGTTGAGCCTTTGGTACTTGGGCCTTTTGTTATACAGAGAGTATGGAAACTTATGGAATAACATAACCCTTGTCCTGCTGAATAAAAGAAATGAAACTTTTCAAAGCAATAATATAAAACCAAATTTTCCCTTTTCAAAGGTACTTTTGGAGGAAAAGTATCTCCTTATTGATAAGTGTGGATCCAAGATCAAACTCCACGTTTTCTGCAGTCTGATCTTGATCTACACGGTCCGCAAAAGGTCAGTGAGTCGTGCTTAGCAGCCTAAGTGTTAATAACAAAATTTGTAAACACGATAATGCTAAAATACTGTTGACAGTGCTGTTAAACAATATTAACAGTCAAATACACAAGGCCAATCTCTGTTCATTGCTCAAGATCAAGAATCCAATCACACTCCTCTTATCATACCCATTCAAATGCTTAACTATTTACCACACAATCCCAAGTTTTAACGACGCTGAAAGAAAAGGCTTTTGAAAACATTGTGGGCAAAGGAGAAAATGCTGGTAACCAGCATTTTCTCCTTTTCCCACAATGTTTTCTATCCTATCAAATACATAAATCACATTTTGAGCCACAATAAATAAGTCGTCTGCAAATGCTTTCAATTTGGTTGAGTCCAAAATTTTGCCGTTCAGAAAAGAGTTAACTCTTTACCAATTGATAAAATTTTAGACTTGTCGAATTGAAAGCATTTGCAGACGACAAATTAAATGTAGTTGAAATGATGGTAATTGTCTGAGAAAGTGTGTAAAACCTTGCGGGAAAAGGAGAAAATGCTGGTTACCAGCATTTTCTCCTTTTCCCACAAGGTTTTCAAAAGGACGTTTCCATCCTCAGGATCGTTAAAACTCGGGATTGTGTGGTAAATGGTTAAAGCTACACAAATCCACTCCATCGATCCACTAATCTCACCATCCACCTATCCATCCATAGCTAGCAAAGTTTTGTCTTTCAATGGGTAGAAAACATTGTGGGAAAGGAGAAAATGCTGACTACCAGGTAGTGACACTTTCCTTTTCCCACAATGTTTTCAAAACTTTCTTGCTCAAGATTACAAAGACATGTGATCATTTGGAAGATATTAAATCTGAGAATCAGTGCCTTCCATCACTCTATGTCCGATATCAAGTGACCTGATTCATTCACAATTCTTCTTGCTCAAGATTACAAAGACGATCCACCATTTGGAAGGTATTAAATCAGAGCAGAGCCTTCCATCATTCTATGTCCGATATCAAGTGACGTGATTCATCTACTTCCTTTTCAACTGTCAGGCTCTCCTGGAAAGAAATGTTGAAATCTCTGTTTAACTCAAAACCTAAAAGAACAAGAATTTAGACTTGCCTGCATTGCAATTATCTGCAGACAACAAATTAAATGTAAACTTAAGAATATTTGTCTTTTTTGGTGAAAAAACAAAATTTATTTCATCTCCTGAACATCATCGGTAATATATTCACTCATGGCTGCACCACTCGTGAAAATATTACCAATGATGTTCACTCGATGAAATAAATTTCGATTTTTTACCCCCCCCAAAAAAAAATCTCTATTTTTATGTTACAGGCTCCCTATTTGACCTAATGATATCATACTGTCTTGCAAAACGGGCTCATTTTCCAACCACATTATGCAGAACAGCGCTCTAAGGGAGATAACCATTGGATTGATGATAATAAGTATTCTTACCATGTTTGGTGCAGTTTGAATGAAGGAGTCTAGCATTTCAAGAATTCTGGTAAAGTCTGCTCTCGTGTCGACACAATGGTCCCAACATTTCTGCATTATAGCATATCTAGAAAAATAGAATAATCAAGAGATGGACTTTGTTTCGACACAATGATCCCAGCATTTCTGCATGATAGTATATCTAGAAAACATAAAGTAATCAAGACATGGACTTTGTGTCAGCATCATGATCCCAACATTTCTGCATTATTGCATATCTAGTAAATATAAAACAATCAAGAGTTGGACTTTGTGTTGGAACATTCAACCCAACATTTCTGCATGACAGCATATCTAGAAAACATAAAGTAATCAAGACATGGACTTTGTGTCAACACCATGATCCCAACATTTCTGCATTATTGCATATCTAGTAAATATAAAACAATCAAGAGTTGGACTTTGTGTTGGCACATTCATCCCAACATTTCTGCATGACAGCATATCTAGAAAATATAAAATGATCAAGATATGGACTTTGTGTTAACACCATGATCCCACCATTTCTGCATTATTGCATATCTAGTAAATATAAAACAATCAAGAGTTGGACTTTGTGTTGGCACATTCATCCCAACATTTCTGCATGAAAGCATATCTAGAAACTATAAAATGATCAAGACATGGACTTTGTGTTAACACCATGATCCCAACATTTCTGCATTATTGCATATCTAGTAAATATAAAACAATCAAGAGTTGGACTTTGTGTTGGCACATTCATCCCAACATTTCTGCATGACAGCATATCTAGAAACTATAAAATGATCAAGACATGGACTTTGTGTTAACACCATGATCCCACCATTTCTGCATTATTGCATATCTAGTAAATATAAAACAATCAAGAGTTGGACTTTGTGTTGGCACATTCATCCCAACATTTTTGCATGATAGCATATCTAGAAAACATAAAGTGATCAAGAAATGGACTTTGTGTCAACACCATGATCCCACCATTTCTGCATTACTGCATATCTAGTAAATATAAAATAATCAAGAGTTGGATTTTGTGTCAACACACTCATCCAAACATTTCTGTGTTATAGCATATCTAGAAAATATCAAATAATCAACAGATGGACTCTGTATCCACACAATGATAATATTTCTGTATTACAGCATATACTGTATAGAAAATCATCAAGAGATGGGCTTTTGCCTTGCAAAATGAATGTCAGCTACAAAATAACCTTTTGACCCTTTCCCAAACAAGTCTTTTGAAAACACTGTGGGAGAAGGAGAGATTGCTCGTAACGAGCAATTTCTCCTTTTCCCACAGTGTTTTCTACCCTTTTTGAGAACTTTCTGCCTTTTTCATCAAATTTAGAATTGTCGTCTGCAAACTCTTTCAGTTTGGAAGGCTCTAAAATTTGTCGTTTGGGAAAGGGTTAACTCTTTACCAAACAACATTCACAATATTTTAGACCAAATTGAAAGTATAAGGAGACAACAATTTAAATGTAGCTCAAATGGTGATTTCTGCTTTTGAAGGGTAGCAAACAATGTGGGAATTCATTACCAACATTTTCTCCTACTTACACAATGTTTTCAAAAGGCTACTGCTTCCGAGTTGTTAAAATTCAAGATTGTGTGGAAAAGGGTTAACTTTAACTCTTTACCACACGACAATATTTTAGACTGCTCCAAACTGAAAACATTTGCAGACAACAAAAATAAATGTGACTAAAATGATCGGATTTGTTCTGAAAGGTTAGAAAACTTGTGGGAAAAGGAGAAAATGCTGGTTACCTGCATTTTCTCCTTTTCCCACAATATTTTCAAAAGTCTAATTTCTCAGGGTCGTTAAAAGCCGGCATTGTATGTTAAAGGGTTAACTGTAAATGATCTTATGATTCAGAGATCCCTGGGGAGGAAAATTAAAAAAAAAAGCACTCGGTGATCTCTTTGAAAAGGTAGAAAACTTTATGGAAAAGGAGAAAATGCTGGTTTCCAGCATTTTCTGCTTTTCCAACAATGTTTTTGAAAGTTTTCTTTCCCTGGATTGCAAAACGCTGTGATTAATTAATAGGTAAATGGTATGACCAATTATCACTAAATCACATGTACATGTTTTATTTGATCCAGAAGAAGAAAGGTTTTGAAAACATCATGGAAACAGGAAAAAAAATACTGGTAATCAGTATATGCTCCCTTTTCCCTGATACTAACTATTCATTCAGGGATAAATCCCATTTCATCCAACACATAAACTCCCTTATGGGCCCTCACAGATTTATGACGCAGCGTCAGCAACCCAGGTATTCATAACGAGGCAATAGCAACCTGGGAAAGGACGTATTTCACAGAACCAATTATATGTCATTAAAGTGTGAAATATATTTGTGTATTATAATCTAACGGAATATCAGCAGAATGGAATCGGAAGGGGTGAGTTCTCTTTCATGGAATAATAAATCCTATCGATATAGAGCTATTTAAAAAAAAAAAATCATGTTTTTAATACTAAAGGGAAAATGAATGCATACATATCTAAATAATTCCAAATGCATTTCAAATTTGATAGTTTGGGCTTCATTTCAATAACAATAAACGATGCATTTACGTCGTTCCAACAAGCAAGAGTCACGATAATGGAAATTCAATTCACGACGCATCTACGTCGTTCATTTGCCTTCCTATTCGACAGTTGTAAAAACAATTACTTCAGTTCTTCAATTAAACACCAGTAACTGTTATGGTGAAAGTTCCTTATTTACGACGGATTTACGTCGTGCAAATGAAATGAGACCTTTATCAAAGGTTATTGATGATGGATTTACATCATCTCTTACAAATGCATTTAGCAAAGCAAAAAATTCGTAAAGATCTGACTCCCATGTACAGGTCCCTGTGTGACAGAAAGGCTTCAGCAACGAAACTATTTGGAGAAAAATTGCACGAGGAAATAAAACACATAAAAGAGACCAAGACAATGCTGGGTCCAACCTCGAACAAGAAGCCTTTTTTGGCCAAAAGGGGAGGGGGGCAACTGAACAACAACAACTACCATCATTACTACAATCGGAACCAAACTTCAGCCTCCTTTCCCCCAAGAAACAAAACCAACCGACGCGGAAGCAACAACTACCAACCTCAGTACAAGAGGGCAGAACCTGGGAAGAAATAGATGTAAGTCCGAATATCAAAATAAAAGTACAAAATACACCTGAAAATTTCAAGGCCGGTAAAACGGCCGCATGTATTTCGCTCTGGGAGACTATTACAACAGACGAATGGATACTGAATACCATACGTGGGTGCACTATTGAACTTTCTCAAATACCACAGCAGTCATTCATACCGAGGCAGCTACTTTTCACACCAGAAGAAAATCAGAAAATAAGCGCAGAATTAAAACGATTTCTTAATTGCGGCATTATCGAGGTATCTGATGGTTACACTAATGACGAATACATTTCAAATATCTTTATTCGGCCGAAGAAGGATGGTAGAATAAGACTCTTTTAAACCTAAAACTGTTCAACTCGCTTTATGTAGAGAAAAATCATTTCAAAATGGAATCGCTCCGTTCGGCTCTTAATGCAATGAGAAAAGATTGCTATTTCGTGTCTGTCGACCTATCGGATGCCTATTACTCGATCAGAATAAGAGAACAGGATCGAAAATTCTTCCGTTTTATCTTTAACGGCATTAAATACCAATTTACCGCGTTAGTTATGGGTTACTCATGCAGTCCCAGAATCTGGACTAAACTAATGAAACCTGTATTCGCTTATCTAAGGTCACTCGGTCACATCAGCGTGTATTTCATTGACGACTCGTGTTTATTTGGCGAGACCTATCAGACTTGCCTGCGGAATGTGCAAGATACGGTACATTTAATGGACAATTTAGGCTTAACGCTTAACCAGAAAAAGTCCGTCCTCGTGCCATGTAAAAGGATTACATTCCTAGGTTTCATTATGTGCTCAGAATCCATGACTGTACGAATAACATCAGAAAAATGCAACGATATCATAGTTCTATGTAATTTCTTTCTAAACGCAAAAAGAACTACAATCCGCAATTTCGCAAAACTAATTGGAAAGCTCAACGCGGCAGAGCCAGGCGTGCAACATGCTACACTATTCATTAAGCCACTGGAAAAAATTAAAGAAGCCGAATTACGGCGACACTGCGGTAACTTCGACAGTTACATGAATATACCACGGGTCATAGATGACATTCTGAATTGGTGGATTGACAACATAGGTAGTAGTTTCAAACATGTAACACAAAATCCACCACATATTACTATTTACACGGATGCTTCACTTCAAATGTATGGAGCATATGATGAGACAAATGATTCCCGAACACAAGGTTTCTGGTCGACCGAAGAGCAAAGGTTACATATTAACATATTAGAAATGAAAGCATGTGAAATCGGCATTCACACTTTCTGTAGGAATTCGACAAACGTGCACGTCCGCCTGTACACCGACAATACTACAAGTTGCTCATACATAAATAATTACGGTGGGAAGGTTTCAAACCTTGATGAAATTGCACGAAGACTTTGGTTTTGGTGCATAGAACGGCATATACATATATCGGCTTATCATATAGCCGGAGTTACAAATAAACAGGCGGACAAGCTTAGTAGGAGTGGAAATGATGATCTTGAATGGGCATTAGACGCCAATGTTTTCGCATCATTAAAGCAGATTTACCCAGACATGCAGGTAGATTTATTTGCATCGCGTTTGAATACAAAACTTCCATCATATGTTTCTAGATATCCTGAACCAGAAGCATGGGCTATTGATGCTTTTTCGTTCACATGGTGTAATCAGTTATTCTACATATTCCCTCCTTTCAGTTTAATTCCACGAATTCTACAGAAAATAGAAGAGGAAGGAACTCAAGCACTTCTGATTGCACCAATCTGGCCAACACAAGCTTGGTGGCCGAATCTGATCAAACTTATCACGGACAACTGCTATTTACTTCCAAAAACATCAAACGTTCTGAAATTAATGCACAAACCAAACCTGAAACACCCACTGACAAAAATGCGGTTAGCGGGTTTTCGTATATCAGGACAGCCTTACGAAAGCAAGGCATTTCGCGAACAGCTGAAGACCTCATTCTCAAATCCTGGCGTACAAGTACACAGAAACAATACAACACGTATATTAACAGATGGCTACATTTCTGTGAAGGGAAAAGAAATCCTTTTAAAACCACTGCACAAACTGTGACGGAATTCCTGGTTAGTCAGTACCAAAATGGTTTAAGCTACACAGCTATAAATACAGCTAGATCTGCGATAAGTAACTTCGTGCGTCTGACTGGCAATATCAACATACATGAAAATGAAATTATCACTCGTTTTATGAAAGGTGTATTCAATGAAAAGCCTTCCCTGCCGAGATACACGGTAACGTGGGACGTACACTCTGTTCTACATTACTTAGAAACAATGGATACTTCTACGCTTTTATTACTCTCCGAAAAGCTGTGTATGTTATTTCTACTTGTAACTGGCCAAAGGTGCCAGACTTTGCATTTGATTAACGCTACAGACATAGAAACTTTAGAGGACAGAATAATAGTCTATATTACGGATATTCTGAAACACAGCAGGCCAGGATTTCATTTGAAACCTATCACTTTACATCGATATGATGAGAACGATAAAATCTGCATTCTTGCTACAATAAAGGAATATATGGAACGCACACAACACCTGAGAAATGGGAGTAAATTACTTATTAGTACAGTGAAACCACACAATTCTGTGAGTAAACAAACAATTAGTCGTTGGGTTAAATCAATCATGTCTAAAGCTGGCATACCAGACATTTTCAAGCCACATAGCACAAGATCGGCTTCCATGTCAAGAGCTTATTACAAAGGGGTGCCTTTAAAAGAAATAATAAAGTCAGCTGGCTGGAGCAACGCTAAAACTTTTGCTAAATATTACAAAAGACCGATTATTCACAATACTGAGGACATGCAATGTAAAATTCTGAGATCAGTAACTGACACTAACAAAGAGACCATAGACTGAAAATTCTTACGTGTATACTTCGCTATATAACCTATACATATATTGAATAATCAGTGAAAGTTAGCTCTTCTCTCTTTTTGGTTTTTTACCAACCCATTTTGTAAGTAATCAACTCTAAAGAATCTGTGAGGGCCCATAAGGGAGTTTATGTGTTGGATGAAATTGAATGATTAAGCTAGACTTACCTTCGTAGAAGTAAGGCGAAGGTTGATCATAATTTCATCCGACACAAAACTCCCTTAGGGCTCACACGCCCACCCTCAACCACCCTTCAGACGATTCCTTACAAAATTGTGTATATACAACGCTACGCGTGTACACTCTAAAATATGAATACCTGGGTTGCTGACGCTGCGTCATAAATCTGTGTGAGCCCTAAGGGAGTTTTGTGTCGGATGAAATTATGATCAACCTTCGCCTTACTTCTACGAAGGTAAGTCTAGCTTAATCATTCAATTATCTCAGCCAAATTTAACATGTGATTCGTAGATGCTGTCAGTTTGGGCATGTCTAAAATTTTTGTGGTTTGTTAACTCTTTACCATACGACAAAATTTTAGACTTGTCCAAATTGAAAGCATCTGCAGACGACAAATCAAATGTGCCTCAAAAATTGAAATTTGTTTTGGGAAGGGTAGAAAACATTGTGGGAAAAGGAGAAAATGCTGGTTACCAGCATTTTCTCCTTTTCCCACAATGTTTTCAAAAGACTTTTTCTTTACTGTCGTTAAAAGTCCGGATTGTGTAGTAAAGGGTTAACCCTTTATAAAGCTACAAAATTTTAGAACTGCTGAAATTTGCAGAAGACAATTTAAATGTGATGCAAATGACAGGACTCATCTTGATAGGACTGTGTGGCAAAGGGTATATGAACACACACCTTTATACTGGACATAATGGTGGGGGTAGGTGGAAGGTGGAGGGGGGCCGTTACTTCGTCCACAAATTTTACATGATGATCAGAATGGACGGACAGATAGACAGACTGACAGATGTCCAGGCATGATACTAATTCAGACAGACATGGTATAACTATAAACTGACTTAAACCCCTTCACCAAACTATCCCTTGTTTTGACAGGGCTTCAAAAATATGGTACAAAAACAAGAAACTGCAGGTTAGCTGCATTTTCCCATTTTTTCAACCAAGTTTTGTATCATTTCGAAGAAATAACCAGTAACCCAAAATATGCATCACAGTTATCATGTTGTCTGCAGATGTTTTCAGTTTGGTTTTAGCCTAAAATTTTGTCATTTGATAAAGCATTAACCCTTTACCAGCAGACAAACTTTTGGACCTGTCTGCAATGAAAGCACTTGCTGACAAGAATTAAATGTGGTTTAAACTAAGAGATTTTTCTTCGAAAGGGAAGAAAACTTTGTGGTAAAAGGGGAAAATGCTGGATACCAGCATTTTCTCCTTTTCCCACAATGTTTTTAAAAGCCTTCTCAGGGTCATTGGGTCTATATGGTAAAAGTCTAAGTATTGTTCTGAAATTATTTTTGGTGCTTATCCAAATTAGAAGTTAACTAAAGTCATTGGAAAACAGAAATTTAAATTTTGAAAAAAAAATCAAATTATCTCCCTTTAACCCTTTCCCAAACAACAAATTTTGGACTGGTCCAAATTGAAAGAGTTTGCAGACGACAATTTAAAATTTGATGAAAATGGCAGAAAGTTATCAAAAAGGGTAGAAAACACTGGGAAAAGGAGAAATTGCTCGTTACGAGCAATTTCTCCTTTTCCCACTTTGTTTTCAAAAGACTTGTATGCAGACACGTGAAAACCAGGGCTTGCTTGGGAAAGGGTTAAGTACTCACATATCATCTGGGCACAGAGGAGGCTGAGGCATGATGTACAAGTTTCTATACATGTCTATAAGAATGGAGGGCGGGATTCCAGGGTAGGGGTTACTTCCAAGGGTCATCACTTCCCACATCAGTATACCAAATGACCAAACATCACTCTTTAATGTGCTCTTTCCGTTGATCAAGGCTTCAGGACTAAGCCACTTGTACGGTAGTCTCCCCTGAAATAATAAATTAACCCTTAAACCGCCTAATTAAGCCAATGGACATTTTCATTCTAGAGAAAGACCCAGATAATTCCAATTTCATGACTGCCTTTTGTCTGCAATTTTCAGCAAAGCAGACAATGATAATACTGCATGTTTTGTGCAGTCTAATCTTAATCTACACTGGCAGCAAAGGCACAGTTGTGAAAGGCCCTTTAACTCTTTACCAAACAATCCCGGATTTTCATGACCCTGAGACAGAGGGCTTTTGAAAACATTGTGGGAAAAGGAGAAAATGCTGGCAATCAGCATTTTCTCCTTTTCCCACAATGTTTTCTACCCTTCCCAAAACAAATTTCAATTTTTGAGTCACATTTATATTGTCGTCTGCAAATGCTTTCAATTTGGACCAGTCTAAAATTTTGTCGTTTGGAAAAGAGTTACAATCATTTGACCCTTGTAGTACTAAATAAATATCAAAGGACTCAAAAGTGGTCGTGAAAAGCGGATTTGTGGAACAGAATTAAGCTATAATATGGTGTAATGAAAAACAAAATTTCCATCACTTCATGTATATGAGCCATGCTCTGTGAAAAGGAGGCTTAATGCATCTGCGAAAAGTATCGATTCAGGTCAGCCTGCGCAAACTGCGCAGGCTGACCTAGGCCAAAACTTTTCGCTGTGGTTAATTTTTGGTATGGCCAAGGACCAGTCTACCTTATGATTCTGTAAGTTGTTAGACAAAATGGATTTTATAGATCCATAACTGTTTAATGAATGCCTTGGCATGATGGATTGTGGAGATGCATTAAGCCCCCTTTTGCCAGAGCATGGCTCATATGTAATTAAATAAGTGGAGTTAGCAAGGGCAAGGAAAGTCGAAGCTGTTCTGCCGAGCTTGCTAGCAGGACCAAATGTCTTAAATGAAAGGTATCTCTCTACTAGACAACAAAATCTCAGACTTGCCCAAATTGAAAGCATTTACATACGACAAATAAAATGTGGCTAAAATAATTTGAAAGGATAGAAAATATTGTGGAAGAAGAAGAAAATGCTGGTAACCAGAATTTTTCTCCTTTTCACATAACTTTTTCAAATGCCTTCTTCGTCAGGGTCTTTAACCCTTCACCACATAGTCCTGACTTTTAACAACCCTGTGGAAGAAGACTTTTGAAAACATTGTGGGAAAAGGAGAAAATGCTGGTTACCAGCATTTTCTCCTTTTCCCAAATTTTTTTTAACCAAATCACAGTGTTTTCTATACTATTAACAACAAATTTCGTCATTTCCGTCACCTTTTATTAGTCATCTGCAAATTCTTTCAGTTTGGACCACTCTGAAATTTTTCCGTTTGGTAAAGAGTTAAAACTCGGGAAAAGTTCAGTAAAGGGTAAATACAGACTCATACCTGAGACCAAAATGTTGTCGTTTGGTAGAGAGTTAAAAGGACTTCTGTTTAATTTAGTAGAAAAAAAGAGATAACTCTGTGAAACTTCTAGAATAAATATTGTTTCTAGTATCATTAACTCTTTACCATGAGACAAATTTTGACATGTCCAAATTCAAAGCATTTGCAGACAACAAATCTAAGGTGGCTCAAATGATGAATCTTGCCTATAACTAAGTAGAAAATATTATGGGATAGGAGAAAATACTGGTTACCAGCATTTTCTTTCCCGGCAATGTTTTTAAAAGCTTCCTTTATCTGGGTTATTAAAACTTGGGATTATGTGGTAAAGGTGTAAAATATTTATCATCATCATTATCTTGTCAACATAGTATCTTCCTACCTGAGAATCTTGGTAGTAGTAGCCTGATTCATAAACATCACGCGACAAACCAAAGTCTGCAATCTTGGCTACAGGTCCACTGCACAGCAAGACATTTCTGGCAGCCAAATCTCGATGCAGAATCTGCAACGACAAAATACATGTATACAACCCACTCTCTTCGAATGCAAGTCACTTCAACAGTTGCTAATGTAGGAAGTTTAGAGCAAGATCAGCCTGCACTCAAAGTGTCCTTATACCACAATGTTCTTACAAGCTGTCTACTGAAGGGGCAGAATAGGTAATTTGTATTTGGCAATAAATTACACTTAATCACATAATCTATGCCTTTACATCCCTTGTGAAGAACACCTCTAATCCAGCATTTTCTACTTTTCCAACAATGTTTTCTATCATTTCAAAGAGAGTTCCCGTCAGTGAGCCAGAGGAAATTAATTCTGTCATCTGCAAACGCATTCAATTTGGACAAGGCTAAAATTTTGCAGTCTGGAAAGGGGTTAACAAAAATCCTCGGGCACACAATTTCATGTGTTCAACAGCTGTCCACTTTTTAACTCTTTACCAAACGACAAAATTTATAGACCAGTCCAAATTGAAAGAATTTGCAGACGACAAAATTAATGTGACTCACAAATTCAAATTGTTTTGGGAAGGGTAGAAAATATGGTGGGAAAAGAAGAAAATGCTGTTTACCAGCATTTTGTCCTTTTCCCACAATGTTTTCAAAAGCTTTCTTTCTCAGGGTCATTAAAAGTCGAGATTGTGTGGTAAAGGGTTAACCCTTTACCACACAATCCCGACTTTTAATGACCCCCAAGGAAGAGAGCTTTTGAAAATATTGTTGGAAAAGGATAAAATGCTGGTAACCAGCATTTTCTCCTTTTTCCACAATGTTCTCTACCCTATCAAAGAGAAAAATCATCAGTTTAGCAACTTTCAGTTTGTCGTCTGCAAATGCTTTCAATTTGGTCTAGTCCAAAATTTTGTCGTTTGGTAAAAAGAATTAACCCTTTCCCAAACAAGCCCTGGTTTTCACGTGTCTGCAGTACAAGTCTTTTGAAAACACTGTGGGAAAAGGAGAAATTGCTCATAATGAGCAATTTCTCCTTTTCCCACAGTGTTTTCTACCCTTTTTGATAACTTTCTTGCATTTTCATCAAATTTAAAATTGTCGTCTGCAAACTCTTTCAATTTGGTCTAGTCCAAAATTTTGTCGTTTGGTAAAGGGTTAAAGCAGTGTGACAAAGAGACAAATTGCTTGTCATGAGAAATTTCTCCTTCCAACAAGCAGTTTCACATGTATCCATGTAATTTGTCTTGATTCGTGTTGTTTATCCCAGTTTTACAAGGATATTTTGAAAATGTCAGCAGCAACCTTGTTTCAGTAGATACTTTGTTTGTTTGTATTGGAGTTTAATGCCTTTTTAACAGCTTAGGTCATAGCATGGCGGTCAGTGACGCACTCATGTGTTTCCTGTCTTTCTCACACCAGTACTGACACAACTGTCTTTCCAAAGCCACTGACTTTTTTCTCACATGCATCAGAGGCGAAAGGTGAAAAGGAGAAAGTTTGCCTCAACCGGGTATCGAACTCACAACCACCAGGTCACGAGTCAGATACGCTAACCACTGAGCTACCTGGGTGGGCTCAGTAGATACTGAAAACAAGATCAGTGCATAAGTGGCACAAACTGTTTGGATGCCAAACCTTGGCTACATTTGCTTTTTTGGTGAAAATTCAAAATAAAATGAGGGCCATAACTTTGTCAAAAATATTTTGAGGGTTACCTTCCCTTCTAGTATGGGTACCTTCCCTTCTAGTATGGGTACCTCTTTTGGCCCAAGTTTTAACCTTAAGCTGCTAAGCACGACTCACCAGAACTGGAAACCGACTGAGTCTGATTTCAAGTGTCGAAGAAACCTTGACTTTTCCCCTGCCTAAAATGTTTTCAGCACCAAAGAAAAAACAACTTTTGATGGTGTTATTAACACCCAAAAGCAAACAAGCTGATCTCAACAGTAAATCTAACAAAAATCTTATCATGTCAAGATTTCCAAGTACTGATTCTTGAACCTTTAAATGGAATAAAGTGTCCTCTGCATTCAGTTATCGGCAACTTTTCATCGCGTTTCTAATGAAGCCTGTCATTTTCCACAGTAAGTTACAACGTTCATTGTATGACTCAACATAATGATATTTGGTGATGTCAATGAAACACAAACAAAAAATTATCGAAAACTTGTTTATTCATCATATATTTGAAAATGACACAAAGAAATTTGACCCCCAGTTTTGACTTTTGACCCCCCAAATTTCTGGATAGGGGGTCAAAATGACCAGCAAAATTTTACACCTGGAGAAAACACTGCTATACTTGTGAAAGGTGCTTTACAGATTAAAAAGAAGTTTTTGCACAATGCTTTCTTTGAAAACAGCCAAGCTAACAAGCGAACTATTTGAGACAGAATGTCAATGATTACTAGGGCCTGTATTCACCAACCATTCTTAAGAACGTTCTTAGTCTTATTCTCCTGAATTTTCTACATTTGAAAGTAACACAACTTCTGATTGGCTAAACCATGTGGTTTAGCCAATCAGAAGTTGTGTTACTTTCAAATCTAGAAAATCTTGAAGAGTAAGACCAAGAATGTTCGTAAGAATGGTTCGTGCATACGGACCCAGACTATTATTTTTCATACCTTTAGACGTGACAAATACTCCATGCCTTTTGCAACATTCCACATGAAGGAGAATAGAATGTTCTTAGTCTTATTCTCCTGAATTTCCTACATTTGATAGTAACACAACTTCTGATTGGATAAACCATGTGGTTTAGCCAATCAGAAGTTGTGTTACTTTCAAATCTAGAAAATCTTGAAGAATAAGACTAAGAATATTCGTAAGAATGGTTGGTGCATACGGACCCAGACTATTATTTTTCATACCTTTAGACGTGACAAATACTCCATGCCTTTTGCAACATTCCACATAAAGGAGAATAGACGAGGCTGGTCGTTCAAAAGGTAATATTTCTCTTCGGAGCTATCTAGGCTGTTGATCACATGTTCTTCTCTCTCATACATTTTACGTAGATACGTGAGTAAGTCTCCATATTCAGCCATCTCCATGACCATCACATAGGAACCTGCCAGTCATACAGTACAGTTCTTTAGATTCTCTTTCACCCTATACTACACAATCCTGTTTTATCAACAATAAGAAGACATCATGGGAAAAGGAGAAAATACTGGTAACCAGCATTCTCTCCTTTTCTTGCAATGTTTTTTACCCTATCAAAGACATGTTCCGTAAATCGAGACATCTAATTTGTTGTCTTCAAAATGCTTTCTATAGGGACAAGTCTCAAATTTTGCTGTCTAGTCAAGATTTTATTACTAAAGCGCCTTTTGCAACTACAGTTGGCCTTGCGGTCAATGTAGGACAAGATCAGGCCACACAAAACATGCAGTCTGGTTTTTGATCTACACTTTTCACTTTGCTGAAGAAATATAGACCAAAGAAACAACAAAATTGCATTTTTTAACCTGTATCCTGCTAATTAACTCTTTCCCAAACGACAAATTTTAGACTGGTCCAAATTGAAAGAGTTTGCAGACGACAACTTTAAATTTGATGAAAATGGCAGAAAGTTCTCAAAAAGGGTAGAAAACACTATGGGAAAAGGAGAAATTGCTCGTTACAAGCAATTTCACCTTTTCCCACAGTCTTTTCAAAAGACTTGTACTGCAGACACGTGAAAACCAGGGCTTTTTTGGGAAGGGTTAAGGGAAATGAAACTATCAAGCCAATAGTAAATATAGAACTTTTGCTATTTCAAAGGAACTGTTTGGGGGAAAAGATCTCCTTATCGGACAAAGTAGATCCAAGATCAGACTGTACATTTTGTGCAGTCTGATCTCAATCTACACTGTCCACAAAAGGTCTTTGAGTCACACTTAGCACCTTCGGAGTTAAAATTTTATCTCAAGACTGCAAATGTCTGTTGGGCTTATTTGGCTTTTTAAGGGTTGAGATAACACTAACATTTTTCAACAAAAGCTAGCTCTGTAGCAAGGCATTACCATCATAAACTAATACTACACTTCATTCTTTTACCCCTAGAACAAACTATCCCAGGTTTTAACTAGTCTTGGACAGAAGCCTTTTGAAAACATTATGGGAAAGGCTGGTGACCAGCGTTTGCTCCTTTTCCCACTATGTTTTCTACCCTGCCAGAAAACATTATTATTATTATTAACCCTTTCCCAAACAAGCCCTGGTTTTCACATGTCTGCAGTGCAAGTCTTTTGAAAACACTGTGGGAAAAGGAGAAATTGCTTGTAACGAGCAATTTCTCCTTTTCCCACAGTGTTTTCTACCCTTTTTGAGACCTTTCTGCCATTTTCATCAAATTTAAAATTGTCGTCTGCAAACTCTTTCAATTTGGACCAGTCCAAAATTTGTCGTTTGGGAAAGGGTTAAACACCACATTTATATAGCGCTTTTATCATACAGGAGTACGTTCAAAAGCGCTTTACAAAATTAATCTCAACTAAAACATACATGTAAACAGAATATGAAATAAATAAACCATGTAAAAGCAACACATTGAGAAATATTAAAAAAAAAAAAGTTTGATAGCTAAGAAACACTTAGAACAAGACGTATTCATTGAATAAGTAATAAACTGTAAAAGAAAGACGTTTTACACAGTAAAAATTGTTCAATTTCCATAAATCTGTAAAAATAAACGAGTCTTTAAGGACTTCTTAAAAGATGAAATTGTAGAAAAACTTCTTATTTCGGATGGCAGAGAATTCCACAATGAAGGAGCAACAGTCATGAAACTATGATCTCCATATGTTTTAGTACGGCTTTTGGGTACTACAAGTGTTGTGCCATCTGTCCTGGATCTAAGTTCACGGTTTGGTTTGTATACGTCTAAAAGTGATGCGATGTAATCTGGGGCTTGTCCATGGAGAGCTTTAAACATGTGTTCATTTGTTCCATTGTTGAATCTGTCATCTCGAGAGACTTCCTATTCTGAAGAGTCTAACACTGGATGTTTGGCAAAGGGTAAAACATCACTTAAGCATTCCTTTCTTCTTAATTTCTTTTCTTAAATGCTGATTTCTTTCATTTTAATACAAGTTTTCTTATTAAATCTACTGAATATCTGATGATCTTTTACATACTTAGTCTATTTGAAATAAACTTTGATTCCTTACATGATCGCCTGCCTGGGTAGCTCAGTGGTTAGCGTATCTGACTCGTGACCTGGTGGTTGCAAGTTCGATACCCGGTTGAGGCAAACTTTCTTTTCGGCAATTTTTTGCCTCTCACCTCTGATGCAAGTGAAAAAAGTAGTCACAGGCTTTGGAAAGAAGTTGTGTCAGTACTGGTTTGAGAAAGCGAGGAATCACATGGGTGCATCATTGACCACCATGATATGACCTGAACTGTTCAAATGGCGTTAAACTCCAATACAAACAAAATCAATCCTTTTACCATCACTTGTCACCCTGTTTTTGTTCTTTCTTGTAAAGTTTTGAATACCATCTTCTTACTGTTTTCCATCCTTTCTTTCAATTTTGATAAGGAAAAACAAAAACACCAAAAACTTACCATCAATTTTCCCAATGCTGAAGACCTGAATGATATAGGAATGTTTATCAATCTGGGTCAGCTGTTTGAACTCCTGTTCCAGTGCTTCAAAATCCTGTAAGCTGGAAGTTTCTGTGCAATGGAAATAGATGAACCTTAAAAAGGGACTTATCTCTTTACAGAACAATCCTGAGTTTTAATGACCCTAAAGAAAGAAGCCTTTTGAAAACATTGTGGGAAAAGGGGAAATGATTAATAGCAGCATTTTCCCCTTGTTCTAAAATGTTTTCTATCCTTTTGAAGACAAATAAAAGCATTTAACTTTTTACCAGACAATCCCGACTTTTAATGACCCTGAAAAAGAAGCCTTTTGAAAACATTGTGGGAAAAGGAGAAAATGCTGGTAAACAGCATTTTCTCTTTTTTCCCACAATGTTTTCTAGCCTTCCCGAAACAAATTTCAATATTTGAGTTACATTTTTTTTGTTGTCTGCAAATGCTTTCAATTTGGTCTAGTCTAAAAATTTGTCGTTTGGTAAAGAGTTAAGCAAAATTTGATTTGTTGATAGACTGGTTCAAATTGAAAGCATTTGCAGACAACATTATAAATGTTACCCAAAACATAAAATTTGCCTTTCAAAGGGTAGAAAACATTGTGGGAAAAGAAGAAAATGCTGGTTATCAGCATTTTCTTCTTTTCCCACAAGGTTTTCAAAAGCCTTCTTCCTCAGGGTTGTTAGAAGTTGGGATTGTTTGGTAAAGAGTTAAGCAGAATTTGATTTGTTATAGCAAATGCTTTGAATTTGGATGTGTCTGAAATGTTGTTGTTTAAGAAATTAACTCCTTAGCAGACAACAAAATTGTCCAAACTGAAAGCATTAAGAAACTTTAAACGTCACTCAAAAATTGAAATTTGTCTTTGAAAGGGTAGAATTTAAAACATTGTGGAAAAGGAAACTAGAACTGTTGCAGATGGACAAATACCCCCAACTGGTGCCCTGTCAATGAATGACTTCCACTTTCTAAACCCAAAATAACACCGAGATAACTCCAAAAATACTAAAGACAGAGCAAGAGATCTTGCGCACTGCTCCTGGGGATAAAAATGTGGATCCAAAGACAAATGAACAAACCCTGAACAGATCACATGGTTGGGTGATATCATATCCAAGTGAACTTATGTCTGGATTTAATGATACCATATTGGTTTCATAAAAATTTGTACTCCTTCAAAGACCGCTAATTTTTTAGTTTCTATTCTCAAAGCTTAAAATTTCATGACAAGCTGTTTGCAAGGGATGTGAATCTTTATGCCACCATAATGGTGTCATTCAATCTGAACGTAAGTTTGCTGGACTGATGCATAGATCCATCACTAAAATTAAGCACTAAAGGCAGACAAAGAAATTTACCTCAGCATATCATCAAAATTTAACCCTTGGCTGGGACGTATATCAAAACCAAAATAATGTGATTCTAAACTGTGCCTTTACCAACAACAAAATTTTTAACATTTCTTTATTAACCCTTAACCTTTTACCACACAATCCCGAGTCTAAACGACCCTGAAGAAAAAGCCTTTTGAAAACATTGTGGGAAAAGGAGAAAATGCTGGTAACCAGCATTTCCCACAATGTTTCCTACTCGTCCCAGAACAAATTTTTATTTTTGAGTCACATTTACTTTGTTGTCTGCAAATGCTTTGAATTTGAACTGGCCTAAAATTTTGTAGTTTGGTAAAGAGTTAAAGCACTGTGTAAACCAAACAGACACTTTCAGTCTTGGAAGAAGACTCAAATAACTGCAATTTCAAAGTTGCTTTTGTCCAGAATGTCTCAGGAAAGCAGACAGTGTAGATCAAAGATCAGACTGCACGTTTTGTGCAGTCTGATCTTGATCTACATTGACCGCAAAGGCAAATTTAGTTGTGAAAAGCGCTTTAAGGGTAAAAAGTTTCTGCCCATGACAAATTAAATGTGGCTCAAATGATTGAATTTATTTTTGATATGACACAAAACATTGTGGTTAACAGAGAAAATGCTGCCTACTAGCATGTATTCAATTTCCCACACTGTTTTCAAAAACCTTTTACTTGAAGGTCCTTAAAACACAAGAATGTTTGGTGAAGGCTTAATATGAAATTAGCTGTGCGGGTTATACATATTCTCACTCAATCCCTTTTGAATTTGAGAGCTCAACCGGCAAACTTACTTCCTGGCGATGTTTTGCCTCCCACCTCCGATGCATGTGAGAAAAGTAGTCAGTGGCTTGGAAAGAAAGTGTGATAGTGCTGGTGTTAGAAAGCCAGGAAACACTGACTGTCGTAATATGACTTAAGCTGTTAAAACCATGTTAAACTTCAATACAAACAAACAAAACTGAGTGTAAGTGCCCTTAGAACAAACCTCTTATCATCTTGATGGCTACCATTTTGTTTCCATCTTCCACGTCACCAGAGAACCCTTCATACACCTCGCCAAATGCACCACGCCCGAGCAACTTTCCAACTTTCAACATTGATTTATTCTGTAATACATTAAGTGGACTGTACCAGTCTAAAACTGCTTAACTCTTTACCAAACGACACAATTTTAAACTTGTCCTAATTGAAAGCATATGCAGACGACAAAATAAATGTGACAAAAAAAATTGAAACTTGATTTTGGAAAGGTAGAAAGCATTGTGGGAAAAGAAGAAAATGCTTGGTACCCACAATGTTTTCTAAAGCTTTTTTTCTCAGGGTCGTTAAAACTTGGGATTGTGTGGTAACAGGTTAACTCTTTACCAGACGACAATTTCATTGTGGCCCAAATGGTGCAATTTTTCTTTGATAGGGTAGAAAACATTGTGGGAAAAGGAGAAAATGCTGGTTACCAGCATTTTCTCCTTTTCCCACAATGTTTTCAAATGGCTTCTTTTCCAGGGGCGTCAAAAGGCGGCATTGTGTGGTAAAAGGTTAAACCCTTATCATACAATACTGAGTTTGACCATTAGTAAGGGAAAATTTTAATTTCTTGCTTACATGATAAAATTTTGCATTTGTGATCCAATTCTTTTGAAACTTTCACAGATATTATCTGTATAATCAAGGAATTAAACCCTACCAAAAATGAAGAAAATCTGGCAATCAGTTTCGGAAAAGCAGCCATATGGTGACTAGTTTTGTTTACGCAACATAGTGCACATAATTAGTCCCATTTTGTTTCAATTTGCAGGGATTGTACAATACAATGAATATTAAAACCCTATCAAATATGGCTGGATTCCAGAATATCGGTTTTGAAAAATTGTACTTTAAATATATCACTATTTGTTCAATTCACCATGCCTAATTATTATAGCGTCTTGTGGGTTCAAGCCCAGTTGCAAATACCCCCCTCTTTTTTTTTTGTGTGTCAGTGTTCCCACTCACATCTCTTTTTGGGAGTGCATGCGCTCCCTGGAATACAAGTTTGGGAGTGCAAGAGAAATTCTAGGAGTGCACTTAATATCAACAACTATGATCGGATGATGTAAAACCAATTTTTGTTGTGTCATGGGTTTTCGCGTTTTTTGCAGCTATCTTTTTTTCATGCCTGTTAAGTTTTAGAGTAGTATTTCCACATGATTTGACATAGATTTGTCAATAAGAATAGCATGTAACTTCAAAACCTTTAATTTTATACTAGAAAAGCAGATTGATACCAAGTTTGATTAGCGGTGATAAACAGTGACTTTCACACTTGATAACTTGTCCCAACTGGCACCACTGGTGATCGACAATGGGAGCCCTGAAACCTGTGCGTGCATGCACATTTCACTTCATATTTTTGTGTGTGATTATTCAATTCAGTGCGTGAATCACGCACATGTGTGCGTGAATGGGAACCCTGTGTGTGTGTGTGTGTGTGTTTGTGAGTGCATTTGTCTTTTTTCTATTGACATCATGACCTCATGATGTATACAAGAAAATGAGCAAAATCACTGCCAGGAGAGCAATTCAGGCCCCTCAAGAGCCTCTAGGTTTTTACTGTTTTTCACTCTGTTTTCTTCCCTTTCGACAACAGATCTCAAAATAATGAGGAAAATTTAATATACCATCTGCAAAAGCTTTTAATATCAAAGAGCCTAAATTTTGTTGTATAATACAGAATGAACCCTTTACCATACAATCCCAAGTTTAACCCTTTACCGTACAATGACGCCTTTTGACGCCCCTGGAAAAAAAAACCTTTTGAAAACATTGTGGGAAAAGGAGAAAATTCTGGTAACCAGCATTTTCTCCTTTTCCCACAATGTTTTCTACCCTATCAAAGAAAAACTGCACCATTTTAGCCAAACTGAAATTGTCGTCTGCAAATGCTTTCAATTTGGAGAAGGCTAAAATTTTGTCGTCTGGTAAAGAGTTAAGGACCCTGACAGGGAGGTCATATGAAAACATTGAAAGGAAAGGAGAAGATGCTGGTTACCAGCATTTTATCCTTTTCCCTCAATTGTTTTAACCCTTTCAGAGACAAATTCATCATTCAAGCCACATTTGATTTGTCATCTACAAAGGTTTTCCGTCTGGACAAATCTGAATAATTACCGTTCAGTAAAGAGTTCAGACAGTCTTACCACATAGGTTGTGCTGGAAGCTGATACTGTTGAGCTACTTGAGAACAGTCGGCTGTAGTTTGAATTGGGCACCATTCCACATGGGGACATCTGGACAGGTGTGATACAAATATGGCTCTTGTTACTCTAATAAGCAGAAGTTAAACAGTTTTAATGAAATTTGTTCAGTTAACCCTTTCCCAAACGACAAATTTTGGACTGGTCCATATTGAAAGAGTTTGCAGATGACAATTTTAAATTTGATGAAAATGGCAGAAAATTCTCAAAAAGAGTAGAAAACACTGTGGGAAAAGGAGAAATTGCTCGTTACGAGCAATTTCTCCTTTTCCCACGGTGTTTTCAAAAGACTTGTACTGCAGAAAACCAGGACTTGTTTGGGAAAGGGTTAAGTATCATTTTCTACAGTTTAGCAATCAAATCACAGTGGCTAGTGCACCTATCCATGTTTTCACAGCTGCTTTCATTTTTTTTCACCAATGTTTTTTCTTTTGTCGTGTTTTTTTCTTTCAAAATTTCCATGCACAAAAGTCTTTCCAAGCAACTAGCTACTTTCCCACATAAACTTCAGTGGCATAAAGTACAGCAGCAAGAGAGCAAGACTATCATTAATCCTAAAAAAGAGGTTAGGCCAAGCCAGTGTTCAAACTTTCAACCTTTGGAAAATGAGCTCCAAGTGTTACCAATTTACCCATTACTGCACAATGCTGCCTTTTGACGCCCCTGGGAAAGAAAACCTCTTGAAAAAATTGTGGGAAAAGGAGAAAATGCTGGTAACCAGCATTTTCTCCTTTTCCCACAATGTTTTCTACTCTATCAAAGAAAAAATACACCATTTGAGCCACAGAGAAATTGTCGTCTGCAAATGCTTTTAATTTAGATGAGTCTAAATTTTTTTCGTTTGGTAAAGGGCTAAGCAAACCAAACTATATGAGCCATGCTCTGTGAAAAAAGCGGAGTTTAATGCATCTGCAAAACAGTATTGACCAAAGTCAGCCTACACAGTCCGTGCAGGCTGACCTGCGCCGAAATTTGTTTTGCTTTTTGTAAATTTTCTGCATGTCCAAGGATCAATCCACTTCAGGATTCAGCTGGTTGAAGGACAAAATGGAATCTATAGATCCATAGTCATGTGATGTCTTGCTTGGTCTAACGCATCACAGATGTGTAAAGGTCTAGCAGAGGTCTGTTAGATAAATATAAATGAGCCACGCTCTGTGAAAAGGGGGCTTAATGCATCTGCGAAAAGTATCAACCCAGGTCAGCCTGCGCAGTCCACATAGGCTGACCTGGGCCGAAACTTTTCGGTATTTTTCAATTTTCTGTATGCCAAAGGACCAGTCTACCTTATGATTCAGTCAGTTGTTAAAAAAAAAGGGGCCATTATGGATTGGTATCATGGATCACAGAGATGCATTAAGCCCCCTTTTGCCAGAGCATGGTCCAAATGCAAGATCTGGTAGCCCTAGGTCTAATTGTTAGGAACAAGAAGATTTCTAGAGTTCAATTAAAAGCCCATGTAAAACTTGTGACTGCTAGAGTGGGGCTAAATTTGACCCTAGGGCTCTAATTTGAACAACCTTGGTAGAGACCCGTAAGATGAAGCTACATGCAAAATTTGGTAGCCCTTGGTCTAATGGCTTAAAACCAAAAGATTTCTAAAAACTTTTTACTATAAGACAATGTAAAACTTGTAACCCCAAGGTGGGGCCAATTTTGACCCTAGGGCTATAATTTGGACAACCTTAGTAGAGGCCCATAAGATGAAGCTACATGCAAAATTTGGTAGCCAAAGGTCGAATGGTTTAAAGCCAAAAAATTTTTAAAAACTTTTTACTATAAGCCAATGTAAAACTTGTAACTCCGCAGTTGGGCCAATTTTGACCCTGGGGCTATAGTGTGGACAACCTTAGTAGAGGCCCATTAGATGAAGCTACATGCATAATTTGGTAGCTCTAGGTCTAATGGTTTAAAACCAGAAGATTTTTTAAGTTTTCATTATATAAGCCCATGTGAAACTTATGACCCCAGGGTGGAGTCAATTTTGACCCCAGGGCTATAACTTGAAGAACCCTAGTAGAGGTCCACTAGATGAAGCTACATGCAAAATTCGGCAGCCCGAGGTCGAATCGTTTAAAATCAGAAGATTTTTAAAGTTTTCATTATATAAGCCCATATAAACTTGTGATCCCTGGGGCAGGGTGTATTTTGACCCTAGAGCTATAATTTGAAGAAAGTTTGTAGAGGTCCATTGGGTGAAGCCACATGTACATACCACATTTGGTAGCCTGAAGCCTTATGGTTTTGGACAAGAAGATTGTGGAACATTTTCAATATTTTTCAGTTTTGTTGCCATGGCAACCACAGTTTTTATCAGAATCAAATTCTTTCAAGAATTAATCTACAGAGGACCATGGTAAGATAATGTCTGTGAAGTTTGATCAAGATTGGATGAGCAGTTTCAGAGAAGTTTGAAATGAAGGCTAACGCACGCAAGATGGACACAGGGCAATGGCATACTCCTCCATAATGAAAGTAGGTGAAGATAAGAAATTTGAAACTGGCACAAATGAGCTGTATTTCTCAGATAGGGTAGAAAACATTGTGGGAAAAGGGGAAAACGCTGGTCATATTTGACTCCACTGGCCAAAGGCCACTGGCCAAAGGCCAGCCAGCATAATGATTTGGTAGTTCGAGATCATAAAACAAATATCATACAGCCGACTTATTCCTCCTTCTTCTCCTCCAAAGGCAGACAAGGCTGGTGAAAACACAAAAGATCACAATACCGCCACCAACAGCCAGGATCACCAAGGTCACGGATTCTACAAAGACAAATATATCATCTCTTTTTTTAGACTTAACTCTTTACCAAACGACACAATTTTAGACTGGTTGACTGGTTCCAAATTGAAAGGATTTGCAGACAACATATCAAATGTAGCTCAAATGATGATTTCTGTTTTGGATAGGGTTGAAAACATTGTGGGAAAAAGGAGAAAATGCTGGTTACCAGCATTTTCTCCTTTTCCCACAATGTTTTCAAAAGCCTTCTCCTACAGGGTCGTTAGAACTCGGGATTGTGTGGTAATGGGCTGATCAAGTTCTTTATCAATGATTCACATGTTAGTATGTTCTTAATTACACTCTTGGTATAATTCGCAAGCAGTTTTTAAATCTAAAAGTACCAGCAATACAATTTCTGATATTTGTGTTTAGCCATTTGTGTTACATGAACTTTCTAAATTCATAATTTAGATTAATATCAAAGAAAAATTGCCCCATTTGAGCCACATTGAAATTGTAGGCTGCCAATGCTTTCAATTTGGAACAGACTGAAATTTTGTCATCTGGTAAGGAGTTAAGGGAAGAAAAAAAGCCTCTATCTCCATGGTCGTCAAAACACAGGATTGCATGGTAAAGGGTTACCCTCTACCACACAATCTGGAGTTTTAACAACCCTGAAAGAGATGGCTTTTGATAGCCCATGGTGCTGGTTATCAATATTTTCTTCTTTTCCCAAGTTTTCAAAGGCTCTCTTCTTTAGGACTGGATTGTACTGGAGTTTTAACGCCATTTTAACAGCCAGATCAGTGGCGCATCCATGTGTTTCCTGGCTTTCTCACACCAGCACTAATACACCTTTCTTTCCAAAGCCACTGACTACTTTTCTCACATGCATCAGAGGTGAGAGGCGAAAAATCGCCAGAAAGAAAGTTAGCCTCAATTGGGTATCAAACTTGCAACCACTAGGTCACGAGCCAGATACGCTTACCACTGAGCTACCCGGACGGGCTTCTTCTTTAGGATCTTTACAGTGTTTGGCAAAAGCTTACATGGAAATTTGGGCTTTTGACTGAGCATGTCTCTGGATCATCCAAAGAAAACATACCATGAAGGTTTGTATCACAAAACCTCCTCCAGCAGTGTTTTAAACCCATGACTTATTTTTGATAATACACCAGTGTATTATCGTTATTTGGGTCCCAGTTCTGATCAGTTTTTAGTCATAAGCACATGCAGCCGGAGAAACCAGCCACAGCATGTGCTGGAATTTCTACTACTATGCTGTTTTGCCGAAAAATGATGTCACTGTTGCTAAGATGTATATGCATGGAATGTTTTTTCATTTTCATGTTTAACCCTTTCCCAAATGACAAATTTTGGACTGGTACAAATTGAAAGAGTTTGCAGACGACAATTTTAAATTTGATGAAAATAGCAGAAAGTTCTCAAAAAGGGTAGAAAACACTGTGGGAAAAGGAGAAATTGCTCGTTACGAGCAATTTCTCCTTTTCCCGCAGTGTTTTCAAAAGACTTGTACTGCAGGCACGTGAAAACCAGGGCTTGTTTGGGAAAGGGTTAATAAAAACCAAGAAATGCAGCAACAGCTTTTTAAAATCAACACCCTCTAGAAACATTTTTTCCATTCTACTTTTGGTGTAAATGTCAAAGAGCTATCTACTTGTGTACGTACACATCTGAAACTGAATTACAACTGTAAGCATGGACCCATGAGTGGTATTTAGGCTAAAGGACCTGGTGACGATGCAGGATTTTTTTTGGGGTCCGTCATTTGTTTTATGTAATAAATAGAATCTCACATTTGTGTTTATGTGTTATCATTTCTATCAAACTTATTGACTAAAATGTATTTGACGCTTGCCAAGGATCGTGTCATACATTTTTAGTCAACTTGTTTGATGAAAATGATAAAACATAAACACTGATATAAGATCTTCGATGTTACTATGGTTATTTTCTATGAATTCACAGTTTCTATATTTGGTTCATTTCTAGGTTCGATCTCGAGATCCCTGTATTAAAAAGTTATTGTCTTTTATTTCACGCCTTTCAGTAGTTTATTGAGAAATAATGGTGGATTATGATTTAATATTTCATGGTTACGAACAGCAAAAATACCCATTTTATATTTTCTAACTCTTCAATTGACGGCAGAAACAGTAGTTCCCATGCATTAGTTACCTAGGTAATCAAATGGAGGGAAATATGATGTAATTTACATTATATTTCTCTAGTTATGTGAGAGGGATACGCCATGGGGAATTACCGAAAACAACTCTACTGGATTTTGATGAAAGTTCCAACTAAATAGGGGTTAGAAGCATGAAAAAAATAGAATATTTGGGTTTTTTTGGGTGAAAGATTGAAATTTATTTCATCTCATGAACATCGTCGGTAATATTTTCACAAGTGGCTGTGCCACGTGTGAAAATATTATCGATGGTATTCACTCGATGAAATAATTTTCAATCTTTCAGCAAAAAAACAAATATCCTCTATATCTATTCCAACATTTAGAAAATACAAGCGAATTGAGAGCTTTTTTATTTTCAGATGCATGTATATCAGGACTATACAAGAGTATATCCAAACTATAGGCAGAGACTAATTTTGTCTCAGGTCAAATCAAAAGATAAGTACATTTACCTTCCTCTTGTTGTTTTGGATCCTGCCCTATTATGCT
The DNA here is from genome assembly GCA_945859785.2 of Tridacna gigas. Lineage (NCBI taxonomy): Eukaryota > Metazoa > Mollusca > Bivalvia > Cardiida > Cardiidae > Tridacna > Tridacna gigas. The sequence goes on from OX244044.2 coordinate 34,423,954, forward strand.
GTTTACGCAGAATAGCTCGCTCTCATTAAAAACCTGCATAGAGGTGTTAGCGGGAATCAAACAATCCACTTCACCAGCTATAGAAAGTTGATTCACCATTTTTATCACCTGTCTGTGCTCGCAATCACACACCCATGGATTGTGATCAATTTTTCTAAATAAAAACAGAGAATGGGAAAAAAAAATATTTTCACAATAGGTAACCTTTTAAGCACCTTTAATTACTTTCATTGCCAGTGTAGATCTAGATCAGACAGCACAAAATATTCAGTCTGATCTTTGATCTGTATGATCTGCTTTCCTGATCCGATTTCCTGGACAAAAGCAACCTTGACACTTTGTTATCACCTTTGTCATCGGATATTGTGCTGAAAACCAGCATTTTCTTCTTTTCCTTCAATCTCGTCTACTTTCTCTTAAACAATGCCCATCCTTTGAGTAATATCTAAGTTATCTGCAAATGTTCCCAAAATACATGTGTCTAAAATTTTGTCAGCGGATTAACATTTTGACAAAACATTTTGACAAAACAACAAAAGTTTTGACTTTTCCAAATCCGAAGAACATGTATTTGCAAATGACAAAATAAATATGCCTCACGTGGTTGATTTTTCCTTTCACTGAGAAGAAAACATTGTGGGAAAAGTGAGAAGATGTTGGTTACCAACATTTTCTCTTTCCCACTATGTTTTCAAATGCCTTTTTCCTCAGGGTCATTAAAACACCTGACTGCGTGCTAACAAGTTAACCCTTTACCATACAATGAAGACCCTGAGGAAGAAGGAGAAAATGCTGGTAACCAGCATTTTCTGCTTTTCCCACCATTTTTTTTACCCTATCAAAGAAAAACCACATCATTTGAGCCACATTAAAATTGTCGTCTGCAAATGCTTTGAATTTGGACAGGTCTAAAATTTTGTCGTTTGTCAAAAGGTTAATACTCACAACTCTTTAAGTTTGGACAAATCAGATATCTCTTGGCTGAGGTAGGTCAACTGATTGTGATCAAGGTACCTGGAAAAAAAAAAAAAAAATAGTGCACCGCATGAGGGTGGCAACGCTCGGTTGTGGATGCTTGATTATCTGTAAAAAACTGTACCTCAAAAAAGGGGCATAAGTGTCAGAAATACTTAGATAGTTACCTGCCCTGGTTGTATAAGTTCCCCCTTTTAATAATTAACAACTTGTCTAAGTTTGAAGCAAACATCTTCAGTAATAACAGAGACATTACAAAATGTCAAAGTTTTTGCACAAGGACACAAACGACTATGCCAGGGCTATGACAATACCTCAAAGTTTTGTTCGAAAACAGCCATGCTAAAGTTTGATATGTTTATTTTAATGGTGTTTTAAACTGCTTCAACAATATTTCATATGTACAAAAGTTGCATTTTTTTCTCATACTCATCCTGCATTTCACCAGCACCAGTTACCAGTGTTTTCTAATTTCATGATAGCGTTTTCAAAAGACTTCTTCCCCAGGTCATAAGACATAGCAGATATTTTTTTTTTTGGTGAAAGATCGAAATTTATTTCATCGAGTGAACATCATCGATAACATTTTCACTCATGGCGCCATGAGTGAAAATATTATCGATGATGTTCACTCAATGAAATAAAGTTTGATCTTTCACCCAAAAAAACCCAAATACTGTATTCTATTTATTTCATGTTCCTAACCCCTATTTTGTTCGAATTTTCATCAAAACCCAGTACAGTTGTTTTTGGTAATTCCCCGTGGCATGCCCCCATCACATATTAACAATGCATTACAATATAATGTAAAGCACGTGGAATATAGCGTAAATTAAGTTATATTTCCCTCCATTTGAATGACACATGATAATTACCTAGGTAGCTAGTTCACGGGAACTACTGTTTCCGCCTTCAATTGAAGAGTTAGAAAATATATGATAATTATTTGGTGATGGTTAACCTTTTACCATACAACCATTTATGAACCTGACAAAAAAAGGCTTTGGAAAAATATTTAGAAGAAAATGACGGCATCCTCATTTGTTTATTTTCCAACACCTTTTTCCACCCTGTCAGTGACATATCTCACCATTTAAAAACATTTTGTTCGGTGTTTGCTAATGCTTAAAATTTGGACCAATCTTAAACTGTGTAGTCTAGTAAAGTTAGAGAACCTGAACATACTCCCTGTAATTACCGAGCTATACTTATTGTATCAACTCACAAGAATCATCAAGCTATATTAATTGTACATACACCTAATCAATGCGCTGGGGTGCCATGCAAAACACCAACAGGGCGCTCTTATTTCATAGCCAATTTCCCGAAATTGAGTGCCGTCAATGCTTTGATCTAGGTCTTAGTTAGTGCCAAGTGCAAAGTGACCGCCATTTTGAAAAACTTGATGTAATGCAGAATATCGATTTCACTGCCAATCATGATTTATTTGGACCTTAAATATCATTCATAATCAGTATGAAACACTGGTATTCAATACTTCACTATCTTAAAGTTTTTCCAGTTTAGTTGACAAATTTTGTGTTACTTGAAGTCCATGTTACTGGAATTGCATGTGTATTCGGATTATCAGGAGTGGTGTTAATGACATCGATTTGTGAAGTTATTAGGATTATGTCGACGCCGTACTGGTAAGTTTATTCATAAATGTTGGTAATTAGTGCTTTTTGTAAGTATGATAAGTTTTAATGAAGTTATCTTTCATTTGGAGATTTGTCACTCCAGTCGTCGCTTTTAAGGTAGGGTCGGGAGTGGGTGTGGATTGTCCAGAGGCCTCTGGAGTAAGAAATATAGTGGGGAGGGGGTGGGGGGGCCACTACTATTAGGAAGGAAGCATTAATAAGGTGAAATACGGTACATGTACTTGTTCAAATCAGCATCCAATATTTTTTGTACATACTCATTCAAATCATTACGGCTATATTCATTGTACATACTTAATGAAATCATAAAGCAATATTTATTGTGCATACTCACTCAAATTATCAATATTAATTTTCAAAACACATACTGAAATCATCATGCTATATTTATTGTAGGTATTCACATAAATCCTCTTGCTATATGTATTGTACATACTGACTCAAGTTAACCCTTTCCCAAACAAGCCCTGGTTTTCACGTGTCTGCGGTACAAGTCTTTTGAAAACACTGTGGGAAAAGGAGAAATTGCTCGTAACGAGCAATTTCTTCTTTTCCCACAGTGTGTTCTACCCTTTTTGAGACCTTTCTGCCACTTTTATCAAATTTAAAATTGTTGTCTGCAAACTCTTTCAATTTGGACCAGTCCAAAATTTGTTGTTTGGGAAAGGGTTAACAAGCTATATCTATTTTACATACTTGCTCAATTCATGAAGCTATAATTATCTATTGTACATACTCACTCAAATTGTCAAGATTGATTTTGAATGTGCATACTCACTTAAATAATTAAGCCATATTTATAGTACGTACACTGACACACAAACCATCAAGCTAGTTTTCTTTGTACATATATTGTATGTACACTGACACATCAAATTACCAAGCTATAGTTATTTTACCTACTCATATCATCAAGCTGAATTCATTGCACATACTCACTCAAATTATCAAGCTATCTTTATTGTACATACCCGTTCAAATCATTAAAATATATAAAAGGTATGTAATTACTTAACACTTTACCAAACGACAAAAATTAGACTGAATGAGTATTTACAACAAATATAGCCTGATGACTTGAGTATGTACAGTAAAAATAGCCTGATAATTTAAATGTATATACAGTAAAATTAGCTCGATAATTTGAGTGAATATGTACAGTAAAGATAGCTTGATGATTTTAGTTAGAATGTATAATAAGTAATGTTTGATGATCTAGATATGTACAATAAATTTAGCTTGACGATTTGGTCCTTCACCTCACAGTTCCGACTTTTAACAACCCTAATAAAGAAGCCTTTTGAAAACATTGTGGGAAAAGGAGAAAATGCTCGTAACCAGCATTTTCTCCTTTTCCCACATTGTTTTCTACTCTATCAAGGAGAAATTTTGTCATTCTAGCTACCTATAATTTGTCGTCTGCAAATGCTTTGAATTTGGACCGGTCCAAACATTTAACATGTGGTAAAGAACTCAATACTTACAACTGTTCAATATCTGGAATGTATTTGATATCATCATTAATGGCAGTCAAATTGTTGTAAGAGAGGTTTCTGAAATGAAAACCTTATCTGTAGGTTATCAAAACATTAAATGTTAACATGATGAACCTAGATTTATACTTTATCGTCGATAGAGTGTCACCTGGTTAAAGTTAAACCATTACAACTTAAAGGTAGTGCAGGTATAAACCACGCTTCGATAGTAGTTTATCTCTGTACGAAAGGCGCAGTTAGTTCACCCTTTACCACACAGTCCTGAGTTTTACGGCCCTGAAGAAGAATGCTTTTGAAACCAGCATTTTCTCCTTTTCCCACAGCCAAGCCACCGTAGCTCAGTCGGTAGCGTACAGGACTTGAGAACAGGAGGTCGCAGGTTTGATCCCCAGCTTGGCCAATTTCTTTCCGAGGATTGATGATAGTCATCGCGACAGGATTCATTCCTCTCTCACCGCTGACCATTGTTTCGATGATGGTTATGTAGGAAAGCAGCCAGTGACTTGGAAAGAATATCGTGCGGAGTACTGGTAAATGAAACACCAGGAAAGCATGGATAGGACCACTGGCCGCCGTGATATAACTGAAATAATGTTGAAAACGGTATTAAACACCATACAATCAATCAACAATCAATCCTTATCCCATATTGAAAGCTTTTGCAGACAACAAATTAAATACTAGAACCGTCGCAAAGCGGACAAATACCCCCAACCAGCACCGTGTCACTGAAGCAGTACAATCAGAGAATGGAAATGGTTTTCAAAACAAAGATCACCAGTGACCTTGACCTTTGACCCATGTGACCCAAAAGTAATAAGGCACCTCCTTGGGTCATGAACAACTCTTGTACATAGTTTCAGGGTCCTAGGTCAAGCAGCTATCAAGTTAGAGCACGGAAACAATCTTAAAACAAAGTTTGCATGTGACCTTGACCTTTGACTCATGTGACCCCAAAACAATAGGCCACCTTCGTGGGTCATGAGCAAGTCTAAAAGTCTAAATTTTTATTGTTGGCTAAGTGTTAAAGGTTATCTGTGTTTAGCTCTGGCTCACATCTTGTCTTGCGGAGCTCAACCACTCAAGCAGTTTTGGTGAATGGTCACATGAGGAATATTTCTGTGAAATTATTTTGAAATCCTTCTGTTTGATTAACCCTTTCCCAAATGACAAATTTTGGACTGGTCCAAATTGAAAGAGTTCGCAGACGACAATTTTAAATTTGATGAAAATGGCAGAAAGGTCTCAAAAAGGGTAGAAAACACTGTGGGAAAAGGAGAAATTGCTCGTTACGAGCAATTTCTCCTTTTCCCACAGTGTTTTCAAAATACTTGTACTGCAGACACGTGAAAACCAGGGCTTGTTTAGGAAAGGGTTAAGAGAAGTAGTCATTTAAAGTTTGGGTTTAAGGAACATTTCTGTGAAATTATTTCCAGCTGGATTGGGAGGTGAAGTCATTTGAAAGGTTTTTTTTTTTTGTTAGAGGATCATCCAATGAACATTCCTGTTTCATTATTTTAAACTTCAGTTGGCAGTTTTGGATGAGTTGTTAAAGGCAAAAGCTGATGATGAACAGACTGACAGACAGACAAAGACTAATCACGAAAGCTCACCTTGAACACTTTGTATTCCTACGAATGTGAAAGTTCGCAAGAAATGCATAGCTCAAATACAAACCGCCCCGGCTGGAATTTGAACCCGTGCGGCAAATATCTTTGTTTGTCAAGGTTTAAGAGACCAATACACTAACTACTGAGCTAAAGAGAATTCTCCCTAAAGCAGTTGTCAGGTCTTGATTTTATACAGGAAGAAGCTATACTGTAAAGAAGGAGTGATCGCCCATAACACACCCCCTCTTAAGAGAAGTCATCATTTTGTTGACAGAAAGCCTTATTAGGCAGTAAGTCTATTATTTAGACAACAAATGGCTCAATGGCTAATAACAGGCAATTTTATAGACAACAAATGGCTGAAAGGCCAATTCCATACAAGCCCCCATCTTACGAATATGAAAGTTTTGCAACAAATGCATTGCTCAAATACAAACCGCCCTGGCTGGAATTCAAACCTGTGTGGCAAATATCCTCATTTATTGAGGTTTAAAAGACCAATACACTAACCACTGAGCTAAAGAGAATTCTCCCTAATGCAGCTGTGAGGTATTGATTTTATATGGGAAGAAGCTATGCTGTAAGGAAGGAGTGTCCTCTCGTAACAGTATTCAGTTGACCTGAAAGTCAGGACCATTCTGATTTAGCCAGATTTACTTACATTTTAGACAAACTTGTATACTGAAACACGGTAAAATTGATGGCAGTCATACTGTTTTCTTCCAGGTCTCTGTTAAAATTGAAATCAATATTAGCTGCATTTACAATCCAATTACAAGTTTTATTTTTTACTCTTTACCAAACCATCCCCAAATTTAACCCTTTACCACACAATCCTAGGTTTTCATGACCCTGGGAAGAGGCCTTTTGCAAACATTGTGGGAAAAGAAGAAAATGCTGGTAACCACCATTTTCTCCTTTCACTCAAAACTTCAATTATTTGAGCCACATTTGTCATCTGCAAATGCTTTGAATTGGATTGTTTTAGAATTTTGTCACCGGGTAAAGAGTTAAGACCTGCTACAAGCTAGTGCAAACAAGAACTGTTACAGGCCTACATATACCCCCTAACCAGTTGCCTTGAAAAAAAATTCAAAGGGCCATAACTCCTGTAATAGTCTACCAATCATAATGAAAAGTGCACATTGACACGGTCCTATGCTGGGAAGGCTTCTATATAAATTTCAAACAAATTGGACAAAAAAATGTAGGAGGGAAAGATGACATATTGGATGGTTATAAAAATAGAGAAAAAACTCATTTTTATCTGTACAGTTATTTACCCACATCATAGGTTTTTGACGAGAAATAATGGATTTAGAATATCATCACTCCCTCTTATCTGGAGCTCTGTGAAAACCTTTGAAGGCTACAAATTAAATGCTGCTCAAATGATGTGATTTCTCTTTGAACTTGGTGGAAAACATCGTGGAAACAAGAGGGCCATGAAGTTGCTCACCTGAACCTACTGACCCAAGATGATCTATTTTCAATCTCTTCCGAGATACAGTATAAAACAAACATTCCAACAAACATTCATAAAGTTGTACTGGACTGAAAATTTGGAGGTAGAGTGTACACAAGCTTTTTTTAGGACTTGTCTCAGTGACCTACTTTTTGACCTGACATGACCCATTTTCAAAGTCATCTGAGATATCATTCAGACAAACATTCTAGCAAACTTTCATGAAATCATGAACTCTAGAGTGTACAGAAAGTTTTGACCTGTCAGAGATTTGACCTGTTGACCTATATTTTGCCCTGACATAATTCATTTTCAAATTGTCCAAGATATCGTCAAGACAAACATTCTGTCTCATGTGGACTGAAAACCTGGCCTTTAGAACATACACATTTCTAAAGATTTGACCTTGTCATCTCTTTTTCACCCAACATAACCCATTTTCACACTTGTCTCAGAAATAATCCAGACCAACATTCTGACCATCTTTCATGAGTTTTGGACGGAAAATTTGGCCTCTAGAGGGTACAACAAGGTTTTTGAAAGATTTGATGTGGCAACTAGTTTTTGACCCGACATGACCCATTTTCAAACTCATCTGTGATATCATCCAGACAAACATTCTGACCATGTTTCATGAGTACTGGATTGAAAATGTAGCCCCTAGAGTGTACACACTGAATCTTTTAAAGATCTGATCTGGTGATCCATTTTAAAACTTGTCTGAGATACTATCCAGACAAACATTCTGACCAAGTTTCATGAGTACTGGACTGAAAATACCAAGGCCTCCAGAGTGTACACAAGACTTTTCAATTATCTGACCCGGGGACCTAGTTTTTGACCCAACATGACACATTTTCAAACTTGTTCAAAATATTATCAAGACAAACACTTTAAGTTTCATGAGTATCAGACAGAAAATGAAGCCTCTAGAGTGTACACAAGGTTAAAGTTAACCACAGAAGATGCACGACAGACACTTAACAATCAGAATCGCTCACCTTGAGCACTTCTTGCTCAGGTGAGCTAAAAAAATAATAAAATGCTGATTATCAACATTGTCTGCCTTTCCCAATGTTTTCAAATGCCTGTTTCCTCAAAGGCGTCAAAACTCAGGATGATTTTGTAAAGGGTTAACCTTTTCCCACACAATCCTAAGTTTTAACAGCAATGAAAAAGACACCTTTTGAAAACTATATGGGATAAGGAGAAAATGTTGGTAAGTAGCATTTCCTCCATTTTCCAAAATGTTCTTTAACCTTTCATAGATTACTCTGATAAATTATGGAACATTTATTATTTCTTCTGCAAATGCTTTCAAATAGGACCAGTTTAACCCTTTCCTAAACAAGCCCTGGTTTTCACGTGTCTGCAGTACAAGTCTTTTGAAAACACTGTGCGAAAAGGAGAAATTGCTCATAACGAGCAATTTCTCCTTTTCCAACAGTGTTTTCTACTCTTTTTGAGAACTTTCTGCCATTTTCATCAAATTTAAAATTGTCGTCTGCAAACTCTTTCAATTTGTACCAGTCCAAAATCTGTCGTTTGGGAAAGGGTTAAAATTCTATCATGTGGTGAACAATTCTAAGGCAAATCTCATCATTTGAGCCATGTTTAACTCTTTACCAAATGACAAAATTTTCGGCTGGTCCAATTTGAAAGCATTTGCAGACAACAAATTGAATGTGACTCAAAATTTGAAATTTGTTTTGGGAAAGGTAGAAAACATTGTGGGAAAAGGAGAAAATGCTGGTGACCAGCATTTTCTCCTTTTCTCACATTCTTTTCAAAAGCTTTCTCTCTTAGGGTCATTAAAAGTTGGGATTGTGTGGTAAAGGATTAATTTGTTGTCTGGATGAAAATAAAAGTTTTGTCATCTCATAGAGTTACCAGCATTTTCTCCTTTTCCCTCAGTCCTTTCAGTGGCCCTCTTAATCAGGATTTTTTAATCAAGGAATTAATTAGTATATAGGGTTAAAAAGTTATGTCTTCATACTTACACAGAGTTAAGGTTGGGAATTTCATGAAATGCATCAGCACAAAGTGATACTATTTTGTTGAACGATAGATCACTGAAAAAAAAAATAAGTAGACATAAAATTCAGTTTGGCATTTTCAGGAGTTTGGGCTATGTTAAGATGGATTTTAATCTGAAAATTTCAAGTTTTTTCAAGGAGGCTTCTTCACCTGCTTTTTACTAAACAATTATTGTCACTTGTACTAGGCTTTCTAACCCTTTACATTTCGTCGAAAACCATGTTCGTCAAAAAGGATCCCCAGCCCTCACCCTTACACTAACCCAGAGGAATTGTGGCTCAAATCTTCTTCCCAGACAGAGCTTTCATGAAATAAATCTGAGAATTTAGCAATACGTATTTTGAAATATACATGGATTTTGACAAAACACACTTTCCACAAAATGTCATGCACCATTACCAGATGGCAAAATGTTGCACATGTCCAAAATGAAAGCATTTACAGATGGCATGTAATGTAGCTATGAAGACATGATTTGTAATGGAAAGGGTAGAAAACAATGTGGGGAAAAAGAAAAAAGAAAATTTGTTACCACTATTTTTTCCTTTCCCTCAATGTTTTCAAAAGCCTTCTTCTTCAGGGTTATTAGAACCTTTAGGCTGCTGAGCGCAACTCACTGACCTTTTGGGGACAGCATAGATCAAGATCAGACTGCACAAAATGTGCAGTCTGATCTTGGATCTATACTGTCCCATAAGGAGATATCTTTCCTCAAAAAATACCTTTGAAGTAGGAAAATTTGGGTGTATACTGTCGGTTTGTAAATTTCAGGTCTTTTATTTAGTAGGATAAGGGTTAATACAGCAGAGTGACACTTCTATCACAATATTTTCCTAAATAGTATTTTGATATATATCACTAAACCCTTTATCACACAGTCCCAACTTATAACAACCCTGAAATAGAAGGCTTTTGAAAACATTGTGGGAAAAGGAAAAAATGTTGGTAACCAGCATTTACTCTATTTCCCACAATGTTTTCTACCCTATCACAGGCAGAAACCATCATTTTAGCAACATTTGATTTGTCGTCTGCAAATGCTTTCAGTTTGGTCCATTCCAAAATTTTGTCATTTAAAAAGGAGTTAAAGGGACCTATTCAGATCATTATGGTCATATGACGGTGACCAACTAGCCCAAGTTTGAAGTGGTGCACGACATTTCGTCAAAAGTGTTTTTCGTCGAAATTCATATATGTTGTAGAATACAGATTGCTAAATTCCAAGATTTGTTTCATGAAAAGCTCTGTCTGGGAGGAAGATTTGAGCCACAATTCGTCTGGGTTAGGGTAAGAGTCAGGACTAGGGATCGTTTTCCAGGAACGTAGTTTTCGATGAAATGTGGACACATTATCCCAAAGTAAACTTCCTTTAAATCGTGAATTTATAGGCGATCTACAAATAATGTACGTAAAAAGATGGAATATTAATTAAATGACAAGTTAAATAGATTTCAGTATACTTTAGGTTTAGACAAGCCAGACATTATGTTGTATGGTAAAGGGTTAAGCAAGAATATGTACTGTAAGAAATGGATAAGATTGAAAGTTGTTATACAAAGTTTTGATACAATGACTTTAAAAACGTGGACGAGTTCACAGTACAAAATACCTATGTGCTTGTATATATGATGGACAGACAGACAGATGAACAGATTGATAGATAGACAGACTGAATCCAGTAAACTCCTGAAACCAATGATTTGTAAAGAGTAATAAAGATTCACAGTAAATAGGTACTTACATATGCTGCAGTCCGGGTAACTGGCTAAATGCTTGCCTTGGGATGTTTGTGATGTCATTGTCTGACAGATTACTGAAAGTGCAAAAGTAACACTGAACTTAGTTACTGTATGTTCTCCATTAAATGCCAAGGGAGAGGGGACGGGGTGGGGGGATGGGATAGGGTACTAAATAGGGGTAAAAGACATATGTAGAATTTCTGACAAAACTGCTGTCCAGTTCTGATCAGTGATTGTGATTAACCCTTTCCCAAACAAGCCCTGGTTTTCACGTGTCTGCAGGACAAGTCTTTTGAAAACACTGTGGGAAAAGGAGAAATTGCTCGTAACGAGCAATTTCTCCTTTTCCCACAGTGTTTTCTACCCTTTTCGAGAACTTTCTGCCATTTTCATCAAATTTAAAATTGTCGTCTGCAAACTCTTTCAATTTGGACCAGTCCAAAATTTGTCGTTTGGGAAAGGGTTAAAGGATTGCCTACTGAGATCCACAGCCATATTAACTGAAATTCTATCCACTGTAGCTCTGATATTGACAATTTCAAACATTAACTCTTTACCACACAACAAATTTTTAACCCTGCCAAAACTGAAAGCATTTGCAGACAACAATTTCGATGTGGGTCTGATGAAATTTCTCTCCTATAGAGTAGAAAACATTGTGGGAAAAGGAGAAAATGCTGGTTACCAGCATTTTCTCCTTTCCCTACAATGTTTTCAAAAGCCTTCTCTTTCGAGGTTGTTGAAACTTGGGATTGTGTGGTAAACAGTTAATTAACCCTTTACTGCACAATGCCGCCTTTTGACGCCCCTAAGAAAGAAGCCTTTTGAAAACATTGTGGGAAAAGGAGAAAATGCTGGTAACCAGCATTTTCTCCTTTTCCCACAATGTCTTCTACTATATCAAAGAAAAATTGCACCATTTGAGCCACATTAAAATTGTCGTCTGCAAATGCTTTCAATTTGTACCAGGCTAAAATTTTGTCGACTGGTAAAAGGTTAAGGACACTGTTCTTTTCTTAAAGTTTTCCCAAGTTTGTTAATGAGTTTTATGCCACCAGAACTGAATGCATATATATTTGGAGAGCCATGTTTGAATGACATAATCGGTGCATGACATTTCGTCCAAGAGGCATTTCGACGAAATCTATGTATGTTTTAACCCTTTCCCAAACGACAAATTTTGGACAGGTCCAAATTGAAAGAGTTTGCAGACGACAATTTTAAATTTGATGAAAATGGCAGAAAGGTCTCAAAAAGGGTAGAAAACACTGTGGGAAAAGGAGAAATTGCTCATTACGAGCAATTTCTCCTTTTCCCACAGTGTTTTCAAAAGACTTGTACTGCAGACATGTGAAAACCATGGCTTGTTTGGGAAAGGGTTAAAATACCGATTGCTTAATTCTACATTTATTTCATGAAAAGCTCTGTCTTGGAGGAAGATTTGAGCCACAATTCATCTGGGTTAGGATAAGGGTCAGGGCTAGGGGATCGTTTTCCAAGAACGTAGTTATCGACAAAATGTCACACACCCATTGGTGTACATAACACTATTGCAAATTGCAAATAACTTACAGTGTAGGCTAATACTACTGGTACAGTAAATGACTTACAGTATCATCAGCATCTCCAGGTTGAGGAAACTCTCTGTAACAAGCTTCTCAATTCCATTCCCCGCTAATGTACTACAAAGAACAAAGAGCAGAGAAAATGGTATCATTAACCCTTTCCCAAACAAGCCCTGGTTTTCACGTGTCTGCAGTACAAGTCTTTTCAAAACACTGTGGGAAAAGGAGAAATTGCTCGTAACAAGCCATTTCTTCTTTTCCCACAGTGTTTTCTACCCTTTTGGCGAACTTTCTGTCATTTTCATCAAATTTAAAATTGTTGTCTGCAAACTCTTTCACTTTACACCAGTCTAAAATTTATCGTTTGGGAAAGGGTTAAACACAGTTAACCTTTAGGCTGCTAAGCGTGACTCACTGACCTTTTGTGGACAGTGTAGATCAAGATCAGACTGCACAGAATGTGCAGTCTGATCTTGAATCTACACTGTCCAATAAGGAAATATTTTTGCCGTAAAAATAAGTTTGAAATAGCATTATTCAAGTTTTTACTATCTGTTAGAAAATTACATTTCACTCATTTAGCAGGATAAGGGTTGGCACCTTTCATCTGCCATACTTTTTGCATCCTGCAGCAGACCATGTCTTTAGCTCATAATGTTTTCAAAAGCCTAAGCCTTGTTTCCCAGAGCCATTAAAAAACATGGATTGTGTGGTAAAGGGTTAATTTTAGTTGATTATACACACTTTCACATTCTTTTTTTCGCTCAAAGTCATTTGTAGCAAACTTATTCTTAGATGAGGTAATAATTATTAAACAGAATGATTTTAAGGAAAAATAAAAAAGGAATGAAAATTGATATATTTTATGAAAATATGGGGAAAAAGTGCCCGACTTTTCTAATGTGAAGAGTGATTCGTATTTAACCCTTTACTGCAAAATGCCGCCTTTTGACGCCCCTGGGAAAGAAGCCTCTTGAAAATATTGTGGGAAAAGGAGAAAATGCTGGTAACCAGCATTTTCTCCTTTTCCCACAATGTTTTCTACCCTGTCAAAGAAAAGTTGCACCATTTGAGCAACTCTGAAATTGTTGTCTGCAAATACTTTCAATTTGGACAAGGCTAAAATTTTGTCATCTGGTAAAGGGTTACGCTAGCCATGTTGTTTTGATGTTGAACCAACTATCAAAATCAAGATTCATTCCAAGTGTCATGAACATTGGACTGAAAATGTGGCCTCTCGAGTGTACAGACAGATTTTCTAAGATTGAACTTGGTGACCTACTTTTTGATCTAAGTTGACTGTATTTAACCCTTTCCCAAACAAGCCCTGGTTTTCACGTGTCTGCAGTACAAGTTTTTTGAAAACACTGTGGGAAAAGGAGAAATTGCTCGTAACGAGCAATTTCTCCTTTTCCCACAGTGTTTTCTACTTTTTTTGAGACCTTTCTGCTATTTTCATCAAATTTAAAATTGTCGTCTGCAAACTCTTTCAATTTGGACCAGTCCAAAATTTGTCGTTTGGGAAAGGGTTAAAATCTGTTCGAGATTTTATCAGGACAAAAATTCTCATTTATGGATGAAAATGTGGCTTCTATATTGCACTCAAGTTTAATCCTTTACCACACAATCCCGACTTTTAACGACCCTGAGTAAAAAGCCTTTTGAAAACATTATGGTAAAAGGAGAAAATGCTGGTAACCAGCAGTTTCTCCTTTTCCTACAATGTTTTCTACCCTTTCCAAAACAAATTTTAATTTTTGAATCACATCTGATTTTGTTGTCTGCAAATGCGTTCAATTTAGACCAGTCTAAAATTTTGTCGTTTGGTAAAGAGTTAAAGGCGGTGATAAATGCTGGTTACCATACCAGCATGACCACAAACCAGCATTTCCTCCTTTTTCCACAATGTTTTCTTCCCTTTCGAAGGCAAATATTCAAATATTCATAATTTGTGCAACATTGAATTTGTTGTCTGCACATGCTTTCAATTTGGACCAGTAAATAATTTTGTTGTTTGATAATGAATTAACCCTTTACCACACAATCCCGAGTTTTAACGGCCCTTATGAAACGGCCTTCAGAAAACTTTGTGAGAAAAGGAGAAAATGCTGGTAACCATTATTTTCTCTTTTTCCCACAAGGTTTTCTACCCTTTCAAAAACAAATTACATCATGTGAGTAACATTTAACATGTCATCTGCAAAAGCATTGAATTTGGACTGGTCTGAAATTTTGTCTTGTGGTAAGGAATTAATATACTTACATTTTTCTGACTTTTCTAAAGTATCCAAAGCCATTTCTTGGTATTTCTAACAAGTGTGAAGTCTCAAAATAGCTGTAGAAGAAAATAAACAAAACATTATTTCATAGACTATTTTCAGACAATCTCTGTCCTAGCTGTGGAAACATTAAGACCTCCACATAGAGGGGCAATATATGCCAAAAGAAAGCTATCAAGACTATGTCACCTTTGACTCAATACTGTGACCTTGACCTTGGAGCACACACCTGAGAAATATTTTCAAAATCAGACCAGGATTTTGTCCGTCCTTCCGTCCATACATCCATCCATCCATCCACCCATCCACCCATCCATCTGGCCATCCACCCATGTTTATATCAGCAATACTCACATTGTTGATGTATTGAGAGTCTCAATATGTTTCTCTAACTCTGCCACAAGCTTGGGTAGAGTGAAATTGCTATCTTTGACCACTCTGAAATTAAAGATTACAGTTTAGAAAATGATCATACAAAATTATTGGAAAATGAGAAAAATGCTGGTTACTACTAATTTTTTACTTTACCCACAGTGTTTTTTTTCCTTTCAAAGTTAAATCCCATTATGTGAACCATGCTGAATTTGTTGCCTGATTTTTTTTCTTTTGAAATATGGACAATGTAAAATTTTAAAGAAAGAGTAAAAGAAAGCCAGTCAAACATAATACAAATTTCTAATATTGGATTATTTCTCAACATGACACAATGTTTTGTAGTAATGAGGGCTTGAGATGTGTGAGAAAGTGTCTTCACAAGCAAATGGCATTGTAAAGGTTGAAATGTTTAAAATCAATTGATCTATGCTCTGGCAAAAGGGGGCTTAATGCATCACTGTAACGCATAATACCAAGCGAGCCATCACATGATTATGGATCAATAATAGCCACTTTTTTTTAACAAATGACTTAATAATGAGGTAGACTCGTCCTTGAATATACAGAAAATTGACCAATAGCGAAAAGTTTCGGCCCAGGTTAGCCTGTGCAGACTGCGCAGGCTGACCTGGATCGATACTTTTCACAGATGCATTAAGCCCCCTTTTCACAGAGCATGCCTCTGTTATAATAATCTAATTTGTTAAATCAAATCAATTTCATTAAATTTTAAGCCAATTTATGCCCTGTTAAATTAATAACTATAAATTGTCATTTCCCTAAACTAGAAATACACATTTAAAAAAACCTAAAAAAGTTATAAAAATTGCATGAGAAAAATGACTGCAGATCATCCCTTTCCCCCATTTGCTTTCAAAAGGTTTCCACCACAGGGAATGTTAAAAATATCAGAGTGCATGCAATAGTCAACCCGTTTATCTAACAATCCCGTATTTTCACCACCCTTACACTGTAGGCTTTTGAAAACATTTCGGGAAAATGAAAAAAGGCTGGAAAACAGCATTTTATCCTTTTCTTGCAATGCCTTCAATCCTTTCAATGACAGTTTCCATCATCTCAGCAGCATTAACCCTTTACCAGACGACAAAACTTTAACCTTGTCCAAATTGAAAGCATTTGCAGACGACAATTTCAGTGTGGCTCAAATGGTGCAATTTTTCTTTGATAGGATAGAAAATATTGTGGGAAAAGGAGAAAATGCTGGTTACCAGCATTTTCTCCTTTTCCCACAATGTTTTCAAAAGGTATCTTCTCCAGGGCCGTTAAAAGGCGACATTGTGCGGTAAAGGGTTAACGTTTTGTTGTAAGCAAATGCTTGTAATATGCACGAGTCTAAACTGTTGCCTGCTGTAAAGAGTTAAAAAGAATAAAAGAAGATTGTAAATAATAATGATACCAACATTGCTTTATTAAGGTGCAACAATGTAGAGTTGAGATCTTGCAAACAACTTTGGAGGGATTCATCCCTGGCACCAACGATGTCACTGAAATGGAAATGTTTGTATTTTGGAAAGGTATTTTATGCTGTTTTCAACAGTGCTCTGCTAATTACACTACAGCAGCCCACTTATTCATGGCTTTGCTGGTCTTCGTCAGTGCTGGGCTGTGGTTCTGTAGTGTTTTGCAAAGGGACACTCCAAGGATAACCTATACCATCATGGAGGACTGAACAAAAAACCCAAGGATTTCAAATCCAGCCCCTTCAAGCCTTGCAGGACCTTGAATCTTAAATCAAGTTTCATGTTTCATCGTAAACCTTTTGCATGAAGACAAACTTTAAGATATGTCTATATTGATTGATTGTATGGTGTTTAATGACATTTTCAACATCATTTCAGTTTATCGTGGCGGCCAGTGCACCTATCCATGCTTTCCTGGGGTTTCTTTTACCAGTATTACACACAATATTCTTTCCAAGCCACTGGATGTTTTCCCACATAACCATCGTCAAAAAAATGGTCAGCGGTGAGAGAAGAATGAATCCTGTTGCAATGACCATCATCAATCCTCAGAAAGAAATTGGCCGAACTGCAGATTGAACCAGCGACCTCCTGTTCTCAAGCTACCAACTACCGGGGCTCAGCCATGTCTATAATGAAAGTACCAGCATTTTCTCCTTTTCCCACTATGTTTCAAAAAGGGTTCTTCCTCAGGGTCGTTAAAAGTTGGGATTGTGTGGTAAAGAGTTAATGACGATTAATGAACCGACATATAAGCTGTTTTTCCACAGACTGTGGAAGGGATCTGCTATAAAGAGTGATTAAAAAATTATTACAGCCTGGACCCAGGCTGGCCACAACCTACCTTTGATCCAAAGTTGAGCTCCGATGTTACTTTTGTGATTGTGCTAGCAGTGACACAATAAAAACAAGAGGACCATTGGCCCAAAAGCGCTCACCTGAGTAAAGTCATCTAAGACTGATAAACTTGAAGACATCCTGGTTGTGAAGATGTAAAACACATGGAGCTCATGACCTACTTTTTGACCGACTTGACCTATTTTTGATCTTGTCAGAGAAATCTTGTCAGAGATATCACCAAGACAAACATTTCATAAGTATCAAACAGAAAATGTGGCCTTTAACTTCCACACAAGATTTTTCCCACAGACCTACTTTTGGATCTGACATGATCCAACTTTGAATTTGTCTCATAAATTATCATGACAAACATTCTGACCAATTGTCATGAGAACTGGTCTGAAAATGTAGTCTCTAGAGTGTCCACAAGTTTCTTTTCTTTTTTTTCTTTCTAAGATTTGTCGGAATGATCAACTTTTTTAACTGACATGACCCAGTAATGAACTTGTATTAGATTTAATCAAGACAAACATTCTGACCAAGTTTCATGGGTATCTGGATGAAAAAGTTGCCTCTACAGTTCACACAAAGTTTTTCTTCGATTTGGCCTAGTGACCCACTTTTTAATCCTATGTGACCCAATTTCAAACTTGTAAGAGATATCAAGCAAAACATTCTGACAGAGTTTCATGAGTATCAGACGGAAAATGTGGCCTCTAGAGTTCTCACATGGTTTTTCTAAGATTTGACATACTTTTTGAACTGACATAACCCAATGTTGAACTTGTACTAGATTTCAAGACAAACATTCTGACCAAGTTTCATGGGTATACGGATGAAAATGTTGCCTATAGAGTGCACTCCAGGTTTTCCAAGATCTGGCAGAGTGATCTAGCTTTTGACCCTACGTGACCCAATTTAAAACCTGTCTGAGCTATCATCAAGACTAACATTCTAAGTTTCATGTGTATTGAACAGAAAATGTGGCCTCTAGAGTACAAACAAGATTTTTCTATGATTTGGCCCAGTGATCTACTTTTTGACCCAACATGACCCAGTTTCAAACGTGTTCGAGATATCATCAAGACAAACATTTTGACATTATGAGTACCTGGCTGAAAATGTGGCCTGTACAGTACTCACAATTTTTTTCTAAGATTTGGCAAAAATGACCTATTCTTTTCAACTGACGTGACCCAATGTTGAACTTGTGCTAGATTTCATCAGGACAAACATTCTGACCAAGATTCAGGGGTAATCGGAGGATAATGTTGCATCTAGAGTTCACACAAGGTTTTTCTAAGGTTTAGCCCAGTGACCTGTTTGACCCTATGTGACCCAATTTCAAACCCATCTAAATTACCATCAAGACAAACATTTTGACTATGTTTCATGAGTATTGGGTTGAAAATGTGGCCTGTAGAGTGCACAAAAAGTTTATCTAAGATTTAACCTGGTGACCTACCTTTTGACCTAATGTGACCCAATTTGATATTATCAATACAAACAATCTGACCAAGTTTCATAAGTATAAGACTAAAAATGGGGCCACTGAAAATTTAATGCACACAAGGTTTTCCTAAATCTAAAGAGCACTTCCAGCCCAACAATAAATTTCACAATTTCTTTATATATTATAGATAATACAAATGAAACTGCATTTACATTACTCCCTTTCAAAAAAAATATGTGATTTGTCAGAAATTTCAGTTTGAAAATCAGATTTGCACCTGTATAAACCAGACTTCACCACCTTATCGACTGAACGATGAGAGATTACATATGACGTCATGGCATGACCGCAGCACATTATTTTACTGATAACTCCACATAACATTTGGACTTTACAACAGGGAGAAAATGGACTCCGATGATGTTCCAGATGATTCTGAGAGCAGCTATGATTTATTACTTTCTTTTTGCTCTTCTCCTTTTGGTTCTTACGAAGAAAATTTTGATTTACTACAAGCGAGCAAAGAAAATAAGTAAACGAATAGCCGATACCAAATCAGATGCAGAATACATTATTAAGTAATCAAAATGAAGCATCAAGATAGAAATAATACATATCCTGCAAACTGCCTTGGTTTTACAGGTCTAGAATTAAAAAAATAAAATCAGCTCCAATATGTGGTTACCCATTATCCATACGCTGCCATTGTATTTGAAAGCATGTGTTCGGACAAAAAAAAAAAAAAAAAAATGCATCATTAAATTTGGGGTCAGAAATTTAAATGGACTTACCCTCTGTGACAGATTTTAATAATTCCGCATCCTATATTAATGAATGATCAAAATAAGATTGAAAAGGATAGAAACTTTATCATGACACGTATGTGTTAACCCTTTCCCAAACAAGCCCTGGTTTTCACGTGTCTGCAGTACAAGTCTTTTGAAAACACTGTGGGAAAAGGAGAAATTGCTCGTAACGAGCAATTTCTCCTTTTCCCACAGTGTTTTCTACCCTTTTTGAGACCTTTCTGCCATTTTCATCAAATCTAAAATTGTCGTCCGCAAACTCTTTCAATTTGGGCCAGTCCAAAATCTGTCGTTTGGAAAAGGGTTAATCTGCGCCAAGCAAGTACATCACAGTGCTTTTATATGTCACCCACTTTGGCAGAGAAATACCGGAATCAAAGAAACACACGGCTAACCCTTATCAGCTTTTCAATGAAATTAATTATGCACATATTGCTCGACTCAAAGTAAAGCTGGAATTACCTTTTTTGGAGGATCAAAGGAAGATTTGAAATTTGACCTGACCTTCGTTGTTACGATAGTCATACTTAAGGTAGTATAAATAGGAACACAGCAAAAAGTGCAACGAAAAAAATGATGTTTTTGGGGTCAGGATTTTATCAATAAAATTCAAACGATATGGCGTTTAAGTAACCAATGCTGAATTAGCTGTCTGCAGATGGCTTGAATTTGAAAGAGTCTAAAATATGACGTTCGGGAAAGGGTTTTAAATATAGTAACATTGAAAGGTTATTCGATTAAAACCTTTTACCAAATGGCCAAATTAGGACTCGTCTAAATCCAAAGAAAGGGTGAAATGGAGGAAATTGTCTTTGACAAAGTAGAAAGTATTGTGGGACACGGTGAAAACGCTGGTTACAAAGATTTGCCCCTTTTCCAATAAGTTTTAAAAGGCCATCTTTCTCAGGGTCGTTAAAACTCGGGATTGTTTAGTAAAGGGTTTCTAAGGTTCTCAACCAAACTTACAGCACTACATGTATACTTTGAATTATTTACAAAAAATCCCGATCTCAGAAAAAAAAATATATATATATATATATATATATATATATATATATATATCGAACCTTCTTTGTTGCAACCTTAGTCATGTTCCTACAGACGAATTACTGTAATAGGGTCTAGATCATGAACATAAGAAAAGTAGCTTAAGTTCAAATTTTAATCCTTCCATTCCAAGATATTTATATTCCATCTATATTTTCAGATTTAAAAGAAACATGTGTCATATTATTTTTCATAAAAATGGATGAAGGGTTAAGTCCGTGCTCCTTTGATATCGGTATCGCACTGCCTGGTGGGAGACCTAACAGCTGTAATGTGATTACATGTACTTGATTGGTACAAATTAACGCACACGGGTCATATTAAAGTATCACTACTTATCTGTTCTTGATCTTAAGTCACCCATATTTTGATTATTTGTGAATAGGATTTGATATTTTACACAGGTCACAGAGGTAAGTTTGATGAAGATCTATTTCATAACGATCCCCTGAAATGATCACCGAAAATACTGGACGGCATCATTGGTAATCTCTTAGGTTTTATACACAAATATTTCATTTGAAATCTGCGTGTAAATGGGATGCACCCTTCAGCGAAATGGGTTTAAAATAAAGCATAATAATGTGTTGGGCCGCTCCAAACTCTTTTGACATGTACAAAACCTGTCTATCGTTTTCTTCTTGTTGGGTCTCTCGGAAAACAATGCAAGGAAACGCCATCTGCATTGGTATTGCCACAATTAGCAGCAACGCAGCTAACATCGGTATATATGGATTGTTCCAACATGATCTCCTCATGGCATAGTTACAAATTGTTGGTTCTATGAGTGTAGAAAACGAAGCTGTTTAGCCAAAGACGATGTTTTCATATAACCTGAAGTTGTTTAGTTCATATGGTGATGTCACAGGGTATTCTCGCATGGTCGATTTAGGGGCTCGCTAATTGGATTTTCGATTTACCTACCTGTGCTTACAAATGCATAAAAAACGATTAATACAAATAACCGGATTAGCAGAGGTGGCAACAAAATATCACTATTAATCAGGAAATGAAAAGAAAAAAAAATCAGTATCTGGGCTGGAAGTGCACTTTAACTTAATGACCTATTTTTTGACACATTACCCAATTTCAAACTTGTCCTAGATATTATCAAGACAAAGATTTTAAGTTATATGAGTATTGGACTGGAAATGGGGCCTCTAGAGTCTATACAAGGTAATTGTTGACGCCTGGACAACGCACGACCGACACAACACAAGCATTTCGTGCTCAGGTGAGCTAAAAAATAGGGAGCAAACCTCTGAATCGAGGGTGGCCACAACCTAGTCAGGTGGTGTTCTATGCCACCAAATCCACGAGCGTATCATTATTTATTTTCAACTGTGATATATACAGTGAATGAATAATTTAAAAGAGTACTTGAAATTCATTTTTACGGGCGAAAAGGCCGCGAAGCGGCCTTGGAGCCCGTCCATAGGTAACTCGTACGGGCGCCAGTCTACAAATCAGCCCAACGCCATAAAGAAAAACAAAACAAAACAAAAAAATAACGTCCGAGATGTTGTGGAAACAACGTAATGTTAAACGATGATAACATTAACCGGAAGAAGCAAACCGAAGTTGTCTTTTTTTACGGGGGTGGGGGTACATTTGCCACGTGACACGCCCTCTAAGGAAAAATGGCTTCCTCGTTATATCTGCCGGCCTCTCGGGGTCGCCCTTGACCTAAACCTAATACTGATGCATTTGTAAGACATTGAAACGTATGCATGAAGAGATCATTGTATTTAGATGTCTTAATTCTACCGACAGTACATCTGATCCTATTCAGAGGTGAGTTTGGAGAAGTCATGCGTTCGATTGTAAATGTTGTGACGTGTGCAAAAATATCTACTCGCAACATTTCGGCGCGGGAAAACCGACATCCGGAACCCATCTACAAAGTACTCACTCTCTTGGTAGCAGGCGACCCGTGCAGACGTTGAAAGGAACTTCTCTCTAGAAGGACGACGCCTAAACAACATTTTTCTACACGGAGACAGTAAAGCAACCACAATAAGGAAAGGTAATATTCCCCATTCCCTTTTTGCATTTAAGGCCACTCACTTTATTTGGCGACGAGGATAAACTTTTGTTATTTTTCTGCATTTCACCATTCTGAATTAGGTCTTTGTCTTCAATTTTCGCGCTTAAACTAGCCTTTGTCTCGTGAGTTAGCTCAGAATTTTTTTAAGTATAAGGGAAGAATTGTGGTTTAAGTCTTTGAAATAAATTTTAAATTTGTTTTAAGCCAGTAATTAAGGTATTTTGGTTACTTTTTCCAAAAACCTTCGGTTATTTTTACAAGGTAAAGTTAATTTTCAACTTTGAAATTTCAAGTTTAAATTCTCTGTAAGGTACTGGTTGTGGATTTCCAGGTATAAGTGGGTTATAATAAAACTTCATTTGCCATTTAGTGTTTTCCTATACCCCACCCACGCATTTACAGCTTAGCCAGAGATTTGAATATTTGTAGTGAGGGACCTTGTATGCAAGGATTGGTATAAAGGTGAGTACATTATTTATTACTTTTGCAAACTTTAAAGATAAGTATGTTCAAAGTAAACATCAATACAGCCCTACCTGAATCTTTACGTTTGGTTAAAGGCATTGGTGAGAAAAAAGCAAATGCTATCATTAGGCACAGACAATTTATGGGAAGGTGACGAAAAAAGCTTTCGCTTTAATGTTTTTGGGTGAAATTCCTGAAGGAGCTTGGGAAATATTAGACTTCAGTGAGCCTTCTAGGCCAGCTGTTCAATCTATTGAAGGGGGGGGGTCAAGGTCATCTTTTTCTTATTCACCTGAAAGGGAAACAGCACAACTTAAAGCTGAAATTGAGGAGACTCAAGAATCATTGCGGCGTTTATTAGCCTCCTCAGTTCCTCGCCCAAAATTACCTCGCTCCCCAAGCATTGACAAATTAATAGAAAATTTGCCAACACTTCCAAACCAGAAGTTTGAGTTTGAAAATGCTGAAATACATTTGTCATCTGCACCAACTAAACCCAAAACAAATAGAGAATACTTTCAAAAAGTTGATTTAGGCATTTCCCATAAATATAATTCAGATCTTTCCACTCTACAAGAGCTTCAAGAAAAAACAGATAAGCAAATTGGCGAATTACAACAATTAATTCGTACACAACAGAATACACAAAAGTCATTGCAAGAGTCAATAATGCGCTCACATAAAAATGTAAGGTCTTCTAGACCTATGGAACAGAAAATGCATCTGTCTTTAGACGGACCAAGGAAAGTGATGCTAGGTCTTCTAGACCTACAGACATTGCTTTTGGGACGACAGCGTCCCCAAGGTACTCAAATAATCCCATTTCAAAATTCGATTACAATGTTACAGATATTTAGTCTTCTAGACTGAATATGAAATCAAAAATGACCACCGATGGAATACAGTCTTATAGACTGGATGACCATCAAGATCAAAGAGGATTACAGTCTTCTAGACTGGAATCCTATCAGACAGTAGAGCTTGGCATACAGTCTTCTAGACTGAATGCTAATCAATGTAGGTCTGATTTTCGGTCTTCTAGACTGGAACCCCAGCCAAGTATTAAAACAAATAGCCAACAGTTTCCCAAATCGGAGGCCATGTACATTGATGCCGATAGTAAAGGTCAGTCTTATAGACTGGATGATGAGTGGAGAGTAACTGGTGATCTTCATTCTTATAGACAAGACACTGGTATCTCTCAACAGGTAGGCAATGAAAAAGCAAATGTAATTCAAAACAATGCAAAAGAGTTAAGCCTCAACGAAAAGAAAATGAAGCCCATGTCTCAGGACCAAGTGTCTGAATTTCATCCTGAAATTTACTCTCAGCCCAGGTCACGTTCCCCCAAATTCGTATCGATGAACAGAAGAGGGGATCCACTTAGAACTCCCCGGAATTTAAGATTCGATGGAAGGACTAGTTGGTTTTCCTTTAAAAAGTTATTTGATAGCTACAGGTCTGTATATGATTGGTGTGACCAGGAATGTAGGGACTACCTGACCTGGAGTCTGGAGGGCAAAGCACTTGATTACTTCACCATTGCTACCAGAATAGGGGAAGATTACAGCTTTGATGAAATTCTGAGAAAGCTTGAAAGTAGGTTTGGATCAATTGATCTAACCGAAACAACTAGGGTGCATTTTCAAAATGCTTCTCAAAGAAATGAAGAATCTCTAGAAGAATGGGCAGACAGGGTTATGTCACGGGCAACTTCAGCTTTCAAAGATCTGCCTGAAATCTATAGAGTACAAGAAGCAGTGTCAAATTTTTGTCAAGGATGTCTCGATAAGGATGCAGCAAAACATGCATGCTTTGAACATCCTAAGAGCATACAGGAAGCCTTAAATGCCGTAAAGCATCGCCAGTACATCTCACAGGCAGTTGATGGGCAGAAAACAAAAAATCGCAGACGCGATGATTTGTCTGTCAATGAGATTACATTAGAAGATGTAAAAAAGATAGTAAATGGGGTTTTAACAGCAAACAAGTCAGAAAATAAAACAAGTACAAAACAAAATAAAGCAAAATTTGACGAAGAATGCTTCTTTTGCAAAAATATGGATCATTTTAAACGAAATTGCAGAAAATACAAAGCATGGTTGAAAAGAAAAGAAAAGAAACAAAATGAGTCAAAAGAAAATAAAGATTTAAACGAGTAAGGACTGAGGCCGAGGACCACGCCCCTCAGTCCTGTGTCAAGGAAATTACGAGTGGTCAATCATAGTTGCCCTAAAAGAGAAGATGGTACACTCAGAGGAAAAGGCTTCTAGTCTTAAGAATGTACAATACCAAGTTGAGGCTTCTAGTCTCAATAAGGTCAACACAGAAACTAGCCATACAGATATGCACAACAATGAAGATGTTTTAAAGGTACATAGGGTTTGTGCAGGTTCCTCCTTCATCTATTTGAAAGTCGGGGGGAAAATTGTTAAAGCCAGGATTGATTCAGGGGCAGACATTTCAATCCTTTCAACTACCACCTACAATGAATTAAAGGAAAAACCTCAAAAAGTTAAAGATGTGATCATGCAAATGGCTGACAAGGAAAATGTTTTGAGGGGCTTCATAACAAAGCCTATACATTTGGGTATTGGTAACCAAAATTTCAAAGAAAGGCTTTACGTGGCACCCATAGCCGGTGAGATGTTGCTGGGGCACGATATCATGCACCATCTTGGTGTACTCCATGATATGTGCTCAGATACGCTCATAGTTAATGGGGAGAAAATACCAATTACCACTCATCTAAAGGATGGCAAACCGTTAGTTGTCAGAATTTCTTTGACCAGGAAAGTTGTGGTACCTCCTAACTCTGTAGTAAAGGTTCCAGGAAAATTGACAGATCCAATTGGGGATTATTGTTTAGAACCTGAAGACATTGTCTGTAAGAAAGGAATTCTAATGCCACGAACTATTAGACTTTCAGGGGGTAAACCAATCTTATGTTTTGTAAAACCCACCGACAATTTCAAATCGTTCAGGAAAAACGATATAATAGCCAGTGCTTATGAAATTGAATCTGTTTTTAACGATATTGGCAATCAAGATTTGTCTTTTAGTCAAATGAGTTGTGAGGGATCTATTTCCGTGATGGCTTCTAGCTGTAACGATTCAGATCAGACAACAAATTTGCCAAAACATTTGCAAAGTGTATTCGAAGCGTCAAAATCACACTTAAATTCCAGTCAGGCAGGACATTTGGCACGGGTCCTACGGGACTACTCTGATGTCTTTGCTGAAAATGATTTTGATTTAGGCAGCTTTATGGCAATAGAACGTGCTATAAACACTGGAGATGCAAAGCCTATTAAGCAAAAGATGCGTAGAACACCAGCATGCTTCGTCAATGAAGAGGAAGCTCACCTAGAAATGATACTAGATGCTGGTGTCATCCAGGAATCATGTTCTGAATGGGCTTCCTCTCCCGTTCTCATAAGAAAAAGAGATCGACCAGTTCGCTGGTGTATAGATTGTAGAGCCTTGAATGAGTTTACTATAAAAGATACATTTCCATTACCTTTGGTCAAAGATTGTTTTAGATACCTTGGCTGGGAATGTCTGGTTTTCTAAACTAGATGCAAATTCCGCATACTGGCAAGTCCGTGTCAAGCCAGAGGACCGTAGGAAGACGGCATTTTTGACAAAATTCGGATTGTTTGAGCATATTAGAATGGGTCTTGGGCTGACAAACGCCCCGGCTACATTTTCAAGGGTAGTGAACTTTATTCTAAAAGGTCTGACATGGCAAGTTGTTCTAGCCTTTTTGGATGACATCTTGGTCATGAGGAAAACATTTGAGGATCACATAAGAAACTTGTGGGATGTTTTGCAAAGGTTCAGAGTATATGGCATGAAATTAAAGCCAAGGAAATGTGTTTTCTTTCAACCAGAAGTTGAATTTCTGGGTAGAAATGTCAGTGGGGATTCCCTCTCAATGACACAGAAAGACACAGAAACAGTCAGAAATTGGCCCGAGCCAACTTCTGAAAAAGATATAGAAAGGTTTCTTGGGCTAGCAAATTACCACAGGTTGTTTGTCAAGAATTTTGCAGATCTAGCCCAACCCCTGTACAAACTGACAGGGCGTTGTCCCTTTGTTTGGGGAGAAAGGGAGAAAAAGTCCTTTTAAGCTTTAAAAACAGCATTGACAAGCCCACCGGTATTAGCAATGCCTAACACAATGGACCATTTTATCTTGGATGTAGATGCATCCAATGTCGCCATAGGTGCCGAACTTATTCAAGTTCAAAATGGTGCTGAGAGAGTCATTTCTTATAGCGGTTTTTCTCTAACACCAGAACAAAAGAACTATTGCACTACCAGAAAAGAGCTTCTCGCCATAGTTAGATTTACCAGACAGTTTCGATATTACCTTTTAGGTAACATCTTTACTGTACGTACCGACCACTCCAGTCTTACTTGGTTATTGCGGTTCAAAGAACCGCAAGGTCAGCTGGCTAGATGGATTGAGGAACTTTCCCAATACCATATGATAGTAAAACACTGTGTGAGCATCAGACATGGAAATGCGGATGCACTCTCAAGGATCCCAGATCCTTTAAGTCCATGTTCTGATTATGTAGCTGGCATTAAGCCTGAAGATCTGCCATGCGGAGGTTGCCACTACTGCTCAAGGGCATATCGACAATGGGCAAAATTTTGTGAAGACATCGATGAAGCAGTAGGTTTAGCAAAGCGCACAAGGGAGGCAACCAGGGGGTGCACCATACAGGGGCAGAGGCTCAGGAAAATAAACCAAGCTCAGTGGGAATTAATAAAATAGCTAAAGAGGCCCCAAGGGTAGGGCAAGGGGGTCAGGGCGGTCTTTTAGATCTCATGGCCTCGGGCAATATCCAAGGACTGGGCGAGACAGAAGCCCATTTTGACATTGTGGCATCATGGGAAGACTTTTGTCCTCACATTTCATGTTGCAATGTACAAACAAGCACTTGTAGTGCTCATCAAGTGGTCGACGAACCACAAACTTGGGGTTATTCGCATACAGATATAAGGGAAGCACAGCAGAGCGACAAGAAGCTAGGCATGCTTTTAGCGTGGCTAGAACAGAACAAGCAACCAAGTTAGAAGGATGTCTTCTTAGCTAGCGTCGAAGAGAAGAACCACTGGTTGAATAAGGAGATGTTTCATCTCAGAAATGGAGTATTGTTTAAACATGATAAAAAGGAGAGGGGGGTCGCTTTTAGTGATCCCTGACAGCCTCAAAGAGTCTGCTATGTCCCTCCATCAAGACATTCCATCATCAGGTCGTCAGGGAGTAGCCAGAACTAAACAAAAACTTAAAGAAAAGTTTTACTGAAAATTATGTTCTCACATGCGATGTGTGTAACAAAAACAAGAAAAATAAACATTATGGCAAAGTCCCTCTTACAGAATTTCAGGCCGGTGCACCTATGGAAAGGGTTCAGATTGATTTTATAGGCCCATTACCAAAGACAAAAAATGGCAATGAACATTGTCTCATGATGGTGGACCAATTTACTAAATGGGTGGGATGTATCCCCCTACCATCTCAGCGGGAGGAAGAAACTGCAAAAGCTACAGTGGACAACTTCTTTTCGCGCATGGGGTTCCCTCTCCAGATTCCATCTGATCAGGGAAGAAATTTTGATGGTAAATTGTTTGAGTCCCTTTGTAAGAGCTTACAGATCCACAAGGCAAGGACCACTCCTTATCGGCCTTCGGCCAACAGTCAGGTTGAACGATTCAACAGAACCTTGTTGGATGCTGTCAGGTGTTTCTTGGGGAGAAAACAAGGTAAGTGGGATCAATACATTCAACAAATTGCAATGGCTATGAGGGCATCAGTTAACAGGAGTACTGGGTACACTCCTAACAAATTAATGTTGGGGAGAGAAGTTAACACTCCAGCACAATTGATGTTTGCAAACCAAAAAGTCCAACCAAAGGACTATTGTGAGTATGTATCAGATCTTGAAAGAAATTTGCAAATAGCTCACGATACAGCAAGAGCAAACTTAAAATGTTCCTCAAAGCGAATGAAAAGAAATTATGATCTCAAGATCTTGCTAAGACCTTACGCCGAGGGTGACATTGTGTATCTTTTAGATACAGCTGTCATTAAGGGTTAGTGCAAAAAATTAAGTTCACCATGGAAGGACCCTGCCATTATCATCAAGAAAATGTCACCTTACATTTATAGGGTGCAATTGAATAAGTCCATATTTGTCGTAAATCATGATAGGATGATGTCTTGCAGGGATCGTAACTTACCTGCTTGGATAAAAAGATACAAGGAGTCAGCAGACGACCAAATAATGCCCCCAGATGGAATGGTATCATGGGTCCTGTGTGAATGTAAGCATTTCAGACTCCTTGCAAATTGACAAATATAAGTGCAAAAAATGTAAGGTAAATGAAACCAGAGGGGAATATTAAGAATGTTTATACTCCATTTCAGACTTCAGGATGTCAGATCTTACCAATACAGAGGTAACCAAACTCTTGAGCGGTGACTTCACCGTGGAAGGCCTGCCCAGGTGGGAGGGGGACCAGACTTCTAGTTTGGTATCCTTCTTCGTGGACATTACCGATATTCAGGCCGAACAGCTGCTCTAATCTCCTGAACCCACGGACCCAGACGAGGCGACTGAGCTTAAAGAGAGTGCGGGTAGTCAACCCAGCTCGCCGTGTCCGACAGCTCGAGTAGAGGCAGGAGGGACTTCTAGCCCCAGACGATCCCAAAGGCTGGCTGCGGCTTCTAGTCCTGCCAGTGCGGAGGGCACAAACCCCAATGTAAAGTCTACCCCGACACAACCTGTTAAAGAAAGATCTCTAAGCCAGACTCGACTAAAGGTAAAGGTAACCGACAGGGCACTGTCACGTCAGCTGGGCCTGCGGGTATTCAGATACATGTAAGGAATGTTGGCTGTTATACGGAGAAGAAAAGGCCCTTGAGAGAATATTTCCCTCAAATAAGGAAAAAGCAGTGGACTGAAGCCGTTTAGCAAGCAAGGGAAGAAAGAAACAGACGCACTAAAAAGCCAACAAAAGTACTGTCCTGTAGCGTCCCGGAATGTACTTCCACAGAAACACGTTTCATGAAACCGCAGGCATTTAGGGAGCACATTCCTGGGATATTTCACGAAGGGCTTCCTTACGATGACAAACATATTGATGCACGCAGGGTTAAAGCTTTGGAACAGGCGGCAAGATGGTTACTTGGGAATACAGCCACTTTGGAGGACCTACTATCCTTTTTAAGGATTCAGCGTCTTCTAGACACTGTAGGGCACGCTGAGGTTTCAGAGGTACAACAGAATGCCATGCAACCAGAGGTCTTCGATTTGGCTGAGGCCAACTCTCCAGGAGTTCTGGTCTAGTGGAAGGTACTTCTGTTAATAGTGGCTGTCTTGAACCAGGAAGAAAGAGAGGAAGACAAATTTTGGAGAGTCGACTCATGATTGCCATGTATGTCAAACTTCTCAATATAGTTGACTCTCATTTCCATCTAGACCGTACTCTGACAAATTAGGTATTTCTGGTAAAGATTCTTTGCAGGATATCCTTCAGGCTATTCCAGTGGACCCAGACGAGCAGATTAACCTTGTTGGAACCGTAGCCGTCTACTGTGATCCAAATACCTCCCCATCACCTCAATCTCTTCTAGACATTGAGCCAGAAAGGAAAGTCGCAGTGGGCCTTCATCCAAGATATGCTTCTTTCCCAGTTCGCAAGATGGATGAAGCCATTAGATGTTTTACATCCTTAGTACAGCATCCACGCGTTTGTGCTTTGGGAGAAATAGGATTGGATAGAACCGAACCGGTAAAGGATTGGTCTAGCCAGCTGATACTACTGGAAAAAGTTCTGCCATTGCTACAGGATAGACACGTTCTTGTATTGCACTGTAGGGGGATGGATGGAGATTGTGGAACAGAAGCCTTCCTGCATCTACTACTCTTTGTACGGAAACATGTCAAACCTGCTCATCGAATCCACTTGCATTGCTTTACTGGAAACCCGTATGTTGTTGAGAGATGGTTACAGGCATTTCCCAACACCTTTTTCACAAACAAGATCAAGTCTTTAAGACCAGACCAGATTGAGGCACTTAAGGTGTTGGGTGAGGACCACTTACTGCTGGAATCAGACGCACCCTATTTCACTGTTGGGAGACATCGAGTATCGTCACCTGGACAGCTTTACACCGTAGCGAGACACATGGCTCGTCATCGAGGGCTTTCCGTAAGTAGGGTGTTCCAACTTACAACAGAAAATGCGCGCAACCTGTACTGGAACGAGTAATGGCAGAACTGTGGAGTACTGGCCTCAAGCCATGCCCCACTCCAGTAAAATACGGGCTTTAGTACTGGATGGTTATCCAGGGAAATTGGTTAATGGCTGTGTGAAAGTCGTATACTGTCGGGTTACCTAAACATTGCAAAGCTTTTAGTTTTGCAAACTCATCTCCGTATCAGGAACCACTAAGACTTCAATTTTGCTTATGAATAGTCAAACGTAATTCTGGGTATCGCAAGGCTTTTAGTTTTGCATAGAATCCTATTACTCAGTGAACACTTAAGAACATTCTACTAGAATTAGTGGACAGTTATAAAAGCAGGGCTTTTAGTTCTGCATAAGGACTTCAGACAAGGCTTATAGTTTTGTCACAACAATTTAAATCTGGGCTTAGAGATCAAACACAAGGCTTCTAGTCTTGTAAGAATTACTAACAGTAATGGGCTTCTAGTCCATATAACCAATGACTTTGAGTGAATATTTCGATGATAGTTCCACAGGATTCCAGCATACATTTAGTGAGGATACCACTACCACTATTTTGAGAAAGTCGGGGGGAGTGTTGTGACGTGTGCAAAAATATCTACTCGCAACATTTCGGCGCGGGAAAACCGACATCCGGAACCCATCTACGAAGTACTCACTCTCTTGGTAGCAGGCGACCCGTGCAGACGTTGAAAGGAACTTATCTCTAGAAGGACGACGCCTAAACAGCATTTTTCTACACGGAGACAGTAAAGCAACCACAATAAGGAAAGGTAATATTCCCCATTCCCTTTTTGCATTTAAGGCCACTCACTTTATAAACACAATGACGTCACGGCATTCTAAATCGAAAATTATTTATTTCGCTCTTATTGTTGATAATTGTTGGTTTCCTTTCGGCTCTATGGTAATCTTACGACAGAGTATGTTCCCTGAACCCGGAAATTTACGCACAAAACCTGTTTTTCGTTTCAAATTGGAAGGCAACGTTCACATGACGCATCATGTGATTTTTGTTTACATCGTCTGCTATTCCGGTTGCCAAAACCCTGTTGTGACGGATGTCTAGCTAATATTCTTACTGTCTTCATTGAATTTGCGGCTGAACCACTCTATTTACAATATTTCTGACATCTCACTCTTTCCTCATAGTTGGCTTGGTTAGTTTTGATCGATTTTAAAGCCAAATTTGTTAGCATTGTGGACATTTTCCATTGCAGTTTAGCCTGTGATGCCATAGCCAGACATTCTCTTGATTTTGTTGCAGAAAAAGGGTCCAACCATTGAATTTTTTTTTTTATTTTCACATTTAAATCTCCTTTTTTCTTAATTTTCAAATCTTGAAAACCAGTTTTCAGTGTGTTTTTAAAGAAAAGCGAAGGCAAATTTTATCTTTTGCTGCCTAATTTGTTGTTCACAGGATTCATGCAAAATAAGAGATTTTTAATGTCCCCACATCGAAAGATCGGGGGCATATTGTTTTACCTTTGTCCCTCTGTCCATCCGTCCATCTGTCGGTCTGTCCTTCCATCCGTCTGTTCGAAAACTTAACATTTTCCTTTTACTGCCAAAGTCTTTAAGTCACAAGGCTCATATTTGGTATGTAGGTACATCTCATCGATACGCATCTTTTGGTACCAAGGTAAAGGTCATCCATCAAGGTCAAGGTCAAATATAAAGGTCGCGTATAAAAAAAATAGCCATTACGGGGACATTAGTGCTTCACAAACACATCTTGTTTCAATCTTGATCACATGCAGATCTAGATATATCTATTTTTGTGTGTGTCAAACCGTGTAAGAAAGTAATGTTATTACAAAGTCCTAGGAAACGGTTATTATCATACAACATGTAAATAATATCTTCATTTAATGCTACCATCAAATGATAATGGCAATAATTAGAAATATATATTCTTTAACCTATTTATAAATAGGAAAAATAATCAGCAGTTGTCATAGTCCTGCCGTCATCTGCGTTGGAGTGCAAAAAAATTGTTTACATCAATACGTATGTAGTTCATAGACCATACTCCGTGCAAGTCTATAGTTTGATACCTCACATATATATGAGTTGTATTTAGGTATCATCTTTATTCATTATAAAACATTTTGTCAAATATTTTCATTTTTTGCCATACATCAATATATACTGGCACTGTTAAACCACAAACAGTCTTGTTGTAATTGCAAATCAATTTGAAGAGACAGGTAGCTTAAAATGTTGCCTTTGATATTCACTTTTATTTACACATGTATCTCTTGATTTTCATTTCCTTTTCATATGTGTTGATGCAAAGTATATCAACTCGGCACCATTCTGACATTTTTGTCCCTTAAGGAATTCTAATTAACAGTTGCCTAGCCCCGATATCTCACTTGGTGATGCCATGGGCTATAAATCTAGGGTCGCCATTTTAAGCTAATTTGAAGCCTTGCTCTGCTAACATTATTTCGGACATTGACAAAAGTCAATAATTGCACTCATAAAAATTCAAGACATTTCATTGGTTCAAAATGCGTCAATTGGTCAAATTTTATACAAGTATAAACGCAATTGGAATTATTTTTGGAAAATTCCAGAGCTATCTTTTGTTCTAATTAAGAGGGAATGCAATTATAAGGGTTGAAATATATCATCGCCAGCGTTCATTGAAGTATAAACTGAAATAGCCTAGAACATGGCAAACATAACGCCCTACGGGCGAAAAATGATAGTTTTTCATCTACATTGGATGAGCAGCTGGTAAATTACAGACACACATTGTTAGGTGGATCAGCTATCCCAATACAACTGAAAAAATACTGAAAGGGATGTTTATCCCTTCCATCCTAGCATCTACGTAAGAGTCATGCCATATTCATGTTTATCAGCTTAGTATTGTTCTGTGAAAAGGGGTGTAATGTATCAAAGAAAGCTGTCAATTATGAAAAGAATGGATCATGTAGGCTTACAGTTCACCTGTCTATTACAGGTGGCTAGGATTGTATGTTGTGTTTGTACTGAAAGGTTTGACAGAGAGAGATCTATATGTCCAATATAAATGAAAAAATGTTGAAGCAGTTTTATATCTTATATAATCTTTAGCAGTTAAATGAAACAAAAAATTAAACAAATTTGTATCAAACCCCCTTTTCACAGAGATCTGTCTATGACTTATTTTCAGATTTAGGATGCACCACGTTTGTTTTTCATTTCATTTTCAGATGGAACAATACATTTTTGCAACTGATTCAAGGGGGGCAAACTTTGATAAATTTTTGAAAGATGTACCTTCATTTCATGGGTCAAATACCCACTTGATAATTGTTCCTGGTGCCAAAATATCAACCCTTAAAACTTTAGTTAATAATTTTTTTTTTTCTCTCTAAAACAATATTTTCATGATGATCAAACTTTCTATGTTACAATAGCAGCTGGAATTTGTGACCTCACTAAAAAAATGTATCACTCTGGAGGAAGTGAACTTGTATACACTCACAACGAAGATAACATCAATAATGGGTATGTGTATTCCCCGGCCCCACTCGATAAAAATAGGCTATAATTCCCGGCCCCAACGGCCCCCCAGGCTAAATATTTTATTTGTGTGCCAAATTTGAAGAAAGTATCCCCAAATTAAAGCTTAGGTTTTGACCTTTCTAATGGTATATAGAAACTTGACTTTTCATTCATGTATGTTTGTGATATATGCGTTTGAATTTTGTAATTTTTTTTACAAAAATGTTTCAAAATTTTTAAGGGATAGAAATCCGGCCCCTATATTTTAAACTTTATGTTTTCAATGAATGTTAAAAAAACAACATGATATTAAAGTCCTGAATTTGAGCTTTTATATAATACCAAGAAACTGAAATTTGACGTAGGCGTTTTGTAGTTATAAGCGTTTTAATTATGACAAATTTTAGAAAAAAAATCGAGATTTGAGTCATGTCGGGTATCCGGCCCGGCTATTAAAAAATTCACTATTAAAATATTATAAAATTTTATGATTTAATTTCAAAGATTATTAAATAAGCTTTTTAATGGTATATAGAAATTACAAATTGGTGCAGTCGTTTTTGTGCTATAAACGTTCTAAATTAATCAATTTTTAGACAGATACTGTATACAGTATGTGGAATCATGGGAAATGTAACACATACGGCCCCTGCTTATTAGACTTACTTTTCTATCTAATATGCATTTTTTGGAATAATGTTAAAAACAGTATAATGTAAGCATTTTGACGAAATTTAGAACCTAAAGATTGGCGCATGATTTTTTTTTGAGGTATTAGCGTTTCAGTATAGAAATATTTGGAAGTTTCTATGTGTATTGAACGGGTAAGATATCCGGCCGTATAATAAGGTTTCTTGCTCCCAATGTAATTTATGGCTTTTTTTTTTTTTTTTTTTGTCTTGGAAATATTGAGAAGTTCATTCGGGCCATACATATCTAATAATGATAATCGAAAACGAGAACAATTTGTGGTATACATTTTCATTTATTGCAATTATTCCAATTTATAAACAGTACTATATCATGTTTAGAAAAAAAAAAAAGCACAACGTCGAAAGAAAAATACATTGTGTGAGAGTCAGCATACAGACTTTGTATATATTGAGCACTGCACGAGACTAAATACAAATGGGTCATGCTGTTTGAAAAGGATGCTTAATATATTTGCAAAAAAATATCGACCTAGGTCAATATGCGCAGTCCGCGCAGGCTGACCTGTGCAGAAAGTTATAGATATCAGTTGAAAAATACATTGTGTAAGAATCAGCATACAGATTTTGTATATATTGAGCACTGCACGAGACTAAATACAAATGGGTCATGCTGTTTGAAAAGGATGCTTAATATATTTGCAAAAAAATATCGACCTAGGTCAACATGCGCAGTCCGCGCAGGCTGACCTGTGCAGAAAGTTATAGATATCAGTTGAAAAATACATTGTGTAAGAATCAGCATACAGATTTTGTATATATTGAGCACTGCACGAGACTAAATACAAATGGGTCTTGCTGTTTGAAAAGGATGCTTAATACATTTGCAAAAAATATCGACCAGGTCAGTCTGCGCAGTCCGCGCAGGTTGACCTGTGCAGAAACTTAAAGATATCAGTTGATCAGTTTCGGCATGTCTCAATTCTCTGTCACAAATGAAAGGTGAACTAGTTTTAAGTAAGTTTGGCGCCATTTTCTCCTAAGAAACGGAAAAATCTTTCGTGGAACTTTGCATCGCGTTTTTCTAATCTTACAAACATAAATTTCCGTTGTTGAGTTACATTGATTTTGTCGTCTGCAAAGTCTTTAATTTCGGACGATTTTAAAATTTTGTCATGTGGTAAAGAGTCATAATCCCATTATCAGTGTATTTTGCTACTGTGCTACTGTGGTGTCATGTGATAAAGAGTCATAATCCCATTATCAGTGCATTGTACCACTGTGCTACTGTGAAGTCGCGTGCCTGATTACGTCAACCCTTTGTTTTACTCTACATTACTTTAGTTTGCCTATGTATTTTGAAGATTAAGGTTAAGTTTATTTTTTATGGCAAGGCCTTTATATCTGCATCAAATTTTATTAGAAATAATAGATACGCTTATATATTAGGTAAACACTCACATGTGTAATAACATTTCAGTATCTTGATTTCTCTGAGGTTGATTGGGCAAATGATGGACTGAGATAAGACAAAAAAAAAAAAAAAACTTAAATTACTATCATATTCATCAAATGAAGGTATATTTTCTGCTTGATGTAAAATAACACAGAGCTGGCGGTGTGGTTCAGAGATCACACTGTACGTTCTGTGCCGTCTGATCCTGATCCATCCCAACAGTCGGCAATCGGCATAAAGAAGAACTAAACTTGTTACATTAAGGGTTAATACACGTGATCTTAGCACAGCGCAAACTTCTGTGAAGTCGTGTGGTAGAATGTACGAATCCTGAACTTACTACAGACACACTTAGTCAATTTTGGATGGTTTTATTCAAAGAATGGATAATGTACTCACCGAGAAAAACGGCACCACCTGATAGATCTCATCCTCCTTAAGGAAATCTTGGGTTTTGTAATCAGGATATGAAAATACAGTGTACTCCGTTAACGAATTCCACAGATACTTAATCTGACTATGACCTATGACAAGGGCCATAGTTGTTTAATGATATATTCCAATAAGTGAAAAAAAAAAAAAAAAAAACTGGACACGAAATTTACACACACTAAAAATCCCTTCTTTTGCAAATAACAAATGAGACACACAAGCACTCTTATGAAAATTATACAGTTCTGTGAGTCAATGGAACGAAAGTGAAATGGAGATAATATTGTAAAACGGTTGACAGATTAAAATTAGATTTATAGTTTTGTGTCCGTTCTTGGATAAAATGTTATATATCAGAAGGCAGTAACCAATCAAAATTGTTCAAAATTTATGGTTTTATAATTAAAATTAACGTCGTTGTTTGCAAAACGTGGGGAACAATTTTTCGCATTTAAAATGACTTTATATAAAATTAATGAAGTTTTAGTTGTTGCCTCTTTGAATTTCTTTTTACTTGAATTTAATTACGTAAACTCTCATTCAGAGAGTAAAATGATTATTCTTTGTTTGGGATTTCATCAAACACTTTTAAAGACAAAGGATAATACTTTAAGAACCAAGCAAGTCGTACGATTGTAACAAAACTGTGAAAATCACTATAGTACAGAAGGATCCACCAGTCTAATCTTTCATAAGGTGTTATAATCAGTAACTATTGTGCTAAAGAGAGAGAGAGAGAGAGAGATTTGTATTTAACCCATTGTATATCTGTCCCTTTCATAGGCAAATTTTACATTTTGAACGTGTGCACAAGCTTTGCATTTTGACAATTCTAGATTTTAGTATTGTGATAGAGTTAAAACTTGTAGACGGATTTAGGGATAACATATTGAATTGGGGTCATGAACGAAAGAAATCAGTTAGATAACATTCCATTACTTTTTGCCTGATTTTTTATTTTCATATACCGTTTAAAAGCCACAAACACAAAACTTTCTTTTTAAAGTAAATTCATTGATAGTTACCACCAAATTGAAATAAAAAAAAAAAAAAAAAATATTGTGAATTGTGTATATGCCGAAAAGATATGGCGAGTTTTGTACCTATCTGTCTTACACGAGATCTCAAAAAATATTTTAATCAGAGTATTGTGTTTTATGTCATATTAGTTGTTTAAATATAAGCTTTCATTTGGAATTAATTTTATCAGAATTAAAATTAAAGACAAAATACTGTTATACGGGCCCGGATTTGAGGGAAAACTCAATCAATTTACACAGACGGTCGATCATTTCAAAGATCTATCATTCCAATAATTTCTATCAGAATTTACTCAGAATTTACTCATTTTTACACCGTTTGAAAGTATAAAACGTACAATTTTATCTATAAATGCTTTCCACTACATTTTCCATGAAATAAAGAATTTAACACGGGGGCCGGATTTGTGAGGAAACTCACTAGATTTACATCGTGGGTCGATCATTTCAAAAACCTACTAATCCATTATTTTCCCATTGGAATTCACTAATTTTTGTACTGTTGGAAAGCCAAAGACTTACACTTTCATTTAGAAACAATTTCCGCGAAGTTTTCGATGAAATAAAGGATTTATCATAGGGGCCGGATTTGTGTAATTCATGAAATACCTGGAAGAAAATATGAAAAACTTACCCATTTTTGATTGATAATATTTCACAAAATATTTCAATGATCATATTGTATTTTATATCATATGAAAGGCTAATATCTAAGCTTTCATATAATACTAATTTCAACAGAATCAAGCAATAAATAAAAGATTTAGTTGGGGCCGGGAATTCTAGCCAATTTTTACGAGTGGGGCCGGGGAGTACACTTTGCCTCAATAATGTCAAATCTCTGCTTAAATATCATTATTCATTAAATTCAGCAAAATATAAGATAAAGCATGTGCACATTGCTCCTGTAAAACATTTCCAAGTATAATGACTTTAACATGACAAGAGGTATGCTCAAATATATGTGCCATTCATCAAATGTTCAAGACCAACAGCTGCTTCTTGAACAAGACATTTCTTCCTTAAATATGTATATATCTTCTCTTAATGATGAGTATGTTAAACATTCTGTACGATGGGATAGGGATTTGTTGT
The DNA here is from genome assembly GCA_945859785.2 of Tridacna gigas. Classification (NCBI taxonomy): domain Eukaryota; kingdom Metazoa; phylum Mollusca; class Bivalvia; order Cardiida; family Cardiidae; genus Tridacna; species Tridacna gigas. Next base: position 34,463,737 of record OX244044.2, read on the forward strand.
TATGTAAAACTAAAAAAAGAGGTAGAAATGGATCAAGTAAAGTAAAGACAAAAATAATTTCTTATGACTGTTTGTATGATGGGGTGCATCCATCACCAGAGTTATATAGAAAATGGTACAATTACCTTTGTAACCCAATCTTTAAAGACTCAGAAAATGGCAGAATAAATACAGAAAGTAATCATAATTTTGATAATTCATGGGACTTTAAAAGACACAATTTCAGCTATGAATGATTTACTCATTGCTAGACGACAAAATTTTACTCTGGTTCAAATTGAAAGGAGTTGCAGACAACAAAATAATTTATATTACTTTTTTTCTTGAACATATTAGTAAACCACTAAATTCTAGACAGGTTGAAATTGAAAGCTGTTGCAGACGACAACTTAAATATGGCCCAGTCTGTGAAATTTGAGTCAGAGAGATTAAAAAGTATTGTGGGAAAAGAAAAAATTCTAATTACTAGCATTTGCTTCTTTTTCCACATTGTTTTCCAAAGCTGTCTTTCTCAGGGGTGTTGAAATTGGTGATAGTGTGGTAATGGGTTAATAGAGAAGAAAACATTAAAGGAAAAAAATAAAACCTGGTTACCAGCATATGTTTTACATAGTATCTTATTTGTCGTCAAAAAGCATAAACATGATGAATGAATGCAATGTAAACCATTAAATTTTCTGTATAAATTATCACTATAATAATTTTAATCAATATTTGTGGGTGACATGTAAGTCACTAACAATACCATGCTTTTGTAGTAACTTACTGTAAAGTTTAAATTATAATTACTATACACTGTGTATATAGTTTGTTTGATTTTCTGTTTGTTTTGTATCAATTATCAAAAAATTGTATTTAATATTATTATAAAGATTATAAAGACAAATCTGTAAGTAATCAGTTAACTGTGGGTGACATGTAAGTCACTTACAGAATATTGATCTAAACTTCATTCTGTCTTCACATGTAGATTTGTTGGGGGTTTGATTAATGCTACGAAATGGTATATTCATGATATAAAAGACTGTAATGTAAAAGGCTATACATTTGCAAACAAGATTCTTGAGTAATACATGTAATCAGTTAACTGTGGGTGACATGTAAGTCACTAACAGAATTCTGATCTAAACTTCATTCTGTCTTCACATGTAATTTGTTGGGATTTGTTTAACTCTTTACCAAACGACAAAATTTTAGACTGGTCCAAATTGAAAGCATTGGCAGACGACAAATTAAATGTAGCTCAAATGATAGAATTTGTGTCCAAAAGAATAGAAAACATTGTGGGAAAAAGAGAAAATGCTGGTTACCAGCATTTTCTCCTTTTCCCACAATGTTTTCAAAAGCATTCTTTCTATAAGGTCGTTAAAAGTCGGGATTGTGTGGTAAAGGGTTAATGCTACTAAATGGTATAATCATAAAAGGCTATACATTTGCTAACAAGAATCTTCAGTAATAATCAGTTGACTGTGGGTGACCTGTAAGTCGTTAACAATATCTGAATTCAAGTTTATAAGTTTTTGTCTTCCAGTGTAAAATTGTCACAAATAATTCTTAACACTATTTAATGGAATCCTTACCTCTATTTAATGGCATTATTAAAATATAATCATAATTTAATAAAAAGATTATATGAAGAAGGTCCAGCCCCCCCCCTCCCCAGTGAGAAAATGCTTTGCCTGTTAATAAGGTAATATTAAAGATGAAGTTGGATTTATGTTTTCTTTATTTATCAGTAAAGGAGAAAGATCATTAATTGTCAATCTAATGGAGTCATTAAATCTTAACATTTTTTATTGATGGATTTCATTTATCTGTTAGCCCTAATAGTAACAACAATTTACATTGATAAATTTTTTAAAAAATCTACATTTTTCTGAAAGTCCTCTTTTAGTGGGAGGAAAAGTACTTAATGTCATCATTATGTCTTAATCAAATCATATTTATTGGTTAAATCTCTTGCATCCTTTTACAAAAGTAAACAATCTGATGTATGTCATGCACCGATAGATCTGCTTTGTAAGTTATAGTTGAAGCTAGTTTGCTGTATTTGTTTGAAGTTATATGAGTTCATTTGTTCTGTTTGTTATTATGTGCATGGTGTAAAACATTTAGTTACTTTGCTGTTTTGTACTAGATCATTAGTATGTAACCTGTCTATAAAGGTCTAAAGAGGTACAAATGATGAATTTTGTCTTCATTTGCCTTTTCGCCCAGATGAGGTTCTGTGTAGGTTGAAAGGTGCTAGCCATTCGGTTTCATAGTGGGATCGAAGGTTTCTGTTAGGCTATATTTCTAAAATAGTGTTGGAGATCATGTTTTGCGTATTGTTGAAAAGTGAAATGTTCAATTAAATTCATGAGTAATGTTCTAGCGAAAGACCGATTAATGCATCCCCGTAATGCATCACACCAAGCAAGTCACCACATGATCATGGATCCATAAAAACCGTTATGTCTAACAACCGTCTGAATCATGAGTGACCCTTTGTTAAACCATTACCGTACAATGCTGCCTTTTGACGCCCCTTGGAAAGAAGCCTTTTGAAAATATTGTGGGAAAAGGAGAAAATGCTAGTAACCAGCATTTTCTTCTTTTCCCACAATGTTTTCTACTCTATCTATGAAAAGTTGCACTACTTGAGCCATATCGAAATTGTCGTCTGCAAATGCTTTTAATTTGGACAAGGCTAAAATGTTGTTGTTTGGTAAAGGGTTAACAAGCAGAAACTATACCGAAAGCAAAAAGTCTCGACAAACAACGTTTAACTCTTATCCTACTAAATAAGTTAACCCTTTCCCAAACGATAAAATTTAGACTGGTCCAAATTGAAAGAGTTCGCATACGACAATTTTAAATTTGATGAAAATGACAGAAAGTTCTCCAAAAGGGAAGAAAACACTGTGGGAAAAGAAGAAATTGCTCGTTACGAGCAGTTTCTCCTTTTCCCACAGTGTTTTCAAAAGATTTGTACTGCAGACGCGTGAAAACCAGGACTTGTTTGGGAAAGGGTTAAATACAACTTTCAAGCCCATAGTTAAAACTCGTATAATGTTAGTCAAACTTATTATTTTTTTTTGGGGGGGGGAGAGTAAAATGTCCATATGGGACAGTGTAGATCCGAGATCAGACTGCACGTTTTGTGCAGTCTGATCTTGATCTGCACAGTCCGCAAATGGTCAGTGGGTCGCGCTTAGCAACTAAAGGGTTAACAGCAATTTCGGTGGAAAGAAAGGCTTGGCAGTTATAGTAAACATGACAATTACGTACATGAGATTGTGTTTTGTATTCGTTTGACAGAGTAATAAATGGACGTGGTTAGGCCTAACGGGAAAATAAATTAATTGCGTCATTGCGTTCGTTACTATTTTTAGGAGATAAATTACGTCACCTTACGTCTACGTCTATAGAACGTTTGTTACTATGTTTAGACACGTCGTGTATACATATCAAAATCTAAGGCTGAGTAGTTTTGCCGCAGACGACTAAAAATGGGACAGAAAAAGAATCAGCGCTAACTGTCATAATTATCGGGGGAAAACCTTGTAGACTTAAACGTGCACCAAAAACCTTAAAGTTTGTTTATTTCGTATTGAACCCCGTTTTTAAGGTTTTTCAGTTCTATCAAGACTGGTAATTTACATACGCAAACGTTTCTTTAAGTCCTTTACCATAAAATCACACGACACTCCCTGCAAGCCAGTGGCTGCTTTCCTACACAAGTAAAGTCAGAACAATGTTTAACCTCTATCCTGCTAAATAAGTTAAATGAAACTTTCGAGCTGGTAGTAAAATTCGGAATAATGCTTTTTGAAACTTATATTTTGAAAAAACAAATATCTCCTTATCGGACAGCGTAGATCCAAGATCAGACTACACGTTCTGTGCAGATCTTGATCTGCACTTTCCTCAAAATGTCAGCGAGTCGCACTTAGCAGCCTAAGGGTTAACGGAATTAGAAAAATGAATCCTTTTGCAGTGACATCATTAATCCTTCATCCTTTACCAACAATTCCGAGTTTTAACGATCCTTAGAAAAAAGAATGTTGCACATATTTTCTCCAGGATATAATACTTTCAGTGATTTGATTACCATCGGTCTATTTGACATGTTTCACGTAAACAATTATATTTATGCGCTATGGTGTAAACACTTGACCATGCCAAGTGCTCTCGTTTATTTATTTCCCAACTGACCCTGTATTCTTGTGATCCTTGAAGAGAAAAAGGTTTTTGGAAACATTTTTGCGAAAGGGCTATCCATCGGAGGCAACTGCAATATCCCAGCTCAATGCTAGCAAAATCAAGGAAAGATGTGAATTAGAAAGTTGTTGTCGTAATATAATGATGTATGACTTAGATACTGTTTATGTCAACATACAAAGAGATTTAAAGAAAGCGTCCGCCCGTCAGTCTAGCTTTCTTTATGTAGTGTTATTTTTTTACCCCTTTACCACACAATCCTGAGTTCTAACGACCCTAGAAAAGAGGTCTTTTGAAAACATTGAGGTAACCAGCATTTTCTCCTTTTCCCACAAGGTTTTCTTACCTTCCAACAACAAATTTACATTTTTGAGTTAAATTTATTTAGTTGTCTGCAAATGCTAAATTAATGGGAAAGAGTTATCGACGTACAGTGTGAATAAAACAGCCGCTTTCAGTGTTAAATTGTCAGCCTTTACACTTTATGACCGATACGGTAATAGGCACCCCATTGTACGTCAGTCCTCTCTAGTTTCGAATTTCCATTGACAATAAACGGAATGAAAGCTGTTGTTGCTGTTGTTGTTTTTTGTTTATAAATAGATCTTATATAAAGGGTTTTAATGAAAGAATTTAACGTTGTTTTTTGTAAACCCTGAAACAAATGAATATTATTTTCCAGTCGATAGTAAAAAGCAGATGTACCACTTGAAATTCGCAACTCTGAAAAAATCATAGTATCGGTGGTTGTATGTGCAAAGTCATGTTGCAAGCTCTATTCAGTCTGATCTTGATTTACACTGTCACTGTCAAAAAAAAGGGCATCATTCGGATATGAATGGAAGGAAACATCCGAATCGAGGTCCCGATAAGGTGGGTATTTCAATCCTCTAATCATAATTTCTGCACTAAAGCATATAAGCCGTGCTCCGTTATGCATTATACTAAGCAAACCATCCGACATTGTGGAACCATAAAACTCGTTTGTTTGTTTGCACCGGAGTTTAACGCCATTTTAACAGCTTTTTAGACTTATTCTTCAAGCTTTTCCAAGTTTGAAAGTAACACAACTTCTGATTGGCTAAACCAAATGGTTTAGCCAATCAGAAGGTGTGTTACTTTCAAATTTGGAAAATTTTGGAGAACAAGACCAAGAATATTCTTAAGAATGGTTGGTGAATACGGACCCTGGTCATATCATGGCGGTCAGTGACGCACCCATGTGTTTCCTGGCTTTCTCAAACCAGTACTGACAAAACTTTCTTTCCAAAGCGACTGGCTACCTTTCTCACGTGCATCAGAGGTGAGAGGCGAAAAAGTGCCCGAAAGAAAGTTTGCCTCAACCGTGTATCGAACTCACAACCACAGGTCACGAGTTAGATACGCTAACCACTGAGCTACCCGGGCGGGCTCCATGAAACCCATTTTGTCTTCCCACCGACTGAATCATGAGGTAGAATGGGCCTTTGACATGCAGTAAACTGATCAATAGCACAACCAGTTTCGACCCAAGTTAGCCTGATCTGAGTCGATACTTTTTGCATCTTCATTAAACCTCCTTTTTCACAGAGTATGGCTGATATTGTTCTTGGTAGTCATTAGAACTGTCTCATCGGGAAAATTCTAATGATTACGCGCAACAAAGGTGTTAATGAAAGTTAGACGCCGAATTTTCCACACGAAATTTTGCCACTATCAAAAAATTTATCATGAAAACCATTTGAATGAAAAAAAAAAAAATCATCGAAAAAGAAAATCTCATACAAAAATTGATTGGACGATCCGGTCACATGATCTTGAAGTCTAAATATAAACAGGAAAAAGGATTGTAATAATTGTGGTCAATAATATCGAAACTGCCAGCGCAGGGTACAACAGATTCACTCTTTACCGGAAACGATTCCGTCACGTTTCATTCGACCCCGAGAAAAAAAAATGCTGGTTATCAGCCTTTCCTCCTTTCCCTGTGCTTTTCAAAATAAATCCCATCTTTCGCAGGTACGAAACGAGCAATTTCACCGTGAGCCACAATGATTTCAGAGTCGGTCCGCTGCATGATACAAAATTTCGTCTGGGAAAGAAGAAATATATAGAACGGTTCATGTTCACCATCGCGACTTAATTAAATCAGAGCTCCAGACCGAGGGAGTACTTTTGATTTCAAAACTGAAAATATTAATTATTCTCCACTAAACCCTACGTTATGGGTACTCATTAGAATCGTCTTATCGAGACGATTCTAATGAGTACCCACAACGTAAGGTTTGGAAGAGAAATAATGGATTTAGAATACCATCACTCCCTCATATCTGGAACTCTGTTAAATTTATATGAGCCATGCTCTATGAAAAGGGGGGCTTAATGCATCTGCGAAAAGTATCGACTCAAGTCAGCTTGTGCAGTCCGCGCAGGCTGACTTAGGCCGAAACTTTTGGCTATTGGCCAATTTTCTGTATGTCAAAGGACCAGTGTACCTCATGATTCAGTCGCTTGTTAGACAAAATGGATTTTATAGATCCATAATGGCGTGATGTCTTGCTTGGTACAATGCATTACGCAGATGCATTGAGCCCCCTTATGCCAGAGCGTGGCTTATATAATAACACCTAAAAAAGGACATTTTGGTTTAAAAGTCGGCTGTTGCAGGACGAAATATAAAGTCGTCTGCACGACGTTATGTTTCCGAACAATTCCGCATTTTAACGATGAAGAAGACGGTTTTTGAAAACATTTTGGGGAAAGGAGAAAATGCTGTTAACCACCGAATTATCTTTTTTTTCCCTCACCATGTTTTTTACCATATTAAAGACAAAGCCCGTCATTTCAGTCATATTTAATTTGTCGTCTGCCAATGCTTTCAGTTTAGAATTGTTTGATACTATGTCGTCTGGTAAAGAACCAACGAGTCAAAAGTACTCACATTTGTTTTTTCGGGCCATTTGGGTCGTTGGCCGGATTTCTCACTTCCATACAGCATTCCTCATTTCCGGTTATTGTCGAAATTCCAGAGTTATTTTTGGAACAATTGCGACTAGTACACGTGGAAAAACTAATTGCACACGTCAACAATAGATAAGTGTAAATGGTTAAAATCCGCATGTTTCGAAAACACCTGGTTTTTTTTGTCATTTCGGAATCGTTTTTATTTTGTCACTGGTACGTAAATTTAAATCAGATCGCAAATTATTCTACGATGGTGCAGGCAGAACGACTGATTTTGTGTAAGGTCATGTTATAAACTGAATCGTTATCAAAACAATATAATAATCAGCACTAACATGCATGCATCTACAATTAACCCTTTACCACATAATCCCGACTTTTAATGACCCTTTAAAGGAAGCCTTTTGAAAACATTGTGGGAAAAGGAGAAAATGCTGGTAGCAATTTTCTCCTTTTTCCACAATGTTTTCTACCCGTCGCATAACAAATTTCAGTTTTTAAGTCACATTTAATTTGTCGTCTGCAAATGCTTTCAATTTGGACTAGTCTAAAATTTTGTCGTTTGGTAAAGAGTTAAATTTACTCTTTTGTTGCACTATGTCGTAAAATCAAATCTGATATCATACCATTGTTTATCTTTAATTCTTTACCACGCAATCCCGACTTTTAACGACCCCGAGAAAGAAGCCCTTTCAAAACATTGTAGGAAACCAGCATTTTCTTCTTTTCCCACAATATTTTCTATCCTTCCCGAAACTAATTTCAATTTTTGAGTCACATATTTTGTTGTCTGCAAATTCTTTCAATTTGGACAAGTCAAAAAAATCTGTCGTGTGGGTAAAGAGTTAAACAATCACCGGAAACAACATTTTAAACACCGGTACACTGTTTACAGTTAAACAAAATCAAAATTCACGTCGTAATATCCATCCGGGTTCGATGTAACGAATGTCGCAAATGAACGCGGAGACAGAGTTGGTCTAAATCAATTGTTGACATGTTTCGCTCTCTGATGCAGAGGAAAGTTTTTTTTTTTTCCCGCTTAACCCTTAGGCTGCTTATCGCGACTCAATGACCTTTTGCGAACAGCGTAGATCAAGATCAGACTGCACAGAACGTGCAATCTGATCTTTGATCTACACTGTCCGATGAGGAGATATCTTCACTCCAAAAATTCCCTTGAAACAAGAAAGTTTTTGGCTTATAATATCGGCTTGAAAGTTTCATTTCTTTTATTCAGCAGGATAAGGGTTAAAGTAGCTGGCGTTTACATTTGTTGTTTTAATTCTTTCAGCGTTATAGGCGAAAAATGCCATTCAGTGGGCTTTTGCGGACGGCATGGATCGAAATCAGACTGAAAAGAAAGTGTGGTCTGATCTTGGATCTATACCTCCCGCTTGTTTGGTTAAGCCTTTAACTCCTTTGCCCCCCATAATGACGAGTTTTAACGACCATAAGAAAGAAGCTTTTTGAAAACATTGTGGGAAAAGAAGAAAATGCTGGTAACCAGCATTTTCTCCTTTTCCACAATGTTTTCAGCCCTAACAAGAACAGAAATAATTAATTTAGCAAAAGTTAATTTGTCGTCTGCAAATGCTGTCAATTTGAACCAGTCCAAAATGTTGTCGTTTGGTAAGGAGTTACGACAGAAATATGTCTGAGTTTCAGATGTCCAAAGAGGTCGGAGGGGTCCTGCGTGGCTCTGTGGTAAAGTGTAGGAATCGTGACTTGGAGGCCCCGGGTTCGAGCCTCACTGGATCCACTGGGTCTTTTGTGGGAGTGTCCTTGGGCAAGACACTTCAGAGCCCTAACCTAATACTGGTGAAACCCAGGAAACACATGAATATGTGAGATGTCGTCGTGATGTAACTCAAATAATGTTGAAAGCGGCGTAAAACCCCATGCAATCAATCAACCAAAGAGGTCTGGCTTACACATATTGTGCTGAAAGAGAGCCGAGCCCCGTAGCTCAGTCGGTAGCGTACAGGACTTCAGAACAGGAGGTCGCTGGTTCCATCCCCGGCTTGGCCAATTTCTTTCCGAGGATTGATGATAGTCATTGCGACAGGATTCATTCCTCTACCACCGCTGACCATTGTTTCGACAATGGCTATGTGGGAAAGCAGCCAGTGGCTTGGAAAGAATATTATGCGGAGTACTGGTAAAAGAAATTCCAGGAAAGCACGGATAAGTGCACTGGCCGCCGCGATATAACTGAAATGATGTTGAAAACGGCGTTAAACATCATACAATCAATCAATCAATTGTGCTGAAAGAGCTAAACAAGAGTAAAATGCGAATACGAACGTGAAACACATGCTATTAGGTTTACCGTGACCAAGGGAATGTATTGGTGTAGGATGCAGTTGACCACTTTACTTTCATTTTTTTTTAACCAACTCATGCGTAGCCATGGACAAGTTTTTCAAACATAATGTAAACAGTGTAGACACAGAACAGACTGCACAGACCTGTGGGCTAGATGGTGATTTCGGTTATTTCGCCTGTCGGGTTGAGATCCATGGAATCCATTTTGTCCAACAACCGACGGAATCATGAGGTAAACTAGTTCTTGGACATGCAGGATTTTTACCAATGGCAAAAAAGTTTCGACTCAAGTCAGCCTCCGTGGGCTGACCTGAGTCGATCTTTTGCATATGCATTATGCCCCCTTTTCACAGAGTATAGCTCAAATAGTAAATCGGTCAGGCCTGCCATAGTGACCACCTCTACTTAGCAAGCAACCTGTTTTAGCCTTCAGAACGCCAAATAAATGACATTTCCAGTCCTGAACATATAAATGATTGCACTTTCCAGGTTTCCGTTTTCCAAAATTCCCAAGTAAGCGGACATCATTAAATTAGACTGCACATTTCGTGCGCTCTGATCTTGATCTACACTGGTTGCAAAGGCCACACATGTTGTGAAAAGCGATTGAAGCGTAAAGCAAGCATATATCCTGTACATATCGTGATAAAAATGATGAAATCAAAGCACTGAAAGTTCTGGGCGTCGTCAACGTTATAGGTATTTACATCTTTTAAGTTTCGATATTCTTTTACCCATTTGCTCTTTGTCTTGGTTTGTTCTTTGCACCTCAATAAATTACATTTTTCATGCAAATTTAAATTACCCAAGCAAACTAGTTGACAAAGCTCATATATTCGCGGTAAGATTACGAATATGAAGATTATTTAAAAAAGAAAATATGGTTGAAAGTAAAATCAAAGGTCTGAAGGGTCTGTACAGGGTATTGAAGATGAAGTAGAAACAGAACCTATGAGTTCTGTATTTTTTATCTATTATTCTTTTCTAATATCATATTTTCATATTCTAAAAAAAAACGACGTGTCATGCTGTTAAACTCATTACCAATGTTTAGATATAAAAGGTTTCTGTATGTTTTTCAGTAGCGAATAAAGTAATGGGCTATGTTTCGTCTGAAACGTACGTTGACAAGTTTAGTGATTTCGAAAGACTATTCGCGTTGCAAAATTGTCATAGATATTGCACTCTTTATGTAAATTTTTGACATTAAAACATTTCCAATCTAAGAATTTTCACGGTCAGAACTGGATCATTAGAAAAGAGAGAAAGGCTCAAATCTTAACTCTTATCCTGCTAAATAACTGAAATGAAACTTTCAAGATGAGAGTAAAAACTCAAATGTTGTTATTTCAAAGGTATAATTTTGGGATAAAAATATCTTCGTATCGGACAGTGTAGATCCAAGATCAGACTGCACGTTCTGTGCAGTCTGATCTTGATCTGCTCTGGCCGCAAAAGGTTTTTAGGTCGCACTCAGCAGCCTGAGCGTTAATCATCTGAAACAAATTATGTTTTAGAACTTGAAAATATCTTTAAATTACATGATCAACGTGAGCCGAACTCTTTACTACACAACAAAATTTTGAAATCAGCTAAATTGAAAGCAAGTGAAGACAAAATAAATGTTGCTCGGATGATGATTTCTGTCTTTGATAGGGTGGAAAGCATTGTTGAAAAAGGAGAAAATGCTGGTTACCAGCATTTTCTCCTTTTCGTACCGTTTTTTTTTTTTTTTTTCATAATCTATCTTTCTTCAGGGTCGTTAAAATCGGGATTGTGTGGTAAGAGAGTAAGCAGAAACACTGCGGCAGAGAAAGAAATAGCTCTCTCTCTCTCTCTCTCGTAATTCCCCTTGCGTCACACTGTTTCCAAAGATTTCTGCTGCAGGACGTACGTTAGGTTTCATCTGCAGAAGGCAATTTGTTATTGTGAAACCGCTTTGACTTGTCACTACTTTGTTTCCGTGACCGTGTTCGGTTTTTTTCCCGATATTTGCCGAGGCTCCTTCTGAACGGCTGTTAAGTGGGACTCACTGACGTTTGCTGACAGTGTAGATCAAGATCAGACTGCACAGAACGTGCAGTCTTATCTTCGATCTACACTGTCCGATAAGAAGATATTTTTCTCCAAAAAATAAGTTTGAAGTAGCATTATTCTGTTTTTTACCATCGACCTGAAAGTTTCATTTAACTTGTTTACCAGGATAAGAGTTAATATGTTTGTATAATAAACTCATCTTGTCGCCGTGTCCATGGTGTACAGGTATAGCTCTCTCTCGATAAACCTTTCATTATCAGTTTATATTATTGTTTATGTTTGGGATAATAGGTTTAAAATCACGTATAACTCCAACTCGATAAACCTTTCATATACAGTTAATATTATTGTATGGTTTTTTGGGAATACATGTTTAAAACCACGAACCATGATGAGATAATACAAACGTTATCGAGTTGGGTTTATAAATTATCTCGTCACGGTACGTGATTTTAAACCTGTTATCACAAACATAAACAATGATATAAAGTGATTATGAAAGGTTTATCGAGCGAGGGCTATACCATGACGAGATAATTTATAAACCCAACTCCCTAACGTTTATACTATCTCGTCACAGTTCGTGGTTTTAAACATGTATTCCCCCAAAACAAACAATAATATAAATTGTTAATGAAAGGTTTATCGAGTCAGAGTTATAAAAACATAGACACATTATTCCAAAGTAAACTTCCTTTAAATCGGAGATCTATAAATAGTTCACGTAAAAAGACGGAATATTCATTAAGTGACAAGTTAAAGCGGCTACACAATGAAAGCCTTTGTTGTTTACCAACTTTGTACTGTTGTTGATTTTGTTAAACTACCGGGCGACACTATTGTTTCACAGTTCAAATCAATTAATAGATTTAGGAGCCTAAACACCGTTCGATCTTGAGCACTCAAAATCAGTGAACAATTAGGTACTTCAACTTCTTATAAAATAATCGATAATCGAACCTTATTGACCGATTTTAAGTGATCTTACAAATCAGTTGATTCAACACTTCACACAGAGGACACCCTTGGCGTGCAACACACGAAAAGGGGTCTTCGGACATATGCGTAAAAGTGTGTCGTCCCAGAACAGCCTGCGCAGTCTGTGACTAATCCGAGACAACACTTCCCGTTTTTGTGCGATTTTCTGTTTCACGAAAGTCTGCTGTATAAAAAAAAAAAAAATCTAACGTAGTCGTAAAGTGCCGTCTCGGATTAGCCTGCGCGTACTGCGCAGGCTGATCCGAAACGACACTTTACGCAAAAGTTCGAAGGTCTCATTTCGCATGTTGCGGGCCAATGTCCTCTGTCTTTTGCAAATACAATGATTTCTTTCCCCAAATTAATAAATAATTGAATAAATATCACCACTACTTCTTCAATTAACTACTACTACTACTGCATCTGCTTATAATAATTATGATAATCATTTCCATTAGGTAATGGGGTAATCTCCCAAATTTCACAACTTACTCTGGTTTTGCGGCCAGTGTAGATAAGATCAGACTGCACAAAAAATACAGTCTGATCTCCGATCTATACTGTCCGCTGTGCTCAGACCTTCTGGACAACAGCAACTTGAAAATTGCAATCTTATTTTGGGACTGAATTATAAACTGAAAATGTCAAGTTGGTTTGTTAGGCTCTCTAAGGGTCAGTTGAAGGATGTTATTCGCTATATCCTTGATAGTGTCCGCTTTACAATCCTTTATCCTTTCAAACTTTCAAGTCGATAGTAAAAAAAAACCCAAATATTGCCTTTTCAAAGTTATTTTTTTTGGGAAAAATATCTCTTTATCGGACCGTGTAGATCCAAGATCAGACTGCACGTTCTGTGCAGTCTGATCTTGATCTACGATGTCCGCAAAAGGTCAGTGAGTCGCGCTTAGCAGCCTAAGGGTTAACTCTTCACCACACAACAATATTTTAGACTCTTCCACATTGAAAACATTTGAAGACGATAAAGTAAATGTGGTTGAAATTTCTCTTTGGATTGGCAGAAACATCGTCGGAAAAGGAGAAAATGCTGGTAACCAGCATTTTCTCTTTTTCCTACAACGTTTTCTCGGGATCATTAAAACTTGGGATTGTGTTGTGATGGGTTAAATGTTGAAAATGTTTTTCGGGTGATTTGACAGACAGTGTAGATAAAGATCAGACCTGCTAAGAACGTGCAGTCTGATCTTGAAAGCTACGTTCGGTGTCTTGAGTGATGCAGTGGCACCAGTCCTTCAAATTGATGATAATCGGAAATCTTTGAAACGACAGAAAATGGCTGTCTCTTTTATTCGTCATTCATAAGGCTGAGCACTTTCCCATGCTACAAGTGTTTGACGCTTCCAGAATGTAAACGTAAAAAAATTAGTCAAAATGTGATAAGGTTTTCCAAGATTGATTGACTGTATGGCGTTTAACGCCGTTTTCAACATTATTTCAACTATATCTCGGCGGTCAGTGCATCTACCCATCTCCTGAAGTTTCTTTTACAAGTACTACGCACAGTATTCTTTCCAAGCCACTGGCTGCTTTCCCACATAGCCATCGTCGAAACAATAGTCAGCGGTCAGAAAGGAATCCTGTCGCAGTGACTACCATCAATCCTCGGAAAGAAATTGGCCGAGCCGGGGACCGAACCAGCGACTTCCTGTTCTCAAGTCCTGTACGCCACTGACTGAGCTACCGGGGCTCAGCTGGTTCTGTGAAAAGGGAGCTTAATGCATCTACGAAAAGTACCGATTCAGGTCAGCCTGCGCAGTCCTCGCAGGCTGACCTGGACCGAAACTTTTCGCTATTGGTCAATTTTCTGTATGTCAAAGAAAACCAGTTTACCTTATGATACAGTCGGTTGTTAGAAAAAAGTGGTATTTACGAGTCCATAATTATATGATGACTTGCTTGGTATTATGCATCACGGAGATGCATTAAGTCCCCTTTTGCCAGAGCATGGCCCATTTTTTTTTTTTTTTTTTTTACTTGTTACCCATCGACAAAATCTTGGACTTGTCCAGATCGAAAGCATTTGCAGACGGCAGATAAAATGTCACTAAAATGATTGGATTCGTCTTTGATAGGTTAGAAAAGATCGTCAGCAAAGGAGAAAATATGGTAACCAGCATTTTCTCCTTTTCTGACATTGTTTTCAAAAGCTTTCTGCTGTAAGGACGCTACAACTCGAGATTGTTTGGTAAGGGGTTTTAACCATGACCTATGTTGTTCGGTGAGGGGTTTTAACCCTGACCTATATTGTTTGATAAAGGGTTTTAACCTATGACCTATGTTGTTTGGTAAGGGGTTTTAACCTATGACCTATGTTGTTTAGTAAGGAGTTTTAACCATGATCTATGTTGTTTGGTAATGGGTTTTAAGCATGACCAATGCTGTTTGGTAAGGGGTTTTAACCATGACCTATGTTGTTTGGTGAGGGATTTAAACAACACCTATGTTGTTTGGTGAGGGGTTTAAACCATGACCTATGTTGTTTGGTGAGGGGTTTAACCATGAACTATATTGCATGGTAAGGGGTTTTAACCATGACCTGTTTTGCTTAGTAAGGAGTTTTAACCATGACCTATGTTGTTTGGTGAGGGGTTTAACTATGAACTATGTTCTATGGTAAGGGGTTTTAACCATGACCTATGTTGTTTGGTAAGGGGTTTTAACCAACACCTATGTTGTTTGGTGAGGGGTTTTACCATGAACTATGTGGTATGGTAAGGGGTTTTAACCATGACCTATGTTGCTTAGTAAGGAGTTTTAACCATGACCTATGTTGTTTGGTAAGGGGTTTTAACCATGACCTATGTTGTTTGGTAAGGGGTTTTAACCATGACCTTTGTTCTTTGATAAGGGGTGGTAACCTATAACCTATGTTGTTTGGTAAGGGGTTTTAACCTCTGACCTTTGTTCTTTGATAAGGGGTTTTAACCTATAACCTATGTTGTTTTGTAAGGGGTTTTAGCCTATGACCTATGTTGTTTGGTAAGGGGTTTTAACCAGGACCTTTGTTGTTTGGTAAGGGGTTCTAACCATGACCTGTGTTGTTTGGTAAGGGGTTTTAACCAGGACCTTTGTTGTTTGGTAAGGGGTTCTAACCATGACCTGTGTTGTTTGGTAAGGGGTTTTAACCATGACCTTTGTTGTTTGGTAAGAGGTTTTTATCATGACCTTTGCTGTTTGGTAAGGAGTTTTAACCATGACCTTTGCTGTTTGGTAAGGGGTTTTAACCATGACCTTTGTTGTTTGGTAAGGGGTTTTAACCATGACCTATGTTGTTTGATAAGGGGTTTTAACCATGACCTATGTTGTTTGATAAGGGGTTTTTACCAAGACCTATGTTGTTTGGTAAGGGGTTTTAAGCTTTAACCTATGTTGTTTGTTAAGGGGTTTCAACCATAACCTATGTTGTTTGATAAGGGGTTTTAACCATGACCTATGATGTTTGGTAAGGGGTTTTAACCATGACCTTTGTTGTTTGGTAAGGGGTTTTAACCTATAACCTTTGTTGTTTGGTACGGGGTTTTAAACATGATCTTTGTTGTTTGGTAAGGGGTTTTAACCATGAACCATGACCTCTGTTGTTTGGTATGGGGTTTTAACCACGCTTTTGTTGTTTGGTAAGGAGTTTTAACCATGACCTATGTCGTTTGGTAAGGGGTTTTAACCTATGACCTATGTCGTTTGGTAAGGAGTTTTAACCATGATATTTGTTGTTTGGTAAGGGGTTTTAACCATGACCTTTGTTGTTTGTAAGGGGTTTTAACCATGCCTTTGTTGTTTGGTAAGGGGTTTTAACCATGACCTTTGTTGTTTGTAAGGGGTTTTAACCATGCCTTTGTTGTTTGGTAAGGGGTTTTTAACCATGACCTATGTTGTTTGGTAAGGGGTTTTAACGTATGACTGCACTTTCTATTTTAACTCTTTACCAGACAATCACGAGTTTCAACGACCTTTTAGGAAAACAGCTTGTCAAAACTTTGTGGAAAAAGGAGAAAATACATGTAACCAGCATTTCTACTTTTCCCATGATGTTTTCTATGCCACCAAAGACAAGTCCAGTCATTCATTTTAACCGCATTTAAATTGTAATCCACCAACGCTTGCAAAACCACACGATATTTTCAAAAGACTTCTCTTGCAGGGTCATTAAAAGTCGGGATTGTGTGGTAAAGGGTTAAATGTTTCTTCTTTCTGGTGCAACAAGAAATTGCTGACTCCCTCACGCAATTTCTTCTTTTGTCAAAATGTTTGTAAAAGGTCAGCTAAGAAAAAAATCGTCAGCAGGATGCACTGTGATTCAAAAAAGGAAATGCATATCCTACAGTTTAACCCTTTCCCAAACGATAAATTTTAGACTGGTCCAAATTGAAAGAGTTTGCAGACGACAATTTTAAATTTAATGAAAATGACAGAAAGTTCTCCAAAAGGGTAGAAAACACTGTGGGAAAAGGAGAAATTGCTCGTTACGAGCAATTTCTCCTTTTCCCACAGTATTTTCAAAAGACTTATAATACAGACACGTGAAAACCAGGGCTTGTTTGGGAAAGGGTTAATAGATCCGTGTTTGTCATACTCAACCGTTTAACTCTGCCAAACAACAAAATTTGATACTTGTTTAAATTAAAAGCATTTGCAGACGACAAATGAAACATGGCTCAAATAATGGAATTTTTCTAGTAAACGTTAGAAAACATTTTCGGAAAAGAAGAAAATGCTGGATTCCAGCATTTTCTTCTTTTCCCACAATGTTTTCAAAAGTTTTCTTTCTCAGGTTCGTTAAAAGTCGGGGTGTGTGGACAAGGGTTAATCCTATACCAAACAACCCGAGTTTTAACTATCCTGAGAAAGAAGCCTTTTGAAAACATTATGGGAAAAGAAGAAATGCTGGTAGCCAGCATTTTCAGCTTTTCCCACAAAGCTTTCCACGATATCAAAAACAAATTCCATCATTTGAGCAACATTAAAATTGTCGTCTGCAAACGCTTTCAATTTGGACAAGTCTACTTTTTTGTCATCTGGTAAAGAGTTCAGCTACGAAGGAAATATGAAGCCAAAAGTTGACAAACCATTCAGTCAATCGATTTAAATAACGACCGACCGACTCACTGAGTTTGATTGATTGATTGATCGATCGATCGATCGACCGACCGACTGATCTTTCTTCGTAGCGCTAAATAATTGAAATAGCCACTCTCAGTCATTGATATACTACAGATGCAGTGTAAAAGCTGTTATGTCAGATTTCACGTGTAATGCAGAGAAATGACCCTCCCCTACAAAATGACCCATGGGTCAGTGTAATGCAGAGAAATGACCCTCCCCTACAAAATGACCCATGGGTCAGTGTAATGCAGAGAAATGACCCTCCCCTACAAAATGACCCATGGAGAGAGTAATAAAGAGAGTTCAAACGCAAAACGCATATAAATACGATTTCTTTTTATTAAATAACCCCTACATTTTTTATTTTATTTTTTCGACGAGTGGCCCCTTATCCTTCTAAATTAGTCGTAATTTTCACTCTTCATTTTCCCCCTTTCCCCTTGCCATTCTCGTAATTTTTTATGCTTTCATTTTTCATCCACAGATTTCATTTTAACCATCTCCCCTTTTCATCCACATAATAATAAATTTTTACAGACTCATTTTTTTTTTTTTTTTTTTTTTTTTTTTAACTTTCTCGTAATTTTTTTTTTTTTTTTTTTTTTTCATTTGCTTACTCACCCCCACCCCCACCCCCACCTCACCCCGCCCGTTAGCCAGTTTAGCCAGTTTAGCTAGTTTGTCAGTTTTTCTCAGTTTTCTCAGTTTTGTCAGTTAGCCGATTAGTTGGTTAGTTAGTTAGTTGGTTAGTTAGTTAGCCGGTTAGTTGGTTAGATGAGGCATTAAAGCAAGGGGATCAAGGGAGGGGGCGTAGAACGGCATTAAAGGGGATAAAAAGGGGGAAACAAAGCAAAAGAAAGTAAAAGAAAAAAACGAGAAAAGAGAATAAGGGAGAATTTTGCGAGTATTTTTTGCATATTTAATAAAAAGAAATCGTATTTATATGCGTTTTGCGTTCGAACTCTCTTTATTACTCTCTATTTTGGCTTAACGCAATGCATTCGAAAATGTTCATATAACTCATATAGCTATATGTACATTATTCCAATATTTTTTTAATTTCATCTTCATCGTCTGAATAGTACCCAACCGGCACTGTGTTAATTCCATCCCCTAATATATGCCTCACATCTTGCAAAGGATTTAAAGCAATCTTCTCAAATTCCTCCGTATATATTTCATGGTTCGAACTTCTGAAGCCTGAAAATTTCACCTTTTTCTCCTGTTGCTCAAATATACATTTTAAATAATCATTAAACTCAATATCTTTATTAATACAACAATTAACAACCCCTTTAAGTTTCATTGTTTCTTTTAGTTTTCCTTCTTCTTCCACTCGGTAAGCGTATGACTTACCACAAGTAGCAGCATAGTCCTTTATAGGTTTCCCTTTAGTTTCATCTTTAAAAAATCCCAACCTGTTTTTATTTTCCATTGAATGAAGTGGATGAGTTTCCGGATATTTCCAAGTATCAAAACAAGTATTTAAATCCTCTTTCATTTCTTCATATAAATCTTTACTCTGAATTTCTAAAATAAAACTATCTGTATCAGTATACAACAATTTAACACGGTCTCCAAATTTGGGCTTTAGATAGTCATAGTATAGCTGGTACATTTTTAACTTAGACAGTTCCAAAATACAAAAGCCTATATATAACGGCTTGTTAGCATTTACCATTGTTTTCTTTTTTGTTACAGAAACCAATGAAGGGCTGAACATTGTGAAGCCTGTATATTCGGGGCTGTTTATTAGTTTCTTTGCTCGTTGTTCTGTGTTAACTATTTCTACATTTGACCGCTTTCGTGGGTTTTCTATTGTTTTCCCATATATAGAATTGATAGAAAGCTTAAAATAATTTTGGCGACTTGTTTCCTTTGCTTCACTTCTTTTCTTTGTATTGTTTGTAATATATGGCTCCAACCATTTCGATACTTTAAAAACATACCCTCTATGTATTTTAGTGATTTTTACACCAAGCTTTAGATAGTACTTTAACAATTCTGAATATACCAAATACTCTTTTTTATTTTTCAAATTTGGCACAAGTTTAACAACTCCATTAATTTTTAAATGTTCCGGGGCTGGGGGGTAATCTTTTAAAAATTCTTTCTTATCTCTTGGAATTTCTAAATCGCACACTATAGCACAATTGAACTTTTTCCAATGTTTTAATTCAGCTTTTGTTAATTTTCTTTCACTTTCATATGGAAGAGCTTCACACATGGCCTCCCCGTAAAGGTTGTTTTTGTCAATGTAAAAAATGTAATTACTTTGCCTGCTCGGATCGTAGTCACTTAAATGTTTGTTGTTGGCCTTACAATATCGACTTAAACACATAGACACACCACCACGAATTCCATTTTCAAAATCTTCATATGTTTCCCTGTCTGTTATTAGTTTAATTTGTTGTTTAGTGTACCGTAACATATTCGACCATGATGCTCCAGGTAATGTATAGCCGTAAAAAAGAGGATCAAGGCCATAAGTTTCAATGTTTAGACGTCTGAAATTTTCAACAACGTCAGCCAGCAGCATCGTATCCAATTCACAATATCGAAGCTGGTAATCATTTAAGTTTTTACATCCGAAAGCATCCCAAGCATTTAAAGCATGTTGGTAATCGTCTGAACTAATTCCCTCCTTTTTCAAGGTTGAATAAAAAGCAGATTGAGGAGGTAGCTGGGTTTCTTTTGTTTTGTTAAAACAGTTCATATATTCATATGGGTAGACCCCTTTCCGTGTTAACATTTCATGAGAAATATGGGGGAAAGCTCTGGCCGTATATTTAAAAATGTTTTTAAAATCTTCTGTTGTCATATCTTTTTTTGTTGAATCTGTAATAAGTTGATCTAAAGGCGAAGATAAAAATTTATAACTATCTAAAAATCTTATTTCATGTTTTTTATTGTTAATATAGATATATTTACTAAATGATATATATTTTTCAGAAGTTGATGGTAATACTGAGAGATAACCAGGATATTCAGCCAGTTTTAAAATGAAAAGATGAGCATCATACCCGCTTAAGTTGTGACAAAGTACAGGGGTCATACTTGGAGTTTTTCCGTCTGTTATTGCTGCCTGGTTTGCCTTTTCTATTTCTGTAATCAGACTTTTAACAAAAATAGCGGCAATATCCTGCCCCTCTTTTTGAATTACAAAGCTTACTTTTTTACTTTCATATTTCTTCTCATTTTTTGAGACAATGAGAAAACAGAAGGCCGCCGGCTCATGCTTGTTTATTTTGTTTCCATCTTTTTCACATGAGATTAAAAAACTTTCAAAATCGAAATATAAGGTTATCAATGGAGGGTTTTCCTTTTTGTGTTTAAATTCTATTATCTCTTTTTCTGTGTCCTTTTCTGGTAGTTGTATTAATGTAGTATCTGTACAATTCTCCGCGTGTTTGTTTAGCTTTTCCTCCTTCTTAAAAACTCGTTGACATTTGTAGCAAAAATAAACCCGACCGTTTGAATTTGAAAACTGAGAAGAAAGAAGACGAGACAGGTCAGAAATCAGATAAAAATGATTTTCATAGTATAGTAAAAATATTTTTTCTGCCTCTTTGTTTTTGTTTCCTCCGTCGAATATTACCGGTGTACGTTTGTTAAAGTTGTCTACTCCATATACTATTAAATGAATGTAAGAATTTTGATTTTGAAAACGTTCAAGATCAACGGCAGAAGTTGGGAAATTGATACCAGTAAAGTCGGCGTATCGGTTTGGATCTTCTTTAAAAATCTTTTGGAGGTTTTTGGTTACTCGTCCTTGATCTTTATCTTTTGGGTTGAAGTGTCTAAGTATACACCAATAAAAACAATGGTTATCCCCTGAAAGAATAGAAACGACGGCCCGTTTAGATATTAGCCATTGTGGGAGCTTGTTGTTTCCACAACCGCCCTTATAAGGTTGATATTTACCGTAATTGATTGCTATATTTTCAAAGTTTAAAAACTTCCAACCTGATCCCTCATAATCTTTTTTATAAAAGTTTGTTAAAATTTCTTGTATCATTTTTTGTAAAAGTTTTCGTTTGCTGTTTATTTGATTAATTACATGAGGGGCAGAGTTGAAATAAAAAAGTTTTGTTTGCTGTCCATCCGTCATTTTAGCACATGCCGAAATTATTGCCTTATATCCTATGTTTTTACTCAGTGAAGAGAGGGCCGCGGCTTTGTATTTGCTTAGATATGTTTCAAGGCTTAAACTTTTGGTTTTATAGGGTGTTGTTAAATATGTTTGTTTAAAATATCCGTTTAATGCCGATCTTTCAACTCTGTAGGTTGGTTGTTCTAATTTTTGAAATTTGGGAACCGTTGACATAGATGCCCTAGGTGTTTTTATCATTCTTATAACACCGTTTTTACCTATAAAACTAGTGTACTGACTCATTTTTATTTTTAAGTTAAGTAAAAATTTATTAACTTAAAAAAAATTATTAGAATGCCTAAAAATAATAATACTGAAGCAAAAAAGTCAACGGAGTCCAGAGCGGAGCCGTCTGCCCCTGTTGTTTATCTCACTCTTGGCCATGAGAATGAGATTAAGGGTGATACAAAGACTGAAAGGGTCTTTTTTACTGATATTCGTCAAAATGGAAGAACCGGAGTTTATACTAATATAGCAAGTAAAACACCGGACACGTTGCCCACACTTTTGACATTTGGAACAAATAAATATATTAACATAAAATATAATGAAATGTTTGACCAGTTTTTAAATGATCTTTATGGAAGATTTGACCCCGAGTTTATTGATTTGATAAATGATAAATATCAACTGGAGGGAGTTATTGAAAGTTATATGATTAACGGATTTGTCAAATGTAAAATTGATGCTGAAAAGTTTAACAGTTCATTTTTTACAACAGTTGAAGGTGAAGGAAAAGCCCACAAATTTGTGCCACTTAAAAACTGTGATTTTATGTATGATAGAATATTAAACGGTGTTTATACTTTGAAGGTTTCCGGACTATGGAGAAAAGAAAGCCTAATAAATGGAAGATATCAAACAACACACAGTGGGATAAGTTATAAGGTTTTAAATGTTCTTGTAAAGGAGTATAAGAATAGTGAAACTGAAGCCGATGAATATGAAGAAAGTATTTTTACACAACTCAGAGAAGACAGCTTAAGCCTTCTTGAAGAGTAGAAAGCTTTTAATTTTGTTGTTTTGGTTCCTTAACTTCCATGGTTTATTATCAGATAATTGTACTTGATATATTCATTTTTAATATCTCACTGAAAGGTATTAAAAATAATTTTTGAAAATAATTTAAAAAAATCTTATAATAATAAAAACGGGAGGGATTTAATTCGATGGGGTTGGGATAGTGTTCATATATTATTTTTTATTATGTTACCAATAACAACAGGTAATATAATACATATATATATATTAAAATAATTTATAAAGTTTGTTGACGGTTCATACAATGGAACATAAAAACGACTAAAACCATGCCTATACTTTCCCTGATTTCTTGGGCTACTTCTATCAATTATAGCAAAACCAAAAGGCTCGGCCCAACAAGTATATAAAAAGTTTTTAAATTCGTCAATTGTCATATCCCTACTAGCGTAATCGGTATAAATATTATATATATCTTTTTCAGGCAGATCGAACAAAATTATAAAATTCGAGTTGCCCCGTATCGTATGCCTTGGCAATGAAAAGAAAGACTGAGACAAATAAAAACAATCTGTATTGCTATGCCTTCCCCTTGTATAATACTTTTCAGGTACTTCCTGTTTTTCTTTTAATAAATCATCAAATATCATTAAATTTTTATTACTTGTGTTTAAATCTTTTGGATCTGGAACCTCTTCATCTGTTTCATTAAAACAGGGGGTTATTTTTGTCCCTTTCTTATTCTTTTGTTGTTCTTTTGCTTCTTCAATTAATTCCCTTTGAGGAATGTCACGGCTTTCTATTTCTTGCATGTTTTCAAAAATTCCATTAATAGTTTCTTTATTTAATCCCGCTTCTAGTGCCTCCCTCAATAAAATATATTCAGGCTGTTGTTTCATACTTTTACCAAATATAAATAAATGATTATAATCAAGCCAACCCGGACGAAGTAGAAGATTTAAAAGGATTGTTGTTTTTCCGCAACCTGATGCCCCTATTATTAGCCCCCTGATACTCTTGGGAAACATTGGGCTATTCTTCCTATTTGTCTTATTTAGGTTACAGCTATAGTTTTTAATTTCCATTCTTATTTTAATAAAAAAAAATTTTTATTAAAATAAAAAAATATGAGTTTATTATATTGCGTAAAATGTCGAAAAAAGACAGATACAGACAATTTAATACAAACTACATTAAAAAACGGGCGGCCAGCTTTAACCGGTACCTGTGCAGTTTGTGGGACGAAAAAAGTGCAGTTTATAAGCGGCTTTGCGAAATCAAAACAAGTAGCAAAGGCAAAGAAGAAAGGGAAGAACCCAAAGAAACCGAAGGAGGGCGCCGGGTTTATTAATGATTTTATAAATAATCTACCCGTGGAAATGCATCTACCTGGTTTTAACTTTTGCGGTCCCGGGACGAAGCTAAACAAACGGTTAAACCCTGACTTAACACCAAAAAAATGGAGTAAACCAATTAACCGAGTCGACCAGGCATGTTATAAACATGATATAGGTTATGCCAAGCATTCCGATACCGCTACAAGGAATAAACTGGATGAAGAAATGTTAAAAGATTTAAAACATATTTATAATCCTTCAATAGGCGAAAGAATAAGCCGGGGTATAATTGTCCCTTTTATTGCTACTAAAAAGCGTTTTGGTATGGGTCTCGAAACAAATAGCAAAGCAAGTAAAAAAAAAAGTTGTATCTGAAAGGCATCAATGAAAAAAGTTTATCTGATGAACTCCATAGACCAACCCGGCAAAATTTTCCAACTCGTAGGGTAATAGTTAAAAAATTAAATGAAACATGGGCCGCCGATTTGATGTTTATGCCAAAGAAAATAACAAAAGGAGAAGCCGAAGGAATGGAGGAAATCGAACAACAACAACTGACAAAAGAAAAACAAACGGCCAGTGAAAAACAGACAGAAAATTTAAATATTTTTTTAGTTGTAGTTGATGTTTTTAGTCGTTATGCCTGGGTTCGTCAGATACCAAATAAACAGGTTAACAGTGTTGTTAAGGCTTTTGAAGATATTTTTAAGACATCAAACAGAAAGCCGGCAAAGCTTTGGACTGATCGAGGTGGTGAATTTACGGGGTTGATTGATAAAGAAGAAGAAAAACCAGCGACGGCGTTCCAGTGTCCTCATTGTAAAGAATATTTTAAAAATCCTTCAGGATTAACACAACATAAAAACCGTTATTGTCCTGTTTTATTTCCTGATAAAGCAAAAGAAGCAAAAACAAGGCTTAAAGGTGTTGAGATGTATCATACTGAGGGGAGACATAAAGCAACAATAGCGGAAAGATTTATAAAAACGTTAAAAGATAAAATAGGGAGATATATGACAGAAAATAATACAACTAATTATATCCCTCATTTACAAGATATAGTAAACGAGTACAATGAAACACCTCATAGAAACTTTAACAATCAATACACACCGGAACAAGCCGGCAACCCGGAAAATGAAACAAAAATTTATAAAAAGTTTTATGAAAATCCAAAAATTAAAAAGTACGCAGCTGATAGGACAACCCAAAAGATACTCCTGGAAGTTGGTGACTTAGTTAGGATACCAAGAAGAAAAACGGCAGGATTTGAAAAAGGATTTACGCCAAACTGGACTAAAGAAATTTTTAAAATTCGTGAAATCAAGGAAACAAATCCAATAACATATTTTTTAAGTGATGCCAAAGGTCACCACATTGAAGGGGCTTTTTATAGGCAAGAACTACAAAAAACACGGTTTGGATTTAAGGAATGGATGGGAGACAATAAACCAAGGATTAAAGAAAATGCAAGCCTAGGAATGCAAGCGGTTCAAGCTGAAGCATTGAGACAAAAAGAAAAGAAACAAAGGCAACGGGATAGGAAGAAAAAGGAAGGTAAAGGCTTGGAAATTTCTGAAACTGTGAAAAATTTACCACTAAAATCTTTAAACAATTTTGAACTTATTGACATATGTAAACATTTAAAGGGTTGGCGGGGTGTATTTTCGAGGGATGCACTGCCAGAAGAGCCGAATGAGTACGAATGTGGAATTTTAAACCTAGATGATAGTGAGGGACCCGGAACGCACTGGACTGCTTGGCATAGGAATAAAAAAAATAAATTTTATTTTGATAGTTATGGTTTACCTCCACCGCTTGAATTTCAGGATTATTTAAAAAGTCCAATTTCATATTCATCTGATCAAATACAAAACCCCGGGACCGTGATTTGCGGGCATCTTTGTGCTCATGTGTTAGAAAAATTTAATGAGGGTTATCATATTCAACCGGTTGTAAATCATTTAATGGATTTAAAAGAAAATGGATTAATATAAAATATGGCACAGAATTTAAAATTTGGAAGATTAGAAGAAGAAATAAGAGAACTAGAAGAGGAGGGGGTTCCTTTGTCTTTTATTGTTAACAACTTTCTCGATAAAGACGGTGGAGAAGTTCGGGGTAAAATTGATATGACAAACCAACCTATAAAAAACTTACCTGAGCCGGTAGATGGACAGGATGCAGCAACAAAAAACTACGTTGATACTGTTGGAGGTCATTCATTTTTTAGAAGAAAGCCCGATAATGGATATTTAGCAACTGAAAGCCTTGACATGAATGAAAACAGAATAACAAACCTGCGGATGCCGATAGAAGACCGAGAAGCTTCAACAAAACTTTATACGGATATCGCAACTGATGATTTAAAAAATAGATTAGAAAATAACAATCCATTTTTTTTTAATACAGATAAACATAAGGCCCGGAGTGGTATCGATATGCAAAATTTTAAGCTTGAAGGCTTACCCATGCCAGTAAATGACAAGGATGCAAGTAATAAAATTTATGTGGATTCATTAACAGAGGATAGAAGGAGAAAACTGGAAGTTAATAACCCTTTTACTTTTGACAATGGGGAATATGGGGCAAAAAATAAACTCAACATGAAAAATTTTAAAATTTCTGGGCTTGGTTTTCCTGATTTACCGGAAGACGCTGCCAGTGTTGCCTATGTAGATGAAGCAGTTCCATGGGTGAAAAAAAACGGAGGCTATGAGGCTAAAGATCATATATATCTAGGAAAGAAAAAGCTAGGAGGATTGAGGGACCCAGTAAATTCGGGAGAAGCAACAAATAAAAAATATTTAGATTCAGAAATTAAAAAAGTTAAAGATGAAACTATTAAAAAAGATGCTAGTGGATTTTACTCAGCTGATACAAATATAAACCTAAACAATTTTAGACTTTTTGGGGTTCCCGATCCTCAGCGTGAGGATGAGACAGCTAATAAAAAATATGTTGATGAAAAAACGGCAAATATTCAGCCGGGTGGCGTTGATGCTGCTGGGATAGATAAAATTAAAACGGATTTGGAAAAAAATCAGGCTTTCAATACAAGAAACCAAAAAACTTACAATGCTAAGGGAAATATTAACATGAAAGGTAAAACTATCAGAAATTTCGCGGAGCCAACGGATGACGATGATGCTATAAATAAAGGTTATATTGATACTATTGATGAAAGAATAAAAACAGACATAGAAACTTTAAAAACTACTGATGAAGAAAATTTTAAAAAGTTGGATGATGAAAGGGAAAAACAGGCGATGCATTTAGCTACTTCTTTTATTGGTATTACAAAAGATCAGACATTTAAAACTATTATAGAAGAGTTTGAAGAATTATTTAACAGAAGGGGGGCCCTACTTTTTAATTCTTTAGAAATTGTAAAAAATAATTTTGACCTTTTTTTAAATGCTGCTAAAAGAAAACGTGCAGAAAAATTTAAAGAAGATTTTAACTTAAACCCTCCTAAAGAAATAGAACAATTTGATTATTTTTTTAGGAAATTTTTGAATCAACTCACTGAGTTATATAACGGGTTGGATGAAGCAACAAAAAGGGATAATGACGCAGTAAAAGAAATTATAACAAAAGAAATTTATAAATTTAAAATCGATGAGAACATTCTCGACCCATCTTTTATAAAATTAAACGGGCATTTTTTGGCAGCTGGTGAGGTGGATATGAATCAAAAGAAAATAATAAACCTACCACCACCAACAGAAGAAACGGAGGCAGTAAATAGGGGCTATGTTGATGAAATGAGGGAACTTTTCGAAAAGAAAATTAAAAAGATTGAAAAGGCGGCAGCATCAGCAAACAGAGGAGGAGGAAACGCAGGAGCCGCAGTGTCTGGTGATATGAAAGGTAAAAAAATTATTAATCTTGCTGATCCTGAAGATGATGGAGATGGAGCCAATAAATTATATGTTGACCAGAGTATTAATAATATTGATAGGGGGTTAATTAGGAGAAATGGGGGATTTTTAGCGATTGATAGTATTGATATGAATAGTAACAGAATTAAAAACGTTGGCTATCCTCAGGTTTACGATGATGTAGTTAATAAAATATATGTTGACAGTAAAACCGATAACATACCTTTTAAAAGATTAAATGGGAATTTTTTAGCTGTTTCTGAATTTGATATGGGAATTAAAAAAATAAAAAATTTAGCTCTCCCTGTTGATGATACTGATGCAACAAATAAACAGTATGTTGATGATGAAATAAAAAGTATTATTACACCATTTAATAAAGAAAAAAATGAAATAAAGGCTGTAAGTTCTTTTGATATGAACATAAAAAGAATTAAAAATTTACCGGAACCTTTAGATAGAGCTGATGCGGTGCCAAGGTTTTATGTTGATAGTATTATTAAACTAATCCCAGAACCAATAGAAGATTATAATGCAGCAAATAAACTTTATGTAGATAAAGAAGTAATTAAAAAAACTTTACCAGAAGATATTCTTTTAAAAATTTTAGGTACATCAATTACTTTAATACGTGGTGAAGCAAAAGGACCAATTATAGGAATGGATAAAACAAATGTGCCCGGTTTAGGATTTTTAGAAAGAATAGGCTTTAATAAAAAATTTGGTTATTTTTCTGATGCAAGAGGTAAAAAAGTGGATTTTTCAGAAATTTATTTTGGTAATTTCGATAGTGGTATATATTATAGTGATTTTGATGATGATCTTATTAACAAAGATATAAAAATAAAAAGATATCCTCTTTTTACTTTTCCGTGTTCAGCTTCTATTTTTAATTATGCGGTTGCCGTGAAATTTAAGGGAGATGAAAAAATAAAAGATGAAGTTATTAAATTAAAAATATTTACTTTTAATCTTGATGGAGAAGGTTTAGATCCTGTTACTTTTAATGTAAGACACCCAAACCTACCAGGGAGAAGTGAAGAAATTACAATAAAAGTAAGTGGTAAAAATACAGCTTTTAAATGTGGTAAAATAAACCCTGGTTATGGTTTTAAAGGAGGTGAATGTGATCATATAGCTTTACTTTTTGAAACATCACATGAAAAAATTGAAAGGTTTAATATTACACTTTCTGCTTTACTTCACTATGATGATTTTAAAAAAGAGTATTTTCCAACAGTTTACCCATTTTAAAAAATTATAAAGCCTTTTAATAATATTTAACCTTTTCACTAGGTTATATATTAATAAATTCTAACAAATTTTTTACTTGTTAACTGTGCAAAAAGTTCTATTATATGATAATAATAATAATTATCTGTATCTTTTAAAAAAATACAATCAATTGTAAGATCAGGAAAAAAGTAAAGATTTAACTTAACTTTTTTTTTTCTCTCTCTCAATTTTTCTTTTAATTGGGCTTATTTCTCTACATACAGGACATGTATCGGTTAATAATTCGTTACATTCCTCACATGTACAAAGATGCCCACAATTACAAAAAAGAATATCTGGGGGATTTTTTAAACAAATAACACACTCAGGAGAGTTAAAAACTTTTAACCCGTTTTTTCTCATCTTTTGTTTTATTTTAAAATTTCTATGTAATAAACAATTTATTATTCTTTCTTTTTTTATTATTATAGCTTCTAGGTTTTTTATCTTTTCTTTATTTGTTATTTTTGTACTCATTTTTATAATTATTATAATTAAATTTTTCTTTTAATAGTGTTCAATACTCTACATACTGGACATTTTTCATTTTTTGTTAATTTTTCACATTCTTCACATATACACAGATGACCGCAGTTACAAAAAAGTATATTTGGTTTTTCTTGTAAACATATTACACATTCATCAGACTTAAAAGAGTCATAATTATTTATTATTTTTTCTCGTTTGCTGACATTTTCATTATGATTATAATAATTTTCTTCTTCATTATATTCAACATTTAATAAAGTATATTCTCCTGTTGTTATATTTTGGTTAATAATAAAAATATCATAATCTACTTCAGCTAATTTTAATTCACATAGCTCATTTAAAAACGTTTGGGCTCCGTATGCTCCCATTTCTTCAATAAAAAAAACTAAGTTTCAGATTATTAAAACAAATATTATTTAAATCTTCATTTCTTTCATCTATCTGTTTTAAAAAATTTGTTGTATCAAGTGAAAAATTATTTAAAAAAATTGTTGTGTCTATTATGTTATTACGTAAAGCAATGCAAGAAACACTCATATAACCCCCTATCCTATTTTCCTCATATTTTCTTTTACTCCATTCATAATAAAGGAAAGGCTTAAAACGGTTTAAATATTGTTTTTGTATGTAAATAATACTTTTATCCACTTTAAAGCTTAGTTCATCAAAAAAATAACAATTATCATCCTCCGATAATAAACCTTTTGCATGTTTGTTTTTAATGTCTAATACTTGTAAAAGATTATTTAAGTTAATAATTTCCATTTTAGTAAAAAAAATTTTACTAATAAAAAAATGACATCTTTACAATTAGTATTGACAGGTAAAAAAACAAATTTTGTTACAGATTTAAACCCATCATTACATTTTAAAGAACCGTGTGAAATTGCCTTAATTAATCTTGAAACATATTATAGTATTCCAAATATTACAGAAGAAAATAATTTAATAGTTGTTGGCATTGGAGATCCAGACGTTGAGGATAGAGCCTTTTATATTTATTTACCGGTTGGAAGTTATAACCTAAAAGATATTAATAGAGTAATACAACAACAACTAAGAAAATTATATAAAGAAAGCCCTAACATTTATAGTTTTTATGATGATGATGATAATGATGAAGTTATTACATTAAAACCTGATATAAACCAACTAAAAACAAGTATGACAATAAAAAAGGGTTATTACGTGGATTTTAGTAGGATCGAAATAAGAGATACATTAATAAAACGTCAGATTAATGGTATTTTGGGGTTTGATAGTAAAATATATAAAGAGGGTATCCATTACAGTGAACATATTCTTGAAATAATGCCCGTTAATTCCATACTTGTTAATTTAGATATTGTTACAGGTTCATATGTTGAAGGAAATAAAGGGAATACTGTTTATACCTTTTTCCCAAGTGTAAGCCCCGGAGAAAAGATTTTAGAGCGTCCCCCTTATCCCATTTATCTCCCTTTACTTTTGAATGATATACATAGTGTAAGAGTTACATTAACAGATCAAGATGGGAAACTTTTAGACTTACGGGGGGAAAGTATTACAATCCGTTTTCACATAAAGAATAAAACACAAAAAGTAAAATGTATAAAAGATGTTTAGCACTTAAATAAAAAAACATTATAAAAAAATGACAAAAACAACTTATACAGAAGTAAAAATTTCTTTAAGTGAAAAACAAAAAGAAAAAATAGCAACTGCTTATAAAAATAAATGTCCTGCTAAAATAGATTTAAAACCATCTTCAGCTGGTGGTGATGATAGTTTATTTTTAACAAAATCCCAAGTATCAAAGATTGATAAGGCTTTTAGTGCAGGCAAAGGTGTTATAATAACCCTTTCAATAGCACAAAT
The DNA here is from genome assembly GCA_945859785.2 of Tridacna gigas. Taxonomy (NCBI): domain Eukaryota; kingdom Metazoa; phylum Mollusca; class Bivalvia; order Cardiida; family Cardiidae; genus Tridacna; species Tridacna gigas. Next base: position 34,495,323 of record OX244044.2, read on the forward strand.
AAAATATAATGCTAAACATGGGGGACAGTTGGCCTCTCTTGCTGCTCGGGCTCTTCCTTTTATTTTACCTGTTGCTAAAAAGGTACTCCCCGCGCTTGGTCTTGGTGCTCTTTCAGGTTTGGCTGATAAGGCTGTAAAGTCTATTTTTGGCGATGGTATGTATTTATCAAAAAATGGACACACCGCACAGATAGAAACAGATGGAGAGGGTCTTTATTTAAAAACTGTTGAAGGAGGAGGGTTTAAAGGTTCGGGCTTATTTTTGGTTAAAGATGGATATGCTCAGGATGGCAGTGGTTTCCTTTCTAATATTCCATTAATCGGCCCTCTTCTTAAAATGTTAGTAAATTAATAAAAAAGATGAATCAACCTAAAAATATTTATTGGATTCCAGATAAAAAAACTAAATATCCACCGGTAAAACGATCAGGAACAACCTGGGAGATATATACACAGGCAAGCCTAAAGCTTGAGCCAAATGAAAAAAAGGCTATCGGCTTAAATTTTGGTTATTGGCAAACGGATGGCCTTATTATTGTTTTTCCGACAGAAGATATTTAAAAAAATATAGAGTTTAAAAATTTTATATACTACGAACAAAAAACAGACAACATTAAAACAACAATTTTTAATTTCTCAAAAAATGTTATGCTAATCCCTGAAAATACTCCACTCTGTTACGTTAAATATCTTAAACCTTAAAAATTATTAAATAAATGACAGAGTTAAAGGAAGAAACAAACAACGGGATTTATCCACATATAACAAAGCCTGAACCTTCGGCCCCCGTTGCTATCATCGAAATGAATGACAGCGGCCAAAGTTTTAGGTTAAATAAAATTTCAGAAGTTCAGACATTTCTCGAAGGAGAGATTAAAGAAAGGGGAAAGCTATCAAAAAAGTATATGAAGTATAGTAAATATATGGACAATGTTGAAAGTGGGCTAACCGTGGCAGCAATGGGAGCCGGTGCCGGAGGTGTGACCTTACTCAGTACCATCGTAGCCATTCCGGTAACGATTGGGCTAGAGGTTACCGCTCTGGTTGCTGGGTTGGCTGCTATAACTTCTAAATTTTTCGTAAGAAGATCAAGAACCAAGAGCGAGAAACATAGAGAAATACAAAACATAGCAACGGCTAAGCTGGATACCGTTAACACTCATATAAGCAAGGCTATCAGTGATAATAAAATAACACATGAGGAATTTAGCCTAATTATGGAAGAATTACAAAAGTACAAGTCAATGAAAGAAGAAATACGCACCAAGATCAACAAAAAAAAGAAGGCAGAAGAGGAAAACAGTTTAATAGAAAGGGGAAAGAGAGAAGCACGGGAAGAGTTTCGGCGTCTAGTCGAACGGAACCAAGGTGGTCCACTCCCTTACTAAGCCTTAAAATGCCTGTTTTTAGTTTTAGTTGTTCTTGTATGTTTAGTAATATGGATTAAAATAAAATCTATTAAGTAACTTACTTAATACATTTTAAACATTAAAAAAATGTCGTTTTATACAATACAGAGCCCAGGAAATAGAAACGAAGAAGTAAAAAAGTACCTGGAGTTAAAGAATTATTTAAGAAATAGGGACAGGGCGGAGCAAATGGGTGAGCTTGCTCGGGTAGATGAACTGAGTAAAATTTTTAAGCCTGTTTCTAGTCCATTATCCTCATTAACACAAGAAATAAAAGGATTACCGGCAGCCATTGCAGAGGCTTCCCCTGTTGTTCCTGCTTTGCCTGCTGCTCCTAAATTACCGGCAATAGAAGGAGAAAAAGGAAAAATAGGGATCCCGGGGGATCCTGAACTTTCTGACTTTATGGAATATATAAAAAATAATAAAAGCAAAAATCATAAAATTTTATTAGATTTTAATAAAGGAAAATTAGACATAGGAGGAAAACCTTTAAAAATAGATAAAAAAAATATATCATATGAAAGAAAAACTTATAAAAGAACCCCTGAATTATTGGATTTAATTTTCAACGAAAACCCAAACGAAGAAAGCCGGGATAATGAAAAAGCCCGGGATGATTATGAAAAAATTATAATTGATTCGGGGGTCTTACCTGATCCTGGAGGAAAAAAAGGGCCAGATAGAAGAATACAAAACTTAAAGGAGAAATGGGAAATTTTAGGTCCTATTTATCATAAAACTAAGAAAACAAAAGGAAAAGGCCTTTTAGGTCGTGATAAATGGAGTAGACCACCGCCAGAACTACAAAACGGAAACGGAAATAAAAAAAACGGTTTTTCTTTCATCGGATCCGGTTGCATTGGTCGATCGCTTAGCTTTGTTGTGTGGAAGTGCCGAAGCAGGAAACACGGGGCTAAAAAATGAGGCTGTTGATATCTGTAAAGAATTGATAAGAATGAAAAAAATGACAAGAAATGAGAAAAATATAATTTTAAAGGACTTAAAAGGATAAAAATCTTTTAAAAAACAATGATAGTTAAAAATAGAGGATTAGGAAGAAGATACATAAAAGGAGGAGCTAACTGGCTAACACCTATATGGGAAACAACAAAAAAGCTTTTTAGAAGATTCGGGCCTAAAATTTTCGAACAAGGAAAAAAGGCGGCTTTAGAATTTGGGAAAAAGCAAGCACAAAAATGGGGAAAGAAGGGAGCAGAAAAAGTAACAGACCTAGCAAAAAAAAAAAAAAAAAAAAAAAATACACGATTTAATAAAATCTAAAAGCGGAATTAAAACAATGGAAAATATAGCACTAGTAATAAAAACAGAAGAAACGATGACAACCCCGGGGCTTATACCATTAATAAAACCAACACCAAAACCAGAAGCAACAGCAGAAACATCTAAAACATTTACAACAGGATTAAGCCGAGGTTTATCCCGTGGGCTTGGTATAAAAATTATTTAGATTACCTTAAGGCAAATAAAGCATAATATAAAAATAAGAAAAATGACAAGTTCGGATATATTACAATGGGATGACACAGTTGCAGTTGATGAGGGGATTGAAGAGTATGAATATCGAAGGTATCCCCCAAATGCTGGAGGAGTTGCAATGTTAAATGAAACGGGGGAAATCCGTTTCTCAATAGAAAGCGGTGATATTTTTACACATCCACACCGCTCTTATTTACAGTTTGAAGGAAGACTAACAAAAAAAGATGGGACCCCATTCGCCGACAGTGCAGGGGGTGATGTTGCAGAAGGGAGGGGCGTAGCTTTTGCAAATAATGCCTTAATGTATCTTTTTAACCAAATACGTTATGACATAGGAGAGCAAGAAATAGAAACAATACTAAGCCCGGGGCAAGCGACTACAATGCTGGGAACACTCGAATACGTTGATGATTTTGAAGTATCCCGGGGTTTGTCTCTTTGTTGGTTTAAGGATGCTTATACATATGACCAAAATGGAGCAGAACAAGGAGGGCCGACTTTTAATAATCCCGGATTTAAAGCAAGACAAAATTTTATTATTGCCAAATATCAAAAAGATGCAGCTAACCGGGGTAAATTTGTTTTTAATGTTCCCCTTTCTCATATTTTTGGATTTTGTAAAGATTATGAAAAGGTACTTTATGGAGTGAAGCAAGAGCTAACACTAACAAGAAAAACGGATGATGAGGCAATATATAGAACAAATGAGGATGATCTAGACGCCAAAATAACACTTAATAATTTATATTGGTTTGTCCCAATTGTAAAACCTTCAATATCTAATTTAAATACTCTTATGAATGAAATGGCTGAAAATATAAATATAAAAGTTGCTTTCGATGAACGGCAGGTTTTTAGTGTTGGTCTCCCCGTTGGTGGCACGTCTTATATTTGGAATATAACAACAAAGTCAGCCAATGAAAAACCGAGGTTTTTGGTTGTTGCTTTTCAATCTGGAAGAAGAACAGCACAAACGGCGGACCCATCTACTTTTAACCATTTGAATACTAGTGAAATGCATGTACTTTTAAACAATGTTAAACGTTATCCAGCTCTTGATTTTAAAATGAATTTTGACGCTGGTGATTTTATGGATGCTTTTAACGCTGCTGCAAATTATAACTGTCTTGTGTCTGGTGTTCCTTCTTGTGTTTCTAATTTTGGAATAAATCCTATAAGTTTCGAAAAACTTTATCCTATGTTTGTTTTTGATATTTCAAAGCAATCAGCAACATTAAAAACAGCTATAACTAATATAACGGTTGATATGAAATTTTCTAAAGAAATCCCCGCTAATACATTTGCTTATGGTGTTCTTTTGTCTGATAAGGTTTTTAACTTTCAATCAGATGGGAAGGAAGTAAGACCGGTATTCTAAAAAATAATAATATAAAATCTATATATGATTTAAAACATCATATAAAGATTTAAATAATATCTATATCATTTAAACTTCCATCGCTTTCATCACTTTCATCATTATTAAATTTTGTAAATAAAATTTCATCATATTTATCTGCATTTTCTTCATATAAATCACTATAATCATCATTAATAAAATTTGTTAATGAATTTTCATAATCATCAAAATCATCATAAAAATCGTCTTCATTCATGTTTTCTATACTTTCGATAAGATTTTTATGTTCTATACTTTCAATAATTGTTTGTTCTAAAAGTTCTTTTTCTGTTTTAAATTCTATAAATTTTAATTGTTTGCGTTGTGAAGGATGAAGCAAAGGAGAACAAACTTTTAAATAATAAGGGAGTGGTATAGTTGTTATATCTCTTACTATTTCCAACAAACTAAAAAACTGATCTTTTATAAATCCACCTTTTAAAAAAAATGGCTCATTATTTGTATCTTTTTCCTGAACAAATAAATGAATAATAGAAGATTCTTTAATAATTGGTTTATTATGTGAAAAACCTAAAATACTAAAAATACTACCTTCATCAAAATCATTAACATCTATAGCGCTTTTAGGAATATATTTTTTTATTTCTATGTATTTTTTTGGTTTATCTTCTTCTATTTCTTCTTTTTCTATTTCTTCTTTTTCTTTTTTTAATTATTTTTGTTCTTCAAATATTTGATTAAAACCAATAATAAACAAATTAAAAGAATTGGAACAGTCAACCGTTAGAGTTTCATAAGAAAAATAAAAAACAGGTTCTTTTTTCTTGTATTTGATAAAATCGCCGTCAAGTTTTATAAAAAATGGCTGAAGTTTTAATAATTGGTTTTTAATTTCACCATTAGCAAAATAAACCCCTTTTTTTGTTTGTTTTTTATCTTCAAAATAAACGATTTTTATACAACTTTCATAAACTTTAAAAGCATAAAGATAAATAATTTTTAACTTTTGTAGTTTGTTACTTTCAACATTTGTTATAATTGACTTTTTAAATTCTTTGTCTAATGTTTCTTTTTTATGTTTTTCTTTTTGTTCTATTTCTTTGCATTTTAAAAGTTCACTTTCATTTTTTTCATTTATCTGAGTTCTTTCTATTTCGTCATTAAGTTTTTTTAATAATTCTTTTTTATGCTCTTCTGTTATTTTTTTGCTTAAAAGTTGTTTTTCAAATTTATTCCGGTTTTTTCTTGATAATGCATAAAGTTTAATATCACCATAACTATCAGTTATTTCATCACATATAAAATTTTTATTTATTTCTCTCAACCCCAGCCTACAATTGCAAGAGTACTCGGATGATCTAAGAATAAATTTTAATTTTTCACTTTCACCCAACAAATCAGAAGGAGGAAACTTTTCTATTATTTCTTTTTCATATTTTGCCGTTGGCTTTTCAAATGGTGCTAAAATTGTGGGTCCATCAGTTTTATAAAAAACTCTATGCTTAAGAAATTTTATCTTTTTTCTTTTTTCTCCGTCGGCTTCTTCTTTTTCAAATATTTCATAATCTATAACATAAATAGGAATATTACGCCAACCATAAAAATTTACGCAATATTTTAAACCATGAACCCACTCTTTTAAGGCCTGTTGTTCTAATTTATTTTTTTCGAAGTATGTGGTGGCTTCTTCTAAATGTTCTTTTAATTTATGCATTCTTTCGACTTTCTCGACACCTACTCCACCGTATTTATTAGTAAGAGAAGAGGCAAACCAGCAGGTTTTTATTTCTCCTGTGTTTCTATTGGCAAAAATACAATTTTTTTTTTATTGTTTTTTCTAATGCTCCCCATTGTTTTTTAATTGGTTGTTTACAAAAAAATTTATATTTAGATAATCTTTTAAATTCATCCTCCATTAAATCATAATAGTTTATCATTTCATTTTTATCGAAGCCGTTAACTGTTATTTCTATTCTTGTGCCACCATTTTTTTTAATTTCTTCATGATGGAAAAGCTTCATAAGATAATTATTATTACTGTACACGGTACCGCTTAGATTGGTTCCCTCTTCTTTATCGAATCCACCACTTTCGAAATTAGAGACTATTTTATTATAAATTTTTACTTCTATCAAAAGATTAGCAAGATAAAAATAATATTTTATTATATTTCTCCCCGCTGATTTTTCTAGTTGTTTTTTATCTACTAAAACAGCTAATTTTTTTTCTTTTGTTTCTTTATGTATTAGTTCTTTTATTTCTTTTATTCTTAAAGATTTCCCTCCGGCGTCTTTATTTCTTTTAATAATGATTTCGGTAAGTTCTTCCTCTGTTTTGAAACCCTCATAAATAATTAAATGCTTTCTGGCCGCTTTTGTGTTTAATGTATTAATAAAATCCCTTGTTATATCAATAGAAAAAAAAGAAAAAGCCAAATTAAAAAATTCGTTATCAAGTACATGTATATTTTCTTGAAATAAACTAACATCAAGATTAGGGATATCAACTTTAAACTTAAAAACTCCTATCGGGTCCCATTCTTTTTTTTTCTCTTCTGTCATGTTGTCATTTGTATGAATCTTTATAAATTGTTCTTTTATTTTGTATCCTGTTTTTTCTTCCTGTTCTTTGACAATATCCACAATTTTGCCAACTTTATCTATTGCCCCCGTGTGTGTAATTCTTTTATTTTTAAAAGTGTCTGATAAAGAACGACCGAAAGCATTTAAAAAACAATTATTTATATTTGTTATAAAAACCCCAGCACTTCCACCATCCTCATTTTTAAGAGATAATTTTTTACTTTTTATTACTTCTGCTATTTGATTTTTTGAAAAATAACTAAACCCATAAATGCTATCTATAAAAGTTTTTAAATCTTCTGTTTTTTCTAGGAAGTTAAAACGATCGGTACAGCTTTCAATATAATCAACGTTTTTAATATCACTTACAAGATTATTATTTTTAGTATTCGAAAATACTAATTGTTTAGTTACTGAATTAATTGAAGTAATGCCCAAATCTTCTATTAAATCAAATTCAGTTTTTTCCTCCTCTTTTTCTCGTTCTTCTCTTTCTTCTCTTGTTTCGAAGCCTTTAGCCTCTTCTATATCTTCTACTTCTTTATAATCTATTATTCTGGTGATTTTCCCACAATGTTGACATGTGCAGAATCCTAATTTTTTCCCTTTAGTATTCATTATTATTTTTATTATAATAAAAAAATATTTAACTCATTTTAAAAAATTACGATTTTACTCGCAAAATTCTCCCTTATTCTCTTTTCTCGTTTTTTTCTTTTACTTTCTTTTGCTTTGTTTCCCCCTTTTTATCCCCTTTAATGCCGTTCTACGCCCCCTCCCTTGATCCCCTTGCTTTAATGCCTCATCTAACCAACTAACCGGCTAACTAACTAACCAACTAACTAACTAACCAACTAATCGGCTAACTGACAAAACTGAGAAAACTGAGAAAAACTGACAAACTAGCTAAACTGGCTAAACTGGCTAACGGGCGGGGTGAGGTGGGGGTGGGGGTGGGGGTGGGGGTGAGTAAGCAAATGAAAAAAAAAAAAAAAAAAAAAAAAAAAAAAAATTACGAGAAAGTTAAAAAAAAAAATGAGTCTGTAAAAATTTATTATTATGTGGATGAAAAGGGGAGATGGTTAAAATGAAATATGTGGATGAAAAATGAAAGCATAAAAAATTACGAGAATGGCAAGGGGAAAGGGGGAAAATGAAGGGTGAAAATTACGACTAATTTAGAAGGATAAGGGGCCACTCGTCGAAAAAATAAAATAAAAAATGCAGGGGTTATTTAATAAAAAGAAATCGTATTTATATGCGTTTTGCGTTCGAACTCTCTTTATTACTCTCTCCATGGGTCATTTCACTCCGTAGAGGAATGACCCGGGTCATTATTCTACATAGAGAAATGACCCCAGACCGTAGAGAATGGACCCCCCTCTAGCTGTAGTAGAATGACCCCCTCATGAAAAGAAAGGACCCCCGTAGAAAAATGACCCCCCTTTTTTCCCCTGTAACATTGTTGTTGCTGCTGATGCTGATACTACTTCTACTACTACTACCATTACTACTACTTCTACTACTATTACTACTACTACTACGGGGTCATTCTACTACAGCTAGGGGGGGGGGTGGTCCTTTATCTACGGTCTGGGGTCATTTCTCTACGTAGAATAATGACCCGGGTCATTCCTCTAGGTAGTGAAATGACCCATGGGTCATTTTGTAGGGGAGGGTCATTTCTCTGCATTACACTGACCCATGGGTTATTTTGTTGGGGAGGATCATTTCTCTGCATTACACCGGCAAAGCAGAGGACAGTGTATGTACAAGATCAGGCTGCACGTCCTATGCAGTACGATCATTGATGTACAATGTCCATAAAAGCTTCTAAACTTGAATCCGGTGTAATGCAGAGAAATGAGCCTCCCCAACAAAATGACACATGGGTCAGTGTAATGCAGAGAAATGACCCTCCCCTACAAAATGACCCATGGGTCATTTCACTAGGTAGAGGAATGACCCGGGTCATTATTCTACGTAGAGAAATGACCCCAGACGGCGGTCTGGGGTCATTTCTCTACGTAGAATAATGACCCGGGTCATTCCTCTACCTAGTGAAATGACCCATCTGGGGTCATTTCTCTACGTCGAATAATGACCCGGGTCATTCCTCTACGTAGTGAAATGACCCATGGGTCATTTTGTAGGGGAGGGTCATTTCTCTGCATACACCGGCATACCAAAGGATTAATGCATTTACACCGAATGATATTAACACTTCGAGCGTGAAATATTATAAACCCTACTTCTCTCACAGTTGAAAATACGATACACTGAACCTCCATTCGGCATACCTCGGCTGATCCGGTGATCAAATGATGTAGGTACGGAATCGGCCGAGTTGTGACGAGTGCCGAAACTCAAGACAGATTTTTTTTATCGTACAGGCTTTAGTAATGAACCAGGCGGCACAGATCTAAGATCAGACTGCACAGAACGTGTAGTCTGATCTTAGATCTATGCTGTCCACAAAAGTACCTCTTTTCTGTTATGGCGCTATAAAAGGGTTAACTCTTTGCCACACAATCCCGACTTTTAACGACCCTAAAAAGGAGGCCTGTTGAAAACAATGTGGGAAAAGGAGAAAATTCTGGTAACCAGCATTTTCTCCTCTTCCCACAATGTTTTCTACCCGTCCCATGACAAAATGAAATTTTTAAGTCAAATTTAATTTGTCGTCTGCAAATGCTTTCAATTTGGAACAGTCTACAATTTTGTCGTTCTGTAAAGCGTTTAAAAGCCGAGAGCGGATTACAGGGGGCGGTAAATTAATGACCGTTGAGGCCGCCATATATCACGTTGCATAGTGTGGTCATGTTTTAGGAAAAACTACGCCATTAAAATGGAAAAAAAAAATACAATACCATTAATTTTGAGGTACAACAAAAAACACCATTAGATGTGCAATAAAAAAATTCAGAAGTGAAATAAGTTCAATTAACCATAATGTTTCCACACAGTCTCCAATACATCTATTTCGTTCTTGTCTGTCTGTCCGTCTGTCTGTCTGTCTGTCCTCCCTCCCTTCCTTCTTATCTGTCTGTCTGTCTGTCTGTCCTCCCTCCCTTCCTCCTTATCTATCTGTCTGTCTCCCTTCCCTCCCCATCTGCCTGTCTGTCTGTCTGTCTCTCTCTCTCTCTCTCTCTGTCTCCCCTTCCTCCCCATCTGCCTGTCTGTCTGTCTGCGTGCCTCCCTACTAGTCCGTCCGTCCGTCTGTCTCTCAGATGCAGGCACGAAAATCGTATTTATAACGCGTCGTTTGGCAGTGTCGGAGTCTGGTTGCTAGGGCAATAACGGACAGAACTGGTTGAGTTGGAGTTTGCGTTATCGAACTGGCCCTCTACGTAAATGATAGCCTCACCGGCATGTACGTATAAAGACCTGAAAGGCTACTGCAATCAATTCTGTTCGATCCTCACAGGCGCCGGAGGAGTGCTCTCAAGCCAGGCGATGCCGCCCTAAGAATCTTAAAATCTATTACTATTGAAAGCAAGAAAACGAGGCAACAGGTGAATTGTCACGGCCTATAACTTAAATACAGTACATCGCGATTTAAGAAAAAAAAAAGTACACACACAGAGTCCTATCAAACAAATGAAAGAACAAAAATAAAAACAACTAAAGCAATCGATCTTGTGGGCAGAAAAGAGATATAGAATTATTTGTAATCGCGAGAGAGACCGGCCATGATTCCCGCTTTTGTCATTCACTGGGGAAAAAAAAACTGTGTAGGTTTTAGCCCTCTTAGGCTGCTAAGCGCGACTTGCTGACCTTTTGCCGACAGTGTAGATTTAAGATCAGACTGCACAGAACGTGCAGTCTGATCTTGGATCTACACTGTCCGATAAGGAGATACTTTTCTCCAAAAATATCCTTGAAATAGCAAAATTTAGGTTTATACTATCGGCTTGAAAGTTTCATTTTAACTTATTCAGCGGATTAATGGTTAACACTTCACTAGATGACGAAAACCTTTTAGACTTGTCCAAAATGATAGCATTTTGAAATAAATGTGACTCGTATCTTTCGATTTACTGTTGAAAGGGAAGAAAAGATTGTGGTGAAAAAAGGGAGAAAATTCTAGGTACCAGCATTTTATCCATTTTCCCACAATGTTTTCGAAAACTATTCTTCGTTTTGGTAGTAAGAACTAGGAATCATCTGTTAATGGGTAAACTTTTCATGAAACAAAAATAAATTCACCATCACGTTTAAATCTAACGATAAAATAGAGGTGGAATATCATTTCCGAGGGCTGTTGTCATTAACCTTTTTACCAAACGACAAAATTTCAGACTGGTCCAAACTGAAAGCATTTGCAGACGACATCTCAGATGTTACACAAATTATGAAATTTGTCCTTGAAAAGGTTTTGGAAACATTGTGGGGAAAAGGAGAAAATGCTGGTAACCAGCATTTTCTCCTTTTCCCACGATGTTTTCAAAAGCCTTTCTTCTCCAGGGTTGTTAAAACTCGGAATTGTGTGGTAAAGGGTTACATGAATTCATTCCAAACACGAAAACACGAGAATAAATAGAGAACTAAACAAATATAATATCGGACATTTAAACAAAAAAAAAAAAGCTTTAAAACATGATGACATTTCAATATTATTTAAACCCAGAATCCTTTGCAAAGTATTTAACTGTATAGATTGAAGATCATACGACATCTTTCATGCAGTCTGATCTAGACCGTTACCAAACAATCCCATCATTTATCGATCCCCCCCCAAAAAAGCTTTTAAAAAGACTGTAAGTCGAAACAATATGAAGCGATGGGACCGGAAGGAGAATTCTCTTTCAATGACAATGGATATCATCTAACCACGGAAAATAGAAAATAAAGACTCGGTCTAGCCGGGACTCGAACACGCGCGGCTGCATTAACGATCAAAACTAGTGGGACTTAGCAGAGACAAAAAAAAAAAAGGTTTCCGCATTGAAAATAGTGTGATAACAAAAACATGTACTCTCTCTCTCGCTCACTCTCTCTCTCTCTGTCTCTCTGTCCCTCTCTCTCTCTCTCTCTCTCTCTCTCTACGTGAGTGTGCCTTTCTGTCCCTCCTTGTCTTTCTGTCTTTCTCTTTCTCTCCTTCCTTGTCTCTCTGTCTCTCTCTCTCGGTCTGTCTGTCTGTCTACTTTACATTTACAACTGTTGTGTTAATATGTTTAAAATGTAATCATTCTTTGCGTATCAATACTTAATGACATTCATCTTTCATATCGATGATAGTGTTTTATAAACTCCCTCCACCACTACGGCTTCAACGCACACAATTGAATATAAAACTGCAATAAATAAGTAGTCTGATCTCGGGTCTAACCACCCGCTACTACCTTTTAACTTGTGACCAAATATATAGAGGATATTTGTCTTTTTTTTTCTGTGAAAGATCGAAATCTATTGCATCGAGTGAACATCATCGGTAATATTTTCACAAGCGGCGCTGCCACGAGAAATGTGGCGTATAGTATTTCCCTCTATTTGAATGACACGCGTTGATTACTTAGGTACCTTGTGCGAAGGAACTACTGTTTCCGCCTTCAGTTGAAGAGTTGGAAAATACAAAATCGGTATTTTCACTGGTCGTAACCATGAAATATCAAACCATAATCCACCATTATTTCTCGACGAACTACCGAAAAGCATGAAATAAAGTGAAGTATTTATTTGATGCCGCTAGAATTAACCGGTGGAAATTCTTTCGCTTCCGGATTCAATAAATTTAGATGCATGAATGAAAATGGTGTGCTTTACTGGCCTGAAATTTGCAATGATTATTAATCATTAAAGAGCCTTTCACAACTTTGGGTCGCCTTTTCCGGCAAAGTAAAGATCTAAGATCAGACTGTACAAAACATGCAGTCTGATCTCTGATCTACTCTGTCCGCTTTGCTGAGACATTCTAGACAAGAATGAATTTTGAAATTGCCGTTATTTTTGGCTTATTTGTAGATCTAGACTAAAAATGTCTGACAGGTTTATTCGCAGCTCGAAGCAATATAGCAACCAGCACCGTGAACAATTTATGAGTAAAATTGATAAACGCTTGTATGCTATGAGCCATACTCCTTAAAAAGGGGGTTAAATGCATCTGCAAAATGTATCGATTCATGTCAGCGCATGGGTCGAAACTTTTTGCTCTTTGTACATAATATGCATAACAAGGACCATTCTTCCTCATTACTGAGTTGGTTGGTAGGATTTCATGAATCCATAGCCAAGCTCCCGTAGCTCAGTCGGTAGCGTACAGGACTTGAGAACAGGAGGTCGTTGGTTCGATCCCCGGCTTGGCCAATTTCTTTCCGAGGATTGATGATTGTCATTGCGATAGGATTCATTCCTCTCTCACCGCTGACCAATGTTTCGACGGGGGTTATGTGGGAAAGCAGCCAGTGGCTTGGAAAGACTATTGTGCGGAGTACTGGTGAAAGAAACTCCAGGACAGCATGGATAGGTGCACTGGCCGTCGCGATATTTCTGAAATAATGTTGAAAACGGCGTTAAACACCATACAATCAATCAATCAATCATGAATCCATAATTATGTGATGACTTACTTGGTATAATGCATTACAGAGATGTGTTTAGCCCCATTTTCCCAGATAGCGTAGCAGATTAGTGAAAAATCATGCACTTAGTGATGCAAGCATCAAATTTGGCATAGATGTTGACTTGGTCATACATTTCTTGAAAAGCTCGTTAGACACGCCAAATTTCAAAATGGCGGCCATTTTTCAAGATGGCCGCCATTTCCAATTCTTAAATATTGTTTTCATTGTAAAACAGTACACAATTGACCGACTTAAAATTTTTTGGTTTTAAAATGCATGTTTTCAAACCTGGGGAAACTGATTTTGAGCATGCTGATATGGTAAACTGATTTTTCAGCATTGTTTGGTCTATACTGATGATAAAAAAAAAAAAAAAATGTCAATTTTGGGATGCAGGTTAGCTCAGTTTTTCACCAAAATTATGCATATAGTGATGCAAGCATAAAACTTTGCACAGATACTTGTACAGGGGTATGTTTCGAAAACAACGGTTAGCCTCTTCAAATTTCAAAATGGCGCAATTTTTCAAGACGGCCACCAAGGCATGTCGAAATACTGTAATCAATGTATGTCAAAATTTGTTTAATACTTGGTAAATTTGTAGTTCTTATGCTAAACAGAAACAAAATAAGAATTAATAGATACTTTATAGATGGCTACAGTGTTTCAAGGTGGTGGCCATTTTTAAAATTGGCCAATTTTTCCCTCTCTCTTCCATTCTTTATTAAATATTACAGGATTAATAACTTATAGTTCTTTTGGAAGCTATTAAATGAACATTTTAAGAAACATCATTTGAACTTTCAAATGTAAGAGTGAATGTCATGGCAGAACCAGGGCAAACTGGTGACATCACTCCTTGGAAACTCATCACGGAGTCCGGTGTTGGCTAAACAAACTGGGTCCGTATTCACCAACCATTCCTAAGAATACTTTTAGTCTTATTCTCCAAGATTTTCTACATTTGAAAGTAACGCAACTCCTGATTGGCTAGGTTTACTTTCAAATGTAGAAAATTCTGGGGAACAAGACAAAGAACGTTCTTAAGAATGGGTGAATACGTACCCTGTTCGCAAGGTTTTTATGTGTCTCAAATGCTATAGTTTCCTATAGATTCCTATGTTGTACCAGATAGATAACCACATCCCAATTGACAGGATGCGCCAGATCGGAGAGCTGAGCCAAGGGTAATGGGGCCTGAGTTACCTGGGATGACGTGCAGATTTCCCTGGACTAATTAACTCTGGATGAACAATTGGGCTAGGTACAGGGTTTGAAAACCTGAATCCAGTTGTATCCAATATCTGAATGCGCCCAGTATATTCAGTATCTTAAAATTCCTCGAGGTGGTAAAAAGAAAGTCCCTTGACCTTAACTGTAATCTAATAAAGTGTCTATCAAAAGCTTTTTGATTCACATTGAATGGAACACTTTCTGTCTCTGTCAGACTCAAAAGACAGAAGATTTAAAAAAAAAACACACACACACACCAGCAGATAGCACTGAACAAGATTGTTATTAAATACTAGCGACAAACACTCCTACAAAGACTATGCTATTTCAAGCTATCAATCAGTTACCTGTCATTTTAAATCCAGGTAGATTAGATGAAGGTGAAAGCTGGAAAGAAAAAAAATGCGAGTAAACATTGAAAAGTACTATCAGTGCCGTCGACTCCTGTTTAATGCTACCAAACTGCAGTGAACAAGAAAGATTACAGCTAGTACTGCGAGTTCAGCAGATGAAAGTCAATCCAAGATAAGACGAGCAGGTCTTGAAAGCCAGCAGTGCTTTTTATGTGATTCAGAAGATCCCACGCCTGAAATGAAACAAACGATGACAATGGAGCCTGACAGAAGGCTGAATGAATGCGCGTGAATTATAAATGATAGAAAACCTTTAGCAAGACGAAACTGGGGTGGGAGGGTCGGGAGATACCAGTAAGTAGCACAATAGCTTAAATGCTATAGATCCTGCTTGACAGCTCTCTGCAATAAGGAAAGGGCTCATCTTTCAACAATAGGTTGAATCCTAAATCGTCCAAGGCTTTGCTTTAATAGACTAACAAAATCTGTTTGAAGTTGAATATGACAGGGCTATCAGTGCTTAGTCTTGCCAGAAGCTCTGAATATACAAAAGGATAAATTTCCGTCTGTCGTGTGGCTGGACTTTACCCTGCCTTTTGTCAAGCACCAACGTCACAGCTTGTCTCAGATCAGACTTTGGATCTTCTGAATCACATAAAAATACTGCTGGCTTTCAAGGCTTGGTCGTCTTATCCTAGAGCGGCTTTCATCCGCTGAACTTGCAGCACTGGCAGTAATCTTTTATGCTCCCCAAACTTTGGTGTTAATAAACAAAGAGTCGACAGTTCTGGTGGTACCTTGCATAGTTTTTTTGCAAAGACTTTTTTTTTTTCAAAACCTTCACCTTTCTTTAATCTACTTGAATCTAAAATGATTAAGTAACTGATTAATGGATTGGATTAGTGGAGTGTTTGTCGGTAGTTCTTAATAAAAACCTTGTTCAGCGCTATCTGCTGGTGTGGGTTTTAGATCTTCTCTCTTTTATGTGCGAGAGGCAGCATTTGTTTGGTTAGTGTGAATCATAAAGCTTATAACCCTTTCCAAAACGGCAAATTTTGGACTGGTCCAAATTGAAAGAGTTCGCAGACGATAATTTTAAATTTGATGAAAATGGCAAGAAGTTCTCAAAAGGGTAAAAAAAACACCGTGGGAAAAGGAGAAATTGCTCGTTACGTGCAATTTCTCCTTTTCCCACAGTGTTTTCAAAAGACTTGTACTGCAGACACGTGAAAACCAGGGCTTGTTTGGGAAAGGGTTAATAGACATTTTTAGCTGGGCTATTTTGAAGAAAAATTGGAGTTATTGTAATAGCCCTGTGGTCGTTTTTGTCATCGTAGTGCAAAATCTTTGACAGTTTATAATATCTCTGTTATTACTAAAAATATACACCTCAAACTCCGAGAAAATGCTGGTTACCGCATTGTGCGATAAAGGATTAAGATACACACAAAACTTGTTACAACATACTGTTCCACACTGATGGGCTGACTTGAAACTCTGCCTGTGCTGTTCAGTCAGTAACTTCATAGACTGTTTTTGTCTTTTACAAGTAACTTAGACAATATGCAACCTAAGAGATTTATAAACAAATGACTAGCACCCCTGGCTGCAAATCGTAAGGTCTCAAATTCTAGTCTTATATACAGCGAAATTCTTTCTTCAATTTACGTGAATTCCGTTTTTATAAAACCTCTGTAATCATCTTTAAATAGCTGAAAACCAATGACAGGGTAGTAGGACCAAAAGAGGCGTCATTTTATCATCTAAAATCTTTTTAAAATTATCGACTCCATTGCAGTTTACTACAAGAAAATTAATGTTAGTTTCCCCCGTGATGTTTAATAAAAAGAATGTATTTTGGCGGGGAAAATAGTGGCCAATTTGAATAATGGCTGCCATCTTGCAACATCCTAACTGTCTATAAACCATCCTTTTACTCTTATTTGTCTCTGCTTGGCACAAGAACAGCAATTTTACAACAACAACAAAAAAATAAATAAATAAAAATAAAATAAAATAAATAAATAATAAATAAAAAAAAAAAAAAAAAAAAAAAAAAAAAACACGAATCTTTTCATACAGCAATTCCAAAATACAGTATTTCAATATACCTTGAGGGCCATCTTGAAAAACGGCCGCCATTTTGAAATTCTGAGTGGCTAACGGGTTTTTCCAAAACAAAGCCCCTATAGAAGTATCTGTGCAAAGTTGCATGCTTGCATCACTAAATGCACGATTTTGGTGAAAAATTGAGTTAATTTACTTAGCTATGAGCGCTGCCCATATACAAGTAAGGTACTTTGTTATTTTCCATTGCCGTTTAAGAGCATTACTGGATTGGCTGGATCATCTAAATTTGTAATGTGGTATACAATTAGACTGCCATTTCCCGACACTTTGTGCAAAATGATGAATTAGAAATTAATATTTCAGACAAGCTTCCTGGCAGCTTGTGAACTCTTTTCTCTTAAATGTTTATGTAGATTTTCTGTTAAATTTTATATGCCACCATCTATTTTTGTATACAGTGTGAAAAATAATAATAATAATAAAAATGCTAGCATAAGAGTATAGAAACAGTATACAACTTTGTTTCAACGTTCAAAATTCTGAATTTCAAGTAAACATTTAACCCATTCCCAAACAACAAATTTTGGACTAGTCCAAATTGAAAGAGTTTGCAAACGACAATTTTGAATTTGATGAAAATGGCAGAAAGGTCGCAAAATGGGTAGAAAACACTGTGGAAAAGGGAGAAATTGCTCGTAACGAGCAATTTCTCCTTTTCCCAGTGTTTTCAAAAGACTTGTACTGCAGACAAGTGAAAACCAGGGCTTGTTTGGGAAAGGGTTAAATCGTAATCTAGTTTGCAGGAAATCTTTCACTTCCACGTTTATAATCATAGACAGTTTTTAAATGTATTAGTTTTAATTTACCCCCTTGTAAACATGGTGACAAATACACAAAACTGCTCTTAACCCTTTACCACACAATCCCGACTTTTAACGACCCTGAGGAAGAAGTCGTTTGAAAACATTGTGGGAAAAGGAGAATGCTGGTAACCAGCATTTTCTCCTTTTCTCAATGTTTTCTTCTCTTCCCAAAACAAATTTCAATTTTTGAGTCAAGTTTATGTTGGCTTCTGTAAAAGCTTTCAATTTGGACAACATATATCACAGGCCTAAGTGTTAACTTATTTCCTCCCCTCCCACCCCCCACCCCAAAAAAAATTGCAACCAATAACTTAAAAATCATTACTGGGAAAACAAAATCAAACTGGACTGAGGTTTAACCCTTAGGCTGCCACGCGCTACTCACTGACCTTTTGCGGACAGTGTAGATCAAGAACAGACTGCACAAAACGTGCAGTCTGATCTTTGATCTACACCGTCCGATAATGAGGTCTATTTTTCTCCAAACAATAAGTTTAAAATAGCACCATTCGGGGTGTTTACTGTCGGCTTGAAAGTTTCATTTAATACTTTACCACACGGCAAAAATGTTGACTTGTCCAAATTCAAAGCATTTGCAGACGAGAATTCAAATGTGGCTCAAATGATGAAATTTGTCTTTGTCAGGTTAGAAAACATTTTGGGAAAAAGAGAAGATGCTGATTACTAGCATTTTCTCCTTTTCCTACAACGTTTTCAAAAGCTACTTCCTCAGGGTCGTTAAAACTCGGGATTGTGTGGTAAAGGGTTAAGTTATTTAGCAGGATAAGGATTAATTAATACACGTGGAAAACATTGTGGCAAAATGTGAAATTGCTCGTTTATTAGCATTTTTCCCTTTTTGTTTTTAAAAGTCGTCCGGTGCAATACTTAGACAAGTCGGTTGCAGATGATAATGGATTTAATATGGATGGCGAGGGCTAATTTACGTGATAGAAAAAAATTCAATGGCTGTTGATTTATACAGAGAGGGTTGGTCGCCCTTTGTCGAACAAGTCATTTCTGTCAAACTTAAAATGAATAATTCATCCGTCTGTTAATGCTTTACCAGATGAGCCATGCTCTATGAAAAGGGGGCTTAATGCATCTGCGAAAAGTATCGATCCAGGCCAGCCTGCGCAGTCCGCGCAGGCTGACCTGGGCCGAAACGTTTCGCTATTGGTCAATTTTCTGTATGTCTAAGGACCAGTGTACCTCGTGATTAAGTCGGTTGTTAAAACCGTGGCTATTATCGATCCATCATTATGTGATGGCTTGATTGGTAATATACATCACGGAGATGCATTAAGCCCCCTTTTGCCAGAGCATGGCTCAAATGATTTCGATGTTAAAAACAACCCTCACCGAGCAACAAAATTTTAGACAGATCTAAATTGAAAGTATATGCAGTCGACAAGCTAAATTTATCTGAAATGATGGTAACTGTCCTGTGAAAGTGTAGAAAACTTTGTGGGGAAAGGAGAAAATGCTGGTTACCAGCATTTACTTTGTGGGGAAAGGAGAAAATGCTGGTTACCAGCATTTTCTCCTTTCCCCACAAGGTTTTCAACAGGCCTTTTGCCCAGGTTCGTTAAAACTCGGGACTGTGTGGTAAACGATTAACGTACCCGAGCAATGAAACTATTTTGTTTTTTTAAAACATTTTGGGAAAAGTAGAACGTCTCCGATACTAGTAGTTCGCAAGAAGTTGCTCTAATTTCGATTGTTCAATTTTCACCCGAAGCACTGAGTTTTTCGAGATAGTGTCCTTGGGCAATTCCATTCGGAGTCCCAGCCTGCTACTAGTGAAACACAGTGCATACCTGAATATTTGAGCTGTGGACGTGATGACTGAAACAATGTTGAAAGCGGTATAAAACACCAATCAATCTACTAGATTCTAAAATCCCGCGCAGGCTGACCTGGGTCGAAACTTTTTGCTATTAGTTAGCTATTTGTATGTCCAAGGACCATTTTACCTCATAATTCTGTTGATTGTTCGAGAAAACTGATTTTGAGGATCAAGCATTATTTGATGGCTGGCTTGGTATAATTAATCATGGAGAAGCTTTAAACGCACTTTTCAAAGAGCATGACTCAAAAGAGTTACGTTTATTTTTAGAAAGGTCGGTGAAGGAGATCCCTTTTCCAGTGACCTTAAATTAACCCTTAAGCTGCTAATCGCGACCCACTGACCTTTTGCGGACAGTGTAGATCAAGATCAGACTGCACAGAACGTGCAGTCTGATCTTTGATCTACACTGTCCGATACGGTATTTTCTTTCCGGTGAAATTGACTTTGAAACCGCAATGTTTGGGCTTTTAGAAATGAGTAGAAATTTGCGTTCAATTTATTCAGAAGCTTAAGTGTTAATGCAGTCGAAATAAGTAGGTTCGTTAAAAAATACAGGAAGAGAGAGGCAATTAGGAGGCAAGCAGGCAGACAGACAGACAGACAGACAGAAAGGTGAATAGTGAAAAAGAAATGAAGGTTAGAGAGAGTAGGATGATAGCAGGGAGAGAGAGGCGAGCTGGGAAAAAGAGGCGAGCAGGGAGAGAGGCGAGCAGGGAGAGGAGAGCATTGAGAGAGAGAGACGAGCAGAGGGAGGGGAGCAGGGAGGGAGACGAGCAGAGAGAGAGGCAGAGAGAGAGTAGGATGATAGCAGAGAGAGAGAGAGAGAGAGAGGGGAGGAGTAGGGAGAGAGGGGAGAGCTGGGAGAAAGAGAGAAGAGCAGGGAGAGAGAGAGGAGGGAGCAGGGAGAGAGAGGAGAGCAGAGAGAGAGAGAGGAGAGCAGAGAGAGAGAGAGGAGAGCAGAAAGAGAGGGGGATAGTGGAGAAGAAAGAAGGGAGGGTTAGAGAGAGGAGGGGGAGAGCAGGGAGAGTGAAGAAGGAGAGGGGGAGAGGCGCACCCATAACCAGATTGTATAGATATGAAGGTTATTGGAACTTGAAGCGTAAAGTGTTGCTATTCTTAGAAATTTACTTTTATAGTTTTGATTTTTGTGCAAAAAGCAAGCATTTAAAAAATCATGGCGTTTTCCTTCAACGTTTCCTACATATCAAAGACAAATCTCATCACGTGAATTCCATTTTATTCATTTTTTTTTTTTTTTTTTTTCCAAATGCTTTTAACTTGGGCAAGCCTAAAATCATACGTGACCGTTACGCGCACGGAAAAACATAAAATCTTTATTTAGTACTATGTAATTTTCCAAACGATTGGACAGCATAACCCGGCTCATTACCGGATTAGAACCCATACCCCAGAATCCCATATGAGCCGTGCTCTGGCAAAAGGGGGCTTAATGCATCTCCGCGATCCATGGTACTAAGCACGTCATCACATAATTATGGACCAATAAAATCCGTTTTGTATAACAACCGACTGATTCGTGGGGCACACTGATCCTTTGCACATGCATGAAGTTGACCAATTGCGAAAAGTTTCGGCCCAGGTCAGCCTGCGCGGAATGCGCAGGCTGACCTGGGTCGATACTTTTCGCAGATGCATTACGCCCCCTTTTCACAGAGCACGGCTCATACGTAAGAAAGCGTGCGCTCTCTACCTTCACTATTGTGTGGGAGAGAAGTAAGTCCTGTGTTCATCTGATTCAACCGTAGGTGGACAATGTTAAACTTCATCTATTTAAAGATACATCTATACTCGTTTTCAGCCGGTTTTTAACCCATTTCATCTTTATTAGTCCCCTACCGGCGAAGCCGAAGGGGACTTTAGGTTTGCACTCCGTCCGTCCGTCTGGTCGTCAATCCGTCTGTCCATCTGTCCGTCTGTCCGTCAGTCCGGCAATTCAGTTTTCTGGACTTTTTTTCTAAACGCTGGTACATATTGAGCTGAGTTTTGGTGTGTAAGTCACCCGCCATCACTTACAGATCAAGTTCGACTTTCGTTCCGGTCCACTGGTTTTTCACGGATTTACGGGCCTTGGACTTACAAAATTTCACTGATAAATCAGTTTTCCGGACTTTTTTTTTTCTAAATGCTGGTAGATATTTACCTGACTTTTGCTGTGTAAGTCAACCACCATTACTTACAGATCACGTTCGAGTTTCGTCCCGCTCCACAGCTTTTTCACGCATTTACGGGCCTTGGACTTACAAAATTTCACTGATAAAACATTTTTCTGCACTTTTTTTCTAAACGCTGCTACATATAGAGCTGATTTTTGGTGTGTACATCAACCACCATGACTTACACATCAAGTTCGAGTTTCGTCCCGCTCCACTGCTTTTTCACGCATTTACGGGCCTTGGACTTTAAAAATTTCACTGACATGCCAGCGATACATACGGCCGGTAGGGGACTGTGTATTGCTATGCAATACTATCAGAATGCTTGTTTTTATCAAACTATAATCGTTCTTGTATCTTCATGCCAGATGTTGCACTTGACGTTGCAAGGTTGCATAGATAACGATCGATAGAAAACACATTTCATTTCCCGGAGGCCATTATAAAATTCACTGTTGTGACATTTCCAGTTTAATTCGAATATTTTCGATAATATGTATCTATCCTTACACTACATATATTTATTATTTATCTATGTTTACACAGCTGACTAAATTCTGAACCATTCTACAGTCTATTAAATTCTAAAAACGATTTTGCTCTCGGGCTGTAAGGATGTATCTTTAACGCAGTCACCACTACATCTAAACTGGTACCCGTTGTATCTCCCGTAATCGTCCGATAGAAAACAAGCAACACCCGATTTATCGAGGGCAGCTATTGGTTTTCACATGTACAAAATCCACCAATCAGACAGCCCGTAACGGAATGCCTTAATTTCTGTTGTAAAATAAACGAAAAATATTCTTTCTTTAGCTAAGACTATCATGACAGACAATATTTTTTCTGACCACGATCATTTTATCAAAATCGCTAAGAAAGTTATTCTTTATCGATAAGGTCCATCTCTTTGTATAAATGATCACAAATTTAATTTCAAAGTCTCGTGTTATCTCGCGAAATCTCGAATCGGGCAGAGACTCGACTTGTAAGCATTGGGTACTAAGATCGATAACAGGCTGCCAGTTTACTCTACATCGATATTTTATATTTTTTTTAAGTCCCATGGGGACATCTTAGATACCAGTCTTCCTAAGTTTAATGGAGTGAACATTTTGAGAGTTTTTGCAGACAACAAATCAAATGTCTCTTGAATATTGAAATTTGTTTAGAAAGAGAAGAAAGCATTGTAGGAAAATGAGAAAATGTCTGTTACTAGCGTTTTCTTCTCTTCCCATGATGTTTTCAAAAGCCACAGCTTAGATCCAATTGAACAAGGGGACAAAAGCTTAGACAGCTTGCCATGTTGAAAGTATTTGCAGACGACAAATAAAGTATCTCTCGAATATTGAAAATTGTTTATGAAAGGGTAGAAAATATTGCAGGAAACCAGGATTTTTTTGTTTTCTCACAATGTTTTCAAAAGCAGACAGCTGTCATACAAATGCACCAGACAACATAAGTTTGAAGAGTTGTCCAAATTGAAAGTATTCCGTACAGACGAGACATTTAATTCATCACCAGACGACAAATTCTACACTTCCAAATTCAAAGACGACAAATTCGAAAGTTGTCCAAATAAACCACAGTTCTCTGACAGGGTAGAAAACATTGTGGGAAAAGGAGAAAATGCTGGTTACCAGCATTTTCTCCTTTTCCCACAGTGTTTTCGAAAGTCTTTTCCCACAGGGCCTTTTAAATTCGGACTTGTGTGGTAAAGGTTTAAATTTCTCTTGAATAAAGAAATTTGTCTATGAAAGAGAAGAAAACAATTTGGGAAAAGGAGAAAATGCTGGTTGCCAGCAATGTTCTTAAATGCTGGCTACCGGCATTTTCTCCTTTTCCCACAATGCTTTTAAAAGCCTTATTCCATGAGATCACGGAACACGTAATGGATTGGTTATGGGATTTAAATGTCCCATGGGCCATCTTAGATATCGTCAAACGCTATAATAGTCGCAGATTATAGGTGGGATGTTTCTATGCTTTCAACTTGGATTTGCAACAATGACGCCATATTGAAATGATAGCCGATAAAAAGTGCAAAGAATATCGATACTTCCGTACTGTGTAATCTCTCTCTCTCTTTCTGTGCCCGTCTGTCTGTCTGTCTCTCTCTCTTTGTCTGTCTGTCTGTCTGTTTATCTGTATGTCCCGCTCTCTCTCTCTCTCTGTCTCTCTGTCTTTCTGTCCCTGTCTCTCTTACTCTCTCTGTCTCTCTCTCTGCCCGTCCGTCTGTCTGTCTGTCTGTCTGTCTGTCTCTCTCTCTCTCTCTCTCCCTCTCTCTCCCTGATTTTTTGTCCCTGTCTCTCTTACTCTCTCTCAAATATTTAATTATTTCACTAATTTGACTGGACTGAGACTCAAATATTTAATTATTTCATGTATTTGGTCCCACCTATATCTCAAACAATACCGACAGTCTAGGTCTGTATAAACATTCAGATCGGAGGTCTTGCAATTAGTTCTGTGTCTACATTGTTTGCATTATAAGTGACAAACTTGTCCATGGCTACACAAGAGCCGGTTTAACAAAAAGTAAACTGGTCAACTGCATCTTTCACCAATACATTTAGCCATACTCTGGCAAAAGGGTGCTTAATGCATCTCCGTGATGCATGATACCATGCAAGCCAACACATAATTATGCGTCCATAATAGCCACTTTTTTTTAACAGCTGACTTAACCATGAAATAGATTTGTCCTTGGACATACAGAAAATTGACCGATAGCGAAAAGTTTCGGGCCAGGTTGCGCAGGCTGAGCTGGGTCGATACTTTTCGCACATGCCTTAAGCCCCCTTTTCACAGAGCATGGCTCATTTTATTTGTCGTAGTAAACCTCAGAGCATGTGTATTCGCGGTTTACTCTTGGCTAGCTCCTTCAGCAGCAAATTATAAAGAATGAAAAAAAGAGTAAATCTGATGATAATTACGAACAAATGTAAGGAAAAAAAGGCAACATAATATTGCTTTGATATTGATTTAGTTTAATATATGAACATGCGTAAAACCAATGGTTTGCCCTTTACCATCCTTGATACCGTTCTTTTACTATTTTGTCATGAAACTTATGCATTATTTATCAGTGGAAAAAATATAAACGAATCCAAAATAAGAAAAATAAAGAACAACCAGGTGTTTAGGTGTTTTCGAAACGTGAAGAATTTAATTATTTACACTTATCTATTCTTGACGCGTGCAATTAGTTTTTCCACGTGCACCAGTCTCACTTGTTCTAAAAATAACCCTGGAATTTCGACAATAACCGGAAATGCTATATGAAGTGAGAAATCGGCGACCCAAATTGCCTGAAAAAAAAAATATGAGTACTTTTGATTCATTAGTTCTTTACCAGACGACAAATCTTAAGACATTTCTAAATTAAAAGCATTTGCAGACGACAAATTAAATAAGGCTGATATGATGAGATTTGTCTTTAACAAGGTGAGAAAACAGAGAATTCGGTGGTTAACAGCATTTTCTCCTTTCCCCAAGATGTTATCAAAGCCCTCTTCTTCAGTGTCGTTAAAATTCGGGATTGTTAGGATATATGACGTCCTGCAGACGACTTTATATTTCGACCTGCAGCAGCCGGCCTTTTACTATTAACCCTTTGCCTGCTAAGTAATAAGTTAAAGAAAAATTTCAAGCGAACAGTACAGTTCCGAATAATGTTATTACGAACTTTTTTTTCTGAGAATATATCTCCTTAACGGACAGTGTAGATCCAAGATCAGACTGCACGTTCTGTGCAGTCTGGTCTTGATCTACACTGTCATTAAAAGGTCAGTGATTCGCGCTTAGCGGGTTGCATTTTTTTTTTTTTTTTTTAGGCGTTCAAATAATTCTAGTTTTCAACGGTCAACATGAACCGTTTTATGCATTTCTTCCGATAACGGTGCAGCAGAAGGTCAAAGAAATTTACCCTATTTTCCATGTAGAAATAAAACAGAAACGGTGACGTGACGCCGTGATCTGCAGTAAATATCAGCTGTGTGACTCGATTCATTATCTTCCGCTGGGTTGCATTTTTCGAAATACATACCTATCTGATTTGGGCATTCCGGGTACAAAACCGAACTACTTTTCCAGGCGACATTCCATGCAGCGAATTTCAAAATAAAATATACGTTTAGGCGGCGTAACACGGTTCTCCACTGTTTTTATCTCGGTCGACAACACCCGACACAGGAATTTTGGTCTCAAAGGTCCAAAAATCAGTCTAAAATGACAAAAATCAGTTAAATGCAACAACATAGTCCAAAATTGTCAGCTTTTAACAATGAATCATGTTCAGCTTGTAAAACAGTGAAATCGCAGATTTTATCTGATAAATGGTATAGTCCGAAAAACACGATAGAATAGGCTGTTTTTGTCTATCTTCCAAAATTCACACAATCCAAACCGGGGGACTAGCCTGAAAATGCAAAGCTAGATTGAAACTCGAAACAACCAATAATCTGGGGATAAAATCAGAAATAGCAGGTTACTATACCGTTTTTTTCGCAGTCATTCATGGTTCTATCCGACCTTTATTTTTGCGGTGAAAACAGCCACTAGCTCCATGACCTCTGAGTTTTGCAAATGGGGTCAAAACTATAGCACAAAGAAAGAAAGATCATGAGCCCCTGTTTCGAAGACAAACTAAATGTTTCTTTTCAATAATCTAACACAATTCATGGGTCTGATATCTACTCTTCTTATCAAAATTGCATTCAACACCCATCTTTCTTTTTTTTTCTAATTTTGACCATGGCCAATTCGAAACGAACTGTTTACATGTGCCTTACTCACTAAAACCTACCTGGTACGATTCATCCAGCCATGTTTAGCTAGCACCTATGCACCAGTCATTTATAAAAACAGCCTCTGTAAGCTTGCGAAATAGCCCCGCCCCCAGGGGTATAAGCCCAATATGGTGGGGACGTTATATTTGTTGTCAGTCTGTTGCAAAAATACCAGTTTTACCCACGTCTTTTTAGAAAGTGTACACAATGATATTTCATAAAATTATTTTTACCGTTTGAAATTATCATATTTTCAAGAAATTTGTACCGAAAACTGGCTTAATTTTTCCACAGTATTATCTATAGCCATTTTCCACTTGCTAATTTTGCGGCAATTTACTCGCAGCGTATAAATATTTATCTTGTGCAGGATAGTGATGCGTCATAGCAGACAAGTCTTCGAAGAATATGACATGCGCAGAAAACGGACTCGATTTTCCAAGTCCGGAAGCGCGGAACAAAGAATATTTCGTCTGGTAACCCGCCGTACTTCAAGAGTACGCCAGGCAAAGCGCAATAATGGCCGCCCCCGTTTGTAATAAGCAGAAGTAACGGATTATTGTTATTTCACTTGATCAAATCCTACTAGAGTCTGAATTGAAAACAGATCAGTTGCCAAAGAGTAATGGCAGTTATTTTTTCTAATTGTTGTTCATATGTAGCGAAAAAAAAAAAAAAAATACGAATCAGAAATGCTTTAAGTATCCGAAATTTCAGTGGACCGATATAACGTCCGAAAACGTTGAAAATGATTCATAGTCAAATTCATTTTGAAACCATATCCCAAAAGCACGTTTTAGATTCAGTAATCTATATGTTGTACAAATTTGATCCCATTTTATGAACTGATCAAACTGGATCACATGAAATTGAGAAAAACAGAAAAGCATTTAGTGCTAAGCTTGAGGTCGCCATGGAGGCCGCCATTATTGTGCTTTGCCTGACCCCATGACGTAGTGGTAGGGGTAAGTAATCCAGACTAAGAATATTTGTCAGAGTGCACGACTGCACTTGATCAGTAAGGTTCGACATGGGAAGACTCGTTTTAACAGCTTTGTGTGCGATATTTTTTAGAGTTGGACAGACGACTGCAGAACTATGTCCTCAATGTTGGGAGGAACATAATTTTTATAATGTGTAAGTAGATATTTTCTTGTTTTCTTTTTTATGTTATTTCATTTGCGTTCTTTGTTTAACAGATAGTCAAGCTATTTTAATTTGATATTCGTAAGTATTTATCATGTTTGAATACATTTATATGTTTGCGGAGTAATTTAAAACTCTCCCTCTCTCTCTCTACCGATGTTTTCAAAGCTTTCCTCTTCAGGATCGTTAAATTGTGTGATAAAGGGTAAAACAGAGAGCTGTTAGTTTAGTGAAGGCGAAACAAGAACGCTCTTTCTGAATAGATAAAATGCGTAATCTTGAGGTAATGTAGAATAAATATTGAAACTCTTAAGTTGACATTCAAAGAAACGAAAAGTGACTAGGCCAGCACTTGCTTCTTTCTCCTCATTGTTTCGCATTTTGTTGAAAAGTGCAATATTGAGTTTGGTGTACTTTTCCTGATTTTTTTTTTTTTTTTTTTTTTAAGATCTGAAAAGGAGCACTTGCTATTAACCCTTTCCCAAACAGCCCTGGTTTTCACGTGTCTGCAGTACAAGTCTTTTGAAAACACTGTGGGAAAAGGAGAAATTGCTCGTAACGAGCAATTTCTCCTTTTCCCACAGTGTTTTCTACCCTTTTTGAAACCTTTCTGCCATTTCCATCAAATTTAAAATTGTCGTCTGCAAGCTCTTTCAATTTGGACCAGTCCAAAATTTGTCGTTTGGGAAAGGGTTAAAGATAGTGTGCTTGACATACATGTACATGTAGACTGTGCAGCAATGGGTTGTAGGGTGGCACATTAAGAAAATATTAAATTACCGATTAGTATAAGGATTGTTTCCTATCCTATCCATTTACTTATGAGTGAATAAGTACCATGGAGTACTGGTTGATGGTGAGCAACCCGTGTATATTGCTGCAACAAATCGGCCGGCAATATACTCCCAAAAAGGCACGCAGAGGCCTGTAGAACAAAGATGTCTACATTTTTTTACCAGTCGTAAACTACTATTTTTTCATTTGAATATCTGAAATCCAGGAAACAGGTCAAAAGCCAGCTGTTACAGCTACCAGAAAAATCAACACGTTCTTTGCGAATATTCTCTCCTAATTCATAGTATGCATTACCTAATTTCCATTGCGTAACTTATTGCGACGTAAAATCAAAGGACTCAAAGTCCTGGAAAGCGGATTTGTGGAGTAGCATAAAGCTGTAATATGTTGTAATAAACAAGTAACGTTTTTAAAATGGAGTTGGCAAAGGCAGGGAAAGTCAAAATTGTTCTGCCGAGCGGGTCGCGTGGTAACTGTTATTCTATTACTGTTTAAGGAGTGGTAATTTGATCCGTCAATCTTACGCAGTTTTTTGCTGGTATTAGATTTTGGACTGTAGCTGTACACGTGTAGGACGGCATATACGGTAGTGACAAAGGCGGGGTTGAGGTGTATTAGTGTAACCTGAAAGTAGAATGGGCGCGTAAATGACAGTATATTTTGTTCAGGTCGAACCGATATCATAGTAGAGTGTGAGCGTGCATGATGTAGTTGGTTCCGGTCAGAACGATCACAGTAAGCGGATTTGCTATACAAATCCGTTAAAAATATCAAGGAGCGACGTTGGAAATATGCCAAGTGGAATACCAGGACATACTTGTACTCGTACATGTCTACCGCCTACGTAGCCCAGTGGTCCAGGTATCCGTCTATGAAGCCGGAGGTTGGAGTCTACTTGGATGAGAGAGTTGGTGAGCCGCTAGCTAACTGAATTACTGCTACGAAATACTGCGTTGTCTGCGCATGTCATATTCTTCGAAGATTCGACCTGTCTGCTATGACGCATCACCCATCCCCCTATACCTGGGAAAAGTAGGGCTTATATCGAAGCTATTAGCCTATTACCAAAGCATGTAGGGGCTGTTTTAATAAATGGTCGGTGCATAGGTTACATGCTAGCCGATCATAGCTGAATGAATGGCACCAGGTAGCGTTTTATTGAGTAAACGTTTATTTCATTGGAAATTCAAAGTCACGGTTGTTGTTTAGAAAAATTACTCCGCTACTGTACCTAGGATGCCCAAATTAGATAGATGTGTATTTGTAGAATGCCATCTAGCGGGAGATAATGCGAAATACAGTACTACTCGAACAAACTGACCTGAAATTGACCTCTTTGCAATGAATAATTAGATAGTGAATATTTTCATCATCGCGTATAATCGGACAGTACGGAAATTCTAGTAGCGGTAAGTGTCGGGCTTGACCCTTTCAGTGCCATAGTCAAAATAGTAAGCTTTTGTGGATGACATGGATCAAAATCAGATTGCACAGAAAGTGCACCTTAGATCAATGTCATCCGCCACTTATGACCAGTTTAATCCACCAAAATTGTGTTTATTTCGGGTATTTTAACCCTTTCCCAAACGACAAATTTTGGACTGGTCCAAATTGAAAGAGTTTGCAGACGACAATTTTAAATTTGATAAAAATGGCAGAAAGTTATCAAAAAGGGTAGAAAACACTGTGGGAATAGGAGAAATTGCTCGTTACGAGCAATTTCTCCTTTTCCCACAGTGTTTTCAAAAGACTTGTACTGCAGACACGTGAAAAGCAGGGCTTGTTTGGGAAAGGGTTAAGAGTTCTTTAAAGTGACGATAAATCTATTAGCCGCGCATAAAGAGTTCATAATCGTTCGCATATTTCCGCATTCAGACGACAATAGCCGAAGCTAAAGTTGGACAGTAATTCAAGCGTGTAATATAATATATTATTGTGACAGAGGTCATTTATTTCATGTCAATTAATTCGGCTAATACTTGTCTACTTGTCCGGTACCGTGGCATTAAAAATATGATTCAGGAGAAAAAAGTGTGCTAGACAAAAGAAACTCGTTACCAGACAACAAAATTTTAGACTTGTCCGAATGGAAAGCATCTGCAGACGAGAAGGCAAATGTGGCTTATGAGTTGAAAATTGTCTAGGGAAGGGTTGAAAAAAAAACATTTTGAAAAAAAGGAGAAAATGCTGGTTTCCAGCATCTTCTCCTTTTCCTATAATGTTTTCAAAAGCCTTCTTTCTCAGGGTCGTGAAAACTCGGGATTGTTTGGCAAAGGATTAATCAGCTTTTTACCACGCAATCACGACTTTTATCGACCCTGAGAAAGAAAACTTTTGAAAACATTGTGGGAGAAGAAGAAAATACTGGAAACTAGTATTTTCTCATTTTCCGAAAATTTTTCTAACATTTCTAGAAAAATGCCATCATTTTACCTACATTTCATTTGATGTCTGCAAATGCTTTCGATTTGATTAAGTTTAAAATTTTGTCGTTTGGTAAAGAGTTAAACAGTTGAGTATGACAAATACGGATCTATTGCATTATAGGATATGCATTTCCTTTTTTGGTGCAGCTGAATGAGCTGGCCTTTGATCTACTTCTAGGAAAAACGAATTCAAATGAAGAGACGGTAACTTGCGATTGGTCAAAAGTGTGTACATGTTTATTCGTCGGGTCCCTGCGCAGTAAATGTTCAATTAGCTATCACAACAGTAATATATGATGCGCGGCTCTATGATGAAAGGTTAGTGCTTGGATGGGTGACCAGATGTAATCTGAGACAGAGGTATGTCCATACATTCTACTTTCTCAAAGATGAATTTAAATGACAAGAAATATATGTATTATTATATCGTATTGAACATTCCTCTTTTCAACAAAATGAAAAAAAAAAAAAAAAAGGAGTAAAAAAAGGCAGTTACTGTCGAGGATATTTTTCTTCAGTTTGAGCCACAACAAAAGAGTTTAAATATTCATTTTCCAGTTCCTCTTACGCCGTCTACCTTTGTTAACCCTTTACCAGACGACAAAATTTTAGCCTTGTCCAAATTGAAAGCATTTGCAGACGACAATTTCAATGTGGCTAAAATGATGCAATTTTCTTTGATAGGGTAGAAAACATTGTGGGAAAAGGAGAAAATGCTGGTTACCGGCATTTTCTCCTTTTCCCTAAATGTTTTCAGAAGGCCTCTTTCCCAGGGGCGTTAAAAGGCGTCATTGTACGGGAAAGGGTAAAAGATATTTCTTGTTTATCACAGTACATCATGCAGACGTATTTTTCTTTGGCTGATCATTTTGGCAAAAGAGGGAATTACGTAAACAAGTGAGCAATTTCTTCTTTCGACACAAAGAAAAAAATATTTAACCCTTTACCGCACAATGCTGCCTTTTGACGCCCCTGGTAAAGAAGCCTTTTGAAAAAACATTGTGGGAAAAGGAGAAAATGCTGGTAACCAACATTTTCTCCTTTTCCCACCATGTTTTCAACCCTATCAAACAAAAGTTGCACCATTTTAGCCACACTGAAATTGTCGTCTGCAAATGCTTTCAATTTGGACGAGGCTAATATTTTGTCGTCTGGTAAAGGGTTAATACACGATTGCTTATACGTGAATGGGAGCAATTATTGATTTATCGGGGCATCGCTCCTTTTCCCTCAATGTTTTCCGCCCCTGTCACATAGTACTTTGTGACAACATTCTGCGAAAAAGGAGCCATTGATTGTAACAGAGAATTGCTCATTTTCCAACAGTGTTTTTTTTTTTTTCCCACAACAGTCAAAGAGGATGGTTTATTTTTCCTCAAATTTTTATCCTTTCTATCATTCAAAATGGGTTTCGATACAGCTTAAGTCTTTACCAGACGGCAAACTTAAGGCTTGTCCAAATTGAAAGCGTTAGCAGACGACAATTTAAATATGGCTAAAATTGTTACATTTGTCTCGGCATAGAACACATTATGAGAAAATGCTGGTGACCAGCGTATTTTCTCTTTTTCCACAAAGTATTGTCAAGCTTTTTTCCAAAGGGTCGCTAAAACTCGTGATTGTGTTGTAAAGGGTTAAAAAAGAAAATGCATAGGTCATAGGTTGGACTCCCTTACCAAACCATCTCGAGTTGTTGCGTCCTCACCGAAGAAAGCTTTTGAAAACATTGTGAGAAATATATTCGGATGTTACTTTGTCAAAACTGACGGTAATAACTGAGGAACCGATTATCAGTTTAATGCCATAGATATGCATAGATCGTGAAAGGAGACCGCGATAAGGAGTGAGTGAAAAATTATTTCCCCCCTGGACCCAGGCTACCTTTATGAGTGGTGAAGGACCCAGGCTACCTTTATGAGTGGTGAAGGACCCAGGCTACCTTTATGAGTGGTGAAAGACCCAGGCTACCTTTATGAGTGGTGAAGGACCCGGGCTACCTTTATGAGTGGTGAAGGACCCAGGCTACCTTTATGAGTGGTGAATGACCCAGGCTACCTTTATGAGTGGTGAAGGACCCAGATTACATTTATGAGTGGTGAAGGACCCAGGCTACCTTTATGAGTGGTGAAGGACCCAGGCTACCTTTATGAGTGGAGAAGGACCCAGTCTAACTTTGTGAGTGGTGAAGGACCCAGGCTACCTTGATGAGTGGTGAAGGACCCAGGCTACCTTTATGAGTGGTGAAGGACCCAAGTTACCTTTATGAGTGGTGAAGGACCCAGTCTACCTTTATGAGTGGTGAAGGACCCAGGCTACCTTTATGAGTGGAGAAGGACCCAGTCTAACTTTGTGAGTGGTGAAGGACCCAGGCTACCTTGATGAGTGGTGAAGGACCCAGGCTACCTTTATGAGTGGTGAAGGACCCAAGTTACCTTTATGAGTGGTGAAGGACCCAGTCTACCTTTATGAGTGGTGAAGGACCCAGGTTACCTCTATGAGTGGTGAAGGACCCAGGCTACCTTTATGAGTGGTGAATGACCCAGGCTACCTTTATGAGTGGTGAAGGACCCAGGCTACCTTTATGAGTGGTGAAGGACCCAGGCTACCTTTATGAGTGGTGAAGGACCCAGGCTACCTTTATGAGTGGTGAAGGACCCAGGCTACCTTTATGAGTGGTGAAGGACCCAGGCTACCTTTATGAGAGGTGAAGGACCCAGGCTACCTTTATGAGTGGTGAATGAATAAAACAGACACATACCAGTCGATAGAATGCAACCTCAAAGCTGTCCTTGTCAGAATATCTTGTTAAGAAACCAGTTGTCCCAATGTAATGGACTGGCTATACAATATCGCTCAAGACACTGAACGAACTATACACATAGATTTCTAGATCAGACTACACGTTCTGAGCAAGTCTGATCTTTATCTGCATCGCCAGCCAAAATCGAAAAAAATCAAAGCGCTGAGGACACTGAGGGCCTGGGCATCAGAAGGGGTGAAGAAGTAGAAAGAAGAGACCCACCGACGCTCAAGCTCAAAATTGCTATCACATTTAGCTTGAAACTGCTATAAAATTTGTACAGACGAATGAAAACACCTAGAAAGTCTCACGCCGACAGTCTGTGGAGTTGACAATAGAATGGGAAAACATAAATTTGCACAGTCTGATATAATGTGTATTTTTGGCCTCGTGGTCTTTATGGATTTAAAGGAGATAATTTTCGAAAGGTTTTCTTTTTTGTTCTTTGGATTGCCATGGCAACCAATCAAATTGCCGGGTTAAAAAAATATGGCCGATAGAGTACAAGTCGGAGAACATTTCTGGAAAAGGTAAAAAAAAAATCCCGAATGTCTCAGAATTAAATGCCATTATTTTTTTTTTTTTTTTTTTTCTCATTTTAGTCTATGGCAGGTTTTAAGCTGCCATATTAACCATCCATGTCCTTTGAGCAATGAGATTGAAAAACACAAAATCTGTAAGATGGATAATTCCATGAAGTCACAGTCTTACAGAGCATAGGGTTTCTAAGAAGATAATTTTCTTAGTATTTTTTCCACTTTTGCATTTTAATTTCTATGATAACAAATAAAATGAGCACTGCATGGGGGTGCCAACGCTCTGCAGCAGTTGCTTATTGACAAGATTAAATCGAAAGGGGGGCATAACAGTGTCAAAAATATCTTGATGGTTACCTGCTTCTGTTGCTGAAGTTCACCCCTTTTTTTGATATTTAACAAATAGTCAAAGCTAGACATAAATATCTTCATGAATGACAGAGATACAATAACGCGTAAACCTATCATAAAGGTTTTGAAAATTCAGTCAAAAAAAGGCATAACTATGTCAAAAAATATTTTGATTGTTATTTGCACCTGCCGTATGGGAACATCTTTTAATGTAACGTTTAATGTAAATATTTCAAATAAATAACAATCATGGCGACGAATTCCAGATTATTCGCCCATTACTGATGGCAAAGGTTCTAAGAAAACCACTGATGCACAGGTGTTTATTAAAGAAAAAGCAAAAAAAGAAATGTATCATGCAATAAATTAAATATGGGACAAACAAGCTCGGATGAAAGAGCCCAGGGAGGAACAAGCCCAGGGCTAAACTAGTTATGGGACAAAAAAGCCCGTAATCAAACACATGTTCGGACGATAGAATGTTTTTCTTACATCATTCTTAGTCACAGTGTGGATTTATACAGTTGAATACTTAAATGTATATTGATGGTCTTGAATTACCCTGCACTCCAACACCTTAAAAAAATTCATCAGCTTTGAAATGTGTACCTATCATTTTGGAATGTTCGGTTCATCTGCATGCAGTAACTTTATAAATGAAATAACATCATTTTTTTTCGTCAAAAAATGGCAGTAAAAATATCCACAAGCAGTGTGTTTAAAATATAACTCTTTCACTGCCTATTAGCACTTAAATATCCTGTACTGACAGCATAGATCTAGATGAGATTGCACGTAGTAAGAAGTCTGATCTTCAATATAAAACGCCCACCACCCGATACAAAACTCGGATCAAAATTCTTCAGCACTTACCAATAAATACCTAAGGAGATCAAGAATCAAGATCAGATAGCACTTAATGGGAAGTCTGATCTTTGAAATAACACGCCCTCCATTTAAGTGTACTTGACTGGTTTTCCAATGCTCATATTACAAACTTTTATAACTTGTGTAACTTAACATATTGGATTTTGTGTGCCTAGTATGTAATGGGTCGAAATTGTCATGGTCCGAGATGTCACACGATATCGGGACAACTCTGACAAGAAG
The DNA here is from genome assembly GCA_945859785.2 of Tridacna gigas. NCBI lineage: Eukaryota > Metazoa > Mollusca > Bivalvia > Cardiida > Cardiidae > Tridacna > Tridacna gigas. Next base: position 34,531,236 of record OX244044.2, read on the forward strand.
AAATAAGGCATCGTACATGCTGGGTCAGTCAAATATATATTTATACCTTTAGATACGAGTAGCACAGTAATTTTATGAAAAAAAAATCTTGCCGAGGTTTTGAAACAGGTATTTTGGGGAGATGCGCACATCGTCTGCATTTTGTCATTTACATAGTGTAAATAGGAATAGACGGCAACATGGCTCATCACAACTCGGTCGATTCCGCAACTACATGTAATCATTTGATCAACGGATCGCCCGAGGTTGCCGAATGTTTCTTTCAATATTACAGCGCACTAATTTGCAGTTATAAAAAAGCTCATTAGAGCTGGAAATTCTTAGTCAAAAACCAAAGTTTTCTTTTTTTTTTCAACTGAAACCTAACTATGAAACTCAATTTTTTTTTTTTTTTTCATTTTCACGGGTCGTTTTTTAAGTGTAGTGAATTGCATTGCAAGCGGTACTTTGCACTTTTACTCGGGTTTCTCCGTAGGTGCTTGGATAGGGGTTGAAATGTTGGTATACATAATTACTATGGTCTTCAGCTTGGCAAGCCAAGCCCAGGCCAAAAAACAATATAAGTAGTACTCTTATAAGGATTGTGAAGTGGACACTATTAAGGATGTAGCGAATACGTATCCTTCATCTACATAACCAGATAGACATTTCCAGTTTATAAATTAGTCTAAAAATAATTGCAATTTCAAGGTTGCTTTTGTCAAAAATGTCTAAGCGCAGCGGCCAGTAAAGATCAAGGATCAGGCAGCACCGTTTGTTGCAGTCTGATCTTGATCTACAATGGCCGCAAAGGCAGATTTAGATTGTGAAAGGCGGTTTCATGGGAAAAAGTACACCACCTATCAAGTATTGGACTCCCATCAAGTTTGTGGATTTCGGGAAATTCGGGGAATTACCCATCCCTATTCCCTGTTTTAATTAATTAATTAATTAATTAATTAATTAATTAATTAATTAATTCAGATGATTAAGGTTTCAATTGGCCTTTATCTCTTTTTCATATGATCCTGTTCTGACGGTGAAACTTCTTAGAGAGATAAAATGATGATTGATTGTTCGATCGATTGGTAGATTAATAGACTGGACTGACTGGCTGACTGGCTGACTGACTGACTGATTGGTATTTAACGCCGTTTTCAACATTACTTCAGTTATGTCTCGACGGCCAGCGCGCCTCTTCATGCCTTCCTTCGCTTTCTGTTATCAATATTCTTCCCAAGCGACTGGCTGCTTTCCCACATAACCATCGTCGATTGATCAGTGGGGATTCAAACCGGCGATCCCTGTTCTCGAGTCGTGCATGCTATTCGACTGCGCTACCGCGGTTTGCTTCTTAATTGAAAATGTTTTAATGTAATTAATTTACATAAAAAAAGCAATATCTATAACAATTTTGCAAGGCGAATAATCTTTCCAAATCACTTAACTTGACAAAATGTGTTTCAGACGACAAAATTAAATGTGGCTTGAATTATCAGATTTTTCTTTTGAATGTTAGAAAATATTGTGGGAATAGGAGAAAATACTTGTTACCAGCAATTTCTCCTTTTCCCCACAGTAGTTTCAACAGCTTCCCCCTCCTCCCCCTTTGGTTGTGAAATTATGGGATTGTTTAGTAAAATGTTAAACGTGAACATTTATAGTTATAAGGTTTCTTGAATCATAACCTATATTTCACCGTATTTATTTAAATGTGAATAGTCCTTTTTAGTATTTAGCGGTTTATCGTATGGTCCATTTGTCCTTTGCAGAGACTGTATAAGCTTTAGATAGCCTTCTTCCTAATCCTTTTGTAATATTAGTTACAAATAAATATGTTTAAAGTAACCAATCAATGCACTTGCTATTGTAGAAAATAGCAAAACCTATTATCTTATACCTTAACATCGGTATTGTGTGGTAGTGGGTTAAAGGACATAGCACAATTTTTTTGGACAGAATGGCGAAATAAGATATCAAAAAAATGTTTAAAAGAATACATAAACTAATAGGATGTGTTTCTGTTGCATCTTCAACATCACATCTGTACAGACCCTTCAGACCTTTGATTTTATATGAATCATTATTTTTTAAAATTAAACTTCATATTGGTAATTTTCACACTGAATCTGTGAATTTCGTCAACTAGTTTGCTGGTGTTATCTAAACTGACACGAAAAAGTGTAAAGGACACAGCAAGACGAAAAGCAAATGAATAAAAAAATATCGAAACTTAAAACGTGTAGATCTAATTACACTTGGGCGCTCAGAACTTTCAGTGCTTTGATTTTATCGTTTATCGTGACATGCACATGATATATGCTTGCTCAAACCTTCAATCGCCTTTCTCAACTAATGTGGCCTTTGCGATCAGTTTATATCAAGATCAGAACGCACGAAATGTTCTACTCTGTCCGCATACTGGGGACACCGTCCGCTTGCTGGGGAACTTTGGACAAGAGCAACTTGGAAATTGCAATTATTTATGTCTTCTAGATTGAAAATGACCTCTTGATTCAGTCGCCGCTCTAAAGGCTAATACAGGTTGCTTACTAAGCAGAAGTGGTCACTATGAAAGGCTTGGCTGTTTTGTTATTTGTGCCTTATTATTGGTGTCATGCTTTGTGAAAAGGGGGTTGAATGCAAATGCAAACTATATCGACCCAGGTCACCCTGCGCAGTCCGCGCAGGCTGACCTGATTCGAAACTTTTTGCTATTCATTTTTTTTTTTTATTTTTTTTTTCAATTTTCTCTAAATCCAAGAACAAGTTTACCTCATATATCAGTCGTTGCTTGGACAAAATAGATTTTTTTATCCATAATTATGTGATGACTTGCTTGGTATAATGTATCACGCAGATGCATTAAACTTCCTTTGGTCAGAGCACAGATTATATGCATAAATGAAGATAATGATTTTAAGATTGTAATGCCCACCTTATCAGGACGCCGATCCGGATGTTTCCTGCCATTTATATTCGTGTGATGGCCTTTTTTCTGACAGAGTAAATCAAGATCAGACTGCACAGAACATTTAGTTTTAGCTTACATATGTATAAACCTTCTGATAGCGTGGTTTCGAATTTCATGTTCTACAGTTAGCTTAAACTGATACCCGTTGTATCTCCCGGAACCGCCCGATAGATACGAATATCGGTAACAGGCTGCCAGTTTACAGTTGGCTTTTACTGTCGACTGGAAATGTTCATTCATTTCGCAATTTCAGGGTTTACACAACATCTTTAAATCCTTTTATTCTTTTATAAAAACCCTATATGTCAGATCTATTTATAAAGAAAAACAACAACAGCTTTCATTCTGTGTATTTTCAAGGGAAATTCGAAACTAGAGATGACCGACTGAATGGGGTGCCTATTACAGTATTAGTCGTTAAGTGTAAAGGCTGATAGCGGCTGTTTTATGCACTTTAATCATACTGCATGAGAGACAAACATCAGTACAAAAAGAAAGCTAGACTGACGGGCGGACGATTTCTTTGAATCTCTTTGAATGTTGGCATAAACAGTATCGTTGTCATACATCATTATATTACAACGACAGATTTCTATTTCATATCTTTCCTTGATTTTGCTAGCATTGAGCTGGGATTTTGCAGTTGCCTCCGATGGGTAGACATTTCGCAAAATGTTTCCAAAACCCTTTTTCTCCTCAAGGATCACAAGAATACAAGGTCGGTTGGGAAATAAATAAACGAGAGTATGTGACACGGACAAGTTTTTATAACGCGTTGCATAGAAAAATATCATTCAAAAATGTCAAATATGCTGATAATTATTTCTTTTTTGCTACATGGAAAATATGACCCTTTGCTGTACTTTTAATGGCAAACCCAAATGCTGTATTGTTTGTTCCTGTAAGATATACGCAGAATGTCCTTAACAGTAAGTTTTAAAAAATATATTACCTAAACCGATGGTGTTTTATGCTATTTGATCTCAGACACAACTACCCTTGAAAAAATCACAGTGAAGAAAGCCCTCGCTGGTTGAAGACCACGTTTCTTTATGTGGTCAAAGACACAAATAGTTCCCCAAGAAATAACAAAATAGTTCTCGGTTTCAAAAGAATTCTTCTACATGCTTACAGATAGATCATCTCGTACTGTATTAAGGGGAAGTAAATCAAATATATCGTAGTGATCATAGATGAGTTATTTCCCTTTATAAATAAAATTAGACAAGCCCGTATAGCTCAGGTGGTAGAGCGTATGACTCGTAAACATCATGTTTCGGGTCACTTGAGGGTGTGGGTTCGATTCCCACGGCTGGCCATCTAAACTTACTGATAGTCTATCGGATGAGACGTTAAACCGAGGTCCCGTGTGACAGTGCTCTACACCAAGCACGTTAAAGAACCAGGCATAACTTAGGCTGGGTTTCGTCCTGTATCTTGCACTATTCCTGTAACATAACTAACAGCCTTCAGGGGCGTTGCCCATATGGGCAACCGATGGCGACGTTAAATAAACGCAAAAATCAATCAATCTACCACACAATCTCGAGTTTTCACGACCCTGAAGAAGAAGGCTTTTGAAAAAAGTGTGGGAAAAGGAGAAAATGCTGGTAACTAGCATTTTCTCCTTTTACCATAGTGTTTTCTGACCTTTCAGAGACACATCGCAGCTATTTTAAAGTCAGATTTAGTTTGTCGTCTGCAAATGATGAGTCTAAAATCTTTCGTGCCGTATGTAGAATTAACTGTGTAATAAATAGAATTTTCCAGCAGATAGTAAATGTCCAAAATTTCGATTTAAAAGTTTTTCTCATCAAGCATATCTAGCATTAGTGGACCGTGTGTCGATACAAGATCAGACTGTACATTCTGTGCAGTCTGATCTTGATCCACACTGTCTGCAAGAGCGTAGAGTCGTGTTAAGCAGCTTAACCCGTTTCCACACAATCCAGACTTTTAACTACCCTGGGAAAGAAGCCTTTTAAAAACACTGTGGGAAAAGGAGAAAATGCTGGTAACCAGCATGTTTTCCTTTTCCCACAATATTTTCTACCCTATCAAAGAAAAATCGCATCATTTGAGCCACATTGAAATTGTCATCTGCATAAGCTATCAATTTTGTCGTTTGGTAAAGAGTTGAGGGTAAAACATATTCATAACCCCCACATGCGGCTTTTCGCGGCTCAAAGAGGGTCTTTCTTTTAACATCACTTGTAATGTGTTTCTTTTTCTCCCCGCAATGTTTTGACGTGTGTTTGTTTTTGAACAGCGGTCCTGTCTGGCCCAGTGGTAAAGTGTAGGACTCGTAATCTGGAGCTCACGGGTTCGAGCCTCACTGTGAGATCTGGGTTTTTCATGGGAGTGTCATTTGTGCAAGACACCTCAGAGCCCAAGCCTAGTACTAGTGAAACCCAGGACTTACATGAATATGTGAGCTGTCGTTGTGATATGACTGAAATAATGTTGAGAGCGGCGTGAAATATCATTCAATCAATTAGTCGTCTATAAATTCACCATTCACAGAACTCCAGATAGAGGGAGTGATTTTGATTTCAAAATTGAAAATATCAATTATTCTCCACTAAACCCTATGTTATGGGTACTCATTAGAATCGTCTCATCGAGACGATTCTAATGAGTACCCACAACATAGGGTTTGGAAGAGAAATCATGGATTTAGAATACCATCACTACTTCTTATCTGGAGCTCTGCATTCATGTTGACTATCCAGACTTTACAAGAATGTTTCAAAGTACCCTAGGCTGAAAAGTTTTCTGTAACAGTTTAAATCAAAAGATGAAACCCCAATAGTACAAATAATAGGTCTCAAATAATCTCAGCATCTCACACCAGAACCTACAGTGCAATTGAAATACCTGTGCTGTCTGATCTTGATCTACACTGTCAGAATAAAGAGAACTTGTTGCACTTCATGTATATAGAGTAGCATGGATTTAACCCTTTACTACATAACAACGTCCTAGAACTATCCATATTGAAAGCATTGCAGACGCCAAAATGTAATGTAGCTTAAAGGATAGATGTGTGTGGGGGGGGGGGGGGGGGGGGGGGGGGGGCTGAAAGGATAGGAAACTATCCCGAATTTTCTCCTTTTCCCACATTGTTTTCAAAAGTCTTCTCCGCCAGGTTTGTTAGCACTCGGAATATATGGTAACGGCTTTACGCCTTACAACACAATCCCGAGTTTTAACGACCCTGTAGAAGAAGGCATTTTAAAACATTGAGTGAAAAGGAAAAAATGCTGGTTTCCAGCATTTTCTCCCTTTCACACAATGTTTTCTACCCAATCAAAGACAGATATCATCATTTGCACAACAATTAATTTGTCGTCTGCTGAAGCTTTCAATTTAGTCAGGGCCAAAATTTTGTCGTTTTGTAAAGAGTTAAAAGAAACGTTCATTAATTTTGTAATATTGCTCTGACGTCAAATTTTACGCAGGTTTAGTATGGAATCCCAGCAAGACCATAAAAATACAATTCTTTTCTGTTTCCTTCGTTCCTTCCTTCCCTCCTTCCATTGAAAAATTTCTTTTACGCCGCTTTTATGAGTATTTCAGTCATATTATCATAACTACATGTATGTGGAGATATGGTCGAGGGTTCGATCCCAGCCCTAGGCAGGTTACACACGAGACCATTTACATTTTTTGTATTCCTAAACCGTATACAGTTAAGCCTGTCTTAAACAGTTGGAAAAAAAAAAAAACAGGACCGTTAAGTCAGCTTGCTGCTTAACACAATTTTACGGTAAAATCTGCCATAGTGACCATCTGTGTTAGCATGCAACCTGTATTAAGCAACCATATGTGAGCCGTTCTCTGTAAAAAGGGGTTCAACACGGATTTGTAGAGTAGCATAAATCTGTGATATCTTGTAATAAAAAATAACATCACATGCAACACATGTGCAATTATTTTAAAATGGAGTTAGCAAGGGCATGGAAAAGTCAAAATTGTTCTGCGGAGCGGGTCGAGCAGTAACTGTTATTCTATTACTGTTTAAGAACTGGTAATTTGATCTGTCAGTCTTACACATTTTTTTTTTTTGCTGGTATTAGATTTCGAAATAAATACACATGTAGGACAGTATATAGGGTAGTGACAAAAGCGAAGTTGAGGTGTATCAGCTAAAACTGAAAGTAGAATGAGAGCAGGCCTGAATGATAGTATATTTGGTTCTGATCAAACTGATATCACAGTACAATATGAGCGTGTATGCGTCGTTACGCATGATGTATTTGGTTCCGGTCAAAACGATTACAGTAAGCGGATTTGCTATACAAATCCGCTAAAAAGAACGACTCAGATCAGCGCATGCTGACCTGGGTCAAAACAGTTTGCTTTTGGTATATTTTCTGTAAGTCTCAGTACAGGTCTACTTCAGGATACGGTTAGTTGTCACACAAAATGCATTTCATGGATCCATAATTATGTAACGACTTGCTTGGTATAATGCATCACGGAGATGCATTAAACCTCCTTCTGCAAGAGCATGGCTGAATTATGTATTTTGTGCTCCAAGAGAAGGCAAACACGTTAAAATGTACCTGTAGTAAGCAAACACCTGTCACATGCGAGCACGTTTTCAGTGTCTTTTTAGTTCTTGCTAAATACAGGTTGGACTATTATTAAATTCAAAAATAAGATTTGAAGACTTAAAATTAACGCTTGCTGAAAACTTGTAAATGATTGGTAAAAGCATAGGCTATTGAAGTTCTATTTGGCTATCACGGAACACGGAAATTGTCATTGGTCGATCATCTGACACCGTTACTAAAAATAGAGACTCGTCTCTCTGTCGTACATGCAAATGTGCTATTTTTAGTAACGGTGTCTGCTGAATGAAATGAAAATGGCGGTGTTTCGTGATAGACCAATGGGCATTCAAAGACCTGTGGTACAAATGACTACTATCGTAATGTTACACTGTAGACATCAAGGAAAATATTGTTTGTTTGTCCCTTTATTTTCATTAGCGGATTTGTATAGCAAATCATGCGTAACGACGCATGCGCTTTCACACTATACTATGATATTGGCTTAACCTGAACCAAATATACTGTCATTCACGCTTGCGCCCATTCTTCTTGCAGTTTTAGCTAATTTACCTCAACCTCGCTTTTATCACTACCGTATATGCTGTCCTACACGTGTATACATATTTATTCCGAAATCTAATTCCAGCAAAAATCTGCGTAAGATTGACGGATCAAATTGCCACTCCTTAAACAGTAACAGAGTAGAGTAACAATTACTGCGCGGCCCGCTCAGCAGAACAATTTTGATCTTCCTGCCTTTGCTAACTCCATTTTAATTGATCTTCCTATCAACAACAGGTAACACCCAATATCTACAACAATGCAGGATTCTGCCCTTCAGGAGATAACGTTAGAGGCAACTAGACTCGACCAATCAAATTGTCACAAAAGTTATGTTAAAAAAAACTATCCTCGTCACAAGTTATGATATTCTTTAATTGTGTTTGATGCTGATGTTTCTTAACTCTTTCCCACACAACACAGTCTTAAACCCGTCCAAATTGAAAGCATTTGCAGGCGACAATTTTAATGCGATTCAAATGATGCGATTTGTCTTTGATAGGGTAGAAAACATTGTTGGAAAAGGAGAAAATGCTGGTTACTAGCATTTTCTCCTTTTCCCACAATGTTTTTCAAAGGGAAAAGTCGGAGTTGTGTGGTAAAGGGTTAAATAAAAAAAAAAGTAACAGAGTTTCGATCTCCACCGCTATGTTAAACCCTTTACCACACAGTCCCAAGTTTAAACGTCCTTGAGGAAGAAGGCTTTTGAAAACATTGAGGGAAAAGGAGAAAATGCTGGTGACCAGCATTTTCTCCTTTTCCCACAATGTTTTTCAAAGGGAAAAGTCGGGATTGTGTGGTAAAGCGTTAAATAAAAAAAAAAGTAACAGAGTTTCGATCTCCACCGCTATGTTAAACCCTTTACCACACAATCCCAAGTTTAAACGTCCTTGGGGAAGAAGGCTTTTGAAAACATTGAGGGAAAAGGAGAAAATGCTGGTGACCAGCATTTTCTCCTTTTCCCACAATGTTCTCTACCCTGTCGTAGAAAAATTCCATCATTTGAGTAACATTTGATTTGTTGTCTACAAATACCATCAATTTGGACAAGTCTAAAATTTTGTACTTGGTAATGAGTTGAACAAAATTAAGGCTTTTTGTTACGCGCTGTCTGATTGGCTCATATCACAATCAATAGCTGCCATGGAGAAACTGGCACTTGCTGCTAATTAACAAGTTCTCGTTTTCCCACAATGTTCTCTACACCTTCAAAAAAGAAATTTCAAATTTTGTGTCACATTTATATTGTCGTCTGCAAGTGCTTTCAATTTGGACAAGCCTGAAATTTTGTCATCTGGTAAAGATTTACGTAGAATGCGTATCTGATTACATGCTTTGTCTTTGATACTTTTCACACATCTTTGCCAATACTTTAGACGAAAAAAAAAAAATTAATTATTCAAATGACGAAATTTGTTTTTGAAATACAATGTAGTTGAAAATATCATGGGACGAGGAGAAAATGCTGGTTACCAGCATTTTTTTCCCTTTTTTCACGATGTTTTCAAAAGCATTCTGCATTAGGATCGTCATAAGAGGTGTTGGTCGGGTACAGGCTTCACTCTTAGAGGGGCCGAATAAACCTAATGGACATTTTCAGTCTGAAAAAATAGACCTGAATATTTGCAATTATAAGGTTACTCTTGTTCAGAAGGTTCAAGCTAAGCGAACAGTGTAGATTAAAGGTCAGATTGCACAGTTTAAGCGGTCTGATCTTTGATCTACACTGTCGGTATTGTTGTACAATGCGCTTTTAACCCTTTACCTCACAATCCAGAGTTTTAAGTCTTTACCACACAATCCCGACTTTTAACGACCCTGAGGAAGAAGCCTTTGAAAACATTGTGGGAAAAGGAGAAAATGCTGGTAACCAGCATTTTCTCCTTTTCCCACAATGTTTTCTACTCTATTAAGGACAAAATTTGTCATTTGATCCACCTTTAATTTGTCGTCTGCAAATGCTTTCAATTTAGAATAGTCTAAATTTTTGTCGTTTGGTAAAGAGTTAACGACCCGAAGGTAATAGCCTTTATGAAAACATTGTAGAAAAAGGAGGAAAATGCTGGTAACCAGCATTTTCTCCTTTTTCCACATTTTTTTTTCTACTCTCCCAAAAGCAAATTTCTTTTATTGGGTCACAATCATTTTATCGCCTGCAAAATCTTTCATTTTGAGAAAGTCTAAAATTTTGAAAATTTTGTCGTTCTGTAAAGTGTTAAGGGTAAAGATTGATGTGTTTACGTCTGCCACAGTTATCAGACAAAAAATGCCGCCCATCTTTATAATGATTTTATCTGTTTTGATGATGACGTCATTATTTAGGCCTGGTAAATGATATTGCTCAAATTAATAATCACTTAACAAAACGACAACGCGTTCTCCACGATATTGCAGAAGAATGGTATTTGAAAACACCTATTAACTCTTTACCACACGACAAAAATGTAGACTTGTCCAAATTGAAAGCATCTGCAGACGACAATTTAAATGTTGTTCAAGTGATGGAATTTGTCTTTCATAGGGTAGAAAACATTGTGGGAAAAAGGAGAAAATGCTGGTTACCAGCAGTTTCTCCTTTTCCCACAATGTTTTCTAAAGGCCTCTTGCTCAGGGTCGTTATAACTCGGGATTGTGTGGTAAAGAGTTAATGTGTACCCCGGTTTCACCAGTATTAACCTAGGTATCTGAAGTGTGTTGCCTATGGAAACCTCGACGAAAAATCCATCATCTCTAATCAGAATCTAACTCGAAGCCTTAATACTTTGGCCGCTAAATTCGGCCTTGTGGGCTTTTGCAGTCTTATTTTTGATCTACGCTGTCCGATACGGTCAGATTTCTGCGACTATGGATTTCCACTTTTGGCTAGAAATGTTTCATTTAATTTATTTAGCCCGAAACTGAAGGATTAAGGTTTCAAATGCTAGGCCTGCACTACTGCGCCAAGCAGGACCCTTAACCCTTTCCCAAACGATAAATTTTAGACTGGTCCAAATTGAAAGAGTTTGCAGACGACAATTTTAAATTTGATGAAAATGGCAGAAAGTTCTCCAAAAGGGTAGAAAACACTGAGGGAAAAGGAGAAATTGCTCGTTACGAGCAATTTCTCCTTTTCCCGCAGTGTTTTCAAAAGACTTGTACTGCAGACACGTGAAAACCAGGGCTTGTTTGGGAAAGGGTTAAGGTCGAGCCTGGTAACTCATTCGGTTACTTTTATTCGAGCCACGCTCTGGCAAAAGGGGGATTAATGCATCGCCATGCTCCATGATACCAATCAAGCCATCACATAATGATGGATCCATAATAGCCACTTTTTTTAACAACCGACTGAATCATGAGGTAGACTGGTCCTTGGACATACAGGCAATTGACCGATAGCGAAAAGTTTCGGCCCAGGTCAACCTGCGAGGACTGCGTAGGCTGACCTGGGTCGATACTTTTCGCAGATTAAGCCCCCTTTTTCACGGAGCATGGCTCATTTGTATTTGAGTTTAACGCCGTTATATTAACTATGGTCATATCACGGCAGTCAATGCACCTATCCATGTGTTTCCTGACTTTAGATACCACACCAGTACTGACATAACTTTCTTTTCAAGCCACTGACTAATTTTCTCACCTGCATCAGAGGTGAGAGGCGAAAAATCGCCGGATAGAAAGTTTACCTAAACCCCTAAACCGGGTATCGAACCCGCAACCAGCAGGTCACGAGTCAAATACGCTAACCACCCAGGTACCTGTCCGGGTGGGCCATTCGGTTATGTTCAGGACATAAAAGCAGGGATTCATGGGTTCGAATTCTCTTTGTTATCCGATTTTCTTTCCGAGGATTGACGATAGACTTTGCAAGAGGATTCATTTCTCTCTCACCGCTAATCATTGTTTCGACGATGGTCATGTGGGAAAGCAGCCAGTGACTTTTGAAAAATATTGTACGAAGAACTGGTAGAAAGTAAACTCCAGGAAAAAATTGATAGCTGCAATGTAACTGAAATATTTTTTAACACTTTCCCAAACAAGCCCTGATTTTCACGTGTCTGCAGTACAGGTCTTTTGAAAACACTGTGGCAAAAGGAGAAATTGCTCGTAACGAGCAATTTCTCCTTTTCCCACAGTGTTTTCTACCCGTTTTGAGACCTTTCTGCCATTTTCATCAAATTTAAAATTGTCGTCTGCAAACTCTTTCAATTTGGACGGGTCCAAAATTCGTCGTTTGGGAAAGGGTTAACCCTTACAGTGCTGAATTTATGAAATGGACCTTTTCAATGAAGAAAAACATCCAAAATATTGTCATTTCAAGGTTGTTTTAGCCAGAAAATGTAATGAAGTAGCTGACAGTGTGGATCAAAGATCAGACTTCACGTTCTGTGCAGTCTGATCTTGATCTACACTGTCAGCAAAAGCAAGTTAAGTTGGTTCCAGCACTTTAAGGGTTAACAGACGACAAATTTTTAGACTAGAATTGAAAGCATTTTGCAGACGACAATTGGAAAGATACTCTGAAGCTTGATTTTTTTTTTCAAACGATTGAAAACATTGTGGGAAAAGCTTCTTCCTCAGGGTCGTTAAAACTGGGATTGTGTGGTAAAGGGCTGACTCTTTCATACACGACAAAATTTTTAGACCAGTCCCAGTTGAAAGCATTTGCATACGACAAATTAAAATGTGAGTAAAATGATAGGATTTGATATTAAACGGGTAGAAAAGATTTGGGGAAAAGGAGAAAATTCTGGTTAGTGTTATGTTCTCCTTATCCCAAAATGTTTTTGTCTTCAGAAGCGTTTTGGTTACGTACAATTATGTTTTGTTTTCCCCACAGTATTTTGTAAACCGTTTTCTCTAGGTCGTTAAAACGCTGTATCGTTTTTGTAAGGGGCTACATGACTGACTTTGTATGCCAGGGTGAGTCTGCTTTTGGGGAAAAAAATCATAATAAAAAAGACAAAAAGCCCAACTGAGTTGTACTCTTAGTACAACTTTTCGCCGCGGCACCACTGCAAAACAATGTGGGGAAGATAGAAATTGTTAATAACAGGCGATTTTTCCTTTTCCCACATTGTTTTCGACACAGGCACGGAACATCAATTCACCTATCCTTTGTCTAATTTGTAACAGTGTTTGTTAGGTCTATAAATAGCCCTCACGGTGATTGGTTGAAGATGATAAAATTGATGAAAATTTTAACCATTAAAATGACTTCTTCATTCGGAACATGGCATAACATCGCTTCAATCTCCCAAGCATGTGATTGGTTGATTTTATTTATGTAGGCAATGGTTAGGCTGAAGCGCTGTCTTAATAGGAAACCAATGCTTATAGAAGGAAGCACTTAAAGGCGTATGACTTTGTCATTTATGGGAAATTCTTAAATCCTTTTCCGACAATTCTAAGTGTCAATGATTCTAACATTTCCCTTCGACGAATTATTTAAGGATCGAAAGTCGTTATGTTCTCGCGCAAGTACTTTGCCCACTTTGACACTTGGTCAAATCCGGCCATTTATAAACTGCGTAATACGTAACTCTCGTACAAGTATAATGTGCTCTATAACCGTATATATGAACCATGCTGTGGCAGAAGGGGGCTTAATGCATCTTCGTGATACATTGTACCTATTAACCCATCACTTAATTATGGATCCATAATAGCCACGTGTTTAACAACCGACTGTGCTATACAGAAAATTGATCAATAGCGAAAAGTTTCGGCCCAGGTCAGCCTGCGCGGACTGCGTAGGCTGACCTGGGTCGATGCTTTTCGCAGATGTATTAAGCCCCCTTATCACAGAGCATGGCGCATATATAAGGCATGCTCTGTGAAAAGAGGTTTTAAAGTGTCGACCCATTTCAGCCTGCGCAGGCTGACATGGGCCGAAACAGTTTGCTATTTGTTAATTTTCTGTATGACCAAGGACCATTCTATCTCATGATTCAGTTGGTTGTTAGACAAAATGGATTTTTATGGATCCATAATTAGTCCCCTACCGGCGAAGCCGGAGGGGACTTTAGGTTTGCACTCCGTCCGTCCGTCTGTCCGTCTGTCCGTCAGTCCGGCAATTCAGTTTTCCGGACTTTTTTTCTAAACGCTGGTACATATTGAGCCGAGTTTTGGTGTGTAAGTCACCCACCATCACTTACAGATCAAGTTCGACTTTCGTTCCGGTCCACTGGTTTTTCAAGGATTTACGGGCCTTGGACTTACAAAATTTCACTGATAAATCAGTTTTCCGGACTTTTTTCCTAATCGCTGGTAGGTATTGATCTCAGATTTGCTGTGTAACTCAACCACTATGACTTACAGATCAAATTCGACTTTCGTTTCGGTCCACTGCTTTTTCACGAATTTACGGGCCTTGGACTTATAAAATTTCACTGATAAATCAGTTTTCCAGACTTTTTTCCTAAACGCTGGTAGGTATTGATCTCAGATTTGCTGTGTAACTCAACCACCATGACTTATAGATCAAGTTCGACTTTCGTTCCGGTCCACTGGTTTTTCACGAATTTACGGGCTTTGGACTTACAAAATTTCACTGATAAATCAGTTTTCCGGACTTTTTTTTTCTAAATGCTGGTAGATATTCATCTGACTTTAGCTGTGTAAGTCAACCACCATTACTTACAGATCAAGTTTGAGTTTCGTCCCGCTCCACTGCTTTTTCACACATTTACGGGCCTTGGACTTACAAAATTTCACTGAGAAAACATTTTTCCGCACTTTTTTTCTAAACGCTGCTACATATAGAGCTGATTTTTGGTGTGTACATCAACAACCAAGACTTACACAACAAGTTCGAGTTTCGTCCCGCTCCACTGCTTTTTGACGCATTTACGGGCCTTGGACTTTAAAAATTTCACTGACATGCCAGCGATACATACGGCCGGTAGGGGACTGTGTATTGCTATGCAATACTATCAGAATGCTTGTTATGTGATGTCTTGCTTGGTATTATTATGCATCACGAGCACGGAGAAAAGAGAGAGCAGGGAGAGAGAAGAAAGAGTGGCTTAATGGGAAAGAGAGAGATGGTTGTGAATCAGGGAGAGAGAGAGAGGAGAGACATAGGAGTAAAGAGCAGGGAAAGAGAAGCAAGAGCGGCTGAACAAGAGAGAAAGAGAAGAGAGACGGAGGGAGGGAGAGAGAGAAGAGAGAGGGAGGGAGAGAGGGAGGAAGGGAGAGATAGAGAGAGAGAGAGATGGGAGAGAGACGCAAGAGAGGCTGGACGGGAGAGAGAGAGATAGGAGTGAAGCAGCAAGCGAGAAAGAAAGATGGGTAAATCAATTAGAAAAAAGGGGAGAACAGAGGGGGGGGGGAGAGAGAAACGAAATATGTTTTCTGTACTACTTATTATTTCAGTGTGGTCAAATAGCTTCTGATCTGTATAGATCAAATGCAGAAGTATATAAAAATAAATTACACACATTTTTATGAGCAGTTGACATTATAGGCTACGTATCACTTTAAGGGTTCCTTATACAGTCAATACAACTCTGACGGTCTGGAGGTTTTAACCATAGAAGTAACTGACGACGAAATGCAGACGTAATATTAAATGTGGCTAAAGTAATGGCATTTGCCCTGAAAGGGTTAGAAAACATTGTGAGAAAAGGAATAAAAGCCTGTTACGAGCATTTTCTTCTTTTCTCACAATGTTTTCAAAAGCTTTCTACCTTAGGGTCGTTAAAAGGATTTAAAGAGTTTGCCTCTAAGGCTAAATTTGACTCGATTTTTCCGAGTTCTGATCAAATTAGCGGACAATGTAGACCCAAGATCAGACTGTATGTTCTGTGCAATCTGATTTTGATCTATGCTGTCCTCAAAAACTAGGAGATCAATCAATCGATCGATCAATCAATCAATCAATCAATCAATCAAAAGCTATTATTGTCACTGAAGGCGGTCCTGCTTGGCTCAGTGCTAGAGATGTAGTATTTTAAACTCGAAGGTCCCGGGTTCGATCTTCACTCGAGGCGTAACCCTTATCCTGCTAAATAAATGAAATGAAACTTTCCATCCGATAGTAAAAACCCCAAATGCTGTTATTTCAAAGATACATTTTGGGGAAAAATACCTCCGTATCGGATAGTGTAGATCCAAGATCAGACTGCACGTTCTGTGCAGTCTGATCTTGATCTACACTGTCCGCAAAAGGTCAGTGAGTCGCGCTTAGCAGCCTAAGGATTAAAGGCTTTTTCATAGTAGTGTCTTTGGGCAAGACATTTCAGAGCCCTAGCCTAGTACTGGTGAAACTCAGGAATGATTACACGTATAAAAGTCCTGTTACCTTGATATGGCTGATATTATGTTGAATGCGGCATAAAACAGCGTTCAGTTTGGCACTCAAGGGTCACATTATTTGACGCTCCTTGGGTTATTGTTACCCATTACCACACGGTAAAGTTTTAGATGGTCCATATTTAAGGAATTTACAGACAATTCTTTGTTTTTTTTTAATTTCAAATGATAGTATTTGTCCTTGAACAAGTAGATAACGTTGTGGGAAAAAGGACAAAATACTAGTCACCAGTATTTTCTCCATATCCCACAATGTTTTCAAACGCCTTCTTTCTCAGGGTTGTTAAAACCCAGGATTATATGGTAAAGGTTTAACCCTTTCCCAAACGAGCCCTGGTTTTCACGTGTCTGCAGTACAAGTCTTTTGAAAACACTGTGGGAAAAGGAGAAATTGCTCGTAACGAGCAATTTCTCCTGTTCCCACATTGTTTTCTACCCTTTTTGATAACTTTCTGCCATTTTCATCAAATTTAAAATTGTCGTCTGCAAACTCTTTCAATTTGGACCAGTCCAAAATTTGTCGTTTGGGAAAGGGTTAAGTGGAATACAAAGAGATTTCACGTGAACTTTTCCTTACTCTTTTACCAAATAACAAAATCTTAGAGTCGTCCAAATTGAAAGCATTTGCAGACGACAAATTAAATGTGAAACAAATAATGAAATTTGTCCTCAAAAGGGGTAGTATAAACATTGTGGGACAAGGAGAAAATGCTTGTTACAAGCATTTTCTCCTTTTCCCACAGTGTTTGCACTGTCTTCTTCAACTGGGTCGTAAAATGGCCGGACCGTTCGGTATAGGATGTTCAAACCGGAAACAAATCTCTTGAACGATACGACATTTGACAGTTACAGAGCTAGATAGAGTATACTCTAAACGGACACTTTAAAGCTTGAATTCCCCGTAGACCGTTTTTGGCATCCGCTGTCCAAAAAAGAGAAAGTTCATTTGGTTTCATTTTTTGGAGAATAATTGACCAGAGTAAAAGCATACTTCAGCCCAAGTCTGAAAAGAGTTTTTTGACTTGTACTTTTAAAAGGAACTTACTTAACATTCATTCACTCAACAATGAAAACTGGAAAATCATTTTTTTAAACTACATGCTCCTTCTCTCAGTTTATTATTTTTGTGCAGAAAATAATTTTCATGTTTTTGTCTTATTGCTGACAAAATTTCAGTAGTTTATGATTTTCTTTTCAACCCGTTTTGGCTGATAGACACCACGCATGCGTAAACCATGTGTTTTCCTATTTTGCCCTCTGTTGGCACAATCGAGAATCTTTTCATTATAATACCATCGCTAACATCCAGGTATATGTTAAATTTGTTTTTATTTACCGGTCTGTTGCTAGGTCAAATTTACATGAGAAACAAAAGTGGTCGGTTAGAAGTTTTGCTGAGTGTAGATGGTTTCAGTGCGAACGTTTGTATTAGACTTTATCGCCGTTTTCAACAGCTTAGGTCATATCTTGATCCTTTAACAATCCAATGTGTTATCGACCCCGAGGAAGAGGCTTTTAAAATCATTGTGGGAAAAAGAAAAGACAAATACCATTCACGTAGCCTTCCTTAATTTATTGTCTGCAAATGCCATGAATTTGGATCAATCTAAAGTTTTGTCGTTTGGTAAAAAACCATAAAGCGACTGGAAACTAGAGTTTGGTTTGGCAAGTAAGTTTAGAAAAAAAAAAATCCAAGAAATATATTAAAAAAAAAAAAAACAATCGGCGTAAATTTGCCAGCAAATAGGCAGGGGGCCTTAAAATAAATATATCTACATTTTTGACCAATCACAAATTCCTGTTCATTCATTTGTTACCGATACCAAAATGTAGGTCAGAAGCCAGCACATTCAGCTACGCCGAACAAAAATTGACAAAACTGTTTGTTTTCCCGCAAAGATACCTTTTAATAATATGCTGTGTCTCAAGGTTATCGATGGAGGACGAGGTCTTTCCTTATAAGAAAGACTTTTCATTAAACTGCAAACGCATGAAATTTGCGTGAATGAATCCATCCATCCATCCATCCATCAAAGAAATAACACAA
The DNA here is from genome assembly GCA_945859785.2 of Tridacna gigas. NCBI lineage: Eukaryota > Metazoa > Mollusca > Bivalvia > Cardiida > Cardiidae > Tridacna > Tridacna gigas. Next base: position 34,549,648 of record OX244044.2, read on the forward strand.
TGAAAGAAATAACGCGATGTAAGATGGCCGTTAATTTTCGCCATATCAATTGACATTAAACTACGTGCAAATTATTGACGATTTGAAACATGAAACCATCACAATAATTGCACATCCTAACAAATGGCCTGCGTTCGCAAACTTGATAGATTAATGAGCCGTGCTCTGTGAAAAGGGGTCTTAATGCATCTGCAAAAAGAATCGACCCAGGTCGGCCTGCGCCATCAGCGCAGGCTGACCCGGGCCGAAACTTTTTGTTGTTTGTCAATTTTCTGCAAGGAAAAGGACCATTGTACCTCATGATTCCGTCGGTTGTTAGACAAAATGGATTTTATGGATCCATGATCATGTGATGACTTGTTTGGTATCGCGCACCACGGAGATGCTTTAAGCCCCCTTTTGCAAGAGCGTGGTTCATTTGTTTTTCGCCTGCATTACAGATCGTCTCACAGTTTTTAATTTTTTCCCCAAACTGTCCCGTGTTTGTAACATCCCTGTAGAAAACACTGTTGGAAAAATGCTGGCAACCAGCATTTCCTTATTTTACCACAGTGTTTTCTACTCTCACGTAGACATATTTCATCATTTGAGCCACATTTAATTTCTCGTCCGCAAGTAGTTTCAATTTGGACCTCACGAGTCTAAAGTTTTGTCATCTGGTAAAGTAACTCTTTATACCCCCATTAAACTGGGCGGCGATTCCGCTGCGCTAATTGCGATCAGGCCGCTTCTCCCAAATCTTCCAAATAGCCGCTGAAGTGCCGACATCGAACTGGTCCCCATTGTAGACATACATACTACAACTGGTACAAGCTATTGTAATATTAGTTTTCATTGGGTTAGGTGAACATTGGTTAGCCAATCGGAGCATCTTACACATTTCGAGTTTAGAAGTATATCTAACATAGCGGTTTTTGTGCACAAGTTAAAATTACTAATCGAAAGTAAAAGAGTTTTAGCAAAAATTGATATTAAAATGTGATGCCACGTATATAATTCACGTATTTCAGCGGTCAAAAATTCGAAAAATCTAATGGAAGCGAAAGTGGTCTCCCTTGAATCTCCGAGTTTACTATCGCGATATCGCTGTTCTAAAAATGGACGGGCGGAATATCGCCCATTATCTCCCGTTAGATGGCATTCTACAAATACACATCTATCTAATTTGGGCATCCTGGGTACAGAAGCGGAGTAATTTTTCTAAACAACAACCGTGACTTTGAATTTCAAATAAAATAAACGTTTACTCAATAAAACGCTACCTGGTGTCATTCATTCAGCTATGATTGGCTAACATGTAACCTATGCACCGACCATTTATTAAAACAGCCCCTACATGCTTTGGTAATAGGCTAATAGCTTCAATATAAGCCCTACTTTTCCCCGGTATACGGGGGATGGGTGATGCGTCATATAAGACAGGTCGAATCTTCGAAGAATATGACATGCGCAGACAACGGAATACCGCCCGTTTTCGGAGCCTGTACGCTTGGTGTATCAGGGGAGGTAACTAATCTATGCCGACATGTGCAAAAATTTGTGACTTAAGCGTTTCCAGTACTCTTATATAGTATGCTTCATTAATGATCTCGCTGCTTTTAGGTCACGATCCTCATGGGCGGATTAAGGGGGTGGCGGAAGCCGCGTACGCCCCCCTCCCCCTTAAAATCGACCCAGGTAGGTAAGTCATAAAACTTAACATCCACTTATGATGTGACAATACTAATTTGATCAAATGTCAAATGCAGATTGCTAATCACTTCATTTTTCGTTGAATAGTTTCCATTTCACTAGTTTGGCATTTTTCTGTTACTAAAAGAGTCAACAGCATCCGATGCATCAAACATGTCCGGCCCATCAAAGCGGAAAAAGCTCGATCCTGGTCCAAGTCGGAAAGATTTAACCTTTTCCTAAACAAGCCCTGGTTTTCACGTGTCTGCAGTACAAGTCTTTTGAAAACGCTGTGGGAAAAGAAGAAATTGCTCGTAACGAGCAATTTCTCCTTTTCCCACAGCGTTTTCTACCCTTTTTGAGACCTTTCTGCCATTTTCATCAAATTTAAAATTGTCGTCTGCAAACTCTTTCAGTTTGGACCAGTCCAACATTTGTCGTTTGGGAAAGGGTTAAGACGATTCTTTTCAACCACAAGCATTCCGTCCAAAGTATTTTTGTGTGTTTTGTCGGTTTTAACGACGCTACATTATTTTTTCACAATGACACCAAAATCCATACTGTTGCATAAAGCTTTATTGTAGTAAGTGACTTGTGAGTGAAGGAGCACGCACGCTAAGACTACACGTATTTAAACTGTGATCAATTTACGCCCCCCCCACTGAAAATCCTGGATCCGCACCTGATCCTGTCCCGCGGTTGTTGTTTCTCTACGGCGCTTGCGGTCTCTCCCATTCGGCATACCTCGGGTGATCCGGTGATCAAATCCCTCGGCTGTATCACGTAGCTTGATATGCACCTACACGGTACATTTCGCACACCTCCGGAAGCACACCGCTTTACCGTTATTGAAATTGTAAGGCTCCTCTTTAGAAAGAACACATGAGTAAATTCTCTATCGTTATCTTTCTAAGAGTATTTCAGTGGGCAAACAGTTTGTACATTCAATTTTTAGCGTGGTTTATCAATTCCGTTAGGAGCTTTCATCGACAGATCGATAGAAGTGAATAACTTCACAGTGGTTGTCAATGTCGTTGCTAAGCGATCTACAGGGGCGCCGCCATGTTTAAGATCATGTGATTGGTAGTTCAAATTGGAAGTCTCCTTTATACAGACGAGGTTAGATGTAGGTACGGAATCGGCCGAGTTGTGACGAGTGCGGTCTCTCCAAGACGCTTAGAACAACTTCATGTACGCTTCCACTACGGCACGGGATTTCAGGCTAATCTTAGTATACGCTTCTATCTGCAACGGTACTGCTGCGACCCTGCTACGGCTTTAGTGCAGCGGCTGTCCTCCTTATGCGCTTTAGGAACGTTTCTATTAACCCTTTCCCAAACGACAAATTTTGGACTGGTCCAAATTGAAAGAGTTTGCAGACGACAATTTTAAATTTGATGAAAATGGCAGAAAGTTCTCAAAAAGGGTAGAAAACACTGTGGGAAAAGGAGAAATTGCTCGTTACGAGCAATTTCTCCTTTTCCCACAGTGTTTTCAAAAGACTTGTACTGCAGACACGTGAAAACCAGGGCTTGTTTGGTAAAGAGTTAACTCTTATCCTGCTAAATAAGTGAAATGAAACTTTCAAGTCGATAGTATAAATCCAAATTTAGCTATTTTATAGGTATTTTTTTTTTTTTTGTGGAGAAATATCTCCTAATCGGACAGTGTAGATCAGAACGTGCAGTCTGATCTTGATCTACATTGTCCGCTAAAGGTCGGTCTGTCACGCTTAGCAGCCCAAGGGTTAACCCTTATCCTGCCGTTTATCTAAAATGAAGCTTTCGACTCGACAGTAAAAACCCCAAAAATGCTATTTCCAAGTTTTTTTTTTTTTTTGGGGGGGGGGAGGGGTAGATATCTCCTTATCGGACAGTGTAGATCCAAGATCAAACTGCATGTTCTTTGCAGTCTGATCTTGGATCTACATTGTCCGCAAAAGGTCAGTGAGTCGCGCTTAGCAGGTAAAGGGTTAACAAACAAACAAAAAAAAAAAAAAAAATCGGCAGTTTAACCCTTTTGCAGCACTTAACCATCAGCCTTCGAAGAAAATGGATCGAAATTGTTCAATAGCTCTGCCCCCAGCTTGAGATGATGAGCACTCAACTGATGAGGAGGGTCTGTCTGTGGTTGTCTGCATAGCTAAGTCTTCAATTTGGTCTTCATGACCAACCTTTGAGAGAACTCAGGATGGAAGACAGCACTCCATGGTTCAAGTGTATGAACCGTGTTCTGGCAAAAGGGGGCTTAATGCATCACCGTGATCCATGGTACCAATCAAGCCATCACATAATCATGGATCCATAATGGCCACTTTTTTTCAACAGCAGACTGAATCATGAGATAGACTTGTCCTTAGATATACAGAAGATTGACCAATAGCGAAAAGTTCGGCCCAGGTCAGCCTGCGCGGACTGCGCAGGCTGACCTGGGCCGATACTTTTCGCAAATGCATTAAGCCCCCTTTACACAGGACCCGACTGATATGGGAATGGAGTCTCACATTGATGAGATCTTGCACAGAGGTGGTCCTAGAATCCTATTATTAGCCATGTCCGAATTCAAGGCATTTTCAAACAAAAAAAAAAAAAAATGTTTGACTTGAAAACCGAAATGTGTCTTTGGAAGGGTGGAAAACATTGTTGGAAAAGGAGAAAATGCTTTTTCTCCTTTTCCGATAATGTTTTCAAAATTCGTCTTCCTCACGGTTAAAACTCGGGATTGTGTGGTAAAGGTCAACCTCTTCGAAGATAAGAAGAATTTAAGTCAATGGTTCTGCCTGGGTCAGTGGTTATGATTCGAAGGTCCTTGGTTCGATCCTCGACCGTGGTGGAGTGCCCTTCAGCGAAGCATTTCAGCGTCCCGTATTGGTTCCACCAAGGAGGCACACGAATAAACAAGCTGAAATAATGTATCTTAAATCTTGATAGTATTCCAGAGCGGTGTGAAACACCATTCAATACATTAACCCAAATATGGAAATTACAGTGTATTTAGCGTTCTGAATTATATCACGGCCGCCAGTTCGCCTATACATGTCTGTCTGACCTTTCTTTAGCAGTGCTGGGCACAAACCTTTCACAGGCTCTGGTTGCTTTCACAAACTATGGCGAATTCAAAGATCTTTTGAGTTGGTAAGCTCTGTTGATCGGGAAACCTCAACGTATCGGACTGCGTAGATTCAAGATCAGACTTCCCGTCATGTGCAAAAGTTCATTTCCAAAGGTATGGCTGCTTCACACCAAAATTGTGAGATTTCAAAAGCGTTGTCTGCGCATGTCATATTCTTCGAAGATTCGACCTGTCTTATATGACGCATCACCCATCCCCCGTATACCGGGGAAAAGTAGGGCTTATATTGTAGCTATTAGCCTATTACCAAAGCATGTAGGGGCCGTTTTAATAAATGGTCGGTGCATAGGTTACATCATAGCTGATCATAGCTGAATGAATGGCACCAGGTAGCGTTTTATTGAGTAAACGTTTATTTTATTTGAAATCCAAAGTCACGGTTGTTGTTTTGAAAAATTACTCCGCTTCTGTACCCAGGATGCCCAAATTAGATAGATGTGTATTTGTAGAATGCCATCTAGCGGGAGATAATGATTTCAAAAGAGCCTTTCACGAGAACGGTCCTTGCTCTAACGGACAGCACAGATCCAAGATCAGACTGCACATTCTGTGCTGTCTAATCTTGATTTGGACTTTCCATAAAAGCGCATTTCCGAGCTCTGGCAACTTTCACCAAAATATTTAGATTTCAAATATCTTTTGACCCGGAATAAACCTAACCGTAGGAAACGTTTTAACTCTTTACCAAACAACAAAATTTTAGACTGGTCCAAATTGAGAGCATTTGCAGACAACAAAATAAACGTGGCTGAAAAATTTTAATTTGTTTTGGGAAGGGCAGAAAACATTGTGGGAAAAGGAGAAAATGCTGGTTACCAGCATTTTCTCCATTTCCCACAATGTTTTGAAAAGGTTTCTTTTTCAGGGTCGTTAAAAGTGTGGTAAAAAGTTAAATCGAAGATCAGAATGCACATTCTGTGTAGTCTGATCTTGGCCCGCACTGTCCACAAAAGCGTATTTTCAAGGCTCCTGTTGCTTTCACCAAATATTGAGAGTTTCCAGACTTTTTCACCGTGCTAAAAACCCACCATATCGGATACCGTACATTCAGCCCGCCCGGGTAGCTCAGTGGTTAGCGTATCTGACTTGCGACCTGGTGGTTGCGAGTTCGATGGCCGGTTGAGGCAAACTTTCTTTCCGGTGATTTTTCGCCTCTCACCTCTAATGCATGTGAGAAAAATAGTTGCTTTGGAAAGAAAGTTGTGTCAGTACTGGTGTGAGAAAGCCAGGAAACACATGGGTGCCTCACTGACCGCCATGATATGACCTGAGCTATTAAAATGGCGTTAAACTCCAATACAAACCAAACCAAGCGTACATCCAAGATCAGACTGTGTATTCTGTGCACTCTGATCTTGATCCACACCGTCTGCACCTAGCAGGTATAAGGGTGAAAGATGGCCTAAAGATAACTTTATCGTGCTGAAACACCGTCCCAGCACTTCCTGTTTGTGTTCTCTTCAAGCACAATGGGACCCATCCGACACTGGAGATTTACGTGTGTGATAAAAACCCTTAAAGATACATCTACATTCGTTTATAGGCAGTTTTAAACCCATTTCATCTTTATTTTATTACATGTATATATGAACCATGCTTTGGCAAAAAGGGGCATAATGCATCGTCGTGATGCATTGTCCCAATGAAGCCATCACATAATTATGGATCCGTCAATAGCCCCTTTTTTAACAACCGACTGAATCATGAGGTAGACTGGTCCTTTGACATCCAGAAAATTTACCAATAGCGAAAAGGATCGGTCCAGGTCAGCCTGCGCGGACTGTGCAGGCTGACATGGGTCGATACTTTTCGTAGATGCACTAAGCCCCCCTTTTCACAGAGCATGTTTCATATATAACCATTCTTGTATCTTCATGCGAAGTGTTACCCCTGCCGTCTGCACGATTGACTGGATTACGACGGATAAAAAATGCATTCCGTTTTTTTGGCAGCCTCCAAAGAAATCACTGTTGCGGTTTCTGGTTATAATGAGGACAAATCCCTTGAGTTTCTCTATCTCTTACACCACGTACATTGGTAATTTATCTATGTTTACACAGCTGACCAAATTCTGAGCCAATCTGCACACTTTCAAGTTTTAATAGCGTTTTTTTTTTTTTTTTCCTCTCTGGCTGTAAGGATGTATCTCAAAAAGTAAACTCTCTCATTGCCGATGGCGAATTCTGTTTCTTTCGGCATAGATCAAGATCAGACTGCACAGAAAGTGCCCTCAGATCTTGGATCATATCGTTCGCTAATTGATGCTAAGCTATGATGAAAATATAACCCTTCAACTTTAGTTTAAAGGGAGATGTTCCGATTTTTATATTCTCACCAAACTTCAAAAGAATATGTATCACTGAATTAGGTAAGGCGATAACAGGCAAATCGTGAGTAAATGATTGATTGATTGATTGATTGATTGATTGTATGGTGTTTAACGCCGTTTTCAACATTATATCAGTTATATCGCGGCGGCCAGTGCACCTATCCATGCTTTCCTGGAGTTTATTTTACCAGTTCTCCGTACAATATTCTTTCCAAGCCACTGGCTGCTTTTCCACATAGCCATTGTCGAAACAATGGTCAGCGGTGAGAGAGCAATGAATCCTGTCGCAATGACTGTCATCAATCCTTGGAAAGAAAATGGTAAAGCCGGAGATCGAACCAGCGACCTCCCGTTCTCAAGTCCTGTACGCTACCGACTGAGCTACGGGGCTCGGCAAATCAAGATTAAAGAAGTCAGACAAAAGTAAGGAAATATTACCTTTTCGTAGTATTCCCATAGCCTCTATAGGTATTTTTTAGATTTCGCGTCGATTACGAGGATTTGTATGTAAGTAAATACAATGACGTCACAAATATCTGATAGACCTATTTTGTGTCTGTGACCACAGATGAACATAGATTGGTTACCTCCCCTGATACAGCACGTGTATAGGGATCGGTACAGGCTATTAAAAATGGGCGGAATTATGCCCGTCTATTTTTAGAACAGCCATGTCGCGAGACTATAAGAGATTCAGGGGAGGTCACTCTCAATTCCTGAGCAGGGGATTTTCCAATATTTTTGACGTTACGAGTAAGTGAAATGTATTTTTGGTATCACCTTTTAATGTTTATATGTGTCAATATTATTTTTAGTTTCGATTAACAATTTCAGATTGTGCAAAATATGACAGTGTTACTTATACAGCCAAACTGGAAATGTGTAAACTTCTCTGATTGGCCATTGTGTGATATACATGTGGCCCAATGGAAAGCAACGACACAATAGCCTGTGCCAGTTTTAATATATATCTACAACGGGGATCAGTTCAAGATGAACATAGTCTTCAACCAGGAAAGGTCATTTTTTTAACCGCGTGATTTTTCAAGGGTAGTTGTATTCGAGATGGAATATAAAAACTAGAGGCGCTCGAGCGCCTGTATCGCTCCACAGGCCTGATATTTCTATAATGGCGAAAAGAAGTTTTTAACAATTACCATTCCATCCTGCATTTTAGCTCACTGAAGAAAAAAGGTATGGAAAAAACTTGTGAGAAAAGAAGAAAAAAATGGTAACCAGCATTTTCTTAGTTTCCCACAATAATTTGTATCCTTTTTTATATATGTCTTACTAATTTGAAGATATGTTGTCTGCAACAGGTCCTTTCACAAACCATTTTGGGTGGGGAAACATCAAAATATAGAATATATGTCTTTCTCAGGGTCGTTAAAAGTTGTGATTGTGTGGTAAAGGGGTAATCTAAAAGAACAGCTAAGAGGGCAAATGGATGAATGTTATAGCAATATAGATCAACTTACATCAATACACCAGATAGAATGAAATATGCTGGCATACAATGAACACCTAATCCCTAATAATCAACTTTTCACAGTCACAGTTAGAATGTCTTCTGTGGCAAACAACACAAAATGGTCTACAAATGCATTTACATAAATCAAATATCCTGCTCCAGGGCACAGATTAATTCTGGTGTACTGAAGTTGCGGGATCAGTTTTACTGGATAACATTAATGCCTTATCACAAATGTAAAGCCCTGTCCCACTTTGTACCAGGTCACCAGGATTTACACCCCTTCTGTCCACTCTGCATTTACTCATTAGTAGGTCAACAAACCTTTACCAGAACTAATAAAAGTGCAGAGGTTCTCTTGTTCTATATCAAAAGGACTATAAAGTACCTACAACATGGGGGTTTTGTTATTAAAATACTTTTTCTTTTTTATCTTGGCATGGTTACTCAGGCTTAGTAATAAGGCAAAATTGAAAAGCTCAAGTTGTGAAAGGTGCTCAAGCTTTTATCTTATTTATGGCCAGTGATATTTTATTACTAGTACTAACTAATAGCATGTCATTGGAGTAAATTGTGATCTTAATACCAAGGAAAATGTGTGGGCTTAAATGTACAGCCCTGACTAGGTCAAGTCAATCCAATTTTCTTCCTTTTTCTTTGTTAGTCGATAAAACTAACACAATAGATAGTTTTGGAGAAGAACATTTTTTTTGAAATATAAGCCTTGTCTATAAAAAAATGTGTTTTTAGGTGTATCATTTTTTTAAAAAGGAATTTGGTATACAACCACCATAGAAACAATCTGGCAGACAACCACCATAGGAACTTACCTGCAAAACAACAATGAAATCCAATGAATAGTTTTAGAGAAGAAATTGTTCAAAGATTTTACTTTATACCATAAAAGGAAAATGAGTCTCCCATAAAAGCCATGTTTTTTGACAGATCTTTTTTTTTTTTTAAGGAATTCTGTAAACCTGTATCTAAGGAACATTCCTGCAAAATAATAATGCTATCCAAATAGCGGTTTGGGAGGAGAAGATTTTTAAAGGTTTTTTACTTTGGTTGCCATGGCAACCAGAATTCTTCATGGAACACAATTATTTGAAGGAATTTGAAAGAGGACCACCAAAGGAACATTCCTGTGAAATTTGGTAAAAATCCAGTCAATAGTTTCTGAGGAGAAGTTTTTTGAAGAAAAAGTTTACGGACGCACACACGGACGAACGGACGGACGGACGCACGACGGACACAACGCCATGACAATAGCTCGCTGGCCTTCGGCCAGTGGAGCTAAAAAACCGCAGTCTATTGAGATGCCCCCTTTTTTTTTTTTTTAAACTTTTAGTGTAGGCCATTTGGCACAGATCTATATTCGATAGCAAATCTGGGTAGTTCAGAAGAAGGTTAAAGATAAGATAGTGAGATTGACTTTATTTCCATGGAGCAAAAGAACGATGGTGTGACGCCATAACCTCCAGTTAATGGCCCCAGACCACGGTTGTCGGTGAAACGCGTGTCGATTGTCAACACTCCAAACAGAACTTCTTCGACAAAACGTCTATAGGATCAGCCTAAAATGATAAAGAGCACTTAAATGCAACAGCATAACCCCAATTTTTTAGATTTCATCAAGAAATCATGTTAAACTAGTGAAATAGTGAAATTACTGACCGATACAGGCAACTGGCATGGTCGGAAAAAATTGACAAAATAAGCCATTTTAGCTTTTATTCCAAAATTCACAAAATGCAAACCCAGGAGGCTAGCCTGAAAATGCCAAGCTAAATTGAAACTCTAAACAATACATAATTTGGGGATAAAATCAAAAATAGCACGTTACCATGTCATTTTTTCGCAGTCTGTCATGGCATTACCCCGCTATTGTTTTTACGGCTAAAGCTAGCCACTAACTCCATGACCCCTCAGTTTCGCATTTGGGTCAAAACTAATGGAACAAAGAAGGAAAGGTCATGACATCCTGTTTCAAAGACAAACTGAATGATTCTTTTCAATAATCTTACACAATTCATGGGTGTAATAAGTGCTCTTCTTATCAAACTTGCATTGAAAACCTACCTTTCTCCATTTCTAATTCTGACATGGCCAGTTCGAAAAGAACTGTTTACATGTGCCAGTATCAGCTGTGTGACTCGATTTTCCAGGTCCGGAAGCGTGGAACAAAGAATATTTGTCTGAGTGCACGACTACACTTGATCAATAAGGTTCGACATGAGAGGATTCGTTTTAACAGCTTTGTGTGCGACATTTTTGAGAATTGGACAGACGACTGCAGAAGTCTGTCCTCAATGTTGGGAGGAACATTTTTTTTATAATGTGTAAGTAAATATTTTTTTTTTGTTTTCTTTTTCATTTCACTTCATTCGCGTTCTTTGCTTAAAAGATAATCAAACAATCTTAACTTGATACTCCCATTTTGATTTTTTAATACACTGTACATAAATATGTTTGCAGAGGAATTCAACCTTTAGGCTGCTAAGCGCGACCCACTGACCTTTTGCAAACAGTGTAGATCAAGATCAGACTGCACAGAACGTGTGATCCACAGTCTGATCTTGGATCTACATTGTCCGATAAGAAGATATTTTTCTCCCCACAATAAGTTTGTAACAGCATTATTCGGGTCTTTACTATCATTTAAGTTATATAGCAGGATAAGGGTTAACTCTTAGACCGCGGTATAAACTTCACCACTCACTCTCTCTCTCTCTCTCTCTCCCTCTCTCAACAGTGCTTTTCAAGGGCTTCCTCTTCAAGGCCGTTAAAGCACGGGGTTGTGTGGTAAAGGGTGAAACAGATAATAGCCGTGCTCTGGCAAAAGGGGGCTTAATGCACCTCCGTGATCCATGATACCAATCAAGCCATTACATAATTATGGATCCATAATAGCCTCTCTTTTTAACAACCGATTTGATCATGACGTATACTTGTCCTTGGACATATAGAAAATTAATCAATAGCGAAAAGTTTCGGTCCAGGTCAGCCTGCGCGGACTGCGCAGGCTGACCTGGGTCGATACTTTTCGCAGATGCATTAAGCCCCCTTTTCACAGTGTACAGCTCATATACATTTTTTTTTTTTTTTTTTAAGATATGATGTTAGTCCAACTAATTGTTGGTTCCAAAGGAGCAGATGCTGCTAAAAATGGTGTTTTTGAAAATACACGTTTTCTGTACAGCATTGGGCTATAGAGTAACGCATAGAGATGAGCTATGCTCTGTGAAAAGGGGGTTTAATGCATCTACAACAACCATTGACCCATGTCAGCTTGCGCAATCCGCGCAGGCTGACCCGAGTCGAAACCTTTTCTTTTTCTGCATGTCCAAGGACCAGTTTACCTCAGAATTAAATCGGTTGTTTAGACAAAATGGATTTTTATGGATCCATAATTGTACGATGACGTGCTTGGTATAATGTTTCTCAGAGATATATTAAACCTCTTTTTACCAGAGTTTGGCTCACACAGTAAATTACCAATTAGTACTGGAAAAAGGGTTATTCCCTTTCACGTGCATTTGCTGAGGTGTACAGGAGAGCCACTGGATATCGATTAGTGGTAGCAACCCTTGGATACTAGTATCATAAATCAGCCGGCAAATGCTCGCAAATAGGCCCGCATAGGCTCACAGAGACCCGCGGAACAAACATGTCCACATTTTTACTTATGACAAATTACTACATGTATTTATTCATTCAAGATTAACCCTTTCCAAAACGACAAAATTTTGGACTGGTCCAAATTCAAAGAGTTTGCAGACGACAATTTTAAATTTAATGAAAATGGCAGAAAGTTCTCAAAAAGGGTAGAAAACACGGTGGGAAAAGGAGAAATTGCTCGTAACGAGCAATTTCTCCTTTTCCCACAGTGTTTTGAAAAGACTTGTACTGCAGACATGTGAAAACAGGGCTTGTTTGGGAAAGGGTTAAGCCCCCTTTTCGCACAGCATGTCTAATATTATCATATATGATATGGAAGTGATGTACCAATGTGCTATTTTTAGTAACAGTGTTCGATGATCGACAAATGAAAATTTCAGTGTTTCGTGATAGACTAATTGAGCTTCAAAGGCCTGTGATCAGATAATAAAGTGTTCGCCATGTCCAAATGGAAAGCATATGCACGCGACAAAGTGTTTAAGCCGCAATTCGGTCTTCAAATAAGCATGCAGATGATCAAATATCACTTTTTGATTCAGCAAATGTTTTACACGGCTTTCGAAACCATTGCTGTCATATGAAAGCGACTTTATGTTATACTGATATATTACCTTAGTTTAACCAATATTAGGCTGGGACTCTGTAGTGCCTTACCTTAGGGCACTCATAGGAAAAACCAGTGCCTAGGGTGAAAATCGAACTCCGGACCTCTAACCCTTTACCAAACAGTCCCGATTTTGAAAAAAAAAAAAAAAAAAAAAAAAAGAAAAGAAAAAAAAAAAACATTGTAAGGAAAGGAGATTATGTGTGCCTCAGGTGAGGATCGAACCGAGAACCAGTTGGATTACTTATCCAAAATCTTTTAAACCTTTACCAAATAATCCCGAATTTTAACGACCCTGAGGACAGAAGGCTTTTGAAAACATTGTGGGAAAAGGAGACAATGCTGGTAACCAAACAGTCCTGACTTTTAACGACCCTGAAAACAGATACCTTTTGAAAACATTGTGGGAGAAGGAGAAAATGTTGGTAACCAAACAGTCTCACGAAAAAAAAAAACAGTGTTTTTAGTGAGGCTCGAACTTGGGGCCATCAGGTTTTGAGTCCTACTCTTTACCATTGAGTCACGCAGCATCCCCAGAGTCACGCAAGACCCCTCAAATATCACTCGGTGTCCGATTGCAAATGACAGCAGAAATAACACCAAGTGACAAAATTGCATAATTAACATCTCTGCAAATTATAAACAACAAACATTTATCTTATCAGCTGTTGTTTTTGTCACAATACTGCAGCGTTGTTCCTAACCCTCAACCCTTCAGCGCCACAGGCGAAAACAGAGGCTTTTGCAGACGGTATAGATCAAAGATAAGACAGCACAGAACGTGCAGTCTTTTCTTGGATTTATAGTACCGGCTTGTTCCGTCAAGCATGGATGATACAAATCTCTCAGAGTTTCAGTGGATTGCTTTCCTTTTTTGCCCCAATTTTTGAAAGAAGTTGCATTGACACATTTATGTGAGCCATGCTCTGTGAAAAAGGGGTCTTAATGCATCTGCAAAAAGCTTCGACTCCTGTCAGCCTGCACAGTCCGTGCAGGCTGACACGAGTCGAAACTTTTTGCTGTTGGTCAGTCTTCTGCATGTCTAGGGACCATTCCACCTCATGATCTGGCTGGTTGTCAGACAAAATAGATTGTATATGTCATAGGGTGGACGTTCGTTGAAATAAAATGTACTTTGAAATGATAGCGACTTTGTTTTTTATTCCATTATCAATTATTCTGGTCTGTCTTGTCCACCGTAGTTAGTTTAGTTTTTGCTTATGGTCTAGGGTAGGTAATTCTAACACTAATTAACCTTGTTGAATAACCTGGCCTGACTACTCTTCCTACGCGCACTGCGACTTCACTTTTATGTCTCGTACATGTTTTCAAAATATTGAAGATACATCTCCAAATATATATTATATATATTCAGGTAACATCCCTATTAGTCTACCAAATGACTGTTAAATGTTTATTTGTTGTATTGTCATATTTGTTCGTTTGTATTTCGTTAGTTTAACTGTTCACGTAGATTTTCATTGTTCGACCCTTGCCCGGGAAAATGTATGTAAACCTCCTTCACCACAGTGGAGAGAAAGCTTATTATTGTTATGTTTGTTTTCACATGTCGTAATCGTCAATGTCTGTGTGTATGTCCATATATTCATCCATCGTCTACATTAAACGTCAATTCATCTGACAATCTCGTCGTCAATCAATCGGACCCACAATATAGGCCAAATCCACTGCATAGGCCCAGCCACGTAGGTGTAAATAGAGGGCAGAATTCCGACGACATATAGACCAATGTCATGATATACTTGGTATAAAGCATCGCGGAGATGCATTTAAGCCCCCTTTTAACAGAGCATAGGTCATGTGTATGATACCGAAAGATTAAAGCTGCTAGATAATTTTAATCTAGAAGCGCCGAATAAACTCAATAGACATTTTCTTTCTAGAATAACACCCAGATAATAGCAATTTCGTAGCTGCCTTGTTTCGGTAGTATTTCAGCAAGGCGGACATTGTAAATCAAGGATCAGATAGCACAAAACGTGTTGTCTGATCTTGATGTTCACTGACCCAAAGGCAAACAATAGAAGTGAAAAGGGTTAAAAAGGCATTTTAAGTCAAGAGTTAAAAAAAAAATGCAATGTTCAAAGTTATTTTCGTTGGAAAATCTCGCCGTTTCTGATACTGTTTCCAGTACCTACACGGTATTATTCCTCGCCGGAAATAAACCGCTTTACTATTCTTGAAATTGTAACGTTCACTTTAGAAAGAAAACACGAGTCATAACCTTCTACGGAAATTTTTCTAAATACATTTCCGTTGATATACAGTTTGTACATTTAACTTTTAACGTGGTCTATCAATTCCATTGGCCGTTTTAACCGGAAGATTGATAGATATGAATAACTTCATCGCGGTTGTTGATGTCTGTAGTAATAGATTTACACGAGCGCCGCCATGTTTAAGATCACACGACTGGTAGTGCTTCAAAATGGAAACCTCCTTGATGCGTACGAGGTTAGCTGTAGTTGGATCCACGGCATTTCTTCGAAAACGGTTCGCCGAAAACATTCCTTGGCCCTGATCCTTACCCTAATCCAAACGAATTGTGTCTCAAAGCTTCATCCCAGACAGAGCTTTTCGTGAAATAAATCTAGGAATTTAGCAATCCGTACTTTAAAACATACATGGATTTCGACGAAACACCCTTTCGACGAAATGTCGTGCACCAGATGAAGCTACGAAATCGGCCGAGTTGTGACGAGTGGACTGAGTATCAGGCCACATAATTCCGTCAATCGCAGAAAATTTTGTTTTTGTCTTTGTTTTTCGGCTTGTCAAGTTTGAAAAAAAAAAGTAGAATCATCTCGTTACGAGCGGTTTCTACTTTTGCCACAGTGTTTCTGTATGAATTAATTTATCAAACGTATATTCGTGCTGATAATCCATATTTTACGATTTTTCTCTAGTCGTCCGCTTCAAACCCTGTCCAAGGAGAGATCCTCAGATAAATGGGACCGTGCATCAATTACGTCATTTCCGTATGATACTTGTGCTGAATGATCTATTGTTGTTATGAAGTAGTGTACCCGAGGCAAGTTAAAGGCTACCATTGATGTGGGCCAAATCTTCTTGTTGTGCTGGGTCAATTTGTTAACCCTTAACCCTTTCCCAAACAAGCCCTGGTTTTCACGTGTCATGCAGTACAAGTCTTTTGAAAACACTGTGGGAAAAGGAGAAATTGCTCGTAATGAGCAATTTCTCCTTTTCCCACAGTGTTTTCTACCCTTTTTGATAACTTTCTGCCATTTTCATCAAATTTAAAATTGTCGTCTGCAAACTCGTTCAATTTGGACCAGTCCAAAATTTGTCGTTTGTGAAAGGGTTAAGCTGCGCAGAACGTGCAGTTTGGCCTTTGATCTATACTGTCCGATACGGTGTTTTCCTTCCGGTGATATCGACTTTGAAATCGTAATATTTGTTGTTTTTTTTTCTATTGCGTGAAAATTTTCGTTGCATTTATTTAGCAGTTTAACGGTTGTTTGACTGTATGGTGTTTAACGCCGTTTTCAGCATTGTTTCAGTTATATCGCGGCGGCCAGTGCACCTATCCATGCTTTCCTGGAGTTTCTTTTACCAGTACTTCGCACAATATTCTTTCCAAGCCACTGGCTGCTTTCCCACATAACCATCATCGAAACAATGGTCAGCGGTGAGAGTATTTAGCAGTTTAAAACCCTTAACCACACAATCCCGGCTTTTCACGACTCTGGAATGGAAGGCTTTTGAAAACATTGTGGGAAAAGGAGAAAATGCTGGTTACCAGCATTTTCTCCTTTTCTCACAATGTTTTCTACCCTGTCAAAGACAGAGATCATTATTTGAGGTACATTTAATTTGTCGCCTGCAAATGCTTTCAATTTGGTAGAGTCCAACCCATTTTTCGGCCTCATCTGATTTTGTCGTCTGCAAATGCTTTCAATATACTATATTGAATATAGACCAGCCAAAATTTTGTCGTCAGCTAAAGACTTACCATTCCAACATTAGCCATATAATATCTGAGATTTTTTTTCCCTAGAAAAGTTATTCATTCTTCTTTTGTTCTTATAATTTGACTTGCCATTACCATGTAAGTGAGTAACTGTCCAGAACAAAACTGTCGTCCAAAAAATAAAATTAGTGCAGTGTGAGAAAGCCAACAGTAAAAAAATAAATTGGGCAACTCTAAAAACTTTAATTTCAGAAAGGGAATCCAACTTGAGAGAACTTTTCCTCGGGCCCTTTTGCCTTGTCATTTGATTATTATGTATTTTGTACAGTTTTATGAATTTTGTAATAGACTAACTTGCCAATGAAACATGTTTAAACGAAAACGAAACGGGTTAACATTCTTAATTGTATCGAGCAATCCTGTTTTTTTTAACGATCTTGACGTAGAAGGCTTTTCGAAGTAATTGTGGGAAAAGCAGAAAATTCTGGTAACCAGAATGTTCCCCATTTCCTACAGTATTTACATTCCTTCTAGAGACAAAAATTAAACAATTTTAGCTACATTTAATTTGTCGTCCGAAAAAGCTTTCTAAATGGACAAGTCTAGAAATAATGTCGTTTGGTAAAGAGTAAACATGGTGAGCATTGTCGTTAACCCATGATACTTCGACTGCGCTAGACTCCATTTATGTACAGTGGGATATTTAGCTGACAATATCTCGCCTTCATGATTAACCAATGCAGTATGACGTTAGTTCCGTAATGATACTTTGCGGAACTTTTGACCAATCAGTTGACTTGTTACTTGTAAATCAATATAGGGTGGGGTTTTCCTGACTAAATTTAGTAACAACTGTGCGAAGAAATTACTTGTAGCAATAGTAAAACTCTTTATTCTAGAGTTTTCAACTGAATCTCGAATTCTGCATCAATGGTTTTAGTAGTATTTTTTCATCTCGTGAATTTAATTGAAAACGAGATCTAATCAGTAATTAAAAGTACAGGTGCAGGTGCTGAGCGACCGTACAACATACATGGATCCGTGGAAATCGATATTTGACCAATCAGGTCATCGCATTTATTTTGCCCGATGTGCAGCCTTGCTGTCTGCTATTTTGGTTCACAAACAAGCGACTGTTAATGTTGGAGAAGTGCGATATCATGTGTGTTTACAACGCTTAAATTTTGGGAAAAAGTTTAAAAGATGTGCTTTGCGATCTTGTACTGCTTACGTGAGATATACGAAGAGATTTTAAGTTTGGATTATGATTATGATTGAAAATGGGACATCAACAAAGAGTTTCGATCAACGCTATATTACGCAATGGATTAATTAATGTTTGGTTTTTTGCATCTGAAACTCTCCGAAAAAAACTTAAACTGTTTTATAGTGGAAAACAAAGGTAAAATATATGAAATACTTATAAAAAGAAAGTACATTCACTCAAATAGCTAACCTTGTTTAATAACATCTGCACATCCAAAACGGGGCACGTGTCATCAATATTTCAGTTTGACGTTAACACTAACCCTTGGTGCGTAAAGAATGCCGAGTGTGTAGATACAGATCAGAGTGCAAAAAATGCAGTTTATTCTTGGATTCAAACCATCTGCTACTTAAATTAAGTACATTTACGTGTATTCTTTCCTGTAGGTACATGTAGATTTCAATTATGAAACAGACCAAGTTCTGTTTTGTACAGTTTTGGAAGTTCAGCTCAAAAGGCAACTTATGTTAATTAAATCAGCTTTTGACTTAGCCATATTTAGGTGGATTAGCACATCTATCATTTGAAAGGGTATGTCGGTAAACTGTTAACTGATAAGATGTGTGTTTGTTTGCTGCTGTAATCCACTCGACCACCCGTTGTCTTCAGTATATCATAAGATAAAACAAACTACCGCCAATGATATTAACAAGTTTGCTAATTGACAGCACACTTTACACTTTTTTAAAATCATCAGGCAACCATTTTCCCTTAACTTGCAATTTAAATATTCCTCAGACTTCCCCCTCTCTGTTGAATGAGACAATCTATAAATATTTCAAAATGCTTGTAATTTTAATGTAATTTATTATCGAATACGATGTTGAGACAACCTAACAAGCCCTACAAAAATATCAATCATCTTTAATTTTATTATTTTTAAGCAAAACTGAGGATTATGAGGTGTTTCATTCTTTCTCACAGAAGTTCAAAACTTTGCTGGCACATGTATTACATTGTACGTAGCGCCTGAAATTCACACTTTTTGTACAAATCCTTGTTTAAATAAGTTCAAGTATTCATGTATTTCTTGCCGAGAATCCATCATCCGCAGAAACATATGAAAAGGAATATTTTTCCGGAATTTAATCGAAAGAAACAGTCATGACAGCACGATTTAAGTAGCATTTCTGCTATGCTGTATATGTATTTACTGCGTTTGTTTGTGAGCCCTTAACGACGGTAACCAAGGAAGTCGGTTTATCTCATCGCCACGGATCCATGTATTACTTGTCATTACTGTATAATTATATACATGAAGAGGTTTTTTAACCCTTAAGCTGCTAAGCGCGTGTCACTGACCCTTTGCAGACAGCACAGATCAAGATCAGACTGCACAGAACGTGCAGTCTGATCTTGGATCTACACTGTCTGATAAGAAGATATTTTTCTCCAAAAATAGGTTTGACAGAATAAAGTTTTTTCTAAAAGTGGTCAAAACATATTCTAAGGTCCTTTCCCCTACCCGTAAAGCTCGATTTTGTTGTTACATCTATAAAGAATTTTCCTGTCATATTTAGGGTTGCTGTCAGACAATTTTTCATTCTTCAAATTCCCAAGTGTGTGATACAAACGGAAAACAAATATATATATATATATTTTTTTTTATTTATGATTTGGCTCAGCAGGGACCCGTCTAACAATCTAGCGATCTTGAAATCTTAACCGAACGGGAAAAAAGTCCGGCAAATAGATATTGAAAGCAGATTCTTACGACAAAGGACGGGTGTCCATGAGAGTCTTTTTTGGGCGAGAATAGATTGATTTTTGCCAAATTTGTTGATAAATACTAGTATTTATTGGCTATTATTTGGAGAGGTATTATAGAGCACCTCCAACCCATCTATAGCTATTGACATATTTTTCTTTTCTTTGCATTTCCCGATTAGTAATGATCTTTTATGTACACTACCGCTATTCCGGTGATTTATATAAACCCTTTTAGTGCATCTTTAAGCACAGGTGTGTCAATCGAAAATCCAATTAGCGAGTCCCTAAATCGATCGGACGAAAATGCTGTGTGACATCAGAGCATGAATTTAGACAACTTCCGCCAAGTTCCGGTTAGCGATACATGAAATTCGAAAAGCATCGCGTTAGTCTAACCTCTTCTTATATTTACGTGCAAAAAACCTTATTTATTTGTAACTATGTCAAGAGGAGATCGAGGTGGAACATCTAAAGGCACCGGTGTTAGGTGTGTTGCAGCGGTCATCATCGTGTCTTCCATGCTGTACCTATACTTGAGAAAAGTGGATGGGGTAGATAATTTGATACGATTTCAACTTTTAACCCTTAGAGCGCTGAATTTATGAAATAAACCTCTTCAGTGAAGAAAATCATCCGAAATATTGTCATTTCAAGGTTGTTTTAGCCAGAAGGTGTATTGAAGTAGCTGACAGTGTAGATCAAAGATCAGACTGCACGTTCTGTGCATTCTGATCTTGATCTACACTGTCAGCAAGAACAAGTTAAGTTGGTTCCAGCGCTTTAAGGGTTAAGACTAAATCGCAAATATCTTCCATTTGCAGCCACTATGAATATTCATTTATTTCATGTAGGTACTAACCGTATAAGATGTAAATGATGCAGACAGTGTAATACAGCATTCTTCTGCAATGTAGTTATAATCCCTTTAAGTTGTGCCTAAATTTCGCTTGTCATCTCCAACTTTGCGAAAAAACACAAAATTGTTTCATTGCTTTATGGAAAACTAGGATATGTTGATATCATTATACTATACATGGTAGACATTCCATAATTACGAGGAGTTTGCTCTGCAATGAACAACACTGGAGTTATCTGCCCTTGAAAAATTGAAAAATGCTATCGTTTGATGTTGTGATACTAGATGTACTTACAATATATTGCACTGGACTAAACTCGCTCAAACCCAAATTTTATAGATGGTTGTCAGGAATAGGTAGATCTATAGAATAAGTTTTGTATGGTGACCTTGAGCTCCAATTTATGACTGATAATTCTCCTACTAGGGTTGAGTAGTGATGGAAAATCACAATCGATTAATCAGATAACTAAACCGATCGATTACCGATTGTAAATCTGCTTTTGCTTCTTTATGCACCCTTTGCATTTTAGTCTGTATGCTTACCTCCATAATACATAACTGCATGGCAAGTGGATGCTTTGTGGGCTTTGTTATTTTGTAATGACAAGTGCCAATTTTAAGTTGAAATTAGGAATCAACATCATTTCAATATCAGTTACAGAAAAACCACAAGTTTGAGTATAATAATAGGTTAAAAAAAGGATATGGAAATTTTATTTAATTATTAACCCTTTCCAAAACAAGCCCTGGTTTTCACGTGTCTGCAGTACAAGTCTTTATTGAAAACACTGTGGGAAAAGGAGAAATTGCTCGTAATGAGCAATTTCTCCTTTTCCCACAGTGTTTTCTACCCTTTTTGATAACTTTCTGCCATTTTCATCAAACTTAAAATTGTGGTCTGCAAACTGTTTCAATTTGGACCAGTCCAAAATTTGTCGTTTGGGAAAGGGTTAACTTATCTTTTCTAAGAGTTTCAATTTTGTTTATGAAGAACATTGACTCAAGTTATGTCAGGACTTGTGCATACATGTATATCCACCTTAATGGCAAAGACATGTCATTGTCATAATTATTATATATTTCTTTTACCAGAAATTCGCTTTCCATACAACTCCAGGGCACAAATCTTGCACTCTCTGTGGTCTGAACTAGTGAAACTTTTCCCATGCCATTCAAATAATTTTTTTTCTAACACATGGAAATTGTTTTGTAAGAGCATTTTTCCAAGTATAATATCAAATGAAAAATTCTAAATGGTTATCAGTTTTATTTATTGCATGGGAAGTGATTGATTATTGTGTCATGGTGGCACATGCAGCTGATTAATAATTTGATTTATTTGCTGTAAATACACTGGCCACAGTTCATTGACTCAATACCCAGATCATTGCATAGCGAATAGACAAAAATATTCCAATATCTTAAAAAGTTCCTGATGAGATTGATTTGAAGGGTTTTTCCACTAATTGTAGGGGAAACTACTCTTCAAAGCATCAAACGATAAAAAAGATATTGCCCTTTGACAACAAGGACTAAATAATTTTTGACATTTCATCCATGAATTGGAAGAATCAGTCAGTTTTAAGTCGACTAGAACCATTTGTTTAACCCTTTCCCAAACAAGCCCTGGTTTTCACATGTCTGCATTACAAGTCTTTCGAAAACACTGTGGGAAAAAGAGAAATTGCTCTTAACGAGCAATTTCTCCTTTTCTCACTGTGTTTTCTACCCTTTTGGAGAACTTTCTGTCATTTTCAAATTTAAAATTGTCGTCTGCAAACTCTTTGAATTTGGACCAGTCTAAAATTCGTCGTTTGGTAAAGGGTTAAATAAATTTTTCATTTGTTTGACATATGGATCCACATTATCTCACTACTGGTCGTAGTTTGGCAAAATAAAAAAGCAACAGACTTCTAGAAATGTTGATGCAAAAAGCCCAAACACTATTTTGTTTGCGAATAAAGTTTCGTGCCAGTTATTAATTGTGGAAAATCCTATGGATTTGATCATTTTGAATTAGCAAGGTAATTAACAGTTATACATGTGTCATTCAAGTTCAGGATTTTCATACAATATTGCCGCACAAATTTGAGAAAAAAATCATTTTCCCAAAGAATAGTTGAAGACTGGAATAGCTTTCCTGAGGATGTAATCTTATGCAAAACTGTGATAGTTTTAAACACAAATTAACTGACTTTGGAAAAGACTACCAGTCAAGTTTAAAGCCAAGTGCTATGGATTGGAACCACAGTCGGTAAGAGAAGTTTATACAAACGGATCCAAGAGGCCAACGCCTTACTAGATCTCGAAAACAGTGTAAAACAACTTATGTGCTAATTATCACCTATGACAATCAACATAGGCATATTAAAACACATTTCCGATGTTAACCTATAGCCTGGTTACTGGTTTCGTTTATGTAATTGTTCATAAATAGCAAAACGGGGAACAAGCAATAAGATGTCTGGCTTATGTAAATCATAGGACTGGCGTCATTCACTGCATTGACTTGTATTTTGCTGCACCAAATTAAAATTTCTTTTGCAAATGGCGGAAAATCCGAAGCCCAAAGGAGATGTACACGGTGCCGGAAAGACACAAAACCAACCGAAACGTGAAAAAAGTACGGATAATAATCGATGATGAAAATTTATGATTGATTGTTGCCGACTTGATACCTGGTCGATTAGTTTTTGATTGTTGGCGACAATTGACACAACACTAGGGTTTAGGTAACAAACTTTCATGTTACAATTTAGGATTTTGCATTTACAGGATACAACAATTTTGTACGCCTGTTTGCAAGGTTTAATATTCATGATGTGATTCTAAATTACATTTTGGTGACCTTGACCGTTTTTTTCACTGTCACTAGGGGACTCCAAGCTCTTTTCCAGAAATTCCAGTTGGGTATGACAGTATATAGTGACACAGCATGTTGACTCTAACATTTTGATCTTGTAATAAAACCTGGAACACCTATCTATTTCTATTTGTAAAAGGATCTTGTCTTTGACAGATATGATCTCCCTACATCTTTAGAGATACAGGTATTGCCATTAGACGACATCTGTTCTTTGTTGAAGCACCATCAGCGATATCTTCAGCACTGAATGTCAGATTGATTATAATCCTTTACCAAACGACAAAATTTTAGACTTGTCCAAACTGAAAGCATTTGCAGACGACAAAATAAATGTGTCTCACAAATTGAAATCTATTTTTGGGAAGGGTAGAAAACATTGTGGGAAAAGGAGAAAATGCTGGTTACCAGCATTTTCTTCTTTTCCCACAATGTTTTCGTAAGGCTTCTTCCTTAGGGTCATTAAAAGTCGGGATTGTGTGGTAAAGGGATAAAGTAAACTAAGCCATGGCAATTAAGAACCCCCCTCTCTCCCCCACTAATGCTTCTATCCTACGCCATCCTATTGCAAACTTTATTTTTTGAAGATGATATTTTGTGAAATATGATTATATGATAAATCACAGGAGTTTCCTCGTCAAATTCTTGTATCTTAATTGTATCTGTGGCATGTTGACAGAATATGCTCTAAGACAAGGAACTATCGCAACAATGTATGTCATGAGTTTTTTCTCCTCAAAGGAAAATCATTTTTGTGCGTTGAACATAATAACTTTAGAAACAATGATTTGCAAACACTCTTTTAGGTGACAAACACATTGTATTCATCACATGTGGAACTAAATATTTTAGATGTCTTTGATATGGTGGCATATAACTGCCACCATCATTTAGGTGACAAACACATTGTATTCATCACACGTGGAACTAAATATTTTAGATGTCTTTGATATGGTGGCATATAACTGCCACCACCACCTGACCAAGTTGTGGCAGACATTTCGTGAAAATAATGATAGTTCACATTTTTTATCAGAAATATCATGACTGATGATTTCTAGCTCCACTGGCTGGAGCCCAGCATGTTTATAAATCCTGTGTCCATCATGAATTTTTATTTTGAATACCCTTTTAAATTACTGAAGCAAGTTTGACCAAAGCTCACAGAACTGATCCTGTCATGGTCGAGTTTAGATTTTCTTCAAAGTATGTTATACATCAAGAATTCAGTGTACCATGGTAACCAAACTGAAAAATACCGAAAATCTTTGAGTCTTCTTCAAAGCCACAAGTTAAAGTCTCTGCAAATTTATTTAAGTCTCTTCAAATTTATTTAACTCTTAACCAAACGACAAAATTTTAGACTAGTCCAAATTCAAAGCATTTGCAGACAACAAAATAAACATGACTCAAAAATAGAAAATGGTTTTGGGAAGGGTAGAAAACATTGTGGGAAAAAGAGAAAATGCTTTCAAAAGATCCTTTCCTGAGGGTGGTTGAAATTCGGAATTGTTAAGTCATTCTCCCTTCTCCACCCCCAGTGCTTTCAGTCTGGACAGGGATTGTAAGTTGCATTGTTATGTAAATGGCATATTAAATTACGAAGGGACTATAATGAATATTCCATGTACCATTATGCATCAACATGTCAACATGAAATTTTAATATTATAGTTACAAAATTCAAATCTGGTAGCTATGTAACATGAACTGTTGAATATTGTCGTGACACCTCCTACAGCAATAATGTATGAAACCATTGATAGATTTACCCTTATGGAAAAGGAAGAATAAACGTACAGTGCTGTTTAGTCATAAAATTTAAGCAAAAGGCTGACAATGTAGATTTAAGATCAGACCATGCATTCTGTGCAGCCTGATCTAGGATCTATACTGTCCACAAAGCCTAATTTGTGCTAAGGGCATACAGAGCTATTTACCAGAGCACAAAATTGAAGGCATTTTTAGACAATAAATGTGGTTCATATGTCAGATGGGCTCTGAATGAGTGGAAAAATGCTGGTAACCAGCAATTTGTACTTTTCCCACAGTATTTCATGCCTTTGAAGAGACCAGTCCCATCGTTTAGGCCACACTGAATATATCATCTGCAAATGCTTTCAAATGTTGACCAGTCTTAACCCTTATTCTACCATATAAAAGAAATGAAACTTTCAAGCCAATAATAATCAAAGTACTGAAAGTATTGACAGACTAGCGAATTTGATTGATTGATTGTTTGTATGGTGTAACTGTTTAACCCTGTTTTCAACATTATTTCAGTTATGTAGCAGTGGACAGTGCACATATCCATGCTTTCCTGGAGTTTCTTTTACCAGTATTCCACACAATATTCTTTCCAAGCCACTGGCTGCTTTCCCACATTTATATCATAACCATCGTCGAAACGTGAGAGAGAATTGAATCCTGTCACAATGACTATCATCAATCCTCGGAAAGAAACTTGCCGAGTTGGGGATCGAACCAGCGACCTCCTGTTCCCAAGTCCTGTACACTACCGACTGAGCTGCTGGGGCTATGCCTGTTATTGGTTAACTGTAATCCAGTTTAAGTTTAACCCTTAACCTGCTAAAAATGATAAACGAAACTTTCAAGCCGATGGTAAACACCTGAATATTGCTATTTTCAAAGTTATATTTTGGAGAAAATAATATATCCTCTTATCGGACAGTGTAGATCCAAGATCAGACTGCATGCTCTGCGCTGTGTGGTCTTAATCCACACTGTCCGCAAAACGTCATTGAGTCGGAGTAGTGCTGGTAAAAGAAACTCCAGGAAAGCATGGATGGGTGCTCTGGCCGCCGCATTATCAGTGAAATAATGTTGAAAACGGCCTTAAACACCATGCAATCAATTAGTCAATATCCAATAGCACAAGATGTAGTTAACTATTTAACTCTCTTTACTAAACGAAAAATTTTACGCCAGTCCAAATTCAAAGCTGTTGCAGACCATAATTTTAAAGTGCTTGAACTGATGAAACCCGATTCAAAAAGGGTAGAAAACAATGTGGAAAAGGGAGAAAATGCCAGGCATTGTTTGGTAAAGGGTTAATATTCAAGACTAGAATAACAGTTCAACATAACAGTTTAACTGTACACAATGATCTGAATAATGAATGACTGAAGGAATGACAAGGGTTCCCTGTCCAGTGAGGGTTAATGTAACTGGGATTTGCTACAAGTTACCTAGGTGTATCTATTAATAGATTCATTCATAATGTTACAGTGGTGTAGGAATTAGTGATTCTCTGCTTTGCATAGGTCACTTAATTTACATATAAGCAAAGATCTGGTACCTTGTAAATGACATCTTGTTCACTTTATCACTTTGTAAGACGACATATTCAAATTGGAGTGGTAGAGATTTAGTGGTTTTTGTCAAAATTGTCATATAATATGAAAATAGGCAAAGCCTAAATACGGGCGAAAAGGCAAATGAAGACAAAATTCATCATTTGTACCTCTTTAGACCTTTATAGACAGGTTACATACTAATGATCTTGTATAAAACAGCAAAGTAACTCAGTGTTTTACACCATGCACATAATAACAAACATAACAAATGAACTCATATAACTTCAAACAAATATAGCAAACTAATTTCAACTATAACTTACAAAGCAGATCTATTGGTGCATGGCATACATCAGATTGTTTACTTCTGTAAAAGGATGCAAGAGATTTAACCAATAAATATGATTTGATTAAGACATAATGATGACATTAAGTACTTTTCCTACCACTAAAAGAGGACTTTCAGAAAAATGTAGATTTTTGAAAAATTTTATCAATGTAAATTGTTGTTACTATTAGGACTAACAGATAAATGAATTCCATCAGTAAAAAATGTTAAGATTTAATGACTCCATGAGATTGACAATTAATGATCTTTCTCCTTTACTGATAAATAATGAAAACATAAATCCAACTTCATCTTTAGTATTACCTTATTCACAGGCAAAGCATTCTCTCACTGGGGAGGAGGGGAGTTGGGGTTCAACCGTCTCCATATCATCTTTTTATTAAATTATGATTATATCTTAATAATGCCATTAAATAGAGGCAAGGATTCCATTAAATAGTGTTAAGAATTATTTTTGACAATTTTACATTGGAAGACAAAAACTTATAAACTTGAATTCAGATATTCTGTAAGTGACTTACATGTCACCCACAGTCAACTGATTATTGCTCAAGAATCTTGTTAGCAAATGTATTGCCTTTTATGATTATACCATTTAGTAGCATTAACCCTTTAACACACAATCCTGACTTTTAACGACCTTGTAGAAAGAATGCTTTTGAAAACATTGTGGGAAAAGGAGAAAATGCTGGTAACCAGCATTTTCTCTTTTTCCCACAATGTTTTCTACTCTTTCGGACACAAATTCTATCATTTGAGCTACATTTAATTTGTCGTCTGCCAATGCTTTCAATTTGGACCAGTCTAAAATTTTGTCGTTCGGTAAAGAGTTAAACAAATCCCAACAAATTACATGTGAAGACAGAATGAAGTTTAGATCAGAATTCTGTTAGTGACTTACATGTCATCCATAGTTAACTGATTACATGTATTACTCAAGAATCTTGTTTGCAAGTGTATAGCCTTTTACATTATAGTCTTTTATATTATGAATATACCATTTCGTAGCATTCATCAACCCCCCCCAACAAATATACATGTGAAGATAGAATGAAGTTTAGATCAGTATTCTGTTAGTGACTTACATGTCACCCACAGTTAACTGTTTACTTACAGATTTGTCTTTATATTATAATCAACTATACACTTTTTTTGATAATTGATACAAAACAACCAGAAAATCAAACAAACTATATACAGCGTATAGTAATTATAATTTAAACTTTACAGTAAGTTACCATAAAAGCATGGTATTGTTAGTGACTTACATGTCACCCACAAATATTGATTAAAATTATTATAGTGATAATTTATACAGAAAATTTAATGGTTTACATTGCATTCATTCGTCTTGTTTATGCTTTTTGACGACAAATAAGATACTGTGTAAAACATACGCTGGTAACCAGCATTTTAACCTTTTCCTTTAATGTTTTCTACTCTATTAACCCATTACCACACTATCACCAATTTTAACACCCCTGAGAAAGACAGCTTTGGAAAACAATGTGGAAAAAGAAGCAAATGCTAGTAATCAGAATCTTTTCTTTTCCCACAATATTTTTTAATCTCTCCGACTCAAATTTCACAGACTGGGCCATATTTAAGTTGTCGTCTGCAGCAGCTTTCAATTTCAACCTGTCTAGAATTTAGTCGTTTACTAATAGGTTAAAGAAAAAAAGTAATATAAATTATTTTGTCGTCTGCAACTCCTTTCAATCTGAACCAGTGTAAAGTTTTGTTGTCTGGCAATGAGTAAATTATTCACAGTTGAAATTGTCTTTTAAAGTCCCATGAATTATCAAAATTATGATTACTTTCCGTATTTATTCTGTCATTTTCTAAGTCTTTAAAGATTGAGTTACAAAGGTAATTGTACCATTTTCTGTATAACTCTGGTGATGGATGCACTCCATCACACAAACAGTCATAAGAAATTCTTTTTGTCTTTACTTTACTTGATCCATTTCTACCTCTTTTTTTAGTTTTACATAACAACAAATCCCTATCCCATCATACAGAATGTTTATCATACTCATCATTAAGAGAAGATATATACATACTTAAGGAAGAAATGTCTTGTTCAAGAAGCAGCTGTAGGTCTTGAACATTTGATGAATGGCACATATAGTTGAGCCTACCTCTTGTCATGTTAAAGTCATTGTACTTGGAAATGTTTACAGGAGCAATGTGCACATGCTTTATCTTATATTTTGCTGAATTTAATGAATAATGATATTTAAGCAGAGATTTGACATTACTGATGTTATCTTTGTTGTGAGTGTATACAAGTTCACTTCCTCCAGAGTGATACATTTTTTTAGTGAGGTCACAAATTCCAGCTGCTATTGTAACATAGAAAGTTTGATCATCATGAAAAGATTGATTTAGAGAGAAAATTTTTTTATCAACTAAAGTTTTAAGGGTTGATATTTTGGCACCAGGAATAATTATCAAGTGGGTATTTGACCCATGAAATGAAGGTACATCTTTCAAAAATTTATCAAAGTTTGCCCCCCTTGAATCAGTTGCAAAGATGTATTGTTCAATCTGAAAATGAAATGAAAAACAAACATGGTGCATCCTAAATCTGAAAATAAGTCATAGACAGATCTCTGTGAAAAGGGGGTTTGATACAAATTTGTTTAATTTTTAGTTTCATATAATTGCTAAAGGTTATATAAGATATAACACTGCTTCAACATTTTTTCAGTTATATTGGACATACTGATCTCTCTCTGTCAAACCTTTCAGTACAAACACAACATACAATCCTAGCCACCTGTAATAGACAGGTGAACTGTAAGCCTACATGATTGATTCTTTTCATAATTGACAGCTTTCTTTGATACATTACACCCCTTTTCACAGAACAATACTAAGCTGATAAATAGAGAATACGTACATAGTGTTGTCGTAGATCAAAAATATCTGATGAGGTTGGGAGAATTGATAATTGTCGAGCCTTGGCGAGACAATTATCAATTCTCACAACCGGGTTAGATATTTTTGATCTACGACAACACTATGTACGTATTCTATTTATCTTTTAACCTATGATTTGTACTCATTGTGAAAAGATATGAAAAAATGTTGCTGACAAATACATTTTAAAAGTTTTAAAAGTTTATTTATGTCGGAACTCCCATTTTAAAATTGCATTACCCACATACATAGTACTTTATCGTAGTAATTAACCGTCCGAAAATTGCGATTGAGATCGCTTGGGATTATTCTATTTGAGAAGACGCGGTAAACGAGCATTCAAATGACGTCACGGGCAGGAATTACGTAGGCAGATCATCGGAAAGTAGCGCGCGTGCTATGACGTCGTTCTTTTTTCGCGGGCTTTCTGTAGTAATCGTTACTATTTTTGGAATGCATTTCATTCATAAATGGTGATGGGGGCGGAGTCAGTGGAACTTACTGTTCTATAAATATCCGTGGTATATCAAAAATCCATAAATATCCGTGGTATATCAAAAAAAATATCGCATGGGTGTTATTGCATGGATATCCGGTTAGTTGAAAGATAAACATGTATATGGCATGACTCTTACGTACATGTAGATGCTAGGATGGAAGGGATTAACATCCCTTTCAATATTTTTTCAGTTGTATTGGGATAGCTGATCCACCTAACAATGTGTGTCTGTAATTTACCAGCTGCTCATCCAATGTAGATGAAAAACTATCATTTACCTATTGAGGAGAGATAATGACTCTTGCCTCAATAGGGTTGAATGTATCTTTGACTGTGTTCATTGAAGTATGAACTGAAATAGCCTAAAACATGGCAAATAACGCCCATAGGGAATTTTCTCTGGAATTTTCCAAAAATAATTCCAGTTGCGTTTATACTTGTATAAAATGCAATTGATTTGACCAATTGATGCATTTTGAACCAATGAAATGTCTTGAATTTTTATGAGTGCAATTATTGACTTTTGTCAATGTCCAAAATAATGTTAGCAGAGCAAGGCTTCAAATTAGCTTGAAATGGCGACGCTGGATTTATAGCCCATAGCATCACCAATGAGATATTGGGGCTAGGCAACTATTAATTAGAATTCCTTAATGGACAAAAATGTCAGAATGGTGCTGAGTTGATATACTTTGCATCAACACATTATGAATAGGAAATGAAAATCAAGAGATACATGTGTAAATAAAAGTGAATATCAACGGCAACATTTTAAGATACCTGTCTCTTCAAATTGATTTGCAATTACAACAAGACTGTTTGTGGTTTAACAGTGCCTCCCCTTGCCAGTATATATTGATGTATGGCAAAAAATGGAAATATTTGACAAAATGTTTTATAATGAATAAAGATGATACCTAAATACAACTCATTTATATGTGAGCTATCAAACTATAGACTTGCACTGAGTATGGCCTATGAACTAACTACATAATGATGTAAACAATTTTTTTTCACACCGACGCAGATGACGGCAGGACTATGACAATTGCTGATTATTCTTTCTCCTTATAAATAGCGTAAAGAATATATATTTCTCATTATTGCTATTATCATTTGATGGTAGCATTAAATGAAGATATTATTTACATGTTGTATGATAATAACCGTTTTCTAGGACTTTGTAATAATATTACTTTCTTACACGGTTTGACAAACATAAAAATAGATATATCTAGATCTGCATGTGATCAAGATTGAAACAAGATGTGTTTGTGAAACACTAATGTCCCCGTAATGGCTATTTTTTTTTTTAAACGCGACCTTTATATTTGACCTTGACCTTAATAAATGACCTTGACCTCGGTACCAAAAGATGCGTATCAATGAGATGTACCTACCTACCAAATATGAGCCTTGTGACTTAAAGACTTTAGCAGTAACAATAAACTGTTAAGTTTTCGAACAGACAGATGGAAGGACAGACCGACAGATGAACGGACGGACAGAGGGACAAAGGTAAAACAATATGCCCCTGATCTTTTGATGTTGGGACATTGAAAATCTCTAACTTTGCATGAATCCTGTGAACAACAAATTAGGCAGCAAAAGATAAAATTTGCCTTGGCTTTTCTTTAAAAACACACACTGAAAACTGGTTTTCAAGATTTGAAAATTAAGAAAAAAGGAGATTTAAATGTGTAAATAAAAAAAGAAATCAATGGTTGGACCCTTTTCTGCAACAAAATCAAGAGATTGTCTGGCTGTGGCATCACAGGCTAAACTGCAATGGAAAATGTCCACAATGCTAACAAATTTGGCTTTAAAATCGATCAAAACTAACCAAGCCAACTATGAGGAAAGAGTGAGATGTCAGAAATATTGTAAATAAAGTGGTTCAACCCCAAATTCAATGAAGACAGTAAGAATATTAGCTAGACATCCGTCACAATAGGGTTTTGACAGCCGGAATAGCAGACGATTGTAAACAAAAATCACATGATGCGTCATGTGACCGTTGCCTTCCAATTTGAAATGAAAAAAAAAAAAAGGTTTTGTGCATTCTTTACGTAAATTTCCGGGTTCAGGGAACATACTCTGTCGTAAGATTACCATAGAGCCGAAAGGAAACCAAAAATTATCAACAATAAGAGCGAGATAAATAATTTTCGATTTAGGATGCCGTGACGTCATTGTGTTTACAATCGTACGCATGACTTCTCCAAACTCACCTCTGAATATAGGGTCAGATGTACTGTCGGTAGAATTAAGACATCTAAATACAATAATCTCTTCTTGCATACGTTTCAATGCCTTACAAATGCATCAGTATTAGGTTTAGGTCAAGGGCGACCCCGAGAGGCCGGCAGATATAACGAGGAAACCATTTTTCCTTAGAGGGTGTGTCACGTGACAAATGTAAACCTTCCCCCCCCCACGTAAAAAAACGACTTCGGTTTGCTTCTTCCGGTTAATGTTATCATCGTTTAACATTACGTTGTTTCCACAACATCTCAGACGTTATTTTTTTTTTTTTTGTTTTTTTTTCTTTATGGCCTTGGGCTGATTTGTAGACTGGCGCTCGTACGTGTTACCTATAGACGGGCTCCAAGGCCGCTTCGCGGCCTTTTCGCCCGTATAACAGAATTAACATTTATAACAGAAAGAAGCATTTTTCTGTGAGGCAGTATTTGGCAACTGTGGGGTTTTTTGTTTACTTTGACTCTAGGTCAGTCTTGATGCCTGTAGACTAGCTTTGCCAGTCTAAAAACCCAACTTTTCCTGTCATCCTATGTCAAAGGTATTTTTTGGAGGAGATATATCTCCTTA
Source organism: Tridacna gigas (assembly GCA_945859785.2). Lineage (NCBI taxonomy): Eukaryota > Metazoa > Mollusca > Bivalvia > Cardiida > Cardiidae > Tridacna > Tridacna gigas. The sequence continues at coordinate 34,583,102 of OX244044.2, forward strand.
TCGGACAGTGTAGATCCAAGATCAGACTGCATGTTCTGTGCAGTCTGATCTTGATCTATGCTGGCCGCAAAAGGTCAGCAAGTAACGCTTAGCAGCCAAAGGGTAAACTTTTGCTGTTTGAAAATGAGTTCAATCACTCAGTTCTTCATAATTACTCGTAAGTAAATGCCGTTCCAAGTGCACTCGTGCATCATCTATCTTGGTTCTGATTTTTGAAACTCTTTACCACAGGACAAAATTTTATACTTGCCCAAATTGCAAGCAATTTTGCAGACGACAAATGAAAAGAATACTCTAAAGCTGATTTTTTTCTTTTAAAGGGTTGAAAACATTGTGGGAAAAGAAGAAAATGCTGGATACCAGCATTTTCTCCTTTTCCCACAATGTTTTCAAAAGCCTTCTCCTTCAGGGTCGTTAAAATCCGGGATTGTGTAGTAAAGGGTTAAATTCTGATAGAAAATGGGCATCAGTTAACAATGTTTTTCTTTCATTTTGCTGAACTTATTAAACAAATGGGTCCAACATGGCTCAATGGTAAAATGTAGTACTCGTAATCTGGAGGCTGCAGGTTCCAGCCTCACTGGAAGCACTGGTTTTTTCGTGGGAGTCTCCTTGGGCAAGACACTTCAGTGCCCTAGCCTTGTACTGGTAAAACCCAAGACAAACATGAATATGTGAGCTCTCGCCGTGATATGACTGAAATAATGTTGAAAACGGCATAAAACACCATTTGATTTTTCATCCGTAAGTGCTGTCAATATGAAGCAATCTAAAATTATGTTGTTTGCTAAAAAGATTATTCTTTAACCCTTTACCACACAATCCCGAGTTTTAACAACCCTTAGAAAGAAGTCTTATGAAAACATTGTGAGAAAAGGAGAAAATGCTGGTAACCAGCATTTTCTCCTTTTCACACAATGTTTTCTACCCTGTCAGAAATCCCAAGCCCATTTGTACCAATTTTTAAATTACTGTCTGCAGATGTTTCGAATTCAGAAGAGCCTAAAATTTGTCGTTTGGGAAGGGGTTAAGAGGCACAAAATGACTGACTGACTTGTCCATTAAGGAAAGCACCTGCAGGTAATGCTAAGAATTGACCTTAAAACTGCTAAGAGCGACTCAAGGACCTTTTGCAGACAATGTAGATCAAGATAAGACTGGACAGAACGTGCAGTCTGATCTTGGATCTACACTGTCCGATATGAAGATATTTTTTTAACAAAAAATGACTTTGAAATAGCAAATTCAGCTTTCTAACTTTTTACTACTGTCTTGAAAGTTTCTTTAACTCTTTACAATGCCACTTTTTAACGAACCAGGGAATGAAGTCTTTTGGAAACATTGTGGTGAAAGGAGAAAATACCAGTAACAAGCATTTTCTCCTTTTCCAACAATGTTTTCTACCCTATGAAAGAAATACTGCACCATTTGAGATACATTGAAATTGTTGTCTGCAAGTGCTTTCAATTTGGACAAGGCTAAAATTTTATCGTCTGGTAAAAGGTTAACTTATTTGGAAGGTTGAAGGTTAACCCTTGGAGTGCCATAGAAACCCAGTGCACATTTTCATTGTAGGAACATGATTGTGTTAACTCTTTACCAAATGACAAAATTTTATACTAGACCAAATTCAAAGCATTTGCAGACGACAAAATAAATATTGCTAAAATGATGTTTTTTGACTTTGATAGAGTAGAAAACATTGTGCGAAAAGGAGAAAATGCTGGTATCCAGCATTTTCTCCTTTTCCCACAATGTTTTCAAAAGGCTTTCTTCTCAGGGTATTTAAAAGACAGGATTGTGTGGTAAAGGGTTAAGAGAACTGAACAATTTCAATGTTGCTTTTGTCCAGAATGTCTTCACTAAAGCTTACAGTGTAGCCCATAAATCAGACTTCACATTTTGGTGTGGTCTGATCTTTATTTTTACACTGGTTGAAAAGATGAACAAAGTTGTGTAAGACAGCCCTTTACCACACAATGCCGCCTTTTAATGACCCACAGAAAGAAGCCTTTCGAAAACATTGTGGGAAAAGGAGAAAATGCTGGTAACCAGCATTTTCTCCTTTTCCCACAATGTTTTCTGCCCAATCAAAGAAAAATTGCACCATTTGAGCCACACTGAAATAGTCGTCTGCAAATGCTTTCAATTTGGACAAGGCTAAAATTTTGTCGTCTGGTAAAAGGTTACAAGTTAACTCCTTAGCAAATGACAAAATTTTTGACTTGTCCAACTAGAAGTACATGTTATTTGCAGATGACAGATTAGATGTGCCTTAACCCTTTACCAGACGACAAAGTTTTAGCCTTGTCCAAATTGAAAGCATTTGCAGACGACACTTTCAGTGTGGCTCAAATAGTATAATTTTTCTTTGATAGGGTAGAAAACATTGTGGTAAAAGGAGAAAATGCTGATTACCAGCATTTTCTCCTTTTCCCACAATGTTTTCAAGTTTTCTTTCTCAGGGTTGTTAAAAGTCAGGATTGTGTGGTAAAGCGTTAAATGATTGGATTTGTCTTTGGATGGGATGAAAACATTGTGGGAGGAGACAATGCTGGTCACCGGCATTTTCTCCTTTTCCCAAAATGTGTTCAGTATCCTTCTGTCCTCAGGCTCATTAAAACAGGGGACTGTTTGGTAAATGGTTAAATATGGTTCAGTTGATATGCCTTCGAAAAGGCTGAAAGAACAGTGTTTTCTTTGGATTTTTAGAAATATTTTCAAAGCTGTTTTTGCTGAGGGTTGGGAAACAAAAGGAGAACACGACTGAGTTTTGTAACGGATAAAAATTGCTGGTAACCAATGATAATTACTTTTTCCATCATGTGTTTTGTCTTTTCCGAGTACAAATTCCACTCGTTCAGCCACATTCAAGTTGTTTGTTCCAATTGCTTTCAGAATAGATTAGTTTAAGATTGCACGCCAAGCCCTCGTGGCTCAGTCGGTAGCGCACAGGACTTGAGAACAGGAGGTCGCTGGTTCGATCCCCGGCTTGGCCAATTTCTTTCCTAGGATTGATGATAGTCATCGCGACAGGATTCATTCCTCTCTCACCGCTGACCATTGTTTCGATAATGGTTATGTGGCTTGGAAAGAATATTGTGTGGAGTACTGGTAAAAGAAACTCCAGGAAAGCATGGATAGGTGCACTGGCCGCCGTGATATAACTGAAATAATGTTGAAAACGGCATTAAACACCATACAATCAATCAATCAATTAAAATTGCACAGCTTGGTAAAGTGTTTACTCTTTATCAATGGACAAAATGTTAGACTTGTCCAAATTGGAAGTCCTTGCAGACAAGTTAAATGTGGCTGAAATGAGACTTTCTGTGAAAGGTTAGAAACTATTGTGGGAAAAGGAGAAAATGCACCTTTTTCCCACAGTGATTTCAAAGGCTTTCTTTGTCATGGTCATTAAAACTTGGTATCATCTGGTATCACCTGGTACAGGGTGAAAGGAGTTATTGCAGTTGCTACATAACAAAGTACAGTATAGTATTACATAATATTTCCTAAAAAGGTTTTTAATGTGTTTTTAACTCTTTACCAAACGACAAAATTTTGGATCTGTCCAAATTGAAAGCATTTGCAGACAACAACAAAAGTGTGACTCAAAAATTGAAATTATTTTGTGGAAGGGTAGGAAGCATTGTGGGTAAAGGAGAAAATGCTGGTTACCAGCATTTCCTCCTTTTCCTACAATGTTTTCAAAAAGGTTCTTTCTTAGGGTCGATAAAACTCGGGATTGTGTGGTAAAGGGTTAAACAATGGAATGCCTTTTAGAACTAAAAGAACATTGTAACCTGTTACCACCAAATCCCCCCTTTTAATGACCAGAACAGAGAAAGCTTTTGAAAACATGGTGAGAAAAGGAGAAAATGCCGGCAACCGGCATTTTCTCCTTTTCCCACAATGTTTTCTACCCTATCAAAGAGAAGTTCCATCACTTGAGCCTCATTTAACTCTTTACCAAACGACAAAATTTTTGGACTCGTTCAAATTGAAAGCATATAATTTTGTAGATGTCAAAAAAGATGTGACTCAAAATCGAAATTTGTCTTTTAGAAGGGTAGAAAACATTGTGGGAAAAGGAGAAAATGCTGGTTACCAGCATTTCCTCCTTTTCCCACAATGCTTTCAGAATGAATCCTGTCGCTTCAGAAGTCCTATACTACCGGGGTCGTTATAAGTTGGGATTGTGTGGTAAAGGGTCAAACGTTTACCACACCATGGGTTTAACTATTCTAACAGAGAACGTCTTCGCAAGCCAAGGTGACGAGTAGAACGAGTAGGGTAGAACAAAGTATTCTTTGTAACGTTTTTAAAATTTATAACGGTTCTTCACCGAAATATTTGAATGAACAATTCAAGCCTCAAAATTCTTTACACAACTATGAAACTAGATCAAGTCTAAAAGGAGGTTTTGTCTTGCCAAGAGTAAAAAGTTATGGCTCGAAGTCTTTTAGCTTTATAGGTTGTTCATTATGGAATAAGTTGCCAAACCATATTACCAAACTGGATAAACTCAATACTTTAAAGCGTGCGATAAAAACACATCTGTTTGACAATCTTTAAAATCGTGTGATATATAAAGCATTCTGTGATCCTCTGTGCCTATCAATTTTAACTTTATTGTATGTCAGGCTTAACGTGATATATTTATTTTAATTTGCCGCTCTATGTCATGACGCCAACACTAAGGGACCACAATGGAAATAAGAGTTTATCTCTTTTTTGTGCTATCCCTGGTGCTGGTGTCCATTACATGGTTTTAGTATTCAGGTCAGTATCTTTTTAATGTTACACATGTCTTATTGTTACCATGTTATGTACATTTTAACCGAATAAAACTACTACTACTACTACGATCACTACGCGGATCTTTCATCTTGGCTGATCGAGTCGAAATTTTTTAGCACTGTGAGGCACCACCTCACCTCGCCTTTTGATTGTTAGCACCCCTAGATTTATGTCATCGAAAACCAATCAATTGTTGTGTTACATAACTCTTTCGGCATTTCACTGAATAGATGGCCAAAGGCCTTTTTTCACCGTTCTAGGTGTTAGGCTATGATATATTAAGCGCTTTGGTGTTGTTTTAATGTGGGTCCTTGACAATTTGCCACTAAGTTTTTGTCCAATGATAGTTTGTTCAGCACGCTTTTTCTGTAATTTGCTAACAATTGACTGCTTTTCAGATCAAAAACTTTTTTTTTTTTTTTTTTTTAACTTTATTGTCCACGTCTCTATGGTACTTGAGGGTCGTGGCCATCCCTCAATGCACCTTACAGATCGTTGTTAGTATTCTGTGTTAGTAATTGAACTTTAAAATACAAACAAAAGTCGTAATTACAGATTCCAGATTTTTTTACAGCTACTATTGTACTACTACATTGATATGGCTACTAAAATATGTAGATTTTAACAATAATGACTAATAACAGGTTTACTTATCTTACTTGTTACAGTTTTTTTTCTTTAAATATGTGGACGAAAAAGCTTATTTTTATATATAAATGTGTAAAAAAAATTCTGTGAGAGTTGCGTGAGTGTGAAAGTGATTGTGATGATAAAGTGTTACTTTGATCTTAGTTCAATGTACAGTACGGAAACGTCAAAAGCAAAAAAAAAAAAAAAAACGTAACATAAGGTAGGTACTTTTTTGAGGCTTCAGCACTGCAGCATTGTTCGTGTGTATAGAAAACGAAAAAAGCTTTTGGTTTATGGGAGGTTTTGACTGATGTATTCTACAATTGTCGTAAGCCTTCGTTCATTTTTATAATTTTTTGAGCTTCTAATGATGCTAAGATTATAGAAGAGACTATTTTTCAGGCCTAATAAAGATGGTTTTATATCTTTGTTTTTACATTTGTAAAAATATTTTTTTGTTTCAAGAAGTAATCTGTCTAGCTTCAGATTTGTTTCATTTGAACCCAAAAGCACATTTTGTTTGCTTATTGACATCGACTGATCTAAATTATTAACAAGTATTGAAATGCGCTCCCAAATAGGTTTGATATTTTGACATTCATAAAATAAATGTGCTAAAGTTTCTTCACAGCTGTTACAGAAAGAACACATATTTGTTTCGACCAAGTTCATTTTAAAAAGAAGCGAGTTTGTCGGAAGAATCCTGTGTATTATTCTTGTTTGAAACCATTGGGAGTATCTGTCACTTGAATATTTAAGAACATTACTGTGTATAACATTCCAATTGATATTAGAGTTTGGAAAAGTGCTGTTCCACTTACTATGACATGTCGGTTTTTCGTTATTCTTTATCAGAACGTTATATGTGAATTTGTTACTACAAGACTTAATAATTATTTGATAAAAATAGCAGTTTATATTTGGGTTATGGAAACCTTGTAATGACTTATTCTTGTTAGTGATGTTATGTTCTGCAAACAGCGCTTTTATAGCGCTGATAATGCTATAAAATTCTAAAAAGTTGATTCCGTTATTAATAGTATTTTTCATGTCATTCCACGTTTTAAAGCTACCATCTTCATTTAACATGTCTTTAACATACCTTATTCCACCATTGTACAGAACGTGATTAAAACAGTGCTTAGAGCCAATCATTAAGTTTTCATTATAGAATAGAGGCATATTGATTAGTTCTATCCAATTTGTAAAATAACATTTTGACATATATGTCATAAGTGAGTATAAAACGTCTTTCCAGAATTCATTTTTTATAGTTTTGCAGAGTTGTTCACAATACTTTCTTCCGGAATTGAATAGTTTATTAATACCGAAAATATTGTTGGTAAATTCGTAACAGTCTTTGTTACCATCGGAAATGAGTTTTTTTATCCATTTAATTTTCATATTCAGGTTGTAATTAAATAAGTCAATCATCTTTAAGCCGCCTTCTTCATAATCTTTAATTAGCACTTTTTGTTTAATTTTATTACACGTTCCGTCCCATACAAAGTTATATAACATGTCACTAATTTTCTTTAAATAGTTATATGATGGAGACGGAATACTTATGAATAAGTGAGTTAAGATGGGTACTAGAATGCTTTTTACTACCGCTATTTTTCCAAAAGGTGTTAATTTTCTTTTTTTCCAATATCGTATACAGTTACTCATGCTTTGTACTTTTGGTTCAAAGTTTAATTTTACCATTTCTTTTAGATCAACGTGAAATAAAATACCAAGTAACTTGAATTGGGTTTCTCCCCATGATAATTTCCATTTAGTTTTTATTGAGCGAGTACTATACTTTATTTTACCAATCCAAATCAGTTTTGTTTTGTCAAAGTTAATTTTAAGGCCTGAAATATGTGAAAAATTTTGTAATAAATCTAAAGTACTGTTCAGCGTCTTTTGTGAGCCATCTAGGAAGAGTGTCGTATCGTCAGCGAATTGTGAGATTAAGTATTCTTTATTTTGTATTTGTATACCTTTGATATTTTTATTATTTTTTAATTTGATATTTAGAATTTCCGTGCATAGAATAAACAGATACGCGGAAATTGGATCACCTTGACGACAACCTCTCTTTACGGTGAAATATTCTGACAAAAAGCCATTTAATTGTACACAAACGTCGGTATTGTATAAAAATAATTTAATCCATGTATTAAAAGTTTCGCCGAAGTTAAAAAACTCTAGTGTCTTTTCTATGAACTTGAAAGAAATTGAATCAAAGGCTTTTTCAAAATCTATCAACATTAAAAGACCAGGTTTATTTCTTTCATCACAGTATTGCATAATATCGTACACTAATCTAGTATTCTCGCCTATAAATCTATCTTTTAGAAAGCCAGTTTGTTCTTTTGATATGATTTGATTTAAAACTGACTTTAGTCTATTTGCAATGCTGCCTGAAGCAAGTTTGTATAATACGTTCAAGAGAGTAATGGGTCTCAGATTTTTTAAAAACTGTTTTGGTTTATTTTCCTTAGGTATACATATGACTGTTCCTAATTTTATATTTCTAGAAAAGGAGTTATTTAAAAAAGCATGATTTAAAGCTCTTACAATAAACTTTCCTATTTTACCCCAAAATACCTTATAAAAATTTGTCGTAAAACCATCAATGCCAGGGCTTTTATCATTTTTCATATTTTTCAAAGTATTTGCTACTTCTTGATGTTGTAATAAGCCTTCAATGCTATCTTTTTGGGTTTCGTTTAGTTTAATTGTGTTACAATTCATTAAGTCATTTTGTAGATTAGAATCATTATCACAAGATTGTTCAGAGTATAAATTTTTGTAATATGCTTTTAATTCATTAAGTATTTCACTTTGGTCAAAAATGTGGGAACCGTCTTCTTTTTCTAAGAAAGGGATTGACTTCGATGCAATGTGTTGTTTTTCTAGGTTGCAAAAATATTTGGTAATTTTTTCACCGTTGTCAACCCAATTTGCTCTAGATCTAATGAAAAAACCTTTCATTTTGTTATTTCGTAAGTCCTCTAGTTCATTTTTTAAATCAATCATTTGGGCCTTATTAGTTTCATTTAAATTTAATTCTAGTTTTTTGATTTCGTTAAGAAGATAATTTTCTCTGGAGTCTTTCAATTTATTCTTATGACTAGAAAAAGATATTGTTTCACCTCGAATTTCCATTAAAAGAGTTTCCAAAAAAGTTGATCCTCAATTACAAATTGAATCTCGGATCGATCAATTTGAAGCACATTTTCGATATTATAGATAGGCAAACAATATTGTTTAATAACATTATCAATTTTTGAATTTATACAATCTATATATTCTATGTCGTTTAAAAGGGAGTTGTTAATTTTCCAATAACTCTTCCCATGAGTCTGGTTAGAAAGTTTTAGCTCAAGTACTATAATAGAATGGTCAGATTTATAACTTATGTCGATATCACAGAATCTTAAGAATTGTATTAAATTTTGCGTTAGTAAGAAGAAATCTAGTCTCCCTTTTTGTAAGGGATTGAATCTTTTCCATGTATATTTTCTGGAATTTCCATTTAAATGTCTAAAAGGGTCAGTTAAGTTTCTATCACTTATAATTGATGTCAAAAGTTGCCTAGATTTTACATTATGATTGGATGATTTGTAATTCTCATAGTCAATGTTCGGGTCAAGAACTAAGTTGAAGTCCCCACAAATGATATACTCATCAATGTTATCGAAAGAATCTATTTGTTGAAAGATATTTTCGAAAAAAATAGGGTTGTCTGTATTTGGTGCGTAAATGTTTGCGAGAATAAATGGTGTGTTATTGTACAACAAGTTCAGTGCGATAAATTGACCATTGTTGTCTCTTTTGCTTTCAAAAATTTTGATATCAACATTCTTTTTAAGCAAAATTGCTACCCCTTTACAGTTATGGGTACCATTACTGAAATAACATTGCCCGTCCCATTCCGAATAAATTCTGTTTTCTATCATTTCAACGAAATGAGTTTCTTGTAAGCATAATATATCAACATTTTTTTCCTTAGAAAGATTAAATAGGTCAACGCGTTTTTTTGTATTATTTAAACCACGACAATTGTAGGAGCAAATTTTTAGACTATCCGTGAAGGCCGGTTAATAAGTAATGCCACTTATCGATAATGAAAAGAACGAGTACTCCCACTCCAAAAGCAAATCGTTTGTTAGGTATATGTTGTTGATCATGTTTCAATGTATCGATCTGATTTAAAATAGTTTGTGTATGTTGTGAAAAGAAAAAATGTGAATTATTGGTGCGGTGTATTATCCTTGTAGAATACAATTATATACACGCCTTATATTTTGTTGTGGATGGTAAGGTTTTATAATAATTGGAAGATTTTATCAGTAATGCGATTTATGTCGATGCTAGTTATACAGACAATTAAAAACAAAATTCCTAAAAAATATAAAGTCAAAGCTTTGGTTTTTTTCCTATAATTTTACGCATATGTTTTAAACCGGGCCTCCACTCAAGGACGAGTTTGACCTTCGGTTTAAGAATTTTAATCAGAAAGACAAAAAATAGACTGGACAAAATTGAAACATTAGCAGACGACAAATCAAGTGTTGCTGAAATATGATTTTTGTCTTTGATAGGGAAGAAAAAGAAAAAAACATTGTGTGAAAAGGAGAAACTGCTGAATACCAGCATTTTCTCCCGTCCCTACAAACTCCTCAAATTTTTTCTTCTCAGGGTCGTTAAAAATCAGTATTGTGTGTGAAAGGGTTAATATTAAAATATTTTTCATTTTTTGATTACAATGACACACAATGTGTTTGAGTGGGGGGAAATAGCAGATTATCATGCATTACTATATCAATATCCTTATCGGCCAGTCCTCCATCACCCGCAAAGGAAGGCTTGGCCTTCGACAAAAAAAAAAATACCCCTCCTGCGGTGACCCCTCCCCAAAAAAGAAAAAGACACATCTCCTACGTGAATAGGTAATACCGAGATTTCCGGACAGACCAAAAGACAAAAAGTATGTTCTTGCATGTGATTCAGAAGTAAAGAATGATATTTAAGGGAAATAAAAAAAAAAAAAAAACAAGATAAGTCTAAAAGTATACATATAAACAGAAGATAATACCATTCCAACTTAAGCCATTTTACTTCAAGGGTCCCACAACCGAGTTGCGAGACTCCTGAAGTAACCAACGATATGCACACATAAAAAACATCTTAGCTCTGACCATACTGATTTCACAGCTCGACCAAGGTCGATGCATGTTGCAAGTTGCTGTTTGGTCATTTGACATGGGCAGTGAGTTGAAAAGCAATCAAACAAACATACATTCACAATGAAGCGTAGTAAAAAAAGGCTGTCAATCACAGTTACATACGATAGTCGCTTGTTGTTTTGACTAGCGTTAAAGAAACAAAACAAAACAAAAAAAGAACAGTCAATTTTCAAACCCTTTCCTTCAATTAAAAAAAGATATGCGTTTAAAAGCGTCATGTTGGATGGGTTTTAATCTTTGATGTTATTATCTGATTCTGTGTATGCACTGAATATGCTGAAAGAAGCGAGTAAAAGAGTTTCTCTGCTTATATGAAATAAAATCGGTGGTGGTAGTTCCAGATCAGACCGCACAGAAACATTCAGTCTGATCTAGATCAACATTAGCCGAAGAAGTTACTTTCAAATTCTATAGCACTGAATACGTTGAAAGAAGTGATTAAAAATAAATCTTAATTATAATAGTCAGTGGATGCCGCTCCATATCAAACCGCACAGACACATGCAGTCTGATCTGGACCGACATCCACCGAAAACATTAATTTCTGATTCTAATGCACTGAAATACTGAAACGAGCGACTAAATGTGATTCTTTCAGTTTATGATCTACATATAAGTCGATGTTGCTCAATATCAGCCCGCACAGAATTATGCTCCAAGATTTGGTAACGCATTCCCCAAATATGATAGAAACATGCAGTCTGATCCGGACCAGCATCCCCCGAAAATATTTCTTTCTGAATCTATACTTCCGACTTCGGTGAAAGAAGCGACTGAAAGATTTTCTGTAATTTTAATAAACTATATATCGCTGGATGTTGATTCATTTCTGACCGCACAGGCATATGCAACCTGAATCGGACCCACATCCCCCGAAAATGTTACTCTCTGCTTGCACAGCACCTTGTTCGCAGGAAGATGCAAATAAAATGGTTTCTTTGATTATATTCGATTAACATGTGGGTTGATGTAGCCTCAGATCATACAACGCCAACATGCATTCTGATCCGGACCCACATACTCCGGAAATGTTACTTTCTACTTGATTAAAAATTGATACGCCAAGACAGCGAATAAAAGAGTTTCTTTACTTACAAGTGATTGCATGTCGATGGATATAGCTTCAGATCAGACCGCATAGAAACATGCAGTCTGATCTGAACCCACATCCCCCAGCAATCTTACTCTGTGCTCATATAAACTAGAATATGGTGAAATATAAGGGTTTCTATAATTACGAGTATATACTATATGTCTGTGGATGAGGATTCAGTCAGATCGCACAGAAACATTCAGTCTGGTGTGAATCCTAATCACCTGAAAAGTTATTTTCTTTTTCTATAGCCCTCAACTTGTTGATGGATGTGAGTCAAAGCTTTCATTTATTATGTAGAAACTACATGTCGGTGGATGTTGTCCGAGATCAGCCCGCACATAAGATATGCTGCCCGATCTGGATTTGCATCCCACGTAAAAACCAGCCTTTGATTCTATTGCACTGAATGCGCTGAGAGAAGCCATCAAAAACTTTTTAAAAAGTACATTTTTTATTTATATAAAGACTACATATCGGTTGATGCTGCCACAGACCAGATAGCATAGACATATGCAGTTTGATCTTGGTCTGCATCAACCGAAGAATTACTTTCTAACATTTTAACACTAGATAAGCTTTTGTCCAATGATAGTTTGTTCAGCACGCTTTTTCTGTAATTTGCTAACAATTGACTGCTTTTCAGATCAAAAACTTGACAGACGATATTTCAAGTCAAAATCTATTTTTGAAATCTTGTTAAGTTTCGCGAAGCAAAAGCCATGCACATATTTTGACAGTCCATGATCTGGTGTTGGGTTGTTTCCGAAAACTTCATTTAATTGATTTGTGACATTGAATGTTGAACAAAATATTGTTCATCTGTATTTTTTTCGGTAATAATTCCCAGCATATCCGACAACTTTCTCCCATGGTCGCCATTTTTATTTATGTTCTGCTGATGTTGGATAGCAAATGTAACACGCTATCTGATTGGTGCTTTCAGTCCTGACTGCAACCAATGATTACAGGTATGGTGAAGTCAACAGATTTTGACTCAATCAGCCAAGGGGTAAGATCCACATAGTGATTGTCACCTTGGCTTGCGAAGATGAATAGAGAAGTCCTTTGAAAATATTTTGGGAGAACGAGAACATGCTTACAACCAGCATTTTCTCTTTTTCCCCAACAATATTTTTTAACCCCTCAAGGAAAGATTTCATTTTTGTGCCATTTGTCATCTGAAAATTGCCTTTAATTTTGACATGGATAATATTTTGTCACCTGGGAAAGAGTTAAAGTGTCGTCTGCAAATGCCTTCAATTTGGACAAGTATACATTTTTGTTGTCTGGTAAAAAGGATTAAGCCTTTGTTTTTACCCACAACAGAAAAATTGCAGTTAGTTTATTTGATTGCTTGATTGATTGTATGGTGTTTAAAGCCATTTCTAACATTATTTCAGTTACATCGGGGCGGCCAGTGCACCTATCCATGCTTTCCTGGAGTTTCTTTCTACCAGTACTCCGCACAATATTTTTTCCAAGCTACTGGCTGCTTTCCCACATAACCATCGTCAAAACAATGGTCGGCAGTGAGAAAGGAATGAATCCTGTTCCAATGACTATCATCAGTCCTCGGAACGAACTTGTCCAAGCCAGGGATCGAACCAGCGACCTCCTGTTCTCAAATGCTGTACGCTACCAACTGAGCTACGTGGCTTGGCCAGTTTATTTGATACTTTAACCGTTTCCCAAACACGCTCTGGTTTTCACGTGTCTGCAGTACAAGTCTTTTGAAAACACTGTGGGAAAAGGAGAAATTGCTCATAAAGAGCAATTTCTCCTTTTCCCACAGTATTTTCTACCCTTTTGGAGAACTTTCTGTCATTTTCATCAAATTTAAAATTGTCGTCTGCAAACTCTTTCAATATGGACCAGTCTAAAATTCATCGGAAAGGGTTAACTCTTTACCAAACCAAAAAATTTTGGACTTGTCTAAAATGAAAACATTTACATGCAACAAATTAACTCTTTACCAAACGACAAAATTTTGGACTGAGCCAAATTGAAAGCACTTGCAGAGAACACATTAAGTGTAACCAAAATGCTGATTTCTCTATTTGATAGGTTAGAAAACATTGTGGGAAAAGGAGAAAATGCTGATTACCAGCGTTTTCTCCTTTTCCCACAATGTTTTCAATAGCCTTCTCTTTCAGGGTCGTTAAAACTCGGGATTGTGTGGTAAAGGGTTAAAGGTGACTAAAAATTGAAAATTGTTTTCAGCAGGGAAGAAAACATTGCGGGAAAAGGAGAAAATGCTGGTTACCAGCATTTTCTTCTTTTCCCACAATGCTTCCAAAAGGCGCTATTTCTCAGCGTCTTTTTAAGTCAGGAATGTGGTAAAGGGCTAAGGGTTAAAGGTTAAACGCTTTTGCAACACGAACCTTTACCAGTTACCAGCAATATCTCCTTTTCCATTTATGTTTTTGATGGCATGTTTTTTCCAAGGACGTTAAGAATCAGGATTGTTTGGTAAAGGGTTAACTCTTTTCCAGATGACAAAACTCTGGACAAATCCCTAGCATCTTAGATGACAAATTAAATGTGGCTCAAATGGGGAAGATGGTAGAAAACATTGTGGGAAAAGAAAAAAAAAAAAAAAAAAAATATGTTTCAAAGCATTTTCTCCTATTTCCGCAATGTTTCCAAAACTCTTTTCCATTAGGGTTGGTAAAATTCAGGATTGTGTGGTAAAGGGTTGAAGGCTTAAAGACAGATTAATGGTGGCTAAAATGACAAAATTTGTTCTTAAAAGGACAGAAAACATTGAGGGAAAAGGACAAAAAAAAAATGCTGGTAACTAGTATTTTGTTTCAAAAGTCTTCTTTCCCAAGGTCACCGAAATTATTACATAAAGGGTTAACCCTTTACCAAACAATCCCGGGATTTCACGACTCTGGGAAAGAAGGCTTTTGAAAACATCGTGGGAAAAGGAGAAAATGCTGGTAACCAGCATTTTCTCCTTTTCCCGCAATGTTTTCTTCCCTGCTGAAAACAATTTTCAATTTTTAGTCACCTTTAACCCTTTACCACACAATCCCGAGTTTTAACAACCCTGAAAGAGAAGGCTTTTGAAGTCATTGTGGGAAAAGGAGAAAATGCTGGTAACCAGCATTTTCTCCATTTCCCACAATGTTTTCTGCTCTATCAGAGAGCTTAAGCTCATTTGTTCCAAAGTTGAATTTGGTGTCTGCAAATGCTTTGGAATTGGTCTAGTGTAAAATTTTGTCATATGAGAAAGGGTTAACTCAACAAAGCTTTAGACTTCTTAGGAATCCATATTGAAAGCACTGCATTCTTTTTAATACTTTACCACAAAGTTCCGACTTTTAACGACCCTGTAGAAGGCTTTTGAAAGCATTGTGGGAAAAGGAGAAAATGCTGGTAACCAGTATTTTCGCCTTTTCCGACAATGTTTTCTACCCCTTTCTCTTCTAAAAACAAATTCAAATTTTTGAGTCACCTTTATTTTGTTGTCTGCATATGCTTTCGATTTGGACAAGTCTAAAATTTTGTTCTCTGGTAAAGAGTTGAACGATGAATTTATCAAGTAGAAACCATTACAAGCAATTTCTTTTTGAATTTTATGACAAGATTCTAGACTTGCCCAAATTTAAAGCATTTGCAGATGACAGATCGTATCTGTCCAAAATGAGGGGAGCTGTCTGTGACAGGGTTACCAGTATTTTCTTCTTTTCCTGATTGTTTTCAAAGGGCTTCTTTTTCAGGGTCGTCCAAACACGGAATAGCGTGGTAAAGGGTTAATGTTGAACCTTTCGTTGAATTTGTCGTTGAATTTGTCGTCTGCAGGGGCTTTTATTGTGGACATTTCTTGAAGTTTGTCTTCATGCAAAACGTTAACGTTGAAACTTGATTTCAGATTCAAGATCTGGCAAGGCTTGAAGGGGCTGGATTTGAAATCCTGGAGTTCTTGGTTCAGTCCTGCCCTGTGGCAGAGGTTATCCTCGGAGTGTCCTTTGGCAAGACACTACAGAACCACAGCCCAGTACTGACGAAGACCAGCAAAGCTGTGAATAAATGGGCTGGTGTAGTGTTATGGGCAAAGCACTGTTGAAAACAGCGTAAAAACACCTTTCAAAAAATACAAACATTTCCATTTCAGTGCCATCGTTGGTGCCCGGGATGAATTTCTCCATTGTTGTCTACAAAACCTGAGCTTTGCATTGTTGGATAAAGGAAAAACAATGTTGGTATATTATTTACACTCTGCATTACTGTTTTTGACTCTTTACCATGCAGCAAATATTTTGAGTCGTCCAAATTGAAAGCATTTGCAGACAACAATCTAAATGTGACTGGAATTATGAGAGATGGCTTTAATTAGGTAAAAACATTGTGGGAGAAGGAGAAAATGCTGGTTACCAGCATTTTCTCCTTCTCCCACAATGTTGTCAAAAGCTTTCTTTCTCAGGGTCGTTGAAATTCAAGATTGTGCGGTAAAGGTTTGACCCTTTACCAAACAGAAATATTTTGGACTGATTCCTTCTTCGCAAGCCAAGGATACTAAGGTAGTACCCTTGGCCGCTCGCCTCTTTAAAAATCGAAACTCCCGCTGCGCCATTTCATTGGATGCGATCAAAGCCCATCGCGTCCAATCAAACCATCCGTAACAAGAAATCTTCCGCGAAACAGAAAACAATAATGGCGGCACCCATCAAAAACGAAAGTTGTCGTGTTTGGGACGAAAATTTTCCAAAAAAGAGTAGACGATCGATATTTAATGAGTTTTTTATCGTTCATGATCATTTATATGAAATATTAGGTCGGGTTCTACGGCCAAATGATTGCGAATCATCGTATGTCTGATTAATTTCAGAAAATTGTGAAGAATCCGAAAGCGCAGCCATATTTGATGCATAGCCTAACAAATTTTATTACGAGCATTTTGATTGGTCAGAAATGGTGGCGCAGCGGGAGTTTCGATTTTTAAAGAGGCGAGCGGCCAAGGGTACGTAACGAAATAAGTGGAGTTAGTATCCTTGGCTTGCGAAGATGGACTGATTCATATTACAGGCATTTTGTCTACACAAAAGCTTCAGTTGCTTAACCGTTTACCACACAATCCGGAGTTTAACGACCCCCGAGGAAGAGGCCTTTTGAAAACATTGTGGGAAAAGGAGAAAATGCTGGTAACCAATATTTTCTCCTTTTTCCACAATGTTTTCTACCCTATCAATGACAAATTTCCTTTTTTTGAACTATATTTGAATAGTTGTCTGCAAATGCTTTCAATTTGGACCAGTCTAAATTTTTGTTGTGTGGTAAAGAGTTAACTGATGGAAATTGTCTTTGAAAGGATAGAAGGCATTGTGGGGGGAAAAAAGGAGAAAATGTTGTTTTCCATCGTTTTCTCCTTTTCCCAGTATGTTTTCAAAAGCCTACAGTGTCAGGGTGGTGTAAATACGGGATTGTTAGATTGTCTAAACTGAAAGCATTTGCAGACGACAATTTAAATGTGGCTCAAATGATGGAAGTTCTCTTTGATAAGGTAGAAAACATTGTGGAAAAAGGAGAAAATGCTGGTTACCAGCATTTTCTCCTTTTCCCACAATGTTTTTAAAAGGCTTTTTCCTCAAGGTCATTAAAAGTCGGGATTGTGTGGTAGACGGATAACTGTTGCATGCACTATGATATTTTTCACATCCCTGAGGTGGAAAGTTTTTGAAAGCAAAACAGGGGAAAAAGATGATCTGCAATCATTTTTTTCATGGAATTTTATAACTATTTCAGGGTTTTTTTGTGTGTATTTTGTAGCTTTGGGAAATAATTAATAGTTATTAATTTGACAGTGAATAAATTAGCTTAAAATTTAATGAATTTGATTTAACTGAACTAATTAAACTAATATAATTTATTTTTCACATTTCAACTGTTACAATGTCATTTGTTTTTGAAGACACTTTCTCACACATCTCAAGCCTGCATTACTGCAAAACATTGTGTCAAGTGGAGAAATAATGCAATACCCCCGGTAGTAGTAGTTTGTTCTAATAATTGTTTGATTGGCTTTCTTTAACTCTTTCTTTAGAAATTATCATCGTCTAAATCAAAACATGAAAAAAGAAAAAAATAGGCAACAAATTTTGTATGGTTCAAACGATGGGATTTACCTTTTGAAAGAAGGAAAATACTGTGGGCATAGTAAAAAAGAGAGGTAACCAGCATTTTTCTCCATTTCCAGCATCTTTTTCTTCAAGGGTTTTTTAGCTCACCTGAGCGCAAAGTGCTCAAAGTGAGCTTTTGTGATAGTGCTGTGTCCGTCGTGCAGCCTTCCTCGTCCAGGTGTCAACAATTACCTTGCGTGCACTCTAGAGGCCATGTTTTCAGTCAAATACTT
This sequence comes from Tridacna gigas, assembly GCA_945859785.2. Lineage (NCBI taxonomy): Eukaryota > Metazoa > Mollusca > Bivalvia > Cardiida > Cardiidae > Tridacna > Tridacna gigas. The sequence continues at coordinate 34,601,226 of OX244044.2, forward strand.
GTGAAACTTGGTCAGAATGTTTGTCTTGGTAATATCTCAGACAAGGTTGAAATTGGGCCATGTTGGGTCAAAAAGTAGGTCACCAGGACAATTTAGGAAAACCTTGTGTGCACTCTAGAGGCCACACTTTTAGTCCGATATTCATGAAACTCAGTCAGAATTTTTGTCTTGATGAAATCTTAGACAAGTTTGAAAATGGGTCATCTTGGGTCAAAAAGTAGGTCACCAGATCAAATGTTAGAAAAACCTTGTTTGCACTCTAGAGGCCACATTTTCAGTCTAATACTTATGAAACTTGGTCAGAATGTTTCTCTTGATGATGTCTGAGACAAGTTTGAAACTGGGTCATGTTGGGTCAAAAAGTAGGTCACTGGGACAAATCTTAGAGAAGCCTTGTGAGCATTCTAGAGGCCACAATTTCGGTTGGAAACTTGTGAAATTTAGTAAAATTATTTATCTTGATGATATCTCTGACAAGATTGAAATTGGGTCATGCTGGGTCTAAAAGTAGGTCACTGTCAAATCTCAGAAAAACCTTGTGGGCACTCTAGAGGCCACCTTTACAGTCCAATACTCGTGAGACATGGTCAGAATGTTTGCCTTGATGATACATCTGAAGAGTTTGAAATTGGGCCATGTCGGGTCAAAAAGTAGCTAACCAGGTCAAATTTCAGAAATACCTTGTGTGCACTCTAGAGGCCACATTTTCAGTCTAAGACTTATGAAACATGGTCAGAATGTTTGGCTTGATGATGCCTGGAACAAGTTTGAAACTGGGTCATATCGGATCACAAAGGAGGTCACTGGGACAAATTTTAGAAAAGCCTCTTATTCACTCTAGAAGCCACAATTTCAGCTGGGAACTCATGAAACTTGATGATATCTCTGACAAGTTCGAAATTGGGTCATGTTGGGTCGAAAAGTAGGTTACTGGGTCAATTTTTTGAAAAGCCTTGTGTGCACCCTAGAGGCAAGATTTTTCATCCAGATACCCATGGAACATGGTCAGAATGTTTGTCTCGTGATGAAATCTAGCACAAGTTAAAAAATTAGGTCATGTCAGGTCAAAAAGTGGTTCATTTGGCCAGATCTTACAAAAAACTTGTGAGCACTCTAGAGGCCACATTTTCAGACCAATTTTAATGAAATTTGGTCAGAATATTTGTCTTGATGATATATCAGACAAGTTAAAAATTGGGTCATGTCGGAACAAAATGTAGGTCACTGGGACAAAACTTAGAAAAATCTTGTGTGCAATCTGGAGGTAACATTTTGCCTTTGATACTCATGAAATATTGTCAGATTGTTTGTCTTGATGATATCTGTGACAAGATCAAAAATAGGTCAAGCAGTTCGAAAAGTAAGTCACGAACACTCATGTATTTTACATCATTATAACCAGGATCTCTTCAGCTTTATCAATCCTAGATGACTTTACTCAGGTGAGCGCTTTAGGGCCAATAACCCTCTTGTTTTCTGATAACATGGGATTTTTTGGTGAAAGATTAGCAAGAAATTTGCAAATTTTACTGTAATGTTTCTGAAAACTAGGACCTGCATTCACCATCTATTTTAAATCACATTCTTACTTTCTAAATTCAGAAAGTTACACAATTTCTGATTGGCTAAACCAGATGGTTTTAGCCAATCAGAAATCATGTTACTTTCAAATGTAGAAAATTGTACAGTACTGAACGAAGAACATGTTACTATGGTTGCAGAATATGGGCCCTGGCATTTGAGAGTAAAATTTACTATGTACCCTGTGTATGGTAATTTTCGAAGCTGTAATCTTTAATTTCAGACTGGTCAAAGATAGCAATTTCACTCTATCCAAGCTTGTGGCAGAGTTGGAGAACCATACAGAGACTCTCAACATAAAATTAATGTGAGGATTGCTGATTTGTAAAGGATGGAGTCTGACTGAGTCAGAGATGATGGATGGATGGATGGATGGATGGATGGATAGATTGATGGATGGATGGATTGTATGGCATTTAATGCTGTTTTCAACATTATTTCAGTTATATTGTGTCAGCCAGTGCACCTTTCCATGCTTTCCTAGAGTTTCTTTTACCAGTACTGCGCACAATATTCTTTCCAAGCCAGTGGCTGCTTTCTCACATAATCATCCTCAAAACAATGGTCAGCGGTGAGAGAGGAATGAATCCTGTCGCAATGACTATCATCAATCCTCCGACAGAAATTGGCCAAGCTGGGGATTGAACCAGTGACCACCTGTTCTCAAGTCCTGCACGCTACCGACTGAGCTACCGGGGCTCGGAGCATCTTGGTAAGATATGAGGTTTCTGACTAGATACTCCAAGGTAAAAGTCAAGTTCACAGCATTGGGTCAAAGGTGATGGATGGATGGAGGGAGGCTTGGATAGATTGGATGGAGGGAGGGATGGATGGATTTGATGGAGGGTTAAAAAAGGATTATGCAGCTTCACACTTTACCACACAACAAAATTTTAGACCAGTCCAAATTGAAAGGATTTGCAGACGACAATATAAATGTGACTGAAAAATTGAAATTTGTCTTGGGAAGGATGGAAAACATTGTGGGAAAAGGAGAAAATGCTGGTTACCAGCATTTTCTCCTTTTCCCACAATGTTTTCAAAAGGCTTCTTTCTCAGGGTCGTTAAAAGTTGGGATTGTGTAGTAAAGGGTTAAAGCATAACCCCTAGTCTGATTTTGAAAATATTTCACAGGTGCATGCATCTTGGTAAGATTGATGCTATGGTTGTATGGTGTTTAGCACCGTTTTCAACATTATTTCAGTTATATTGCGTTGGCCAGCGCACCTATCCACGCTTTCCTGGACGTTCTTTTTCCAGTACTTTGCACAATATTCTTTCCAAGCCACTGGCTGCTATCGCACAAAGCCATTTTCAAAACAATGGTCAGCAGTGACAAAGGAATGAATCCTGTCATAATGACGCTCTTCAATCCTCAGAAAGAAATTGGCTAAGCCGGGGATCGAACCCCTTGTTCTCAAGTCCTGTACGTTACCAACTGAGCTACCGGGGCTCGGAGCATCGGTAAGGTATGGGGTTTCTGACTTGATACTCTAAGGCAAAGGTCAAGGTCACAGCATTTGGTCAGAGTTACATCTGTCTTTGTGGAGCTGATAATGTCTGAAAATAGTCTGTGAAATAATGTTTTGTTTATTTTTTTCTACAGCTATATTGAGACTTCGCACTTGTTAGAAATACCAAGAAATAGTTTTGGATACTTTAGAAAAGTCAGAAACATGTAAGTATATCAACCCTTTACCACACAGTCCTGAGTTTTAACGACCCTGGAAAAGAAGGCTCTGAAAAACATCGTGGGAGAAGGAGACAATGCTGGTAACCAGCATTTTCTCCTTTTCCCACAATGTTTTCTACTATATGAAAGACAATTTCCATCATTTGAGCAACATTTAATTGTCGTCTGCAAATCTTTCAGTTTGGACAAGTCTACATTTTTGTTGTTTGGTAAAGAGTTAATTCTTTATACTTAGCAACAAAATTATTAACCGGTCCAAATTGAAAGCATAATGTAGACAACGAATTCAATGTTGCACAATTTATAAAAATTTGCCCTTTAAAAGGAAGAAAATATTGTAGAAAAAGGAGGGAATGCTGCTTTGTGATCATGCTGATATGGTACTAGTGTTTATCACCTTTAACTCTTTACCACACAATCCCGACTTTTAACGACCCCGAGAAAGAAGCCCTTTGAAAACATTGTGGAAAAAGGAGAAAATGTTGGTAACCAGCATTTTCTCCTTTTTCCACAATCTTTTCTACCCATCCCAAAACAAATTTTGATTTTTCAGTCGCACATATTTTGTCATCTGCAACTGCTTTCAATTTGGACTAGTCTAAAATTTTGTTTGGTGAAGAGTTAAACATGTGTGCAATAAACAGGCCATATTTTCATCCCAAAGTTAGAATTGTGTTGTGCAGCAAAGAGTTGATCATTAATTAAGGTTCAATGCATAACCTTGTGGCAAAATTAGGAATTAACTCTCACTACTGGCTCAAGAAATTCCGCTTTTTTTCAAGCTCTAAAAGAAGATTCCCTCTGCTATTGAATATCAATTTCATGAAAGTCTAGCATCCAGTAGTGGATGATGTAGATCAACGATTAGACTGCATGTTCTGTGCAGTCTGATCTTGATCTACACCATCTGCAAAAGGTAATAATGTCATCATTAGTAGTGAAAGAGTTAATTGTTGCAGACATTTTCTCACCACACAACAAAATTTCAGACTTGTCCAAATTGAAAGCATTTGTACTCGGCAAATATAAGTGGGTTAACTCTTTACCACACAATCCAGACTTTTAACGACCCAGAAGAAAAAACTTTTTGAAAACATTGTGGGAAAAGGAGAAAATGCTTGTAACCAACATTTTCTCCTTTTCCCACAATGTTTTCTACTCTTCCAGAAAGAAAATTTCAATTTTTGATTCACATTTATTTTGTCGTCTGCAAAAGCTTTCAATTTGGACTGGTCTAAAATTTTCTTGTTTGGTAAAGAGTTAAATGATTAATTTGTTTCGAAATACTGGAAAACATTTTAGGAAAAGGAGAGAATACTGGTTACCAGCTTTTTTTCCATTTTCCCACAATGATTTCCAGGGTTCATTCTAGAAATCAGATTTATGTGGCCAACAGGTCCCCTCATTAGAAAAAGTAGGGGCAATCAGAGAATTTTATGGGGTCAAGGGAAAAAAAACTACCTTAATCAATAGATTTTGATTTTATCCTTGCAAACAAAAGTAATTTTTTCTTCCATTACTGCGCTAATGACCTTTGCCCTTTGAATGCTTCACACATGTGTTTGTTAGAAGTTGTGTAAGCTTCAGTCAACATATCTGTCTTTTGTGCTTAGAGTACAGTTTTTCAAAAACTATATTTTGTGTTTAGTTAGAGCTGTTTAATGACAACAACGAAACAATCTCTAGTATGGCTCTCACTCGATAAACCTTTAACTCTTTCCAAAACGACAAAAATTTGGACTGGTCCAAATTGAAAGAGTTTGCAGACGACAATTTTAAATTTGATGAAAATGGCAGAAAGGTCTCAAAAAAGATAGAAAACACTGTGGGAAAAGGAGAAATTGCTCGTTATGAGCAATTTCTTCTTTGCCCACAGTGTTTTCAAAAGACTTGTACTGCAGACACGTGAAAACCAGGGCTTGTTTGGGAAAGGGTTAATTCAGTTTACATTATTGTTTATGTGTGGGATAACGGGTTTAAAATCACGTGCTGTGACGAGATAATTTATAAGCCCAACTCGATTACGTTTATATTGTCTCATCACGTTTCGTGGTTTTAAACATGTATTCCCAAAAACAAACAATAATATAAACTGCTAAAGAAAGGTTTATGGAGTTAGAGTAATATACTGGGTGAATTATAGATAAATTTCTACCTGTCACTGGTTTTGCTCCCAGCAACGTCTTGTTTATAACTAGAAAAAATTGGTTGTTAGTGTTATCTTGACATTATTTCTTTGGTTATTTGGGCCCAAAAATGTAAAGAAATATCAGCTGAGATGTCTGCTGTATGATGGAAGCAACATGGAGTTTTATTAGGTTTTCAAGTATGGTATGTCTTATTTGATTGGATAATATGGGTTACACACCCACAGAAATAACCAATGAGAGCCCTCATAACAATTCACCAGTCATATGTTGGCTGCACTTGATTCTTTGATTAGTGTGAACTTGAAAACACAAGTTCTCATTATCAAATTAACACCTTGCAAAAGACCTGGGCAGGCTCAGGTAAGATTTCTGATGAGCCAAAGATGAAAAGTATGTGCCCATGGCGCAAGGGCGCGCTATAGAATGAAACCTGGATTTCTAAAGGCTTCTTGCTCAAGGTCTTTAAAAAACACAGGATTGTTTGGTTATCGGTTAAAAAATGGTCTGCTGCAGGATCAATGATTGATTGTATGGTGTTTAATGCCGTTTTCAACATTGTCTCAGTTATGTCACGGCGGCCAGTGCATCTATCCATGCTTTCCTGGAGATTCTTTTTACCAGTACTCCGCACAATATTCTTTCCAAACCACTGGCTGTCTTCCCACATAACCATCGTCGAAACAATGGTCAGCGGTGAGAGAGGAATGAATCATGTCGCGATGACTGTCATCAATGGAAAGAAATTGGCCAAGCCGGGGATCGAACCAGCAACCTCCTGTTCTCAAGTCCTGTACACTACCGACTGAGCTACGGGGGCTTGGCAACTGCAGGATCAAAAAATCTGGCAGATGTAGGGTGTTAACAGTGGTTAATTATACCTCTTCCTCTGCTGTTTGTTCTTTTGTAGTCGATTAGATGGGAATGGGATTGAGAAGCTTGTCACAGAAAGTTTCTTCAACCTGGAGGAGCTAGTAGCACTGTGAGTCATTTACTGTAATAGTATTAACTCTTTACCAAACAACAAAATTTCAGACTGGTCCAAATTGAAAGCATTAGCAGACGACAATTTAAATGTGGGTCAAATAATAGAATTTGTCTTTGATAGGGTAGAAAATTTAAATCATTCGATTTAACCCTTTACCAATGAAAAAATGTTGAAATGGTCTAAATTGAAAGCATTTGCAGACGACAAAATAAATGTGACTCAAAAACTGAAGTTTGTTTTGGCAAGGGTAGAAAACATTGTGGGAAAAGGAGAAAATGCTGGTTACCAGCATTTTCTCCTTTTCCCACAATGTTTTCAAAAGGCTTCTTTCTCACGATCATTAAAACTCGGGATCGTGTGGTAAAGAGTTAAAATGGTTGAAATTATTGTGAAGCTGACAATCTGTTATTCTACAATCAGTCCAAGTGATAGTCGATGGCAGAGAAATTAATTTCAAAACTAGGTTGAAAGTTGCCAGTCTCTCTATCTTTCGTTTATTTTTTACCTAATTTTGAAATTCATTTTTCTGCCAGTGATTAATGCTTAGACCAACCACACAATAACAGATTGTCATCTCCACAATATTTTCCATACTTTTAAATAGTATGATTTAAATTCAAATGTAAGTAACTCTGGAAGAACTTTAGACAAAGAAAGCATTGAAAAACAGTGTCCCTCATTCATCCAGAGTATTGTTTAATTCTTTACCATACAATCCGGACTTTTAACAACCCTGAGAAAAAAGCCTTTTGAAAATATTGTGGGAAAAGGAGAAAATGCTGGTCACCAGCATTTTCTCCTTTTCCCACAATGTTTTCTGCACATCCTGAAACAAATTTCAGATTTTAAGCCGCATTTATTTTGTCGTCTGCAAATGCTGTCAATTTTGGCCAGTCTGAAGTATTGTCGTTTGGTAAAGAGTTAACTCTTTACCACACAATCCCGACTTTTAACGACCTTGAGAAAGAAGCCTTTTGAAAACATTGTGGGAAAAGGAGAAAATGCTGGTAACCAGCATTTTCTCCTTTTCCCACAATGTTTTCTATCCTTCCCAGAACAAATTTCATTTTTTCAGTCTAAATAATTTTGTCCTCTGCAAATGCTTTCAATTTGGACTAGTCTACATTTTTGCCGTGTGGTAAGGAGTTAATGTTTGAAACTATCCCAATCAGAGCTAAAATGGGTACAAATGCAGTAAATATGGCATGGATCTAAGCAGTCAATCACTTTGTTACAAGTACAGACTAAAACTGGACAGCTATGTTGGCATACTAAGTCCTCAGAAAATTCTATGTCGTTTTACCCTTATTTAGTCCACCCACCCTTGGCGTTTAACCCTGTACCACACAATCCTGAGTGTTAACGACCCTGTAGAAGAAGGCTTTTGAAAACATTGTGTGAAAAGGAGAAAGTGCTGGTGACCAGCATTTTCTCCTTTTCACACAATATTTTCTACCCAATCAAAGACAGATATCATCTGCACAATAGTTAATTTGTCATCTGCAAAAGCTTTGAATTTGGTCAGAGTCAAAATTTTGTCGTTTGGTAAAGAGTTAATAGAGAAAATACAGTGATTAAATTCAATGTTACTTTTGATTTTTCAGTTATCTGTCAGTCAATAGCATCACAAACATTCCAAGGCAAGCATTTAGCCAGTTGCCCGGACTGCAGCGTATGTAAGTACCTATTTACTGTCAATCTTTCTAACTCTTACAAATCACTTTTTCAGGGGTTAACTAGATTTAACCTGTCTATCTATCAATCTGTTCATCTGTCCACCTGTCCATCTGTCATATAGACAGGCACCTAGGTACCTAGTACAGTGAACTCATGACAAGCACCTAGGTATCTAGTACAGTGAACTCATCCACAGTTTTGTTGTGATTAGATCAAAACATTCATTTCTTTAGCATTCTTGCGCAACCCTTTACTAAACAAGGAATTTTTTGGCTTGTCCAAATCCAAAGTGTTTTCAAAACTCTTCTCTCCAAGGGTTGTGAAAAGCCAGGATTGTTTGGTAGCTCTTTGCCAAACGACAAAATTTTAGACTGGTCCAAATTGAAAGCATTTGCAGACGACAAATAAACGGTGGCTCAAATGAAGAAATTTGTCCTTGATAGGGTACAAAACATTGTGGGAAAAGGAGAAAATGCTGGTCACTAGCATTTTGTCCTTTTCCCAAAATGTTTTCAAAAGCTTTCTCTAGCAAGGTCGGCAAAAGTCGGGATTGTGTAGAAAAGGGTTAAAGGGTTAACATTTTCTTTCCAAGGGTCGCGAAAGTCCAGATTTGTTTAGTAAAGTGTTAACGAAGGCAGAAGGCCAAAAAAGTGGCCGCCTGAATTTTATCTGTCCTCTTTTTTTTTTCCAGTGATCTGAAGCACAACAAAATATTGTCACTTAGTGCTGATGCATTTCACGAAATTCGGAAACTTAGTTTTGTGTAAGTATTAAAAAAATGCCTATTTAACCTTTTACCGCACATCGCAGATTTTAACGACCCAGAGGAAGAAGTCTTTTGAAAACACTGTGGTAAAAGGAGAAAATGCTGGTAATCAGCATTTTCTCCTTTTCCCACAATGTTTTCTACATTCTCAAAGACAAATTCCATCATTTGAGCCAAATTCAAATTGCCGTCTGCAATTGCTTTCAATTTGGACAAGTGGTAATTTTTCTCGTGTGGTAAAGAGTTAATCCTTTACCACACAATCCTGACTTTTAAAGACCTTGAAGAAGACATCTTCTGAAAACATTGTGAGAAAAGGAGAAGATGCTGGTATTAACCTGCATTTGCTCCTTTTCCCAAAATGTTTTCTGCTCTGTCAGAGACAAATGCCATCACCTGGGTCTGTATTCACCAACCATTCTTAAGAATATTCTTTGTCCTATTCTCCAAGATTTTCTACATTTGAAAGTAACACAACTCCTGATTGGCTAAACCAAATGGTTTAACCAATCAGGAGTTGTGTTACTTTCAAATGTAGAAAATTCTGGAGAACAAGACAAAGAACGTTCTCAAGAACGGTTGGTGAATACGGACCCTGAGCCACATTGAAACTGTCGTCTGCAGATGTTTTCAGTTTGGCCCACCCAAAAATTGTTTCATCTGGGTAACCCTTTAACACACAGTCCCGAATTTTAACAACCCTAGAGAATACCGATTTTGAAAACATAGTGGGAAAAGCAGAAAATGCTGGTAACCAGCATTTTCTCCTTTCCCATAATCTTTTTCCGCCCTTTTACAGACAAATTCTATCATTTGAGGCCCATTTAATTTGTTGTCTGTGAATGCTTTCAGTTTAAACCAGGCCAAGAAGTTGGTGTTTGGTAAAGAGTTAAGGGTTAAATAACCTCGAAAAACACTACTGAAAACATTTGGAAAAAGGGAGAAAATTCTTGAAACTCTACAGGAGGACAAAACAAAAGACACATCCATGTTGAAAGCATGAATTTTGCAGACGACAAATTAAACAAGGTGAGTGACATTTCGTAGAAAACCACATTCGTCGAAAACAATCCCTAGCCCTAACCCGTACCCTAGCTCAGACACATTGTGGCTCATGTGTTCCTCCCAGACAGAGCTTTTCATGAAATAAATGTAGGAATTTAGCAGCTGGTATTTTAAAACATATATGGATTTTGATGAAATACATTTTCGACAAAACATTGAGCACCGATTAAACAAACATAGCTCAAATGATGAGATTGCCTTTTAACCTTTTTACCACACAGTCCTTTTAATTACCCCCAAGGAAAAGGGCAAAGTCCCGTAGCTCAGTCAGTAGCGCACAGGACTTGAGAACAGGAGGTCGCTTGTTCGATCCCAGGCTTGGCCAATTTCTTTGATTGATGATAGCCATTACGACAGGATTCATTCCTCTCTCCCCGCCGACCATTGTTTTGATGATGGTTATGTGGGAAAGCAGCCAGTGGATTGGAAAGAATATTGTGCGGAGTACTGGTAAAAGAAACTCCAGGAAAGCATGGATAGGTGCACTGGCCGCCGCGATATAACTGAAACAATGTTGAAAATGGCGTTAAACACCATATAATAATCAATCAACCAAGGAAAAGGACTTTTGAAAACATTATGGGAAAAGGAGAAAATGCTGGTAACCAGCATTTTCTCCTTTCCCACATTGTTTTAAAATCATCCCAAAACAAATTTCAAATTTTCAGTCGCATTTATTTTGTCGTCTGCAAATGCTTTCAATTTGGACCAGTCTGAAGTATTGTTGTTTGGTAAAGAGTTAAATACTGCTAATTTTGATTTTAATTCAACAGGCGCCTGGAAGAAAACAGTATGACTGCCATCAATTTTACCGTGTTTCAGCATTCACGTGTGACTGCAATGTAAGTAAATCTGCCTAAATCAGAGTACTCCTTGTTGTCAGCTCACCTGAACACAAAGTGTCCCACGTGGGCTTTTGCCATCTTTCTTTGTCTGTCTGTCAGTCTGTCCATCATCAACTTTCGCTTTCAACAACTTCTCCAAAATGGCTAGCTGAAGTTTGAAATAATGATACAGGAATGTTCAATGGATTCTTATGAACATGAAAGTTTGCAACAAATGCATAGCTTAAATATAAACCGCTCTGGCTGGGATTTGAACCCATGCAGCAAAGATCCTTGTTTATTGAGGTTTAAAAGACCAATATACTAACCTCTGAGCTAAAGAGAATTCTTCCTTACGCAGTTGTCAGGTATTGATTTTATACGGGAAGAAGCTATGCTGCAAGGAACGAGTGATCTCCCGTAATAGGATGATCCTCTATTATTTATATTACGGCCAATAACGGGTAATTTTATAGATAACAAATGGCTCAAAGGCCAATCCCGGACAAGCCCCCATCTTACAAACATGAAAGTTTGCAACAAATGCATAGCTCAAATATAAACTGCTCCAGCTGGGACTCGAACCCGTGCGGCAAATATCCTCATTTATCGAGATTTAAAAGACCAATACACTAACCACTGAGCTAAAGAGAATTCTCCCTAACGCAGTCGTCAGGTATTGATTTTATACTGGAAGAAGCTATGCTGTAAGGAAGGAGTGATCTCCCGTAATAGGATGATCCTCTAACAAAACTGGACAAGTCTGCAACTTTCTCGTCTGATAAAGAGTTAACAAACCTGAGGAAGAAGGATTTTTTTTTTCAAAAGATTGTATACCAAGGAGAAAATATGGTAGATAACAGGATTTTATGGATTCATAATTAAGTGACGATTTAAGCCTTTATCACACAGTCCGACTTTTAACGACCCTGAGAAAGAAGCCTTTTGAAAACATTGTGGGAAAAGGAGAAAATGCTGGTAACCAGCATTTTCTCCTTTTTCCACAATGTTTTCTACCCTTCCAAAAACAAACTTAATTTTTTGTGTCACATTTATGTTGTCGTCTGCAAATGCTTTCAATTTAGTCCAGTCTAAATTTTTCTCGTTTGGTAAAGAGTTAAATGGTGTAATGCATCGCAGAGATTGATTGATTGATTGTATGGTGTTTAACGCCGTTTTCAAGATTATTTCAGTTATATCACGGCGGCCAGTGCACCTGTCTATGCTTTCCTGAAGTTTTCTTTTTACCAGTACTCCGCACAATATTCTTTCCAAGCTACTGGCTGCTTTCCCACATAACCATCATCGAAACAATGGTCAGTGGTGAGAGAGGAATGAATCCTGTTGCAATGACTATCATTTCCTCGGAAAGAAATTGGCCAAGGCGGGGATTGAACCAGCGGCCTCCTGTTCTCAAGTCCTGTACGCTTCCGACTGAGCTACGGGTTTGGCTGCATCACAGAGATACTTTGTATCCCAATTTCCCAGAGGGCAGCTCATTCCATTATGTCAGGCCAAGCCCCTGTAGCTCAGTCGGTAGCGTACAGGACTTGAGAACAGGAGGTCGCTGGTTCGATCCCCGGCTTGGCCAATTTCTTTCCGAGGATTGATGATAGTCATCACGACAGGATTCATTCCTCTCTCAGCGCTGACCATTGTTTCGACGATGGTTATGTGGGAAAGCAGCCAGTGGCTTGGAAAGAATATTGTGCGGAGTACTGGTAAAAGAAACTCCAGGAAAGCATGGATCTGAAATAATGTTGAAAACGGCGTTAAACACCATACAATCAATCAATCAATCATTTACGTCAGAAAATGCTTTCAGTATGAACTAGGTCATAATTCTGTCAGTTAGTTGAGTTGGTAAGTGACAAATTTTAAACTCTTCCAAACTGAAAGCATCTGCAGACGACATATCTGAAGGCAGTACAAATGAATTGAAGTTCTTCTGCTGGATAGAAAACATTGTGGGAAAAGTAGAAAATGCTGGTTACCAGCATTTTGTACTTTTCCCACAATGTTTTCAAAAAGCCTCTATCTCAGGGCTGTAAAAACTTGGGATTGCAGTCCACGACATTTCATCGAAAGGGCATTTCATTGAAATCCACGTATGTTTTAAAATACCAATTGCTAAATTCCTAGATTTATTTCATGAAAAGGCATGTTTGGGAGGAAGATTTGAGCCACAATTCGTCTGGATTTAGGGTAAAGGTCAGGGCTAGGGATCGTTTTCGACAAACATAGTTTTCGACGAAATGTCTCAGATCCGGGGATTGTTAGTAAAGGTTATATGAATACTGATACACCTTCCACAAGGCCAAACATGTTCGAATTTTACCTGAGCTTTATGGAGCCTAGAGAGCTAAAAGTCGAGCTTTTCTCATCACTCCTTCTTCACCAATCATCTGTCCTTTAAGTGCTACTGCTACATAATGAGTAATGCTCTTTGAAAACAGGGTTTTATTCACCCGCCAAAAGTATCAACCCATGTCAGCCAACGCAGTCTACACAGGCTGACATGGGTCAAAACTTCTTTCTTCTCGTAAATTTTCTGTATGTCCAAGGACCATTCTAGCTCATGATTCAGTCGGTTGTTAGACAAAATGATTTTGATGGATCCATAATTGTGTCATGTCATGCTTGGTATAATGCACTACGTAGATGCATAACTTATTTCATGCTTTCCGGTAGGATATCGAGAAATAGCGGTGAAAATATTTTTCGATATTACACGGGTACGACCAGTGAGAATACCGATTTCATTTTTTTTTTATGGAAGTCTCGACAAAAAAGGCGCTAGAAGCATGAAATAAATAGAATATTTGTTTTTTTCGGTGAAAGATCGAAATTTATTTCATTGAGTGAACATCATCGGTAATATTTTCACGAGTGGCTGCGCCACTCATGAAAATATTACCGATGATGTTCACTGCGCCACTCGTGAAAATATTACCGATGATGTTCACTCGATGAAATAAATTTCGATCTTTCACCGGAAAAAACAAATATCCTCTATATCTCTGTTTTCCGGAGTATGGCTCGGATGAAGCAGACAACCGCTTCCGGTACTACAGATGTAGATAATGCAATTTCAAAAGTTGGCAAAGTAGCACGCTGTAGATTCAAAATCTGAATACGTATGCTGTGCAGTCTGATTTTTTTTTACACTGTCAACAAAAGTTACAAAACCTGTGTTCAGCGCTTTAAAAGTTTATATTTCAAAACACATAGTTAGAGCTTTCGATACCTGGTTGATGCAAGTTTTCTTTCTGGTGATTTTTTGCTTCTCACTTCCGATGCATAAGCGAAAAGTAGTCAGTGACTTGGAGAGAAAGTTTTGACAGTACTACAGTTATGCAATTACAATAATAAATCTCTACAGTTTTTCATGTCCTGGATGAGGCCGAATCTTATGAACATGAAAGTCTGTAACAAATGCATAGGTCAAATACAAACCGCCTTGGCTGGGATTCGAACCCGTGTGGCAAAGTTCCTCGTTTATTGAGGTTTAAAAAACCAATACACTAACCCCAGAGCTAAAGAGAATTCTCCCTAACGCAGTTGTCAGGTATTGATTTTATATGGGAAGAAGCTATGCTGTAAGGAAGGGGTGATCTCCCATACACACCCCCTCTTAAGAGAAGTCATCATTTTGATGACAGAAAGCCTTATTAAGCAGTAAGTCTATTGTTTAGACAACAAATGGCTCATTCGCCAATAACTGGTAATTTCATAGACAACAACTGGCTCAATGGCAAATTTCCTGGAAGGGCCCATCTTACGAACATGAAAGTTCGCACCAAATGCATAGCTCAAATACAAACAGCCTCAACTAGGATTCTAACCCATGCGGCAAAGATCCTCGTTATCAAAGTTTAAAAGTCCAATACACTAACCACTGACCTGAAGAGAATTCTCCCTATCGCAGTTGTCAAGTATTGGTTTTATACAGGAAGAAGCTATGATGTAAGGAAGGAGTGATCTCCTGTAACAGTGTGAGAAAGCCAGGACACACATTTGTAGGTGGACTGACCGCCATGAGCTGTAAAAGACATCATATTCCAATAGAAAAGATAAAGCTTTCATTTCTTGTCTTTTTTCTTTCCTTTCAGAGATCTCTCTTACAACAATCTGACGGCCATTAATGATGATATCAAACATATTCCTGGTGTTAAAACATTGTAAGTATTTGATTAACCCTTTCCCAAACGATGAATTTTAGACTGGTCCATATTGAAAGAGTTTGCAGACGACAATTTTAAATTTGATGAAAATGACAGAAAGTTCTCCAAAAGGGTAGAAAACACTGTGGGAAAAGGAGAAATTGCTCATTACGAGCAATTTCTCCTTTTCCCACAGTGTTTTCAAAAGACTTGTACTGCAGACACGTGAAAACCAGGGCTTGTTTGGGAAAGGGTTAAGTATGGACAATAACTAAAACTTTGTAACTTAACACTTAGGTTGTTAAGCACGTTTCACTGACCTTTTGCAGACAGTGAAGATCAAGATCAGACTGCAAAGAACGTGTTAGAAAATTAGTTAGAAAATACGAAATCGGTATTTTCACTGGTTGTAACCATGAAATAACATACCATAATCCATTATTTCTCGATCTGGATAAACTACCGAAAAGCACGAAATATAGCTTGATAATTTGTGTGAGCACACGCTATAAACATAGATTGAAAATACAAGTAGGTGTGTACAATAGTTATATCTTGAGGATTTGAGTTTACTATGTACAATAGTCATAGCTTGATAATGTGAGTATATGCAACAATTATAGCTTGATAATTTGACTGAGTATGTACAATAAATATAAGCCATGCTCTGTAAAAATGGGGCTTAATGCATCTCCGTAATCCATTATACCAAGCAAGACATCACATAAATATGGATCCATGATAGCCACTTTTTTTTTAACCCTTTCCCAAACGACAAATTTTGGACTGGTCCAAATTGAAAGAGTTTGCAGACGACAATTTTAAATTTGATGAAAATGGCAGAAAGTTCTCAAAAAGGGTAGAAAACACTGTGGGAAAAGGAGAAATTGCTCATGACGAGCAATTTCTCCTTTTCCCACAGTGTTTTCAAAAGACTTGTACTGTAGACACTTGAAAACCAGGGCTTGTTTGGGAAAGGGTTAAACAACCGCCTTAATCATGACAGAGACTGGTCCTTGGACATACAGAAAATTGACCAATAGCGAAAAGTTTCAACTCAGGTCAGGGCTGAGTCGATACTTTTCACAGATGCATTAAGCCCCCTTTTGACAGAGCATGGCAGGTGTATAGCTTGATAATTTGATTGATAATGCCCAGTAAATATAGCTTGATAGTTGGAGTGAGTATGTATAAACAATATAGCTTGATAGTTGGAGTGAGTTTTTAAAATAGATATAGCTTGATAATATGATTGAATATGTACAAAAAATACAGTTTATCAATTTTGAGTACCGGTATGTTCCTTAGTAGAAATAAAGCTTGATAATTTGAGTCAGTAAGCCCAATAAATATAACTTGATATTTGGAGTGAGTATGTAAAATATCTACAGCATTATCAGACCACATAATTTTAGACTGATCCAAGTTCCTAGCATTTGCTCACCACAAGTTAAATGTGGCTCAAACGATGAGATTTGGCTCTGAAAGGGTAAAAAGCATTGTGGGAAAAGAAAAAAATGATGGTAACCAGTATTTCCTCGCTCATTTTTTCGAAAGCCTTTTTCCACAGGATCTTTCAGACTTAAGATTGTATTGTTAAGGGTTAAACCTTCCCAAATAACTATTCTATATTTTTATGACCCTGAGGGAAAATGTTTTGAAAACATTATCGTAATAGGAGAAATCGTTGGTTACTAGTGCCTAGGAAACTTAAAAAAACATGAAAAAGAGAACTATAACTGAAATACTGTTAAAAGGAGCTTGACCCTTTACCACACAATCCAGAGTTTTAATGACCCTGAGGAAGAAGCCTTTTTAAAATATTGTAGGAATAGGAGAAAATGCTGGTAACCAGCATTGTCTCCTTTTCCCACAATGTTTTCTACCTTGTCAAAAACATATTTCATCCTTTGAACCATTGTTGTCTACAAATGCTTTAAATATGGACAAGTCTGAATTTTTCTCATGTGGTAAAGGGTTAAAACACCATTAAATGAACAAGTTATTTTTTTCCAGGTACCTTAATCACAACCAGTTGACCTACCTCAGCCAAGAGATATTTCGCTTGTCCGGACTTACAAACTTGTATGTATTGACTCGTTAGCATGCAGTCTAGTGTTTAACAAACTTGAGAAAAATTGTTTCTGAAAACATCACATGAAAACTGAAAACGCTGGTACAAGCATTTACTTCTTTTTTTTTTTTTTTTACAATGTTTTCTTCTCTTTGAAAGGAAAAGTCTGCCATGTTTATTTTGTTGTTTACATACATATGTACTTTGGATTTGGACAAGCCCAAACTTTCATTGTTTTGTAAAGAGTTACGAAACTCTTTATTGGCCGACAACTATTGCTGACTCGTCCATATTCAGAGCATATGCAGAAATGAGAGAAGATACAAAAGATTGAAGGAAATGGAGAAAATGCTGGTGTTCAGCGCAATACCCGTCTGAAATTGATAACCATAACAAGGGTGATACTGCTTGTACAAGGGTTGTCCAAGAAGTATGTAGACTTTTCCCATAACTCAACTATTTATCAACAGTTTAAAACAGTTTAAAACAAAAATTTATTGACCTACAATTGGATGTTTTATGATACAAGCTATAAATTTCATTAAAATACACATATTGAGTAAAAAATTACAAAGGGTAAAAAAAAAAAACATTACTAACTGCTACTCGGCGCACGAAGTTTCGGCGTTTCCGCATCATAAGATCTTGCGCAATGTCAGAATCCCAGCCTTTTGGATGCGACTTAACCCTTTTCCAAACCACAAATTTTTGACTGGTCCAAATTGAAAGAGTTTGCAGACGACAATTTCAAATTTGATGAAAATGGCAGAAAGTTATCAAAAAGGGTAGAAAACACTGTGGGAAAAGGAGAAATTGCTCGTTACGAGCAATTTCTCCTTTTCCCACAGTGTTTTCAAAAGACTTGTACTGCAGACACGTGAAAACCAGGGCTTGTTTGGGAAAGGGTTAATCTACGCAGAACTGAGCTAGAGTTGAAGCAGTTGACAAGCTCTGGTAAGAGAAGCAGTCTCAGTTTTGGATATTAGTGCATTTTATCTATCTATACCTTACTGAAGGATGAGATAAATTGATTGTCTACCCATCTGGTTCTCTGTGCGCTGACAGCATGCCTTAGCGTTTCATGAGACAAAAAACATGTTTTTCCAACCATCCTCTTGCCCTCATGTGAGGTGAGGATTTTAATGTTTTATAATAAAACTGAATGACTAGGTTCATTTCATTCATCGACATCAGTACATTTGCTTTTTATAGGCAAAACAAAGATTATGTGAACGATGGAAACATTAACCCTTAACTCTTTACCAAACAACGAAATTTTAGACTGGTCCAAATTGAAAGCATTTGCAGACGACAAAATAAATGTGACTGAAAATTTAAAATTTGTTTTTGGAAGGGTAGAAAACATTGTGGGAAAAAGAGAAAATGCTGGTTACCAGCATTTTCTCCTTTTCCTACAATGTTTTCAAAAGGCTTCTTTCTCAGGGTCATTAAAAGTGGGATTGTGTGGTAAAGGGTTAAAGAGCGTTTCACGACTATAGTTGCATTTGCAGCCAGTGTATATCAAGATCAGGCTGCACAAAACATGCAGCCTGATCTTTGATCTACACTGTCTGATTTGCTGAATCACTGTAGACAAAAGGAACCATGAAATTGCAATTATTTGTGTCGTATTTCTAGGATGAAAATGTCTGATAGGTTTATTCGGGACTCTAAGAGTTAATATTCCTCTAGAAGGAAAAGAAATTCAGATGACTTTTCAAAGTGACATCAGAGTGGTCTTAAGGCATGCACCAGTAGCAGTTAATTAGTGACATCAGAGTGGTCTTACGGCATGCACCAGTAGCAGTTAATTAGTGGTGTTTTTGAATCCTTTGTAACTTTTTACTTCATCATTGTGTTTTGCTGAAATTTGTAGCATGTATCAATGGAACATCCAATAATCAGTCAATAAATTTTGGTAGTAAACTGTCAATAAATAATTGAGTTATGGGAAAAGTTTTCATACTTTTTGGACATACTCTCGTATATGCTCCCCTCCCCCTTTGAAAATAGGGAGGGTTATGATAAGTGCAATGTCAAGGTTACTTTTGTCCGGAATATCTCCGAAAAATGGGCTGCACAGATCAAAGATCAGACCGCCTGTTTTGTGCAGTGTGATCTAGATCTACACTGACACCAAAAACAGTATAATAGTAAAAAGTGCTTTAATTCTTTACCACACAATTCTGAGTTTTAATGACTTCAAAGAAGAAGGCTTTTGAAAACATTGTGGAAAAAGGAACAGATGCTGATAACCAGCAATTTCTTCTTTTCCCATAATGTTTTCTACCCTATCAAAAACAAAAATCATCATTTAAGCAAAATTTACTTTGTCGTTAACACTTTACCAAACAATGTTAGAGTTTTGATGACCCTGAGAAATAAGACTTTTGAAAACTTTGTAGGAAATCAAGGAAATGCTGGTGACTGGCATTTTCTCTCTTTTGTCACAATGTTTTCTAATCTTTCAGGAACAAACCCCACAATTTGAACTAATTTAACCCTTTACCACACAATGCCGCCTTTTAATGACCCTGGGAAAGAAGCTTTTTGAAAACATTGAGGGAAAAGGAGAAAATGCTGGTAACCAGCATTTTATTTTTTTTCCACAATGCTTTCTACCCTATCAAAGAAAAATTGGACCATTTGAGCCACACTGAAATTGTCATCTGCATATGCTTTCAGTTTGGACAAAGCTAAAAGTTTGTTGTGGTAAAAGGTTAATGTGTCATCTTTAAATGCTTTCAACTTTGTAAAATCTAGTCGACACTGGTAACCTTTTGTGGAAGCTTCTTTTTCCATTCACCTTTCTTTTTTAGAACACTTGATAGCAATCCATGGGTGTGTGATTGCGAGCACAAACAGATGATAAAAATGGTCATTTCTAAAGTCGGTAAAGTGGATTGTTCGATTCCCGCTAACACCTCCATGCAGGTTTTTAACGAGAGCGAGCTGTACTGCGTAAACAGCATAATAGGGCAGGATCCAAAACAACAAGAGGAAGGTAAATGTACTTATCTTTCGATTTAACCCTTTCCCAAACAAGCCCTGGTTTTCACGTGTCTGCAGGACAAGTCTTTTGAAAACACTGTGGGAAAAGGACAAATTGCTCATAATGAGCAATTTCTCCTTTTCCCACAGTGTTTTCTACCCTTTTGGAGAACTTTCTGTCATTTTCATCAAATTTAAAATTGTCGTCTGCAAACTCTTCCAATTTGGACCAGTCTAAAATTCATCTTTTGGGAAAGGGTTAATTGGAGACAAAATTAGTTTCAACCTGTGGATCAGATGTACTCATGTATAGTCATGAAGTGCATGCACTTGAAATTTGAATAATTTGGAGCCATGCTCTGGCAAAAGGGGGCTTAATGCATCCCCTTGATGCATGATAGCAAGCAAGTTATCACAGTATTACAGATCCATAAAATCCAGTTTGTCTAACAACTGAGCGAATCATGGGGTACACTGGTCCGTTGACATGCAGAAAATTGACCGATAGCAAAAAGTTTCGGCTCAGGTTTACCCCGCGTGGACTGTGCAGGCTGACCTGGGTCGATACTGTTTTGCAGATGCATTAAACCCCCTTTTCACAGACCCTGGCTGATCTATATTGGAATGTACTTTCAAAACAGTGGAATGAATAAGGTAATCGCTTACCAGTACAGTTATCCCAAGATCAAGGCACTGGTAGGTCGCTTTTTCATCAGAATCCAAAGATGAACGCAAAAAGGTAACAGTTATATGTAGATGTTTCAGGTCTATCCGAAAGATGGATATACATGTAGAAATGAGCCATGCTCTGGCAAAAGGGGCTTTGGTGCATCTCCGTGATGCGTTCATACCAAGTAAGTCATCACATCATCATGGATCCGTAAAATCCATTTTGTTCAACAATTGACTGGAACCGGAGGTAGAATGGTCCTTAGACATGAAGAAAATTTACCAATAGCAAAACATTTCAACCCAGGCCAGCCTGCTCAGGCTGACCTGGGTTGATGCTCTTACAGATGCATTAATTTCCCTTTTCACAGAGCATGGCACAAAAATAGAATTGATTTATTTAAGATTTGCTGTTTTTGAAAAAAAAAAAAAGTTGGAATTATTGTCATACCTCTCTCTGTTCTTGTTGACATCATTATGCAAAAACTTTGAAATGTACTCAAAAATCTGTTATTCCTGAAGAGATTTACACCATACTTGGGCTAGTTGTAAAATGTCAAACGGGGAACTATACCAGAAAGGAAAGGAACCTTTAACAATATTTTTGACACAGTTTTGCCACTTTTTCAACCTAAAATTTTCACTGAAAAATTAACTGCAGCCCAGGATTGGCATCAACATGGGATGCTCTTGTTCAACTTGCTGGACACATTATTCAGTATGATTTTTAACTCTTCCCCAAACGACAGAATTTTGAACTGGACCAAATTGAAAGCATTCGCAGACAACAAATTAAATGTTGCTAAGTGATAGGGTAGAAAACATTGTGGGAAAAGGAGAAAATGCTGGTTACCAGTATTTTCTCCTTTTCCCACAATGTTTTCAAAAGCTTTTTCTTTAAAGGTTGTTAAAAGTCGGGCTAATTGGCAACCAGCATTTTCTCCTTTTCTGACAAAGTTTTGTACCCTATCAAAGACAAGTTCCACAATTTGAGCCCCATTTATCTTCTGCAGATGCTTAGGAATGGACAAGTCTGAAATTTTGTTGTGTGGTAAAGGGTTACAGATTCAGAAAACATGATGGGAAAAGGAGCAACTGCTTTTAACACATTTTTTTAAAAAGAAGCCTTCTTTCTCTAGGTGGTTAAAACTCATGTTTGATTAATCCTTTCCCAGACGACAGAATTTTAGACTTCTCCAAGAAGAAAGCATTTGCAGACAACAAAAGAAATGTGGATCAAATGATGAACTTCGTCTTTTAACCCTGCAAGCCCGCGAACCAACTTAAGTTGTTTTTGCAGACAGTGTAGATCAAGATCAGACTGCATAGAATGTGCAGTCTGATATTAGATCTACACTGTCTGCTACTATGATGCATATTACGCTGAAATAGCAATAATTTGAGCTCTTTATCCTAATTAAAATGGACCATAATTATTAATTCAGCACTTTAAGGGTGAAAAAGCTTTTGAAAACATTGTGGGAGAAGGAGAAAATGCTGTGTACCAGCATTTTCTCCTTTACCCACAATATTTTCAAAAGCCTTGTTCCTCAGGGTTGTTTTAACTTCATTATGGTGTGGTTAAGATATAAAGGGTTTAGGACAGTGAGACTGACAACTTGCTTCTGCTGTAGGTAAACAAATACTTGAGCAATGCTCTGTGAAAAGGGGGCTTAATGCATCTGCAGAAAGTATCGACCCAGTACAGTCTGCGCCATCCGCGGGCTTACCTGGGCCAAAAACTTTCCGCTGTTAGTCAATTTTCTGTATGTCAGTGGACTGGTCCACCCCGTGATTCAGTCTTTTGTTAGACAAAAATAGACTTTATGGATCCATGATCATGTGATGACTTGCTTGGCATAGTGCATAACGTAGACGCATTAAGCCCCCTTTTCCCAGAGCATGGCTCACTTCTTTTGTGCCGAAAACAAGTGAGCAGCCATGTATCAAGTGTTAGACTTAATCCGTCCATATTTAAGAAACCATTCTACATTGCCTAATTATTCTAATTTTTAGCTTCACTGGCCGAAGGCCAGCGGGCTTGTGTCATGGCCCGGTGTCCTCCGTGCGTCCATACGTCCGTCTGTGCGTTAACTTTTATTTCAAACATCTTCTTCTCTGAAACTACCCATCCAAATTTCATGAAACTTCACAGAAATGATCCTGCCATGGTCCTCTTCAGAATTTCTTGAAAGAATTTGATTCCTTCAAAAACTCTGGTTGCCATGGCAACAAAACTGAAAAATATTAGAAATCTTTAAAACTTTTCTTGTCTGAAACCATAAGGCATAGGGCTACCAAATTTGGCATGTAGCTTTATGTAGTAGACCTCTATCAAGTTTCTTCAAAATATAGCCCTGGGGTCAAAATTGGCTCTGCCCCAGGGGTCACAAGTTTTACATAGGCTTATATAGAGAAAACTTTAAAAATCTTCCTGTACCTAGCCATAAGGCCTAGAGCTACAAAATTTTGCATGTAGCTATATCTAGTTGGCCTCTACCAAGCAGGCCAAAATTTTAGCCCTGGGGTCAAAATTGGCCCCGCCGCAGGGGTCACAAGTTTTACATAGGCTTACATAGTGACAACTTAAGAAATCTTCCTGTTTTTATTTATTTATTTATTTTTTTTTTTATTATTATTTTTTTTTTAAATTAGCCTTGCATCAGGGGTCTTATGTTTTAAGAGGCTTCATATTGACAAAACTTGAAAATCACCTTATTTATAACCATACAGCATAGACTTGTATTATTTTGGCATGTGGCTTTATCTTGTGGACATCTACCAGGGTTCAAGTAATTATAGCTCTGGGATCAAAAATGGCTTTGCCCTGCGGGTCTCAACTTTCACATGTGCTTTTACAGAGAAAACTTTGTAAGTCTTCATTTTGAAACCATTTGGCTTAGAATTGAAATGCTTAGTATTTATGGTTAATTTTTATAAGCCAGTGGAGCGATACAGGGCTATCATGGCCCTCTTGTTAATTTAGAAAGTAACACATTTTCTGCTCGGATAAACTCCAATGTCAGAAATTGTGTTTCTTTCAAATTAACTCTTTACCACACAATCCCAACTTTTAACAACCCTAGAAAGGAAGCCTTTTGAAAACATTGTGGGAAAAGGAGAAAATGCTGGTAACCAGCATTATCTCCTTTTTCCAAATGTTTTCTACCCGTCCCATAACAAATTTGTAAGTCACATTTAATTTGTCGTCTGCAAATGCTTTAAATTTGGACTAGTCTAAAATTATGTCGTTTGGTAAAGAGTTAAGAAAAATGTCTGATAATGATGCTAAGATTGCAATTAATAACAGGCTAAAATATGAATCAGTAATAAAGAACTGGAGTAAGTCTCAAAAAGAGATGACATAGTTATCTTTCTTTGTAGAATCCATGACCTATATAATCCTGGCTGTTGGCGGCACTATTGTGATCTTTTGTGTTCTTACCAGTCTTGTCTGCCTTTGGAGGAGAAGAAGAAATGAGTCGGCTGTATGATATTTGTTTTGTAAATTTGGACTACTCAATCACAAATTTGGGACCTCTTTAATGAGACAGTTTTGATCCCATTGGAGGCTCCACCTTTTCTCAATTTTAAGCTCTCATTTCCTTACACTACTATTCACATTCTTAACTTTTTCATCTAAAACTTTGAGTAGGCAGGGATTGCCCAGCCACTCAATATTATACTTTATGCACATTATCAGTTACACATAACCTTTCTTCATTTAAAGACTTCTGTATTATCAATTTAAGACTGTTCAAATCTTTTTTATCGCAATCTTAACATCATTATTCAAAACTTGTTTGAGTTGATAGGGATTGCCCTGTTGCTCAATTATATCTTTTATGCATACTAAGATCACACATAATCCTTCTTAAATCAACTCTTTTACTGTCAGCATGTCTTAAATCTTTTTAGCTAAAAAATCCGCCTTAATCGTTCCTTCAACACAGATATGCGCGTTAAATGACCAAAGCTGTCGATGCGAACAACATTCATTCATTCAATCACAAATTTACATGTTGTTACCCTTCCGAACTGAACATAGCTGAAGACAAGAAATTTGAAATTGGCAAAAATGGGCTGTTTATCTCAGATAGAATAGAAAATATTGTGGGAAAAGGAGAAAATGCTGGTGACCAGCATTTTCTCCTTTTCCCACAGTGTTTTCAAAAGCTTTCTTTGTCCGGGTGATTGAAATCAGAATGGTGTGGTAAAGAGTTAACCCTTTACCACGCAATCCTGAGCTTTACTGACCCTGATGAAAAAGCCTCTTGAAAACATTGTTTGAAAAGGAGAAAATGCTGGTAACCAGTATTTTCTCCTTTTTCCACAATGTTTTCTGCCATATTAAATACAAATTCGTCCATTTGAGCCACATTAAAATTGTCGTCTGCAAATGCTTTCAATTTGGACATGCCTAAATTTTTGTTGTGTGGTAAAAAGTTAACTCCATCAGATGAAAAAGTTTTAGACTTAAGCCTTTACCACACAATTCCGACTTTTAAGGACCCTAAAAGAGAAGGCTTTTGAAAACATTGTGGGAAAAGGAGAAAATGCTGGTAACCAGCATTTTCTCCTTTTCCCATAATGTTTTCTACCCTGTCAAAGAAAAATTGCACCAGCTACATTGAAATTGTGGTCTGCAAATGCTTTCGATTTGGACAAGGCTAAAATTTTGTCGTCTGCTTATATCATTAGAGTCATAATAATTGCCATATTTTTACATGGTATAAATAAAATTTCTTTCTATTTTGTAAACATGATTGTTTACATTTGGACTTTATTGGGACTTTAAATAACTCTTTACCGAACAACAAAATTTTAGAGTTGTCTAAATTGACAGCATGGCAGCTAACAAATCAATGTGGCTCAAATGTAGAGTATTCTTCTTGAAAGGTTAGAAAACAGTGTGGGAAAAGGAGAAAATGCTGGTTTCCAGCTACCGGCATTTTCTCTTTTTCCTACAATATTTTCCGAAGGCTATTTTCTCAGGGTCGTAAAAACTCAGGATTGTTTGACAAACAGATAATCCTTGACAGAATGCTGCAAAACAATAATTCCCAACATTAACCTGTTACCACACAATCCCGACTTTTAACGACCCTGAGAAAGAAAGCTTTTGAAAACATTGTAAGAAAAGGAGGAAATGCTGGTAACCAGCATTTTCTCTTTTTCCTACAATGTTTTCTAGCCTACCCATAGCAATTTTCAATTTTTAAGTGGCATTTATTTTGTCGTCTGCAAATGCTTCCAATTTGAACAAGACTAAAATTTTGTCGTTTGGTAAAGAGTTAACATAGTTTGAGAGCATTATTCTCTAGACATCAATCAGGGTCCGTATTCACCAAACATTCTTAAGAACTGTTCTTTGTCTTATTCTCCAAGATTTTCCAGATTTGAAAGTAACACAACTTCCGATTGGCTAAACCATTTGGTTTAGCCAATCAGAAGGTGTGTTACTTTCAAACTCAGAAAATTCTGGAGAATAAGTCTAAGAACAGTTCATAAGAATGGTTGGTGAATACAGACCCAGGAGTGCATATACATGTATTCATAATTCACTGAATTTATACAGAGTAAAGAAAGTTCTTAAAACCTAATATGAGCATTTTTTCCATCTGTCTCATTCTTTTTAAGAGTTATTTAATTTTACACTATACCACACAATCCCGACTTTTAACGACCCTGAGTAAGAAGCCTTTTGAAAACATTGTGGGAAAAGGAGAAAATGCTGGTAACCAGCATTTTCTCCTTTTCCCACAATGTTTTCTACCCAATCAAAGAGAAATGCAATCATTCCAGCCACATTGAAATTGTCGTCTGCAAATGCTTTCAATTTGGATGGATCTAAGATTTTGTTGTGTGGTAAAGGGTTGAGATATGGATTGTAATGGATCAACTTCTGTGTATTAGGGTGACGAGAGCCCGATGTCCATCACACCTGTCCAGCTGTCCCCATGTGGAATGGTGCCCAATTCAAACTACAGCCGATTGTTCTCAAACAGCTCAACAGTATCAGCTTCCAGCACAACCTATGTGGTAAGACAATTTAACTCTTTACTGAATGGTAATTATTCAGATTTGTCCAGACGGAAAACCTTTGCAGATGACAAATCAAGTGTGGCCTGAATGATGAATTTGTCTCTGAAAGGGTTAAAAACATTGATGGAAAAGGATGAAATGCTGGTTATCTGCATTTTCTGCTTTTCTTAAATGTTTTCAAATGACTTCTGTCGGGTGGTTAAAACTTTGGATTGTGTGGTAAAGGGTTAATTATGTATTAAAAAACATCTTACGAACATGAAAGTTTTTTAACAAATGCATAGCTCAAATACAAGCCGCCCCGGCTGGGATTCGA
Source organism: Tridacna gigas (assembly GCA_945859785.2). Classification (NCBI taxonomy): domain Eukaryota; kingdom Metazoa; phylum Mollusca; class Bivalvia; order Cardiida; family Cardiidae; genus Tridacna; species Tridacna gigas. Next base: position 34,628,225 of record OX244044.2, read on the forward strand.
ACGCGTGCGGCAAATATCCTCGTTTATTGAGGCTTAAAAGACCAATACACTAAGCCCTGAGCTAAAGAGAATTCTCCCTAATGCAGTTGTCAGATATTGATTTTCTACGGGAAGAAGCAATGCTGTAAGGAAGGAGTGATCTCCTGTAACACATGTCGTCTTAAGTCATCATTTGGTGACAGAAAGCCTTATTAGGCAGTAAGTCTATTAATTAGACAGCAAATAGCTCAATGGCCAATAAAGGGCAATCTTATAGACAACAAATGGCTCACTGACCAATCCTGGACAAGCCCCCATCTTACGAACATGAACGTTCGCAACAAATGCATAGCTCAAATACAAGCCGCCCTGGCTGGGATTCGTACCTGTGCTGCAAATATCCTCATTTATTGAGGCTTAAAAGACCAATACACTAACCCCTGAGCTAAAGAGAATTCTCCCTAACCAGTTGTCAGATATTGATTTTATATGGGAAGAAGCTATGCTGTAAGGAAGGAGTGATCTCTGGTAACAAACGAAATTTAGACTCTTCGATATTGAAAGCTTTTGCAGACTGCATATTAAATTTTCCTCATTATTTTGGGATTTGCTGTTGGAAGGGAAGAAACAGTGAAAAACAGTAAAAACCTAGGGGCCCATGAGGGCCTGAATCGCTCTCCTGGCAGTGATTTTGCTCATTTTCTAGCATACATCATGAAGTCATGATGCAAACAGAAAAAAAGATAAATGAGCACACAAAAAATGGGGGGGGGGGTTGCAAATGGGCTTGAACCTGCTGAGTTGAGTAAACAAGACTGGTCATCAAGTGGCTGCATTTCCTAAACTGATAGCTGGATTCCCTTCATTTTCAATAGGGTTCAATCCCTTGATAATACAAATAATCTTTGAAAGTTTCAAAAGAATTGGATAAAAAAAAATACAAAACTTTATCATGTTACCAAGAAATTAAAATTTTATACTTTAAATGGCTACTTTTCCCTTACTAATTGTCAAACTCAGTACTGTATGATAAAGGGTTAAGCAGTTTTAGACCTGTGCAGTCCACTGAATGTTTTGCAGAATAAATCAATGTTGAAAGTTGGAAAGTTGCTCGGGCGTGGTGCTTTTGGCGAAGTGTATGAAGGGTTCTCTGGTGACGTGGAAGATGGAAACAAAATGGTGGCCATCAAGATGATAAGAGGTTTGTTCTATGGGCACTCGGGCTCAATTTGTCTGTTTGTATTGGAGTTTAACACAGTTTTAACAGCTTAAGTCAAATCACGGCAGTCACTGTTTCCTGGCTTTGTAACACCGGTACTGTTACACTTTCTTTCCAAGCCACTGACTACTTTTCTCACATGCATCGGAGGTGAGAGGCGAAAAATCACCGGGAAGTAAGCTTGCTTCAACTGGATTTCAAACCCACAACCACCAGGTAACGAGTCAGATACACTAACCACTTAGCTGCCCGGCTGAGATCTCGAACTCAAAAGCGAGTAAGAAGATGTATAACCCGAACAGCTAATTTCATATCCAAACAATCCTGTGTTTTAACCCTTTCCCAAACGACGAATTTTGGACTGGTCCAAATTGAAAGAGTTTGCAGATGGCAATTTTAATTTGATGAAAATGGCAGAAAGTTCTCAAAAAGGGTAGAAAACACTGTGGGAAAAGGAGAAATTGCTCGTAACGAGCAATTTCTCCTTTTCCCACAGTGTTTTCAAAAGACTTGTACTGCAGACAACCAGGGCTTGTTTGGGAAAGGGTTAAGGACCTTAAAGTAAAAGATTTTTGAAAACATTTATGGACATGGAAAAAGGGAGTAAACAGTATTTTCTTTGTTACCCACATGTTTTCTGTCATACCAAAAATAAACCAAATCATTTGAGCCACATTTAATATGTCATCTGCTGACACTTTTACCCTTAACCCTTTCCCAAACAAGCCCTGGTTTTCACGTGTCTGCAGTACAAGTCTTTTGAAAACACTGGGAAAAGGAGAAATTGCTCGTAACGAGCAATTTCTCCTTTTCCCACAGTGTTTTCTACCCTTTTTGAGACCTTTCTGCCATTTTCATCACATTTAAAATTGTCGTCTGCAAACTCTTTCAATTTGGACCAGTCCAAAATTTGCCGTTTGGGAAAGGGTTAAAGCACCTTTCACAACTAAATTTGCCTTTGCAGCCAGTGTAGATCAAGATCAGACTCCACAAAATGTGCAGTATAATCTTTGATCTACACTGTCTGCTTTCCTGAGATATTCTGGACAAAAGCAACTTTGAAATTGCAGGTTTTTGAGTCTTCTTTCTAGACTGAAAGTATCTGGTTTTTTTTTTTTTTGGCACTTTAACCCTTTCCCAAACAAGCCCTGGTTTTCACGTGTCTGCAGTACAAGTCTTTTGAAAACACTGTGGGAAAAGGAGAAATTGCTCATAACAAGCAATTTCTCCTTTTCCTACAGTGTTTTCTACCCTTTTGGAGAACTTTCTGTCATTTTCATGGAATTTAAAATTGTCGTCTGCAAACTCTTTGAATTTGGACCAGTCTAAAATTTGTCGTTTGGTAAAGGGTTAAGGCTTAATAAAGAAAAGTTACAAATTTTGTTGTTGGTAAAGGCACAGTTTAGAATCACATTGTTTTGGTTTTGATATACTGCCCAGGCAAGGGTTAAATTTTGATGATATGCTAAGGTAAATTTCTTGTCTACCTTTAGCGCTTAATTTTAGTGATGGATCTATGCATCAGTCCAGCAAACTTATGTTCAGACTGAATGACACCATGATGGTGTCATAAAGATTCACATCCCTTGCAAACAGCTTGGCAGTGAATTTTAAACTTTGAGAGTAGAAACCAAAAATGTTATCGGGTGTTTGGCAAGAGTACAATTTTTTATGAAACCAACATGGCATCGTTAAATCCAGACACAGGTTCACAGGAATATGGCATCACCTGACCATGTGATCTGTCCAAGTTTTGGTCATCTTCCTTCCGATCCACATTTCTATTCCCAATTGAATAAGTGCAGTGTGCAAGATCTGTTGCTCTGTTTTAAGTATTTTTAGCTCACCTGAGCACAAAGTGCTCAGGATGAGCTATTGTGATCACTCACCGTCCGTCGGCGTCCGTCGTCCGTCCGTCCGTCCGTTGTCCGTCCGTCCACATTTTTTTGTTTACGCTCTAGCATCTACAAATATTAACCAATCAGCACCAAACTTGGTCAAAATGTATATGACCATAAGATCTCGGATGAGTTCGATTATGGGTGTAATCGGACCAGAACAACTGGAGTTATTTGCCCTTGAATTAGAAAAAATGCTATGTTTGACTTTGTTTACACTCTAGCATCTACAAATATTAACCAATCAGCACCAAACTTGGTCAAAATGTATATGACCATAAGATCTCGGATGAGTTCGATTATGGGTGTAATCGGACCAGAACGACTGGAGTTATTTGCCCTTGAATTAAAAAAAATGCTATATTTGACTTTGTTTACACTCTAGCATCTACAAATAATAACCAATCAGCACCAAACTTGGTCAAAATATATATGACCGTAAGATCTCGAATGAGTTTGATTGTAGGTCTAATAGGACCAGTTATTGCTGTGTCATGGAAAAAGGGGGCTTGACGTATATTTTCATTGTGGACCAATATCTCTTTAACTACAGGACAAAATGTCATGAAACTTCATCCTCTTATTGTTTATTGCAAGCCACAGACAATAGTTATTTGTTTTTATTTCATGAAACGCCATGTCATGAAAAAAGGGGGCTAAATGTTTAATTTCGTCATGGACCAATGACCATCTGTTTGGCCATCTTTCAGTACAGATATCTTCTAAAATCCTTGACAAAAATTAATAGAAATTCATGCAGGTGTTGCTAATGATCTCTGCTGATATTTATTGTTTTTTTTTGTTTTTTTTTTCCTTTTTTATATCAAATACTGTCTCATAGGAAAAAGGGGCTTCATGTATATTTCTGTTAAGGATCAATATACATGTATCTTCAACTCAAAATCCTGGACAAAAATTTGTGAAACTTCATACATGTGTTCCTTATGATAGTCCGCCAATATCATTAGTTTAGCTTTTTAGCTCACCTGAGCACTGTCCGTTGTCCGTCCGTCCGTGAACAATTGCTTAAAAAATCTTCTCCTCTGAAACCGCCAACAGATTTCTGTGAAACTTCACAGAAATGATCCTTAGGTGATGCACTTTCAGAATACTTCAAAGATTTGAATTCCATGAAGAACTCTGGTTGCCATGGCAACCGAGAGAAAAAACTCTAAAAATCTTCTTGTCCCAAACCGTAAGGGCTAGAGCTTTCATATTTGGCATGTAGCATCATCTAATAGCCCTCTACCAAATACTTCAAATTATGGCGCTGTTCTTGAAATTGGCCCTATGTTGTGGGTTCTCGGATTTCACATAGAGATGAAAGAGGGAAATCTTTAAAAATCTTCTTGTTTACACTCTAGCATCTACAAATATTGACCAGTCAGTACCAAACTTGGCCACAATGTATATGCCCATAAGGTCTCGGATGAGTTCGATTTTGGATCAAATCCAATCAGAACATCAGGAGTTATTTGCCCTTGAATTTGCAAAAATTACTGAATCTGACTTTGTTTACACTCTAGCATCTACAAATATTACTCAATCAGCACCAAACATTGTCAAAGTGTGTGTGATCATAAGATCTCAGATTAGTTCAATTATGGATCTAATCGGACCAGAACTGTCTGAGTTGTCTGCCCTTGAATTAGAAAATTTGCCATATTTGACTTTGTTTACACTCTAGCATCTGCAAATATTGACCAATCATTACCAAACTTGGTCAAAATATATATTCCCATAAGGTCTCGGAAGAGTTCAGTTATGGGTCAAATTGAACCAGAACACCCTTGAATTGGACAAAATTTCCATATTTGACTTTGTTTACACTCTGGCATCTACAAATATATACCAATCAGTACCAAACTTGATAAAAAGTTATATGACCATAAGATCTTGGATGGGTTTTGAGTATGGGTCGTATTAGACCCAAACAACATGAGTTATTTGCCCTTCAATTAGAGTTGCTGTATTTGACTTGGTTTACTCTGTAGCATCTACATGTATATATAATGCAAACTGAAAAATCTTTATGTTTAAACCCAAAATGCCTAGAGCTATGATACTTTGCATGAAGCATCACCTTGTGGACCTCAAGAAATTTTGCACACAAGATGCCCCTGGGATCATTACAGGTCCAGCCGCGGGGCTTAGACGTTTGTACTTAGGTATCTTTCGTGCAATTATAAGAAAATTTTGTGGGTAACCAAAGGCCTAGACCTCAGTTAAAGTTGTGAGTTGTCTCTCTTTCATAATCATTTGGCCCTGAACTTCAGTATTTGGTATTTATCTTCATTGTTAACCTGTACTGCTTAGTACTCAGGTGAGTGATATAGGACCATCATGGTCCTCTTGTTGGAGTTATCTCTGTGTTATTTTGGGTTTGGAAAATGGAAGTTATTCATTGAGAATGCACCAGGTGAGGGTATTTGTCCACCTGCAACAGTTCTAGTTTCCTTTTCCACAATGTTTACTACCCTTTCAAAGATGAATTTCAATTTTTGAGTGAGGTTTAAAATTTTTTAATGTTTTCAATTTAGACAAGCCTGAATTTTGTTGTCTGCTATAGATTTAACTCTTTGCCAAGCAACAAAATTTCAGACACATCGCTATTCAAATGATTTGCAGACAACAAATCAAATTTGGCTCAAAGGCACTGATTTAACTTGGAAAGGATAGAAAACATTTTAGAACAAGGGGAAAATGCTGCTTATCATCATTTTCCCCTTTTTCCACAATGTTTTCAAAGGCCTTCTGTCATTAGGGTGGTTAAAACTTGGGATCGTTCGGTAAAGAGTTAACTCTTTACCACAGGACAAAATTTTAGACTGGTCCAAATTGAAAGCAATTGCAGACGACAAATTAAATGTGACTCAAAAATTGAAATTTGTTATGGGAAAGGTAGAAAACATTGTGGGAAAAGGAGAAAATGCTGGTTACCAGCATTTTCTCGTTGTCCCACAATGTTTTCAAAAGGCTTCTTTCTCAGGGTCGTTAAAAGTCGGGATTGTCTGGTAAAAAGTTAAATGCTTTGATTTGTCTTTGAAAGGATAGAAAACATTTTAGAACAAGATTAAACTGCTGCTTATCATCATTTCCCCTTTTTTCACAATGTTTTCAAAGGCCTTCTTTCTTTAGGGTCATTAAAACTCGCGATTGTTCTATAAAGAGTTAAGTCCCTTTTCATGCTTTACCTATTTTCATTGCACAGAAACTTCCAGCTTACAGGATTATGAAGCACTGGAACACGAGTTCAAACAGCTGACACAGATAGATAAACATTCCTATATCATTCAGGTCTTCAGCATTGGGAAAATTGATGGTAAGTTTCTGGTGTTTTTAGCTCACCTGAGCACAAAGTGCAGAAGGTGAGCTTTTGTGATCGTGCTGTGTCTGGCGTCCATCGTGCATCATCCGTCATCCGTTGTTCAGTCGTCAACATTTACCTTGTGTGCACTCTAGAGGCCACATTTTCAGCCAGATCATTATGAAACTTGGTCAGAAAATCAATGATAAGTTTTTTAATGTTTTTTTTTTTTTTCCTCATCAAAATTGAAAGAAAGGATGGAAAAAAAAAAAAAAAAAAAACAGGAAAGATAATGATAAAAACTGAAAGATTTGAAGAAAAATATCCTGACATGGTTACCGCACAATCCCGAGTTTTAATGACACTGGGAAATTAGACTCTTGAAAACAGTATGGGAAAAGGAGAAAATGCTGGTAACCAGCATTTTCTTCTTTTCTCACAGTGTTTTCTAACCTTTCGGAAACAAGTCTAATCAATTGAGCCACAATTTATTTGTCGTCTGCAAATGCTTTCAATTTGGACCAAATCTTGTGTGGTAAAGATTTAAGGAATCAAAGCGGAAAAAAGGTTGTTTTCTTGTAAATAGATTAACCCTTTACCACACAATTCTGAGTCTTATCAACCTTGACAAAAAAGGCCTTTGAACGCCTTGTAGATAAAGCAAAGCAGAAAAGAAGTTGTTTTCTTGTAAATGGAATAACCGTTTTCCACAAAATGGCAACTTTTAATGACCTGGAGGAGAAAGGCCTTTGAAAATATTGTAAGAAATGTTTTATACTCTTTCTATGACAAGTCCCATCATTTCAGCCATGTGTAATTTTTCGTCTGTAATGGCAGTCAATTTCGGACAAGGCAAAATTTTTGACATCTGGTAAATTGTGAAGCATTAGAATACATGTATTATGAATAAGAAATATCTTTAAAAAAAAAGACAAATGACATAAATTTGCCATCAAATAGGCAGGGGCTCTTACAATAAACATGTCTAAATTTTTACCAAAGTCACAAATTTCTATTCATTCATTTGTTATTCACGAATTTTTATTCATTCATTTGTTATCAGTACCAAAAGTAGGTCAAAAGCCAGCACATTTCGGCTACGCCAAAAAAAAGTATGTTAGTAAATGTTTTCCTAGACTTTTTACAAGTGATCAGTCATATGCTTTCTGAAAGAACACTGTAACAGACAATTTTGACAGCCTCTGTTTGAAATACATGTATGTATAATTAATATGAATTAACTTTTTACAAAACAACAAAATTTTAGAATGGTCCAAATTGAAAGCATTTGCAGAGGACAAAATAAATGGGACTGAAAAAATTGAAATTTGTTATGAGTAGGTTAGAAAACAATGTGGGAAAAGGAGAAAATGCTGGTTACCAGCATTTTCTCCTTTTCCAACAATGTTTTCAAAAGGCTTCTTTTACAGGGTCGTTAAAAGTCGGGATTGTGTGGTAAAAGGGTTAACTGTTTTTCTTTGATAATTCCACGTATTAATGAACCTGAGAAAACATTGTTAAAAAGGAAAGAATGCTGGTAACCAGGATTTTCTCCTTTTCCTACAACGTTTCCTGTCCTATCAAAGACATAGGAGCCACATTTAATCTATGATCTGCAAATGATTTAGACAAGTCCAAAATTTTGTTGTATGGTATCTTTAGAGTTAACCCTTTACCAAACAGTCCTGTGTTTTGATGACCCTGAGGAAGAAGCCTTTTGAAAACATTGCGGGAAAAAGAGAAAATGCTGGTAATCAGCATTTTCTCCTTTTCCCACAATGTTTTCAACCCTTTCAAAGAAAAATTGCACTGTTTGAGCCACATACAAATTGTCATCTGCAAATGCTCTCAATTTTCTGACAAGGCTAAAATTTTGTTGTCTGGTAAAGGTTTTACCCTTTACAAGATACTCCACTGTTCTACCAACCCTGAAGGAAAGGCTCTTCTCCCAAAAATAAAAATCATCATGTGGGCTAGTTTTAATTTGTTGTCCGTAAATACTTTCCATTTTGATGTGCCAAGAATTTTTGTTTGTCTCCTAAAAGATTAACCCCTAGAGCACCGAATAAACCCAACAGAAATTTTTATCCTGGAAATACAACTCAAATAATTGAAATAAAGCGGTTGCTTTTGTCTACTGAATAAAGGGGACAGTGTAGATCAGAGATCAGGTTGCACATTTTATCCTGTCACCTCTTATAAATTCCGTTGTATAACAGGGGGTCATATAAACTTGGTGATATACGGTCACTTGACCACGTGACTAGGTTTATTATGTCATTTGGTCACGTGATCAAGGTTTATTAGGCTAGTTGGTCATGTGACCAGCCGGAACTCCTTTTTTAGGTGCCGGTACACGAAATCAATATTTCAAAGTAAAATTATCGCTTAAAATTCGATGCACATGTTGACTTTTCTTATTATTTAAAATAAAACTGAATTCTTCTGAGGGTTTACGTCACGTTTATGACGTAGTCAGTATCATTCATGAGGTCATTATTACAGCTGCATACCAAAAGCGCCATACAGTTCGCCATACAAGTGTGTGGTTTTTTTTTTTTTTCATAGTGCGAAAGATGTCAATACGTGCCTTAATTTTGAGCGAAATATTCTATCTAGTTGGATTTATGTTTGTAAATGTGAAACAGGATAAACAGAATAGTGTTGTGGATTGGAAAATTTGAAGAATAGACTGTAGATAGTGTCTTTGATCCCAGAAAATTTTGTCAGGCTCGGCTCGGGAATTTTATGGTATCAGTACCATAAGATATTGAATAAAAAGTACGGTCTTTGTATCATGTTTGTTGGCTTTTTTTTTTTTGTTTTGTTTTGTTTTGTTCATTTACATTACGTGTCAGGATAAATAGAATAGATGGTTGGTGTCTTGGATGGTTTAAGTTTATCGGGCTCCTGAAATTATCTAGTTCGCCTTTGGCTCACCAGATAAATTCCTCCGCCTTGCCCGATAAACTTAACCCATCCAAGACACCAACCATCTATTCTCTATTTGTGCAGCCTGATCTTGATCTACATTGGCCACAAAGGCAAGTGTAGTAGTGAAAGGTGCTATAAGGGTTAATATGTCAAATAATTGTGACAAATAGAGAATTTGCTTGTCACAAGCAGTTTTATCTTTGCCTAAAGGAATTTGAAAAAAGCCTTTTACAAGCTCCAAGAACTTATCTGCAAATGGTTATGTACCTGTTGACAAGTAGTTATTGGAATCTAACTGAACTGTACTGTATCAGAGCTCCAGATAGAGGGAGTGAATTTGATTATAGAACTGAAAATATTAATTATTCTCAACTAAACCCTATGTTATGGGTACTCATTAAAATTGTCTCATCGAGACGGTTTTAATGAGTGCCCACAACATAGGTTTTGGAAGAGAAATAATGGATTTAGAATGCCATCACTCCCTCTTACCTGGAGCTCTGCTGTATGACTGGCAGGTTCCTATGTGATGGTCATGGAGATGGCTGAATATGGAGACTTACTCACGTATCTACGTAAAATGTATGAGAGAGAAGATCATGTTATCAACAGCCTAGATAGCTCCGAAGAGAAATATTACCTTTTGAATGACCAGCCTCGTCTATTCTCCTTCATGTGGAATGTTGCAAAAGGCATGGAGTATTTGTCACATCTAAAGGTATGAAAAATAATGGTCTGGGTCCGTATTCACCAACCATTCTTACGAACATTCTTAGTCTTATTCTTCAAGATTTTCTAGATTTGAAAGTAACACAACTTCTGATTGGCTAAACCACATGATTTAGCCAATCAGAAGTTGTGTTACTTTCAAATGTAGAAAATTCTGGAGAATAAGACTAAGAACATTCTATTCTCCTTCATGTGGAATGTTGCTAAAGGCATGGAGTATCTGTCATGTCTAAAGGTATAAAAAGAAATTGTCCAATTTTCATTGGCTTCTTGTCTCAGATAGATTGCTTGTAAGGTTGGCAGTTTTCAAAGAAAACATAAGGTGTTCTCATAGCCCTGTCATTGATACCTGCCTCTGCTTTGTCACTGTATGAAAAATTTTAACATTTTTAGCTCAGCTGTTTTCAAAGAAAACATCGAAGTATTTTCTTATCCTTGGTGTCCTCATTGGTGTCTGGGTCTTCGTCGTTGTGTGAAAACTTTGACATTTTGTAATATCTCTCTTATTTCTGAAGATATTTGCTTCAAACTTGGACAAGTTTTCAACTGTTGAAAGGGGAACCTATACAATAAGGGCAGATATCCATCAAAGTATTTTGACATAGTTATGCCCCTTTTTCAACTTAGAATTTTCACTGAAAGTCAAACAACTGCAGCCGAGCATTGGCACCCACATGTGGTGCTCTTGTTTTATCATGTCTCTGTCATTGCTAAGGGTAATTTATCCAAACTTGGGATAGCTGTTACCTGTTAAAACAAGAACCCATGCTGGAGGGGCAGGTAACTCAAATATTTTTCACATAATTATTCCCCTTTTATATCTGGAATTTTCATTATGGAAAAAAGAGAAAATGACGGGGTGATATTTTTGTCCATAGGGATTTAAAAACGTAGACTATATGGTTGAATATCAAATTATTGCCAAATAAATATTACCTTTTCCACCCCGTCATTAGGCAGCTTTTAAGAACATTGTGGTATAAGGACACTTCCAGTGCAGGCTGATCTCTATCTGAACAGCCTACAAAAGCAGCTGTAACATTCTAGCCTTCCAAGAGAGCGGGTTTGTATACATGTATTTTGTCAATGCAGATTCTGCATCGAGATTTGGCTGCCAGAAATATCTTGCTGTGCAGTGGACCTGTAGCCAAGATTGCAGACTTTGGTTTATCGCGTGATCTTTATGAATCAGGCTACTACTACCAAGATTCTCAGGTAAGAGGATACTATGTTGACAAGATAATGATGATGATAAACACTTTATACCTTACCACATAATCCCAAGTTTTAACAACCCAGATAAAGGAAGCTTTTTAAAACATTGCCGGGAAAGAAAATGCTGGTAACCAGTATTTTCTCCTATCCCATGATATTTTCTACTTAGTTTTAGGCAAGATTCATCATTTGAGCCACCTTAGATTTGTCGTCTGCAATTGCTTTGAATTTGGACATGTCAGAATTTTGTCTCATGGTATAAAGAGTTAATGATACTAGAAATAAAATTTGTTCTAGAAGTTTCACCAAGTTATCTCCCTTTTTTTTTTACTAAATTAAATAGAAGTCCTTTTAACTCTTACCAAACGACAACATTTTGGATATTTCCAAATTAAATGAATTTGGAGACGACAAAATAGATGTGACTCAAAAGCTGAAATTTGTTTTGGAAAAGATGGAAAACATCATAGGAAAAGGAGAATATGCTGGTTACCAGCATTTTCTCCTTTTCCCACAATGTTTTTTAAAGTCCTCTTTCCCAACGCTGTTAAAAGTCGAGATTGTGTGGTAAAGGGTTAAGTAAATAGAAATCGTTATAAAAGATAGATAAAAGTTACTGTCATACAAATTTAATGCAAATGCATACCCACATGTGACATTTTTATTGGAACATCAAAAGAAAAATAGTGATTGCTCGTTACAAGTGATGGCTCCACTTTTCATCAGGTAGTCTGTGTCGTTTACAACAAAAACTTTCCTTTCCTGAATACAGTCAGGCCTTCTCTAAAGATAATCTGTACCAAGCAACCAACTACTTTTAGAAACAACTGTGAAGGTTATGCACTGCTTTGTAACTTGTACTGAAAGACCCCCTGTAGGAGGACATAGTTTTTTCATGGTTCTCTTTGGTGATCTTTGAATACAGGTTTTACTGCACCTCTGTTCTTGCTGGTTGCTGACATAAAAATATAGCCTGCGTAGGTTCAAGTTAAGGTCATGCATGGGTTTTGCTATTAAATAGCAAAGGTTTAGAAATAAAAATATTTCATTGAATAAATGAACAGAGAGAAAGCAATTATAATTTTTCTTAACTTTTTCTTAACTCTTTGCCAGGCGATCAAATTTAAGGATAGTCCAAATTGAAGCATTTGCTGACAATATATGTACTGTGTCTCATATGATGGCACTAGTCTTTAAAAGGATAGGAAACATTGTGGGAAAAGGAGAAAATGTTGGTTATCAACATTTTGTCCTTTTCCCACATGTTTTCAAAAGCCCTTTTCACCAGGGTTTGTAAAACCTGGGATTGTGTGGTAAACAGTTAATTCCAACTGCTGTTTTTTTTTAAGGTTCATTCTAATCATTTCTATTTTTATGGATCTTTTTGGCAAATTTTTACCAAAGGGAGGCAATTCCTTACCACTTTTGTAATGGAAAAAGTGTTTTTTTTACTTCTAAATGTTAATTCGCAGCAAAACTCAAAAATGTGGCTCGATTCAAGACACCAGCAGCCAAAAGAAGTAAACAATTTGAGAGTCAAAAGGCATATCTACAAATTTAATTTATACCATTGAATCCTGTACCACACAATCCTGACTTTTAACAACCTTCAGAAAAATGGCTTTTGAAAATATTGTGGGAAAAGGAAAAAATGCTGGTTAACAGCATTTTTTCCTTTTCTCACAATGTTGTCTACCCTTCCCAAAACAAATTTCGATTTTTCAGTCACATTTATTTTGTTGTCTGCAAATGCTTTCAATTTGGACTAGTCTAAAATTTTGTTGTTTGGTAAAGAGTTAGAAGCACGAGTCTCACAGTGTTTCACTACTGCCTACACCAAAGTTCCAGTGGCCAGCAGGAAAATGTATTGTAAAACCATAGGCCACTGAAATTCCATTGGTCTATCACGGGATAACGAAACTTTCCTTAGCAGACACAGTTACTATAAATAGCACATTGGCGACTGCCTCTATACCGTATATAGTAGGACAAGGTGTGCGACAAAATCGAAGAAAATAATTACCCCTCTCCCCTTTCAGAGCTAATATTTAACTGATAACAGAAAACTATACCTAGTTACCATTGCAGATGGGTACACAAATGATTTTTCATGTGTATGCTGAACTTCAAAAGTTCCAAATGGCTCTTGCGATCAAGCAATACTTCTGATCTAAAGAAAATTAAAAAGCTTCCTCATTTTCTGGATCGCCATGCGTAGACATCACACAGTTTATCATCCTGCAGCGAACTATAAATAAGATGTTTTTTTCAAACAAAGATCTAAATTTTTTTGTTGATATATTGATGAAAGTATTAAATTAGTATTTTGTCTGTTATAATTTATCTTTTCATCTAATCCAGTTTCACGGTTTTCATCTTCCATTTTGCATATTTTCAAACGCGTATTTACTGTTTATTGGTAAAAAATTTTGGCGTATCTTTTCATGTGAGTTATAACTCGCTGCTTCATAATGAATTGTGTGACGTCAGCGCATGGCGATCCGGAAAATATAGACGCTTTGTAAAATTTTTTAGATCAGAGCTATTACTTGATTGCAAGAGCCATTTGAAAATTTTGAAGGTCAGGGTACACAAGAAAAATCATTCCTGGACCCATCTGCAACGGTAACTAGGTTTATTTTTCCGTTTTTGACTAAATATTATCTCTGAATGGGGATGGGGATCAAATTTTCTTCGATTTCATTGCACACTTTGTTTTATTATATAGAATACAGAGGCAGTCGCCAGTGTGCTATTTATAGTAATGGTGTAAATGACAATTTGAGTGTTTTATGATATACAGACGATACACTAATCTGCAAAAGTGTTCGATGATTGACCAAGAAAATATATCCATACTTTTAAATGGTGTGAATTAAATTTGTCTGCAATTTGATTCCTGAATTGGGTACATTTTGTAGCTAGTGGGCTTTTAATTTTATGTAATTTTTGTGGCATTTGTCAAAGACAATGCCACTATGAGTTCAATACAGCATTTTGAAAATCGTAGTTTGTGCAAAAGCAAAGAAATTAAACCCAATGAAACTCAATTTTTCTGAGACAAAGAAATGTTTTGATTGCACTCAGATATGAAATTGAAAATGGCGTATTGAAACAAATTGGACTAGGCCTTCGATCATGGATATACTTCTTTTTTTATTAAAAAAATAGTTTGATCTGCTATGGCCTTCTATTGGTGTAATGATACACACAATCTTTGTTTGCTGACTGCCGGATTCCATGCTTGTTCATCCCAAAAGCAGTTCCTTCCTTGCATTATGTGTCCGTGGACTTGTTTCGCCTGGTCTTGTTCATCCCACAAGATTGCACTCTAATCTCATTTGATTGTGCATGACTATATATAGGTTGACTTTCCAGCAAATATTTTGAAACTAGTTCTGCTGTTTATTTTTCAAATTATTAATTCCACACAATGGCTGTCTTGACAAATGCCACACCAGTGCTTTCAGCACTTTGATTTAAATTTTTAATTACATCAAATTCCCATCACCCATACATAACCTTAATACATAAGCAATTAATCTCCACTTATTTATCTGTTTGATTAACCCTTTACTACACGGTCCCAACTTTTAACAACCCCAAGGAAGAAGGCTTTTGAAAACATTGTGGGAAAAGGAGAAAATACTGGTAACCAGTATTTTCTCCTTTTCCCACAATGTTTCCTAATCTATCAAGGGCAGATTTCATCATTTGGGCTACCTTTTATTTGTTGTCTGCAAATGCTTTCAATTTGGACCAGTCTAAAACTTTGTCGTTTGGTAAATGGTTAAGCAGAGACAATATTAACCCTTAGAGCACAAAATAAACTCAACGAACATTTTCATTCTAGAAATAAGACCCTTTAACCCTTTACCATACAATGATGCCTTTTAACGTCCCTAGGAAATAAGCCTTTTGAAAACATTGTGGGAAAAGGAGAAAATGCTGGTAACCAGCATTTTCTCCTTTTCCCACAATGTTTTCCACCCATCAAAGAGAAATTGCACAGTTTTAGCCACACTGAAATTGTCACCTGCAAATGCTTTCAATTTGGACAAGGCTAAAATTTTGTCGTCCAAAGGGTTAAAGAGCAATTTCAAGGTTACTATTGTCGTAATTGTCTCAACAAGGAGGACATTTTAGATCAAAGATCAGACTGCATATTTTGTGAAAGGCGCTTTAAAAGTTTATTTCACTGTTTAGTGGGAATATATTTGTGTATATCTTTATATAACCATGATATAAATATGCAGTTGAATCAAAAATACATACTGGAATGCACTTTTCAAAATGATTGAATAGTGAGATGATCATTTCCAAATATACTGAACCCGAGATCAAGTGGCAGCCTGTTGCTGTCTATTTTTGGAATCCAAAAATGACAAATAATCATATACTATGTCGATGTCTCAAGTGAATCCGAAAGATAAATTTTAATTGATTAATTGATATCAGGGGAGACTACCGTACAAGTGGCTTAGTCCTGAAGCCTTGATCAACGGAAAGAGCACACTAAAGAGTGATGTTTGGTCATTTGGTATACTGATGTGGGAAGTGGTGACCCTTGGAAGTAACCCCTACCCTGGAATCCCGCCCTCCATTCTTATAGACATGTATAGAAACTTGTACATCATGCCGCAGCCTCCTCTGTGCCCAGATGATATGTGAGTACTTAAAGGGAGATAATTTGATTTCTAGCACATCTGTTTTCTAAGAAAACGTCGAGGTATTGTCATAGTCCTGGGATAGTCATCTGCATCATCGTGCAAAAACTTGTACAGTTCTCGACATTTTATAATACCTCTATTATTATTGAAGACATTTGCTTCAAACTTGGATGAGTTGTTAACCCTTTACCACACGACAAAATTTTAGCCTTGTCCAAATTGAAAGCATTTGCTGACAACAATTTCAATGTGGCTCAAATAGTAAAATTTTTCTTTGATCAGGTAGAAAACATTGTGGGAAAGGGAGAAAATGCTGGTTACCAGCATTTTCTCCTTTTCCCACAATGTTTTCATAAGGCTTCTTTCCCAGGGGCGTCAAAAGGCGGTAAAGGGTTAATTATCAAAAGGGGATCTATTCAAGAAGGGCAGGTAACTATCAAAGTATTTTTGACAGAGTTATGCCCTATTCTCAACCTAGAATTTTTACTGAAAATCAAGCGCTTGCAGCTGAGCATTGGCACTGGCATGCGACTGGCATGCGATGCTCTTGTTAATCAAAATATAAATTTTGTTTTCCAATGTTTTTAGTTAGCTTCTAATCTGGATAAATAACAATGATAATTTCTAAACACCCTTTACCATATAAACCCAAGTTTTAACAACCCTGACTGAGAAGCCTTTTGAAAACATTGTGGGAACAAGAGAAAATGCTGGTATCCAGTATTTACCCCTTTTCCCATAAAGTTTTCAACCCTTTCACAGAAAAATCTTTTAATATTGAGCCACGCTTAACCCTTCACCACACAATCCTGACTTTTAAAGACACTGAGAAAGAAGTCTTTTGAAAACGTTGTGGGAAAAGGAGAAAATGCTGGTTACCAGCATTTTTTCCTTTTCCCACAATGTTTTCGACCCTGTTAAAGAAAGCTTGCACCTTTAGAGCCACTTTGAAATTGTCATCTGCAAATGCTTTCAATTTGTACAAGGCAAAAGTTTTGTCGTTCGGTAAAGGGTTAATTTGTTATGTTTTTGTGCTTCAAATTCAGACAAGAACAAAATTTTGTCGTCTGGTTAAGGGCTGATGCGTGATCAAATGACAAAATTTTAGACTAGAATCAAACTGAAAACATCTGCAAACAACATAATAAATAACATGTAACTTGTAGATTATTTCTTTGAAAGGATAGAAAACTTGGTGGGAAAATTTTTCCACAATAATTTCAAAGGCCTTCTTACTAAAAGTCGTTAAAAGGCGAGATTGTTTGGTAAAGCCATTAGAGTCAGCATGACTACCAGGTATCTATCCAGCCAGGAAGTCTGTCAGTCTGTCTATCTGTCTGTCCATTCTGATCAACATGTAAAGAAAGTTGTGAATGAAATAATAGCCCCCACCTCACCCCATTATGTTCATTAACTCTTTACCAAACAACAAAATTTTAGACAAGTCCAAATTCAAAGCATTTGCAGACTACAAAATAAATGTGACTCAAAAATTAAATTTTGTTCCGGGTAGGGTAGAAAACGTTGTGGGAAATGGAGAAAATGCTGATTATCAGTATTTTCTTCCCACAAAGTTTGCAAAAGTCCTTTTTCTTGGGGTCATTGAAACAAGGGATTGTGTGGTAAAGGGTTAAGTAAGCATGTGATAAACTCTTAAACAAATCAGTAATATTTTAGACTCAACAAAACTTAAAGCATTTGCAAATGACAAATCAAATGTGGCAGAAAAAATGGGATTTATCTCTGAATAAATAGCAAACATCATGGTAAAAGGAGAAAATACTGATTATCTGCACTTTCTCCTTTTTCTACAATGTTTTCAAAATCTTTCTCCTTTGGGGTTATTGAGGCATGGGATTGTGTGGTAAAGGGTTATACCATTTATCAATTAAGCACAGGATTTTGCGATCCGGTGGGAGAAGACCTTTAACTCTTTAATCGTCTATTATCTACACTTTCTCCTTTTTCTACAATGTTTTCAAAATCTTTCTCCTTTGGGGTCATTGAGGCATGGGACTGTGTGGTAAAGGGTTATACCATTTATCAATTAACCCTTTTCCAAACAACAAAATTTTAGACTGGACCAAATTGAAAGCATTTGCAGATGACAAATTAAATGTAGCTTAAGAGTGATTTATTTATTGGAAAAGGTAGAAAACATTTGGGAAAAGGAGAAAATGCTGGTTACCAGCATTTTCTCCTTTTCCTACAATGTTTTTAAAAAGGCCTCTTTCTCAGGGTCGTTAAATGTCGGGATTGTGTGATAAAGGTTTAAGCACAGGATTTTGCGATCCAGTGGGAGAAGACCTTTAACTCTTTAGCTAACGACTAACATTAGGAGTGGTCTAAATTAAATAGAAAGCATTTGCAGACAACAATTTAATTGTGGCTAGAATCATGAAATTTAGCTTGGAAAGGATAGAAAACGTTGGAAAAGGAGAAAATGCATTTTCTCCTTTTTGCACAATGTTTTCAAAAGCTTTTGGAAAAGGACAAAATTTTGAAAATGACCATTATCTCCTTTTCCACAATTGTTCTACCTTTTCAAAGAAATACTTAAATGTTTTCAAAAAGCTTTCTTCTCCCAGGATCATTGAAACATACATTTGAGCAGTGCTCCTTGAAAAGTGGGGGGGGGGGGTGATACATCTCTGAGATGAGTTATACCAAGCAAGTCATCACATAATTATGGGTTCATAAAATCCATTTTGGTTTTAGAATCAACCGGATCATGAAGTACACTAGGATAGCAGAAAATGTATCCAAAGCAAAAAATTTCAACAGAGGTCGGCCTATGCAGAGTGCACAGGCTGTCCTAGGTTGACACTTTTTGTAGATGCATTAAACCCCTTTTTCACAGAGCATGGCTCATTTGTTCATTCAAAAGTTAAAAGGTTAAATTTGTATGTAACATTCATTTTCATTTTGCAGTGCAAAAGTTCATCTCTTGATTTTTAGCTCACCTGAGCACAACATGCTCAAGGTGAGCTATTGTGATCGCCCTGTGTCCGTCGTCTGTCATCCGTCATCCGTCGTCCGTCAACAATTTCTTTAAACGTCTTCTTCTCCTAAACCACTAGGCCAATCTTGATGAAACTTGGCAGGGATGTTCCTTCGGTGAAGCTCTACCAAAGGAGTTCAAAGAATTGAATTCCACCCTTAACTCTGGTTGCCATGGCAACAAAAAGGAAAAAAATGCAAAATCTTTAAAAATCTTCTTCTCTGAAACTAGAAGGCGCAGAGCTTTGATATTTTGTATGTAGCATCTCCTAGTGGACCACTACCAAGTTTGTTCATTATGATGCCCCTGGGGTCAAAACTGGCCCTGCCCCGGGGGTCACAAGCTCGAACATAGTAACAAAGAAAGAAAAATTTAAAAATCTTCTTCTCTGAAACTTGAAGGCGTAGAGCTTTGATATTTGGTATGTAGCATCTCCCACTGGACTTCTACCAAGTTTGTTCATATGATGCCCTTGGGGTCAAAACTGACCCTGCCCCGGGGGTCACAAGTTTAACATAGGAACAAAGAAGGAAAACTTTAAAAACCTTCTCCTCTAAAACTGGAAGGCAAAGAGCTTTGATATTTGGCATGTAGCATCTCCTAGTGGACCTCTAATAAGTTTGTTCATATGATGCCCTTGGGGTCTAAACTGGCCCTGCCCCTGGGGTCACAAGTTCGAACATAGGAACAAAGAGGGAAAACTTTAAAAATCATCTTCTCTGAAACTGGAAGGTGTAGAGATTTGATATTTGGTATGTAGCATCTCCTACTCGTTTGTTCATATGATGCCCCTGGGGTCAAAAGTGGCCCTGCCCCGGGAGTCACAAGTTCGAAAAAAAGGAACAAAGAAGGAAAACTTTAAAAACCTTCTTCTCTGAAACAGGAAGGCGTGGAGCTTTGATATTTGGTATGTAGCATCTTCTAATGGACCTCTATCAAGTTTGTTCATATGATGCCCTTAGGGCAAAAACTGGCCCTGCCCCTAGAGTCACAAGTTCGAACATAGGAACAGAGAAGGAAAACTAAAAATCCTCTTCTCTGAAATTGGAAGGTGTAGAGCTTTGATATTTGGTATGTAGCATCTCCAAGTTTTTTCATATGATGTCCCTGGGGTCAAAACTGGCCCTGCCCTGGGGGTCACAAGTTAGAACATAGGATCAAAGAAGGAAAACTTTAAAAATCTTCCTCTCTGAAACAGGAAGGCGTGGAGCTTTGATATTTGGTATGTAGCATTTTCTAGTAGACCTCTACCAAGTTTGTTCATATGATGCCCTTGGGTTCAAAACTGGCCCTGCCCCGGGGGTCACAAGTTCGAACGTAGGAACAAAGAAGGAAAACTTTAAAATTCTTCTTTTCTGAAACAAAAGGCGTGGAGCTTTGATATTTGGTATTAGCATCTTCTAGTGGACCTCTACCAAGTTTGTTCATATGATCCTCCTCGGGTCAAAACTGGCCCCGCCCCAGGGGTCACAAGTTCGAACATAGGAACAAAGAAGGAAAACTTTAAATTTCTTTTTCTTTTAAACGGGAAGGTGTAGAGCTTTGATATTTGGTATGTAGCATCGCCTAGTAGATCTCTACCAAGTTTGTTCCAAGGATGCTGCTTGAGTCAAAACTGGCCCAGCCTCGGGGGTCACAAGTTCGAACATAGGAACAAAGAAGGAAAACTTTAAAATTCTTCTTTGAAATTGGAAGGCATAGAGGTTTGATATTTGGTATGTAGTGATTCTCTTCTAAGTTTGTTTGCCCATCTAAGCACAACAAGTTCATTGAGTTCAAAACTGGGTCATCTTGGGTCATAAACTAGGTCACTAGGTCAAATTAAAGAAATACCTTGTTGGCACTCTAGAGGCCACATTATATGCTCAATTGCCTTGAAAATTGGTCAGAAAATTTGTCTTTATAAAATCTCACATGAGTCTGAATTTGGGTCAACTGGGGTCATAAACTAGGTCACTGGGTCAAATTAAAGAAATACCTTGTTTGCACTCTGGAGGCCACATTTATTGCTCAAATGACCTGAAATTTGGCCAGAATGTTTGTCTTGATGAAATATCAGATGAGTTAGGATTTGGGTCACCTGGAACCATAACTAGGTCACTAGGTCAAATTAAAGAAATACCTTTTGGGCACTCTAGAGGCCACATTATATGCTCAATTGCCTTGAAAATTGGTCAGAATGTTTGTCTTTATAAAATCTCACATGAGTCTGAATTTGGGTCAACTGGGGTCATAAACTAGGTCACTTGGCCAAATTAAAGAAATACCTAGTGGGCACTCTAGAGGCCACATTTATTATTCAGTTGATTTGAAAATTGGTTAAAATGTTTCTTTTGATTAAGTCCAAGACCTGTTCAAATTTGGGTCACTGGGGTCATAATCTAGGTCACTAGGTCAAATTTAAGAAATACCTTTAGGGCACTCCAGAGGCCACATGTTTTGCTCAATTGACTTGAAAATTGGTCAGAATGTTTGTCTTCATGAAATATGAGTTTGAAATTGGGTCACCTGGGGTCATAGTTCACTTGGTCAAATTAAAGAAATACCTTTAAGGCACTCTACTCAGGTGAGTGATCCAGGGCCATCATGGCCCTCTTGTTTGATATTTTCTTGATATGCAATAATGTAGAAATGTTGGGATCATGGTGTTGATACAAAGTCCATGTCTTGATTATTGATATTTTCAAGATATGTCATAATGCAGAAATGCTGGGATGAATGTGCTTACACAAAGTCCAACTCTTGATTGTTTATATTTTCTTGATATGCTGTCATGCAGATATGTTGGGATTATGGTGTTGACACAAAGTCCATGTCTTAATTATTTTATGTTTTCTAGATATGCTATCATGCTGAAATGTTGGGATGAATGTGCCGACACAAAGTCCATCCCTTGATTGTTTATATTTTCTTGACATGCAATAATGCAGCAATGTTGGTATCATGGTGTTGACACAAAGTCCATGTCTTGATTATTTTATATTTTCTAGATATGCTGTCGTGCAGAAATGTTGGGATGAATGTGAGGACACAAAGTCCAATTCTTGATTGTTTTATATTTACCAGATATGCAATAATGCAGAAATATTGGGATCATGGTGTTGACACAAAGTCCATGTCTTGATTACTTTATGTTTTCTAGATATACTATCATGTAGAAATGCTGGGATCATTGTGTCCACACAAAGTCCATCTCTTGATTATTCTATTTTTTCTAGATATGCTATAATGCTGAAATGTTGGGACCATTGTGTCGACATGAGAGCAGACTTTACCAGAATTCTTGAAATGCTGGACTCCTTCATACAAACTGCACCAAACATGGTAAGAATAATCACAGTCTGACCTTGTATTATTTACCAAACAATCTGGTGTTTTGATGACCAGCAGGATGAGGGATTTGACAGCTTTTTGGGAAAAAAAGGAAAATGCTGGAAACCAGCATTTTCTCCAATTCCCAAAAATTCTTTTTTTAAATATATTTTGTGGTCAAATCCAAGTATTGACATCTACAAATGGCTTCCACTTGGACAAGTCAAAGATTTTGTTGTGTGGTAAAGAGGTAGACTTGTCCAAATTGAAAGTATTTGCAGACAACAATTTCATTGTTGCTCAAATGATACAATTTTTCTTTGGTAGGGTAGAAAACATTAAGGGAAAAGGAGAAAATGCTGGTTACCAGCATTTTCTCCTTTTTCCATAATGTTTTCAAAAGGCCTCTTCCTCAGGTTTGTTAGATGTTAAGTCAGATGTTGATGACTACATGCCCTGGTTACACTGTGGTTTAGCCAGATGATGATGAATAGATGCCCTGGTTACACTGTGGTTTAGCCAGATGTTGATGAAAACAGGCCCTGGTTACACTGGTTTAGCCAGATGTTGATGAATACAGGCCCTGGTTACACTGGTTTAGCCAAGTGTTGATGAATACATGCCCTGGTTACACTGTAGTTAAGTCAGATGTTGATGACTACATGCCCTGGTTACACTGTGGTTTAGCCAGATGATGATGACTACATGCCCTGGTTACACTGTAATTAAGTCAGATGTTGATGAATACAGGTCCTGGTTACACTGTGGTTTAGTCAGATGTTGATGACTACATGCCCTGGTTACACTGTGGTTTAGCCAGATGTTGATGAATACATGACCTGGTTACATGGTGGTCTAGCCAGATGTTGATGAATACAGGCCCTGGTTACACCATGGTTTGTTTAGATGTTGATGAATACAGGCCCTGGTTACACTGTGGCTTAGCCAGATGTTGACAAATACAGGCCCTGGTTACACTGTGGTTTAGCCAAATGTTGACAAATACAGGCCCTGGTTACACTGTGGTTTAGCAAAATGTTGACAAATACAGGCCCTGGTTACACTGTGGTTTAGCCAAATGTTGACAAATACAGGCCCTGGTTACACTGTGGTTTTAGCCAGATGTTGACAAATACAGGCCCTTGTTACACTGTGGTTTAGCCAGATGTCAATGAATACAGGCCCTGGTTACACAGTGGTTTAGCCAAGTATTGATGAATACAGGCCCTGGTTACACCGTGGTTTAGCCAAGTGTTGACAAATACAGGTCCTGGTTACACAGTGAGTTAGCCAGGTGTTGACAATACAGGCCCTGGGTACAGTGTTTCAGCCTAATGTTGACTGATACAGGCCCTGGTTACACAGTGGCTTAGCCAGGTGTTAATGAATGCAGGTCCTGGTTTCACAGTGGTTTAGCCATGTGTTGATGAATACAGGTTCTGGTTTGACAGTGGTTTAGCCAAAATGTTGATGAATACAGATCCTGGTTTCACAGCGGTTTAGCCAAAATGTTGATGAATACAGGTCCTGGTTTCATAGTGGCTTATCTGAATGTTGATGAATACAGGCCCTGGTTACACAGTGGCTTAGTTAAATGTTCATGTAGTTTAACCCTTTTCCACATAATCCTGAGTTTTAGTGACCCCCAAGGAAAGGGAACTTTGAAAACATTGTAGGAAAAGGAGCATATGCTGGTAACCAGCATTTTCTCCTTTTCCTTCAATGTTTTCTACCCTTTCAAAAACAAAGTTCTTTATCCAAGTAATACTTGATTCTGCAGAAGCTTTCAATATGGACAGTCCTGAAAGTTTATCATTTTATAAAGAGTTAACTACAGTCTTTCCAGATAAGACCCTTATTTGATAGGAGTAATTGCAGTAATACACTTGCAGATACCCTGGTTTATGCCAAGAAAACCATAGATCCTGGTTTCACTGTGGTGTAGCTGCACATTCTCGATATATGAAAACGGTCTGTCCAGAAAGGACACTGGTTTGGCACAGAGTACTTGTGTTGAAACACATGCAGATGTCCTGGTTATGCCAACAAAATCATAGGCCTTGGTTTCATTCTGATTTGGCTTACTCATTCATGTAGTATGATTACACACAATCCAGATAAGACCAAGGTTTAGCACACAGCTTATATGATAAAACGCTTGCTGGTATCCTGGTTTATTCCAATAAAACCTTGGGCACAGGTTTCACTGTGGTATGACAATATACAATCCAGACAGGACCCTGGTTTTGCACAGAGTACTTAATTAATATGTTGAAACACTTGCAGGCTTCCTCATTTATTCCAGTAAAACCATGGGCCCTGGTTTCGCTGTGGCATGACAACATCATAAAAAAATTATGTAGATAGGACCCTGATTTGGCACAAAGTACTTATGATAAAAAAACTTGTTTGTAGGCTGACTGGTTTATATCAATAAAACCGTGGACTATGGTTTCATAGTGGTTAAGGCACCGTTTCATGTAGTATGACAACTATCTATTTAGATAAGACCCTAGTTTGGCACAGAGGACTTGTGGCAAAACACTTGTAGGCTGCCTGTGTTATGCTAATAAAACCATGGACCCTGGTTTTACTAGTTTGTATGCTCATTTATGTAGTATGACAACATACTATCATGATAGGACACAAGTTTTGCACAGTGTACTTAAGTTGAAACACTTGCAGGCTTCCTAGTTTTTGCCATTTAAACAATGGGGCCAGGTTTCACTTTGGTATGGTAACATACTATCCAGATAAGACTTAAAGTACTGGTGATGAAACGCTTATAGGCTGCCATGGTTATACCAATTAAACCATGGGTCCTAATTTTTTTTATTTTTCTGCTCATACATGTAGTATGACAACATATTATCCAGATAGGACCCTGGTTTTGCATGGAGTACTTCTGTTGAAACACATGTAGGCTTCCTAGTTTATGGAATTAAATCCATATAGATTCAGGTTTCACTATGATATGACAACATACTATCCAGATAGGGCCCTGATTTTGCACAGAGTGCTCATGGTAAAACACCTGTAGACTGCCTCGGTTATGCCAATAAAACCATGGGCCCTGGTTTCAGTGTGGTTTGGCAGCTGAGTTATGTAGTATGATAACAGACTGTCCAGATAAGACCTCTGCTTTGGCACAGAGTACTTATGTTGAAATACTTGTAGGCATTCTGGTTTATGCCATTTTAAACCTAGGGCTCTGGTTTCACTGTGGTATGACAACATACTGTCCAGATAAGACCCTAGTTTGGCACAGAGTACTTACGGAGAAACACTCTCAGTTTATATTATTAAAACCATTGGCCCTGGCTTCACTGTGGATAACAACATACTGTCCAGATAGGACCCTGGTTTGGCATTAATGGTGAAAAACTTGCAGACTTCCTAATTTATTTTCCATTAAAAATGGCAAAAGCAGTCTGTTGAAAGACACAAAGTCATCTGCAGGAGGTAGTGAGTTAGCCCTTTACCTAACAATCTCTTATTTTAACTGTTCCAGTGCCAAAGATGTAAACTCAACGCTTTTGGACAGCGGAAAACAAAATCCACCGAAACTCAGACGGACTTTTATCCCAAGTTTAACAAAAAGAGTGGACAATATGAATCTAAGATCAGACTGCACATTTTGTGCTGTCTGACCTTGATCTATGCCGTTTAAAAAAAAAAAAAAAATAACTTAAGATGATGAAAGGGTTAATGACCTTAAGATACATGGCTTTTGAAAACATGGTGCAAAAAGGAGAAAATGCAAGTAACCGACATTTCCAGCATTTTTTTCTCTTCGTAATACCTTTTTATCCTTCCAAAGACAAATCATATCGTTTGAGCTTACGTTTCATTCGTCTGCAGATAGAGCAATGTCGGGTATGTCTGGACATCACGTCAACTCTTGGACACATGTCCCCCACGTTAAATGCCTGTGAATTTTTCATCACTGTGCACATTTCTCAAGAGTTCCAGGGCGGCCACTTATGAAAATCAAAAAAGTTTATTGTTAAACAATTGTAGAATTATTTTTCTGGGCGATTTCACTTTGGCACCAATTATCTATATTACAGTATGTTGTGCAGGTAAGGATTTACTGAATTATACTTTCATCGGAATTGTGAATTTTTTGGACTACAGTTAAACCTCAGTAGTTCGTAGCGCAAGGAACCGGACTATTTTATTCAAATTAAATGTAGTATGAACCAAAAAGCATGACTGTGTTCGGGTACTTTCAGTGCCATACATATATGGAAATAGACAATCAGATATACGCAGCCTATCTTGCAGTACCCTGAACTAGTACCAATTATACATGTATATCTTCCGTTCCTTTAGCCTGAAAGCTTGATCCGATCTTATTTATGTTATTGTTTCTCTGCTCACCCAGTGAAAATGTGTAAAAACAAAAACAAAAATCGGAGCAAGCTTCCAAGTGGGGGGGGGGGGGGGTAATCTCACGTGACCATGTGAAACAAGAAAGTTTATTTATCTTCATTTTTCATCCATCTATAAATACATGTTTATCATAATAAACACAGGAAACAAATTAAGTCACTGTTTTTGTGTTTGTTGAATTCCGTCAGAGTGATTTCCCCTCCTAGAAATCAAATCACTCAGACTGGACTTCAGCCTGGGTCACCAGCAGAAAGAGTGAAAACACATAATGGTGTTTTCCAGCATAGTTAGGTAGTTTAGGCAATTAAAAGGTAATAACCTGCCCCCATATCCCTAATGACCAGATAATCGTAACCAAACAAAACCCCTCAACCTATATGGTTTTTGCTTTTTTTTCCAAACTTTTTGGGGGCTACGCAATGATTGTCGGTGATAAAAATGGAAAAGGATGAGATAGTATCAGTGGTTTTTTCCGGCAAGTATAGTTTGATAACTTCTTTCCCCAATATCCCTTTTTAACATATAACCCTTACCTTTCAACCCCCTTCCCCTTTCAATATGTATTTTGCTATATTTTTGGGTGTTTTCCGACATCTTTAGGTGATTTCAGGTCATAAGGTGTTTTCCGGTCTTTCTAGTAACCGTAACCGCTCCATACCGTTATTCGTTTATGCCTTGTCAGATGTTTTAAGGAATTTCGGAATTATTGTCTTTTTTTATCCATTAATTGATGTGACAAACCAAATAACATTTGCTTGCAGTTAATGACTGAATGATACCAGTGGACATCGTCAATCACCAGGTGTGAAAGGTTGGTCACAGGTTTTCACACCTTCTCAAGTTTGCAAGGGGATTAATTATATACCAATTAAAGTTAGGTGTTTGTGTTCAAAAACTACCTTTGGGGTATGAAATACACTACGAACTATGAACCACTGAGGTTCGAGGAATTTAACAATGATAAAGAAGGATAAATATCGGGACCGGAGACAGCATACGAATCATTACATAGTTTCGAACAAGTGACATGCATACTAATGAAATTCTACTGTATTTAATTTTTACTAAGCTGTATGACCATTTTTTTGCCTATCCAAGTTAAATATATCTGATATTTCTGAAAGACCATAAGACTGTTCTATCCGACCTGACAGATTATGGAGTCGTCCAGTCTGACTGAACAATATTGACTGTATCTACATATATTTAAATTACGTCATTCAGCGGTTGGAGTGGCACATTGGTTAGCTTTGACAGCCCAGAACTATGTTATACGAGTTCATTGAGGCACAATCGCTTCTGCAAAAAAAAAAAATCGTACTTTTGATGTCAAACTTAACTGCGGTCATTTTAATTTTAATTGATAAAATGAATACCTAAATTATTTTTGGGTATAATTGGGCCTGGTGATGGAAGGATAACCTTTCTATGGTAAGTGATTCTTCATTATGACACACAAATACTCCACTTAATGGCGTGTCTTGATGGCCACATTATGTCTGAAATCACCTGACAAAGTATCCAATATGACCCAACATGTCTGATATGTCTGATATGACCCATCAGTAACCGTCCAGTTTATATCCTGGATGGTTCCCTGTTTCGTAACTCAAATACATGTTGGAAAGAATGAATGCCTAGAACAAGATCCAAATAATTTATAGATCGCATAAGATATATTTTCTCTTTCCTTTAAAAGAATAAATCCCAATGGTCGCTTAACTGTCTGAAAGTACCCGACATTACTCTACTTCCAATTCGGACAAGTCTAAAGTTTTGTTGTTTTTGAGTTTGAGTTAAACAGAGATTTCAAAATTTCTTTCCAGGAGAGCCTGACAGTTGAAAAGGAAGTGGATGAATCAGGTCACTTGATATCAGACACAGAATGATGGAAGGTCCTGCTCTGATTTAATATCTTCCAAATGATCACATGTCTTTGTAATCTTGAGCAAGAAGAATTGTGGATGAATCGCGTCACTTGATATCGGACATAGAATGATGGAAGGTCCTGCTCTGATTTAATATCTTGCAAAAGGTCGCTCGTCTTTGTAATCTTGAGCAAGAAGAATTGTGGATGAATTGAGTCACATGATTTCGTACATAGAATGATGGAAGGCTCTGAGGATAGACAGAGATTGGTCTTTCATATTTTGACTGTTGTTTAACAGTGCTGTCAACACTTTTCTAGCATTATCATATTGATAACTTTCTTAACCCTTTACCACACAATTCCGACTTTTAACGACCCTGAAAAAGAAGGCTTTGGAAAACATTGTGGGAGAAGGAGAAAATGCTGGTAACCAGCATTTTCTCCTTTTCCCACAATGTTTTCCACCCTGTCAAAGAGAAATTCCATCAGCTGAGCCACATTTAAATTGTCGTATGCAAATACTTTCAATTTGAACAAGTCGGCATTTTTGTTGTCTGGTTAAGAGTTAATAATCATGGTGTTGCATGGGTTTCAATACTCTATGCACAGAAATAAGCTCTTATACTTAATTCTCTACCACATTGTGAACTCGTCCATACCCACAGGGTTTGCAGATGACAAATTAAATGTGGCTCACATTGTGGAAGCTGTCGTTGATAAGGTAGAAAACAATGTGGGAAAAAAGGAGAAAGTGCTGGACTGAACATTTGGTAGCCTGGGTCCGTATTCACCAACCATTCTTAAGAACGTTCTTTGTCTTGTTCTCCAGAATTTTCTACATTTGAAAGTAACACAACTTGTGATTGGCTAAACCATTTGGTGTAGCCAATCAGGAGTTGTGTTACTTTCAAATGTAGAATATCTTGGAGAATAAGACTAAGAATATTCTTAAGAATGGTTGGTGAATACGGACCCTGGTCCATTTGACATGCAAAAATTGACCAATAGCAAATGGTTTCGACCCAGATCAGCCTGTGTAGGCTGCCTTGGTCAATACTTTTTGCAGATGCATGAACCATTTACAGTTAAATCCCTACTTCTAATGACCTTAACTCTACCAGACGACAAAAGTTAAGACTGGTCCAAATTAAAAGGCGACAATATTAAATTTGATGAAAATGGTAGAAAGTTCTCAAAAAAGGGTAGAAAACACTGTGGGAAAAGGAGAAATTGCTCGTTACGAGCAATTTCTCCTTTTCCCACAGTGTTTTCAAAAGACTTGTGCTGCAGACGTGTGAAAACCAGGGCTTGTTTGGGAAAGGGTTTTAAAGACATTGGAGGAAAAAGAGAAAATGCTGATAGCATTTTCTCCTTTTCCCTCAAGGTTTTCTAACCTTCCGAACACAAGTCCAAACATTTTAGTAACAATGAATTTTTTTGTTGCCTGCAAATGTTTTCAATTCAGACAAGCCTAAAATTTTGTCCTTGGGTAAAATTTTAAACCCCTTTTCACAGAGCATGATTGAAATAAATCAACAATCTAAATCAGCACTAAAGATGCGCAAATTGAAATTTAAAGAATGCACAGTGATTGGCCTTTTTTTTTTTTTATTATCCCCTTCCCCCAAAGAAATTTCGGGGGCATATAGTTTTTGTTTAGTCCATCTGTCCATCTCTCTGTAGATCACTTTGGGTCAAAAAGTCAAATCACAGAAAAAATCATGTCAGATCTTAAAAAAAAGACCTTGCATACATTGTATAGGCCACATTTTTTAGTCCACTGCTCATGAAATGTGGTCAAAATCTTTCTTTAGATAATTACTCAAATAGATATGAAAATATGTATGAAAAAACCTTATCCAAACTTTAGAAATCATTTTTTCAGTCCAGTGCTTGGTTAGAATTTTTTTCTGATATTGTCTCAGAGGAGTTACCCAGTGAGAGTCATAGTTACTGCACAATATTTATGACTGTTATTTAGATAACCATCATTATTCTTTCAAGGCGAGAAATGATCAGGCGGGTGATCTAGGGTCATCAAGGCCCTCTTGTTTAGAATAGCATAAATTTCGTGTTATTATTCAGGCATCTTGAAACATCTCTAGTGCTTTGGTTTAGAAGCTGGGTACCACATGTATAAGGTTAAGCCTCTGTGGTAATCGGTACTTCCTCCATTTCCCAGAATGTTTTCTACACTTTCAAATCCCATTCCAATCATTTAAGCCACAATTGTAGTCTGCACTTGCTTTCAGTTGGGACCAGCCTAAAATTTTGTTGTTGGTAAAGTAAATATGATATTACATTTGTTTATAAATGTTTTGTGTTAGTCATATGTTAAATAAGAGTATCAAGCAATGTATGTGTACTTGATTTAACCCTTTACCAAACGACAAAATTTTAGACTTGTCCAAATTGAAAGTATATGCAGACAACAAAATAGATGTTACTCAAAAATTGAAATTTAAATTTGAAAGGTTAGAAAACATTGTGGGGAAAGGAGAAAATGTTGGTTACCGGCATTTTCTCCTTTTCCCACAATTTTTTCCAAAGGCTTCATTATCAGGGTTGTTAAAAGTCTGGATTGTGTGGTAAAGGGTTAAATTTACTAAGTAATCCTGTGTTTAATGACCCTGAGGAATAAGGCTTTAGAAAACAGTATTGTCTCCTTTTCCCACAATGTTTTCTACACTTTCCATCACCATTCTGTTCGTCTGAGCCATATTGGTTTTGCCGTCTGCTAGTACTTTTAATTTGGACAAGTATAAATTTTTTGTCTGGTAAAGTTCTGAAATATTTCCTTCCCAAAACCCCTACCAAACTCAAAGGTTTTGCAGACAACAAATTGAACATGCCTCAAATGATGATTTCTGTCTTTGATAGGGTAGAAAACATTGTGGTTACCAACATTTTCTCCCTTCCCATAATTTTTTCAAAAGCCCACTTCTTCAGGGTTGTTAAAAGTTTGGATTTCATGGTAAAGGGTTAATGCTTTGATCTGGTCATTTTTTAAATAAGAACCTCAAACTTTAAACATGTACCTATGTTAACCTTTTATCAAACAATCCCATATTTTAATAAACCCGAGGAAGAGGGCGTTTCAAATATTGTGGGAAAAGCAGAAAATTCTGGTTGCCTACAATTCCTTAACCCTTTCCCAAACAAGCCAAGGTTTTCACGTGTCTGCAGTACAAGTCCAAATTGAAAGCATTTGCAGACAACAGTTTCAGTGTGCCTCAAATGGTGTGATTTTTCTTTGAAAGGGCAGACAACATTGTGGGAACGGGAGAAAATGTTGGTTACCAGCATTTTCTCCTTTTCCCACAATGTTTTCAAACAGCTTCTTTCCCAGGGTCGTTAAAAAGCATCATTGTGCAGTAAAGGGTTAAATGACCCTTAGGCAAAATGCCTTTGAAAATATTGTTGGAAAAGGAATGTGAATGCTGATAACCAGTTTGGTAAAGAGTAAACATAGTACATAGTGTCATGTTTTCTGATTTTGTCCATTTTATAAAGTTTTTTCTTTTGAGATTTATCTTTTCTCAAACTTATGCTTGTTTTGTATATCTTAGTCTTATTTTTATATAATATCTTGGTCTTTTTTTTTTTTTCTTATTCTTTTAACTTTTTACATTAAAGTGTTGATTCCCAGGTTTATACATAAATATTGTTTTAATGTCTGAAATCAAATGTTATGGCAACATGTTTGAGCTCAGCTGTTTTTTAATCCATTACCAGACGACAACATTTTAGCCTTGTCCAAATTGAAAGCATTTGCAGACGACAATTTCAGTGTGGCTCATATGATGCAATTTCTTTTTTTGATAGGGTAGAAAACATTGTGGGAAAAGGAGAAAATGCTGGTTACCAGCATTTTCTCCTTTTCCCACAATGTTTTCAAAAGGCTTCTTTTCCAGGGTCGTTAAAAGGCGGGATTGTGCGGAAAAGGGTTAAACTCTTTACCACACAATAAAAAGATAGACTTGTGCATTTAATTGAAGGCATTTGCTGACAACAAGTTAAATGTGGTTCAGTTGATGGAATTTGTCGTTGACGGGTAGAAAACATTGTGGGAAAAAGAGAAAATGCTGGTCACCAGCATTTTCTCCTTTTTCCATTATGTTTTCAAAAGGCTTCATCCTGAGGGTCAGTAAAACTCAGGAGTTTGTGGTAAAGGGTTAGGTTAAGAAGGTGGCAAGGTATCATTATAGTCCTGTCAGTGTTTGCTATGTTATTTTCACCGAACTTGCTATCTAGTTATATTTTGAGTTAGCCCTCAAAATATAATAATGAACCATGCTCTGGCATAAATAGAAAATCTCACATTCGTGTTTATGTTTTATAATTTTTATCAAACAAGTTGACTACATTTTAGTCAACAAGTTTGATAAAAATGATAATACATAAACACGAATGTGAGATTCTGTTTATCACATAAAACAAATGAAAGGCAAGAAATATCCTACATTGTTACCCTTAGCCTATACAGCATTCACGGGTCCATGTTTACAGTTGTAGTTCGGTTTCAAATGTGTACATACACAAGCAGATAGATCCTTGACATAAACTCCGAAAGTAGAATGAAACAGGTTCTAGAGGGGTTTAGTTTGTTGTTTTAAAAGACTTTTGCCGATTTCTGGGTTTTATTAGACATGAAAATCAAACTCTTTCCACGCGTATATGTCTTGGCAACAATGACGTCATTTTTCCGCAAAACGGCGTAGTCGTACAAATTTCGGCACATGCTGTGGTTGGTTTCTCTGGCTTCACGCCCTTATGACTAAAAACTGATCAGAGCCGGGACCCAAAAAACGATAATACACTAGTGTATTATGAAAAATAAGTCTTGGGTTTAATACACTGCCAGAGGAGGTTTTATGTGATAAAGGGTTGTAATACATTTCCGAGATGAATTATACCTAGCAAGTCATCACATAATTACAGAGCAAAAAAAGCATTTTGTTTAACAATCTGTCAGATCCTGAGACAGAATTGTCCTTTAACCCTTTACTGCACAATGCCGCCTTTTGATGCCCCAGGAAATGAAGCCTTTTGAAAACATTGTGGGAAAAGGAGAAAATGCTGGTAACCAGCATTTTCTCACAATATTTTCTACCCTTTCAAAGAAAAATTGCACCATTTGAGCCACATTGAAATTGTCGTCTGCAAATGCTTAAAATTTAGACAAGGCTAAAATGTTGTCGTCTGGTAAAGGGTTAACATGCAGAAAATTTACACATGGAAAAAAAAGGTTTAAACCCATGTCAGCCTGCATGGACTGTACAGGCTGACAAGGGTCAGTACTTTTTGCAGATGCATTAACTCTTTACCAGACTACAAAATTTTAGACTGGTCCAAATTGAAAGCATTTGCAGACGACAAAATAAATGTGATTGAAAACTTGAAATTTGTCTTCGGAAGGGTAGAAAATATTGTGGGAAAAGGAGAAAATGCTGGTTACCAGCATTTTCTCCTTTTTCCACAAGGTTTTCAAAAGACTTCTTTCACAGAGTCGTTAAAAGTAGGGTCGTTAAAAGTGGGAATTTTGTGGTAAAGAGGTAAACCCTCTTTTTACAGAGTATGGCTCATTTATAAGATGTGTCGGACAGTCCCTTTCTTCAACTTAGACTTTTCACTCGGAAAGCAACTGCAGCCAAGGGTAGGCACTCACATGTAGTGATCTTGTTAATTTTTTTTTTTTGTTTTTATTCCTGTAATGAATTTTTATTACCGTTATACACCTTCTTTTGCTCCACTAGCACTGTACCCGTCCTGTGTGTGTCTGTTTGTTAACTTTTGTTTTAAACATCTTTTTCTCTGACACTACTGATCCAATTTTTACCAAACTTTACAGAAATTATCTTGTCATAGTTATCTGCAGAATTTCTTGAAAAAGTCTTACTTGATTAAAAACTCTGGTTGCAAAGCATCAAACTGAAACCAAAAGGTTGGAACTTTCTATGAATCGGCATAAACAATCCTATGGTGGACCTCTTTCAGATTTTTTGACACATTTTGATCAAGGGAGGAATTTGGTTGCTGTGGGCTTGGTCTTAACCCTTTACCACACAATGCCGCCTTTTGATGCCCCTGGGAAAGAAGCCTTTTGAAAACATTGTGGGAAAAGGAGAAAATGCTGGTAACCAGCATTTTCTCCTTTTCCCACAATGTTTTCTACCTGATCAAAGAAAAATTGCTCCATCTGAGCCACATTGAAATTGTCATCTGCAAATGCTTTTAATTTAGAAGGGTCTCAAATTTTGTCACGTGGTAAAGGGTTAAAAAGCTGTATACATTTGGGCCATGCTCTGGCAAAAGGGGGCTTACTGCATCTCCGTTGATCCATGATACCAAGCAAGTCATCACCTAATTAGTTATCCATAATAGCTCCTTTTTCTGATAACTGACTTAATCATGACGTAGACTGGTCCTTGGATATACAGAAAATTCACCAGTAGCGAAAAGTATCGACCCAGGTCAGCCTGCGTGGACTGGGCAGGCTGACCTGGGTCGATATTTTTCGCAGATGCATTAAGCCCCTTTTCACAGAGCATGGCTCATTTAGTTAAGCTCATTCTGATCAAGTGAAGTAACTACTGTTTTCTCTTGACATGGTTTGTTTCCATTTAATTCCTTGATTATCAAATTTCACTGTAATATGATTGCATTTTTTTATTCAAGTTCTTTTGGTAGAAAATAGGCAGTTTTCCGTGACGATTATGTATTTTGATGTTAATGGTCATGATAGACGATTAGAATGTTTGACATGAAGTGAAGTTTCTATCATTCTGTTTCTTGTTAAAAAACATTCAGCCTTTCCTGTATAATGCTGCCTTTCAATGCCCATGGGAAAGAAGCCTTTTGAAAACATTGTGGGAAAAGGAGAAAATGCTGGTAACCAGCATTTTTTCCTTTTTCCACAATGTTTTCTATCCTATCAACGATTTGAATATTTGACATGAAGTGAAGTTTGTATCATTCTGTTTTTTGTTAAAAAAGCATTAACCCTTTCCCGTACACTGCCGCCTTTTAACACCCCTGGGAAAGAAGCCTTTCGAAAACATTATGGGAAAAGGAGAAAATGCTGGTAACCAGCATTTTCTCCTTTTTCCGTGATGTTTTCTACCCTATCAACAAAACATTGCACCATTTGAGCCACATGAAATTGTCATCTGCAAATGCTTTCAGTTTGGACAGGTCTGAAATTTTGTTGTCTGGTAAAGGGTTAAAATTATGCTGTAGAAAAAATGTTCTTCTGCTACTAAAGTTATTGAAATCTTCATGTCAGAACACTCTTTGTCAGAATTCATTGATATATGGTGTGAATAATACTTGATTAAACCTGCTTGTATTCATTGAAACCATCTTTGCATATGAAAAAGTTAAGACTTTTTGAGCTAGGCTTATTTTCTGTATGAAAGTCTATTTTTACCGTTTACCACACAATCCCGTGCTTTAACGACCCTGTGGAAAAAGCCTTTTGAAAACATTGTGGGTAAAGCAGAAAATGCTGGTAACCACAATGTGTTCAACTCTTCCGAAAACAAATTTCAAATTTTGAGTCACATTTATTTTGTTGTCTGCAAATCCTTTCATTTTGGATACATCTAAAATTTTGCTGTTAGGTAAAGAGTTAATACAGGGTTCTTTCAATTAAATGTCTCTGTCAAAGTCAATTATGTGCATGGCACATTTGTTTGTAAGACATTTATTTTGTCGTCTGCAAATGCTTTCAATTTGGACGCGTCAAAATTTTTGCCGTTTGATAAAGAGTTCATACGGGGTTCTTTCAGTTAAATTTCTCTGTCAATGTCAATTGTGTGTATGACACATTTGTTTGTAAGACAGTGGGGCGATGCAGGGCCATCATTTACCTCTTGTTGTTGATGTGTTAATGTTTAGGAAATATATCTACAAATTTCTGCTTGACAAAAGTTTTTACTTTGTTTTTGCCCACCTAACTCATCAGCACATGCAAATCATGTTTGTGACTTCAATCAGACTACTTTTTGAACACAGTCATGGCATCAGTGGAAATTGCTCATAGTTGATTTTTGTCACAACTTTTTGTCCTGTGCACTTACATTAGACCATTTTTCATAATGGTTGTCAATACTTTACAAGAATGTTTTTAACCCTTTACCACACAATCCCGACTTTTAACGACCCTGAGAAAAAAGCCTTTTGAAAACATTCTGGGAAAAGGAGAAAATGCTGGAAACCAGCACTTTCTCCTTTTCCCACAATGTTTTCTACTCTATCGAAGACAAATTCCACTATTTGACCCACATTTAAATGGTCGTCTGCTAACGCTTTTGATTTGGTCCAGTCTGAAATTTTGTCGTTTGGTAAAGAGTTAAAGTCGTCTGCTGCAAAATTGTTACAGGAGGTGAAGAGTTGATCCATTACCATATATAGCTATTAACTCTTTACCATACCAGGAAATTTTAGACTTGTCTGAATTGAGAGCATGTGCTGAGGACAACTTGAATGTGACTCAAAAAAAAAAAGTTGAACTTGAAAGTAACGCAATTTCTCATTGGCTAAACCAAATGGTTGAGCAAAGTGGTTTAGCCAGTCGGAAATTGTATCACTTTCAAAATGTAGAATAAGACTAAAAATGCAATTCAGAATGGTTGGTGTCAGATTTTTCTGCTTTTTCCATGGTCAGAAATCCACAAAGCATAGATCTGTAATGTTTCACTGCATCTCTGCACTGTTAGACCTCAGTCTACCAAAATTTCGTTCACATTACAATATTTTAACTTGATAACTATATTTCAATACACCGAAGGAAAACAGCTTTTTAAAAAATCATGGAAAAAGCAGAAAATGATGCTAATTTGTGATGTTTTCTACTCTATCACAGAAAAGCCCTAACATTTTAACTGCAAGGGCTGATCAATATGTTGAGAGCCCCATTGCATTTTGTTTCAACATAATCTCCATCAGTATCTATAAACTTTTACCAGCGACGTTTAAGGACCTCAGTGCTACTTTTAACCCTTTCCCAAACGACAAATTTTAGCCCCTCCCAAATTGAAAGCATCTGCAGATGACAAATTTGAAAGTGGTACAAATGAACTTAAGGTTTTTTGACAGGGTAGAAAACAATGTGGGAAAAGGAGAAAATGCTGGTTACCAGCATTTTCTCCTTTGCCCACAGTGTTTTCAAAAGGCCTCTTCCTCAGGGATGTGAAAACACAGGATTGTGTGGTAAAGGGTTAAAGAAGCCTTTTTCTTGACAGTTCAGAAAGTCCTCCACTGCATGTATGATGTCATCATCTGATACTGGAAATGACCTTTTTCAGTTTGGAAATAAATGAGAGTCTGATGGAGCAAGATCAACTTAATAAAGCTGATGCTCAATCAATGCAAAGCCACAATCATTAATAGCAGCCATGGCAATGACTTGTTCTTTAACTCTTTACCAAATGACAAAATTTTAGACTTGTCCAAATTGAAAGCATTTGCAGACAACACAATAAAGGTTATTCAAAAATTAAAATTTGATTTGGGAATGGTAGAAAACATTGTGGGAAAAGGAGAAAATGCTGATTACCAGCATTTTCTCCTTTTCCCAAAATGTTTTCGAAAGTTTTCTTTCTCAGGGTCATTGAAGGTCGAGATTGTGTGGTAAAGAGTTAACCCTTTCCCAAACAAGCCCTGGTTTTCACGTGTCTGCAGTACAAGTCTTTTGAAAACACTGTGGGAAAAGGAGAAATTGCTCATAAAGAGCAATTTCTCCTTTTCCCACAGTGTTTTCTACCCTGTTTGATAACTTTCTGCCATTTTCATCAAATTTAAATTGTCGTCTGCAAACTCTTTCAATTTGGACCAGTCCAAAATTTGTCGTTTGGGAAAGGGTTAAGCAATTTTGTGCATTTTGTAAAAGTCACTTGCCTTGCTTACTTCATTGTGCTACCTTTTCGACATAAACTGACCAAATGACACCAGTCTTCGGGTACAAAGCTGTAAATAGTCAGGGAAAAGTAGGACTGAAAAGGACATCCCCCCTTAACCCTTTACCACACAGTCCCAAGTTTTAACCACCCTGAAGAAGAGAGCCTTTGAAAACATTGTGGGAAAAGGAGAAAATGCTGGTGACCAGCATTTTCTCCTTTTCCCACAATGTTTTCTACCCAATTATAGACAGAAATTATCATTTGAGCCACAGCAAATTTCTTGTCTGCAAATGCTTTCAATTTGGTCTGGTCCAAAACTTTGTTGTTTGGTAAAGGGTAAACTCCTTCAGCACAAGGCTCTAAACTTATCAATCAGCCCTTGTAGATGTACTGTATTGTCCCAAAATGGAGAAGCCTAAAAGTTTTTGGTCTTTGAAACAATTAGACCGTTTCATTGGCTCCATATTGATACTATGCTTGATCTTTCAACCAATGAATTTACATGTTACATGTGGTATGATTGGATCTTCTCCATCTAGATTTAGTAACATAATCAAGGGCTCCAGACAGGGGGAGTGATTTCGATTTCAAAATTGAAAGTATTAATTATTCTCCACTGAACCCTATGTTATGGGTACTCATTAGAATCGTTTCAGCGAGACGATTCTAATGAGTACCCACAGCATAGGGTTTGGAATAGTTATAATGGATTTAAAATACCATCCCTCCCTCTTATCTGGAGCTCTGGTAATCTCTTATCCAAGCTATTGCTAGACTTGACAATAAAGAGTTTTCATTTAATTAAAACATGAACTTCGATTGGCTAAATAGGTACCGGTATGCATTTACTTCATGAATATTGAAAACTAGAGTTTGGTAAGTCCAACTAATGTATGTTTCTGAAAAATGTGATTTTTAGCAAATTTACAATTGTTGTGTATTCAAAGAGATTAACCCTTCACCACATAATCCCGAGGTTTAATGAAGAAGCCTTTTGAAAATTGTGGGAAAAGGAGAAAATGCTGGTAACCATCATTTTCTCCTTTTTCCACAGTGTTTTCTACCATATCAAAGACAAATTCCATCATTTGAGCTAAATTTAAGTTGTTATCTGCAAATGCTTACAATTTGGACAAGGCAACATTTTTGTTGTGTGGTAAAAAGTTCAGGCAGGAGCAGACGATGTGAAACAAAAATTTAGACAAAACCATATCCAAAGCATTGACAGACAACAAATTCAACCTTTAGAGCCCCGAATAAATCCAACAAATTTTATATTCTAGAAATTTTGTTTTCTAGAAACACAACCCAAATAATTGCAATTTTATACTCTTGTCTACAGTGAGAATAGTGTAGATCAAAGATCAGGCTGCACATTTTGTGCAGCCTGATCTTGATCTACAGTGGCCACACTGGCAACAATAGTGGTGAAAGGCACTTTACGGGTTAATGTAGATCAAATGATGGAATTTGTCTTTGAAAAAGGAGATAATATTATGTGAAAGAAGACAAGACTGGTTACCAGCATTTCCTCCTTTTCCAATAATGTTTTCAGAAGCCTTGTTCCTCAGTGTCCAAAAAACTTCTGAAGTTATTGTAAAGTGCTCATTTATTTATGCCTGCTTGGTCATGAAGGCTAGTTTGAGACAAACCAATAGATAACAAATTTAATTCTTTACCAAACAACAAAATTTTAGACTGGTCCAAATTGAGAGCATTTGCAGACGACAAAATAAATGTGATTGAAAAATTGAAAATTGTTTTGGGAAGGGTAGAAAATGTGGGCAAAAGGAGAAAATGCTGGTTACCAGCAGTTGCTCCTTTTCCCACAATGTTTTCAAAAGGCCTCTTTCACAGGATTGTTAAAAGTCGGGATTGTGTGGTAAAGGGTTAACAGTGGAGAAAAATTACCGGGAAGAGATGATGTAGAGCAATTAGTATACAGCTTCCAAATGACAAACATTTTAAATTGGTCAAAAGTGAGAGTTTTTGCAGACGACACTCTAAACATGGCACAGTTTATGAGATTTCTATCTGTAAAAGTTTTAAAAAGAAAAAAAGATATTATTGGTAAAGTAGAAAATTATGATTTTTCAGCATTTTTCCTGTTCCCACTGTATTTGTGTGTGTGTGTTTTTTTTTTTTTTTTTTCAAAAAGTTATGTTTTCAAGTGCTTTTTCCCAAGGACTTTTCAAAACATAGGATTGTTGGATATAATGTCAAGTGTGTGACTGTTTAAATTCCTTGAACACTTGTTTGATCTGCTCATGTTGCAACTTCTTTGTTCTGATACTGGGTTTATATATATATATATATATATATATAATAAAGTATACAACATTTGCTTGTAAGTTATGTATTACATGCAAAGGCATTTCATAGACATGTGTACAAATGAACCCTTTATCACACAATAAGGAGTTTAATTCCTCACCACACGTTCTTTTATTTTAACGATCCTGGGAGAGAAAGCTGTTGTAAAGATTGTGGGTAGACGAGAAATGCTGGTAACCAACATTATCTTCTTTTCCTACAATGTTTTCTACCTATTCAAGGTCAGATTCTATCATCTGAAAAACATTTGAATTGTCATCTGTAAATTCCTTCAATATGGACAAGTCTAAAAGTTGCAGCGTGGAAAAGAGTTGAACAACCCCGAGTAATAAATGTTTTGATAAAATTTAAAAAAAAAAGGAGAAAATGTTGCCTGTTTTCCACTCTTTTCTGACACAAACTCATTGTTTTGGTCCCATTTAATCTACTGTCTGCATATGCTTTCAATTTGGACCAATCTAAAATTCTGTCATTTGGTAAAGAGATAGGAAGGCTTCATTCCATTTTTCAGCAGAGGTCCACCATCACTTAATGGTTTATCTTTTCCCAAACAGTTCTCTCACTTAAATAACCATGAGGAAGAAGGCTTTTTTTGAAAATATTGTGGGTAAAGAACATAATGCTTGTAAGCAGCATTTCCTCCCATTTTTTACAATGTTTAATACCCAGTAAAAAACGAATGCAATCATTTCACCAACTTTCAAACTGGTGTCTCAATTTCCAATTTGGATGTGTGCACAATTTTTTTTCATTCGGAAGAGTTAAGGCAATCAGATTGTAGTCAGAATATCCTTTATCAGTGCATGCTGGTCATCCTGACCGATACATTTGTAGTCGGAATATCATTTATCATTTCCTGTAGTCATGCTGACGTATATATTTGTAGTCAGAATATCATTTATTATTTCCTGTAGTCATGCTTACTGATACATTGCTAGTCAGAATATCCTTTATCAGTTCCTGTAGCTATGCTGACCTATATATTTGTAGTCAACATATCCTTTATCAGTT
This sequence comes from Tridacna gigas, assembly GCA_945859785.2. Lineage (NCBI taxonomy): Eukaryota > Metazoa > Mollusca > Bivalvia > Cardiida > Cardiidae > Tridacna > Tridacna gigas. The sequence continues at coordinate 34,670,001 of OX244044.2, forward strand.
CCTGTGGCCAACCTTACCTATACATTTGTAGTCAGAATATCCTTTATCAGTTCCTGTAGCCATCCTGAGTCCCTGACCTATATATTTGTGGTAAAAAAATCCTTTATCAGTGCCTAGTGGTAATCCTGACCAATACATTTGTGGTCAGAATATCCTGTATCAGTTCCTGTATCCATGCTGACCGATATATTTGTGGTCAGAATATCATTTATCATTTCCTGTGGTCATGCAGGCCAAAACATTTGTGGTCAGAATATCCTTTATCAGTTCCTGAAGCCATCCTGACCTATATATTTGTAGTAAAAAAATCCTTTATCAGTGCCTGCTGGTCAACCTGACCAATACATTTGTTGTCAGAATATCATTTATCAGTTCCTGTAGCCATGCTGACCTATATATTTGTAGTCAAAATATCCTTTATCAATGCCTGCTGGTCATCCTGACCTATTTATTTGTAGTCAGAATATCCTTTATCAGTTCCTGTATCCATGCTGACCTATATATTTGTAGTCAAAATATCCTTTATCAATGCCTGCTGGTCATCCTGACCAATACATTTGTTGTCAGAATATCATTTATCAGTTCCTGAAGCCATCCTGACCTATATATTTGTAGTCAAAATATCCTTTATCAATGCCTGCTGGTCATCCTGACCTATTTATTTGTGGTCAGAATATCCTTTATCAGTTTCTGTATCCATGCTGACCTATACATTTGTAGTCAAAATATTCTTTATCAGCGCCTGCTGGTCATGCTAACCTATATATTTGTAGTCAGAATATCCTTTATCAGTTCCTGTATCCATGCTGACATATACTTTTGTAGTCAAAATATTCTTTATCAGTGCCTGCTGGTCATCGTGACCTATTTATTTGTAGTCAGAATATTATTTATCAGTTCCTGTAGACATGCTTACCTATACATTTGAAGTCAAAATACCCTTTATTGGTGTCTGCTGGTCATCCTGACCTATACATTTGTAGTCAGAATATCCTTTATCGGTTTCTGTAGCAATGCTGACCTATACATTTGTAGTCAGAATGTCCTTTATCAGTGCCTGCTGGTCATGCTAACCTATATATTTGTAGTCAGAATATCCTTTATCAGTTCTTTTAGCCATGCTGTCCTATACATTTGTAGTCAGAATATACATGTACTTTATCAGTTCCTGTAGCAATGCTGCCCTATACATTTGTAGTCGAAATATCCTTTATCAGTTCCTGCTGGTCATGCTGACCTTATATATTTGTCGTCATGTTTCCTTTAACAGTTCCTGTTAGTCATGCTGACCAATGCATTTGTAGTCAGAATATCCTTTCTGTAGCAATGCTGACCTTTACATTTGTAGTCAAAATATCCTTTATCAGTTCCTGCTGGTCGTGATGACCTTATTTGTTTGTTGTCATGTTATCCTTTAACAGTTCCTGTAGCTATGCTGACCAATGCTTTTCTTGTCAGAATATCATTTATCAGTTCCTGCTGACCAGGTTAGAGTGCCCTTTGGAAATGCCCTGCAGAGCCCCAGTCTTGTACTATCTAAATTTTCTGCATGTCCAAGGGTCACTGTACCTCATGATTCAGTTGATTCTTAGACAAAATAGATTTTATGGATCCATAAGGGCAACCGATGGCAACGATAAATAAACGGAAAATCAATGAATAGTTTTTTGTGTGCAAGACACTTTAGTGCCCTAGTACTGTTCTGGTGAGCTCGAGGACACATATGAATGAATGAGTTGTTGCCGTGATATGACTGAAATGTTGAAAGCATTACAAGACGCAAAACGTTCATCAACCTTTCGATTCGGGTTGTATGCATAACATATGAGCCAGCTCTGGCAAAAGAGGGTTTAATGCATCTCCGTAATGCAATGTACCCAGCAAGCCATCACTTAATTACGGATCCATAAAATCCATTTTGTATAACAAGCAATGGAATCATGAGGTACATTGATCCTTTCAGCTGCAGAAAATTGACCAATAGCAAAAAGTTTCGGCCCAGGTCAGCCTGCGCAGTCCGCGCAGGCTGACCTGGGTTGATACTTTTTTGCAGATGCATTAAGCTCCCTTTTCACCGAGCATGGCTGATATATAGGTATATCACGGACAGTGAGACACGAATGAAGGAGTGTAATGCATAATTACCCTTAAGTTGCTAAGCGCGTTGCTCTTACCTTTTGTGAACGGTTTAGATCAAGATCAGATTGCACAGAAGGTGCAGTCTGATCTTGGATCTACACTGTCAGATAAGGTGATATTTTTTTACTTAATAATAATAATGTGTGTGTGTGTGTGTGTGTGTGTGTGTGTGTGTGTGTGTGTGTGTGCACGTGCATGTGCGTGCGTGCGTGTAATAACATTACTTGGGTTTTTAGTATCGGCTTGAAGGTTGTAGTTGTATTTAACTTATTTAGCAAGATAAGAGTTGAGTCTTTGCCAAATGACAAAATTTAATATGAGCTATGGTCTGGGAAAAGGGGCTTTGATGCATCTCTGTGATGCATATACTAACCCTTTACCACACAATCCCGACTTTTAACGACCCTGACCTTTTAACGACCCTGGATTTTGTTTTTGGAGGGATAGAAAACATTGTGGGAAAAGGAGAAAAGGCTGGTTACCAGCATTTTCTCCTTTTCCCACAATGTTTTCAAAAGGCTTCATTCCCAGGGGCGTCAAAATGCGTCATTGTGCAGTAAAGGATTAAGCAAGTCATCACATAATTATGGATCAATAAAATCCATTTTGTCTAACAACCGACCGAATCATGAGGTAGAACGGTCCATGGACATGCAGAAAATTTATCGGAGCAAAAAAGCATCAACACAGGGCCGACTTCACAGGTTTGACCTGTGTCGATACTTTTTGCAGATGCATGAAGTCCCCTTTTCGAAGAGCATGACTCATAATCCTATGCCATTTGTGTTACACGAACTTTCTAAATTCATAATTTAGACTAATATCAAAGAAAAATTGCCCCATTTGAGCCACATTGAAATTGTAGTCTGCCAGCGCTTTCAATTTGGAAAAGACTGAACTTTTGTCGTCTGGTAAAGAGTTAAGAGAAGAAAAAAAGCCTCTATCTCCAGGGTCGTCAAAACACAGGATTGCGTAGGAAAGGGTTACCCTCTACCACACAATCTGAAGTTTTAACAACCCTGAAAGAGATGGGTTTTGATAGCCCATGGTGCTGGTTATCAATATTTTCTTCTTTTCCCAAGTTTTTACAGGCTCTCTTCTTTAGGACTGGATTGTACTGGAGTTTTAACGCCATTTTAACAGCCAGATCAGTGACGCATCCATGTTTCCTGGCTTTCCCACACCAGTACTAATACACCTTTCTTTCCAAAGCCACTGACTACTTTTCTCACATGCATCAGAGGTGAGAGGCGAAAAATCGCCAGAAAGAAAGTTAACCTCAATCGGGTATCAAACTTGCAACCACTAGGTCACGAGCCAGATACGCTTACCACTGAGCTACCCGGACGGGCTTCTTCTTTAGGATCTTTACAGTGTTTGGCAAAAGCTTACATGGAAATTTGGGCTTTTGACTGAGCATGTCTCTGGATCATCCAAAGAAAACATACCGTAAAGGTTTTTATCACATAAAACCTCCTCCAGCAGTGTTTGAAACCCATGACTAATTTTTGATAATACACAAGTGTATTATCATTATTTGGGTCCCGGTTCTGATCAGTTTTTAGTCATAAGCACATGCAGCTGGAGAAACCAGCCACAGCACGTGCTGGAATTTGTACTAGTATGCTGTTTTGCCGAAAAATGATGTCACTGTTGCTAAGATGTATATGCATGGAATGTTTTTTCATTTTCATGTTTAACCCTTTCCCAAACGACAAATTTTGGACTGGTACAAATTGAAAGAGTTTGCAGACGACAATTTTAAATTTGATGAAAATAGCAGAAAGTTCTCAAAAAGGGTAGAAAACACTGTGGGGAAAAGGAGAAATTGCTCATTACGAGCAATTTCTCCTTGTCCCGTGGTGTTTTCAAAAGACTTGTACTGCAGGCACGTGAAAACCAGGGCTTGTTTGGGAAAGGGTTAATAAAAACCAAGAAATGCAGCAACAGCTTTTTAAAATCAACACCCTCTAGAAACTTTTTTTCCATTCTACTTTCGGTGTAAATGTCAAAGAGCTATCTACTTGTGTATGTACACATCTGAAACTGAATTACAACTGTAAGCATGGACCCATGAGTGGTATTTAGGCTAAAGGACCTGGTGACGATGCAGCATTTTTTGGGGGGTCCGTCATTTGTTTTATGTAATAAATAGAATCTCACATTTGTGTTTATGTATTATCATTTTTATCAAACTTGTTGACTAAAATGTATTTGACGCTTGCCAAGGATCGTGTCATACATTTTTAGTCAACTTGTTTGATGAAAATGATAAAACATAAACACTGATATAAGATCTTTGATATTACTATGGTTATTTTCTATGAATTCACAGTTTCTATATTTGGTTCATTTCTAGGTTCGATCTCGAGATCCCTGTATTAAATAGTTATTGTCTTTTATTTCACGCCTTTCAGTAGTTTATTGAGAAATAATGGTGGATTATGATTTAATATTTCATGGTTACGAACAGCAAAAATACCCATTTTATATTTTCTAACTCTTCAATTGACGGCAGAAACAGTAGTTCCCATGCATTAGTTACCTAGGTAATCAAATGAAGGGAAATATGATGTAATTTACATTATATTTCTCTAGTTATGTGAGAGGGATACGCCATGGGGAATTACCGAAAACAACTCTACTGGATTTTGCTGAAAGTTCCAACTAAATAGGGGTTAGAAGCATGAAAAAAAAAAAAAAAAAAAAAAAAATATATTTGGGGTTTTTTTTGGTGAAATATTGAAATTTATTTCATCTCATGAACATCGTCGGTAATATTTTCACAAGTGGCTGTGCCACGTGTAAAAATATTATCGATGGTATTCACTCGATGAAATAATTTTCAATCTTTCAGCAAAAAAACAAATATCCTCTATATCTATTCCAACATTTAGAAAATACAAGCGAATTGAGAGCTTTTTTTTAATTTTCAAATGCATGTATATCAGGACTATACAAGAGTATATCCAAACTATAGGCAGAGACTAATTTTGTCTCAGGTCAAATCAAAAGATAAGTACATTTACCTTCCTCTTGTTGTTTTGGATCCTGCCCTATTATGCTGTTTACGCAGAATAGCTCGCTCTCATTAAAAACCTGCATAGAGGTGTTAGCGGGAATTGAACAATCCACTTCACCAGCTATAGAAAGTTGATTCACCATTTTTATCACCCGTCTGTGCTCGCAATCACACACCCATGGATTGTGATCAATTTTTCTAAATAAAAACAGAGAATGGGAAAAAAATATTTTCACAATAGGTAACCTTTTAAGCACCTTTAATTACTTTCATTGCCAGTGTAGATATAGATCAGACAGCACAAAATATTCAGTCTGATCTTTGATCTGTATGATCTGCTTTCCTGATCCGATTTCCTGGACAAAAGCAACCTTGACACTTTGTTATCACCTTTGTCATGGTTTTCAATTCCAGACGGATATTGTTCTGAAAATCAGCATTTTCTCCTTTTCCTTCAATCTCGTCTACTTTCTCTTAAACAATGCCCATCCTTTGAGTAATATCTAAGTTATCTGCAAATGTTCCCAAAATACATGTGTCTAAAATTTTGTCAGCGGATTAACATTTTGACAAAACATTTTGACAAAACAACAAAAGTTTTGACTTTTCCAAATCCGAAGAACATGTATTTGCAAATGACAAAATAAATATGCCTCACGTGGTTGATTTTTCCTTTCACTGAGAAGAAAACATTGTGGGAAAAGTGAAAAGATGCTGGTTACCAACATTTTCTCTTTCCCACTATGTTTTCAAATGCCTTTTTCCTCAGGGTCATTAAAACACCTGACTGCGTGCTAACAAGTTAACCCTTTACCACACAATGAAGACCCTGAGGAAGAAGGAGAAAATGCTGGTAACCAGCATTTTCTGCTTTTCCCACCATTTTTTTTTTACCCTATCAAAGAAAAACCACATCATTTGAGCCACATTAAAATTGTCGTCTGCAAATGCTTTGAATTTGGACAGGTCTAGAATTGTGTCGTTTGTCAAAGGGTTAATACTCACAACTCTTTAAGTTTGGACAAATCAGATATCTTTTGGCTGAGGTAGGTCAAGTGATTGTGATCAAGGTACCTGGAAAAAAAAAAAAAAAATAGTGCACCGCATGAGGGTGGCAACGCTCGGTTGTGGATGCTTGATTATCTGTAAAAAACTGTACCTCAAAAAAGGGGCATACGTGTCAGAAATACTTAGATAGTTACCTGCCCTGGTTGTATAAGTTCCCTCTTTTAATAATTAACAACTTGTCTAAGTTTGAAGCAAACATCTTCAGTAATAACAGAGACATTACAAAATGTCAAAGTTTTGCACAAGGACACAAACGACGATGCCAGGGCTATGACAATACCTCAAAGTTTTGTTCGAAAACAGCCATGCTAAAGTTTGATATGTTTATTTTAATGGTGTTTTAAACTGCTTCAACAATATTTCATATGTACAAAAGTTGCATTTTTTTCTCATACCCATCCTGCATTTCACCAGCACCAGTTACCGGTGTTTTCTAATTTCATGATAACGTTTTCAAAAGACTTCTTCCCCAGGTCATAAGACATAGAGATTTTTTTTTTTTTTTTTTTTTTTTTGTGAAAGATCGAAATTTATTTCATCAAGTGAACATCATCGATAACATTTTCACTCATGGCGCCATGAGTGAAAATATTATCGATGATGTTCACTCAATGAAATAAAGTTTGATCTTTCACCAAAAAAACCCCAAATATTCTATTTATTTCATGTTCCTAACCCCTATTTTGTTCGAATTTTCATCAAAACCCAGTACAGTTGTTTTTGGTAATTCCCCGTGGCATGCCCCCCTCACATATTAACAATGCATTACAATATAATGTAAAGCACGTGGAATATAGCGTAAATTAAGTCATATTTCCCTCCATTTGAATGACACATGATAATTACCTAAGTAGCTAGTTCACGGGAACTACTGTTTCCGCCTTCAATTGAAGAGTTAGAAAATATATGATAATTATTTGGTGATGGTTAACCTTTTACCATACAACCATTTATGAACCTGACAAAAAAGGCTTTGGAAAAATATTTAGAAGAAAATGACTGGGCATCCTCATTTGCTTATTTTCCAACACCTTTTTCCACCCTGTCAGTGACATATCTCACCATTTAAAAACATTTTGTTCGGTGTTTGCTAATGCTTAAAATTTGGACCAATCTTAAACTGTGTAGTCTAGTAAAGCTAGAGAACCTGAACATACTCCCTGTAATTACCGAGCTATACTTATTGCATCAACTCACAAGAATCATCAAGCTATATTAATTGTACATACACCTAATCAATGCGCCAGGGTGCCATGCAAAACACCAACAGGGCGCTCTTATTTCATAGCCAATTTCCCGAAATTGAGTGCCGTCAATGCTTTGATCCAGGTCTTAGTTAGTGCCAAGTGCAAAGTGACCGCCATTTTGAAAGACTTGATGTAATGCAGTAATGCAGAATATCAATTTTACTGCCAATCATGATTTATTTGGACCTTAAATATCATTCATGATCAGTATGAAACACTGGTATTCAATACCTCACTATCTTAAAGTTTTTCCAATTTAGTTTACAAATATTGTGTAACTCGAAATCCATGTTATTGGAATTGTATGTGTATTCGGATTATCAGGACTGGTGTTAACGACATCGATTTGTGAAGTTATTAGGATTATGTCGACCCGTACCGGTAAGTTTATTCATAAATGTTGGTAATTAGTGCTTTTTTTAAGTCTGTGTTTGAGAAGTTTTAATGAAGTTATCTTTCATTTGGAGGTTTGTCACTCCAGTCATCACTTTTAAGGTAGGGTCGGGAGTGGGTGTGGATTGTCCAGAGGCCTCTGGAGTAAGAAATATAGTGGGGAGGGGGGCACTACTATTAGGGAGGAAGCGTTAATAAGGTGAAATACGGTACATGTACTTGTTCAAATCAGCATCAATATTTTTTGTACAAACTCATTCAAATTATTACAGGCTATATTCATTGTACATACTTGTTGAAATCATAAAGCAATATTTATTGTACATACTCACTCAAATTATCAATATCAATTTTCAAAACACATACTGAAATCATCATGCTATATTTATTGTAGATATTCATATAAATCCACTAGCTATATGTACTGTACATACTGACTCAAGTTAACAAGCTATATCTATTTTACATACTTGCTCAATTCATGAAGCTATATCTATTGTACATACTCACTCAAATTGTCAAGATTGATTTTTAATGTGCATACTCACTTAAATAATTAAGCTATATTTATTGTACATACACTGACACACAAATCATCAAGCTATTTTTCTTTGTACATACTTGATCAAATTACCAAGCTATAGTTCTTTTACTTACTCATATCATCAACCTGAATTCATTGCACATACTCAACTCAAATTATCAAGCCATCTTTATTGTACATACTCGTTCAAATCATTAAAATATATAAAAGGTATGTAATTACTTTACACTTTACCAAATGACAAAAATTAGACTAAATGAGTATTTACAACAAATATAGCCTGATGACTTGAGTATGTACAGTAAAAATAGCCTGATAATTTAAATGTATATGCAGTAAAATTAGCTTGATAATTTGAGTGAATATGTACAGTAAAGATAGCTTGATGATTTTAGTTAGAATGTATAATAAGTAATGTTTGATGATCTAGATATGTACAATAAATTTAGCTTGACGATTTGGTCCTTCACCTCACAGTTCCGACTTTTAACAACCCTAATAAAGAAGTCTTTTGAAAACATTGTTGGAAAAGGAGAAAATGCTGGTAACCAGCATTTTCTCCTTTTCCCACATTGTTTTCTACTCTATCAAGGAGAAATTTTGTCATTCTAGCTACCTATAATTTGTCGTCTGCAAATGCTTTGAATTTGGACCGGTCTAAAAGTTTGTCGTGTGGTAAAGAGCTCAATACTTACAACTTTTTAATATCTGGAATGTATTTGATATCATCATTAATGGCAGTCAGATTGTTGTAAGAGAGGTTTCTGAAATGAAAACCTTATCTGTAGGTTATCAAAACATTAAATGTTAACATGATGAACCTAGATTTATACTTTATCGTCGATAGAGTGTCACCTGGTTAAAGTTAAACCATTACAACTTAAAGGTAGCGCAGGTATAAACCACGCTTCGATAGTAGTTTATCTCTGTACGAAAGGCGCAGTTAGTTCACCCTTTACCACACAGTCCTGAGTTTTACGGCCCTGAAGAAGAATGCTTTTGAAACCAGCCTTTTCTCCTTTTCCGACAGCCAAGCCACCGTAGCTCAGTCGGTAGCGTACAGGACTTGAGAACAGGAGGTCGCAGGTTTGATCCCCAGCTTGGCCAATTTCTTTCCGAGGACTGATGATAGTCATCGCGACAGGATTCATTCCTCTCTCACCGCTGACCATTGTTTCGATGATGGTTATGTGGGAAAGCAGCCAGTGGCTTGGAAAGAACATTGTGCGGAGTACTGGTAAATGAAACTCCAGGAAAGCATGGATAGGAGCACTGGCTGCCGTGATATAACTGAAATAATGTTGAAAACGGTATTAAACACCATACAATCAATCAACAATCAATCCTTTTCCCATATTGAAAGCTTTTGCAGACAACAAATTAAATACTAGAACCGTCGCAAAGCGGACAAATACCCCCCACCAGCACCGTGTCACTGAAGCAGTACAATCAGAGAATGGAAATGGTTTTCAAAACAAAGATCACCAGTGACTTTGACCTTTGACCCATGTGACCCAAAAGTAATAAGGCACCTCCTTGGGTCATGAGCAACTCTTGTACATAGTTTCAGGGTCCTAGGTCAAGCAGCTATCAAGTTAGAGCACGGAAACAATCTTAAAACAAAGTTTGCATGTGACCTTGACCTTTGACTCATGTGACCCCAAACAATAGGCCACCTTCGTGGGTCATGAGCAAGTCTAAAAGTCTAAAATTTTATTGTTGGCTAAGTGTTAAAGGTTATCTGTGTTTAGCTCTGGCTGACATCTTGTCCGGCGGAGCTCAACCACTCAAGCAGTTTTGGTGAATGGTCACATGAGGAATATTTCTGTGAAATTATTTTGAAATCCTTCTGTTTGATTAACCCTTTCCCAAATGACAAATTTTGGACTGGTCCAAATTGAAAGAGTTCGCAGACGACAATTTTAAATTTGATGAAAATGGCAGAAAGGTCTCAAAAAGGGTAGAAAACACTGTGGGAAAAGGAGGAATTGCTCGTTACGAGCAATTTCTCCTTTTCGCACAGTGTTTTCAAAATACTTGTACTGCAGACACGTGAAAACCAGGGCTTGTTTAGGAAAGGGTTAAGAGAAGTAGTCATTTAAAGTTTGGGTTTAAGGAACATTTCTGTGAAATTATTTCCAGCTGGATTGGGAGGTGAAGTCATTTGAAAGGTTTTTTTTTTTTTTTTTGTTAGAGGATCATCCAATGAACATTCCTGTTTCATTATTTTAAACTTCAGTTGGCAGTTTTGGAGGAGTTGTTAAAGGCAAAAGCTGATGATGAACAGACTGACAGACAGATAAAGACTATTCACGAAAGCTCACCTTGAACACTTTGTATTCCTACGAACGTGAAAGTTCGCAACAAATGCATAGCTCAAATACAAACCGCCCCGGCTGGAATTTGAACCCGTGCGGCAAATATCTTTGTTTGTCAAGGTTTAAGAGACCAATACACTAACTACTGAGCTAATGAGAATTCTCCCTAAAGCAGTTGTCAGGTATTGATTTTATACGGGAAGAAGCTATACTGTAAAGAAGGAGTGATCTCCCATAACACACCCCCTCTTAAGAGAAGTCATCATTTTGTTGACAGAAAGCCTTATTAGGCAGTAAGTCTATTATTTAGACAACAAATGGCTCAATGGCTAATAACAGGCAATTTTATAGACAACAAATGGCTGAAAGGCCAATTCCATACAAGCCCCCATCTTACGAACATGAAAGTTTTGCAACAAATGCATAGCTCAAATACAAACCGCCCGGGCTGGAATTCAAACCTGTGTGGCAAATATCCTCATTTATCGAGGTTTAAAAGACCAATGCACTAACCACTGAGCTAAAGAGAATTCTCCTTAATGCAGTTGTGAGGTATTGATTTTATACGGGAAGAAGCTATGCTGTAAGGAAGGAGTGTCCTCTCGTAACAGTATTCAGTTGACCTGAAAGTCAGGACCATTCTGATTTAGCCAGATTTACTTACATTTCAGATAAACTTGTATACTGAAACACGGTAAAATTGATGGCAGTCATACTGTTTTCTTCCAGGTCTCTGTTAAAATTGAAATCAATATTAGCTGCATTTACAATCCAATTACAAGTTTTCTTTTTACTCTTTATCAAACCATCCCCAAATTTAACCCTTTACCACACAATCCTAGGTTTTCATGACCCTGGGAAGAGGCCTTTTGCAAACATTGTGGGAAAAGAAGAAAATGCTGGTAACCACCATTTTCTCCTTTCACTCAAAACTTCAATTATTTGAGCCATATTTGTCATCTGCAAATGCTTTGAATTGGATTGTTTTAGAATTTTGTCACCGGGTAAAGAGTTAAGACCTGCTACAAGCTAGTGCAAACAAGAACTGTTACAGGCCTACATATACCCCCTAACCAGTTGCCTTGAAAAAAATTCAAATGGCCATAACTCCTGTAATAGTCTACCAATCATAATGAAAAGTGCACATTCACACGGTCCTATGCTGGGAAGGCTTCTATATAAATTTCAAACAAATTGGACAAAAAAATGTAGGAGGGAAAGATGACATATTGGATGGTTATAAAAATAGAGAAAAAACTCATTTTTATCTGTACAGTTATTTACCCACAACATAGGTTTTTGACGAGAAATAATGGATTTAGAATATCATCACTCCCTCTTATCTGGAGCTCTGTGAAAACCTTTGTAGGCTACAAATTAAATACTGCTCAAATGATGTGATTTCTCTTTGAACTTGGTGGAAAACATCGTGGAAACAAGAGGGCCATGTTGGCCATGAAGTTGCTCACCTGAACCTACTGACCCAAGATGATCTATTTTCAATTTCTTCCGAGATACAGTATAAAACAAACATTCCAACAAACATTCATAAAGTTGTACTGGACTGAAAAATTCAGAGGTAGAGTGTACACAAGCTTTTTTTAGGACTTGTCTCAGTGACCTACTTTTTGACCTGACATGACCCATTTTCAAAGTCATCTGAGATATCATTCAGACAAACATTCTAGCAAACTTTCATGAAATCATGAACTCTAGAATGTACAGAAAGTTTTGACCTGTCAGAGATTTGACCTGTTGACCTATATTTTGCCCTGACATAATTTATTTTCAAACTGTCCAAGATATCATCAAGACAAACATTCTGTGTCATGTGGACTGAAAACCTGGCCTTTAGAACATACACATTTCTAAAGATTTGACCTTGTCATCTTTTTTTCACCCAATATAACCCATTTTCACACTTGTCTCAGAAATAATCCAGACCAACATTCTGACCATCTTTCATGAGTTTTGGACGGAAAATTTGGCCTCTAGAGGGTACAACAAGGTTTTTGAAAGATTTGATGTGGCAACTAGTTTTTGACCCGACATGACCCATTTTCAAACTCATCTGTGATATCATCCAGACAAACATTCTGACCATGTTTCATGAGTACTGGATTGAAAATGTAGCCCCTAGAGTGTACACACTGAATCTTTTAAATATCTGATCTGGTGATCCATTTTAAAACTGTCTGAGATACTATCCAGACAAACATTCTGACCAAGTTTCATGAGTATTGGACTGAAAATAGTAAGGCCTCCAGAGTGTACACAAGACTTTTCAATTATCTGACCCGGGGACCTAGTTTTTGACCCAACATGACACATTTTCAAACTTGTTCAAAATATTATCAAGACAAACACTTTAAGTTTCATGAGTATCAGACAGAAAATGAAGCCTCTAGAGTGTACACAAGGTTAAAGTTAACCACAGAAGATGCACGACAGACACTTAACAATCAGAATCGCTCACTTTGAGCACTTCTTGCTCAGGTGAGCTAAAAAAATAATAAAATGCTGATTATCAACATTGTCTGCCTTTCCCAATGTTTTCAAATGCCTCTTTCCTCAAAGGCGTCAAAACTCAGGATGATTTTGTTAAGGGTTAACCTTTTCCCACACAATCCCAAGTTTTAACAGCAATGAAAAAGACACCTTTTGAAAACTATATGGGATAAGGAGAAAATGTTGGTAAGTAGCATTTCCTCCATTTTCCAAAATGTTCTTTAACGTTTCATAGATTACTCTGATAAATTATGGAACATTTATTATTTCTTCTGCAAATGATTTCAAATTGGACCATTTTAACCCTTTCCCAAACAAGCCCTGGTTTTCACGTGTCTGCAGTACAAGTCTTTTGAAAACACTGTGCGAAAAGGAGAAATTGCTCATAACGAGCAATTTCTCCTTTTCCAACAGTGTTTTCTACTTTTTTTGAGAACTTTCTGCCATTTTCATCAAATTTAAAATTGTCGTCGCTCAAAGTCATTTGTAGCAAACTTATTCTTAGATGAGGTAATAATTATTAAACAGAATGATTTTAAGGAAAAATAAAAAAGGAATGAAAATTGATATATTTTATGAAAATATGGGGAAAAAGTGCCCGACTTTTCTAATGTGAAAAGTGATTCGTATTTAACCCTTTACTGCAAAATGCCGCCTTTTGACGCCCCTGGGAAAGAAGCCTCTTGAAAATATTGTGGGAAAAGGAGAAAATGCTGGTAACCAGCATTTTCTCCTTTTCCCACAATGTTTTCTACCCTGTCAAAGAAAAGTTGCACCATTTGAGCAACTCTGAAATTGTTGTCTGCAAATACTTTCAATTTGGACAAGGCTAAAATTTTGTCATCTGGTAAAGGGTTACGCTAGCCATGTTGTTTTGATGTTGAACCAACTATCAAAATCAAGATTCATTCCAAGTGTCATGAACATTGGACTGAAAATGTGGCCTCTCGAGTGTACAGACAGATTTTCTAAGATTGAACTTGGTGACCTACTTTTTGATCTAAGTTGACTGTATTTAACCCTTTCCCAAACAAGCCCTGGTTTCCACGTGTCTGCAGTACAAGTTTTTTGAAAACACTGTGGGAAAAGGAGAAATTGCTCGTAACGAGCAATTTCTCCTTTTCCCACAGTGTTTTCTACTTTTTTTGAGACCTTTCTGCCATTTTCATCAAATCTAAAATTGTCGTCTGCAAACTCTTTCAATTTGGACCAGTCCAAAATCTGTCGTTTGGGAAAGGGTTAAAATTCTATCATGTGGTGAACAATTATAAGGCAAATCTCATCATTTGAGCCATGTTTAACTCTTTACCAAATGACAAAATTTTCGGCTGGTCCAATTTGAAAGCATTTGCAGACAACAAATTGAATGTGACTCAAAATTTGAAATTTGTTTTGGGAAAGGTAGAAAACATTGTGGGAACAGGAGAAAATGCTGGTGACCAGCATTTTCTCCTTTTCTCACATTGTTTTCAAAAGCTTTCTCTCTTAGGGTCATTAAAAGTCAGGATGGTGTGGTAAAGGATTAATTTGTTGTCTGGATGAAAATAAAAAGTTTTGTCATCTCGTAGAGTTACAGCATTTTCTCCTTTTCCCTCAATCCTTTCAGTGGCCCTCTTAATCAGGATTTTTTAATCAAGGAATTGTTTAGTATATAGGGTTAAAAAGTTATGTCTTCATACTTACACAGAGTTAAGGTTGGGAATTTCATGAAATGCATCAGCACAAAGTGATACTATTTTGTTGAACGATAGATCACTGAAAAAAAAAAAAAAAAAAGTAGACATAAAATTCAGTTTGGCATTTTCAGGAGTTCGGGCTATGTTAAGATGGATTTTAATCTGAAAATTTCAAGTTTTTTCAAGGAGGCTTCTTCACCTGCTTTTTACTAAACAATTATTGTCACTTGTACTAGGCTTTCTAACCCTTTACATTTCGTCGAAAACCATGTTCGTCAAAAAGGATCCCCAGCCCTCACCCTTACACTAACCCAGAGGAATTGTGGCTCAAATCTTTTTCCCAGACAGAGCTTTCATGAAATAAATCTGAGAATTTAGCAATATGTATTTTAAAATATACGTCGATCTTGACACAACACACTTTCGACGAAATGTCATGCACCATTACCAGATGGCCAAATGTTGCACATGTCCAAAATGAAAGCATTTACACATGGCATGTAATGTAGCTATGAAGACATGATTTGTAATGGAAAGGGTAGAAAACAATGTGGGGAAAAAGAAAAAAGAAAATTTGTTACCACTATTTTTTCCTTTCCCTCAATGTTTTCAAAAGCCTTCTTCTTCAGGGTTATTAGAACCTTTAGGCTGCTGAGCGCAACTCACTGACCTTTTGGGGACAGCATAGATCAAGATCAGACTGCACAAAATGTGCAGTCTGATCTTGGATCTATACTGTCCCATAAGAAGATATCTTTCCTCAAAAAATACCTTTGAAGTAGGAAAATTTGGGTGTATACTGTCGGTTTATAAATTTCAGGTCTTTTATTTAGTAGGATAAGGGTTAATACAGCAGAGTGACACTTCTACCACAATATTTTCCTAAAGAGTATTTTGATATATATCACTAAACCCTTTATCACACAGTCCCAACTTATAAGAACCCTGAAATAGAAGGCTTTTGAAAACATTGTGGGAAAAGGAAAAAATGTTGGTAACCAGCATTTACTCTATTTCCCACAATGTTTTCTACCCTATCACAGCAGAAATCATCATTTTAGCAACATTTGATTTGTCGTCTGCAAATGCTTTCAGTTTGGTCCATTCCAAAATTTTGTCATTTAAAAAGGAGTTAAAGGGACCTATTCAGATCATTATGGTCATATGACGGTGACCGACTAGCCCAAGTTTGAAGTGGTGCACGACATTTCATCAAAAGTGTTTTTCGTCGAAATTCATAAATGTTGTAGAATACAGATTGCTAAATTCCAAGATTTGTTTTATGAAAAGCTCTGTCTGGGAGGAAGATTTGAGCCACAATTCGTCTGGGTTAGGGTAAGAGTCAGGACTAGGGATCGTTTTCCAGGAACGTAGTTTTCGATGAAATGTGGACACATTATCCCAAAGTAAACTTCCTTTAAATCTTGAATTTATAGGAGATCTACAAATAATGTACGTAAAAAGATGGAATATTAATTAAATGACAGGTTAAATAGATTTCAGTATACTTTAGGTTTAGACAAGCCAGACATTATGTTGTATGGTAAAGGGTTAAGCAAGAATATGTACTGTAAGAAATGGATAAGATTGAAAGTTGTTATACAAAGTTTTGATACAATGACTTTAAAAACGTGGACGAGTTCACAGTACAAAATACCTATGTGCTTGTATATATGATGGACAGACAGACAGATGAACAGATTGATAGATAGACAGACTGAATCCAGTAAACTCCTGAAACCAATGATTTGTAAAGAGTAATAAAGATTCACAGTAAATAGGTACTTACATATGCTGCAGTCCGGGTAACTGGCTAAATGCTTGCCTTGGGATGTTTGTGATGTCATTGTCTGACAGATTACTGAAAGTGCAAAAGTAACACTGAACTTAGTTACTGTATGTTCTCCATTAAATGCCAAGGGAGAGGGGACGGGGTGGGGGATGGGATAGGGTACTAAATAGGGGTAAAAGACATATATGTAGAATTTCTGACAAAACTGCTGTCCAGTTCTGATCAGTGATTGTGATTAACCCTTTCCCAAACAAGCCCTGGTTTTCACGTGTCTGCAGGACAAGTCTTTTGAAAACACTGTGGGAAAAGGAGAAATTGCTCGAACGAGCAATTTCTCCTTTTCCCACAGTGTTTTCTACCCTTTTTGAGAACTTTCTGCCATTTTCATCAAATTTAAAATTGTCGTCTGCAAACTCTTTCAATTTGGACCAGTCCAAAATTTGTCGTTTGGGAAAGGGTTAAAGGATTGCCTACTGAGATCCACAGCCATATTAACTGAAATTCTATCCACTGTAGCTCTGATATTGACAATTTCAAACATTAACTCTTTACCACACAACAAATTTTTAACCCTGCCAAAACTGAAAGCATTTGCAGACAATAATTTCGATGTGGGTCTGATGAAATTTCTCTCCTATAGAGTAGAAAACATTGTGGGAAAAGGAGAAAATGCTGGTTACCAGCATTTTCTCCTTTCCCTACAATGTTTTCAAAAGCCTTCTCTTTCGAGGTTGTTGAAACTTGGGATTGTGTGGTAAACAGTTAATGAACCCTTTACTGCACAATGCCGCCTTTTGACGCCCCTAAGAAAGAAGCCTTTTGAAAACATTGTGGGAAAAGGAGAAAATGCTGGTAACCAGCATTTTCTCCTTTTCCCACAATGTCTTCTACTATATCAAAGAAAAATTGCACCATTTGAGCCACATTAAAATTGTCGTCTGCAAATGCTTTCAATTTGTACCAGGCTAAAATTTTGTCGACTGGTAAAAGGTTAAGGACACTGTTCTTTTCTTAAAGTTTTTCCAAGTTTGTTAATGAGTTTTATGCCACCAGAACTGAATGCATATATATTTGGAGAGCCATGTTTGAATGACATAATCGGTGCATGACATTTCGTCCAAGAGGCATTTCGACGAAATCTATGTATGTTTTAACCCTTTCCCAAACGACAAATTTTGGACAGGTCCAAATTGAAAGAGTTTGCAGACGACAATTTTAAATTTGATGAAAATGGCAGAAAGGTCTCAAAAAGGGTAGAAAACACAGTGGGAGAAGGAGAAATTGCTCATTACGAGCAATTTCTCCTTTTTCCACAGTGTTTTCAAAAGACTTGTACTGCAGACATGTGAAAACCATGGCTTGTTTGGGAAAGGGTTAAAATACCGATTGCTTAATTCTACATTTATTTCATGAAAAGCTCTGTCTGGGAGGAAGATTTGAGCCACAATTCATCTGGGTTAGGATAAGGGTCAGGGCTAGGGGATCGTTTTCCAAGAACGTAGTTATCGACAAAATGTCACACACCCATTGGTGTACATAACACTATTGCAAATTGCAAATAACTTACAGTGTAGGCTAATACTACTGGTACAGTAAATGACTTACTGTGTTATCAGCATCTCCAGGTTGAGGAAACTCTCTGTAACAAGCTTCTCAATTCCATTCCCCGCTAATGTACTACAAAGAACAAAGAGCAGAGAAAATGGTATCATTAACCCTTTCCCAAACAAGCCCTGGTTTTCACGTGTCTGCAGTACAAGTCTTTTCAAAACACTGTGGGAAAAGGAGAAATTGCTCGTAACAAGCCATTTCTTCTTTTCCCACAGTGTTTTCTACCCTTTTGGCGAACTTTCTGTCATTTTCATCAAATTTAAAATTGTCGTCTGCAAACTCTTTCACTTTAGACCAGTCTAAAATTTATCGTTTGGGAAAGGGTTAAACACGGTTAACCTTTAGGCTGCTAAGCGTGACACACTGACCTTTTGTGGACAGTGTAGATCAAGATCAGACTGCACAGAATGTGCAGTCTGATCTTGAATCTACACTGTCCAATAAGGAGATATTTTTGCCGTAAAAATAAGTTTGAAATAGCATTATTCAGGTTTTTACTATCTGTTAGAAAATTACATTTCACTCATTTAGCAGGATAAGGGTTGGCACCTTTCATCTGCCCTGCTTTTTGCATCCTGCAGCAGACCATGTCTTTAGCTCATAATGTTTTCAAAAGCCTAAGCCTTGTTTCCCAGAGCCGTTAAAAAACATGGATTGTGTGGTAAAGGGTTAATTTTAGTTGATTATGCGCATTTTCACATTCTTTTTTTCGCTCAAAGTCATTTGTAGCAAACTTATTCTTAGATGAGGTAATAATTATTAAACAGAATGATTTTAAGGAAAAATAAAAAAGGAATGAAAATTGATATATTTTATGAAAATATGGGGAAAAAGTGCCCGACTTTTCTAATGTGAAAAGTGATTCGTATTTAACCCTTTACTGCAAAATGCCGCCTTTTGACGCCCCTGGGAAAGAAGCCTCTTGAAAATATTGTGGGAAAAGGAGAAAATGCTGGTAACCAGCATTTTCTCCTTTTCCCACAATGTTTTCTACCCTGTCAAAGAAAAGTTGCACCATTTGAGCAACTCTGAAATTGTTGTCTGCAAATACTTTCAATTTGGACAAGGCTAAAATTTTGTCATCTGGTAAAGGGTTACGCCATGTTGCCATGTTGTTTTGATGTTGAACCAACTATCAAAATCAAGATTCATTCCAAGTGTCATGAACATTGGACTGAAAATGTGGCCTCTCGAGTGTACAGACAGATTTTCTAAGATTGAACTTGGTGACCTACTTTTTGATCTAAGTTGACTGTATTTAACCCTTTCCCAAACAAGCCCTGGTTTTCACGTGTCTGCAGTACAAGTTTTTTGAAAACACTGTGGGAAAAGGAGAAATTGCTCGTAACGAGCAATTTCTCCTTTTCCCACAGTGTTTTCTACTTTTTTTGAGACCTTTCTGCCATTTTCATCAAATCTAAAATTGTCGTCTGCAAACTCTTTCAATTTGGACCAGTCCAAAATCTGTCGTTTGGGAAAGGGTTAAAATTCTATCATGTGGTGAACAATTATAAGGCAAATCTCATCATTTGAGCCATGTTTAACTCTTTACCAAATGACAAAATTTTCGGCTGGTCCAATTTGAAAGCATTTGCAGACAACAAATTGAATGTGACTCAAAATTTGAAATTTGTTTTGGGAAAGGTAGAAAACATTGTGGGAACAGGAGAAAATGCTGGTGACCAGCATTTTCTCCTTTTCTCACATTGTTTTCAAAAGCTTTCTCTCTTAGGGTCATTAAAAGTCAGGATGGTGTGGTAAAGGATTAATTTGTTGTCTGGATGAAAATAAAAAGTTTTGTCATCTCGTAGAGTTACAGCATTTTCTCCTTTTCCCTCAATCCTTTCAGCGGCCCTCTTAATCAGGATTTTTTAATCAAGGAATTGTTTAGTATATAGGGTTAAAAAGTTATGTCTTCATACTTACACAGAGTTAAGGTTGGGAATTTCATGAAATGCATCAGCACAAAGTGATACTATTTTGTTGAACGATAGATCACTGAAAAAAAAAAAAAAAAGTAGACATAAAATTCAGTTTGGCATTTTCAGGAGTTCGGGCTATGTTAAGATGGATTTTAATCTGAAAATTTCAAGTTTTTTCAAGGAGGCTTCTTCACCTGCTTTTTACTAAACAATTATTGTCACTTGTACTAGGCTTTCTAACCCTTTACATTTCGTCGAAAACCATGTTCGTCAAAAAGGATCCCCAGCCCTCACCCTTACACTAACCCAGAGGAATTGTGGCTCAAATCTTTTTCCCAGACAGAGCTTTCATGAAATAAATCTGAGAATTTAGCAATATGTATTTTAAAATATACGTCGATCTTGACACAACACACTTTCGACGAAATGTCATGCACCATTACCAGATGGCCAAATGTTGCACATGTCCAAAATGAAAGCATTTACACATGGCATGTAATGTAGCTATGAAGACATGATTTGTAATGGAAAGGGTAGAAAACAATGTGGGGAAAAAGAAAAAAGAAAATTTGTTACCACTATTTTTTCCTTTCCCTCAATGTTTTCAAAAGCCTTCTTCTTCAGGGTTATTAGAACCTTTAGGCTGCTGAGCGCAACTCACTGACCTTTTGGGGACAGCATAGATCAAGATCAGACTGCACAAAATGTGCAGTCTGATCTTGGATCTATACTGTCCCATAAGAAGATATCTTTCCTCAAAAAATACCTTTGAAGTAGGAAAATTTGGGTGTATACTGTCGGTTTATAAATTTCAGGTCTTTTATTTAGTAGGATAAGGGTTAATACAGCAGAGTGACACTTCTACCACAATATTTTCCTAAATAGTATTTTGATATATATCACTAAACCCTTTATCACACAGTCCCAACTTATAAGAACCCTGAAATAGAAGGCTTTTGAAAACATTGTGGGAAAAGGAAAAAATGTTGGTAACCAGCATTTACTCTATTTCCCACAATGTTTTCTACCCTATCACAGCAGAAATCATCATTTTAGCAACATTTGATTTGTCGTCTGCAAATGCTTTCAGTTTGGTCCATTCCAAAATTTTGTCATTTAAAAAGGAGTTAAAGGGACCTATTCAGATCATTATGGTCATATGACGGTGACCGACTAGCCCAAGTTTGAAGTGGTGCACGACATTTCATCAAAAGTGTTTTTCGTCGAAATTCATAAATGTTGTAGAATACAGATTGCTAAATTCCAAGATTTGTTTTATGAAAAGCTCTGTCTGGGAGGAAGATTTGAGCCACAATTCGTCTGGGTTAGGGTAAGAGTCAGGACTAGGGATCGTTTTCCAGGAACGTAGTTTTCGATGAAATGTGGACACATTATCCCAAAGTAAACTTCCTTTAAATCTTGAATTTATAGGAGATCTACAAATAATGTACGTAAAAAGATGGAATATTAATTAAATGACAGGTTAAATAGATTTCAGTATACTTTAGGTTTAGACAAGCCAGACATTATGTTGTATGGTAAAGGGTTAAGCAAGAATATGTACTGTAAGAAATGGATAAGATTGAAAGTTGTTATACAAAGTTTTGATACAATGACTTTAAAAACGTGGACGAGTTCACAGTACAAAATACCTATGTGCTTGTATATATGATGGACAGACAGACAGATGAACAGATTGATAGATAGACAGACTGAATCCAGTAAACTCCTGAAACCAATGATTTGTAAAGAGTAATAAAGATTCACAGTAAATAGGTACTTACATATGCTGCAGTCCGGGTAACTGGCTAAATGCTTGCCTTGGGATGTTTGTGATGTCATTGTCTGACAGATTACTGAAAGTGCAAAAGTAACACTGAACTTAGTTACTGTATGTTCTCCATTAAATGCCAAGGGAGAGGGGACGGGGTGGGGGGTGGGATAGGGTACTAAATAGGGGTAAAAGACATATATGTAGAATTTCTGACAAAACTGCTGTCCAGTTCTGATCAGTGATTGTGATTAACCCTTTCCCAAACAAGCCCTGGTTTTCACGTGTCTGCAGGACAAGTCTTTTGAAAACACTGTGGGAAAAGGAGAAATTGCTCGAACGAGCAATTTCTCCTTTTCCCACAGTGTTTTCTACCCTTTTTGAGAACTTTCTGCCATTTTCATCAAATTTAAAATTGTCGTCTGCAAACTCTTTCAATTTGGACCAGTCCAAAATTTGTCGTTTGGGAAAGGGTTAAAGGATTGCCTACTGAGATCCACAGCCATATTAACTGAAATTCTATCCACTGTAGCTCTGATATTGACAATTTCAAACATTAACTCTTTACCACACAACAAATTTTTAACCCTGCCAAAACTGAAAGCATTTGCAGACAATAATTTCGATGTGGGTCTGATGAAATTTCTCTCCTATAGAGTAGAAAACATTGTGGGAAAAGGAGAAAATGCTGGTTACCAGCATTTTCTCCTTTCCCTACAATGTTTTCAAAAGCCTTCTCTTTCGAGGTTGTTGAAACTTGGGATTGTGTGGTAAACAGTCAATGAACCCTTTACTGCACAATGCCGCCTTTTGACGCCCCTAAGAAAGAAGCCTTTTGAAAACATTGTGGGAAAAGGAGAAAATGCTGGTAACCAGCATTTTCTCCTTTTCCCACAATGTCTTCTACTATATCAAAGAAAAATTGCACCATTTGAGCCACATTAAAATTGTCGTCTGCAAATGCTTTCAATTTGTACCAGGCTAAAATTTTGTCGACTGGTAAAAGGTTAAGGACACTGTTCTTTTCTTAAAGTTTTTCCAAGTTTGTTAATGAGTTTTATGCCACCAGAACTGAATGCATATATATTTGGAGAGCCATGTTTGAATGACATAATCGGTGCATGACATTTCGTCCAAGAGGCATTTCGACGAAATCTATGTATGTTTTAACCCTTTCCCAAACGACAAATTTTGGACAGGTCCAAATTGAAAGAGTTTGCAGACGACAATTTTAAATTTGATGAAAATGGCAGAAAGGTCTCAAAAAGGGTAGAAAACACTGTGGGAGAAGGAGAAATTGCTCATTACGAGCAATTTCTCCTTTTTCCACAGTGTTTTCAAAAGACTTGTACTGCAGACATGTGAAAACCATGGCTTGTTTGGGAAAGGGTTAAAATACCGATTGCTTAATTCTACATTTATTTCATGAAAAGCTCTGTCTGGGAGGAAGATTTGAGCCACAATTCATCTGGGTTAGGATAAGGGTCAGGGCTAGGGGATCGTTTTCCAAGAACGTAGTTATCGACAAAATGTCACACACCCATTGGTGTACATAACACTATTGCAAATTGCAAATAACTTACAGTGTAGGCTAATACTACTGGTACAGTAAATGACTTACTGTGTTATCAGCATCTCCAGGTTGAGGAAACTCTCTGTAACAAGCTTCTCAATTCCATTCCCCGCTAATGTACTACAAAGAACAAGGAGCAGAGAAAATGGTATCATTAACCCTTTCCCAAACAAGCCCTGGTTTTCACGTGTCTGCAGTACAAGTCTTTTCAAAACACTGTGGGAAAAGGAGAAATTGCTCGTAACAAGCCATTTCTTCTTTTCCCACAGTGTTTTCTACCCTTTTGGCGAACTTTCTGTCATTTTCATCAAATTTAAAATTGTCGTCTGCAAACTCTTTCACTTTAGACCAGTCTAAAATTTATCGTTTGGGAAAGGGTTAAACACGGTTAACCTTTAGGCTGCTAAGCGTGACACACTGACCTTTTGTGGACAGTGTAGATCAAGATCAGACTGCACAGAATGTGCAGTCTGATCTTGAATCTACACTGTCCAATAAGGAGATATTTTTGCCGTAAAAATAAGTTTGAAATAGCATTATTCAGGTTTTTACTATCTGTTAGAAAATTACATTTCACTCATTTAGCAGGATAAGGGTTGGCACCTTTCATCTGCCCTGCTTTTTGCATCCTGCAGCAGACCATGTCTTTAGCTCATAATGTTTTCAAAAGCCTAAGCCTTGTTTCCCAGAGCCGTTAAAAAACATGGATTGTGTGGTAAAGGGTTAATTTTAGTTGATTATGCGCATTTTCACATTCTTTTTTTCGCTCAAAGTCATTTGTAGCAAACTTATTCTTAGATGAGGTAATAATTATTAAACAGAATGATTTTAAGGAAAAATAAAAAAGGAATGAAAATTGATATATTTTATGAAAATATGGGGAAAAAGTGCCCGACTTTTCTAATGTGAAAAGTGATTCGTATTTAACCCTTTACTGCAAAATGCCGCCTTTTGACGCCCCTGGGAAAGAAGCCTCTTGAAAATATTGTGGGAAAAGGAGAAAATGCTGGTAACCAGCATTTTCTCCTTTTCCCACAATGTTTTCTACCCTGTCAAAGAAAAGTTGCACCATTTGAGCAACTCTGAAATTGTTGTCTGCAAATACTTTCAATTTGGACAAGGCTAAAATTTTGTCATCTGGTAAAGGGTTACGCTAGCCATGTTGTTTTGATGTTGAACCAACTATCAAAATCAAGATTCATTCCAAGTGTCATGAACATTGGACTGAAAATGTGGCCTCTCGAGTGTACAGACAGATTTTCTAAGATTGAACTTGGTGACCTACTTTTTGATCTAAGTTGACTGTATTTAACCCTTTCCCAAACAAGCCCTGGTTTTCACGTGTCTGCAGTACAAGTTTTTTGAAAACACTGTGGGAAAAGGAGAAATTGCTCGTAACGAGCAATTTCTCCTTTTCCCACAGTGTTTTCTACTTTTTTTGAGACCTTTCTGCCATTTTCATCAAATCTAAAATTGTCGTCTGCAAACTCTTTCAATTTGGACCAGTCCAAAATTTGTCGTTTGGGTAAGGATTAAAATCTGTTCGAGATTTTATCAGGACAAAAATTCTCATTTATGGATGAAAATGTGGCTTCTATATTGCACTCAAGTTTAATCCTTTACCACACAATCCCGACTTTTAACGACCCTGAGTAAAAAGCCTTTTGAAAACATTATGGTAAAAGGAGAAAATGCTGGTAACCAGCAGTTTCTCCTTTTCCTACAATGTTTTCTACCCTTTCCAAAACAAGTTTTAATTTTTGAATCACATCTGATTTGTTGTCTGCAAATGCGTTCAATTTAGACCAGTCTAAAATTTTGTCGTTTGGTAAAGAGTTAAAGGCGGTGATAAATGCTTTTTACCATACCAGCATGACCACAAACCAGCATTTCCTCCTTTTTCCACAATGTTTTCTTCCCTTTCGAAGGCAAATATTCATAATTTGTGCAACACTGAATTTGTTGTCTGCACATGCTTTGAATTTGGACCAGTCAATAATTTTGTTGTTTGATAATGAATTAACCCTTTACCACACAATCCCGAGTTTTAACGGCCCTTATGAAATGGCCTTCAGAAAACTTTGTGAGAAAAGGAGAAAATGCTGGTAACCATTATTTTCTCCTTTTCCGAAAGGTTTTCTACCCTTTCAAAAACAAATTACATCATGTGAGTTACATTTAATATGTCGTCTGCAAAAGCATTGAATTTGGACTGGTCTGAAATTTTGTCATGTGGTAAAGAATTAATATACTTACATTTTGCTGACTTTTCTAAAGTATCCAAAGCCATTTCTTGGTATTTCTAACAAGTGTGAAGTCTCAAAATAGCTGTAGAAGAAAATAAACAAAACATTATTTCACAGACTATTTTCAGACAACCTCTGTCCTAGCTGTGGAAACATTAAGACCTCCACATAGAGGGGCAATATATACCAAAAGAAAGCTATCAAGACTATGTCACCTTGGACTCAATGCTGTGACCTTGACCTTGGAGCACACACCTGAGAAATATTTTCAAAATCAGACCAGGATTTTGTCCGTCCTTCTGTCCGACCGTCCATCCATCCATCCACCCATCCAGCCATCCATCCAGCCATCCGGCCATCCATCCATGTTTATATCGGCAATACTCACATTGTTAATGTATTGAGAGTCTCTGTATGTTTCTCTAACTCCGCCACAAGCTTGGGTATAGTGAAATTGCTATCTTTGACCACTCTAAAATTAAAGATTACAGTTTATAAAATGATCATATAAAATTATTGGAAAATGAGAAAAATGCTGGTTACTACTAATTTTTACCTCCACTGGCCGAAGGCCAGTGAGCTCATGTCATGGCCAGGTGTCCGTCGTGCGTGCGTGCGTCCGTCCGTGCATTAACTTTTATTTCAAACATCTTCTTCTCTGAAACTACCCATCCAATTTTCATGAAACTTCACAGAAATGATCCTGCCATGGTCTTCTTCAGAATTTCTTGAAAGAATTTGATTCCTTCAAAAACTCTGGTTGCCATGGCAACAAAACTGAAAAATATTGGAAATCTTTAAAAATCTTCTTGTCTGAAACCATAAGGCATAGGGCTACCAAATCTGGCATGTAGCTTTATGTAGTAGACCTCTATCAAGTTTTTTCAAATTATAGCCCTGGGGTCAAAATTGGCTCTGCCCCAGGGGTCACAAGTTTTACATAGGCTTATATAGAGAAAACTTTAAAAATCTTCCTGTACCGAGCTATAAGGCCTAGAGCTACCAAATTTTGCATGTAGCTATATCTAGTGGGCCTCTACCAAGCTGGCCAAAATTTTAGCCCTGGGGTCAAAATTGGTCCCGCCGCAGGGGTTACAAGTTTTACATGGGCTTACATGGTGACAACTTAAGAAATCTTCCTGTTTTGATTTTTTTTTTAAATTAGCCTTGCATCAGGGGTCTTACGTTTTACAGAGGCTTCATATGGACAAAAATTGAAAATCACCTTATTTATAACCATACAGCATAGACTTGTATTATTTTGGCATGTAGCTTTATCTTGTGGACCTCTACCAGGGGCCAAGTAATTATAGCTCAGGGATCAAAAATGGCTTTACCCTGTGGGTCTCAACTTTCACATGGGCTTTTACAGAGAAAACTTTGTAAGTCTTCATTTTGAAACCATTTGGCTCAGAACTGAAATGTTTAGTATTGATGGTTTATATTTATAAGCCAGTGGAGCGATACAGGGCCATCATGGCCCTCTTGTTTACTTTACCCACAGTGTTTTTTTCCTCTCAAAGTTAAATCCCATTATGTGAACCATGCTGAATTTGTTGCCTGATTTTTTTTCTTTTGAAATATGGACAATGCAAAATTTTAAAGAAAGAGTAAAAGAAAGCCAGTCAAACATAATACAGATTTCTAATACTGGATTATTTCTCCACATGACACACTGTTTTGAAGTAATGACAGCTTGAGATGTATGAGAAAGTGTCTTCACAAGCAAATGGCATTGTAAAGGTTGAAATGTTTAAAATCAATTGAGCTATGCTCTGGCAAAAGGGGGCTTAATGCATCACTGTAACGCATAATACCAAGCGAGCCATCACATAATTATGGATGAATAATGGCCACTTTTTTTAGCAAATGACTTAATAATGAGGTAGACTGGTCATTGAATATACAGAAAATTGACCAATAGCAAAAAGTTTCGGCCCAGGTCAGCCTGCGCAGGCTGACCTGGGTCGATACTTTTCGCAGATGCATTAAGCCCCCTTTTCACAGAGCATGCCTCTGTTATAATAATCTAATTTGTTAAATTAAATCAATTTCATTAAATTTTAAGCCAATTTGTTACCTGTTAAATTAATAACTATGAATTTTTATTTCCTGAAGCTAGAATTACACACACAAAAAAACCCTAAAAAAGTTATAAAAATTGCATGAGAAAAATGACTACAGATCATCGCTTTCCCCCATTTTCCTTTCAAAAAGTTTCCACCACAGGGAATGTTAAAAATATCAGAGTGCATGCAACAGTCAACCCGTTTATCTAACAATCCCGTATTTTCACCACCCTTACACTGTAGGCTTTTGAAAACATTTTGGGAAAAGGAAAAAAGGCTGGAAAACAGCATTTTATCCTTTTCTTGCAATGCCTTCAATCCTTTCAATGACAGTTTCCATCATCTCAGCAGCATTAACCCTTTACCAGACGACAAAACTTTAACCTTGTCCAAATTGAAAGCATTTGCAGACGACAATTTCAGTGTGGCTCAAATGGTGCAATTTTTCTTTGATAGGATAGAAAACATTGTGGGAAAAGGAGAAAATGCTGGTTACCAGCATTTTCTCCTCTTCCCACAATGTTTTCAAAAGGTATCTTCTCCAGGGTCGTTAAAAGGCGACATTGTGCGGTAGAGGGTTAACGTTTGGTTGTAAGCAAATGCTTGTAATATGCATGAGTCTAAACTGTTGCCTGCTGTAAAAGAGTTAAAAAGAATAAAAGAAGATTGTAAATAATAATGATACCAACATCGCTTTATTAATGTGCAACAATGTAGAGTTGAGATCTTGCAAGCAACTTTGGAGGGATTCATCCCTGGCACCAACGATGTCACTGAAATGGAAATGTTTGTATTTTGGAAAGGTATTTTATGCTATTTCCAACAGTGCTTTGCTGATTACACTACATCAGCCCACTTATTCATGGCTTTGCTGGTCTTCGTCAGTGCTGGGCTGTGGTTCTGTAGTGTTTTGCAAAAGGACACTCCAAGGATAACCTCTACCATCATGGAGGACTGAACAAAAAACCCAAGGATTTCAAATCCGGCCCCTTCAAGCCTTGCAGGACCTTGAATCTTAAATCAAGTTTCATGTTTCATCGTAAACCTTTTGCATGAAGACAAACTTTAAGATATGTCTATATTGATTGATTGTATGGTGTTTAATGACATTTTCAACATCATTTCAGTTTATCGTGGCGGCCAGTGCACCTATCCATGCTTTCCTGGGGTTTCTTTTACCAGTATTACACACAATATTCTTTCCAAGCCACTGGATGTTTTCCCACATAACCATCGTCAAAAAAATGGTCAGCGGTGAGAGAAGAATGAATCCTGTTGCAATGACCATCATCAATCCTCAGAAAGAAATTGGCCGAACTGCAGTTTGAACCAGCGACCTCCTGTTCTCAAGCTACCAACTACCGGGGCTCAGCCATGTCTATAATGAAAGTACCAGCATTTTCTCCTTTTCCCACTATGTTTCAAAAAGGGTTCTTTCTCAGGATCGTTAAAAGTTGGGATTGTGTGGTAAAGAGTTAATGACGATTGATGAACCGACACATAAGCTGTTTTTCCACAGACTGTGAAAGGGATCTGCTATAAGGAGTGATTAAAAAATTATTACAGCCTGGACCCAGGCTGGCCACAACCTACCTTTGATCCAAAGTTGAGCTCCGATGTTACTTTTGTGATTGTGCTAGCAGCGACACAATAAAAACAAGAGGACCATTGGCCCAAAAGCGCTCACCTGAGTAAAGTCATCTAAGACTGATAAAGTTGAAGACATCCTGGTTGTGAAGATGTAAAACACATAAGAGCTCATGACCTACTTTTTGACCGACTTGACCTATTTTTGATCTTGTCAGAGAAATCTTGTCAGAGATATCATCAAGACAAACATTTCATAAGTATCAAACAGAAAATGTGGCCTTTAACTTCCACACAAGATTTTTCCCACAGACCTACTTTTGGATCTGACATGATCCAACTTTGAATTTGTCTCATAAATTATCATGACAAACATTCTGACCAATTGTCATGAGAACTGGTCTGAAAATGTAGTCTCTAGAGTGTCCACAAGTTTCTTTTCTTTTTTTTTTTTTTTTTTTTTTTCTTTCTAAGATTTGTCGGAATGATCAACTTTTTTAACTGACATGACCCAGTAATGAACTTGTATTAGATTTAATCAAGACAAACATTCTGACCAAGTTTCATGGGTATCTGGATGAAAAAGTTGCCTCTACAGTTCACACAAAGTTTTTCTTCGATTTGGCCTAGTGACCCACTTTTTAATCCTATGTGACCCAATTTCAAACTTGTAAGAGATATCAAGCAAAACATTCTGACAGAGTTTCATGAGTATCAGACGGAAAATGTGGCCTCTAGAGTTCTCACAAGGTTTTTCTAAGATTTGACACACTTTTTGAACTGACATGACCCAATGTTGAACTTGTACTAGATTTCAAGACAAACATTCTGACCAAGTTTCATGGGTATACGGATGAAAATGTTGCCTATAGAGTGCACTCCAGGTTTTCCAAGATCTGGCAGAGTGATCAAGCTTTTGACCCTACGTGACCCAATTTAAAACCTGTCTGAGCTATCATCAAGACTAACATTCTAAGTTTCATGTGTATTGAACAGAAAATGTGGTCTCTAGAGTACAAACAAGATTTTTCTATGATTTGGCCCAGTGATCTACTTTTTGACCCAACATGACCCAGTTTCAAACGTGTTCGAGATATCATCAAGACAAACATTTTGACATTATGAGTACCTGGCTGAAAATGTGGCCTGTACAGTACTCACAATTTTTTTCTTAGTTTTGGCAAAAATGACCTATTCTTTTCAACTGACGTGACCCAATGTTGAACTTGTGCTAGATTTCATCAGGACAAACATTCTGACCAAGATTCAGGGGTAATCGGAGGATAATGTTGCATCTAGAGTTCACACAAGGTTTTTCTAAGGTTTAGCCCAGTGACCTGTTTGACCCTATGTGACCCAATTTCAAACCCATTTAAATTACCATCAAGACAAACATTTTGACTATGTTTCATGAGTATTGGGTTGAAAATGTGGCCTGTAGAGTGCACAAAAGGTTTATCTAAGATTTAACCTGGTGACCTACCTTTTGACCTAATGTGACCCAATTTGATATTATCAATACAAACAATCTGACCAAGTTTCATAAGTATAAGACTGAAAATGGGGCCATTGAAAATTTAATGCACACAAGGTTTTCCTAAATCTAAAGAGCACTTCCAGCCCAACAATAAATTTCACAATTTCTTTATATATTATAGATAATACAAATGAAACTGCATTTACATTACTCCCTTTCAAAAAAAATATGTGATTTGTCAGAAATTTCAATTTGAAAATCAGATTTGCACCTGTATAAACCAGACTTCACCACCTTATCGACTGAACGATGAGAGATTACATGTGACGTCATGACATGACCGCAGCACATTATTTTACTGATAACTCCACATAACATTTGGACTTTACAACAGGGAGAAAATGGACTCCGATGATGTTCCAGATGATTCTGAGAGCAGCTATGATTTATTACTTTCTTGTTGCTCTTCTCCTTTTGGTTCTTACGAAGAAAATTTTGATTTACTACAAGCGAGCAAAGAAAATAAGTTAACGAATAGCCGATACCAAATCAGATGCAGAATACATTATTAAGTAATCAAAATGAAGCACCAGGATAGAAATAATACATATCCTGCAAACTGCCTTGGTTTTACAGGTCTAGAATTAAAAAAATAAAATCAGCACCAATATGTGGTTACCCATTATCCATACGCTGCCATTGTATTTCAAAGCATGTGTTCGGACAAAAAAAAAAAAATGCATCATTAAATTTGGGGTCAGAAATTAAAATGGACTTACCCTCTGTGACAGATTTTAATAATTCCGGATCCTATATTACTGAATGATCAAAATAAGATTGAAAAGGATAGAAACTTTATCATGACACGTATGTGTTAACCCTTTCCCAAACAAGCCCTGGTTTTCACGTGTCTGCAGTACAAGTCTTTTGAAAACACTGTGGGAAAAGGAGAAATTGCTCGTAACGAGCAATTTCTCCTTTTCCCACAGTGTTTTCTACCCTTTTTGAGACCTTTCTGCCATTTTCATCAAATTCAAAATTGTCGTCTGCAAACTGTTTCAATTTGGGCCAGTCAAAAATCTGTCGTTTGGAAAAGGGTTAATCTGCGCCAAGCAAGTACATCACAGTGCTTTTATATGTCACCCACTTTGGCAGTGAAATACCGGAATCAAAGAAACACACGGCTAACCCTTATTAGCTTTTCAATGAAATTAATTATGCACATATTGCTCGACTCAAAGTAAAGCTGGAATTACCTTTTTTTGGAGGATCAAAGGAAGATTTGAAATTTGACCTGACCTTCGTTGTTACGATAGTCGTACTTAAGGTAGTATAAATAGGAACATAGCAAAAAGTGCAACGAAAAAAATGATGTTTTTGGGGTCAGGATTTTATCAATAAAATTCAAACGATATGGCGTTTAAGTAACCAATGCTGAATTAGCTGTCTGCAGATGGCTTGAATTTGAAAGAGTCTAAAATATGACGTTCGGGAAAGGGTTTTAAATATAGTAACATTGAAAGGTTATTCGGTTAAAACCTTTTACCAAATGGCCAAATTAGGACTCGTCTAAATCCAAAGAAAGGGTGAAATGGAGGAAATTGTCTTTGACAAAGTAGAAAGTATTGTGGGACACGGTGAAAACGCTGGTTACAAAGATTTGCCCCTTTTCCAATAACTTTTAAAAGGCCATCTTTCTCAGGATCGTTAAAACTCGGGATTGTTTAGTAAAGGGTTTCTAAGGTTCTCAACCAACCTTACAGCACTACATGTATACTTTGAATTATTTACAAATAATCCCGATCTCAGAAAAAAAAAAAAATATATATATATATATATCGAACCTTCTTTGTTGCAACCTTAGTCATGTTCCTACAGACGAATTACTGTAATAGGGTCTAGATCATGAACATAAGAAAAGTAGCTTAAGTTCAAATTTTAATCCTTCCATTCCAAGATATTTATATTCCATCTATATTTTCAGATTTAAAAGAAACAGGTGTCATATTATTTTTCATAAAAATGGATGAAAGGTTAAGTCCGTGCTCCTTTGATATCGGTATCGCACTGCCTGGTGGGCGACCTAACAGCTGTAATGTGATTACATGTACTTGATTGGTACAAATTAACGCACACGGGTCATATTAAAGTATCACTACTTATCTGTTCTTGATCTTAAGTCATCCTTATTTTGATTATTTGTGAATAGGATTTGGAATTTTACACAGGTCACAGAGGAAAGTTTGATGAAGATCTATTTCATAACGATCCTGAAATGATCACCGAAAATACTGGACGGCATCATTGGTAATCTCTTAGGTTTTATACACAAATATTTCATTTGAAATCTGCGTGTAAATGGGATGCACCCTTCAGCGAAATGGGTTTAAAATAAAGCATAATAATGTGTTGGGCCGCTCCAAACTCTTTTGACATGTACAAAACCTGTCTATCGTTTTCTTCTTGTTGGGTCTCTCGGAAAATAATGCAAGGAAACGCCATCTGCATTGGTATTGCCACAATTAGCAGCAACGCAGCTAACATCGGTATATATGGATTGTTCCAACATGATCTCCTCATGGCATAGTTACAAATTGTTGGTTCTATGAGTGTAGAAAACGAAGCTGTTTAGCCAAAGACGATGTTTTCATATAACCTGAAGTTGTTTAGTTCATATGGTGATGTCACAGGGTATTCTCGCATGGTCGATTTAGGGGCTCGCTAATTGGATTTTCGATTTACCTACCTGTGCTTACAAATGCATAAAAACGATTAATACAAATAACGGGATTAGCAGAGGTGGCAACAAAATATCACTATTAATCAGGAAATGAAAAGAAAAAAAAAAAAAAAAAAAAAAAATCAGTATCTGGGCTGGAAGTGCACTTTAACTTAATGACCTATTTTTTGACACATTACCCAATTTCAAACTTGTCCTAGATATTATCAAGACAAAGATTTTAAGTTTTATGAGTATTGGACTGGAAATGGGGCCTCTAGAGTCTATACAAGGTAATTGTTGACGCCTGGACAACGCACGACCGACACAACACAAGCACTTCGTGCTCAGGTGAGCTAAAAAATAGGGAGCAAACCTCTGAATCGAGGGTGGCCACAACCTAGTCAGGTGGTGTTCTATGCCACCAAATCCACGAGCGTATCATTATTTATTTTCAACTGTGATATATACAGTGAATGAATAATTTAAAAGAGTACTTGAAATTCATTTTTACGGGCGAAAAGGCCGCGAAGCGGCCTTGGAGCCCGTCTATAGGTAACACGTACGGGCGCCAGTCTACAAATCAGCCCAAGGCCATAAAGAAAAAAAAAAAAAAAAAAAAAAAAAAAAATAACGTCCGAGATGTTGTGGAAACAACGTAATGTTAAACGATGATAACATTAACCGGAAGAAGCAAACCGAAGTTGTCTTTTTTTACGGGGGGGGGGGTACATTTGCCACGTGACACGCCCTCTAAGGAAAAATGGCTTCCTCGTTATATCTGCCGGCCTCTCGGGGTCGCCCTTGACCTAAACCTAATACTGATGTATTTGTAAGGCATTGAAACGTATGCATGAAGAGATCATTGTATTTAGATGTCTTAATTCTACCGACAGTACATCTGATCCTATTCGGAGGTGAGTTTGGAGAAGTCATGCGTTCGATTGTAAATGTTGTGACGTGTGCAAAAATATCTACTCGCAACATTTCGGCGCGGGAAAACCGACATCCGGAACCCATCTACAAAGTACTCACTTTCTTGGTAGCAGGCGACCCGTGCAGACGTTGAAAGGAACTTCTCTCTAGAAGGACGACGCCTAAACAGCTTTTTTCTACACGGAGACAGTAAAGCAACCACAATAAGGAAAAGTAATATTCCCCATTCCCTTTTTGCATTTAAGGCCACTCACTTTATTTGGCGACGAGGATAAACTTTTGTTATTTTTCTGCATTTCACCATTCTGAATTAGGTCTTTGTCTTCAATTTTCGCGCTTAAACTAGCCTTTGTCTCGTGAGTTAGCTCAGAATTGTTTTAAGTATAAGGGAAGAATTGTGGTTTAAGTCTTTGAAATAAATTTTAAATTTGTTTTAAGCCAGTAATTAAGGTATTTTGGTTACTTTTTCCAAAAACCTTCGGTTATTTTTACAAGGTAAAGTTAATTTTCAACTTTGAAATTTCAAGTTTAAATTCTCTGTAAGATACTGGTTGTGGATTTCCAGATATAAGTGGGTTATAATAAAACTTCATTTGCCATTTAGTGTTTTCCTATACCCCACCCACACATTTACAGCGTAGCCAGAGATTTGAAGATTTGTAGTGAGGGACCTTGTATGCAAGGATTGGTATAAAGGTGAGTACATTATTTATTACTTTTGCAAACTTTAAAGATAAGTATGTTCAAAGTAAACATCAATACAGCCCTACCTGAATCTTTACGTTTGGTTAAAGGCATTGGTGAGATAAAAGCAAATGCTATCATTAGGCACAGACAATTTATGGGAAGGTGACGAAAGAAGCTTTCGCTTTAATGTTTTTGGGTGAAATTCCTGAAGGAGCTTGGGAAATATTAGACTTCAGTGAGCCTTCTAGGCCAGCTGTTCAATCTATTGAGGGGGGGAGGGGTCAAGGTCATCTTTTTCTTATTCACCTGAAAGGGAAACAGCACAACTTAAAGCTGAAATTGAGGAGACTCAAGAATCATTGCGGCGTTTATTAGCCTCCTCAGTTCCTCGCCCAAAATTACCTCGCTCCCCAAGCATTGACAAATTAATTGAAAATTTGCCAACACTTCCAAACCAGAAGTTTGAGTTTGAAAATGCTGAAATACATTTGTCATCTGCACCAACTAAACCCAAAACAAATAGAGAATACTTTCAAAAAGTTGATTTAGGCATTTCCCATAAATATAATTCAGATCTTTCCACTCTACAAGAACTTCAAGAAAAAACAGATAAGCAAATTGGCGAATTACAACAATTAATTCGTACACAACAGAATACACAAAAGTCATTGCAAGAGTCAATAATGCGCTCACATAAAAATGTAAGGTCTTCTAGACCTATGGAACAGAAAATGCATCTGTCTTTAGACGGACCAAGGAAAGTGATGCTAGGTCTTCTAGACCTACAGACATTGCTTTTGGGACGACAGCGTCCCCAAGGTACTCAAATAAACCCATTTCAAAATTCGATTACAATGTTGCAGATATTTAGTCTTCTAGACTGAATATGAAATCAAAAATGACCACCGATGGAATACAGTCTTATAGACTGGATGACCATCAAGATCAAAGAGGATTACAGTCTTCTAGACTGGAATCCTATCAGACAGTAGAGCTTGGCATACAGTCTTCTAGACTGAATGCTAATCAA
The DNA here is from genome assembly GCA_945859785.2 of Tridacna gigas. NCBI lineage: Eukaryota > Metazoa > Mollusca > Bivalvia > Cardiida > Cardiidae > Tridacna > Tridacna gigas. The sequence goes on from OX244044.2 coordinate 34,706,336, forward strand.
TGTAGGTCTGATTTTCGGTCTTCTAGACTGGAACCCCAGCCAAGTATTAAAACAAATAGCCAACAGTTTCCCAAATCGGAGGCCATGTACATTGATGCCGATGGTAAAGGTCAGTCTTATAGACTGGATGATGAGTGGAGAGTAACTGGTGATCTTCAGTCTTATAGACAAGACACTGGTATCTCTCAACAGGTAGGCAATGAAAAACCAAATGTAATTCAAAACAATGCAAAAGAGTTAAGCCTCAACGAAAAGAAAATGAAACCCATGTCTCAGGACCAAGTGTCTGAATTTCATCCTGAAATTTACTCTCAGCCCAGGTCACGTTCCCCCAAATTCGTATCGATGAACAGAAGAGGGGATCCACTTACAACTCCCAGGAATTTAAGATTCGATGGAAGGACTAGTTGGTTTTCCTTTAAAAAGTTATTTGATAGCTACAGGTCTGTATATGATTGGTGTGACCAGGAATGTAGGGACTACCTGACCTGGAGTCTGGAGGGCAAAGCACTTGATTACTTCACCATTGCTACCAGAATAGGGGAAGATTACAGCTTTGATGAAATTCTGAGAAAACTTGAAAGTAGGTTTGGATCAATTGATCTAACCGAAACAACTAGGGTGCATTTTCAAAATGCTTCTCAAAGAAATGAAGAATCTCTAGAAGATTGGGCAGACAGGGTTATGTCACTGGCAACTTCAGCTTTCAAAGATCTGCCTGAAATCTATAGAGTACAAGAAGCAGTGTCAAAATTTTGTCAAGGATGTCTCGATAAGGATGCAGCAAAACATGCATGCTTTGAACATCCTAAGAGCATACAGGAAGCCTTAAATGCCGTAAAGCATCGCCAGTACATCTCACAGGCAGTTAATGGGCAGAAAACAAAAAATCGCAGACGCGATGATTTGTCTGTCAACGAGATTACATTAGAAGATGTAAAAAAGATAGTAAATGAGGTTTTAACAGCAAACAAGTCAGAAAATAAAACAAGTACAAAACAAAATAAAGCAAAATTTGACGAAGAATGCTTCTTTTGCAAAAATATGGATCATTTTAAACGAAATTGCAGAAAATACAAAGCATGGTTGAAAAGAAAAGAAAAGAAACAAAATGAGTCAAAAGAAAATAAAGATTTAAACGAGTAAGGACTGAGGCCGAGGACCACGCCCCTCAGTCCTGTGTCAAGGAAATTACGAGTGGTCAAAACAGAGTTGCCCTAAAAGAGAAGATGGTACACTCAGAGGAAAAAGCTTCTAGTCTTAAGAATGTACAATACCAAGTTGAGGCTTCTAGTCTCAATAAGGTCAACACAGAAACTAACCATACAGATATGCACAACAATGAAGATGTTTTAAAGGTACATAGGGTTTGTGCAGGTTCCTCCTTCATCTATTTGAAAGTCGGGGGGAAAATTGTTAAAGCCAGGATTGATTCAGGGGCAGAAATTTCAATCCTTTCAACTACCACCTACAATGAATTAAAGGAAAAACCTCAAAAAGTTAAAGATGTGATCATGCAAATGGCTGACAAGGAAAATGTTTTGAGGGGCTTCATAAAGCCTATACATTTGGGTATTGGTAACCAAAATTTCAAAGACAGGCTTTACGTGGCACCCATAGCCGATGAGATGTTGCTGGGGCACGATATCATGCACCATCTTGGTGTACCCCATGATTTGTGCTCAGATACGCTCATAGTTAATGGGGAGAAAATACCAATTACCACTCATCTGAAGGATGGCAAACCGTTTGTTGTCAGAATTTCTTTGACCAGGAAAGTTGTGGTACCTCCTAACTCTGTAGTAAAGGTTCCAGGAAAATTGACAGATCCAATTGGGGATTATTGTTTAGAACCTGAAGACATTGTCTGTAAGAAAGGAATTCTAATGCCACGAACTATTAGACTTTCAGGGGGTAAACCAATCTTATGTTTTGTAAACCCCACCGACAATTTCAAATCATTCAGGAAAAATGATATAATAGCCAGTGCTTATGAAATTGAATCTGTTTTTAATGATATTGGCAATCAAGATTTGTCTTTTAGTCAAATGAGTTGTGAGGGATCTATTTCCGTGATGGCTTCTAGCTGTAACGATTCAGATCAGACAACAAATTTGCCAAAACATTTGCAAAATGTATTCGAAGCGTCAAAATCACACTTAAATTCCAGTCAGGCAGGACATTTGGCACGGGTCCTACGGGACTACTCTGATGTCTTTGCTGAAAATGATTTTGATTTAGGCAGCTTTATGGCAATAGAACGTGCTATAAACACTGGAGATGCAAAGCCCATTAAGCAAAAGATGCGTAGAACACCAGCATGCTTCGTCAATGAAGAGGAAGCTCACCTAAAAAAGATGCTAGATGCTGGTGTCATTCAGGAATCATGTTCTGAATGGGCTTCCTCTCCCGTTCTCATAAAAAAAAGAGATGGACCAGTTCGCTGGTGTATAGATTATAGAGCCTTGAATGAGTTTACTATAAAAAGATACATTTCCATTACCTTTGGTCGAAGATTGTTTTAGATACCTTGGCTGGGAATGTCTGGTTTTCTAAACTAGATGCAAATTCCGCATACTGGCAAGTCCGTGTCAAGCCAGAGGACCGTAGGAAGACGGCATTTTTGACAAAATTCGGATTGTTTGAGCATATTAGAATGGGTTTTGGGCTGACAAACGCTCCGGCTACATTTTCAAGGGTAGTGAACTTTATTCTAAAAGGTCTGACATGGCTAGTTGTTCTAGCCTTTTTGGATGACTTCTTGGTCATGAGGAAAACATTTGAGGATCACATAAGAAACTTGTGGGATGTTTTGCAAAGGTTCAGAGTACATGGCATGAAATTAAAGCAAAGGAAATGTGTTTTCTTTCAACCAGAAGTTGAATTTCTGGGTAGAAATGTCAGTGGGGATTCCCTCTCAATGACACAGAAAGACACAGAAACAGTCAGAAATTGGCCCGAGCCAACTTCTGAAAAAGATATAGAAAGGTTTCTTGGGCTAGCAAATTACCACAGGTTGTTTGTCAAGAATTTTGCAGATCTAGCCCAACCCCTGTACAAACTGACAGGGCGTTGTCCCTTTGTTTGGGGAGAAAGGGAGAAAAAGTCCTTTTAAGCTTTAAAAACAGCATTGACAAGCCCACCGGTATTAGCAATGCCTAACACAATGGACCATTTTATCTTGGATGTAGATGCATCCAATGTCGCCGAACTTATTCAAGTTCAAAATGGTGCTGAGAGAGTCATTTCTTATAGCGGTTTTTCTCTAACACCAGAACATAAGAACTATTGCACTACCAGAAAAGAGCTTCTCGCCATAGTTAGATTTACCAGACAGTTTCGATATTACCTTTTAGGTAACATCTTTACTGTACGTACCGACCACTCCAGTCTTACTTGGTTATTGCGGTTCAAAGAACCGCAAGGTCAGCTGGCTAGATGGATTGAGGAACTTTCCCAATACCATATGATAGTAAAACACTGTGTGAGCATCAGACATGGAAATGCGGATGCACTCTCAAGGATCCCAGATCCTTTAAGTCCATGTTCTGATTATGTAGCTGGCATTAAGCCTGAAGATCTGCCATGCGGAGGTTGCCACTACTGCTAAAGGGCACATCGACAATGGGCAAAATTTTGTGAAGACATCGATGAAGCAGTAGGTCTAGCAAAGCGCACAAGGGAGGCAACCAGGGGGTGCACCATACAGGGGCAGAGGCTCAGGAAAATAAACCAAGCTCAGTTGGAATTAATAAAATAGCTAAAGAGGCCCCAAGGGTAGGGCAAGGGGGTCACGGCGGTCTTTTAGATCTCATGGCCTCGGGCAATATCCAAGGACTGGGCGAGACAGAAGCCCATTTTGACATTGTGGCATCATGGGAAGACTTTTGTCCTCACATTTCGTGTTGCAATGTACAAACAAGCACTTGTAGTGCTCATCAAGTGGTCGACGAACCACAAACTTGGGGTTATTCGTATACAGATATAAGGGAAGCACAGCAGAGCGACAAGAAGCTAGGCATGCTTTTAGCGTGGCTAGAACAGAACAAGCAACCAAGTTAGAAGGATGTCTTCTTAGCTAGCGTCGAAGAGAAGAACCACTGGTTGAATAAGGAGATGTTTCATCTCAGAAATGGAGTATTGTTTAAACATGATGAAAAGGAGAGAGCGGGGGGGGGGGGGTTTCGCTTTTAGTGATCCCTGACAGCCTCAAAGAGTCTGCTATGTCCCTCCATCAAGACATTCCATCATCAGGTCGTCAGGGAGTAGCCAGAACTAAACAAAAACTTAAAGAAAAGTTTTACTGAAAATTATGTTCTCACATGCGATGTGTGTAACAAAAACAAGAAAAATAAACATTATGGCAAAGTCCCTCTTACAGAATTTCAGGCCGGTGCACCTATGGAAAGGGTTCACATTGATTTTATAGGCCCATTACCAAAGACAAAAAATGGCAATGAACATTGTCTCATGATGGTGGACCAATTTACTAAATGGGTGGGATGTATCCCCCTACCATCTCAGCGGGCGGAAGAAACTGCAAAAGCTACAGTGGACAACTTCTTTTCGCGCATGGGGTTCCCTCTCCAGATTCTATCTGATCAGGGAAGAAAGTTTGATGGTAAATTGTTTGAGTCCCTTTGTAAGAGCTTACAGATCCACAAGGCAAGGACCACTCCGTATCGGCCTTCGGCCAACAGTCAGGTTGAATGATTCAACAGAACCTTGTTGGATGCTGTCAGGTGTTTCTTGGGTAACAAGGTAAGTGGGATCAATACATTCAACAAATTGCAATGGCTATGAGGGCATCAGTTAACAGGAGTACTGGGTACACTCCTAACAAATTAATGTTGGGGAGAGAAGTTAACACTCCAGCACAATTGATGTTTCCAAACCAAAAAGTCCAACCAAAGGACTATTGTGAGTATGTATCAGATCTTGAAAGAAATTTGCAAATAGCTCACGATACAGCAAGAGCAAACTTAAAATGTTCCTCAAAGCGAATGAAAAGAAATTATGATCTCAAGATCTTGCTAAGACCTTACGCCGAGGGTGACATTGTGTATCTTTTAGATACAGCTGTCATTAAGGGTTAGTGCAAAAAATTAAGTTCACCATGGAAGGACCCTGCCATTATCATCAAGAAAATGTCACCTTACATTTATAGGGTGCAATTGAATAAGTCCATATTTGTCGTAAATCATGATAGGATGATGTCTTGCAGGGATCGTAACTTACCTGCTTGGATAAAAAGATACAAGGAGTCAGCAGACGACCAAATAATGCCCCCAGATGGAATGGTATCATGGGTCCTGTGTGAATGTAAGCATTTCAGACTCCTTGCAAATTGACAAATATAAGTGCGAAAAATGTAAGGTAAATGAAACCAGAGTGGAATATTAAGAATGTTTATACTCCATTTCAGACTTCAGGATGTCTGATCTTACCAATACAGAGGTAACCAAACTCTTGAGCGGTGACTTCACCGTGGAAGGCCTGCCCAGGTGGGAGGGGGACCAGACTTCTAATTTGGTATCCTTCTTCGTGGACATTACCGATATTCAGGCCGAACAGCTGCTCTAATCTCCTGAACCCACGGACCCAGACGAGGCGACTGAGCTTAAAGAGAGTGCGGGTAGTCAACCCAGCTCGCCGTGTCCGACAGCTCGAGTAGAGGCAGGAGGGACTTCTAGCCCCAGACGATCCCAAAGGCTGGCTGCGGCTTCTAGTCCTGCCAGTGCGGAGGGCACAAACCCCAATGTAAAGTCTACCCCGACACCACCTGTTAAAGAAAGATCTCTAAGCCAGACTCGACTAAAGGTAAAGGTAACCGACAGGGCACTGTCACGTCAGCTGGGCCTGCGGGTATTCAGATACATGTAAGGAATGTTGGCTGTTATACGGAGAAGAAAAGGCCCTTGAGAGAACCTTCCCCTCAAATAAGGAAAAAGCAGTGGACTGAACAAGCCGTTCAGCAAGCAAGGGAAGAAAGAAACAGACGCACTAAAAAGCCAACAAAAGTACGGTCCTGTAGCGTCCCGGAATGTACTTCCACAGAAACACGTTTCATGAAACCACAGGCATTTAGGGAGCACATTCCTGGGATATTTCACGAAGGGCTTCCTTACGATGACAAACATATTAATGCACGCAGGGTTAAAGCTTTGGAACACGCGGCAAGATGGTTACTTGGGAAACCAGCCACTTTGGAGGACCTACTATCCTTTTTAAGGATTCAGCGTCTTCTAGACACTGTAGGGCACGCTGAGGTTTCAGAGGTACAACAGAATGCCATGCAACCAGAGGTCTTCGATTTGGCTGAGGCCAACTCTCCAGGAGTTCTGGTCTAGTGGAAGGTACTTCTGTTAATAGTGGCTGTCTTGAACCAGGAAGAAAGAGAGGAAGACAAATTTTGGAGAGTCGACTCATGATTGCCATGTATGTCAAACGTCTCAATATAGTTGACTCTCATTTCCATCTAGACCGTACTCTGACAAATTAGGTATTTCTGGTGAAGGTTCTTTGCAGGATATCCTTCAGGCTATTCCAGTGGACCCAGACGAGCAGATTAACCTTGTTGGAACCGTAGCCGTCTACTGTGATCCAAATACCTCCCCGTCACCTCAATCTCTTCTAGACATTGAGCCAGAAATGAAAGTCGCTGTGGGCCTTCATCCAAGATATGCTTCTTTCCCAGTTCGCAAGATGGATGAAGCCATTAGATGTTTTACATCCTTAGTACAGCATCCACGCGTTTGTGCTTTGGGAGAAATAGGATTGGATAGAACCGAACCGGTAAAGGATTGGTCTAGCCAGCTGATACTACTGGAAAAAGTTTTGCCATTGCTACAGGATAGACACGTTCTTGTATTGCACTGTAGGGGGATGGATGGAGATTGTGGAACAGAAGCCTTCCTGCAACTACTACTCTTTGTACGGAAACATGTCAAACCTGCTCATCGAATCCACTTGCATTGCTTTACTGGAAACCCGTATGTTGTTGAGAGATGGTTACAGGCATTTGCCAACACCTTTTTCACAAACAAGATCAAGTCTTTTAGACCAGACCAGATTGAGGCACTTAAGGTGTTGGGTGAGGACCACTTACTGCTGGAATCAGACGCACCCTATTTCACTGTTGGGAGACATCGAGTATCGTCACCTGGACAGCTTTACACCGTGGCGAGACACATGGCTCGTAAGTAGGGTGTTCCAACTTACAACAGAAAATGCGCGCAACCTGTACTGGAACGAGTAATGGCAGAACTGTGGAGTACTGGCCTCAAGCCATGCCCCACTCCAGTAAAATACGAGCTGTAGTACTGGATGGTTATCCAGGGAAATTGGTTAATGGCTGTGTGAAAGTCGTATACTGTCGGGTTACCTAAACATTGCAAAGCTTTTAGTTTTGCAAACTCATCGCCGTATCAGGAACCACTAAGACTTCAATTTTGCTTATGAACAGTCAAACGTAATTCTGGGTATCGCAAGGCTTTTAGTTTTGCATAGAATCCTATTACTCAGTGAACACTTAAGAACATTCTACTAGAATTAGTGGACAGTTATAAATAAAAGCAGGGCTTTTAGTTCTGCATAAGGACTTCAGACAAGGCTTATAGTTTTGTCACAACAATTTAAATCTGGGCTTAGAGATCAAACACAAGGCTTCTAGTCTTGTAAGAATTACTAACAGTAATGGGCTTCTAGTCCATATAACCAATGACTTTGAGTGAATATTTCGATGATAGTTCCACAGGATTCCAGCATATATTTAGTGAGGATACCACTACCACTATTTTGAGAAAGTCGGGGGGAGTGTTGTGACGTGTGCAAAAATATCTACTCGCAACATTTCGGCGCGGGAAAACCGACATCCGGAACCCATCTACGAAGTACTCACTCTCTTGGTAGCAGGCGACCCGTGCAGACGTTGAAAGGAACTTATCTCTAGAAGGACGACGCCTAAACAGCATTTTTCTACACGGAGACAGTAAAGCAACCACAATAAGGAAAGGTAATATTCCCCATTCCCTTTTTGCATTTAAGGCCACTTACTTTATAAACACAATGACGTCACGGCATTCTAAATCGAAAATTATTTATCTCGCTCTTATTGTTGATAATTGTTGGTTTCCTTTCGGCTCTATGGTAATCTTACGACAGAGTATGTTCCCTGAACCCGGAAATTTACGCACAAAACCTGTTTTTCATTTCAAATTGGAAGGCAACGTTCACATGACGCATCATGTGATTTTTGTTTACATCGTCTGCTATTCCGGTTGCCAAAACCCTGTTGTGACGGATGTCTAGCTAATATTCTTACTGTCTTCATTGAATTTTGGGCTGAACCACTCTATTTACAATATTTCTGACATCTCACTCTTTCCTCATAGTTGGCTTGGTTAGTTTTGATCGATTTTAAACCCAAATTTGTTAGCATTGTGTACATTTTCCATTGCAGTTTAGCCTGCGATGCCATAGCCAGACATTCTCTTGATTTTGTTGCAGAAAAAGGGTCCAACCATTGAATTTTTTTTATTTTCACATTTAAATCTCCTCTTTTCTTAATTTTCAAATCTTGAAAACCAGTTTTCAGTGTGTTTTTAAAGAAAAGCGAAGGCAAATTTTATCTTTTGCTGCCTAATTTGTTGTTCACAGGATTCATGCAAAATAAGAGATTTTTAATGTCCCCACATCGAAAGATCGGGGGCATATTGTTTTACCTTTGTCCCTCTGTCCATCCGTCCATCTGTCGGTCTGTCCTTCCATCCGTCTGTTCGAAAACTTAACATTTTCCTGTTACTGCCAAAGTCTTTAAGTCACAAGGCTCATATTTGGTATGTAGGTACATCTCATCGATACGCATCTTTTGGTACCAAGGTAAAGGTCATCCATCAAGGTCAAGGTCAAATGTAAAGGTCGCGTTTAAAAAAATAGCCATTACGGGGACATTAGTGCTTCACAAACACATCTTGTTTCAATCTTGATCACATGCAGATCTAGATATATCTATTTTTGTGTTTGTCAAACCGTGTAAGAAAGTAATGTTATTACAAAGTCCTAGAAAACGGTTATTATCATACAACATGTAAATAATATCTTCATTTAATGCTACCATCAAATGATAATGGCAATAATTAGAAATATATATTCTTTACCCTATTTATAAATAGGAAAAATAATCAGCAGTTGTCATAGTCCTGCCGTCATCTGCGTCGGAGTGCAAAAAAAATTGTTTACATCAATACGTAAGTAGTTCATAGACCATACTCCGTGCAAGTCTATAGTTTGATACCTCACATATATATGAGTTGTATTTAGGTATCATCTTTATTCATTATAAAACATTTTGTAAAATATTTTCATTTTTTGCCATACATCAATATATACTGGCACTGTTAAACCACAAACAGTCTTGTTGTAATTGCAAATCAATTTGAAGAGACAGGTAGCTTAAAATGTTGCCTTTGATATTCACTTTTATTTACACATGTATTTCTTGATTTTCATTTCCTTTTCATAATGTGTTGATGCAAAGTATATCAACTCGGCACCATTCTGACATTTTTGTCCCTTAAGGAATTCTAATTAATAGTTGCCTAGCCCCGATATCTCACTTGGTGATGCCATGGGCTATAAATCTAGGGTCGCCATTTTAAGCTAATTTGAAGCCTTGCTCTGCTAACATTATTTCGGACATTGACAAAAGTCAATAATTGCACTCATAAAAATTCAAGACATTTCATTGGTTCAAAATGCGTCAATTGGTCAAATCAATTGCATTTTATACAAGTATAAACGCAATTGGAATTATTTTTGGAAAATTCCAGAGCTATCTTTTGTTCTAATTAAGAGGGAATGCAATTATAAGGGTTGAAATATATCATCGCCAGCGTTCATTGAAGTATAAACTGAAATAGCCTAGAACATGGCAAACATAACGCCCTACGGGCGAAAAATGATAGTTTTTCATCTACATTGGATGAGCAGCTGGTAAATTACAGACACACATTGTTAGGTGGATCAGCTATTCCAATACAACTGAAAAAATACTGAAAGGATGTTTATCCCTTCCATCCTAGCATCTACGTAAGAGTCATGCCATATTCATGTTTATTAGCTTAGTATTGTTCTGTGAAAAGGGGTGTAATGTATCAAAGAAAGCTGTCAATTATGAAAAGAATGGATCATGTAGGCTTACAGTTCACCTGTCAATTACAGGTGGCTAGGATTGTATGTTGTGTTTGTACTGAAAGGTTTGACAGAGAGAGATCTATATGTCCAATATAAATGAAAAAATGTTGAAGCAGTTTTATATCTTATATAATCTTTAGCAGTTAAATGAAACTAAAAATTAAACAAATTTGTATCAAACCCCCTTTTCACAGAGATCTGTCTATGACTTATTTTCAGATTTAGGATGCACCATGTTTTCATTTCATTTTCAGATGGAACAATACATTTTTGCAACTGATTCAAGGGGGGCAAACTTTGATAAATTTTTGAAAGATGTACCTTCATTTCATGGGTCAAATACCCACTTGATAATTGTTCCTGCTGCCAAAATATCAACCCTTAAAACTTTAGTTAATGAAAAAATTTTCTCTCTAAAACAATCTTTTCATGATGATCAAACTTTCTATGTTACAACAGCAGCTGGAATTTGTGACCTCACTAAAAAAATGTATCACTCTGGAGGAAGTGAACTTGTATACACTCACAACGAAGATAACATCAATAATGGGTATGTGTATTCCCCGGCCCCACTCGATAAAAATAGGCTATAATTCCCGGCCCCAACGGCCCCCCAGGCTAAATATTTTATTTGTGTGCCAAATTTGAAGAAAGAATCCCCAAATTAAAGCTTAGGTTTTGACCTTTCTAATGGTATATAGAAACTTGACTTTTCATTCATGTATGTTTGTGATATATGCGTTTGAATTTTGTAATTTTTTTTACAAAAATGTTTCAAAATTTTTAAGGGATAGAAATCCGGCCCCTATATTTTAAACTTTATTTTTTCAATGACTGTTAAAAAAGCAATATGATATTAAAGTCCTGAATTTGAGCTTTTATATAATACCAAGAAACTGAAATTTGACGTAGGCGTTTTGTAGTTATAAGCGTTTTAATTATGACCAATTTTAGAAAAAAAATCGAGATTTGAGTCATGTCGAGTATCCGGCCCCGCTATTAAAAAATTCACAATTAAAATATTATAAAATTTTATGATTTAATTTTAAAGATTATTAAATAAGCTTTTTAATGGTATATAGAAATTACAAATTGGTGCAGTCGTTTTCGTGCTATAAACGTTCTAAATTAATCAATTTTTAGACAGATACTGTATACAGTATGTGGAATCATGGGAAATGTAACACATACGGCCCCTGCTTATTAGGCTTACTTTTATATCTAATATGCATTTTTTGGAATAATGTTAAAAACAGTATAATGTAAGCATTTTGACGAAATTTAGAACCTAAAGATTGGCGCATGATTTTTTTTTTTTTTTTTTTTTTTTGAGGTATTAGCGTTTCAGTATAGAAATATTTGGAAGTTTCTATGTGTATTGAACGGGTAAGATATCCGGCCATATAATAAGGTTTCTTGCTCCCAATGTAATTTATGGCTTTTTTTTTTTTTTTTTTTTGTCTTGGAAATATTGAGAAGTTCATTCGGGCCATACATATCTAATAATGATAATCGAAAACGAGAACAATTTATGGTATATATTTTCATTTATTGCAATTATTCCAATTTATAAACAGTACTATATCCTGTTTAGAAAAAAAAAAAAAAAAAGCACAACGTCGAAAGAAAAATACATTGTGTGAGAGTCAGCATACAGACTTTGTATATATTGAGCACTGCACGAGACTAAATACAAATGGGTCATGTTGTTTGAAAAGGATGCTTAATATATTTGCAAAAAAATATCGACCCAGGTCAATATGCGCAGTCCGCGCAGGCTGACCTGTGCAGAAAGTTATAGATATCAGTTGAAAAATACATTGTGTGAGAATCAGCATACAGATTTTGTATATATTGAGCACTGCACGAGACTAAATACAAATGGGTCATGCTGTTTGAAAAGGATGCTTAATACATTTGCAAAAAATATCGACCAGGTCAGTCTGCGAAGTCCGCGCAGGTTGACCTGTGCAGAAACTTAAAGATATCAGTTGATCAGTTTCGGCATGTCTCAATTCTCTGTCACAAATGAAAGGTGAACTAGTTTTAAGTAAGTTTGGCGCCATTTTCTCCTAAGAAACGGAAAAATCTTTCGTGGAACTTTGCATCGCGTTTTTCTAATCTTACAAACATAAATTTCCGTTGTTGAGTTACATTGATTTTGTCGTCTGCAAAGTCTTTAATTTCGGACGATTTTAAAATTTTGTCATGTGGTAAAGAGTCATAATCCCATTATCAGTGTATTTTGCTACTGTGCTACTGTGGTGTCATGTGATAAAGAGTCATAATCCCATTATCAGTGCATTGTGCCACTGTGCTACTGTGAAGTCGCGTGCCTGATTACGTCAACCCTTTGTTTTACTCTACATTACTTTAGTTTGCCTATGTATTTTGAAGATTAAGGTTAAGTTTATTGTTTATGGCAAGGCCTTTATATCTGCATCAAATTTTATTAGAAATAATAGATACGCTTATACATTAGGTAAACACTCACATGTGTAATAACATTTCAGTATCTTGATTTCTCTGAGGTTGATTGGGCAAATGATGGACTGAGATAAGACAGAAAAAAAACAAAAAAACTTAAATTACTATCATATTCATCAAATGAAGGTATATTTTCTGCTTGATGTAAAATAACACAGAGCTGGCGGTGTGGTTCAGAGATCACACTGTTCGTTCTGTGCCGTCTGATCCTGATCCATCCCAACAGTCGGCAATCGGCATAAAGAAGAACTAAACTTGTTACATTAAGGGTTAATACACGTGATCTTAGCACAACGCAAACTTCTGTGAAGTCGTGTGGTAGAATGTACGAATCCTGAACTTACTACAGACACACTTAATCAATTTTGGATGGTTTTATTCAAAAAATGGATAATGTACTCACCGAGAAAAACGGCACCACCTGATAGATCTCATCCTCCTTAAGGAAACCTTGGGTTTTGTAATCAGGATATGAAAATACAGTGTACTCCGTTAACGAATTCCACAGATACTTAATCTGACTATGACCTATGACAAGGGCCATAGTTGTTTAATGATATATTCCAATAAGTGAAATAAAAAAAACAAACAAAAAAAAAAACTGGACACGAAATTTACACACACTAAAAATCCCTTCTTTTGCAAATAACAAATAAGACACACAAGCACTCCTATGAAAATTATACAGTTCTGTGAGTCAATGGAACGAAAGTGAAATGGAGATAATATTGTAAAACGGTTGACAGATTAGAATTAGATTTATAGTTTTGTGTCCGTTCTTGGATAAAATGTTATATATCAGAAGGCAGTAACCAATCAAAATTGTTCAAAATTTATGGTTTTGTAATTAAAATTAACGTCGTTGTTTGCAAAACGTGCGGAAAATTTTTTCGCACTTAAAATGACTTTATATACAATTAATGAAGTTTTAATTGTTGCCTCTTTGAATTTCTTTTTACTTGAATTTAATTACGTAAACTCTCATTCAGAGAGTAAAATGATTATTCTTTGTTTGGGATTTCATCAAACACTTTTAAAGACAAAGGATAATACTTTAAGAACCAAGCAAGTCGTACGATTGTAACAAAACTGTGAAAATCACTATAGTACAGAAGGATCCACCAGTCTAATCTTTCATAAGGTGTTATAATAAGTAACTATTACGCTCTAGTTGTGCTAAAGAGAGAGAGAGAGAGAGAGAGAGAGATTTGTATTTAACCCATTTTATATCTCTCCCTTTCATAGGCAAATTTTACATTTTGAACGTGTGCACAAGCTTTGCATTTTGACAATTCTAGATTTTAGTATTGTGATAGAGTTAAAACTTGTAGACGGATTTAGGGATAACATATTGAATTGGGGTCATGAACGAAAGAATTGGGGTCATGAACGAAAGAAATCAGTTAGATAACATTCCATTACTTTTTGCCTGATTTTTTATTTTCATATACCGTTTAAAAGCTACAAACACAAAACTTTCTTTTAAAAGTAAATTCATTGATAGTTACCACCAAATTGAAAAAAAAACAAAAAAATTATTGTGAATTGTGTATATGCCGAAAAGATATGGCGAGTTTTGTACCTATCTGTCTTACACGAGATCTCAAAAAATATTTTAATCAGAGTATTGTGTTTTATGTCATATTAGTTGTTTAAATATAAGCTTTCATTTGGAATTAATTTTATCAGAATTAAAAATAAAGACAAAATACTGTAATACGGGCCCGGATTTGAGGGAAAACTCAATAAATTTACACAGACGGTCGATCATTTCAAAGATCTATCATTCCAATAATTTCTATCAGAATTTACTCAGAATTTACTCATTTTTACACCGTTTGAAAGTATAAAACGTACAATTTTATCTATAAATGCTTTCCACTACATTTGATGAAAATGACAGAAAGTTCTCCAAAAGGGAAGAAAACACTGTGGGAAAAGGAGAAATTGCTCGTTACGAGCAATTTCTCCTTTTCCCACAGTGTTTTCAAAAGACTTGTACTGCAGACGCGTGAAAACCAGGACTTGTTTGGGAAAGGGTTAAATACAACTTTCAAGCCCATAGTTTAAACTCGTATAATGTTATTCAAACTTTTTTTTTTTTGGAGAGTAAAATGTCCATATGGGACAGTGTAGATCCGAGATCAGACTGCACGTTTTGTGCAGTCTGATCTTGATCTGCACAGTCCGCAAATGGTCAGTGGGTCGCGCTTAGCAACTAAAGGGTTAACAACAATTTCGGTGGAAAGAAAGGCTTGGCAGTTATAGTAAACATGACAATTACGTACATGAGATTGTGTTTTGTATTCGTTTGACAGAGTAATATATGGACGTGGTTAGGCCTAACGGGAAAATAAATTAATTGCGTCATTGCGTTCGTTACTATTTTTAGGAGATAAATTACGTGCTCTTACGTCTACGTCTATAGAATGTTTGTTACTATGTTTAGACACGTGGTGTATACATGTCAAAATCTAAGGCTGAGTAGTTTTGCCGCAGACGACTAAAAATAGGACTGAAAAAGAATCAGCGCTAATTGTCCTAATTATCGGGGAAAAACCTTGGAGACTTAAACGTGCACCAAAAACCTTAAAGTTTGCTTATTTCGTATTGAACCCCGTTTTTAAGGTTTTTCAGTTCTACCAAGACTGGTAATTTACATACGCAAACGTTTCTTTAGGTCCTTTACCATAAAATCACACAACACTCCCTGCAAGCCAGTGGCTGCTTTCCTACACAAGTAAAGTCAGAACGATGTTTAACCTCTATCCTGCTAAATAAGTTAAATGAAACTTTCAAGCTGATAGTAAAATTCCAAATAATGCTTTTTGAAACTTATATTTTGAAAAAAACAAATATCTCCTTATCGGACAGCGTAGATCCAAGATCAGACTGCACGTTCTGTGCAGTCTGATCTTGATCTACACTTTCCTCAAAATGTCAGTGAGTCGCACTTAGCAGCCTAAGGGTTAACGGAATTAGAAAAATGAATCCTTTTGCAATGACATCATTAATCCTTCATCCTTTACCAACAATTCCGAGTTTTAACGATCCTTAGAAAAAAGAATGTTGCACATATTTTCTCCAGGATATAATACTTTCAGTGATTTGATTACCATCGGTCTATTTGACATGTTTCACGTAAACAAGTATATTTATGCACTATGGTGTAAACACTTGACCATGCCACGTGTTCTCGTTTATTTATTTCCCAACCGACCCTGTATTCTTGTGATCCTTGAAGAGAAAAAGGTTTTTGGAAACATTTTTGCGAAAGGGCTATCCATCGGAGGCAACTGCAATATCCCAGCTCAATGCTAGCAAAATCAAGGAAAGATGTGAATTAGAAAGTTGTTGTTGTTGTAATATAATGATGTATGACTTAGATACTGTTTATGTCAACATACAAAGAGATTTAAAGAAAGCGTCCGCCCGTCAGTCTAGCTTTCTTTATGCAGTGTTATTTTTTTTATCCCTTTACCACACAATCCCGAGTTCTGACGACCCTAGAAAAGAGGCCTTTTGAAAACATTGAGGTAACCAGCATTTTCTCCTTTTCCCACAAGGTTTTCTTCCCTTCCAACAACAAATTTAAATGTTTGAGTTAAATTTATTTAGTTGTCTGCAAATGCTAAATTAATGGGAAAGAGTTATCGACGTACAGTGTGAATAAAACGCTTTCAGTGTTAAATTGTCAGCCTTTACACTTTATGACCGATACGGTAATAGGCACCCCATTGTACGTCAATCCTCTCTAGTTTCGAATTTCCATTGACAATAAACGGAATGAAAGCTGTTGTTGCTGTTGTTGTTTTTTGTTTATAAATATATCTTATATAAAGGGTTTTAATGAAAGAATTTAACGTTGTTTTTTGTAAACCCTGAAATAAATGAATATTATTTACCAGTCGATAGTAAAAAGCAGATGTACCACTTGAAATTCGCAACTCTGAAAAAATCATAGTATCGGTGGTTGTATGTGCAAAGTCATGTTGCAAGCTCTGTTCAGTCTGATCTTGATTTACACTGTCACTGTCAAAAAAAAAGGGCATCATTCGGATATGAATGGAAGGAAACATCCGAATCGAGGTCCCGATAAGGTGGGTATTTCAATCCTCTAATAATAATTTCTGCACTAAAGCATATAAACCGTGCTCCGTTATGCATTATACTAAGCAAACCATCCGACATTGTGGAACCATAAAACTCGTTTGTTTGTTTGCACCGGAGTTTAACGCCATTTTAACAGCTTTTTAGACTTATTCTTCAAGCTTTTCCAAGTTTGAAAGTAACACAACTTCTGATTGGCTAAACCAAATGGTTTAGCCAATCAGAAGGTGTGTTACTTTCAAATTTGGAAAATTTTGGAGAACAAGACCAAGAATATTCTTAAGAATGGTTGGTGAATACGGACCCTGGTCATATCATGGCGGTCAGTGACGCACCCATATGTTTCCTGGCTTTCTCAAACCAGTACTGACACAACTTTCTTTCCAAAGCCACTGGCTACCTTTCTCACGTGCATCAGAGGTGAGAGGCGAAAAATTGCCCGAAAGAAAGTTTGCCTCAACCGTGTATCGAACTCACAACCACAGGTCACGAGTTAGATACGCTAACCACTGAGCTACCCGGGCGGGCTCCATGAAACCCATTTTGTCTTCCCACCGACTGAATCATGAGGTAGAATGGGCCTTTGACATGCAGTAAACTGATCGATAGCACAACCGGTTTCGACCCAAGTTAGCCTGATCTGAGTCGATACTTTCTGTATCTTCATTAAACCTCCTTTTTCACAGAGTATGGCTGATATTGTTCTTGGTAGTCATTAGAACTGTCTCATCGGGAAAATTCTAATGATTACGCGCAACAAAGGTGTTAATGAAAGTTAGACGCCGAATTTTCCACACGAAATTTTGCCACTATCAAAAAATTTATCATGAAAACCATTTGAATGAAAAATAAATCATCGAAAAAGAAAATCTCATACAAAAATTGATTGGACGATCCGGTCACATGATCTTGAAGTCTAAATATAAACAGGAAAAGGGATTGTAATAATTGTGGTCAATAATATCGAAACTGCCAGCGCAGGGTACAACAGATTCACTCTTTACCGGAAACGATTCCGTCACGTTTCATTCGACCCCGAGAAAAAAAAAAGACGGCTGAAAATGCTGGTTATCAGCCTTTCCTCCTTTCCCTGTGCTTTTCAAAATAAATCCCATCTTTCGCAGGTACGAAACGAGCAATTTCACCGTCAGCCACAATGATTTCAGAGTCGGTCCGCTGCATGATACACAATTTCGTCTGGGAAAGAAGAACTATATAGAACGGTTCATGTTCACCATCGCGACTTAATTAAATCAGAGCTCCAGACCGAGGGAATAATTTTGATTTCAAAACTGAAAATATTAATTATTCTCCACTAAACCCTACGTTATGGGTACTCATTAGAATTGTCTTATCGAGACGATTCTAATGAGTACCCACAACGTAAGGTTTGGAAGAGAAATAATGGATTTAGAATACCATCACTCCCTCATATCTGGAACTCTGTTAAATTTATATGAGCCATGCTATATGAAAAGGGGGGCTTAATGCATCTGCGAAAAGTATCGACTCAAGTCAGCTTGTGCAGTCCGCGCAGGCTGACTTAGGCCGAAACTTTTGGCTATTGGCCAATTTTCTGTATGTCAAAGGACCAGTGTACCTCACGATTCAGTCGCTTGTTAGACAAAATGGATTTTATAGATCCATAATGGCGTGATGTCTTGCTTGGTACAATGCATTACGCAGATGCATTGAGCCCCCTTATGCCAGAGCGTGGCTTATATAATAACACCTAAAAAAGGACATTTTGGTTTAAAAGTCGGCTGTTGCATGACGAAATATAAAGTCGTCTGCACGACGTTATGTTTCCGAACAATTCCGCATTTTAACGATGAAGAAGACGGTTTTTGAAAACATTTTGGGGAAAGGAGAAAATGCTGTTAACCACCGAATTATCTTTTTTTTTTCCCTCACCATGTTTTTTACCATATTAAAGACAAAGCCCGTCATTTCAGTCATATTTAATTTGTCGTCTGCCAATGCTTTCAGTTTAGAATTGTTTGATACTATGTCGTCTGGTAAAGAACCAACGAGTCAAAAGTACTCACATTTGTTTTTTCGGGCCATTTGGGGTCGTTGGCCGGATTTCTCACTTCCATACAGCATTCCTCATTTCCGGTTATTGTCGAAATTCCAGAGTTATTTTTAGAACAATTGCGACTAGTACACGTGGAAAAACTAATTGCACACGTCAACAATAGATAAGTGTAAATGGTTAAAATCCGCATGTTTCGAAAACACCTGTTTTTTTTTGTCATTTCGGAATCGTTTTTATTTTGTCCTTGGTACGTAAATTTAAATCAGATCGCAAATTATTCTACGATGGTGCAGGCAGAATGATTGATTTTGTGTAAGGTCATGTTATAAACTGAATCGTTATCAAAACAATATAATAATCAGCACTAACATGCATGCATCTACAATTAACCCTTTACCACATAATCCCGACTTTTAACGACCCTTTAAAGGAAGCCTTTTGAAAACATTGTGGGAAAAGGAGAACATGCTGGTAGCAATTTTCTCCTTTTTCCACAATGTTTTCTACCCGTCGCATAACAAATTTCAGTTTTCAAGTCACATTTAATTTGTCGTCTGCAAATGCTTTCAATTTGGACTAGTCTAAAATTTTGTCGTTTGGTAAAGAGTTAAATTTACTCTTTTGTTGCACTATGTCGTAAAATCAAATCTGATATCATACCATTGTTTATCTTTAATTCTTTACCACGCAATCCCGACTTTTAACGACCCCGAGAAAGAAGCCTTTTCAAAACATTGTAGGAAACCAGCATTTTCTTCTTTTCCCGCAATATTTTCTATCCTTCCCGAAACTAATTTCAATTTTTGAGTCACATATTTTGTTGTCTGCAAATTCTTTCAATTTGGACAAGTCAAAAAAAATCTGTCGTGTGGGTAAAGAGTTAAACAATCACCGGAAACAACATTTTAAACACCGGTACACTGTTTACAGTTAAACAAAATCAAAATTCACGTCGTAATATCCACCCGGGTTCGATGTAACGAATGTCGCAAATGAACGCGGAGACAGAGTTGGTCTAAATCAATTGTTGACATGTTTCGCTCTCTGATGCAGAGGAAAGTTTTTTTTTTTCACTTAACCCTTAGGCTGCTTATCGCGACTCAATGACCTTTTGCGAACAGCGTAGATCAAGATCAGACTGCACAGAACGTGCAGTCTGATCTTTGATCTACACTGTCCGATGAGGAGATATCTTCACTCCAAAAATTCCCTTGAAACAAGAAAGTTTTTGGCTTATAATATCGGCTTGAAAATTGCATTTCTTTTATTCAGCAGGATAAGGGTTAAAGCAGCTGGCGTTTACATTTGTTGTTTTAATTCTTGCAGCGTTATAGGCGAAAAATGCCATTCAGTGGGCTTTTGCGGACGGCATGGATCGAAATCAGACTGAAAAGAAAGTGTGGTCTGATCTTGGATCTATACCTCCCGCTTGTTTGGTTAAGCCTTTAACCCCTTTGCCCCCCATAATGACGAGTTTTAACGACCATAAGAAAGAAGCTTTTTGAAAACATTGTGGGAAAAGAAGAAAATGCTGGTAACCAGCATTTTCTCCTTTTCCACAATGTTTTCAGCCCTAACAAGAACAGAAATAATTAATTTAGCAAAAGTTAATTTGTCGTCTGCAAATGCTGTCAATTTGAACCAGTCCAAAATGTTGTCGTTTGGTAAGGAGTTACGACAGAAATCTGTCTGAGTTTCAGATGTCCAAAGAGGTCGGAGGGGTCCTGCGTGGCTCTGTGGTAAAGCGTAGGAATCGTGACTTGGAGGCCCCGGGTTCGAGCCTCACTGGATCCACTGGGTTTTTTGTGGGAGTGTCCTTGGGCAAGACACTTCAGAGCCCTAACCTAATACTGGTGAAACCCAGGAAACACATGAATATGTGAGATGTCGTCGTGATGTAACTCAAATAATGTTGAAAGCGGCGTAAAACCCCATGCAATCAATCAACCAAAGAGGTCTGGCTTACAAATATTGTGCTGAAAGAGAGCCGAGCCCCGTAGCTCAGTCGGTAGCGTACAGGACTTGAGAGCAGGAGGTCGCTGGTTCCATCCCCGGCTTGGCCAATTTCTTTCCGAGGACTGATGATAGTCATTGCGACAGGATTCATTCTTCTCCCACCGCTGACCATTGTTTCGACAATGGCTATGTGGGAAAGCAGCCAGTGGCTTGGAAAGAATATTGTGCAGAGTACTGGCAAAAGAAATTCCAGGAAAGCATGGATAGGTACACTGGCCGCCGCGATATAACTGAAATAATGTTGAAAACGGCGTTAAACATCATACAATCAATCAATCAGTTGTGCTGAAAGAGCTAAACAAGAGTAAAATGCGAATACGAACGTGAAACACATGCTATTAGGTTTACCGTGACCAAGGGAATGTATTGGTGTAGGATGCAGTTGACCACTTTACTTTCATTTTTTTTAACCAACTCATGCGTAGCCATGGACAAGTTTTTCAAATATAATGTAAACAATATAGACACAGAACAGACTGCACAGACCTCTGGGCTAGATGGTGATTTCGGTTATTTCGCCTGTCGGTTTGAGATCCATGGAATCAATTTTGTCCAACAACCGACGGAATCATGAGGTAAACTAGTTCTTGGACATGCAGGATTTTTACCAATGGCAAAAAAGTTTCGACTCAAGTCAGCCTCCGTGGGCTGACCTGAGTCGATCTTTTGCATATGCATTATGCCCCCTTTTCACAGAGTATAGCTCAAATAGTAAATCGGTCAGGCCTGCCATAGTGACCACCTCTACTTAGCAAGCAACCTGTTTTAGCCTTCAGAACGCCAAATAAATGACATTTCCAGTCCTGAACATATAAATGATTGCACTTTCCAGGTTTCCGTTTTCCAAAATTCCCAAGTAAGCGGACATCATTAAATTAGACTGCACATTTCGTGCGCTCTGATCTTGATTTACACTGGTTGCAAAGGCCACACATGTTGTGAAAAGCGATTGAAGCGTAAAGCAAGCATATATCCTGTACATATCGTGATAAAAATGATGAAATCAAAGCACTGAAAGTTCTGGGCGTCGTCAACGTTATAGGTATTTACATCTTTTAAGTTTCGATATTCTTTTACCCATTTGCTCTTTGTCTTGGTTTGTTCTTTGCACCTCAATAAATTACATTTTTCATGCAAATTGAAATTACCCAAGCAAACTAGTTGACAAAAGCTCATATATTCGCGGTAAGATTACGAATATGAAGATTATTTAAAAAAGAAAATATGGTTGAAAGTAAAATCAAAGGTCTGAAGGGTCTGTACAGGGTATTGAAGATGAAGTAGAAACAGAACCTATGAGTTCTGTATTTTTTCATCTATTATTTTTTCTAATATCATATTTCCACATTCTAAAAAAAAAAAAAAAAAAACGACGTGTCATGCTGTTAAACTCATTACCAATGTTTAGATATAAAAGGTTTCTGTATGTTTTTCAGTAGCGAATAAAGTAACGGGCTATGTTTCGTCTGAAACGTACGTTGACAAGTTTAGTGATTTCGAAAGACTATTCGCGTTGCGAAATTGTCATATATATTGCACTCTTTATGTAAATTTTTCACATTAAAACATTTCCAATCTAAGAATTTTCACGGTCAGAACTGGATCATTAGAAAAGAGAGAAAGGCTCAAATCTTAACTCTTATCCTGCTAAATAGTTGAAATGAAACTTTCAAGATGATAGTAAAAACTCAAATGTTGTTATTTCAAAGGTATAATTTTGGGAAAAAAATATCTCCGTATCGGACAGTGTAGATCCAAGATCAGACTGCACGTTCTGTGCAGTCTGATTTTGATCTGCTCTGGCCGCAAAAGGTTTTTAAGTCGCACTCAGCAGCCTGAGCGTTAATCATCTGAAACAAATTATGTTTTAGAACTTGAAAATATCTTTAAATTACATGATCAACGTGAGCCGAACTCTTTACTACACAACAAAATTTTGAAATCAGCTAAATTGAAAGCAAGTGAAGACAAAATAAATGTTGCTCGGATGATGATTTCTGTCTTTGATAGGGTGGAAAGCATTGTTGAAAAAGGAGAAAATGCTGGTTACCAGCATTTTCTCCTTTTCGTACCGTTTTTTTTCATAATCTATCTTTCTTCAGGGTCGTTAAAATCGGGATTGTGTGGTAAGAGAGTAAGCAGAAACACTGCGGCAGAGAAAGAAATAGCTCTCTCTCTCTCTCTCGTAATTCCCCTTGCGTCACACTGTTTCCAAAGATTTCTGCTGCAGGACGTACGTTAGGTTTCATCTGCAGAAGGCAATTTGTTATTGTGAAACCGCTTTGACTTGTCACTACTTTGTTTCCGTGACCGTGTTCGGTTTTTTTCCCGATATTTGCCGAGGCTCCTTCTGAACGGCTGTTAAGTGGGACTCACTGACGTTTGCGGACAGTGTAGATCAAGATCAGACTGCACAGAACGTGCAGTCTGATCTTCGATCTACACTGTCCGATAAGAAGATATTTTTCTCCAAAAAATAAGTTTGAAGTAGCATTATTCTGTTTTTTACCATCGACCTGAAAGTTTCATTTAACTTGTTTACCAGGATAAGAGTTAATATGTTTGTATAATAAACTCATCTTGTCGCCGTGTCCATGGTGTACAGGTATAGCTCTCTCTCGATAAACCTTTCATTATCAGTTTATATTATTGTTTATGTTTGGGATAATAGGTTTAAAATCACGTATAACTCCAACTCGATAAACCTTTCATATACAGTTAATATTATTGTATGGTTTTTTGGGAATACATGTTTAAAACCACGAACCATGATGAGATAATACAAACGTTATCGAGTTGGGTTTATAAATTATCTCGTCACGGTACGTGATTTTAAACCTGTTATCACAAACATAAACAATGATATAAAGTGATTATGAAAGGTTTATCGAGCGAGGGCTATACCATGACGAGATAATTTATAAACCCAACTCGATAACGTTTATACTATCTCGTCACAGTTCGTGGTTTTAAACATGTATTCCCCCAAAACAAACAATAATATAAATTGTTAATGAAAGGTTTATCGAGTCAGAGTTATAAAAACATAGACACATTATTCCAAAGTAAACTTCCTTTAAATCGGAGATCTATAAATAGTTCACGTAAAAAGACGGAATATTCATTAAGTGACAAGTTAAAGCGGCTACACAATGAAAGCCTTTGTTGTTTACCAACTTTGTACTGTTGTTGATTTTGTTAAACTACCGGGCGACACTATTGTTTCACAGTTCAAATCAATTAATAGATTTAGGAGCCTAAACACCGTTCGATCTTGAGCACTCAAAATCAGTGAACAATTAGGTACTTCAACTTCTTATAAAGTAATCGATAATCGAACCTTATTGACCGATTTTAAGTGATCTTACAAATCAGTTGATTCAACACTTCACACAGAGGACACCCTTGGCGTGCAACACACGAAAAGGGGTCTTCGGACATATGCGTAAAAGTGTGTCGTCCCAGAACAGCCTGCGCAGTCTGTGACTAATCCGAGACAACACTTCCCGTTTTTGTGCGATTTTCTGTTTCACGAAAGTCTGCTGTATAAAAAAAAAAAATCTAACGTAGTCGTAAAGTGCCGTCTCGGATTAGCCTGCGCGGACTGCGCAGGCTGATCCGAAACGACACTTTACGCAAAAGTTCGAAGGTCTCATTTCGCATGTTGCGGGCCAATGTCCTCTGTCTTTTGCAAATACAATGATTTCTTTCCCCAAATTAATAAATAATTGAATAAATATCACCACTACTTCTTCAATTAACTACTACTACTACTGCATCTGCTTATAATAATTATGATAATCATTTCCATTAGGTAATGGGGTAATCTCCCGAATTTCACAACTTACTCTGGTTTTGCGGCCAGTGTAGATAAGATCAGACTTCACAAAAAGTACAGTCTGATCTTTGATCCATACTGTCCGCTGTGCTCAGACCTTCTGGACAACAGCAACCTGAAAATTGCAATCTTATTTTGGGACTGAATTATAAACTGAAAATGTCAAGTTGGTTTATTAGGCTCTCTAAGGGTCAGTTGAAGGATGTAATTCGCTATATCCTTGATAGTGTCCGCTTTACAATCCTTTATCCTTTGATCTGCTAGATAACTAGAATAAAACTTTCAAGTCGATAATAAAAAAAACCCAAATATTGCCTTTTCAAAGTTAATTTTTAGGTGAAAAATATCTCTTTATCGGACTGTGTAGATCCAAGATCAGACTGCACGTTCTGTGCAGTCTGATCTTGATCTACGATGTCCGCAAAAGGTCAGTGAGTCGCGCTTAGCTGCCTAAGGGTTAACTCTTCACCACACAACAATATTTTAGACTCTTCCACATTGAAAACATTTGAAGACAATAAAGTAAATGTGGTTGAAATTTCTCTTTGGATTGGCAGAAACATCGTCGGAAAAGGAGAAAATGCTGGTAACCAGCATTTTCTCTTTTTCCCACAATGTTTTCAAAGATCATTTCGGGTGATTTGACAGACAGTGTAGATAAAGATCAGACCTGCTAAGAACGTGCAGTCTGATCTTGAAAGCTACGTTCGGTGTCTTGAGTGATGCAGTGGCACCAGTCCTTCAAATTGATGATAATCGGAAATCTTTGAAACAACAGAAAATGGCTGTCTCTTTTATTCGTCATTCATAAGGCTGAGCGTTTTCCCATGCTACAAGTGTTTGACGCTTCCAGAATGTAAACGTAAAAAAATTAGTCAAAATGTGATAAGGTTTTCCAAGATTGATTGACTGTATGGCGTTTAACGCCGTTTTCAACATTATTTCAATTATATCGCGGCGGTCAGTGCATCTACCCATCTCCTGAAGTTTCTTTTACAAGTACTACGCACAGTATTCTTTCCAAGCCACTGGCTGCTTTCCCACATAGCCATCGTCGAAACAATAGTCAGCGGTCAGAAAGGAATCCTGTCGCAGTGACTACCATCAATCCTCGGAAAGAAACTGGCCGAGCCGCGGACCGAACCAGCGACTTCCTGTTCTCAAGTCCTGTACGCCACTGACTGAGCTACCGGGGCTCAGCTGGTTCTGTGAAAAGGGAGCTTAATGCATCTACGAAAAGTACCGATCGAGGTCAGCCTGCGCAGTCCTCGCAGGCTGACCTGAACCGAAACTTTTCGCTATTGGTCAATTTTCTGTATGTCAAAGAAAACCAGTTTACCTTATGATACAGTCGGTTGTTAGAAAAAAGTGGTATTTACGAGTCCATAATTATATGATGACTTGCTTGGTATTATGCATCACGGAGATGCATTAAGTCCCCTTTTGCCAGAGCATGGCCCATTTTTTTTTTTACTTGTTACCCATCGACAAAATCTTGGACTTGTCCAGATCGAAAGCATTTGCAGACGGCAGATAAAATGTCACTAAAATGATTGGATTCGTCTTTGATAGGTTAGAAAAGATCGTCAGCAAAGGAGAAAATATGGTAACCAGCATTTTCTCCTTTTCTGACATTGTTTTCAAAAGCTTTCTGCTGTAAGGACGCTACAACTCGAGATTGTTTGGTAAGGGGTTTTAACCATGACCTATGTTGTTCGGTGAGGGGTTTTAACCCTGACCTATATTGTTTGATAAAGGGTTTTAACCTATGACCTATGTTGTTTGGTAAGGGGTTTTAACCTATGACCTATGTTGTTTAGTAAGGAGTTTTAACCATGATCTATGTTGTTTGGTAATGGGTTTTAAGCATGACCAATGTTGTTTGGTAAGGGGTTTTAACCATGACCTATGTTGTTTGGTGAGGGGTTTAACCATGACCTACGTTGTATGGTAAGGGGTTTTAACCTATAACCTATGTTGTTTGGTAAGGGGTTTTAAGCATGACCTATGTTGTTTGGTAAGGGGTTTAAACCATGACCTATGTTGTTTGGTGAGGGGTTTAACCATGAACTATGTTGTATGGTAAGGGGTTTTAACCATGACCTGTTTTGCTTAGTAAGGAATTTTAACCATGACCTATGTTGTTTGGTGAGGGGTTTAACCATGAACTATGTTCTATGGTAAGGGGTTTTAACCATGACCTATGTTGCTTAGTAAGGAGTTTTAACCATGACCCATGTTGCTTAGTAAGGAGTTTTAACCATGACCTGTGTTGTTTGGTAAGGGGTTTTAACCATGACCTATGTTGTTTGGTAAGGAGTTTTAACCATGACCTTTGTTGTTTGGTAAGGGGTTTTAATCATGACCTATGTTGTTTGGTAAGGGGTTTTAACCATGACCTATGTTGTTTGATAAGGGGTTTTTACCAAGACCTATGTTGTTTGGTAAGGGGTTTTAACCATGTTGTTTGGTAAGGGCTTTTAACCATATTGTTTGGTAAGGGGTTTTAACCATGACCTATGTTGTTTGATAAGGGGTTTTTACCAAGACCTATGTTGTTTGGTAAGGGGTTTTAACCTATAACCTATGTTGTTTGTTAAGGGGTTTCAACCATAACCTATGTTGTTTGATAAGGGGTTTTAACCTATGACCTATGATGTTTGGTATGGGGTTTTAACCATGACCTTTGTTGTTTGGTAAGGGGTTTTAACCACGCTTTTGTTGTTTGGTAAGGAATTTTAACCATGACCTATGTTGTTTGGTAAGGGGTTTTAACGTATGACTGCACTTTCTATTTTAACTCTTTACCAGACAATCACGAGTTTCAACGACCTTTTAGGAAAAAAGCTTGTCAAAACTTTGTGGAAAAAGGAGAAAATACATGTAACCAGCATTTCTACTTTTCCCATGATGTTTTCTATGCCACCAAAGACAAGTCGAGTCATTCATTTTAACCGCATTTAAATTGTAATCCACCAACGCTTGCAAAGCCACACGATATTTTCAAAAGACTTCTCTTGCAGGGTCATTAAAAATCGGGATTGTGTGGCAAAGGGTTAAATATTTCTTCTGACTCCCTCACGCAATTTCTTCTTTTGTCAAAATGTTTGTAAAAGGTCAGCTAAGAAAAAAATCGTCAGCAGGATGCACTGTGATTCAAAAAAGGAAATGCATATCCTACAGTTTAACCCTTTCCCAAACGATAAATTTTAGACTGGTCCAAATTGAAAGAGTTTGCATACGACAATTTTAAATTTGATGAAAATGACAGAAAGTTCTCCAAAAGGGTAGAAAACACTGTGGGAAAAGGAGAAATTGCTCGTTACGAGCAATTTCTCCTTTTCCCACAGTATTTTCAAAAGACTTGTACTACAGACACGTGAAAACCAGGCCTTGTTTGGGAAAGGGTTAATAGATCCGTGTTTGTCATACTCAACCGTTTAACTCTGCCAAACAACAAAATTTGATACTTGTTTAAATTGAAAGCATTTGCAGACGACAAATGAAACATGGCTCAAATAATGGGATTTTTCTAGTAAACGTTTGAAAACATTTTCGGAAAAGAAGAAAATGCTGGATTCCAGCATTTTCTTCTTTTCCCACAATGTTTTCAAAAGTTTTCTTTCTCAGGTTCGTTAAAAGTCGGGAGTGTGTGGACAAGGGTTAATCCTATACCAAACAACCCGAGTTTTAACTATCCTGAGAAAGAAGCCTTTTGAAAACATTATGGGAAAAGAAGAAATGCTGGTAGCCAGCATTTTCAACTTTTCCCACAAAGCTTTCCACCCTATCAAAAACAAATTCCATTATTTGAGCAACATTAAAATTGTCGTCTGCAAACGCTTTCAATTTGGACAAGTCTACTTTTTTTGTCATCTGGTAAAGAGTTCAGCTACGAAGGAAATATGAAGCCAAAAGTTGACAAACCATTCAGTCAATCGATTTAAATAACGACCGACCGACTCACTGAGTTTGATTGATTGATTGATCGATCGATCGATCGATCGACCGACTGATCTTTCTTCGTAGCGCTAAATAATTGAAATAGCCACTCTCAGTCATTGATATACTACAGGTGCAGTGTAAAAGCTGTTATGTCAGATTTCACGTGTAATGCAGAGAAATGACCCTCCCCTACAAAATGACCCATGGGTCAGTGTAATGCAGAGAAGTGACCCTCCCCTACAAAATGACCCATGGGTCAGTGTAATGCAGAGAAATGACCCTCCCCTACAAAATGACCCATGGGTCAGTGTAATGCAGAGAAATGACCCTCCCCTACAAAATGACCCATGGGTCATTTCACTCCGTAGAGGAATGACCCGGGTCATTATTCTACGCAGAGAAATGACCCCAGACCGTAGAGAATGGAGCCCCCCTCTAGCTGTAGTAGAATGACCCCCTCATGAAAAGAAAGGACCCCGTAGAGAAATGCCGCCCCCCCTTTTTTCCCCTGTAACATTGTTGTTGCTGCTGATGCTGATACTACTTCTACTACTACTACCATTACTACTACTTCTACTACTGCTACTACTACTACTACGGGGTCATTCTACTACAGCTAGAGGGGGGGTCCTTTATCTACGGTCTGGGGTCATTTCTCTATGTAGAATAATGACCCGGGTCATTCCTCTACGTAGTGAAATGACCCATGGGTCATTTTGTAGGGGAGGGTCATTTCTCTCCATTACACTGACCCATGGATCAGTTTGTTGGGGAGAGTCATTTCTCTGCATTACACCCGCAAAGCAGAGGACAGTGTATGTCCAAGATCAGGCTGCACGTCCTATGCAGTACGATCATTGATGTACAATGTCCATAAAAGCTTCTGAACTTGAATCCGGTGTAATGCAGAGAAATGACCCCCCCCCTACAAAATGACCCATGGGTCATTTCACTACGTAGAGGAATGACCCGCCGTCTGGGGTCATTTCTCTACGTAGAATAATGACCCGGGTCATTCCTCTACGTAGTGAAATGACCCATGGGTCATTTTGTAGGGGAGGGTCATTTCTCTGCATTACACCGGCATACCAAAGAATTAATGCATTTACACCGAATGATATTAATACTTCGAGCGTGAAATATTATAAACCCTACTTCTCTCACAGTTGAAAATACGATACACCGAACCTCCATTCGGCATACCTCGGCTGATCCGGTGATCAAATGATGTAGGTACGGAATCGGCCAAGTTGTGACGAGTGCCGAAACTCAAGACAGATTTTTTTTATCGTACAGGCTTTAGTAATGAAGCAGGCGGCACAGATCTAAGATCAGACTGCACAGAACGTGTAGTCTGATCTTAGATCTATGCTGTCCGTAAAAGTACCTCTTTTCTGTTATGGCGCTATAAAAGGGTTAACTCTTTGCCACACAATCCCGACTTTTAACGACCCTAAAAAGGAGGCCTGTTGAAAACAATGTGGGAAAAGGAGAAAATTCTGGTAACCAGCATTTTCTCCTCTTCCCACAATGTTTTCTACCCGTCCCATGACAAAATGAAATTTTTAAGTCAAATTTAATTTGTCGTCTGCAAATGCTTTCAATTTGGAACAGTCTACAATCTGTCGTTCTGTAAAGCGTTTAAAAGCCGAGAGCAGATTACAGGGGGCGGTAAATTAATGACCGTTGAGGCCGCCATATATCACGTTGCATAGTGTGGTCATGTTTTAGGAAAAACTACGCCATTAAAATGGAAAAAAAAAATACAATACCATTAATTTTGAGGTACAACAAAAAACACCATTAGATGTGCAATAAAAAAATTCAGAAGTGAAATAAGTTCAATTAACCATAATGTTTCCACACAGTCTCCAATACATCTATTTCGTTCTTGTCTGTCTGTCCGTCTGTCTGTCTGTCTGTCTGTCCTCCCTCCCTTCCTTCTTATCTGTCTGTCTGTCTGTCCTCCCTCCCTTCCTCCTTATCTATCTGTCTGTCTCCCTTCCCTCCCCATCTGCCTGTCTGTCTGTCTGTCTGTCTGTCTCTCTCTGTCTCCCCTTCCTCCCCATCTGCCTGTCTGTCCGTCTGCGTGCCTCCCTACCTGTCCGTCCGTCCGTCTGTCTCTCAGATGCAGGGACGAAAATCGTATTTATAACGCGTCGTTTGGCAGTGTCGGAGTGTGGTTGCTAGGGCAATAACGGACAGAACTGGTTGAGTTGGAGTTTGCGTTATCGAACTGGCCCTCTACGTAAATGATAGCCTCACCGGCATGTACGTATAAAGATCTGAAAGACTACTGCAATCAATTCTGTTCGATCCTCACAGGCGCCGGAGGAGTGCTCTCAAGCCGGGCGATGCCGCCCTAAGAATCTTAAAATCTATTACTATTGAAAGCAAGAAAACGAGGCAACAGGTGAATTGTCACGGCCTATAACTTAAATACAGTACATGGCGATTTAAGAAAAAAAAAAAAAGCACACACACAGAGTCCTATCAAACAAATGAACGAACAAAAATAAAAACAACTAAAGCAATCGATCTTGTGGGCAGAAAAGAGATATAGAATTATTTGTAATCGCGAGAGAGACCGGCCATGATTCCCGCTTTTGTCATTCACTGGGGAAAAAAAAAACTGTGTAGGTTTTAGCCCTCTTAGGCTGCTAAGCGCGACTTGCTGACCTTTTGCCGACAGTGTAGATTCAAGATCAGACTGCACAGAACGTGCAGTCTGATCATGGATCTACACTGTCCGATAAGGAGATATTTTTCTCCAAAATTTTCTTCGAAATAGCAAAATCTGGGTTTATACTATCGGCTTAAAAGTTTCATTTTAACTTACTCAGCGGATTAATGGTTAACACTTCACTAGATGACGAAAACCTTTTAGACTCGTCCAAAATGACAGCATTTTGAAATAAATGTGACTCGTATCTTTCGATTTACTGTTGAAAGGGAAGAAAAGATTGTGGTGAAAAAAAAAGGGAGAAAATTCTAGGTACCAGCATTTTATCCATTTTCCCACAATGTTTTCGAAAACTATTCTTCGTTTTGGTAGTAAAAACTAGGAATCATCTGTGAATGGGTAAACTTTTCATGAAACAAAAATAAATTCACCATCACGTTTAAATCTAACGATAAAATAGAGATGGGATTTTATCTCCGAGGGCTGTTGTCATTAACCTTTTACCAAGCGACAAAATTTCAGACTGGTCCTAATTGAAAGCATTTGCAGACGACATCTCAGATGTTACACAAATTATGAAATTTGTCCTTGAAAAGGTTTTGAAAACATTGTGGGAAAAGGAGAAAATGCTGGTAACCAGCATATTCTCCTTTTCTCACGATGTTTTCAAAAGCCTTTCTTCTCCAGGGTTGTTAAAACTCGGAATTGTGTGGTAAAGGGTTACATGAATTCATTCCAAACACGAAAACACGAGAATAAATAGAGAACTAAACAAATATAATATCGGACATTTAAAAAAAAAAAGCTTTAAAACATGATGACATTTCAATATTATTTAAACCCAGAATCCTTTGCAAAGTATTTAACTGTATAGATTGAAGATCAGTCTGATCTAGACTGTTACCAAACAATCCCATTATTTATCGATCCAAAAAAAAAAAAAAGCGTTTAAAAAGACTGTAAGTCGAAACAATATTAAGCGATGGGACCGAAAGGAGAATTTTCTTTCAATGACAATGGATCTCATCTAACCACGGAAAATAGAAAATAAAGACTCGGTCTAGCCGGGACTCGAACACGCGCGGCTGCATTAACGATCAAAACTAGTGGGACTTAGCAGAGACAAAAAAAAAAAAAGGTTTCCGCATTGAACATAGTGTGATAACAAAAACATGTACTCTTCTCTCTCGCCACTCTCTCTCTCTCTCTGTCTGTCTTTCTGTCTCTCTCTGTCTCTCTCTCTCTACGTGAGTGTGCCTTTCTGTCCCTCCTTGTCTTTCTGTCTTTCTCTTTCTCTCCTTCCTTGTCTCTCTGTCTCTCTCTCTCGGTCTGTCTGTCTGTCTGTCTACTTTACATTTACAACTGTTGTGTTAACATGTTTAAAATGTAATCATTCTTCGCGTATCAGTACTTAATGATATTCATCTTTCATAACGATGATAGTGTTATATAAACTCCCTCTACCACTACGGCTTCAACGCACATAATTGAATATAAAACTGCACTTAATAAGCAGTCTGATCTCGGGTCTAACCACCCGCTACTACCTTTTAACTTGTGACCAAATATATAGAGGATATTTCTTTTCCGGTGAAAGATCGAAATGTATTTCATCGAGTGAACATCATCGGTAATATTTTCACAAGCGGCGCTGCCACGAGAAGAATGACACGCGTTGATTACTTAGGTACCTTGTGCGAAGGAACTATGTACTGTTTCCGCCTTCAATTGAAGAGTTGGAAAATACAAAATCGGTATTTTCACTGGTCGTAACCATGAAATATCAAACCATAATCCACCATTATTTCTCGACGAACTACCGAAAAGCATGAAATAAAGCGAAGTATTTATTTGATGCCGCTAGAATTAACCGGTGGAAATTCTTTCGCTTCCGGATTCAATAAATTTAGATGCATGAATGAAAATGGTGTGCTTTACTGGCCTGAAATTTGCAATGATTATTAATCATTAAAGAGCCTTTCACAACTTTGGGTCGCCTTTTCCGGCAAAGTAAAGATCTAAGATCAGACTGTACAAAACATGCAGTCTGATCTCTGATCTACTCTGTCCGCTTTGCTGAGACATTCTAGACAAGAATGAATTTTGAAATTGCCGTTATTTTTGGCTTATTTGTAGATCTAGACTAAAAATGTCTGACAGGTTTATTCGCAGCTCGAAGCAATATAGCAACCAGCACCGTGAACAATTTATGAGTAAAATTGATAAACGCTTGTATGCTATGAGCCATACTCCTTAAAAAGGGGGTTAAATGCATCTGCAAAATGTATCGACTCATGTCAGCGCATGGGTCGAAACTTTTTGCTCTTTGTACATAATATGCATAACAAGGACCATTCTTCCTCATTACTGAGTTGGTTGGTAGGATTTCATGAATCCATAGCCAAGCTCCCGTAGCTCAGTCGGTAGCGTACAGGACTTGAGAACAGGAGGTCGTTGGTTCGATCCCCGGCTTGGCCAATTTCTTTCCGAGGATTGATGATTGTCATTGCGATAGGATTCATTCCTCTCTCACCGCTGACCATTGTTTCGACGGGGGTTATGTGGGAAAGCAGCCAGTGGCTTGGAAAGACTATTGTGCGGAGTACTGGTGAAAGAAACTCCAGGACAGCATGGATAGGTGCACTGGCCGTCGCGATATTTCTGAAATAATGTTGAAAACGGCGTTAAACACCATACAATCAATCAATCAATCATGAATCCATAATTATGTGATGACTTACTTGGTATAATGCATTACAGAGATGTGTTTAGCCCCATTTTCCCAGATAGCGTAGCAGATTAGTGAAAAATCATGCACTTAGTGATGCAAGCATCAAATTTGGCATAGATGTTGACTTGGTCATACATTTCTTGAAAAGCTCGTTAGACACGCCAAATTTCAAAATGGCGGCCATTTTTCAAGATGGCCGCCATTTCCAATTCTTAAATATTGTTTTCATTGTAAAACAGTACACAATTGACCGACTTAAAATTTTTTGGTTTTAAAATGCATGTTTTCAAACCTGGGGAAACTGATTTTGAGCATGTTGATATGGTAAACTGATTTTTCAGCATTGTTTGGTCTATACTGATGATAAAAAAAAAATGTCAATTTTGGGATGCAGGTTAGCTCAGTTTTTCACCAAAATTATGCATATAGTGATGCAAGCATAAAACTTTTCACAGATACTTGTACAGGGGTATGTTTCGAAAACAACGGTTAGCCTCTTCAAATTTCAAAATGGCGCAATTTTTCAAGACGGCCACCAAGGCATGTCGAAATACTGTAATCAATGTATGTCAAAATTTGTTTAATACTTGGTAAATTTGTAGTTCTTATGCTAAACAGAAACAAAATAAGAATTAATAGATACTTTATAGATGGCTACAGTGTTTCAAGGTGGTGGCCATTTTTAAAATTGGCCAATTTTTCCCTCTCTCTTCTTTTCCCTCTATTTCTTTATTAAATATTACAGGATTAATAACTTATAGTTCTTTTGGAAGCTATTAAATGAACATTTTAAGAAACATCATTTGAACTTTCAAATGTAAGAGTGAATGTCATGGCAGAACCAGGGCAAACTGGTGACATCACTCCTTGGAAACTCATCACGGAGTCCGGTGTTGGCTAAACAAACTGGGTCCGTATTCACCAACCATTCCTAAGAATACTTTTAGTCTTATTCTCCAAGATTTTCTACATTTGAAAGTAACACAACTCCTGATTGGCTAGGTTTACTTTCAAATGTAGAAAATTCTGGGGAACAAGACAAAGAACGTTCTTAAGAATGGGTGAATACGGACCCTGTTCGCAAGGTTTTTATGTGTCTCAAATGCTATAGTTTCCTATAGATTCCTATGTTGTACCAGATAGATAACCACATCCCAATTGACAGGATGCGCCAGATCGGAGAG
This sequence comes from Tridacna gigas, assembly GCA_945859785.2. Lineage (NCBI taxonomy): Eukaryota > Metazoa > Mollusca > Bivalvia > Cardiida > Cardiidae > Tridacna > Tridacna gigas. The sequence continues at coordinate 34,741,562 of OX244044.2, forward strand.
TTGAACCAAGGGTAATGGGGCCTGAGTTACCTGGGATGACGTGCAGATTTCCCTGGACTAATTAACTCTGGATGAACAATTGGGCTAGGTACAGGGTTTGAAAACCTGAATCCAGTTGTATCCAATATCTGAATGCGCCCAGTATATTCAGTATCTTAAAATTCCTCGAGGTGGTAAAAAGAAAGTCCCTTGGCCTTAACTGTAATCTAATAAAGTGTCTATCAAAAGCTTTTTGATTCAAATTGAATGGAACACTTTCTGTCTCTGTCAGACTCAAAAGACAGAAGATTTAAAAAAAAAAAAAAAAAAACACACACACACCAGCAGATAGCACTGAACAAGATTGTTATTAAATACTAGCGACAAACACTCCTACAAAGACTATGCTATTTCAAGCTATCAATCAGTTACCTGTCATTTTAAATCCAGGTAGATTAGATGAAGGTGAAAGCTGGAAAGAAAAAAAATGCGAGTAAACATTGAAAAGTACTATCAGTGCCGTCGACTCCTGTTTAATGCTACCAAACTGCAGTGAACAAGAAAGATTACAGCTAGTACTGCGAGTTCAGCAGATGAAAGTCAATCCAAGATAAGACGAGCAGGCCTTGAAAGCCAGCAGTGCTTTTTATGTGATTCAGAAGATCCCACGCCTGAAATGAAACAAACGATGACAATGGAGCCTGACAGAAGGCTGAATGAATGCGCGTGAATTATAAATGATAGAAAACCTTTAGCAAGACGAAACTGGGGTGGGAGGGTCGGGAGATACCAGTAAGTAGCACAATAGCTTAAATGCTATAGATCCTGCTTGACAGCTCTCTGCAATAAGGAAAGGGCTCATCTTTCAACAATAGGTTGAATCCTAAATCGTCCAAGGCTTTGCTTTTATAGACTAACAAAATCTGTTTGAAGTTTGAATATGACAGGGCTATCAGTGCTTAGTCTTGCCAGAAGCTCTGAATATACAAAAGGATAAATTTCCGTCTGTCGTGTGGCTGGACTTTACCCTGCCTTTTGTCAAGCACCAACGCCACAGCTTGTCTCAGATCAGACTTTGGATCTTCTGAATCACATAAAAATACTGCTGGCTTTCAAGGCTTGGTCGTCTTATCCTAGAGCGGCTTTCATCCGCTGAACTTGCAGCACTGGCAGTAATCTTTTATGCTCCCCAAACTTTGGTGTTAATAAACAAAGAGTCGACAGTTCTGGTGGTACCTTGCATAGTTTTTTTGCAAAGACTTTTTTTTTTTCAAAACCTTCACCTTTCTTTAATCTACTTGAATCTAAAATGATTAAGTAACTGATTAATGGATTGGATTAGTGGAGTGTTTGTCGGTAGTTCTTAATAAAAACCTTGTTCAGCGCTATCTGCTGGTGTGGGTTTTAGATCTTCTCTCTTTTATGTGCGAGAGGCAGCATTTGTTTGGTTAGTGTGAATCATAAAGCTTATAACCCTTTCCAAAACGGCAAATTTTGGACTGGTCCAAATTGAAAGAGTTCGCAGACGATAATTTTAAATTTGATGAAAATGGCAAGAAGTTCTCAAAAGGGTAAAAAAAACACCGTGGGAAAAGGAGAAATTGCTCGTTACGTGCAATTTCTCCTTTTCCCACAGTGTTTTAAAAAGACTTGTACTGCAGACACGTGAAAACCAGGGCTTGTTTGGGAAAGGGTTAATAGACATTTTTAGCTGGGCTATTTTGAAGAAAAATTGGAGTTATTGTAATAGCCCTGTGGTCGTTTTTGTCATCGTAGTGCAAAATCTTTGACAGTTTATAATATCTCTGTTATTACTAAAAATATACACCTCAAACTCCGAGAAAATGCTGGTTACCGCATTGTGCGATAAAGGATTAAGATACACACAAAACTTGTTACAACATACTGTTCCACACTGATGGGCTGACTTGAAACTCTGCCTGTGCTGTTCAGTCAGTAACTTCATAGACTGTTTTTGTCTTTTGCAAGTCACTTAGACAATATGCAACCTAAGAGATTTATAAACAAATGACTAGCACCCCTGACTGCAAATCATAAGGTCTCAAATTCTAGTCTTATATACAGCGAAATTCTTTCTTCAATTTACGTGAATTCCGTTTTTATAAAACCTCTGTAATCATCTTTAAATAGCTGAAAACCAATGACAGGGTAGTAGGACCAAAAGAGGCGTCATTTTATCATCTAAAATCTTTTTAAAATTATCGACTCCATTGCAGTTTACTACAAGAAAATTAATGTTAGTTTCCCCCGTGATGTTTAATAAAAAGAATGTATTTTGGCGGGGAAAATAGTGGCCAATTTGAATAATGGCTGCCATCTTGCAACATCCTAACTGTCTATAAACCATCCTTTTACTCTTATTTGTCTCTGCTTGGCACAAGAACAGCAATTTTACAACAACAACAAAAAAATAAATAAATAAAAATAAAATAAAATAAATAAATAATAAATAAAAAAAAAAAAAAAAAAAAAAAAAACACGAATCTTGTCATACAGCAATTCCAAAATACAGTATTTCAATATACCTTGAGGGCCATCTTGAAAAACGGCCGCCATTTTGAAATTCTGAGTGGCTAACGGGTTTTTCCAAAACAAAGCCCCTATAGAAGTATCTGTGCAAAGTTGCATGCTTGCATCACTAAATGCACGATTTTGGTGAAAAATTGAGTTAATTTACTTAGCTATGAGCGCTGCCCATATACAAGTAAGGTACTTTGTTATTTTCCATTGCCGTTTAAGAGCATTACTGGATTGGCTGGATCATCTAAATTTGTAATGTGGTATACAATTAGACTGCCATTTCCCGACACTTTGTGCAAAATGATGAATTAGAAATTAATATTTCAGACAAGCTTCCTGGCAGCTTGTGAACTCTTTTCTCTTAAATGTTTATGTAGATTTTCTGTTAAATTTTATATGCCACCATCTATTTTTGTATACAGTGTGAAAAATAATAATAATAATAAAAGTGCTAGCATAAGAGTATAGAAACAGTATACAACTTTGTTTCAACGTTCAAAATTCTGAATTTCAAGTAAACATTTAACCCATTCCCAAACAACAAATTTTGGACTAGTCCAAATTGAAAGAGTTTGCAAACGACAATTTTGAATTTGATGAAAATGGCAGAAAGGTCGCAAAATGGGTAGAAAACACTGTGGAAAAGGGAGAAATTGCTCGTAACGAGCAATTTCTCCTTTTCCCACAGTGTTTTCAAAAGACTTGTACTGCAGACAAGTGAAAACCAGGGCTTGTTTGGGAAAGGGTTAAATCGTAATCTAGTTTGCAGGAAATCTTTCACTTCCACGTTTATAATCATAGACAGTTTTTAAATGTATTAGTTTTAATTTACCCCCTTGTAAACATGGTGACAAATACACAAAACTGCTCTTAACCCTTTACCACACAATCCCGACTTTTAACGACCCTGAGGAAGAAGTCGTTTGAAAACATTGTGGGAAAAGGAGAATGCTGGTAACCAGCATTTTCTCCTTTTCTCAATGTTTTCTTCTCTTCCCAAAACAAATTTCAATTTTTGAGTCAAGTTTATGTTGGCTTCTGTAAAAGCTTTCAATTTGGACAACATATATCACAGGCCTAAGTGTTAACTTATTTCCTCCCCTCCCACCCCCCACCCCAAAAAAAATTGCAACCAATAACTTAAAAATCATTACTGGGAAAAAAAAATCAAACTGGACTGAGGTTTAACCCTTAGGCTGCCACGCGCTACTCACTGACCTTTTGCGGACAGTGTAGATCAAGAACAGACTGCACAAAACGTGCAGTCTGATCTTTGATCTACACCGTCCGATAATGAGGTCTATTTTTCTCCAAACAATAAGTTTAAAATAGCACCATTCGGGGTGTTTACTGTCGGCTTGAAAGTTTCATTTAATACTTTACCACACGGCAAAAATGTTGACTTGTCCAAATTCAAAGCATTTGCAGACGAGAATTCAAATGTGGCTCAAATGATGAAATTTGTCTTTGTCAGGTTAGAAAACATTTTGGGAAAAAGAGAAGATGCTGATTACTAGCATTTTCTCCTTTTCCTACAACGTTTTCAAAAGCTACTTCCTCAGGGTCGTTAAAACTCGGGATTGTGTGGTAAAGGGTTAAGTTATTTAGCAGGATAAGGATTAATTAATACACGTGGAAAACATTGTGGCAAAATGTGAAATTGCTCGTTTATTAGCATTTTTCCCATTTTGTTTTTAAAAGTCGTCCGGTGCAATACTTAGACAAGTCGGTTGCAGATGATAATGGATTTAATATGGATGGCGAGGGCTAATTTACGTGATAGAAAAAAATTCAATGGCTGTTGATTTATACAGAGAGGGTTGGTCGCCCTTTGTCGAACAAGTCATTTCTGTCAAACTTAAAATGAATAATTCATCCGTCTGTTAATGCTTTACCAGATGAGCCATGCTCTATGAAAAGGGGGCTTAATGCATCTGCGAAAAGTATCGATCCAGGCCAGCCTGCGCAGTCCGCGCAGTCCGCGCAGGCTGACCTGGGCCGAAACGTTTCGCTATTGGTCAATTTTCTGTATGTCTAAGGACCAGTGTACCTCGTGATTAAGTCGGTTGTTAAACCCGTGGCTATTATCGATCCATCATTATGTGATGGCTTGATTGGTAATATACATCACGGAGATGCATTAAGCCCCCTTTTGCCAGAGCATGGCTCAAATGATTTCGATGTTAAAAACAACCCTCACCGAGCAACAAAATTTTAGACAGATCTAAATTGAAAGTATATGCAGTCGACAAGCTAAATTTATCTGAAATGATGGTAACTGTCCTGTGAAAGTGTAGAAAACTTTGTGGGGAAAGGAGAAAATGCTGGTTACCAGCATTTACTTTGTGGGGAAAGGAGAAAATGCTGGTTACCAGCATTTTCTCCTTTCCCCACAAGGTTTTCAACAGGCCTTTTGCCCAGGTTCGTTAAAACTCGGGATTGTGTGGTAAACGATTAACGTACCCGAGCAATGAAACTATTTTGTTTTTTTAAAACATTTTGGGAAAAGTAGAACGTCTCCGATACTAGTAGTTCGCAAGAAGTTGCTCTAATTTCGATTGTTCAATTTTCACCCGAAGCACTGAGTTTTTCGAGATAGTGTCCTTAGGCAATTCCATTCGGAGTCCCAGCCTGCTACTAGTGAAACACAGTGCATACCCGAATATTTGAGCTGTGGACGTGATGACTGAAACAATGTTGAAAGCGGTATAAAACACCAATCAATCTACTAGATTCTAAAACCCCGCGGAGGCTGACCTAGGTTGAAACTTTTTGCTATTAGTTAGTTATTTTTGAATCTCCAAGGACCATTTTACCTCATAATTCAGTTGATTGTTCGAAGAAAATTGTTATGAGGATCAAGTATTATTTGATGGCTGGCTTGGTATAATTAATCATGGAGAAGCTTTAAACACCCTTTTCACAGAGCATGACTCCAAAGAGTTACGTTTATTTTTAGAAAGGTCGGTGAAGGAGAGATCCCTTTTCCAGTGACCTTGAATTAACCCTTAAGCTGCTAATCGCGACCCACTGACCTTTTGCGGACAGTGTAGATCAAGATCAGACTGCACAGAACGTGCAGTCTGATCTTTGATCTACACTGTCCGATACGGTATTTTCTTTCCGGTGAAATTGACTTTGAAACCGCAATGTTTGGGCTTTTAGTATTGGGTAGAAATTTGCATTCAATTTATTCAGCAGCTTAAGTGTTAATGCAGTCGAAATAAGTAGGTTCGTTAAAAAATACAGGAAGAGAGAGGCAATTAGGAGGCAAGCAGGCAGACAGACGGACAGAGAGGTGAATAGTGAAAAAGAAATGAAGGTTAGAGAGAGTAGGATGATAGCAGGGAGAAAGAGGCGAGCTGGGAAAGAGAGGCGAGCAGGGAGAGAGGCGAGCAGGGAGAAGAGAGCATTGAGAGAGAGACGAGCAGAGGGAGGGAAGCAGGGAGGGAGACGAGCAGAGAGAGAGGCAGAGAGAGAGTAGGATGATAGCAGAGAGAGAGAGAGAGAGAGGGAGGGGAGGGAGTAGGGAGAGAGGGGAGAGCTGGGAGAGAGAGAGAAGAGCAGGGAGAGAGAGCAGGGAGAGAGAGGAGAGCAGAAAGAGAGGAGAGCAGAGAGAGAGGGGGGATAGTGGAGAAGAAAGAAGGGAGGGTTAGAGAGAGGAGGGGGAGAGCAGGGAGAGTGAAGAAGGAGAGGGGGAGAGGCGCACCCATAACCAGATTCTATAGATATGAAGTTTATTGAAACTTGAATCGTAAAGTGTTGCTATTCTTAGAAATTTACTGTTATAGTTTTGATTTTTGTGCAAAAAGCAAGCATTTAAAAAATCATGGCGTTTTCCTTCAACGTTTCCTACATATCAAAGACAAATCTCATCACGTGAATTCCATTTTATTCATTTTATTTTTTTTTTTTTCAAATGCTTTTAACTTGGGCAAGCCTAAAATCATACGTGACCGTTACGCGCACGGGAAAACATAAAATCTTTATTTAGTACTATGTAATTTTCCAAACGATTGGACAGCATAACCCGGCTCATTACCGGATTAGAACCCATACCCCAGAATCCCATATGAGCCGTGCTCTGGCAAAATGGGGGCTTAATGCATCTCCGCGATCCATGGTACTAAGCACGTCATCACATAATTATGGACCAATAAAATCCGTTTTGTATAACAACCGACTGATTCGTGGGGCACACTGATCCTTTGCACATGCATGAAGTTGACCAATTGCGAAAAGTTTCGGCCCAGGTCAGCCTGCGCGGAATGCGCAGGCTGACCTGGGTCGATACTTTTCGCAGATGCATTACGCCCCCTTTTCACAGAGCACGGCTCATACGTAAGAAAGCGTGCGCTCTCTACCTTCACTATTGTGTGGGAGAGAAGTAAGTCCTGTGTTCATCTGATTCAACAGTAGGTGGACAATGTTAAACTTCATCTATTTAAAGATACATCTATACTCGTTTTCAGCCGGTTTTTAACCCATTTCATCTTTATTAGTCCCCTACCGGCGAAGCCGAAGGGGACTTTAGGTTTGCACTCCGTCCGTCCGTCCGGTCGTCAATCCGTCTGTCCATCTGTCCGTCTGTCCGTCAGTCCGGCAATTCAGTTTTCTGGACTTTTTTTCTAAACGCTGGTACATATTGAGCTGAGTTTTGGTGTGTAAGTCACCCACCATCACTTACAGATCAAGTTCGACTTTCGTTCCGGTCCACTGGTTTTTCACGGATTTACGGGCCTTGGACTTACAAAATTTCACTGATAAATCAGTTTTCCGGACTTTTTTTTTTCTAAATGCTGGTAGATATTTACCTGACTTTTGCTGTGTAAGTCAACCACCATTACTTACAGATCACGTTCGAGTTTCGTCCCGCTCCACTGCTTTTTCACGCATTTACGGGCCTTGGACTTACAAAATTTCACTGATAAAACATTTTTCCGCACTTTTTTTCTAAACGCTGCTACATATAGAGCTGATTTTTGGTGTGTACATCAACCACCATGACTTACACATCAAGTTCGAGTTTCGTCCCGCTCCACTGCTTTTTCACGCATTTACGGGCCTTGGACTTTAAAAATTTCACTGACATGCCAGCGATACATACGGCCGGTAGGGGACTGTGTATTGCTATGCAATACTATCAGAATGCTTGTTTTTATCAAACTATAATCGTTCTTGTATCTTCATGCCAGATGTTGCACTTGACGTTGCAAGGTTGCATAGATAACGATCGATAGAAAACACATTTCATTTCCCGGAGGCCATTATAAAAATCACTGTTGTGACATTTCCAGTTTAATTCGAATATTTTCGATAATATGTATCTATCCTTACACTACATATATTTATTATTTATCTATGTTTACACAGCTGACTAAATTCTGAACCATTCTACAGTCTATTAAATTCTAAAAACGATTTTGCTCTCGGGCTGTAAGGATGTATCTTTAACGCAGTCACCACTACATCTAAACTGGTACCCGTTGTATCTCCCGTAATCGTCCGATAGAAAACAAGCAACACCCGATTTATCGAGGGCAGCTATTGGTTTTCACATGTACAAAATCCACCAATCAGACAGCCCGTAACGGAATGCCTTAATTTCTGTTGTAAAATAAACGAAAAATATTCTTTCTTTAGCTAAGACTATCATGACAGACAATATTTTTTCTGACCACGATCATTTTATCAAAATCGCTAAGAAAGTTATTCTTTATCGATAAGGTCCATCTCTTTGCATAAATGATCACAAATTTAATTTCAAAGTCTCGTGTTATCTCGCGAAATCTCGAATCGGGCAGAGACTCGACTTGTAAGCATTGGGTACTAAGATCGATAACAGGCTGCCAGTTTACTCTAAATCGATATTTTATATTTTTTTTAAGTCCCATGGGGACATCTTAGATACCAGTCTTCCTAAGTTTAATGGAGTGAACATTTTGAGAGTTTTTGCAGACAACAAATCAAATGTCTCTTGAATATTGAAATTTGTTTAGAAAGAGAAGAAAGCATTGTAGGAAAATGAGAAAATGTCTGTTACCAGCGTTTTCTTCTCTTCCCATGATGTTTTCAAAAGCCACAGCTTAGATCCAATTGAACAAGGGGACAAAAGCTTAGACAGCTTGCCATGTTGAAAGTATTTGCAGACGACAAATAAAGTATCTCTCGAATATTGAAAATTGTTTATGAAAGGGTAGAAAATATTGCAGGAAACCAGGATTTTTTTTTTTTTCTCACAATGTTTTCAAAAGCAGACAGCTGTCATACAAATGCACCAGACAACATAAGTTTGAAGAGTTGTCCAAATTGAAAGTATTCCGTACAGACGAGACATTTAATTCATCACCAGACGACAAATTCTACACTTCCAAATTCAAAGACGACAAATTCGAAAGTTATCCAAATAAACCACAGTTCTCTGACAGGGTAGAAAACATTGTGGGAAAAGGAGAAAATGCTGGTTACCAGCATTTTCTCCTTTTCCCACAGTGTTTTCGAAAGTCTTTTCCCACTGGGCCTTTTAAATTCGGACTTGTGTGGTAAAGGTTTAAATTTCTCTTGAATAAAGAAATTTGTCTATGAAAGAGAAGAAAACAATTTGGGAAAAGGAGAAAATGCTGGTTGCCAGCAATGTTCTTAAATGCTGGCTACCGGCATTTTCTCCTTTTCCCACAATGCTTTTAAAAGCCTTATTCCATGAGATCACGGAACACGTAATGGATTGGTTATGGGATTTAAATGTCCCATGGGCCATCTTAGATATCGTCAAACGCTATAATAGTCGCAGATTATAGGTGGGATGTTTCTATGCTTTCAACTTGGATTTGCAACAATGACGCCATATCGAAATGATTGCCGATAAAAAGTGCAAAGAATATCGATACTTCCGTACTGTGTAATCTCTCTCTCTCTTTCTGTGCCCGTCTGTCTGTCTCTCTCTCTCTCTTTGTCTGTCTGTCTGTCTGTTTATCTGTCTGTCCCGCTCTCTCTCTCTCTGTCTCTCTGTCTTTCTGTCCCTGTCTCTCTTACTCTCTCTGTCTCTCTCTCTGCCCGTCCGTCTGTCTGTCTGTCTGTCTGTCTGTCTGTCTCTCTCTCCCTCTCTGTCCCTGATTTTTTGTCCCTGTCTCTCTTACTCTCTCTCAAATATTTAATTATTTCACTAATTTGACTGGACTGAGACTCAAATATTTAATTATTTCATGTATTTGGTCCCACCCATATCTCAAACAATACCGACAGTCTAGGTCTGTATAAACATTCAGATCGGAGGTCTTGCACTTAGTTCTGTGTCTACATTGTTTGCATTATAAGTGACAAACTTGTCCATAGCTACACAAGAGCCGGTTTAACAAAAAGTAAACTGGTCAACTGCATCCTTCACCAATACATTTAGCCACACTCTGGCAAAAGGGTGCTTAATGCATCTCCGTGATACATGATACCATGCAAGCCAACACATAATTATGCGTCCATAATAGCCACTTTTTTTTAACAGCTGACTTAATCATGAAATAGATTTGTCCTTGGACATACAGAAAATTGACCGATAGCGAAAAGTTTCGGGCCAGGTTGCGCAGGCTGAGCTGGGTCGATACTTTTCGCACATGCCTTAAGCCCCCTTTTCACAGAGCATGGCTCATTTTATTTGTCGTAGTAAACCTCAGAGCATGTGTATTCGCGGTTTACTCTTGGCTAGCTCCTTCAGCAGCAAATTATAAAGAATGAAAAAAAGAGTAAATCTGATGATAATTACGAACAAATGTAAGGAAAAAAAGGCAACATAATATTGCTTTGATATTGATTTAGTTTAATATATGAACATGCGTAAAACCAATGGTTTGCCCTTTACCATCCTTGATACCGTTCTTTTACTATTTTGTCATGAAACTTATGCATTATTTATCAGTGGAAAAAATATAAACGAATCCAAAATAAGAAAAATAAAGAAAAACCAGGTGTTTAGGTGTTTTCGAAACGTGAAGAATTTAATTATTTACACTTATCTATTCTTGACGCGTGCAATTAGTTTTTCCACGTGCACCAGTCTCACTTGTTCTAAAAATAACCCTGGAATTTCGACAATAACCGGAAATGCTATATGAAGTGAGAAATCGGCGACCCAAATTGCCTGAAAAAAAAAAAATATGAGTACTTTTGATTCATTAGTTCTTTACCAGACGACAAATCTTAAGACATTTCTAAATTAAAAGCATTTGCAGACGACAAATTAAATAAGGCTGATATGATGAGATTTGTCTTTAACAAGGTGAGAAAACAGAGAATTCGGTGGTTAACAGCATTTTCTCCTTTCCCCAAGATGTTATCAAAGCCCTCTTCTTCAGTGTCGTTAAAATTCGGGATTGTTAGGATATATGACGTCCTGCAGACGACTTTATATTTCGACCTGCAGCAGCCGGCCTTTTACTATTAACCCTTTGCCTGCTAAGTAATAAGTTAAAGAAAAATTTCAAGCGAACAGTACAGTTCCGAATAATGTTATTACGAACTTTTTTTTCTGAGAATATATCTCCTTAACGGACAGTGTAGATCCAAGATCAGACTGCACGTTCTGTGCAGTCTGGTCTTGATCTACACTGTCATCAAAAGGTCAGTGATTCGCGCTTAGCGGGTTGCATTTTTTTTTTTTTTTTTTTAGGCGTTCAAATAATTCTAGTTTTCAACGGTCAACATGAACCGTTTTATGCATTTCTTCCGATAACGGTGCAGCAGAAGGTCAAAGAAATTTACCCTATTTTCCATGTAGAAATAAAACAGAAACGGTGACGTGACGCCGTGATCTGCAGTAAATATCAGCTGTGTGACTCGATTCATTATCTTCCGCTGGGTTGCATTTTTCGAAATACATACCTATCTGATTTGGGCATTCCGGGTACAAAACCGAACTACTTTTCCAGGCGACATTCCATGCAGCGAATTTCAAAATAAAATATACGTTTAGGCGGCGTAACACGGTTCTCCACTGTTTTTATCTCGGTCGACAACACCCGACACAGGAATTTTGGTCTCAAAGGTCCAAAAATCAGTCTAAAATGACAAAAATCAGTTAAATGCAACAACATAGTCCAAAATTGTCAGCTTTTAACAATGAATCATGTTCAGCTTGTAAAACAGTGAAATCGCAGATTTTATCTGATAAATGGTATAGTCCGAAAAACACGATAGAATAGGCTGTTTTTGTCTATCTTCCAAAATTCACACAATCCAAACCGGGGGACTAGCCTGAAAATGCAAAGCTAGATTGAAACTCGAAACAACCAATAATCTGGGGATAAAATCAGAAATAGCAGGTTACTATACCGTTTTTTTCGCAGTCATTCATGGTTCTATCCGACCTTTATTTTTGCGGTGAAAACAGCCACTAGCTCCATGACCTCTGAGTTTTGCAAATGGGGTCAAAACTATAGCACAAAGAAAGAAAGATCATGAGCCCCTGTTTCGAAGACAAACTAAATGTTTCTTTTCAATAATCTAACACAATTCATGGGTCTGATATCTACTCTTCTTATCAAAATTGCATTCAACACCCATCTTTCTTTTTTTTTCTAATTTTGACCATGGCCAATTCGAAACGAACTGTTTACATGTGCCTTACTCACTAAAACCTACCTGGTACGATTCATCCAGCCATGTTTAGCTAGCACCTATGCACCAGTCATTTATAAAAACAGCCTCTGTAAGCTTGCGAAATAGCCCCGCCCCCAGGGGTATAAGCCCAATATGGTGGGGACGTTATATTTGTTGTCAGTCTGTTGCAAAAATACCAGTTTTACCCACGTCTTTTTAGAAAGTGTACACAATGATATTTCATAAAATTATTTTTACCGTTTGAAATTATCATATTTTCAAGAAATTTGTACCGAAAACTGGCTTAATTTTTCCACAGTATTATCTATAGCCATTTTCCACTTGCTAATTTTGCGGCAATTTACTCGCAGCGTATAAATATTTATCTTGTGCAGGATAGTGATGCGTCATAGCAGACAAGTCTTCGAAGAATATGACATGCGCAGAAAACGGACTCGATTTTCCAAGTCCGGAAGCGCGGAACAAAGAATATTTCGTCTGGTAACCCGCCGTACTTCAAGAGTACGCCAGGCAAAGCGCAATAATGGCCGTCCCAGTTTGTAATAAGCAGAAGTAACGGATTATTGTTATTTCACTTGATCAAATCCTACTAGAGTCTGAATTGAAAACAGATCAGTTGCCAAAGAGTAATGGCAGTTATTTTTTCTAATTGTCGTTCATATTTAGCGAAAAAACTACGAATCAGAAATGCTTTAAGTATCCGAAATTTCAATGGACCGATATAACGTCCGAAAACGTTGAAAATGATTCATAGTCAAATTCATTTTTAAACCATATCCCAAAAGCACGTTTTAGATTCAGTAATCTATATGTTGTACAAATTTGATCCCATTTTATGAACTGATCAAACTGGATCACATGAAATTGAGAAAAACAGAAAAGCATTTAGTGCTAAGCTTGAGGTCGCCATGGAGGCCGCCATTATTGTGCTTTGCCTGACCCCATGACGTAGTGGTAGGGGCAAGTAATCCAGACTAAGAATATTTGTCAGAGTGCACGACTGCACTTGATCAGTAAGGTTCGACACGGGAAGACTCGTTTTAACAGCTTTGTGTGCGATATTTTTTAGAGTTGGACAGACGACTGCAGAACTATGTCCTCAATGTTGGGAGGAACATAATTTTTATAATGTGTAAGTAGATATTTTCTTGTTTTCTTTTTTATGTTATTTCATTTGCGTTCTTTTTTTAACAGATAGTCAAGCTATTTTAATTTGATATTCGTAAGTATTTATCATGTTTGAATACATTTATATGTTTGCGGAGTAATTTAAAACTCTCCCTCTCTCTCTCTACCGATGTTTTCAAAGCTTTCCTCTTCAAGATCGTTAAATTGTGTGATAAAGGGTAAAACAGAGAGCTGTTAGTTTAGTGAAGGCGAAACAAGAACGCTCTTTCTGAATAGATAAAATGCGTAATCTTGAGGTAATGTAGAATAAATATTGAAACTCTTAAGTTGACATTCAAAGAAACGAAAAGTGACTAGGCCAGCACTTGCTTCTTTCTCCTCATTGTTTCGCATTTTGTTGAAAAGTGCAATATTGAGTTTGGTGTACTTTTCCTGATTTTTTTTTTTTTTTTTTTTTTAAGATCTGAAAAGGAGCACTTGCTATTAACCCTTTCCCAAACAGCCCTGGTTTTCACGTGTCTGCAGTACAAGTCTTTTGAAAACACTGTGGGAAAAGGAGAAATTGCTCGTAACGAGCAATTTCTCCTTTTCCCACAGTGTTTTCTACCCTTTTTGAAACCTTTCTGCCATTTCCATCAAATTTAAAATTGTCGTCTGCAAGCTCTTTCAATTTGGACCAGTCCAAAATTTGTCGTTTGGGAAAGGGTTAAAGATAGTGTGCTTGACATACATGTACATGTAGACTTTGCAGCAATGGGTTGTAGGGTGGCACATTAAGAAAATATTAAATTACCGATTAGTATAAGTATTGTTTCCTATCCTATCCATTTACTCATGAGTGAATAAGTACCATGGAGTACTGGTTGATGGTGAGCAACCCGTGTATATTGCTGCAACAAATCGGCCGGCAATATACTCCCAAAAAGGCACGCAGAGGCCCGTAGAACAAAGATGTCTACATTTTTTTACCAGTCGTAAACTACTATTTTTTCATTTGAATATCTGAAATCCAGGAAACAGGTCAAAAGCCAGCTGTTACAGCTACCAGAAAAATCAACACGTTCTTTGCGAATATTCTCTCCTAATTCATAGTATGCATTACCTAATTTCCATTGCGTAACTTATTGCGACGTAAAATCAAAGGACTCAAAGTCCTGGAAAGCGGATTTGTGGAGTAGCATAAAGCTGTAATATGTTGTAATAAACAAGTAACGTTTTTAAAATGGAGTTGGCAAAGGCATGGAAAGTCAAAATTGTTCTGCCGAGCGGGTCGCGTGGTAACTGTTATTCTATTACTGTTTAAGGAGTGGTAATTTGATCCGTCAATCTTACGCAGTTTTTTGCTGGTATTAGATTTTGGACTGTAGGTGTACACGTGTAGGACGGCATATACGGTAGTGACAAAGGCGGGGTTGAGGTGTATTAGTGTAACCTGAAAGTAGAATGGGCGCGTAAATGACAGTATATTTTGTTCAGGTCGAACCGATATCATAGTAGAGTGTGAGCGTGCATGATGTAGTTGGTTCCGGTCAGAACGATCACAGTAAGCGGATTTGCTATACAAATCCGTTAAAAATATCAAGGAGCGACGTTGGAAATATGCCAAGTGGAATACCAGGACATACTTGTACTCGTACATGTCTACCGCCTACGTAGCCCAGTGGTCCAGGTATCCGTCTATGAAGCCGGAGGTTGGAGTCTACTTGGATGAGAGAGTTGGTGAGCCGCTAGCTAACTGAATTACTGCTACGAAATACTGCGTTGTCTGCGCATGTCATATTCTTCGAAGATTCGACCTGTCTGCTATGACGCATCACCCATCCCCCTATACCTGGGAAAAGTAGGGCTTATATCGAAGCTATTAGCCTATTACCAAAGCATGTAGGGGCTGTTTTAATAAATGGTCGGTGCATAGGTTACATGCTAGCCGATCATAGCTGAATGAATGGCACCAGGTAGCGTTTTATTGAGTAAACGTTTATTTCATTGGAAATTCAAAGTCACGGTTGTTGTTTAGAAAAATTACTCCGCTACTGTACCTAGGATGCCCAAATTAGATAGATGTGTATTTGTAGAATGCCATCTAGCGGGAGATAATGCGAAATACAGTACTACTCGAACAAATTGACCTGGAATTGACCTCTTTGCAATGAATAATTAGATAGTGAATATTTTCATCATCGCGTATAATCGGACAGTACGGAAATTCTAGTAGCGGTAAATGTCGGGCTTGACCCTTTCAGTGCCATAGTCAAAATAGTAAGCTTTTGTGGATGACATGGATCAAAATCAGATTGCACAGAAAGTGCACCTTAGATCAATGTCATCCGCCACTTATGACCAGTTTAATCCACCAAAATTGTGTTTATTTCGGGTATTTTAACCCTTTCCCAAACGACAAATTTTGGACTGGTCCAAATTGAAAGAGTTTGCAGACGACAATTTTAAATTTGATAAAAATGGCAGAAAGTTATCAAAAAGGGTAGAAAACACTGTGGGAATAGGAGAAATTGCTCGTTACGAGCAATTTCTCCTTTTCCCACAATGTTTTCAAAAGACTTGTACTGCAGACACGTGAAAAGCAGGGCTTGTTTGGGAAAGGGTTAAGAGTTCTTTAAAGTCACGATAAATCTATTAGCCGCGCATAAAGAGTTCATAATCGTTCGCATATCTCCGCATTCAGACGACAATAGCCGAAGCTAAAGTTGGACAGTAATTCAAGCGTGTAATATAATATATTATTGTGACAGAGGTCATTTATTTCATGTCAATTAATTCGGCTAATACTTGTCTACTTGTCCGGTACCGTGGCATTAAAAATATGATTCAGGAGAAAAAAGTGTGCTAGACAAAAGAAACTCGTTACCAGACAACAAAATTTTAGACTTGTCCGAATGGAAAGCATCTGCAGACGAGAAGGCAAATGTGGCTTATGAGTTGAAATTTGTCTAGGGAAGGGTTGAAAAAAAAAAACATTTTGAAAAAAAGGAGAAAATGCTGGTTTCCAGCATCTTCTCCTTTTCCTATAATGTTTTCAAAAGCCTTCTTTCTCAGGGTCGTGAAAACTCGGGATTGTTTGGCAAAGGATTAATCAGCTTTTTACCACGCAATCACGACTTTTATCGACCCTGAGAAAGAAAACTTTTGAAAACATTGTGGGAGAAGAAGAAAATACTGGAAACTAGTATTTTCTCATTTTCCGAAAATTTTTCTAACATTTCTAGAAAAATGCCATCATTTTACCTACATTTCATTTGATGTCTGCAAATGCTTTCGATTTGATTAAGTTTAAAATTTTGTCGTTTGGTAAAGAGTTAAACAGTTGAGTATGACAAATACGGATCTATTGCATTATAGGATATGCATTTCCTTTTTTGGTGCAGCTGAATGAGCTGGCCTTTGATCTACTTCTAGGAAAAACGAATTCAAATGAAGAGACGGTAACTTGCGATTGGTCAAAAGTGTGTACATGTTTATTCGTCGGGTCCCTGCGCAGTAAATGTTCAATTAGCTATCACAACAGTAATATATGATGCGCGGCTCTATGATGAAAGGTTAGTGCTTGGATGGGTGACCAGATGTAATCTGAGACAGAGGTATGTCCATACATTCTACTTTCTCAAAGATGAATTTAAATGACAAGAAATATATGTATTATTATATCGTATTGAACATTCCTCTTTTCAACAAAATGAAAAAAAAAAAAAGTAAAAAAAGGCAGTTACTGTCGAGGATATTTTTCTTCAGTTTGAGCCACAACAAAAGAGTTTAAATATTCATTTTCCAGTTCCTCTTACGCCGTCTACCTTTGTTAACCCTTTACCAGACGACAAAATTTTAGCCTTGTCCAAATTGAAAGCATTTGCAGACGACAATTTCAATGTGGCTAAAATGATGCAATTTTCTTTGATAGGGTAGAAAACATTGTGGGAAAAGGAGAAAATGCTGGTTACCGGCATTTTCTCCTTTTCCCTAAATGTTTTCAGAAGGCCTCTTTCCCAGGGGCGTTAAAAGGCGTCATTGTACGGGAAAGGGTAAAAGATATTTCTTGTTTATCACAGTACATCATGCAGACGTATTTTTCTTTGGCTGATCATTTTGGCAAAAGAGGGAATTACGTAAACAAGTGAGCAATTTCTTCTTTCGACACAAAGAAAAAAATATTTAACCCTTTACCGCACAATGCTGCCTTTTGACGCCCCTGGTAAAGAAGCCTTTTGAAAAACATTGTGGGAAAAGGAGAAAATGCTGGTAACCAACATTTTCTCCTTTTCCCACAATGTTTTCAACCCTATCAAACAAAAGTTGCACCATTTTAGCCACACTGAAATTGTCGTCTGCAAATGCTTTCAATTTGGACGAGGCTAATATTTTGTCGTCTGGTAAAGGGTTATTACACGATTGCTTATACGTGAATGGGAGCAATTATTGATTTATCAGGGCATCGCTCCTTTTCCCTCAATGTTTTCCGCCCCTGTCACATAGTACTTTATGACAACATTCTGCGAAAAAGGAGCCATTGATTGTAACAGAGAATTGCTCATTTTCCAACAGTGTTTTTTTTTTTTTTTTTTTTCCCACAACAGTCAAAGAGGATGGTTTATTTTTCCTCAAATGTTTATCCTTTCTATCATTCAAAATGGGTTTCGATACAGCTTAAGTCTTTACCAGACGGCAAACTTAAGGCTTGTCCAAATTGAAAGCGTTAGCAGACGACAATTTAAATATGGCTAAAATTGTTACATTTGTCTCGGCATAGAACACATTATGAGAAAATGCTGGTGACCAGCGTATTTTCTCTTTTTCCACAAAGTATTGTCAAGCTTTTTTCCAAAGGGTCGCTAAAACTCGTGATTGTGTTGTAAAGGGTTAAAATAGAAAATGCATAGGTCATAGGTTGGACTCCCTTACCAAACCATCTCGAGTTGTTGCGTCCTCACCGAAGAAAGCTTTTGAAAACATTGTGAGAAATATATTCGGATGTTACTTTGTCAAAACTGACGGTAATAACTGAGGAACCGATTATCAGTTTAATGCCATAGATATGCATAGATCGTGAAAGGAGACCGCGATAAGGAGTGACTGAAAAATTATTTCCCCCCTGGACCCAGGCTACCTTTATGAGTGGTGAAGGACCCAGGCTACCTTTATGAGTGGTGAAGGACCCGGGCTACCTTTATGAGTGGTGAAGGACCCAGGCTACCTTTATGAGTGGTGAATGACCCAGGCTACCTTTATGAGTGGTGAAGGACCCAGATTACCTTTATGAGTGGTGAAGGACCCAGGCTACCTTTATGAGTGGTGAAGGACCCAGGCTACCTTTATGAGTGGAGAAGGACCCAGTCTAACTTTGTGAGTGGTGAAGGACCCAGGCTACCTTGATGAGTGGTGAAGGACCCAGGCTACCTTTATGAGTGGTGAAGGACCCAAGTTACCTTTATGAGTGGTGAAGGACCCAGTCTACCTTTATGAGTGGTGAAGGACCCAGGTTACCTCTATGAGTGGTGAAGGACCCAGGCTACCTTTATGAGTGGTGAATGACCCAGGCTACCTTTATGAGTGGTGAAGGACCCAGGCTACCTTTATGAGTGGTGAATGACCCAGGCTACCTTTATGAGTGGTGAATGACCCAGGCTACCTTTATGAGTGGTGAAGGACCCAGGCTACCTTTATGAGTGGTGAAGGACCCAGGCTACCTTTATGAGTGGTGAATGAATAAAACAGACACATACCAGTCGATAGAATGCAACCTCAAAGCTGTCCTTGTCAGAATATCTTGTTAAGAAACCAGTTGTCCCAATGTAATGGACTGGCTATACAATATCGCTCAAGACACTGAACGAACTATACACATAGATTTCTAGATCAGACTACACGTTCTGAGCAAGTCTGATCTTTATCTGCATCGCCAGCCAAAATCGAAAAAAATCAAAGCGCTGAGGACACTGAGGGCCTGGGCATCAGAAGGGGTGAAGAAGTAGAAAGAAGAGACCCACCAACGCTCAAGCTCAAAATTGCTATCACATTTAGCTTGAAACTGCTATAAAATTTGTACAGACGAATGAAAACACCTAGAAAGTCTCACGCCGACAGTCTGTGGAGTTGACAATAGAATGGGAAAACATAAATTTGCACAGTCTGATATAATGTGTATTTTTGGCCTCGTGGTCTTTATGGATTTAAAGGAGATAATTTTCGAAAGGTTTTCTTTTTTGTTCTTTGGATTGCCATGGCAACCAATCAAATTGCCGGGTTAAAAAAATATGGCCGATAGAGTACAAGTCGGAGAACATTTCTGGAAAAGGTAAAAAAAAATCCCGAATGTCTCAGAATTAAATGCCATTATTTTCCCCATTTTTTTTTTTTTTTTTTCTCTCATTTTAGTCTATGGCAGGTTTTAAGCTGCCATATTAACCATCCATGTCCTTTGAGCAATGAGATTGAAAAACACAAAATCTGTAAGATGGATAATTCCATGAAGTCACAGTCTTACAGAGCATAGGGTTTCTAAGAAGATAATTTTCTTAGTATTTTTTCCACTTTTGCATTTTAATTTCTATGATAACAAATAAAATGAGCACTGCATGGGGGTGCCAACGCTCTGCAGCAGTTGCTTATTGACAAGATTAAATCGAAAGGGGGGCATAACAGTGTCAAAAATATCTTGATGGTTACCTGCTTCTGTTGCTGAAGTTCACCCCTTTTTTTGATATTTAACAAATAGTCAAAGCTAGACATAAATATCTTCATGAATGACAGAGATACAATAACGCGTAAACCTATCATAAAGGTTTTGAAAATTCAGTCAAAAAAAGGCATAACTATGTCAAAAAATATTTTGATTGTTATTTGCACCTGCCGTATGGGAACATCTTTTAATGTAACGTTTAATGTAAATATTTCAAATAAATAACAATCATGGCGACGAATTCCAGATTGTTCGCCCATTACTGATGGTAAAGGTTCTAAGAAAACCACTGATGCACAGGTGTTTATTAAAGAAAAAGCAAAAAAAGAAATGTATCATGCAATAAATTAAATATGGGACAAACAAGCTCGGATGAAAGAGCCCAGGGAGGAACAAGCCCAGGGCTAAACTAGTTATGGGACAAAAAAGCCCGTAATCAAACACATGTTCGGACGATAGAATGTTTTTCTTACATCATTCTTAGTCACAGTGTGGATTTATACAGTTGAATACTTAAATGTATATTGATGGTCTTGAATTACCCTGCACTCCAACACCTTAAAAAAATTCATCAGCTTTGAAATGTGTACCTATCATTTTGGAATGTTCGGTTCATCTGCATGCAGTAACTTTATAAATGAAATAACATCATTTTTTTTCGTCAAAAAATGGCAGTAAAAATATCCACAAGCAGTGTGTTTAAAATATAACTTTTTCACTGCCTATTAGCACTTAAATATCCTGTACTGACAGCATAGATCTAGATGAGATTGCACGTAGTAAGAAGTCTGATCTTCAATATAAAACGCCCACCACCCGATACAAAACTCGGATCAAAATTCTTCAGCACTTACCGATAAATACCTAAGGAGATCAAGAATCAAGATCAGATAGCACTTAATGGGAAGTCTGATCTTTGAAATAACACGCCCTCCATTTAAGTGTACTTGACTGGTTTTCCAATGCTTATATTACAAACTTTTATAACTTGTGTAACTTAACATATTTGATTTTGTGTGCCTAGTATGTAATGGGTCGAAATTGTCATGGTCCGAGATGTCACACGATATCGGGACAACTCTGACAAGAAGAAATAAGGCATCGTACATGCTGGGTCAGTCAAATATATATTTATACCTTTAGATACGAGTAGCACAGTAATTTTATGAAAAAAAAATCTTGCCGAGGTTTTGAAACAGGTGTTTTGGGGAGATGCGCACATCGTCTGCATTTTGTCATTTACATAGTGTAAATAGGAATAGACGGCAACATGGCTCATCACAACTCGGTCGATTCCGCAACTACATGTAATCATTTGATCAACGGATCGCCCGAGGTTGCCGAATGTTTCTTTCAATATTACAGCGCACTAATTTGCAGTGATAAAAAAGCTCATTAGAGCTGGAAATTCTTAGTCAAAAACCAAAGTTTTCTTTTTTTTTTTTCAACTGAAACCTAACTATGAAACTAAATTTTTTTTTTTCATTTTCACGGGTCGTTTTTTAAGTGTAGTGAATTGCATTGCAAGCGGTACTTTGCACTTTTACTCGGGTTTCTCCGTAGGTGCTTGGATAGGGGTTGAAATGTTGGTATACATAATTACTATGGTCTTCAGCTTGGCAAGCCAAGCCCAGGCCAAAAAACAATATAAGTAGTACTCTTATAAGGATTGTGAAGTGGACACTATTAAGGATGTAGCGAATACGTATCCTTCATCTACATAACCAGATAGACATTTCCAGTTTATAAATTAGTCTAAAAATAATTGCAATTTCAAGGTTGCTTTTGTCAAAAATGTCTAAGCGCAGCGGCCAGTAAAGATCAAGGATCAGACAGCACCGTTTGTTGCAGTCTGATCTTGATCTACAATGGCCGCAAAGGCAGATTTAGATTGTGAAAGGCGGTTTCATGGGAAAGAGTACACCACCTATCAAGTATTGGACTCCCATCAAGTTTGTGGATTTCGGGAAATTCGGGGAATTACCCATCCCTATTCCCTGTTTTAATTAATTAATTAATTAATTAATTAATTAATTAATTCAGATGATTAAGGTTTCAATTGGCCTTTATCTCTTTTTCATATGATCCTGTTCTGACGGTGAAACTTCTTAGAGAGATAAAATGATGATTGATTGTTCGATCGATTGGTAGATTAATAGACTGGACTGACTGGCTGACTGGCTGACTGACTGACTGATTGGTATTTAACGCCGTTTTCAACATTACTTCAGTTATGTCTCGACGGCCAGCGCGCCTATTCATGCCTTCCTTCGCTTTCTGTTATCAATATTCTTCCCAAGCGACTGGCTGCTTTCCCACATAACCATCGTCGATTGATCAGTGGGGATTCAAACCGGCGATCCCTGTTCTCGAGTCGTGCATGCTATTCGACTGCGCTACCGCGGTTTGCTTCTTAATTGAAAATGTTTTAATGTAATTAATTTACATAAAAAAAGCAATATCTATAACAATTTTGCAAGGCGAATAATCTTTCCAAATCACTTAACTTGACAAAATGTGTTTCAGACGACAAAATTAAATGTGGCTTGAATTATCAGATTTTTCTTTTGAATGTTAGAAAATATTGTGGGAATAGGAGAAAATACTTGTTACCAGCAATTTCTCCTTTTCCCCACAGTAGTTTCAACAGCTTCCCCCTCCTCCCCCTTTGGTTGTGAAATTATGGGATTGTTTAGTAAAATGTTAAACGTGAACATTTATAGTTATAAGGTTTCTTGAATCATAACCTATATTTCACCGTATTTATTTAAATGTGAATAGTCCTTTTTAGTATTTAGCGGTTTATCGTATGGTCCATTTGTCCTTTGCAGAGACTGTATAAGCTTTAGATAGCCTTCTTCCTAATCCTTTTGTAATATTAGTTACAAATAAATATGTTTAAAGTAACCAATCAATGCACTTGCTATTGTAGAAAATAGCAAAACCTATTATCTTATACCTTAACATCGGTATTGTGTGGTAGTGGGTTAAAGGACATAGCACAATTTTTTTTGGACAGAATGGCGAAATAAGATATCAAAAAAATGTTTAAAAGAATACATAAACTAATAGGATGTGTTTCTGTTGCATCTTCAACATCACATCTGTACAGACCCTTCAGACCTTTGATTTTATATGAATCATTATTTTTCAAAATTAAACTTCATATTGGTAATTTTCACACTGAATCTGTGAATTTCGTCAACTAGTTTGCTGGTGTTATCTAAACTGACACGAAAAAGTGTAAAGGACACAGCAAGACGAAAAGCAAATGAATAAAAAAATATCGAAACTTAAAACGTGTAGATCTAATTACACTTGGGCGCTCAGAACTTTCAGTGCTTTGATTTTATCGTTTATCGTGACATGCACATGATATATGCTTGCTCAAACCTTCAATCGCCTTTCTCAACTAATGTGGCCTTTGCGATCAGTTTATATCAAGATCAGAACGCACGAAATGTTCTACTCTGTCCGCATACTGGGGACACCGTCCGCTTGCTGGGGAACTTTGGACAAGAGCAACTTGGAAATTGCAATTATTTATGTCTTCTAGATTGAAAATGACCTCTTGATTCAGTCGCCGCTCTAAAGGCTAATACAGGTTGCTTACTAAGCAGAAGTGGTCACTATGAAAGGCTTGGCTGTTTTGTTATTTGTGCCTTATTATTGGTGTCATGCTTTGTGAAAAGGGGGTTTAATGCAAATGCAAACTATATCGACCCAGGTCACCCTGCGCAGTCCGCGCAGGCTGACCTGATTCGAAACTTTTTGCTATTCATTTTTTTTTTTTATTTTATTTTTTTTTTTTTTTTTTTCAATTTTCTCTAAATCCAAGAACAAGTTTACCTCATATATCAGTCGTTGCTTGGACAAAATAGATTTTTTGATCCATAATTATGTGATGACTTGCTTGGTATAATGTATCACGCAGATGCATTAAACTTCCTTTGGTCAGAGCACAGATTATATGCATAAATGAAGATAATGATTTTAAGATTGTAATGCCCACCTTATCAGGACGCCGATCCGGATGTTTCCTGCCATTTATATTCGTGTGATGGCCTTTTTTCTGACAGAGTAAATCAAGATCAGACTGCACAGAACATTTAGTTTTAGCTTACATATGTATAAACCTTCTGATAGCGTGGTTTCGAATTTCATGTTCTACAGTTAGCTTAAACTGATACCCGTTGTATCTCCCGGAACCGCCCGATAGATACGAATATCGGTAACAGGCTGCCAGTTTACAGTTGGCTTTTACTGTCGACTGGAAATGTTCATTCATTTCGCAATTTCAGGGTTTACACAACATCTTTAAATCCTTTTATTCTTTTATAAAAACCCTATATGTCAGATCTATTTATAAAGAAAAACAACAACAGCTTTCATTCTGTGTATTTTCAAGGGAAATTCGAAACTAGAGATGACCGACTGAATGGGGTGCCTATTACAGTATTAGTCGTTAAGTGTAAAGGCTGATAGCGGCTGTTTTATGCACTTTAATCATACTGCATGAGAGACAAACATCAGTACAAAAAGAAAGCTAGACTGACGGGCGGACGATTTCTTTGAATCTCTTTGAATGTTGGCATAAACAGTATCGTTGTCATACATCATTATATTACAACGACAGATTTCTATTTCATATCTTTCCTTGATTTTGCTAGCATTGAGCTGGGATTTTGCAGTTGCCTCCGATGGGTAGACATGTCGCAAAATGTTTCCAAAACCCTTTTTCTCCTCAAGGATCACAAGAATACAAGGTCGGTTGGGAAATAAATAAACGAGAGTATGTGACACGGACAAGTTTTTATAACGTGTTGCATAGAAAAATATCATTCAAAAATGTCAAATATGCTGATAATTATTTCTTTTTTGCTACATGGAAAATATGACCCTTTGCTGTACTTTTAATGGCAAACCCAAATGCTGTATTGTTTGTTCCTGTAAGATATACGCAGAATGTCCTTAACAGTAAGTTTTAAAAAATATATTACCTAAACCGATGGTGTTTTATGCTATTTGATCTCAGACACAACTACCCTTGAAAAAATCACAGTGAAGAAAGCCCTCGCTGGTTGAAGACCACGTTTCTTTATGTGGTCAAAGACACAAATAGTTCCCCAAGAAATAACAAAATAGTTCTCGGTTTCAAAAGAATTCTTCTACATGCTTACAGATAGATCATCTCATACTGTATTAAGGGGAAGTAAATCAAATATATCGTAGTGATCATAGATGAGTTATTTCCCTTTATAAATAAAATTAGACAAGCCCGTATAGCTCAGGTGGTAGAGCGTATGACTCGTAAACATCATGTTTCGGGTCACTTGAGGGTGTGGGTTCGATTCCCACGGCTGGCCATCTAAACTTACTGATAGTCTATCGGATGAGACGTTAAACCGAGGTCCCGTGTGACAGTGCTATACACCAAGCACGTTAAAGAACCAGGCATAACTTAGGCTGGGTTTCGTCCTGTATCTTGCACTATTCCTGTAACATAACTAACAGCCTTCAGGGGCGTTGCCCATATGGGCAACCGATGGCGACGTTAAATAAACGCAAAAATCAATCAATCTACCACACAATCTCGAGTTTTCACGACCCTGAAGAAGAAGGCTTTTGAAAAAAGTGTGGGAAAAGGAGAAAATGCTGGTAACTAGCATTTTCTCCTTTTACCATAGTGTTTTCTGACCTTTCAGAGACACATCGCAGCTATTTTAAAGTCAGATTTAGTTTGTCGTCTGCAAATGATGAGTCTAAAATCTTTCGTGCCGTATGTAGAATTAACTGTGTAATAAATAGAATTTTCCAGCAGATAGTAAATGTCCAAAATTTCGATTTAAAAGTTTTTCTCATCAAGCATATCTAGCATTAGTGGACCGTGTGTCGATACAAGATCAGACTGTACATTCTGTGCAGTCTGATCTTGATCCACACTGTCTGCAAGAGCGTAGAGTCGTGTTAAGCAGCTTAACCCGTTTCCACACAATCCAGACTTTTAACTACCCTGGGAAAGAAGCCTTTTAAAAACACTGTGGGAAAAGGAGAAAATGCTGGTAACCAGCATGTTTTCCTTTTCCCACAATATTTTCTACCCTATCAAAGAAAAATCGCATCATTTGAGCCACATTGAAATTGTCATCTGCATAAGCTATCAATTTTGTCGTTTGGTAAAGAGTTGAGGGTAAAACATATTCATAACCCCCACATGCGGCTTTTCGCGGCTCAAAGAGGGTCTTTCTGGGTCTTTCTTTTAACATCACTTGTAATGTGTTTCTTTTTCTCCCCGCAATGTTTTGACGTGTGTTTGTTTTTGAACAGCGGTCCCGTCTGGCCCAGTGGTAAAGTGTAGGACTCGTAATCTGGAGCTCACGGGTTCGAGCCTCACTGTGAGATCTGGGTTTTTCATGGGAGTGTCATTTGTGCAAGACACCTCAGAGCCCAAGCCTAGTACTAGTGAAACCCAGGACTTACATGAATATGTGAGCTGTCGTTGTGATATGACTGAAATAATGTTGAGAGCGGCGTGAAATATCATTCAATCAATTAGTCGTCTATAAATTCACCATTCACAGAACTCCAGATAGAGGGAGTGATTTTGATTTCAAAATTGAAAATATCAATTATTCTCCACTAAACCCTATGTTATGGGTACTCATTAGAATCGTCTCATCGAGACGATTCTAATGAGTACCCACAACATAGGGTTTGGAAGAGAAATCATAGATTTAGAATACCATCACTACTTCTTATCTGGAGCTCTGCATTCATGTTGACTATCCAGACTTTACAAGAATGTTTCAAAGTACCCTAGGCTGAAAAGTTTTCTGTAACAGTTTAAATCAAAAGATGAAACCCCAATAGTACAAATAATAGGTCTCAAATAATCTCAGCATCTCACACCAGAACCTACAGTGCAATTGAAATACCTGTGCTGTCTGATCTTGATCTACACTGTCAGAATAAAGAGAACTTGTTGCACTTCATGTATATAGAGTAGCATGGATTTAACCCTTTACTACATAACAACGTCCTAGAACTATCCATATTGAAAGCATTGCAGACGCCAAAATGTAATGTAGCTTAAAGGATAGATGTGTGTGTGTGGGGGGGGGGGGGGGGGGGGTGAAAGGATAGGAAACTATCCCGAATTTTCTCCTTTTCCCACATTGTTTTCAAAAGTCTTCTCCGCCAGGTTTGTTAGCACTCGGAATATATGGTAACGGCTTTACGCCTTACAACACAATCCCGAGTTTTAACGACCCTGTAGAAGAAGGCATTTTAAAACATTGAGTGAAAAGGAGAAAATGCTGGTTTCCAGCATTTTCTCCCTTTCACACAATGTTTTCTACCCAATCAAAGACAGATATCATCATTTGCACAACAATTAATTTGTCGTCTGCTGAAGCTTTCAATTTAGTCAGGGCCAAAATTTTGTCGTTTTGTAAAGAGTTAAAAGAAACGTTCATTAATTTTGTAATATTGCTCTGACGTCAAATTTTACGCAGGTTTAGTATGGAATCCCAGCAAGACCATAAAAATACAATTCTTTTCTGTTTCCTTCGTTCCTTCCTTCCCTCCTTCCATTGAAAAATTTCTTTTACGCCGCTTTTATGAGTATTTCAGTCATATTATCATAACTACATGTATGTGGAGATATGGTCGAGGGTTCGATCCCAGCCCTAGGCAGGTTACACACGAGACCATTTACATTTTTTGTATTCCTAAACCGTATACAGTTAAGCCTGTCTTAAACAGTTGGAAAAAAAAAACAGGACCGTTAAGTCAGCTTGCTGCTTAACACAATTTTACGGTAAAATCTGCCATAGTGACCATCTGTGTTAGCATGCAACCTGTATTAAGCAACCATATGTGAGCCGTTCTCTGTAAAAAGGGGTTCAACACGGATTTGTAGAGTAGCATAAATCTGTGATATCTTGTAATAAAAAATAACATCACATGCAACACATGTGCAATTATTTTAAAATGGAGTTAGCAAGGGCATGGAAAAGTCAAAATTGTTCTGCGGAGCGGGTCGAGCAGTAACTGTTATTCTATTACTGTTTAAGAACTGGTAATTTGATCTGTCAGTCTTACACATTTTTTTTTTGCTGGTATTAGATTTCGAAATAAATACACATGTAGGACAGTATATAGGGTAGTGACAAAAGCGAAGTTGAGGTGTATCAGCTAAAACTGAAAGTAGAATGAGAGCAGGCCTGAATGATAGTATATTTGGTTCTGATCAAACTGATATCATAGTACAATATGAGCGTGTATGCGTCGTTACGCATGATGTATTTGGTTCCGGTCAAAACGATTACAGTAAGCGGATTTGCTATACAAATCCGCTAAAAAGAACGACTCAGATCAGCGCATGCTGACCTGGGTCAAAACAGTTTGCTTTTGGTATATTTTCTGTAAGTCTCAGTACAGGTCTACTTCAGGATACGGTTAGTTGTCACACAAAATGCATTTCATGGATCCATAATTATGTAACGACTTGCTTGGTATAATGCATCACGGAGATGCATTAAACCTCCTTCTGCAAGAGCATGGCTGAATTATGTATTTTGTGCTCCAAGAGAAGGCAAACACGTTAAAATGTACCTGTAGTAAGCAAACACCTGTCACATGCGAGCACGTTTTCAGTGTCTTTTTAGTTCTTGCTAAATACAGGTTGGACTATTATTAAATTCAAAAATAAGATTTGAAGACTTAAAATTAACGCTTGCTGAAAACTTGTAAATGATTGGTAAAAGCATAGGCTATTGAAGTTCTATTTGGCTATCACGGAACACGGAAATTGTCATTGGTCGATCATCTGACACCGTTACTAAAAATAGAGACTCGTCTCTCTGTCGTACATGCAAATGTGCTATTTTTAGTAACGGTGTCTGCTGAATGAAATGAAAATGGCGGTGTTTCGTGATAGACCAATGGGCATTCAAAGACCTGTGGTACAAATGACTACTATCGTAATGTTACACTGTAGACATCAAGGAAAATATTGTTTGTTTGTCCCTTTATTTTCATTAGCGGATTTGTATAGCAAATCATGCGTAACGACGCATGCGCTTTCACACTATACTATGATATTGGCTTAACCTGAACCAAATATACTGTCATTCACGCTTGCGCCCATTCTTCTTGCAGTTTTAGCTAATTTACCTCAACCTCGCTTTTATCACTACCGTATATGCTGTCCTACACGTGTATACATATTTATTCCGAAATCTAATTCCAGCAAAAATCTGCGTAAGATTGACGGATCAAATTGCCACTCCTTAAACAGTAACAGAGTAGAGTAACAATTACTGCGCGGCCCGCTCAGCAGAACAATTTTGATCTTCCTGCCTTTGCTAACTCCATTTTAATTGATCTTCCTATCAACAACAGGTAACACCCAATATCTACAACAATGCAGGATTCTGCCCTTCAGGAGATAACGTTAGAGGCAACTAGACTCGACCAATCAAATTGTCACAAAAGTTATGTTAAAAAAAACTATCCTCGTCACAAGTTATGATATTCTTTAATTGTGTTTGATGCTGATGTTTCTTAACTCTTTCCCACACAACACAGTCTTAAACCCGTCCAAATTGAAAGCATTTGCAGGCGACAATTTTAATGCGATTCAAATGATGCGATTTGTCTTTGATAGGGTAGAAAACATTGTTGGAAAAGGAGAAAATGCTGGTTACTAGCATTTTCTCCTTTTCCCACAATGTTTTTCAAAGGGAAAAGTCGGAGTTGTGTGGTAAAGGGTTAAATAAAAAAAAAAAGTAACAGAGTTTCGATCTCCACCGCTATGTTAAACCCTTTACCACACAGTCCCAAGTTTAAACGTCCTTGAGGAAGAAGGCTTTTGAAAACATTGAGGGAAAAGGAGAAAATGCTGGTGACCAGCATTTTCTCCTTTTCCCACAATGTTTTTCAAAGGGAAAAGTCGGGATTGTGTGGTAAAGCGTTAAATAAAAAAAAAAAGTAACAGAGTTTCGATCTCCACCGCTATGTTAAACCCTTTACCACACAATCCCAAGTTTAAACGTCATTGGGGAAGAAGGCTTTTGAAAACATTGAGGGAAAAGGAGAAAATGCTGGTGACCAGCATTTTCTCCTTTTCCCACAATGTTCTCTACCCTGTCGTAGAAAAATTCCATCATTTGAGTAACATTTGATTTGTTGTCTACAAATACCATCAATTTGGACAAGTCTAAAATTTTGTACTTGGTAATGAGTTGAACAAAATTAAGGCTTTTTGTTACGCGCTGTCTGATTGGCTCATATCACAATCAATAGCTGCCATGGAGAAACTGGCACTTGCTGCTAATTAACAAGTTCTCGTTTTCCCACAATGTTCTCTACACCTTCAAAAAAGAAATTTCAAATTTTGTGTCACATTTATATTGTCGTCTGCAAGTGCTTTCAATTTGGACAAGCCTGAAATTTTGTCATATGGTAAAGATTTACGTAGAATGCGTATCTGATTACATGCTTTGTCTTTGATACTTTTCACACATCTTTGCCAATACTTTAGACGAAAAAAAAAAAATTTAATTATTCAAATGACGAAATTTGTTTTTGAAATACAATGTAGTTGAAAATATCATGGGACGAGGAGAAAATGCTGGTTACCAGCATTTTTTTCCCTTTTTTCACGATGTTTTCAAAAGCATTCTGCATTAGGATCGTCATAAGAGGTGTTGGTCGGGTACAGGCTTCACTCTTAGAGGGGCCGAATAAACCTAATGGACATTTTCAGTCTGAAAAAATAGACCTGAATATTTGCAATTATAAGGTTACTCTTGTTCAGAAGGTTCAAGCTAAGCGAACAGTGTAGATTAAAGGTCAGATTGCACAGTTTAAGCGGTCTGATCTTTGATCTACACTGTCGGTATTGTTGTACAATGCGCTTTTAACCCTTTACCTCACAATCCAGAGTTTTAAGTCTTTACCACACAATCCCGACTTTTAACGACCCTGAGGAAGAAGCCTTTGAAAACATTGTGGGAAAAGGAGAAAATGCTGGTAACCAGCATTTTCTCCTTTTCCCACAATGTTTTCTACTCTATTAAGGACAAAATTTGTCATTTGATCCACCTTTAATTTGTCGTCTGCAAATGCTTTCAATTTAGAATAGTCTAAATTTTTGTCGTTTGGTAAAGAGTTAACGACCCGAAGGTAATAGCCTTTATGAAAACATTGTAGAAAAAGGAGGAAAATGCTGGTAACCAGCATTTTCTCCTTTTTCCACATTTTTTTTTCTACTCTCCCAAAAGCAAATTTCTTTTATTGGGTCACAATCATTTTATCGCCTGCAAAATCTTTCATTTTGAGAAAGTCTAAAATTTTGAAAATTTTGTCGTTCTGTAAAGTGTTAAGGGTAAAGATTGATGTGTTTACGTCTGCCACAGTTATCAGACAAAAAATGCCGCCCATCTTTATAATGATTTTATCTGTTTTGATGATGACGTCATTATTTAGGCCTGGTAAATGATATTGCTCAAATTAATAATCACTTAACAAAACGACAACGCGTTCTCCACGATATTGCAGAAGAATGGTATTTGAAAACACCTATTAACTCTTTACCACACGACAAAAATGTAGACTTGTCCAAATTGAAAGCATCTGCAGACGACAATTTAAATGTTGTTCAAGTGATGGAATTTGTCTTTCATAGGGTAGAAAACATTGTGGGAAAAAGGAGAAAATGCTGGTTACCAGCAGTTTCTCCTTTTCCCACAATGTTTTCTAAAGGCCTCTTGCTCAGGGTCGTTATAACTCGGGATTGTGTGGTAAAGAGTTAATGTGTACCCCGGTTTCACCAGTATTAACCTAGGTATCTGAAGTGTGTTGCCTATGGAAACCTCGACGAAAAATCCATCATCTCTAATCAGAATCTAACTCGAAGCCTTAATACTTTGGCCGCTAAATTCGGCCTTGTGGGCTTTTGCAGTCTTATTTTTTATCTACGCTGTCCGATACGGTCAGATTTCTGCGACTATGGATTTCCACTTTTGGCTAGAAATGTTTCATTTAATTTATTTAGCCCGAAACTGAAGGATTAAGGTTTCAAATGCTAGGCCTGCACTACTGCGCCAAGCAGGACCCTTAACCCTTTCCCAAACGATAAATTTTAGACTGGTCCAAATTGAAAGAGTTTGCAGACGACAATTTTAAATTTGATGAAAATGGCAGAAAGTTCTCCAAAAGGGTAGAAAACACTGAGGGAAAAGGAGAAATTGCTCGTTACGAGCAATTTCTCCTTTTCCCGCAGTGTTTTCAAAAGACTTGTACTGCAGACACGTGAAAACCAGGGCTTGTTTGGGAAAGGGTTAAGGTCGAGCCTGGTAACTCATTCGGTTACTTTTATTCGAGCCACGCTCTGGCAAAAGGGGGATTAATGCATCGCCATGCTCCATGATACCAATCAAGCCATCACATAATGATGGATCCATAATAGCCACTTTTTTTAACAACCGACTGAATCATGAGGTAGACTGGTCCTTGGACATACAGGCAATTGACCGATAGCGAAAAGTTTCGGCCCAGGTCAACCTGCGAGGACTGCGTAGGCTGACCTGGGTCGATACTTTTCGCAGATTAAGCCCCCTTTTTCACGGAGCATGGCTCATTTGTATTTGAGTTTAACGCCGTTATATTAACTATGGTCATATCACGGCAGTCAATGCACCTATCCATGTGTTTCCTGACTTTAGATACCACACCAGTACTGACATAACTTTCTTTTCAAGCCACTGACTAATTTTCTCACCTGCATCAGAGGTGAGAGGCGAAAAATCGCCGGATAGAAAGTTTACCTAAACCCCTAAACCGGGTATCGAACCCGCAACCAGCAGGTCACGAGTCAAATACGCTAACCACCCAGGTACCTGTCCGGGTGGGCCATTCGGTTATGTTCAGGACATAAAAGCAGGGATTCATGGGTTCGAATTCTCTTTGTTATCCGATTTTCTTTCCGAGGATTGACGATAGACTTTGCAAGAGGATTCATTTCTCTCTCACCGCTAATCATTGTTTCGACGATGGTCATGTGGGAAAGCAGCCAGTGACTTTTGAAAAATATTGTACGAAGAACTGGTAGAAAGTAAACTCCAGGAAAAAAATTGATAGCTGCAATGTAACTGAAATATTTTTTAACACTTTCCCAAACAAGCCCTGATTTTCACGTGTCTGCAGTACAGGTCTTTTGAAAACACTGTGGCAAAAGGAGAAATTGCTCGTAACGAGCAATTTCTCCTTTTCCCACAGTGTTTTCTACCCGTTTTGAGACCTTTCTGCCATTTTCATCAAATTTAAAATTGTCGTCTGCAAACTCTTTCAATTTGGACGGGTCCAAAATTCGTCGTTTGGGAAAGGGTTAACCCTTACAGTGCTGAATTTATGAAATGGACCTTTTCAATGAAGAAAAACATCCAAAATATTGTCATTTCAAGGTTGTTTTAGCCAGAAAATGTAATGAAGTAGCTGACAGTGTGGATCAAAGATCAGACTTCACGTTCTGTGCAGTCTGATCTTGATCTACACTGTCAGCAAAAGCAAGTTAAGTTGGTTCCAGCACTTTAAGGGTTAACAGACGACAAATTTTTAGACTAGAATTGAAAGCATTTTGCAGACGACAATTGGAAAGATACTCTGAAGCTTGATTTTTTTTTTCAAACAATTGAAAACATTGTGGGAAAAGCTTCTTCCTCAGGGTCGTTAAAACTGGGATTGTGTGGTAAAGGGCTGACTCTTTCATACACGACAAAATTTTTAGACCAGTCCCAGTTGAAAGCATTTGCATACGACAAATTAAAATGTGAGTAAAATGATAGGATTTGATATTAAACGGGTAGAAAAGATTTGGGGAAAAGGAGAAAATTCTGGTTAGTGTTATGTTCTCCTTATCCCAAAATGTTTTTGTCTTCAGAAGCGTTTTGGTTACGTACAATTATGTTTTGTTTTCCCCACAGTATTTTGTAAACCGTTTTCTCTAGGTCGTTAAAACGCTGTATCGTTTTTGTA
Organism: Tridacna gigas; assembly: GCA_945859785.2. Lineage (NCBI taxonomy): Eukaryota > Metazoa > Mollusca > Bivalvia > Cardiida > Cardiidae > Tridacna > Tridacna gigas. The sequence goes on from OX244044.2 coordinate 34,775,547, forward strand.
AGGGGCTACATGACTGACTTTGTATGCCAGGGTGAGTCTGCTTTTGGGGAAAAAAATCATAATAAAAAAGACAAAAAGCCCAACTGAGTTGTACTCTTAGTACAACTTTTCGCCGCGGCACCACTGCAAAACAATGTGGGGAAGATAGAAATTGTTAATAACAGGCGATTTTTCCTTTTCCCACATTGTTTTCGACACAGGCACGGAACATCAATTCACCTATCCTTTGTCTAATTTGTAACAGTGTTTGTTAGGTCTATAAATAGCCCTCACGGTGATTGGTTGAAGATGATAAAATTGATGAAAATTTTAACCATTAAAATGACTTCTTCATTCGGAACATGGCATAACATCGCTTCAATCTCCCAAGCATGTGATTGGTTGATTTTATTTATGTAGGCAATGGTTAGGCTGAAGCGCTGTCTTAATAGGAAACCAATGCTTATAGAAGGAAGCACTTAAAGACGTATGACTTTGTCATTTATGGGACATTCTTAAATCCTTTTCCGACAGTTCTAAGTGTCAATGATTCTAACATTTCCCTTCGACGAATTATTTAAGGATCGAAAGTCGTTATGTTCTCGCGCAAGTACTTTGCCCACTTTGACACTTGGTCAAATCCGGCCATTTATAAACTGCGTAATACGTAACTCTCGTACAAGTATAATGTGCTCTATAACCGTATATATGAACCATGCTGTGGCAGAAGGGGGCTTAATGCATCTTCGTGATACATTGTACCTATTAACCCATCACTTAATTATGGATCCATAATAGCCACGTGTTTAACAACCGACTGTGCTATACAGAATATTGATCAATAGCGAAAAGTTTCGGCCCAGGTCAGCCTGCGCGGACTGCGTAGGCTGACCTGGGTCGATGCTTTTCGCAGATGTATTAAGCCCCCTTATCACAGAGCATGGCGCATATATAAGGCATGCTCTGTGAAAAGAGGTTTTAAAGTGTCGACCCATGTCAGCCTGCGCAGGCTGACATGGGCCGAAACAGTTTGCTATTTGTTAATTTTCTGTATGACCAAGGACCATTCTATCTCATGATTCAGTTGGTTGTTAGACAAAATGGATTTTTATGGATCCATAATTAGTCCCCTACCGGCGAAGCCGGAGGGGACTTTAGGTTTGCACTCCGTCCGTCCGTCTGTCCGTCTGTCCGTCAGTCCGGCAATTCAGTTTTCCGGACTTTTTTTCTAAACGCTGGTACATATTGAGCCGAGTTTTGGTGTGTAAGTCACCCACCATCACTTACAGATCAAGTTCGACTTTCGTTCCGGTCCACTGGTTTTTCAAGGATTTACGGGCCTTGGACTTACAAAATTTCACTGATAAATCAGTTTTCCGGACTTTTTTCCTAATCGCTGGTAGGTATTGATCTCAGATTTGCTGTGTAACTCAACCACTATGACTTACAGATCAAATTCGACTTTCGTTTCGGTCCACTGCTTTTTCACGAATTTACGGGCCTTGGACTTATAAAATTTCACTGATAAATCAGTTTTTCAGACTTTTTTCCTAAACGCTGGTAGGTATTGATCTCAGATTTGCTGTGTAACTCAACCACCATGACTTATAGATCAAGTTCGACTTTCGTTCCGGTCCACTGGTTTTTCACGAATTTACGGGCTTTGGACTTACAAAATTTCACTGATAAATCAGTTTTCCGGACTTTTTTTTTCTAAATGCTGGTAGATATTCATCTGACTTTAGCTGTGTAAGTCAACCACCATTACTTACAGATCAAGTTTGAGTTTCGTCCCGCTCCACTGCTTTTTCACACATTTACGTGCCTTGGACTTACAAAATTTCACTGAGAAAACATTTTTCCGCACTTTTTTTCTAAACGCTGCTACATATAGAGCTGATTTTTGGTGTGTACATCAACAACCAAGACTTACACAACAAGTTCGAGTTTCGTCCCGCTCCACTGCTTTTTGACGCATTTACGGGCCTTGGACTTTAAAAATTTCACTGACATGCCAGCGATACATACGGCCGGTAGGGGACTGTGTATTGCTATGCAATACTATCAGAATGCTTGTTATGTGATGTCTTGCTTGGTATTATTATGCATCACGAGCACGGAGAAAAGAGAGAGCAGGGAGAGAGAAGAAAGAGTGGCTTAATGGGAAAGAGAGAGATGGTTGTGAATCAGGGAGAGAGAGAGAGGAGAGACATAGGAGTAAAGAGCAGGGAAAGAGAAGCAAGAGCGGCTGAACAAGAGAGAAAGAGAAGAGAGACGGAGGGAGGGAGAGAGAGAAGAGAGAGGGAGGGAGAGAGGGAGGAAGGGAGAGATAGAGAGAGAGAGAGATGGGAGAGAGACGCAAGAGAGGCTGGACGGGAGAGAGAGAGATAGGAGTGAAGCAGCAAGCGAGAAAGAAAGATGGGTAAATCAATTAGAAAAAAGGGGAGAACAGGGGGGGGGGGAGAGAGAAACGAAATATGTTTTCTGTACTACTTATTATTTCAGTGTGGTCAAATAGCTTCTGATCTGTATAGATCAAATGCAGAAGTATATAAAAATAAATTACACACATTTTTATGAGCAGTTGACATTATAGGCTACGTATCACTTTAAGGGTTCCTTATGCAGTCAATACAACTCTGACGGTCTGGAGGTTTTAACCATAGAAGTAACTGACGACGAAATGCAGACGTAATATTAAATGTGGCTAAAGTAATGGCATTTGCCCTGAAAGGGTTAGAAAACATTGTGAGAAAAGGAATAAAAGCCTGTTACGAGCATTTTCTTCTTTTCTCACAATGTTTTCAAAAGCTTTCTACCTTAGGGTCGTTAAAAGGATTTAAAGAGTTTGCCTCTAAGGCTAAATTTGACTCGATTTTTCCGAGTTCTGATCAAATTAGCGGACAATGTAGACCCAAGATCAGACTGTATGTTCTGTGCAATCTGATTTTGATCTATGCTGTCCTCAAAAACTAGGAGATCAATCAATCGATCGATCAATCAATCAATCAATCAATCAATCAAAAGCTATTATTGTCACTGAAGGCGGTCCTGCTTGGCTCAGTGCTAGAGATGTAGTATTTTAAACTCGAAGGTCCCGGGTTCGATCTTCACTCGAGGCGTAACCCTTATCCTGCTAAATAAATGAAATGAAACTTTCCATCCGATAGTAAAAACCCCAAATGCTGTTATTTCAAAGATACATTTTGGGGAAAAATACCTCCGTATCGGATAGTGTAGATCCAAGATCAGACTGCACGTTCTGTGCAGTCTGATCTTGATCTACACTGTCCGCAAAAGGTCAGTGAGTCGCGCTTAGCAGCCTAAGGATTAAAGGCTTTTTCATAGTAGTGTCTTTGGGCAAGACATTTCAGAGCCCTAGCCTAGTACTGGTGAAACTCAGGAATGATTACACGTATAAAAGTCCTGTTACCTTGATATGGCTGATATTATGTTGAATGCGGCATAAAACAGCGTTCAGTTTGGCACTCAAGGGTCACATTATTTGACGCTCCTTGGGTTATTGTTACCCATTACCACACGGTAAAGTTTTAGATGATCCATATTTAAGGAATTTACAGACAATTCTTTGTTTTTTTTTAATTTCAAATGATAGTATTTGTCCTTGAACAAGTAGATAACGTTGTGGGAAAAAGGACAAAATACTAGTCACCAGTATTTTCTCCATATCCCACAATGTTTTCAAACGCCTTCTTTCTCAGGGTTGTTAAAACCCAGGATTATATGGTAAAGGTTTAACCCTTTCCCAAACGAGCCCTGGTTTTCACGTGTCTGCAGTACAAGTCTTTTGAAAACACTGTGGGAAAAGGAGAAATTGCTCGTAACGAGCAATTTCTCCTGTTCCCACATTGTTTTCTACCCTTTTTGATAACTTTCTGCCATTTTCATCAAATTTAAAATTGTCGTCTGCAAACTCTTTCAATTTGGACCAGTCCAAAATTTGTCGTTTGGGAAAGGGTTAAGTGGAATACAAAGAGATTTCACGTGAACTTTTCCTTACTCTTTTACCAAATAACAAAATCTTAGAGTCGTCCAAATTGAAAGCATTTGCAGACGACAAATTAAATGTGAAACAAATAATGAAATTTGTCCTCAAAAGGGGTAGTATAAACATTGTGGGAAAAGGAGAAAATGCTTGTTACAAGCATTTTCTCCTTTTCCCACAGTGTTTGCACTGTCTTCTTCAACTGGGTCGTAAAATGGCCGGACCGTTCGGTATAGGATGTTCAAACCGGAAACAAATCTCTTGAACGATACGACATTTGACAGTTACAGAGCTAGATAGAGTATACTCTAAACGGACACTTTAAAGCTTGAATTCCCCGTAGACCGTTTTTGGCATCCGCTGTCCAAAAAAGAGAAAGTTCATTTGGTTTCATTTTTTGGAGAATAATTGACCAGAGTAAAAGCATACTTCAGCCCAAGTCTGAAAAGAGTTTTTTGACTTGTACTTTTAAAAGGAACTTACTTAACATTCATTCACTCAACAATGAAAACTGGAAAATCATTTTTTTTAAACTACATGCTCCTTCTCTCAGTTTATTATTTTTGTGCAGAAAATAATTTTCATGTTTTTGTCTTATTGCTGACAAAATTTCAGTAGTTTATGATTTTCTTTTCAACCCGTTTTGGCTGATAGACACCACGCATGCGTAAACCATGTGTTTTCCTATTTTGCCCTCTGTTGGCACAATCGAGAATCTTTTCATTATAATACCATCGCTAACATCCAGGTATATGTTAAATTTGTTTTTATTTACCGGTCTGTTGCTAGGTCAAATTTACATGAGAAACAAAAGTGGTCGGTTAGAAGTTTTGCTGAGTGTAGATGGTTTCAGTGCGAACGTTTGTATTAGACTTTATCGCCGTTTTCAACAGCTTAAGGTCATACCTTGATCCTTTAACAATCCAATGTGTTATCGACCCCGAGGAAGAGGCTTTTAAAATCATTGTGGGAAAAAGAAAAGACAAATACCATTCACGTAGCCTTCCTTAATTTATTGTCTGCAAATGCCATGAATTTGGATCAATCTAAAGTTTTGTCGTTTGGTAAAAAACCATAAAGCGACTGGAAACTAGAGTTTGGTTTGGCAAGTAAGTTTAGAAAAAAAAAAAATCCAAGAAATATATTAAAAAAAAAAAAAAAACAATCGGCGTAAATTTGCCAGCAAATAGGCAGGGGGGCTTAAAATAAATATATCTACATTTTTGACCAATCACAAATTCCTGTTCATTCATTTGTTACCGATACCAAAATGTAGGTCAGAAGCCAGCACATTCAGCTACGCCGAACAAAAATTGACAAAACTGTCTGTTTTCCCGCAAAGATACCTTTTAATAATATGCTGTGTCTCAAGGTTATCGATGGAGGACGAGGTCTTTCCTTATAAGAAAGACTTTTCATTAAACTGCAAACGCATGAAATTTGCGTGAATGAATCCATCCATCCATCCATCCATCAAAGAAATAACACAATGAAAGAAATAACGCGATGTAAGATGGCCGTTAATTTTCGCCATATCAATTGACATTAAACTACGTGCAAATTATTGACGATTTGAAACATGAAACCATCACAATAATTGCACATCCTAACAAATGGCCTGCGTTCGCAAACTTGATAGATTAATGAGCCGTGCTCTGTGAAAAGGGGTCTTAATGCATCTGCAAAAAGAATCGACCTAGGTCGGCCTGCGCCATCAGCGCAGGCTGACCCGGGCCGAAACTTTTTGTTGTTTGTCAATTTTCTGCAAGAAAAAGGACCATTGTACCTCATGATTCCGTCGGTTGTTAGACAAAATGGATTTTATGGATCCATGATCATGTGATGACTTGTTTGGTATCGCGCACCACGGAGATGCTTTAAGCCCCCTTTTGCAAGAGCGTGGTTCATTTGTTTTTCGCCTGCATTACAGATCGTCTCACAGTTTTTAATTTTTTCCCCAAACTGTCCCGTGTTTGTAACATCCCTGTAGAAAACACTGTTGGAAAAATGCTGGCAACCAGCATTTCCTTATTTTACCACAGTGTTTTCTACTCTCACGTAGACATATTTCATCATTTGAGCCACATTTAATTTCTCGTCCGCAAGTAGTTTCAATTTGGACCTCACGAGTCTAAAGTTTTGTCATCTGGTAAAGTAACTCTTTATACCCCCATTAAACTGGGCGGCGATTCCGCTGCGCTAATTGCGATCAGGCCGCTTCTCCCAAATCTTCCAAATAGCCGCTGAACTGCCGACATCGAACTGGTCCCCATTGTAGACATACATACTACAACTGGTACAAGCTATTGTAATATTAGTTTTCATTGGGTTAGGTGAACATTGGTTAGCCAATCGGAGCATCTTACACATTTCGAGTTTAGAAGTATATCTAACATAGCGGTTTTTGTGCACAAGTTAAAATTACTAATCGAAACTAAAAGAGTTTTAGCAAAAATTGATATTAAAATGTGATGCCACGTATATAATTCACGTATTTCAGCGGTCAAAAATTCGAAAAATCTAATGGAAGCGAAAGTGGTCTCCCTTGAATCTCCGAGTTTACTATCGCGATATCGCTGTTCTAAAAATGGACGGGCGGAATACCGCCCATTATGTCCCGTTAGATGGCATTCTACAAATACACATCTATCTAATTTGGGCATCCTGGGTACAGAAGCGGAGTAATTTTTCAAAACAACAACCGTGACTTTGAATTTCAAACAAAATAAACGTTTACTCAATAAAACGCTACCTGGTGTCATTCATTCAGCTATGATTGGCTAACATGTAACCTATGCACCGACCATTTATTAAAACAGCCCCTACATGCTTTGGTAATAGGCTAATAGCTTCAATATAAGCCCTACTTTTCCCCGGTATACGGGGGATGGGTGATGCGTCATATAAGACAGGTCGAATCTTCGAAGAATATGACATGCGCAGACAACGGAATACCGCCCGTTTTCCAAGCCTGTACGCTTGGTGTATCAGGGGAGGTAAATAATCTATGCCGACATGTGCAAAAATTTGGGACTTAAGCGTTTCCAGTACTCTTATATAGTATGCTTCATTAATGATCTCGCTGCTCTTAGGTCACGATCCTCATGGGCGGATTAAGGGGGTGGCGAAAGCCGCGTACGCCCCCCCCCCCCTTAAAATCGACCCAGGTAGGTAAGTCATAAAACTTAACATCCACTTATGATGTGACAATACTAATTTGATCAAATGTCAAATGCAGATTGCTAATCACTTCATTTTTCGTTGAATAGTTTCCATTTCACTAGTTTGGCATTTTTCTGTTACTAAAAGAGTCAACAGCATCCGATGCATCAAACATGTCCGGCCCATCAAAGCGGAAAAAGCTCGATCCTGGTCCAAGTCGGAAAGATTTAACCTTTTCCCAAACAAGCCCTGGTTTTCACGTGTCTGCAGTACAAGTCTTTTGAAAACGCTGTGGGAAAAGAAGAAATTGCTCGTAACGAGCAATTTCTCCTTTTCCCACAGCGTTTTCTGCCCTTTTTGAGACCTTTCTGCCATTTTCATCAAATTTAAAATTGTCGTCTGCAAACTCTTTCAGTTTGGACCAGTCCAACATTTGTCGTTTTGGAAAGGGTTAAGACGATTCTTTTCAACCACAAGCATTCCGTCCGAAGTATTTTTGTGTGTTTTGTCGGTTTTAACGACGCTACATTATTTCTTCACAATGACACCAAAATCCATACTGTTGCATAATGCTTTATTGTAGTAAGTGACTTGTGAGTGAAGGAGCACGCACGCTAAGACTACACGTATTTAAACTGTGATCAATTTACGCCCCCCACTGAAAATCCTGGATCCGCACCTGATCCTGTCCCGCGGTTGTTGTTTCTCTACGGCGCTTGCGGTCTCTCCCATTCGGCATACCTCGGGTGATCCGGTGATCAAATCCCTCGGCTGTATCACGTAGCTTGATATGCACCTACACGGTACATTTCGCACACCTCGGGAAGCATACCGCTTTACCGATATTGATATTGTAAGGCTCCTCTTTAGAAAGAACACATGAGTAAATTCTCTATCGTTATCTTTCTAAGAGTATTTCAGTCGGCAAACAGTTTGTACATTCAATTTTTAGTGTGGTTTATCAATTCCGTTAGGAGCTTTCATCGACAGATCGATAGAAGTGAATAACTTCACAGTGGTTGTTAATGTCGTTGCTAAGCGATCTACAGGGGCGCCGCCATGTTTAAGATCATGTGATTGGTAGTTCAAATTGGAAGTCTCCTTTATACAGACGAGGTTAGATGTAGGTACGGAATCGGCCGAGTTGTGACGAGTGCGGTCTCTCCAAGACGTTTAGAACAACTTCATGTACGCTTCCACTACGGCACGGGATTTCAGGCTAATCTTAGTATACGCTTCTATCTGCAACGGTACTGCTGCGACCCTGCTACGGCTTTAGTGCAGCGGCTGTCCTCCTTATGCGCTTTAGGAACGTTTCTATTAACCCTTTCCCAAACGACAAATTTTGGACTGGTCCAAATTGAAAGAGTTTGCAGACGACAATTTTAAATTTGATGAAAATGGCAGAAAGTTCTTAAAAAGGGTAGAAAACACCGTGGGAAAAGGAGAAATTGCTCGTTACGAGCAATTTCTCCTTTTCCCACAGTGTTTTCAAAAGACTTGTACTGCAGACACGTGAAAACCAAGGCTTGTTTGGTAAAGAGTTAACTTTTATCCTGCTAAATAAGTGAAATGAAACTTTCAAGTCGATAGTATAAATCCAAATTTAGCTATTTTATAGGTGTTTTTTTTTTTTTTTTTTGTGGAGAAATATCTCCTAATCGGACAGTGTAGATCAAGATCAGACTGCACAGAACGTGCAGTCTGATCTTGATCTACATTGTCCGCTAAATTTCGGTCAGTCACGCTTAATTAGCAGCCCAAGGGTTAACCCTTATCCTGCCGTATATCTAAAATGAAGCTTTGGAGAAATATCCCCTAATCGGAAAGTGTAGATCAAGATCAGATTGCACAGAACATGCAGTCTGATCTTGATCTACATTGTCCGCTAAAGGTCGGTCTGTCACGCTTAGCAGCCCAAGGGTTAACCCTTATCCTGCCGTTTATCTAAAATGAAGCTTTCGACTCGACAGTAAAAACCCAAAAAATGCTATTTCCAAGGTTTTTTTTGGGATGGGGGTGGGGGGGGAGAGGGGGAGATATCTCCTTATCGGACAGTGTAGATCCAAGATCAAACTGCATGTTCTTTGCAGTCTGATCTTGGATCTACATTGTCCGCAAAAGGTCAGTGAGTCGCGCTTAGCAGGTAAAGGGTTAACAAACAAAAAAAAAAAAAAAAAAAGAAATCGGCAGTTTAACCCTTTTGCAGCACTTAACCATCAGCCTTCGAAGAAAATGGATCGAAATTGTTCAATAGCTCTGCCCCCAGCTTGAGATGATGAGCACTCAACTGATGAGGAGGGTCTGTCTGTGGTTGTCTGCATAGCTAAGTCTTCAATTTGGTCTCCATGACCAACCTTTGAGAGAACTCAGGATGGAAGACAGCACTCCATGGTTCAAGTATATGAACCGTGTTCTGGCAAAAGGGGGCTTAATGCATCACCGTGATCCATGGTACCAATCAAGCCATCACATAATCATGGATCCATAATGGCCACTTTTTTTCAACAGCAGACTGAATCATGAGATAGACTTGTCCTTAGACATACAGAAGATTGACCAATAGCGAAAAGTTCGGCCCAGGTCAGCCTGCGCGGACTGCGCAGGCTGACCTGGGCCGATACTTTTCGCAAATGCATTAAGCCCCCTTTACACAGGGCCCGGCTGATATGGGAATGGAGTCTCACATTGATGAGATCTTGCACAGAGGTGGTCCTAGAATCCTATTATTAGCCATGTCCGAATTCAAGGCATTTTCAAACAAAAAAAAAAAAAAAAAATTGACTTGAAAACCGAAATGTGTCTTTGGAAGGGTGGAAAACATTGTTGGAAAAGGAGAAAATGCTGTTTACCAGCATTTTCTCCTTTTCCCATAATGTTTTCAAAATTCGTCTTCCTCACGGTTAAAACTCGGGATTGTGTGGTAAAGGTCAACCTCTTCGAAGATAAGAAGAATTTAAGTCAATGGTTCTGCCTGGGTCAGTGGTTATGATTCGAAGGTCCTTGGTTCGATCCTCGACCGTGGTGGAGTGCCCTTCAGCAAAGCATTTCAGCGTCCCGTATTGGTTCCACCAAGGAGGCACACGAATAAACAAGCTGAAATAATGTATCTTAAATCTTGATAGTATTCCAGAGCGGTGTGAAACACCATTCAATACATTAACCCAAATATGGAAATTACAGTGTATTTAGCGTTCTGAATTATATCACGGCCGCCAGTTCGCCTATACATGTCTGTCTGACCTTTCTTTAGCAGTGCTGGGCACAAACCTTTCACAGGCTCTGGTTGCTTTCACAAACTATGGCGAATTCAAAGATCTTTTGAGTTGGTAAGCTCTGTTGATCGGGAAACCTCAACGTATCGGACTGCGTAGATTCAAGATCAGACTTCCCGTCATGTGCAAAAGTTCATTTCCAAAGGTATGGCTGCTTCACACCAAAATTGTGAGATTTCAAAAGCGTTGTCTGCGCATGTCATATTCTTCGAAGATTCGACCTGTCTTATATGACGCATCACCCATCCCCCGTATACCGGGGAAAAGTAGGGCTTATATTGTAGCTATTAGCCTATTACCAAAGCATGTAGGGGCCGTTTTAATAAATGGTCGGTGCATAGGTTACATCATAGCTGATCATAGCTGAATGAATGGCACCAGGTAGCGTTTTATTGAGTAAACGTTTATTTTATTTGAAATCCAAAGTCACGGTTGTTGTTTTGAAAAATTACTCCGCTTCTGTACCCAGGATGCCCAAATTAGATAGATGTGTATTTGTAGAATGCCATCTAGCGGGAGATAATGATTTCAAAAGAGCCTTTCACGAGAACGGTCCTTGCTCTAACGGACAGCACAGATCCAAGATCAGACTGCACGTTCTGTGCTGTCTAATCTTGATTTGGACTTTCCATAAAAGCGCTTTTCCGAGCTCTGGCAACTTTCACCAAAATATTTAGATTTCAAATATCTTTTGACCCGGAATAAACCTAACCGTAGGAAACGTTTTAACTCTTTACCAAACAACAAAATTTTAGACTGGTCCAAATTGAGAGCATTTGCAGACAACAAAATAAACGTGGCTGAAAAATTGAAATTTGTTTTGGGAAGGGCAGAAAACATTGTGGGAAAAGGAGAAAATACTGGTTACCAGCATTTTCTCCATTTCCCACAATGTTTTGAAAAGGTTTCTTTTTCAGGGTCGTTAAAAGTGTGGTAAAAAGTTAAATCGAAGATCAGAATGCACATTCTGTGTAGTCTGATCTTGGCCCGCACTGTCCACAAAAGCGTATTTTCAAGGCTCCTGTTGCTTTCACCAAATATTGAGAGTTTCCAGACTTTTTCACCGTGCTAAAAACCCACCATATCGGATAGCGTACATTCAGCCCGTCCGGGTAGCTCAGTGGTTAGCGTATCTGACTTGCGACCTGGTGGTTGCGAGTTCGATGGCCGGTTGAGGCAAACTTTCTTTCCGGTGATTTTTCGCCTCTCACCTCTAATGCATGTGAGAAAAATAGTTGCTTTGGAAAGAAAGTTGTGTCAGTACTGGTGTGAGAAAGCCAGGAAACACATGGGTGCCTCACTGACCGCCATGATATGACCTGAGCTATTAAAATGGCGTTAAACTCCAATACAAACCAAACCAAGCGTACATCCAAGATCAGACTGTGTATTCTGTGCACTCTGATCTTGATCCACACCGTCTGCACCTAGCAGGTATAAGGGTGAAAGATGGCCTAAAGATAACTTTATCGTGCTGAAACACCGTCCCAGCACTTCCTGTTTGTGTGCTCTTCAAGCACAATGGGACCCATCCGACACTGGAGATTTACGTGTGTGATAAAAACCCTTAAAAATACATCTACATTCGTTTATAGGCAGTTTTAAACCCATTTCATCTTTATTTTATTACATGTATATATGAACCATGCTTTGGCAAAAAGGGGCATAATGCATCGTCGTGATGCATTGTCCCAATGAAGCCATCACATAATTATGGATCCGTCAATAGCCCCTTTTTTAACAACCGACTGAATCATGAGGTAGACTGGTCCTTTGACATCCAGAAAATTTACCAATAGCGAAAAGGATCGGTCCAGGTCAGCCTGCGCGGACTGTGCAGGCTGACATGGGTCGATACTTTTCGTAGATGCACTAAGCCCCGCTTTTCACAGAGCATGTTTCATATATAACCATTCTTGTATCTTCATGCGAAGTGTTACCCCTGCCGTCTGCACGATTGACTGGATTACGACGGATAAAAAATGCATTCCGTTTTTTTGGCAGCCTCCAAAGAAATCACTGTTGCGGTTTCTGGTTATAATGAGGACAAATCCCTTGAGTTTCTCTATCTCTTACACCACGTACATTGGTAATTTATCTATGTTTACACAGCTGACCAAATTCTGAGCCAATCTGCACACTTTCAAGTTTTAATAGCGTTTTTTTTTTTTCCTCTCTGGCTGTAAGGATGTATCTCAAAAAGTAAACTCTCTCATTGCCGATGGCGAATTCTGTTTCTTTCGGCATAGATCAAGATCAGACTGCACAGAAAGTGCCCTCAGATCTTGGATCATATCGTTCGCTAATTGATGCTAAGCTATGATGAAAATATAACCCTTCAACTTTAGTTTAAAGGGAGATGTTCCGATTTTTATATTCTCACCAAACTTCAAAAGAATATGTATCACTGAATTAGGTAAGGCGATAACAGGCAAATCGTGAGTAAATGATTGATTGATTGATTGATTGATTGTATGGTGTTTAACGCCGTTTTCAACATTATATCAGTTATATCGCGGCGGCCAGTGCACCTATCCATGCTTTCCTGGAGTTTATTTTACCAGTTCTCCGTACAATATTCTTTCCAAGCCACTGGCTGCTTTTCCACATAGCCATTGTCGAAACAATGGTCAGCGGTGAGAGAGCAATGAATCCTGTCGCAATGACTGTCATCAATCCTTGGAAAGAAAATGGTAAAGCCGGAGATCGAACCAGCGACCTCCCGTTCTCAAGTCCTGTACGCTACCGACTGAGCTACGGGGCTCGGCAAATCAAGAGTAAAGAAGTCAGACAAAAGTAAGGAAATATTACCTTTTCGTAGTATTCCCATAGCCTCTATAGGTATTTTTTAGATTTCGCGTCGATTACGAGGATTTGTATGTAAGTAAATACAATGACGTCACAAATATCTGATAGACCTATTTTGTGTCTGTGACCACAGATGAACATAGATTGGTTACCTCCCCTGATACAGCACATGTATAGGGATCGGTACAGGCTATTAAAAATGGGCGGAATTATGCCCGTCTATTTTTAGAACAGCCATGTCGCGAGACTATAAGAGATTCAGGGGAGGTCACTCTCAATTCCTGAGCAGGGGATTTTCCAATATTTTTGACGTTACGAGTAAGTGAAATGTATTTTTGGTATCACCTTTTAATGTTTATATGTGTCAATATTCTTTTTAGTTTCGATTAACAATTTCAGATTGTGCAAAATATGACAGTGTTACTTATACAGCCAAACTGGAAATGTGTAAACTTCTCTGATTGGCCATTGTGTGATATACATGTGGCCCAATGGAAAGCAACGACACAATAGCCTGTGCCAGTTTTAATATATATCTACAACGGGGATCAGTTCAAGATGAACATAGTCTTCAACCAGGAAAGGCCATTTTTTTAACCGCGTGATTTTTCAAGGGTAGTTGTATTCGAGATGGAATATAAAAACTAGAGGCGCTTGAGCGCCTGTATCGCTCCACAGGCCTGATATTTCTATAATGGCGAAAAGAAGTTTTTAACAATTACCATTCAATCCTGCATTTTAGCTCACTGAAGAAAAAAGGTATGGAAAAAACTTGTGAGAAAAGAAGAAAAAAATGGTAACCAGCATTTTCTTAGTTTCCCACAATAATTTGTATCCTTTTTTATATATGTCTTACTAATTTGAAGATATGTTGTCTGCAACAGGTCCTTTCACAAACCATTTTGGGTGGGGAAACATCAAAATATAGAATATATGTCTTTCTCAGGGTCGTTAAAAGTTGTGATTGTGTGGTAAAGGGGTAATCTAAAAGAACAGCTAGGAGGGCAAATGAATGAATGTTATAGCAATATAGATCAACTTACATCAATACACCAGATAGAATGAAATATGCTGGCATACAATGAACACCTAATCCCTAATAATCAACTTTTCACAGTCACAGTTAGAATGTCTTCTGTGGCAAACAACACAAAATGGTCTACAAATGCATTTACATAAATCAAATATCCTGCTCCAGGGCACAGATTAATTCTGGTGTACTGAAGTTGCGGGATCAGTTTTACTGGATAACATTAATGCCTTATCACAAATGTAAAGCCCTGTCCCACTTTGTACCAGGTCACCAGGATTTACACCCCTTCTGTCCACTCTGCATTTACTCATTAGTAGGTCAACAAACCTTTACCAGAACTAATAAAAGTGCAGAGGTTCTCTTGTTCTATATCAAAAGGACTATAAAGTACCTACAACATGGGGGTTTTGTTATTAAAATACTTTTTCTTTTTTATCTTGGCATGGTTACTCAGGCTTAGTAATAAGGCAAAATTGAAAAGCTCAAGTTGTGAAAGGTGCTCAAGCTTTTATCTTATTTATGGCCAGTGATATTTTATTACTAGTACTAACTAATAGCATATCATTGGAGTAAATTGTGATCTTAATACCAAGGAAAATGTGTGGGCTTAAATGTACAGCCCTGACTAGGTCAAGTCAATCCAATTTTCTTCCTTTTTCTTTGTTAGTCGATAAAACTAACACAATAGATAGTTTTGGAGAAGAACATTTTTTTTGAAATATAAGCCTTGTCTATAAAAAAATGTGTTTTTAGGTGTATCATTTTTTTAAAAAGGAATTTGGTATACAACCACCATAGAAACAATTTGGCAGACAACCACCATAGGAACTTACCTGCAAAACAACAATGAAATCCAATGAATAGTTTTAGAGAAGAAATTGTTCAAAGATTTTACTTTATACCATAAAAGGAAAATGAGTCTCCCATAAAAGCCATGTTTTTTGACAGATCTTTTTTTTTTTTAAGGAATTCTGTAAACCTGTATCTAAGGAACATTCCTGCAAAATAATAATGCTATCCAAATAGCGGTTTGGGAGGAGAAGATTTTTAAAGGTTTTTTACTTTGGTTGCCATGGCAACCAGAATTCTTCATGGAACACAATTATTTGAAGGAATTTGAAAGAGGACCACCAAAGGAACATTCCTGTGAAATTTGGTAAAAATCCAGTCAATAGTTTCTGAGGAGAAGTTTTTTGAAGAAAAAGTTTACGGACGCACACACGGACGAACGGACGGACGGACGCACGACGGACACAACGCCCTGACAATAGCTCGCTGGCCTTCGGCCAGTGGAGCTAAAAAACCGCAGTCTATTGAGATGCCCCTTTTTTTTTTTTTTAAACTTTTAGTGTAGGCCATTTGGCACAGATCTATATTCGATAGCAAATCTGGGTAGTTCAGAAGAAGGTTAAAGATAAGATAGTGAGATTGACTTTATTTCCATGGAGCAAAAGAACGATGGTGTGACGCCATAACCTCCAGTTAATGGCCCCAGACCACGGTTGTCGGTGAAACGCGTGTCGATTGTCAACACTCCAAACAGAACTTCTTCGACAAAACGTCTATAGGATCAGCCTAAAATGATAAAGAGCACTTAAATGCAACAGCATAACCCCAATTTTTTAGATTTCATCAAGAAATCATGTTAAACTAGTGAAATAGTGAAATTACTGACCGATACAGGCAACTGGCATGGTCGGAAAAAATTGACAAAATAAGCCATTTTAGCTTTTATTCCAAAATTCACAAAATGCAAACCCAGGAGGCTAGCCTGAAAATGCCAAGCTAAATTGAAACTCTAAACAATACATAATTTGGGGATAAAATCAAAAATAGCACGTTACCATGTCATTTTTTCGCAATCTGTCATGGCATTACCCCGCTATTGTTTTTACGGCTAAAGCTAGCCACTAACTCCATGACCCCTCAGTTTCGCATTTGGGTCAAAACTAATGGAACAAAGAAGGAAAGGTCATGACATCCTGTTTCAAAGACAAACTGAATGATTCTTTTCAATAATCTTACACAATTCATGGGTGTAATAAGTGCTCTTCTTATCAAACTTGCATTGAAAACCTACCTTTCTCCATTTCTAATGCTGACATGGCCAGTTCGAAAAGAACTGTTTACATGTGCCAGTATCAGCTGTGTGACTCGATTTTCCAGGTCCGGAAGCGTGGAACAAAGAATATTTGTCTGAGTGCACGACTACACTTGATCAATAAGGTTCGACATGAGAGGATTCGTTTTAACAGCTTTGTGTGCGACATTTTTGAGAAATGGACAGACGACTGCAGAAGTCTGTCCTCAATGTTGGGAGGAACATTTTTTTTATAATGTGTAAGTAAATGTTTTTTTTTGTTTTCTTTTTCATTTCAGTTCATTCGCGTTCTTTGCTTAAAAGATAATCAAACAATCTTAACTTGATACTCCCATTTTGATTTTTTAATACACGGTACATAAATATGTTTGCAGAGGAATTTAACCTTTAGGCTGCTAAGCGCGACCCACTGACCTTTTGCGAACAGTGTAGATCAAGATCAGACTGCACAGAACGTGTGATCCACAGTCTGATCTTGGATCTACATTGTCCGATAAGAAGATATTTTTCTCCCCACAATAAGTTTGTAACAGCATTATTCGGGTCTTTACTATCATTTAAGTTATATAGCAGGATAAGGGTTAACTCTTAGACCGCGGTATAAACTTCACCACTCTCTCTCTCTCTCTCTCTCTCAACAGTGCTTTTCAAGGGCTTCCTCTTCAAGGCCGTTAAAGCACGGGGTTGTGTGGTAAAGGGTGAAACAGATAATAGCCGTGCTCTGGCAAAAGGGGGCTTAATGCACCTCCGTGATCCATGATACCAATCAAGCCATTACATAATTATGGATCCATAATAGCCTCTCTTTTTAACAACCGATTTGATCATGAGGTATATTTGTCCTTGGACATATAGAAAATTAATCAATAGCGAAAAGTTTCGGTCCAGGTCAGCCAGGCTGACCTGGGTCGATACTTTTCGCAGATGCATTATGCCCCCTTTTCACAGTGTACAGCTCATATACATTTTTTTTTTTTTTTAAGATATGATGTTAGTCCAACTAATTGTTGGTTCCAAAGGAGCAGATGCCGCTAAAAATGGTGTTTTTGAAAATACACGTTTTCTGTACAGCATTGGGCTATAGAGTAACGCATAGAGATGAGCTATGCTCTGTGAAAAGGGGGTTTAATGCATCTACAACAACCATTGACCCATGTCAGTTTGCGCAATCCGCGCAGGCTGACCCGAGTCAAAACCTTTTCTTTTTCTGCATGTCCAAGGACCAGTTTACCTCAGAATTAAATCGGTTGTTTAGACAAAATGGATTTTTATGGATCCATAATTGTACGATGACGTGCTTGGTATAATGTTTCTCAGAGATATATTAAACCTCTTTTTACCAGAGTTTGACTCACACAGTAAATTACCAATTAGTACTGGAAAAAGGGTTATTCCCTTTCACGTGCATTTGCTGAGGTGTACAGGAGAGCCACTGGATATCGATTAGTGGTAGCAACCTTTGGATACTAGTATCATAAATCAGCCGGCAAATGCTCGCAAAAACGCCCGCATAGGCTCACAGAGACCCGCGGAATAAACATGTCCACATTTTTACTTATGACAAATTACTACATGTATTTATTCATTCAAGATTAACCCTTTCCAAAACGACAAAATTTTGGACTGGTCCAAATTCAAAGAGTTTGCAGACGACAATTTTAAATTTAATGAAAATGGCAGAAAGTTCTCAAAAAGGGTAGAAAACACGGTGGGAAAAGGAGAAATTGCTCGTAACGAGCAATTTCTCCTTTTCCCACAGTGTTTTGAAAAGACTTGTACTGCAGACATGTGAAAACAGGGCTTGTTTGGGAAAGGGTTAAGCCCCCTTTTCGCACAGCATGTCTAATATTATCATATATGATATGGAAGTGATGTACCAATGTGCTATTTTTAGTAACAGTGTTCGATGATCGACAAATGAAAATTTCAGTGTTTCGTGATAGACTAATTGAGCTTCAAAGGCCTGTGATCAGATAATAAAGTGTTCGCCATGTCCAAATGGAAAGCATATGCACGCGACAAAGTGTTTAAGCCGCAATTCGGTCTTCAAATAAGCATGCAGATGATCAAATATCACTTTTTGATTCAGCAAATGTTTTACACGGCTTTCGAAATCATTGCTGTCATATGAAAGCGACTTTATGTTATACTGATATATTACCTTAGTTTAACCAATATTAGGCTGGGACTCTGTAGTGCCTTACCTTAGGGCACTCATAGGAAAAACCAGTGCCTAGGGTGAAAATCGAACTCCGGACCTCTAACCCTTTACCAAACAGTCCCGATTTTGAAAAAAAAAAAAAAAAAAGAAAAGAAAAAAAAAAAAACATTGTAAGGAAAGGAGATTATGTGTGCCTCAGGTGAGGATCGAACCGAGGACCAGTTGGATTACTTATCCAAAATCTTTTAAACCTTTACCAAATAATCCCGAATTTTAACGACCCTGAGGACAGAAGGCTTTTGAAAACATTGTGGGAAAAGGAGACAATGCTGGTAACCAAACAGTCCTGACTTTTAACGACCCTGAAAACAGATACCTTTTGAAAACATTGTGGGAGAAGGAGAAAATGTTGGTAACCAAACAGTCTCACGAAAAAAAAAAACAGTGTTTTTAGTGAGGCTCGAACTTGGGGCCATCAGGTTTTGAGTCCTACTCTTTACCATTGAGTCACGCAGCATCCCCAGAGTCACGCAAGACCCCTCAAATATCACTCGGTGTCCGATTGCAAATGACAGCAGAAATAACACCAAGTGACAAAATTGCATAATTAACATCTCTGCAAATTATAAACAACAAACATTTATCTTATCAGCTGTTGTTTTTGTCACAATACTGCAGCGTTGTTCCTAACCCTCAACCCTTCAGCGCCACAGGCGAAAACAGAGGCTTTTGCAGACGGTATAGATCAAAGATAAGACAGCACAGAACGTGCAGTCTTTTCTTGGATTTATAGTACCGGCTTGTTCCGTCAAGCATGGATGATACAAATCTCTCAGAGTTTCAGTGGATTGCTTTCCTTTTTTTCCCCAATTTTTGAAAGAAGTTGCATTGACACATTTATGTGAGCCATGCTCTGTGAAAAAGGGGTCTTAATGCATCTGCAAAAAGCTTCGACTCCTGTCAGCCTGCACAGTCCGTGCAGGCTGACACGAGTCGAAACTTTTTGCTGTTGGTCAGTCTTCTGCATGTCTAGGGACCATTCCACCTCATGATCTGGCTGGTTGTCAGACAAAATAGATTGTATATGTCATAGGGTGGACGTTCGTTGAAATAAAATGTACTTTGAAATGATAGCGACTTTGTTTTTTATTTCATTACCAATTATTCTGGTCCGTCTTGTCCACCGTAGTTAGTTTAGTTTTTGCTTATGGTCTAGGGTAGGTAATTCTAACACTAATTAACCTTGTTGAATAACCTGGCCTGACTACTCTTCCTACGCGCACTGCGACTTCACTTTTATGTCTCGTACATGTTTTCAAAATATTGAAGATACATCTCCAAATATATATTATATATATTCAGGTAACATCCCTATTAGTCTACCAAATGACTGTTAAATGTTTATTTGTTGTATTGTCATATTTGTTCGTTTGTATTTCGTTAGTTTAACTGTTCACGTAGATTTTCATTGTTCGACCCTTGCCCGGGAAAATGTATGTAAACCTCCTTCACCACAATGGAGAGAAAGCTTATTATTGTTATGTTTGTTTTCACATGTCGTAATCGTCAATGTCTGTGTGTATGTCCATATATTCATCCATCGTCTACATTAAACGTCAATTCATCTGACAATCTCGTCGTCAATCAATCGGACCCACAATATAGGCCAAATCCACTGCATAGGCCCAGCCACGTAGGTGTAAATAGAGGGCAGAATTCCGACGACATATAGACCAATGTCATGATATACTTGGTATAAAGCATCGCGGAGATGCATTTAAGCCCCCTTTTAACAGAGCATAGGTCATGTGTATGATACCGAAAGATTAAAGCTGCTAGATAATTTTAATCTAGAAGCGCCGAATAAACTCAATAGACATTTTCTTTCTAGAATAACACCCAGATAATAGCAATTTCGTAGCTGCCTTGTTTCGGTAGTATTTCAGCAAGGCGGAATTTGTAAATCAAGGATCAGATAGCACAAAACGTGTTGTCTGATCTTGATGTTCACTGACCCAAAGGCAAACAATAGAAGTGAAAAGGGTTAAAAAGGCATTTTAAGTCAAGAGTTAAAAAAAAAATGCAATGTTCAAAGTTATTTTCGTTGGAAAATCTCGCCGTTTCTGATACTGTTTCCAGTACCTACACGGTATTATTCCTCGCCGGAAATAAACCGCTTTACTATTCTTGAAATTGTAACGTTCACTTTAGAAAGAAAACACGAGTCATAACCTTCTACGGAAATTTTTCTAAATACATTTCCGTTGATATACAGTTTGTACATTTAACTTTTAACGTGGTCTATCAATTCCATTGGCCGTTTTAACCGGAAGATTGATAGATATGAATAACTTCATCGCGGTTGTTGATGTCTGTAGTAATAGATTTACACGAGCGCCGCCATGTTTAAGATCACACGACTGGTAGTGCTTCAAAATGGAAACCTCCTTGATGCGTACGAGGTTAGCTGTAGTTGGATCCAAGGCATTTCTTCGAAAACGGTTCGCCGAAAACATTCCTTGGCCCTGATCCTTACCCTAATCCAAACGAATTGTGTCTCAAAGCTTCATCCCAGACAGAGCTTTTCGTGAAATAAATCTAGGAATTTAGCAATCCGTACTTTAAAACATACATGGATTTCGACGAAACACCCTTTCGACGAAATGTCGTGCACCAGATGAAGCTACGAAATCGGCCGAGTTGTGACGAGTGGACTGAGTATCAGGCCACATAATTTCGTCAATCGCAGAAAATTTTGTTTTTGTCTTTGTTTTTCGGCTTGTCAAGTTTGAAAAAAAAAAAGTAGAATCATCTCGTTACGAGCGGTTTCTACTTTTGCCACAGTGTTTCTGTATGAATTAATTTATCAAACGTATATTCGTGCTGATAATCCATATTTTACGATTTTTCTCTAGTCGTCCGCTTCAAACCCTGTCCAAGGAGAGATCCTCAGATAAATGGGACCGTGCATCAATTACGTCATTTCCATATGATACTTGTGCTGAATGATCTATTGTTGTTATGAAGTAGTGTACCCGAGGCAAGTTAAAGGCTACCATTGATGTGGGCCAAATCTTCTTGTTGTGCTGGGTCAATTTGTTAACCCTTAACCCTTTCCCAAACAAGCCCTGGTTTTCACGTGTCTGCAGTACAAGTCTTTTGAAAACACTGTGGGAAAAGGAGAAATTGCTCGTAATGAGCAATTTCTCCTTTTCCCACAGTGTTTTCTACCCTTTTTGATAACTTTCTGCCATTTTCATCAAATTTAAAATTGTCGTCTGCAAACTCGTTCAATTTGGACCAGTCCAAAATTTGTCGTTTGGGAAAGGGTTAAGCTGCACAGAACGTGCAGTTTGGCCTTTGATCTATACTGTCCGATACGGTGTTTTCCTTCCGGTGATATCGACTTTGAAATCGTAATATTTGTTTGTTTGTTTTTCTATTGCGTGAAAATTTTCGTTGCATTTATTTAGCAGTTTAACGGTTGTTTGACTGTATGGTGTTTAACGCCGTTTTCAGCATTGTTTTAGTTATATCGCGGCGGCCAGTGCACCTATTCATGCTTTCCTGGAGTTTCTTTTACCAGTACTTCGCACAATATTCTTTCCAAACCGCTGGCTGCTTTCCCACATAACCATCATCGAAACAATGGTCAGCGGTGAGAGTATTTAGCAGTTTAAAACCCTTAACCACACAATCCCGGCTTTTCACGACTCTGGAATGGAAGGCTTTTGAAAACGTGGGAAAAGGAGAAAATGCTGGTTACCAGCATTTTCTCCTTTTCTCACAATGTTTTCTACCCTGTCAAAGACAGAGATCATTATTTGAGCTACATTTAATTTGTCGCCTGCAAATGCTTTCAATTTGGTAGAGTCCAACCCATTTTTCGGCCTCATCTGATTTTGTCGTCTGCAAATGCTTTCAATATACTATATTGAATATAGACCAGCCAAAATTTTGTCGTCAGCTAAAGAGTTAACATTCTAACATTAGCCATATAATATCTGAGATTTTTTTTCCCTAGAAAAGTTATTCATTCTTCTTTTGTTCTTATAATTTGACTTGCCATTACCATGTAAGTGAGTAACTGTCCAGAACAAAACTGTCGTCCAAAAAATAAAATTAGTACAGTGTGAGAAAGCCAACAGTAAAAAAATAAATTGGGCAACTCTAAAAACTTTAATTTCAGAAAGGGAATCCAACTTGAGAGAACTTTTCCTCGGGCCCTTTTGCCTTGTCATTTGATTATTATGTATTTTGTACAGTTTTATGAATTTTGTTATAGACTAACTTGCCAATGAAACATGTTTAAACGAAAACGAAACGGGTTAACATTCTTAATTGTATCGAGCAATCCTGTTTTTTTTTTAACGATCTTGACGTAGAAGGCTTTTCAAAGTAATTGTGGGAAAAGCAGAAAATTCTGGTAACCAGAATGTTCCCCATTTCCTACAGTATTTACATTCCTTCTAGAGACAAAAATTAAACAATTTTAGCTACATTTAATTTGTCGTCCGAAAAAGCTTTCAAAATGGACAAGTCTAGAAATAATGTCGTTTGGTAAAGAGTAAACATGGTGAGCATTGTCGTTAACCCATGATACTTCGACTGCGCTAGACTCCATTTATGTACAGTGGGATATTTAGCTGACAATATCTCGCCTTCATGATTAACCAGTGCAGTATGACGTTAGTTCCGTAATGATACTTTGCGGAACTTTTGACCAATCAGTTGACTTGTTACTTGTAAATCAATATACGGTGGGGTTTTTCTGACTAAATTTAGTAACAACTGTGCGAAGAAATTACTTGTAGCAATAGTAAAACTCTTTATTCTAGAGTTTTCAACTGAATCTCGAATTCTGCATCAATGGTTTTAGTGGTATTTTTTCATCTCGTGAATTTAATTGAAAACGAGATCTAATCAGTAATTAAAAGTACAGGTGCAGGTGCTGAGCGACCGTACAACAAACATGGATTCGTGGAAATCGATATTTGACCAATCAGGTCATCGCATTTATTTTGCCCGATGTGCAACCTTGCCGTCTGCTATTTCGGCTCACAAACAAGCGACTGTTAATGTTGGAGAAGTGCGATATTATGTGTGTTTACAACGCTTAAATTTTGGGAAAAAGTGAGATATACGAAGAGAGTTTAAGTTTGGATTATGATAATGAAAGAAAATGGGACATCAACAAAGAGTTTCGATCAACGCTATATTACGCAATGGATTAATTAATGTTTGGGTTTTTTTTGCATCTGAAACTCTCCGAAAAAAACTTAAACTGTTTTATAGTGGAAAACAAAGGTAAAATATATGAAATACTTATAAAAAGAAAGTACATTCACCCAAATAGCTAATCTTGTTTAATAACATCTGCACATCCAAAACGGGACACGTGTCATCAATGTTTCAGTTTGACGTTAACACTAACCCTTGGTGCGTGAAGAATGCCGAGTGTGTAGATACAGATCAGAGTGAGTTAGTAAGTTTTAGCACGACTCAGAACATAAGGGCACGCGTATCAATCCTTAAGTTTTTTTTCGATTCGAATCCTTAAGTTTTTTTTTTTTCGATTCGAATCCTTAAGTTTTTATTCGATTCGAATCCTTAAGTTTTTATTCGATCCTAATCCTTAAGTTTTTATTCGATCCTAATCCTTAAGTCTTTATTAGATCCTAATCCTTAAATTTTTATTAGATCCTAATCCTTAAGTTTTTATTAGATCCTAATCCTTAAGTTTTTATTCGATTCAAAACCTTAAGTCTTTATTAGATCCTAATCCTTAATCCTTTATTCGATCCTAAATCCTTAAGTTTTTATTCGAATCGAAACCTTAATCCTTTATTCGATCCTAATCCTTAATCCTTTATTCGATCCTAATCCTTAATCCTTTATTCGATCCTAATCCTTAATCCTTTATTCGATCCTAATCTTTAATCTTTTATTCGATCCAAATCCTTAACCCTTTATTCGATCCTAATCCTTAATCCTTTATTCGATTCGGATTCTTAATCTCTCGTCCTATTATCTTATCGTTTTCGTAGCGCGCTTCTGGGTCTTCTAGATTTAAATCTTATTAACTTCGCGGATTATTACTTACGATTATTTTTTTTCTTAATAAAAATGATTCTAAGAAAAAAAACTTAATATAAAAGTAGGAAAAAATGGAAAATAAATTAATTAAGCGTATAAAGTTTTCTAGTAAAGTATCTTATCCCGAAGAACATCCGATAGACATATCCGATTTAAATATATCCGATTTAAATATAGACTCGGATATCAAGAACTATATATATTACGAATATAGCGCAATGACAGCGGAAGAAAAACGGAAACACCCTCAAGCGAGAGAAGATTTTTCGCATTTTTTTGAGAAAGTATACTTCGACTTTTTTTATTTAGGAAATAGAAAGCATAAAAAAACGCATTTTAAAATCGACATACCTACTAAAATATTTAAAAAAATTAAAGACGTTATTAAGAGAACGAGAGTAACTTTTAACCCTAACTACCAGGGTAGTATCCATTTATGTATTACTTTCAGTACTATTTGTTATGTTCCCGGTCCACATTGTCTGTCGGTTCGAGAGAGACTAATACGAGAAAGAGAAGAAAGTCGTACGTTAGGAGACTCAATAATGGAAAAAGCAGAAGAACTAATTAGGCTAAGCAATAGTCTAGATCGAATTAGAACTGACCTAGAGGCAGTAGCTGCGTTTTTAATAAGAGATGGAGATAGAGAAGGAGAATCGGGTATAATTGAGCTTTTAAGGACAGATAGAGTTACTGTAAGAAGGTTAGGAATAATGAGTCTGAGAGAAATAGGACGAGATAGATTAGATAGACTAGATAGAATAGCGAGACAAGAAGAACAAGAAGAACAAGAAGAACGAGCCCCGGTAAAAACGTTCTTAGAAAAAAAATGCGTAGCCTGTTTAGGTAATAAACCGTGCGTGCTATTTTCATCCTGCAGACATATTCCCGTCTGCGAAGAATGTAATAAGATGAGTAAATGTCCGCTCTGTAGGAAATTAAGTAATAAAAAATTTAAACTAGATATTTAACCGAATTTATAACTTTTAAGAATAAAGTTGTACATTTTTCCGAGTTAAAAAATCTAAATAGTTTCTTTCTCGTTCCCATAATGCCCTAAAGATCTCGTGTATATTTTATCGTCTATCAAGTATCTTTTATCATCGTAATAAGATAAAGTTTTCTTGTTTATCTCCTCGGTATATATTTCGTGCCTATAACTTCTTAGCGAAGGCATAGTTCTGTATAAATCCTTACCGCCGAGTAATTTTTCGCTCTTAAACCTACGAACTCCGTCATAATATTTCCGCCTAGTTCATCTTTAAACTTCCCGAGTAACCTTTTATTTCCGTTATGTTTTAGGAAATGATCGTCGGGATAATTACTCGTATCGAATATCGCGATCTTTTCCGGTTCGATATCTTTATAAAAATCGTCGGTTTCTATCTCGAGAATAAAACTATCGGTATCCGTATAACATAATCTAACGTTTTTACCGTACTTCTCTTTAAAATAATTATAATAAGTATCGTACATACGGATTTTACTAATATCTAAAATACTCATTCCTAGGTAAACGGGTTTATCGTATTTTATTTTAGTCTTTTTCATGTGTAGCTACTAAGTCCTCGCTGAATACGGTAGTATGATCGTAATTCGGTTTAGCGACGAGTTTCCTATACTGATAACCGCTCTCTTTAGAAACTAATTGTATATTTACTCTATTCCGCACGTTTTCCATAGTCTTACCGAAAACGGAATTCATCATTAGTTTAAAAAACTCTTCTTCGAATTTATTCTTCGCCTTTTTTCTTAACTCGACGTTTAAATCGATATACGGTTTCATCCACGGGCTTTCTACGAATTTAATTCCCCGGCGTATCTTTTTAAGTTTTAAACCTAATTCGAGATACGTATTTAAAGCTTCGTAATGTACGATATATTTTTCCTTATCGTATAAATTAGGTACGAGCTTTTTTACCTTTTTAATATCCATCTGTTCCGGCGCTAGAGGGTAATCGTTATGTTCATCGTGTAATTCTCGCGGATAAACTAAATCTACTTCTAAGATCATACCTTGTCCTTCTATATTACAGTATTTTTCCCATTCTTTTAATTCTTCTTCAGTAGCCATTTCGAAACCGTGAGTAGGAAGAGCCTTACTCATAGCCCAAGGATAAAGACTATTCGCGTCGATATACGTTAAATACGTCGAAGGTTTACTCAGATCGTATAAGTCTCCCATATATTTATTATTAGCTTTAGAATATCTTTTACTAGCCATGCATATACCTCCTCTAATTCCATTTTCTATCATTAAAAGCGCGTCCGGATCCGATAAAAGTTCGAGTTTTATTTTCGTTTTCTTTAACATAGCATCCATAGCTAAACCCGGCGCAGTAAAATACCAAGCCGGATCTAATTCGTAATGCTCGAAGCAGATATCCCAAAAGTTCTCGAAAATATCCGCTAAAAGTAATACGTCTATTTTATTATAAAGTTCTAGATAATCCCGTAAAGTTTCTGAATCGAAAGTTTTCCAAACCTTAATCGCGTGTTTGTAGTCGCCTAAGCTAATATTTTTTCTATTCAAGGCGGAATAAAATTTCCCTATAGAAGGTAAGCTCGTTTCTTCGAGTTTTTCGAAACAGTCTAAATACTCGTAAGGGAAAACTCCTTTCCTTCTAACTAAAGGTAACTCTTCTTTCGTAAAGAATTTAGATAAGGTTTTTAACTGGCTTTCGTCTAAATAACTCGAAAGAGAATCTAAACTAGTCCGCATAAATTTCATGCTATCTACGAATCTAATGGTATGAAAACTATTATCGCCGATCCCGATCTTCTTACTAAAACTAATATATCTTTCTTGGTTATTAGGAATGCAGTCGATCTTCCCCGAGGTTTTACCGAGGATTTTAATAAAAAGATGAGCGTTGTATCCGCTCAAGTTATGGAGAAATACGGGAGTAAAATTCGGCATTCGCGCTTTTAAGTTACATTCATTATGAGCGGCTCCTCTAAATTTTCCCGTAAAATGACAATAATCTTTTACCTTAATATTTTTCGCGTCAGTAAACTCTTCGTTACATATCCAGCAAATTTTCTCTCGCTCGTATCTCTCTCGTTCCAGTTTCGTTAATATCATCGCTTTAGGCTTCTTGTAGTAATTAAAGTAAATTTCTCTTATATCGTGCGTTAAATATTCTATAAACTTTTCCTCTGCTTTTTTCCCGGTATATTCTCTTAATATAGGGGCGCGGACATTATCGTCGAAACATTTTATAACGTAACAGAAACTACAAGGTATATGTTTCTGAGTTTTTATCGTATAACTTTTTCGGCTGGCAGCTATTTATAGGGGATAATACGCTTTCGAAATCGGCGTATACTACGAAAGGAATCTTTATTTTTCTAATATTATTATTAAATTTCACGAAGGTACCCTTTTCCGGCATATCCAGAGTAACGGGCTGACGACCTTCGCAGTACTTCTTATGTTTTTCTAAAAGCTCTTTTTTACTGAAATGATTCAAACAGAGCATGCAGTATACGACTCCGCTTTTATCCCATACTTGAGTTCTCATTAAACCGCTTAAATTTTTTATTAAAGCGAAATGATTTTTATCTCCTTCTTCGATATAAAGAAGGTTTACATGATTACTGGCTATTTTTTTAGGCGCTTTAATACGGTTTCTCTTCTTTTTCGACGTATACTCGAAGACATTAACACTAATTTCCGGATTTTGTTTTTCAAACTTATCTATATCCTTAAATGAAACGGGATATTCTATTCCATTCATGTTTAAACTTTTTTCCTTTTCTTTTAATTTCTTATCGACTCTATGCACGTTATCTTTTACGGGATTTAAATGTCTCAGAATACACCATAAAAAGCATTTTTCGTCTTTATTCTGAATGTTAATAACTACTCCCTTGTTCCGAATCCAATCGGGTAAAGGTAAGTAACCGTTAGCTTTTAAAGGATCATTGATGACGCTCTTTAACATTATTTCGCTTATATTCCGTATTCTCCAGCCGCTACTTTTCTTTATGAATTCGGCTAAATTTTTTAAAATCCTATTTCCCATTTTAGTGTATAACGCGTTAAAATCCGTTTCCTTCGAAACGATTTCATTCCCATCGGAATAAAAACGATGTAGCTCTAGTACTTGTTCACCTTCTTCATCTACGTCCATAAATAACACCGCTTCGACATTCATTTTTACTTTTCTTCCGGTATTATCCGATAAAATTTTTACCATCTGTTCTCTCATATTTTCTAGAAATAAGCTCATAAAAATGATAGATGCATGCAGCTCATTTACTTCGCACGGATATCCGTCTTCTTCTTTCCATGGAGGCGCAATGCCTTTATATATTCTAACTTGCTCATTAAGGGCGGAACCTACTAGTTTTATTTCTATTTCTTTCCAGTATGATTCGCATAAATACTTAAATAATGCGCCTTTCTTATAATTCTTATAATTAGGGATATTATTATATTTAGCGAATTCGCGAAGCTGTTTCAAGGTGAAACTTCCCCTATCCGTATTTACTAAACGCTCGATTAAATCCTCTTTACTAAGCTTAGAGTACCCTCTATAGCCTTGTTTCTTAGCTATTTCTTGAAGGCATTTTCGCGGTACCTTTTTGAGGTTATTCATCCATAAGCGATCAAGATCTATATCGGGCGTTATATGAGTAATATCCGATATCTTTTTTTCTCCGTTTAAAACCTGATTTAATTGATTTTTACTAAGCTGCGAGTATCCTTTAAGACCTTTATCCTTAGCCGCTTTTTTAAGATCACTTACCGTTTTCTTTCGTTCTTTAGGCTCGTTAACTAATTCTCTTTTTCCGTTTAAAACCTCGGTTAAATTTTCTTTACTGAGCCTAGAGTATTTTTTAAGTCCTCTTTTCTTAGCTATATCCTGAAGTCCTCTTATCGTCTGACTACTAAGATCCTGATCCGATCCTCTTACATTAGCGTTAAAATCCGATATATTCGCTCGTCCGCTTAAAACCTCGATTAAATTTTCTTTACTAAGCCTAGAGTATTTTTTAAGTCCTCTTTCCTTAGCTATATCTTGAAGTCCTCTTATCGTCTGTCTACTAAGATCCTGATCCGTTCCTCTTACATTAACGTTAAAATCCGATATATTTTTTCGTCCGCTTAAAACTTCGATTAAATTTTCTTTACTAAGCCTAGAGTATTTTTTAAGTCCTCTTTCCTTAGCTATATCTTGAAGATTTTTTATCGTTAGTCTATTATAATCGACGTCCATTTTTTAAATAATAGTTTTTCTTAAACTATTATATAAAATTTACGAACTTTTTATCGCGTAGAATTTTTCTACCACTTTTCTACAGATAGCGCATTTATTTCTCTTGGAGCTTTTAGTATTACACGACGCACACATGCAGACGTGTCCGCAGGGAATATTAAATATATCCGGCTTTTTCTCTTTACAGGCGCAGCACGTATCATACACGAAAAAATTTTTTATTTCGGGTTCCTCGTCTACGTCATCTCCATTTTCGATTATTTCTACGATTCCTTCGTCAGAATCTTCTTCTTCAGTATCTCGTAGATCTTCGTAATCAGATCTTAGTTCTTCGGGAA
The DNA here is from genome assembly GCA_945859785.2 of Tridacna gigas. Classification (NCBI taxonomy): domain Eukaryota; kingdom Metazoa; phylum Mollusca; class Bivalvia; order Cardiida; family Cardiidae; genus Tridacna; species Tridacna gigas. Next base: position 34,805,731 of record OX244044.2, read on the forward strand.
CTTCGTTTTCATCCATCTCTAAAAGCGAGATTTCGTATTCTTCTCTTAACTCGCGTATTTTTTCATATAAAACGCTTTTCGCCGTTAAGTGAGGAAATTGAGCTCTCATTATTTCTTCCGTTCGTTCTTCGAGGAATCTTTCATCTTCGATCTGTTCGTCCTTTACTTCCCTTAGTACTTTTAATTGAGTCCTCATTTTATCGAGACGTAGAACTTTTTCCTGAGAGTTAGGACGGTTATACCCTTCTAACGTTAATTCCAGAGAAAATATATCTTCGGTCATTTCTCGGGTTATTAAAGCGAGAGTAGAAATTTTCCGATGTAAATAATCCCGATTTATTCTAATTCTGGGTAAATTTATTCCTAAGAGATTAATTTTATTTTCTTCTTTCTCTAACTCGCTTCGTTTTTCCGAGAGTTCTTCTTTTAAATAAAGCGCTTGTTTTACTCGTTCCGACATTTTTTATATAATAATTTTTTCTTAAATTATTATATAAAATTTATAAAACCTTAATCTTATATTTATTTTTCCAGACTCTATCTTCCCAGTTTAAAATCGTTTGAGGACAGCGATTAATAAATTTACCGGCTTTGTAAATAGATGGGAATTCGCGTATTTCTCCGGTTTGAACATCCTCTAAAATAACTCTTCTCGGATTTTTCGCGATAGTTTTTAATCTTTCGTACTTAGGATCGGTTTTTTTTGTTCGAATAATTTTAATCTTTCGTAATCAGGATCAGATACCGGTTTTACTTCGTATTCGGGTTTTATTAATCTTTCGTGCGTAAGATCGGCTACTGGTTTTATCGAAGGTTCTGGCGTAGGTATCTTCTTATACGGTCCTATTCCGTGTTCTATTAATAACCCTAAATAATATTCCTTATCTCCGTAAGAGTTATATTCTATATTATTCTCGTCAAGAATTTTTTTAATATCCTTAACAGTTAACATTTTATTATATAAAAAAAATATTTAAACTAAAGTACTACGGTCATTTTATTACCGTCAGAATGGAAGGATAATAACCTATCGCTAATAATAACGGCGTACGCTTCCGTTTCTGGAGCTACATTCTCACTAAAAAATATTTTAACTTGCATATCGGTAGAAGAATATTTTATCCTTTCGCTCTGCTTAGAGACGTCGAATACGAATAAAGGATAAAGGGTTTTATAATCTACAGGAGAAATACTCGGATTCGATACTAATTCGTCCATGTTAAAAAACTTAGATCTGAATAAAGCGGCGTCTCCGTACGCTCTACTATATTGATGTTCGTTAAAACTTAAATTATAGTCGACCGCGGGATATCTAACGGTATTTAACGTAACGTAAATATTTTCGACGTTTACGTTATCGAATACGGCTGAGTTTACTTGTTGATTACTTTTCTTAGCCGTCTGAAATCTGATAATGATAAAACGCGGTACTTCGGGAGACGAATTAACGGAAAGTCTCCAGTTAAATGTTCTCTTTGAGTAACCGAAGTAGACTCGCACTGTATCTTTCTATACCCGACTGGAAATTTTTCTTTTTTCTCTATAAGCTTATAAAGCGCCGTCTTCTCTTCTAACGCGGGTAAGACGTGCAGAACGAACCAGGATATTTTAGTTAAATTAACTCGTCCATCAACTGGCTCACCCGCTCCATCCGGAGTGGCTTTAAATATCGCTTCGCTATCGTTATTTCTGGTTAAGGTAAGAGTCTGTTTCATCCCGTAAATTACTTTATTATAATCTTCGCAGAACCCGAATATATGTTTTAACGGAACTCTAAAACTGAACGTACCGGGCGTTCCCAGATCGCATATAATATACCGTCTTCTTACTTTGAAACCGTTATTTTGATCATCCAGATTTTCTCCATTATCTTTATACCAGAGCTGATTTAATCCCTGCGATTTAGAAAAATCGTCCGGGTATTTTAATAACCCTAACATCGTAGTAGCTTGACTGGGATTCGTTAAGGATTTGATCGTCTGTTCATTAAGCTTATAACTAATATTTTTAAAAAGATACATTAGAGCGTTATTCGTTAACGAGATATTATTAGCAGCGTCATAGGGATTTCCATTATCATTTCTTACTAATTTACCGACGAAAAGTAAATAAGACTCGGAAGGATGAGTAAAAATATCTTGCGTTCCGATATTAATCCTGATTTCTCCCGCGGGATTATTTAGATTGGTACCAGTAATAGGTTCATACTCATGAACCTCGTATTCGTCGATACTCGTATCTTCCGTGATCGTCTCCGTAATGTTTAAAATACTCATTTTATTATATATTATAATAATTTAAACTATTATAATATATTTTTCGTCTACGTAGTTTTAATACCCGAACCTCTATTTAATTTCTTAATTAATTTTTCTATAGCTATCGCTTTATTACCGCTACCTTCCATTAACGCGCTAGTACTTTGAGGTAGCGCGTTATTATCTCGCATTTCGGGTAACTCGGCGTACTTTCGTAAAATGTTCTTAGATTTACGATTTAAAGCCTTTTTAACTAATCCACTCCCAGCGTCTAGCGCGGCGGTCTTTTCGGCTTCTAAAGCTTTTTTCGCTCCCTCCTTAGCGACGCTTTTTCCTACGTCTAAAGCGGAAGAAGCGACTCGTTTAGCTATATCTCTAGTAAAAAGTTTCGCGCCGAGATTAACTAAACTATCAAAGATTCCGGTACCGCCATACTCGTACTTCCTTTTATATCCCCTTTTTTTATTCTCGATCATCTTTTTTATAATATAGACATTAACTTTTTATGGCTTTTCCCGTTTAAGTAACCTTGTCTTTTTAATTCGTCACACACGCTTACGATCTCGTTTCTAACTCCCGTATTACCCGACGCTTTACTCGCTAAAAGTAAGTCTAATCTTTTTACTAACGCGTCTGGATCGCACGGAATAATAGTTCCTCTTCCAGTTACTCTTCCCGGTTTAACCTCGTCCCAAATAGGACTGAGTAACGCCCATTTTCTTCCTCTAGAAGATTTCGGATAAATACTATTCGGGTTATTATCGCGAAAAAGAGTATCGCTTTTTACGACTAGTTTTTTATATTTCTCGTAATCTTCTACATTAAAAATGTTCTTATCCGGGTTTCTAGAAGTAATTAACTCCCAGAAACCCAGAGTACCTTCATAAGTCTCATTATCTAACACGATATCGTTATTATTAATCGTAACCTCTTTATTTCCGATAAAAAATTTACCGTTTCTAGAATATAACCCATACGTTTTATTGACTAAAGACGCTTTACCCGCGTATTTCATTAAATGTTTTAACGCGGTCGGACCGATAACTTCCGGTTCATCTTCGTCCATAGTTATTTCTCCTTCTTTAGTATTAAAAAGCTGTATTGACGGGTAATTCGGTAATTTTTTCGTAGCTTCTTTAATAGGCCTGAGTTCTTCCGTAATTTTTTCCGACATGGCTTTTTGAGCTTCCGTAATAGGTTTAAAAAATTTCGAAAGATCGGACTGTAATTCTATTTCTCCCGTTTTTTCCGCTATGTTCCTGTCGCGAATATTCTTTTTCGTCTCGAGATATCGTTTTACGAGCGAGTCCCTTTTTTCCGGATCATCGATTTTTAAATAAGGCATTTTTATTAGGTTTTTTATTTTTAAAACGTGGTTTTTTACGCGGATTTTTATGCAGATTCGTAACTAAAGCTACACGAAAATTTAATTTTAGGAGACTTAATATTCCAGCGGTCCACCGTTACTTTTTTCAACCAGCTTCCGAAAGGAATCGCGCTGTTCTCTTCTTCCTCTCTCTATTAACGTCGCTTCCTGTTCGCTCGTAATCTCCTTCTTAGATCTCATCCTAATTTCTTCTTTCATCTTCTTATATTTCTCTAATTCCTCCGCGATTAGCCGAAACTCTTCGTCCGTTACTTTATCGTCCGATAAAGCTTTCGATACGTGAGTCGATATAGTATTTAATTTAGCATCGGCGATGGTTTTAATCTTCTCGTGTTTTTCCGCTTTTTTCCGCGAATTATTAACGGCGTATTTTCCGACTAAACTTAATAAACCGCATAAACCGGCTATACTTTCTAACGTTATAACCGCGGGTAAAGAGACTATCGTTAGTGATAAACCTATTCCTCCTATTCCTCCGGCCGTAGTTAAGGTAATTAAAACCGTATCTTTATTATCTACTATTTTCGTGGCTCTAAAATATTTCTTACTCAAAGCTTCCCTTTTCGCGACTTCGCCTTCTAAAAAGTTCTGTATCTCGTTAATTTTCTGTAAATGATAACCGTGTCCTTCATCAATCGGAGGAGCCATAGGTATTTCGGGATATAATCTATTATCTTTTATCTCCATTTTTTAATAGGAAAAGATTTTTTAAACTCGATAATGAACGAAACATAAAAGTTCGTTTTCTTTTATTTTTACCGGCTTATCTGAATTATTAGCGATCGCGACTAAAATATTCGGAACATCGCTGAAGCTAATCTCATTTAGTAAACTACATTTTTCATATCTTAGTCCGTAATCTAAAGAAGTTAAAATTACGCCTTTAGTCGACCGAAAGCCTAAACCTAATCCTACATGAATTACTTGACTCGGAGTTAACTTAATTTCCTCCTGAGAAAAGATTTTCCAAGTTACGGGATCTATTTTTATCGGAGGATATTTTAATTTAGTAAAGGGTTTCCATTGTACCGTTTTCGGTTTAGAAAATATCGATCTCGAGTCGAGTTTTCGCGCGTGCATTTAATATTAATTAATTAATTAATATTATAATTTTATAATATAGCGCCTAAAATAGGTATACTCGCGAAAGACTATTAGGTCCTAAAATAAGTCCGTTTCCTTCATACAGCTTTCCTCCCTGTTTTAAATATAAACCCTCACCAACAGTCGCTAGTCCTTTACCTTTATACGGACTTAAATAAAGACCTTTACCGTCCGTTTCTATTTTACATACGCAGCCTCCTTTTTTTAGAAAAAGTCCCGATCCCATAGCCTTCTGTACTCCCGACGAAGCTAATCCCGAAAGAGCTCCGACTCCTAAAGCGGGTAAAACGGTTTTAGCTAACGCCGGTAAAGCGCTAGCGGCTAATCCGGCTTGCATTCCGAGAAAACCTCCTTTTATTTCCTTATTACTTTTAAGCTGTCTGGAGGACATTCTAATAGTAACTCCCGTACCGTTCTGATAAGCTTTAGCTATTTTTTTCTCTTGAGTACGAGTAACTGCTAAAACGTCATTTCCGCGTAAATCCTCGTGACCTAAATGAATGGATACTTTACATTCTCCTTTTTTAATAGCGGACGCTAGTTTTTTCTTTTGTCCTTCCGATATATTAACTTTGACATTCACGTAACTCGTCATTTTATATACGTTTTTTTTATTTTATGACTCTCTAATATGAAATCTAATCGTAACGTTTTCTCCTCTTAGATTTAATAAAGTTCCATTTTGATCCGTAATTTTTACTTCTAGATGGTGTATTTCTTTTAACGTTATCGGTAAATATACTAAATTAACCGGCGATTCTATTATCTTATATCCCGGTGCGACGTTAGGGAAGAAAGAGTAAATCGTGTTTTGAGTAGTACCATTAACGTAGCTTCCCGAGATAATATCAATGCTAACGAACACGGAATTTATACTGAGAATGTTTACTACGTTCTCCGACTCGTGAAAACCCGCTTCGTATTTCGCGCGAGTAAAACCTAGTACTTTAGAAACGGAACTCGAATGATTAAAATCTACGCTATATCCGTCTTCGATAATAAGAATAGATTTCAGCGTATTCGTGTTCGCAGAAATTTTAATAGAATATTCGTCATTAACTAAGTCAATGTGACCGTTTTTTTCTCATTTCCTGATGAACGGTATCATTAATGTCCGCGAGATCGTAACTTCCTTCCGGTATTACTATTTTAAACCAGGAATTACCGTTATCCAGAGAATAAATAAATATATTATTCGACAAGTCAATGTTCGGGAAAGAGTAATAGGTTTCGAGATTTACTAAAGCTATTTCATATTCTCTATCTTTTTCCAGATGTAACGGAGGATTAAATCTCGTAGTAAAGTCCGTCTTGTTAGCGCTTACTATAATCTGTGCGGAGGTTTTTTGACGCGTATTATTAGCTATTTGTTCTAAAAGTTCTTCTTCCATTTTTTATAGGAAATAATTATTTATCGTCTTTTTCCCCTAATGCTTCCAGTATATAAAACTCATCGAGTCCGTGTCTATATTTTCCTTTATCCCTTTCGCTAGATAAATCGAGAGTAACGAAACCGAAAGGTTTTTCCCATGCCTTATAACAGAATTTTCTAAACTCTTCTTTAGGCATATCTTCGCTTACATGATCTCCGTAAATATGATTAATGTTTTTTAAATCCTGTCGAAAAAGACAGATAAAATTCACGTTTTCCCTAATAGTCTGTCTCGGTAACTTAAAATAATTTTGAGAAAGGTAAAAGCAGTCGACATTACTATGTCTTCCGCGAATGTAATAACATTCGCACTTATTCTGTTTTTCTAAAAGTAGATCGTCGAAAATCATTAAATTTTTATTCTCCGTTTCCAGCTCTCTCGGATCGGGTACATCCTCGGAAGTTTCGAAGAAACTACACTCTATATCCGATTTTTTAACGTCACCTATGTCCTTAGACCATTCTTCGATTAAATCTTCCGCGCTAAATTCGGAATCCCGTATTTCTTCGCGATTATTAAAGAGCTCTAAAATACACTCTTTCAGTAATCTGTCTTCTAAAGCTTTTTTAAGTACGCGATATTCGGGCTGGAAAAGGCTTTTTCCGAAAACACATAAATTATCATAATCGAGCCATTTCGGCTTTAGTAAAAGGTTTAATAAAAGCGTAGTCTTTCCGCATGCCGATTTACCTACGATTAATCCTCTAATGCTTTTAGGTAAAAGAGGACTATTAAATCTGTTCGATTCTACTTCGTTCCAAGATAAATCTTCAATGTTCATTTTATATATATTTTAAAAAAATTTAATATATATATAAAAGATGTATTGCGTTAAATGTAGAAAACGTACTGAAACCGGTCCGCTAACTTATAGCATCGCTAAAAACGGAAGAAATATGGTTCAAGGGAAATGTAAGGTATGCGGTACGACTAAAACTCAGTTCATTAAGTCGACTGGTTCGACGGCTTCTAAACCGAAGAGCGCTAAACTGAAAAAAGCGTCAAAAAAAAAAAAAAAAAAGAAAAATTTAGGAGGATCGATACTTAATAGGATGATCAATACTTTACCCGTCGAAATGCATCTTCCGGGACATAACTTTACCGGACCCGGTACGAAATTAAATAAAAGACTAAATCCCGATTTTTTTTAACGCCTAAGGAATGGAGTAAGCCGATAAACCGCTTCGATAAAGCCGCTTATAATCACGACATATGCTATCTTAAACATAATGATACGGCTACTAGAAATTCTATATGCGACGCGAATATGTTAACGGAATTAAAGGGAATCTATAATCTGACGCCTAGGGAGAAAATGGAATGATCCGTCGTTAGTAATCTTATCGGCGCGAAGAAAAGATTCGGAATGGGAATAAAAAAAAAATTTCGACATGGAGGATTTAGCTGAAGAATTACATAAACCCATAAGAAGAAAATTTAGGAAAAGGAGAGTCTTAGTACACGGTATTGATAAGATATGGGGAGCCGATTTAGTAGACATGCAGAAATTTTCTAAATCTAATCGAGGAATAAGATATCTTCTCGCTATCATCGATATCTTTTCTAAGTACGGCTGGCTAGTTCCGTTAAAAGATAAAACCGGAAAATCCGTCGCTGAAGCGTTAAAGAATATTTTTAAGGAAAGAAAGCCGGAAAAATTATGGGTAGATAAAGGAAAAGAGTTTTAAAATAAAGATGTTCAAGATTTAATAGAAATATATTCTACGCAGAACGAAGAAAAATCTTCCGCAGTAGAGAGATGGATTAGAACGATGAAAGAAAGAATGTGGAAACATTTTACCGCTAAAGGTACGGAAGTTTATATTGACGTGTTACCGGACCTCGTTAAAAAATATAATAATACAAAACATTCTTCTATTAAGATGACTCCCGTAAATGCGAGTAAGGAGGAAAATGAAGGTAAGGTTCTGGAGAATCTTTATCCCTTTCGCTTCGAAGAATATAAAAAGCCGAAGTTTTCCGTCGGTGATAAAGTAAGGATAGTCGTAAAGAAAAATACCTTTAGAAAGGGATATATCGAAAGATGGACTGACAAGGTATTTATGATTTCCGAAGTAAAGAAAACGTTTCCTGTTACATATACGATTAAAGATCTCGCCGGAGAAGAAATAATAGGAAGCTTTTACGAACCCGAACTACAGAAAACTGCTCAAACTTCGTTCGAGATAGAAAAGATTATTACGGAAGATAAAGATAGTAATAATTCGTTAATAAAATGGAAAGGTCATCCCGTACGTACATGGCTCAATAATGAAGTCATTAAAAATATACCGAAATAAAAAAAATGGATATCACGATTAAAAACGTAATTTTACCTAATAAACCGCTAAGTAACTTCGAACTAGAAGATGCCACGAGAGAATTAAAAATACCTTCTTTTAGAGGAGTATTTTTAAGAGATTCTTTACCGGAAAACAGTAAGGTAAATGAATGCGGTATATTTAATATCGATGATACGAGCGGACCCGGTACTCACTGGGTCGCCTGGTATAAAAATGGAAGACTAAAAATTTATTTCGATAGTTACGGTATACAGCCTCCTCTCGAACTAAAAGAATATCTAGCGGATCCGATATTTTATAATACGGATCAATTACAGCGAGCCGATCAAGTATTCTGCGGACATTTATGTTTATTCGTTCTAAAAGAACTGACTTCCAGAAACGAATTCCAGCGAGTTTTAAATAAACTTTTTTAGTTTATTTAAAAAAGATGCCCGTAGATAAATTCGGAAGAATGGACGAAGTTAAACCTAGCGAAGACGGTATTTCGATCGTTTACGTAAATAATAATTTTTTACGGAAAGACGGAACGACCGAAGTTACCGGTTCTATAAATATGAACGGTAATATGTTAACTAGAGTTAGTAATCCCGCGAATCCTCAAGACGTAGCTACTAAAGATTACGTAGATTCCGCCGCGGGATTATTAACCGAAAATGGAGGTTATCATATGTTAGGATATTTAAACATGGGATTTAATGAAATAAAAAACTTAGATGATCCGACGGAACCGAGCAAAGCCGCTAATAAAAAATACGTAGACGAAAGCGGGAGAGCGATCGTTAAAACGAATGACAGAAGTTTTTCCGCTATCGCGAATATAGATATGCGAGGATACCGGTTAACGAATCTTTTAAATCCCGCGCAGCCTCAAGATGTAGCGACTAAAAATTACGTAGATTCCGCTAATAAGGCTTTCGTTTACGGTAGAGGCGGATATATAGCGACTTCGGACGTTTCTATGGGAGGACGAAGAATTGATAATATCGGTACTCCTTTAGTAGAGAACCAAGCCGCGAATAAATTTTACGTAGATTCGACGGTTTTAGCGGCTACGGGAGGAGAAGCTTTAACGAGAAATCCTGATGGTTCTTTTACCGCTAATGGAGGATTAGATATGAAAGGAAAAAGAATTACGAACTTACCCGAACCGATAGAAGATAACGATCCCGTAACGGAAATTTTTTTAACCAGGCGGCTATACGCTTTAACGGCAGAAGTAATACGTAGATACAGGCAGGAATTACCTAAACCTGTAATAAGTATTCACGCCGAAGAACAAGGACCTTTATCGAATGGAAATTACGAGTTTTCTTTCGGTAACGGTAGTAGCGGAAGATCGCACGCTTTAGGAGGTTATTGTATGTCCGCTCCCAGTAGAATTATAAGAGGTTCTTTAGCCGTTTTTAAAGGAAACGATTTTTTAGAAGAAGCTAAAATTAACGTAGTAATAAACGGTATCGAAAAAACCGACTACTCCTTAATAAAAGAAGTAGGAAAAGAATGTAGCTGCGTAGTTTTTCCTCAGCCTTTAGAATTAAATCAATACAACGTAATAAACTATTTAACGAAGACCGATAATCCGGACGCGAAAAACTCTTATCTTACGATACTCGATTTATACTCGATTTATAAATATATTAAATTTCTTTTTCCCTATAATATCGGGTCCGATGAAAAAAAATTTATAACTTTATTTAAAAAGTTATAAATTTATAATTCGTCATCGGAGTATAACTCTATTTTAGAAGGGGGCGTTATTTTTTTATTACGTCTAACATTCTCTTCGTCTATAATAACTACGGAAATACTCGAACTTACATTTACTGAAGACTGAGTAATATAAACGTTCGTAAAATCTATATAAGCTATTACTCTGCATTTCATTCGTTTGAGGTGACCATTACTTTCTAACTTTACAAGATCGCCCAACATCTCTTTATTTTTACCCGTTAGTTTCTGGTAATAATTAGTACAATTATCTACTCTCGAGAAAAAAATATTATCTTTAATAATATTTAATTCCTCGAATTTAACGGTTTCTCCTTTCTTTAATTTAAATTTTCCCGGCGCTTCTCGCTTTAAAAAAGCCGAAATGCTATCTAATACTTCTTTAAACTTTATTTCGCTATCGGTCGGATTTCCTCTATCGTAATAAGGGTACAAGGGCATAAACGTATCATGCGGGTTAACATTACCTTCGCATATTCCTAAAGTAAACAAAACGGGCGTACATAAACGTAAAACCCTCTCTTCCCCGTCCGAATACTTATAATATAATTCCCTCGTTCGATAATTATAAGTATCTATGTCATTCGTATCGTTATCACTAATCCTTAGGTTATTTATATTAAAGTCTCGAAATTTTACGAAATTATTTTCTTCTTCCGCCATTACGCTTTTTTATATAAATTTTTTTTTCTTTAAACTAATTTTTTTTTTTTTAATCCGCGAAATTAATAAGATTTAAATCTAGAAGACCCAGAAGCGCGCTATGAAAATGATAAGATAATAGGACGAGAGATTAAGAATCCGAATCGAATAAAGGATTAAGGATTAGGATCGAATAAAAGATTAAGGATTCGGATCGAATAAAAGATTAAGGATTAGGATCGAATAAAGGATTAAGGATTAGGATCGAATAAAGGATTAAGGATTAGGATCGAATAAAGGATTAAGAATTAGGATCCAATAAAGGATTAAGGATTAGGATCGAATAAAGGATTAAGGATTAGGATCGAATAAAGGATTAAGGATTAGGATCCAATAAAGGATTAAGGATTAGGATCAAATAAAGGATTAAGGTTTCGATTCGAATAAAAACTTAAGGATTTAGGATCGAATAAAAACTTAAGGATTAGGATCTAATAAAGACTTAAGGTTTCGAATCGAATAAAAACTTAAGGATTAGGATCTAATAAAAACTTAAGGATTAGGATCGAATAAAAACTTAAGGATTAGGATCGAATAAAAACTTAAGGATTTGAATCGAATAAAAACTTAAGGATTCGAATCGAATAAAAACTTAAGGATTCGAATCGAATAAAAACTTAAGGATTCGAATCGAAAAAAAACTTAAGGATTCGAATCGAAAAAAAACTTAAGGATTGATACGCACGCCCTTATGTTCTGAGTCGTGCTAAAACTTACTAACTAGAGTGCAAAAAATGCAGTTTTTTCTTGGATTCAAACCATCTGCTACTTAAATTAAGTACATTTACGTGTATTCTTTCCTGTAGGTACATGTAGATTTCAATTATGAAACAGACCAAGTTCTGTTTTGTACAGTTTTGGAAGTTCATCTCAAAAGGCAACTTATGTTAATTAAATCGGCTTTTGACTTAGCCATATTTAGGTGGATTAGCACATATGTCACTTCAAAGGGTATGTCGGTAAACTGTTAACTGATAAGATGTGTGTTTGATTGCTGCTGTAATCCACTCGACCACCCGTTGTCTTAAGATAAAACAAACTACCGCCAATGATATTAACAAGTTTGCTAATTGACAGCACACTTTACACTTTTTAAAATCATCAGGCAACCATTTTCCCTTAACTTGCAATTTAAATATTCCTCAGACTTCCACCTCTCTGTTGAATGAGACAATCTATAAATATTTCAAAATGCTTGTAATTTTAATGTAATTTATTATCGAATACGATGTTGAGACAACCTAACAAGCCCTACAAAAATATCAATCATCTTTAATTTTATTATTTTTAAGCAAAACTGAGGATTATGAGGTGTTTCATTCTTTCTCGCAGAAGTTCAAAACTTTGCTGGCACATGTATTACATTGTACGTAGCCCCTGAAATTCACACTTTTTGTACAAATCCTTGTTTAAATAAGTTCAAGTATTCATGTATTTCTTGCCGAGAATCCATCATCCGCAGAAACATATGAAAAGGAATATTTTTCCGGAATTTAATCGAAAGAAACAGTCATGACAGCACGATTTAAGTAGCCTTTCTGCTATGCTGTATATGTATTTACTGCGTTTGTTTGTGAGCCCTTAACGACGGTAACCAAGGAAGTCGGTTTATCTCATCGCCACGGATCCATGTATTAGTTGTCATTACTGTATAATTATATACATGAAGAGTTTTTTTAACCCTTAAGCTGCTAAGCGCGTGTCACTGACCCTTTGCAGACAGCACAGATCAAGATCAGACTGCACAGAACGTGCAGTCTGATCTTGGATCTACACTGTCTGATAAGATATTTTTCTCCAAAAATAGGTTTGACAGAATAAAGTTTTTTTCTAAAAGTGGTCAAAAGATATTCTAAGGCCCTTTCCCCTACCCGTAAAGCTCGATTTTGTTGTTACATCTATAGAGAATTTTCCTGTCATATTTAGGGTTGCTGTCAGACAATTTTTCATTCTTCAAAATCCCAAGTGTGTGATACAAACGGAAAACAAATATTTTTTTTTTTTATTTATGATTTGGCTCAGCAGGGACCCGTCTAACAATCTAGCGATCTTGAAATCTTAACCGAACGGGAAAAAAGTCCGGCAAATAGATATTGAAAGCAGATTCTTACGACAAAGGACGGGTGTCCATGAGAGTCTTTTTTGGGCGAGAATAGATTGATTTTTGCCAAATTTGTTGATAAATACTAGTATTTATTGGCTATTATTTGGTGAAGTATTATAGAGCACCTCCAACCCATCTATAGCTATTGACATATTTTTCTTTTCTTTGCATTTCCCGATTAGTAATGATCTTTTATGTACACTACCGCTATTCCGGTAATTTATATAAACCCTTTTAGTGCATCTTTAAGCACAGGTGTGTAAATCGAAAATCCAATTAGCGAGTCCCTAAATCGATCGGACGAAAATGCTGTGTGACATCAGAGCATGAATTTAGACAACTTCCGCCAAGTTCCGGTTAGCGATACATGAAATTCGAAAAACATCGCGTTAGTCTAACCTCGTCTTATATTTACGTGCAAAAAACCTTATTTATTTGTAACTATGCCAAGAGGAGATCGAGGTGGAACATCTAAAGGCACCGGTGTTAGGTGTGTTGCAGCGGTCATCATCGTGTCTTCCATGCTGTACCTATACTTGAGAAAAGTGGATGGGGTAGATAATTTGATACGATTTCAACTTTTAACCCTTAGAGCGCTGAATTTATGAAATAAACCTCTTCAGTGAAGAAAATCATCCGAAATATTGTCATTTCAAGGTTGTTTTAGCCAGAAGGTGTATTGAAGTAGCTGACAGTGTAGATCAAAGATCAGACTGCACGTTCTGTGCAGTCTGATCTTGATCTACACTTTCAGCAAGAACAAGTTAAGTTGGTTCCAGCGCTTTAAGGGTTAAGACTAAATCGCAAATATCTTCCATTTGCAGCCACTATGAATATTCATTTATTTCATGTAGGTACTAACCGTATAAGATGTAAATGATGCAGACAGTGTAATACAGCATTCTTCTGCAATGTAGTTATAATCCCTTTAAGTTTTGCCTAAATTTCGCTTGTCATCTCCAACTTTGCGAAAAAACACAAAATTGTTTCATTGCTTTATGGAAAACTAGGATATGTTGATATCATTATACTATACATGGTAGACATTCCATAATTATGAGGAGTTTGCTCTGCAATGAACAACACTGGAGTTATCTGCCCTTGAAAAATTGAAAAATGCTATCGTTTGATGTTCTGATACTAGATGTACTTACAATATATTGCACTGGACTAAACTCGCTCAAACCCAAATTTTATAGATGGTTGTCAGGAATAGGTAGATCTATAGAATAAGTTTTGTATGGTGACCTAGAGCTCCAATTTATGACTGATAATTCTCCTACTAGGGTTGAGTAGTGATGGAAAATCACAATCGATTAATCAGATAACTAAACCGATCGATTACCGATTGTAAATCTGCTTTTGCTTCTTTATGCACCCTTTGCCTTTTAGTCTGTATGCTTACCTCCATAATACATAACTGCATGGCAAGTGGATGCTTTGTGGGCTTTGTTATTTTGTAATGACAAGGTTCCCTCTATCTTTGGATTTTCTTTTGCCACCACTTTTGCCAAATGGAAAAAAAAAAGATTGCAAGACTTCGAAATTTCAAGTGCCAATTTTAAGTTGAAATTAGGAATCAACATCATTTCAATATCAGTTACAGAAAAACCACAAGTTTGAGTTTAATAATAGGTTAAAAAAAGGATATGGAAATTTTATTTAATTATTAACCCTTTCCAAAACAAGCCCTGGTTTTCACGTGTCTGCAGTACAAGTCTTTATTGAAAACACTGTGGGAAAAGGAGAAATTGCTCGTAATGAGCAATTTCTCCTTTTCCCACAGTGTTTTCTACCCTTTTTGATAACTTTCTGCCATTTTCATCAAATTTAAAATTGTGGTCTGCAAACTGTTTCAATTTGGACCAGTCCAAAATTTGTCGTTTGGGAAAGGGTTAACTTATCTTTTCTAAGAGTTTCAATTTTGTTTATGAAGAACATTGACTCAAGTTATGTCAGGACTTGTGCATACATGTATATCCACCTTAATGGCAAAGACATGTCATTGTCATAATTATTATATATTTCTTTTACCAGAAATTCGCTTTCCATACAACTCCAGGGCACAAATCTTGCACTCTCTGTGGTCTGAACTAGTGAAACTTTTCCCATGCCATTCAAATATTTTTTTTTCTAACACATGAAAATTGTTTTGTTAGAGCATTTTCCCAAGTATATTATCAAATGAAAAATTCTAAATGGTTATCAATTTTATTTATTGCATGGGAAGTGATTGATTATTGTGTCATGGTGGCACATGCAGCTGATTAATAATTTGATTTATTTGCTGTAAATACACTGGCCACAGTTCATTGACTCAATACCCAGATCATTGCATAGCGAATAGACAAAACTATTCCAATATCTTAAAAAGTTCCTGATGAGATTGATTTGAAGGGTTTTTCCACTAATTGTAGGGGAAACTACTCTTCAAAGCATCAAACGATAAAAAAGATATTGCCCTTTGAAAACAAGGACTAAATAATTTTTGACATTTCATCCATGAATTGGAAGAATCAGTCAGTTTTAAGTCGACTAGAACCATTTGTTTAACCCTTTCCCAAACAAGCCCTGGTTTTCACATGTCTGCATTACGAGTCTTTCGAAAACACTGTGGGAAAAAGAGAAATTGCTCTTAACGAGCAATTTCTCCTTTTCTCACTGTGTTTTCTACCCTTTTGGAGAACTTTCTGTCATTTTCAAATTTAAAATTGTCGTCTGCAAATTCTTTGAATTTGGACCAGTCTAAAATTTGTCGTTTGGTAAAGGGTTAAATAAATTTTTCATTTGTTTGACATATGGATCCACATTATCTCACTACTGGTCGTAGTTTGGCAAAATAAAAAAAAGCAACAGACTTCTAGAAATGTTGATGCAAAAAGCCCAAACACTATTTTGTTTGCGAATAAAGTTTCGTGCCAGTTATTAATTGTGGAAAATCCTATGGATTTGATCATTTTGAATTAGCAAGGTAATTAACAGTTATACATGTGTCATTCAAGTTCAGGATTTTCATACAATATTGCCGCCCAAATTTGAGAAAAAAATCATTTTGCCAAAGAATAGTTGAAGACTGGAATAGCTTTCCTGAGGATGTAATCTTATGCAAAACTGTAATAGTTTTAAACACAAATTAACTGACTTTGGAAAAGACTACCAGTCAAGTTTAAAGCCAAGTGCTATGGAGTGGAACCACAGTCGGTAAGAGAAGTTTATACAAACGGATCCAAGAGGCCAACGCCTTACTAGATCTCGAAAACAGTGTAAAACAACTTACGTGCTAATTATCACCTATGACAATCAACATAGGCATATTAAAACACATTTCCGATGTTAACCTATAGCCTGATTACTGGTTTCGTTTATGTAATTGTTCATAAATAGCAAAACGGGGAACAAGCAATAAGATGTCTGGCTTATGTAAATCATAGGACTGGCGTCATTCACTGCTTTGACTTGTATTTTGCTGCACCAAATTAAAATTTCTTTTGCAAATGGCGGAAAATCCGAAGCCCAAAGGAGATGTACACGGTGCCGGAAAGACACAAAACCAACCGAAACGTGAAAAAAGTACGGATAATAATCGATGATGAAAATTTATGATTGATTGTTGCCGACTTGATACCTGGTCGATTAGTTTTTGATTGTTGGCGACAATCGACACAACACTAGGGTTTAGGTAACAAACTTTCATGTTACAATTTAGGATTTTGCATTTACAGGATACAACAATTTTGTACGCCTGTTGGCAAGGTTTAATATTCATGATGTGATTCTAAATTACACTTTGGTGACCTTGACCGTTTTTTTCACTGTCACTAGGGGACTCCATGCTCTTTTCCAGAAATTCCAGTTGGGTATGACAGTATATAGTGACACAGCATGTTGACTCTAACATTTTGATCTTGTAGTAAAACCTGGAACACCTATCTATTTCTATTTGTAAAAGGATCTTGTCTTTGATAGATATGATCTCCCTACATCTTTAGAGATATTGCCATTAGACGACATCTGTTCTTTGTTGAAGCACCATCAGCGATATCTTCAGCACTGAATGTCAGATTAATTATAATCCAAACGACAAAATTTTAGACTTGTCCAAATTGAAAGCATTTGCAGACGACAAAATAAATGTGTCTCACAAATTGAAATCTATTTTTGGGAAGGGTAGAAAACATTGTGGGAAAAGGAGAAAATGCTGATTACCAGCATTTTCTTCTTTTCCCACAATGTTTTCGTAAAGCTTCTTCCTTAGGGTCATTAAAAGTCGGGATTGTATGGTAAAGGGATAAAGTAAACTAAGCCATGGCAATTAAGAACCCCCCTCTCTCCCCCACTAATGCTTCTATCCAACGCCATCCTATTGCAAACTTTATTTTTTGAAGATGATATTTTGTGAAATATGATTATATGATAAATCACAGGAGTTTCCTTGTCAAATTCTTGTATCTTAATTGTATCTGTGGCATGTTGACAAGGAACTATCGCAACAATGTATGTCATGAGTTTTTTCTCCTCAAAGGAAAATCATTTTTGTGCGTTTAACATAATAACTTTAGAAACAATGATTTGAAAACACTCTTTTAGGTGACAAACACATTGTATTCATCACATGTGGAACTAAATATTTTAGATGTCTTTGATATGGTGGCATATAACCGCCACCATCATTTAGGTGACAAACACATTGTATTCATCACACGTGGAACTAAATACTTTAGATGTCTTTGATATGGTGGCATATAACTGCCACCATCATTTAGGTGACAAACACATTGTATTCATCACACGTGGAACTAAATATTTTAGATGTCTTTGATATGGTGGCATATAACTGCCACCATCATTTAGGTGACAAACACATTGTATTCATCACACGTGGAACTAAATATTTTAGATGTCTTTGATATGGTGGCATTAACTGCCACCACCAGCTGACCAAGTTGTGGCAGACATTTCGTGAAAATAATGATAGTTCACATTTTTTATCAGAAATATCATGACTGATGATTTCTAGCTCCACTGGCTGGAGCCCAGCATGTTTATAAATCCTGTGTCCATCATGAACTTTTATTTTGAATACCCTTTTAAATTACTGAAGCAAGTTTGACCAAAGCTCACAGAACTGATCCTGTCATGGTCGAGTTTAGATTTTCTTCAAAGTATGTTATACATCAAGAATTCAGTGTACCATGGTAACCAAACTGAAAAATACCGAAAATCTTTGAGTCTTCTTCAAAGCCACAAGTTAAAGTCTCTGCAAATTTATTTAAGTCTCTTCAAATTTATTTAACTCTTAACCAAACGACAAAATTTTAGACTAGTCCAAATTCAAAGCATTTGCAGACAACAAAATAAACATGACTCAAAAATAGAAAATGGTTTTGGGAAGGGTAGAAAACATTGTGGGAAAAAGAGAAAATGTTTTCAAAAGCTCCTTTCCTGAGGGTGGTTGAAATTCGGAATCGTTAAGTCATTCTCCCCTCTCCACCCCCAGTGCTTTCAGTCTGGACAGGGATTGTAAATTACATTGTTATGTAAATGGCATATTAAATTACAAAGGGACTATAATGAATATTCCATGTACCATTATGCATCAACATGTCAACATGAAATTTTAATATTATAGTTACAAAATTCAAATCTGGTAGCTATGTAACATGAACTGTTGAATATTGTCGTGACACCTCCTACAGCAATAATGTATGAAACCATTGATAGATTTACCCTTATGGAAAAGGAAGAATAAACGTACAGTGCTGTTTAGTCATAAAATTTAAGCGAAAGGCTGACAATGTAGATTTAAGATCAGACCATGCATTCTGTGCAGCCTGATCTAGGGTCTATACTGTCCACAAAGCCTAATTTGTGCTAAGGGCATACAGAGCTATTTACCAGAGCACAAAATTGAAGGCATTTTTAGACAATAAATGTGGTTCATATGTCAGATGGGCTTTGAATGAGTGGAAAAATGCTGGTAACCAGCAATTTGTACTTTTCCCACAGTATTTCATGCCTTTGAAGAGACCAGTCCCATCGTTTAGGCCACACTGAGTATATCATCTGCAAATGCTTTCAAATGTTGACCAGTCTTAACCCTTATTCTACCATATAAAAGAAATGAAACTTTCAAGCCAATAATAGTAATCAAAGTACTGAAAGTATTGACAGACTAGCGAATTTGATTGATTGATTGTTTGTATGGTGTAACTGTTTAACCCTGTTTTCAACATTATTTCAGTTATGTAGCAGTGGACAGTGCACATATCCATGCTTTCCTGGAGTTTCTTTTACCAGTATTCCGCACAATATTCTTTCCAAGCCACTGGCTGCTTTCCCACATTTATACCATAACCATCGTCGAAACGTGAGAGAGAATTGAATCCTGTCACAATGACTATCATCAATCCTCGGAAAGAAACTTGCCGAGTTGGGGATCGAACCAGCGACCTCCTGTTCCCAAGTCCTGTACACTACCGACTGAGCTCCTGGGGCTATGCCTGTTATTGGTTAACTGTAATCCAGTTTAAGTTTAACCCTTAACCTGCTAAAAATGATAAACGAAACTTTCAAGCCGATGGTAAACACCTGAATATTGCTATTTCAAAGTTATATTTTGGAGAAAATAATATATCCTCTTATAGGACAGTGTAGATCCAAGATCAGACTGCATGCTCTGCGCTGTGTGGTCTTAATCCACACTGTCCGCAAAACGTCACTGAGTCGCAGTAGTGCTGGTAAAAGAAACTCCAGGAAAGCATGGATAGGTTCTCTGGCTGCCGCATTATCAGTGAAATAATGTTGAAAACGGCCTTAAACACCATGCAATCAATTAGTCAATATCCAATAGCACAAGATGTAGTTAACTATTTAAATCTCTTTACTAAACGAAAAATTTTACGCCAGTCCAAATTCAAAGCTATTGCAGACCATAATTTTAAAGTGCTTGAACTGATGAAACCCGATTCCAAAAGGGTAGAAAACAATGTGGAAAAAGGAGAAAATGCCAGGCATTGTTTGGTAAAGGGTTAATATTCAAGACTAGAATAACAGTTCAACATAACAGTTTAACTGTACACAATGATCTAAATAATGAATGACTAAAGGAATGACAAGGGTTCCCTGTCCACTGAGGGTTAATGTAACTGGGATTTGCTACAAGTTACCTAGGTGTATCTATTAATAGATTCATTCATAATGTTACAGTGGTGTAGGAAATAGTGATTCTCTGCTTTGCATAGGTCACTTAATTTACATATAAGCAAAGATCGGGTACCTTGTAAATGACATCTTGTTCACTTTATCACTTTGTAAGACGACATATTCAAATTGGAGTGGTAGAGATTTAGTGGTTTTTGTCAAAATTGTCATATATAACAGAATTTAAGATTTATAACAGAAAGAAGTATTTTTCTGTGAGGCAGTATTTGGCAACTGTGGGCGTTTTTGTTTACTTTGACTCTAGGTCAGTCTTGATGCCTGTAGACTAGCTTTGCTAGTCTAAAAACCCAACTTTTCCTGTCATCCTATGTCAAAGGTATTTTTTGGAGGAGAGATATCTCCTTATCGGACAGTGTAGATCCAAGATCAGACTGCATGTTCTGTGCAGTCTGATCTTGATCTATGCTGGCCGCAAAAGGTCAGCGAGTAACGCTTAGCAGCCAAAGGGTAAAATTTTGCTGTTTGAAAATGAGTTCAATCACTCAGTTCTTCATAATTACTCATAAGTAAATGCCGTTCCAAGTGCACTCGTGCATCATCTATCTTGGTTCTGATTTTTGAAACTCTTTACCAAAGGACAAAATTTTATACTTGCCCAAATTGCAAGCAATTTTGCAGACGACAAATGAAAAGAATACTCTAAAGCTGATTTTTTTCTTTTAAAGGGTTGAAAACATTGTGGGAAAAGAAGAAAATGCTGGATACCAGCATTTTCTCCTTTTCCCACAATGTTTTCAAAAGCCTTCTCCTTCAGGGTCGTTAAAATCCGGGATTGTGTAGTAAAGGGTTAAATTCTGATAGAAAATGGGCATCAGTTAACAATATTTTTCTTTCATTTTGCTGAACTTATTAAACAAATGGGTCCAGCATGGCTCAATGGTAAAATGTAGTACTCGTAATCTGGAGGCTGCAGGTTCCAGCCTCACCGGAAGCACTGTTTTTTTTTTTTTTTTTCGTGGGAGTCTCCTTGGGCAAGACACTTCAGTGCCCTAGCCTTGTACTGGTAAAACCCAGGACAAACATGAATATGTGAGCTCTCGCCGTGATATGACTGAAATAATATTGAAAACGGCATAAAACACCATTTGATTTTTCATCCGTAAGTGCTGTCAATATGAAGCAATCTAAAATTATGTTGTTTGCTAAAAAGATGATTCTTTAACCCTTTACCACACAATCCCGAGTTTTAACAACCCTTAGAAAGAAGTCTTATGAAAACATTGTGAGAAAAGGAGAAAATGCTGGTAACCAGCATTTTCTCCTTTTCACACAATGTTTTCTACCCTGTCAGAAATCCCAAGCCCATTTGTACCAATTTTTAAATTACTGTCTGCAGATGTTTCGAATTCAGAAGAGCCTAAAATTTGTCGTTTGGGAAGGGGTTAAGAGGCACGAAATGACTGACTGACTTGTCCATTAAGGAAAGCACCTGCAGGTAATGCTAAGAATTGACCTTAAAACTGCTAAGAGCGACTCAAGGACCTTTTGCAGACAATGTAGATCAAGATAAGACTGGACAGAACGTGCAGTCTGATCTTGGATCTACACTGTTCGATATGAAGATATTTTTTTAACAAAAAATGACTTTGAAATAGCAAATTCAGCTTTCTAACTTTTTACTACTGTCTTGAAAGTTTCTTTAACTCTTTACAATGCCACCTTTTAACGAACCAGGGGATGAAGTCTTTTGGAAACATTGTGGTGAAAGGAGAAAATACCAGTAACAAGCATTTTCTCCTTTTCCAACAATGTTTTCTACCCTATCAAAGAAATATTGCACCATTTGAGATACATTGAAATTGTTGTCTGCAAGTGCTTTCAATTTGGACAAGGCTAAAATTTTATCGTCTGGTAAAAGGTTGACTTATCTGGAAGGTTGAAGGTTAACCCTTGGAGTGCCATAGAAACCCAGTGCACATTTTCATTGTAGGAACATGATTGTGTTAACTCTTTACCAAATGACAAAATTTTATACTAGACCAAATTCAAAGCATTTGCAGACGACAAAATAAACATTGCTAAAATGATGTTTTTTGACTTTGATAGAGTAGAAAACATTGTGCGAAAAGGAGAAAATGCTGGTATCCAGCATTTTCTCCTTTTCCCACAATGTTTTCAAAAGGCTTTCTTCTCAGGGTATTTAAAAGACAGGATTGTGTGGTAAAGGGTTAAGAGAACTGAGCAATTTCAATGTTGCTTTTGTCCAGAATGTCTTCACTAAAGCTTACAGTGTAGCCCAAAAATCAGACTTCACGCTTTGGTGTGGTCTGATCTTTATTTACACTGGTTGAAAAGATGAACAAAGTTGTGTAAGATAGCCCTTTACCACACAATGCCCCCTTTTAATGACCCACAGAAAGAAGCCTTTCGAAAACATTGTGGGAAAAGGAGAAAATGCTGGTAACCAGCATTTTCTCCTTTTCCCACAATGTTTTCTGCCCAATCAAAGAAAAATTGCACCATTTGAGCTACACTGAAATTGTCGTCTGCAAATGCTTTCAATTTGGACAAGGCTAAAATTTTGTCGTCTGGTAAAAGGTTACAAGTTAACTCTTTAGTAAATGACAAAATTTTTTACTTGTCCAACTAGAAGTACATGTTATTTGCAGATGACAGATTAGATGTGCCTTAACCCTTTACCAGACGACAAAGTTTTAGCCTTGTCCAAATTGAAAGCATTTGCAGATGACAATTTCAGTGTGGCTCAAATGGTACAATTTTTCTTTGATAGGGCAGAAAACATTGTGGTAAAAGGAGAAAATGCTGATTACCAGCATTTCTCCTTTTCCCACAATGTTTTCAAGTTTTCTTTCTCAGGGTTGTTAAAAGTCAGGATTGTGTGGTAAAGCGTTAAATGATTGGATTTGTCTTTGGACGGGATGAAAACATTGTGGGAGGAGACAATGCTGGTCACCGGCATTTTCTCCTTTTCCCAAAATGTGTTCAGTATCCTTCTGTCCTCAGGCTCATTAAAACAGGGGACTGTTTGGTAAATGGTTAAATATGGTTCAGTTGATATGCCTTTGAAAAGGCTGAAAGAACAGTGTTTTCTTTGGATTTTTAGAAATATTTTCAAAGCTGTTTTTGCTGAGGGTTGGGAAACAAAAGGAGAACACGACTGAGTTTTGTAACGGATAAAAATTGCTGGTAACCAATGATAATTACTTTTTCCATCATGTGTTTTGTCTTTTCCAAGTACAAATTCCACTCGTTCAGCCACATTCAAGTTGTTTGTTCCAATTGCTTTCAGAATAGATTAGTTTAAGATTGCACGCCAAGCCCCCGTGGCTCAGTCTGTAGCGCACAGGACTTGAGAACAGGAGGTCGCCGGTTCGATCCCCGGCTTGGCCAATTTCTTTCCTAGGATTGATGATAGTCATCGCGACAGGATTCATTCCTCTCTCACCGCTGACCGTTGTTTCGATGATGGTTATGTGGCTTGGAAAGAATATTGTGCGGAGTACTGGTAAAAGAAACTCCAGGAAAGCATGTATAGGTGCACTGGCCACCGTGATATAACTGAAATAATGTTGAAAACGGCATTAAACACCATACAGTCAATCAATCAATTAAGATTGCACAGCTTGGTAAAGTGTTTACTCTTTATCAATGGACAAAATGTTAGACTTGTCCATATTGGAAGTCCTTGCAGACAAGTTAAATGTGGCTGAAATGAGACTTTCTGTGAAAGGTTAGAAACTATTGTGGGAAAAGGAGAAAATGCTGGTTACCAGCATTTTCACCTTTTTCCCACAATGATTTCAAAGGCTTTCTTTGTCATGGTCATTAAAACTTGGTATCATCTGGTACAGGGTGAAAGGAGTTATTGCAGTTGCTACATAACAAAGTACAGTATAGTATTACATAATATTTCCTAAAAAGGTTTTTAATGTGTTTTTAACTCTTTACCAAACGACAACATTTTGGATCTGTCCAAATTGAAAGCATTTGCAGACAACAACAAAAATGTGACTCAAAAATTGAAATTATTTTGTGGAAGGGTAGGAAGCATTGTGGGTAAAGGAGAAAATGCTGGTTACCAGCATTTTCTCCTTTTCCTACAATGTTTTCAAAAGGGTTCTTTCTTAGGGTCGATAAAACTCGGGATTGTGTGGTAAAGGGTCAAACAACGGAATGCCTTTTAGAACTAAAAGAACATTGTAACCTGTTACCACCAAATCCCCCCTTTTAATGACCAGAACAGAGAAAGCTTTTGAAAACATGGTGAGAAAAGGAGAAAATGCCGGTAACCGGCATTTTCTCCTTTTCCCACAATGTTTTCTGCCTTATCAAAGAGAAGTTCCATCACTTGAGTCTCATTTAAACCTTTACCACACTATGGGTTTAACTATCCTAACAGAGAAGTCCTTTAACTCTTTACCAAACGACAAAACTTTAGACCGGTCCAAATTGAAAGCAGTTGCAGACGACAAATCAAATGTGACTCAAAAATTGAAATTTGTTTTGGGAAAGGTAGAAAACATTGTGGGAAAAGGAGAAAATGCTGGTTACCAGCATTTTCTCCTTTTTCCACGATGTTTTCAAAAGGCTTCTTTCTCAGGGTCATTAAAAGTTGGGATTTTGTGTTAAAGGGTTAACTATCCTTATAGAGAAGTCGTTTGAAAATATTTTGGGAGAAAGAGAACATGATTACAACCAGCATTTTCTCTTTTTCCCACAATATTTTTTACCCTTTCAAGGAAAGATTTCATTTTTGTGCCATTTGTCGTCCGAAAATTGCCTTTAATTTGGACGTGGATAATATTTTGTCACCTGGGAAAGAGTTAAAGTGTCGTCTGCAAATGCCTTCAATTTGGACAAGTATACATTTTTGTTGTCTGATAAAAAGGATTAAGCCTTTTTTTTACCCACAACAGAAAAATTGCAGTTAGTTTATTTGATTGCTTGATTGATTGTATGGTGTTTAACGCCATTTCTAACATTATTTCAGTTACATCGGGGCGGCCAGTGCACCTATCCATTCTTTCCTGGAGTTTCTTTTTACCAGTACTCCGCACAATATTCTTTCCAAGCCACTGGCTGCTTTCCCACATAACCATCGTCAAAACAATGGTCGGCAGTGAGAAAGGAATGAATCCTGTTCCAATGACTATCATCAGTCCTCGGAACGAACTTGTCCACGCCAGGGATCGAACCAGCGACCTCCTGTTCTCAAATCCTGTACGCTACGAACTGAGGTACGTGGCTAGGCCAGTTTATTTGATACTTTACCCCTTTCCCAAACAAGCCCTGGTTTTCACGTGTCTGCAGTACAAGTCTTTTGAAAACACTGTGGGAAAAGGAGAAATTGCTCATAAAGAGCAATTTCTCCTTTTCCCACAGTATTTTCTACCCTTTTGGAGAACTTTCTGTCATTTTCATCAAATTTAAAATTGTCGTCTGCAAACTCTTTCAATTTGGACCAGTCTAAAATTCATCGTTTGGGAAAGGGTTAACTCTTTACCAAACCACAAAATTTTGGACTTGTCTAAAATGAAAACATTTACATGCAACACATTAACTCTTTACCAAACGACAAAATTTTGGACTGAGCCAAATTGAAAGCACTTGCAGACAACACATTAAATGTAACCAAAATGCTGATTTCTCTATTTGATAGGTTAGAAAACATTGTGGGAAAAGGAGAAAATGCTGATTACCAGCATTTTCTCCTTTTCCCACAATGTTTTCAATAGCCTTCTCTTTCAGGGTCGTTAAAACTCGGGATTGTGTGGTAAAGGGTTAAAGGTGACTAAAAATTGAAAATTGTTTTCAGCAGGGAAGAAAACATTGCGGGAAAAGGAGAAAATGCTGGTTACCAGCATTTTCTTCTTTTCCCACAATGCTTCCAAAAGGCGCTATTTCTCAGCGTCTTTTTAAGTCAGGAATGTGGTAAAGGGCTAAGGGTTAAAGGTTAAACGCTTTTGCAACACGAACCTTTACCAGTTACCAGCAATATCTCCTTTTCCATTTATGTTTTTGATGGCATGCTTTTTCCAAGGACGTTAAGAATCAGGATTGTTTGGTAAAGGGTTAACTCTTTTCCAGATGACAAAACTCTGGACAAATCCCTAGCATCTTAGATGACAAATTAAATGTGGCTCAAATGGGGAAGATGGTAGAAAACATTGTGGGAAAAGAAAAAAAAAAAAAAAATGTTTCAAAGCATTTTCTCCTATTTCCGCAATGTTTCCAAAACTCTTTTCCATTAGGGTTGGTAAAATTCAGGATTGTGTGGTAAAGGGTTGAAGGCTTAAAGACAGATTAATGGTGGCTAAAATGACAAAATTTGTTCTTAAAAGGACAGAAAACATTGAGGGAAAAGGACAAAAAAAAAAATGCTGGTAACTAGTATTTTGTTTCAAAAGTCTTCTTTCCCAAGGTCACCGAAATTATTACATAAAGGGTTAACCCTTTACCAAACAATCCCGGGATTTCACGACTCTGGGAAAGAAGGCTTTTGAAAACATCGTGGGAAAAGGAGAAAATGCTGGTAACCAGCATTTTCTCCTTTTCCCGCAATGTTTTCTTCCCTGCTGAAAACAATTTTCAATTTTTAGTCACCTTTAACCCTTTACCACACAATCCCGAGTTTTAACAACCCTGAAAGAGAAGGCTTTTGAAGTCATTGTGGGAAAAGGAGAAAATGCTGGTAACCAGCATTTTCTCCATTTCCCACAATGTTTTCTGCTCTATCAGAGAGCTTAAGCTCATTTGTTCCAAAGTTGAATTTGGTGTCTGCAAATGCTTTGGAATTGGTCTAGTGTAAAATTTTGTCATATGAGAAAGGGTTAACTCAACAAAGCTTTAGACTTCTTAGGAATCCATATTGAAAGCACTGCATTCTTTTTAATACTTTACCACAAAGTTCCGACTTTTAACGACCCTGTAGAAGGCTTTTGAAAGCATTGTGGGAAAAGGAGAAAATGCTGGTAACCAGTATTTTCGCCTTTTCCGACAATGTTTTCTACCCCTTTCTCTTCTAAAAACAAATTCAAATTTTTGAGTCACCTTTATTTTGTTGTCTGCATATGCTTTCGATTTGGACAAGTCTAAAATTTTGTTCTCTGGTAAAGAGTTGAACGATGAATTTATCAAGTAGAAACCATTACAAGCAATTTCTTTTTGAATTTTATGACAAGATTCTAGACTTGCCCAAATTTAAAGCATTTGCAGATGACAGATCGTATCTGTCCAAAATGAGGGGAGCTGTCTGTGACAGGGTTACCAGTATTTTCTTCTTTTCCTGATTGTTTTCAAAGGGCTTCTTTTTCAGGGTCGTCCAAACACGGAATAGCGTGGTAAAGGGTTAATGTTGAACCTTTCGTTGAATTTGTCGTTGAATTTGTCGTCTGCAGGGGCTTTTATTGTGGACATTTCTTGAAGTTTGTCTTCATGCAAAACGTTAACGTTGAAACTTGATTTCAGATTCAAGATCTGGCAAGGCTTGAAGGGGCTGGATTTGAAATCCTGGAGTTCTTGGTTCAGTCCTGCCCTGTGGCAGAGGTTATCCTCGGAGTGTCCTTTGGCAAGACACTACAGAACCACAGCCCAGTACTGACGAAGACCAGCAAAGCTGTGAATAAATGGGCTGGTGTAGTGTTATGGGCAAAGCACTGTTGAAAACAGCGTAAAAACACCTTTCAAAAAATACAAACATTTCCATTTCAGTGCCATCGTTGGTGCCCGGGATGAATTTCTCCATTGTTGTCTACAAAACCTGAGCTTTGCATTGTTGGATAAAGGAAAAACAATGTTGGTATATTATTTACACTCTGCATTACTGTTTTTGACTCTTTACCATGCAGCAAATATTTTGAGTCGTCCAAATTGAAAGCATTTGCAGACAACAATCTAAATGTGACTGGAATTATGAGAGATGGCTTTAATTAGGTAAAAACATTGTGGGAGAAGGAGAAAATGCTGGTTACCAGCATTTTCTCCTTCTCCCACAATGTTGTCAAAAGCTTTCTTTCTCAGGGTCGTTGAAATTCAAGATTGTGCGGTAAAGGTTTGACCCTTTACCAAACAGAAATATTTTGGACTGATTCCTTCTTCGCAAGCCAAGGATACTAAGGTAGTACCCTTGGCCGCTCGCCTCTTTAAAAATCGAAACTCCCGCTGCGCCATTTCATTGGATGCGATCAAAGCCCATCGCGTCCAATCAAACCATCCGTAACAAGAAATCTTCCGCGAAACAGAAAACAATAATGGCGGCACCCATCAAAAACGAAAGTTGTCGTGTTTGGGACGAAAATTTTCCAAAAAAGAGTAGACGATCGATATTTAATGAGTTTTTTATCGTTCATGATCATTTATATGAAATATTAGGTCGGGTTCTACGGCCAAATGATTGCGAATCATCGTATGTCTGATTAATTTCAGAAAATTGTGAAGAATCCGAAAGCGCAGCCATATTTGATGCATAGCCTAACAAATTTTATTACGAGCATTTTGATTGGTCAGAAATGGTGGCGCAGCGGGAGTTTCGATTTTTAAAGAGGCGAGCGGCCAAGGGTACGTAACGAAATAAGTGGAGTTAGTATCCTTGGCTTGCGAAGATGGACTGATTCATATTACAGGCATTTTGTCTACACAAAAGCTTCAGTTGCTTAACCGTTTACCACACAATCCGGAGTTTAACGACCCCCGAGGAAGAGGCCTTTTGAAAACATTGTGGGAAAAGGAGAAAATGCTGGTAACCAATATTTTCTCCTTTTTCCACAATGTTTTCTACCCTATCAATGACAAATTTCCTTTTTTTGAACTATATTTGAATAGTTGTCTGCAAATGCTTTCAATTTGGACCAGTCTAAATTTTTGTTGTGTGGTAAAGAGTTAACTGATGGAAATTGTCTTTGAAAGGATAGAAGGCATTGTGGGGGGAAAAAAGGAGAAAATGTTGTTTTCCATCGTTTTCTCCTTTTCCCAGTATGTTTTCAAAAGCCTACAGTGTCAGGGTGGTGTAAATACGGGATTGTTAGATTGTCTAAACTGAAAGCATTTGCAGACGACAATTTAAATGTGGCTCAAATGATGGAAGTTCTCTTTGATAAGGTAGAAAACATTGTGGAAAAAGGAGAAAATGCTGGTTACCAGCATTTTCTCCTTTTCCCACAATGTTTTTAAAAGGCTTTTTCCTCAAGGTCATTAAAAGTCGGGATTGTGTGGTAGACGGATAACTGTTGCATGCACTATGATATTTTTCACATCCCTGAGGTGGAAAGTTTTTGAAAGCAAAACAGGGGAAAAAGATGATCTGCAATCATTTTTTTCATGGAATTTTATAACTATTTCAGGGTTTTTTTGTGTGTATTTTGTAGCTTTGGGAAATAATTAATAGTTATTAATTTGACAGTGAATAAATTAGCTTAAAATTTAATGAATTTGATTTAACTGAACTAATTAAACTAATATAATTTATTTTTCACATTTCAACTGTTACAATGTCATTTGTTTTTGAAGACACTTTCTCACACATCTCAAGCCTGCATTACTGCAAAACATTGTGTCAAGTGGAGAAATAATGCAATACCCCCGGTAGTAGTAGTTTGTTCTAATAATTGTTTGATTGGCTTTCTTTAACTCTTTCTTTAGAAATTATCATCGTCTAAATCAAAACATGAAAAAAGAAAAAAATAGGCAACAAATTTTGTATGGTTCAAACGATGGGATTTACCTTTTGAAAGAAGGAAAATACTGTGGGCATAGTAAAAAAGAGAGGTAACCAGCATTTTTCTCCATTTCCAGCATCTTTTTCTTCAAGGGTTTTTTAGCTCACCTGAGCGCAAAGTGCTCAAAGTGAGCTTTTGTGATAGTGCTGTGTCCGTCGTGCAGCCTTCCTCGTCCAGGTGTCAACAATTACCTTGCGTGCACTCTAGAGGCCATGTTTTCAGTCAAATACTTGTGAAACTTGGTCAGAATGTTTGTCTTGGTAATATCTCAGACAAGGTTGAAATTGGGCCATGTTGGGTCAAAAAGTAGGTCACCAGGACAATTTAGGAAAACCTTGTGTGCACTCTAGAGGCCACACTTTTAGTCCGATATTCATGAAACTCAGTCAGAATTTTTGTCTTGATGAAATCTTAGACAAGTTTGAAAATGGGTCATCTTGGGTCAAAAAGTAGGTCACCAGATCAAATGTTAGAAAAACCTTGTTTGCACTCTAGAGGCCACATTTTCAGTCTAATACTTATGAAACTTGGTCAGAATGTTTCTCTTGATGATGTCTGAGACAAGTTTGAAACTGGGTCATGTTGGGTCAAAAAGTAGGTCACTGGGACAAATCTTAGAGAAGCCTTGTGAGCATTCTAGAGGCCACAATTTCGGTTGGAAACTTGTGAAATTTAGTAAAATTATTTATCTTGATGATATCTCTGACAAGATTGAAATTGGGTCATGCTGGGTCTAAAAGTAGGTCACTGTCAAATCTCAGAAAAACCTTGTGGGCACTCTAGAGGCCACCTTTACAGTCCAATACTCGTGAGACATGGTCAGAATGTTTGCCTTGATGATACATCTGAAGAGTTTGAAATTGGGCCATGTCGGGTCAAAAAGTAGCTAACCAGGTCAAATTTCAGAAATACCTTGTGTGCACTCTAGAGGCCACATTTTCAGTCTAAGACTTATGAAACATGGTCAGAATGTTTGGCTTGATGATGCCTGGAACAAGTTTGAAACTGGGTCATATCGGATCACAAAGGAGGTCACTGGGACAAATTTTAGAAAAGCCTCTTATTCACTCTAGAAGCCACAATTTCAGCTGGGAACTCATGAAACTTGATGATATCTCTGACAAGTTCGAAATTGGGTCATGTTTGGTCGAAAAGTAGGTTACTGGGTCAATTTTTTGAAAAGCCTTGTGTGCACCCTAGAGGCAAGATTTTTCATCCAGATACCCATGGAACATGGTCAGAATGTTTGTCTCGTGATGAAATCTAGCACAAGTTAAAAAATTAGGTCATGTCAGGTCAAAAAGTGGTTCATTTGGCCAGATCTTACAAAAAACTTGTGAGCACTCTAGAGGCCACATTTTCAGACCAATTTTAATGAAATTTGGTCAGAATATTTGTCTTGATGATATATCAGACAAGTTAAAAATTGGGTCATGTCGGAACAAAATGTAGGTCACTGGGACAAAACTTAGAAAAATCTTGTGTGCAATCTGGAGGTAACATTTTGCCTTTGATACTCATGAAATATTGTCAGATTGTTTGTCTTGATGATATCTGTGACAAGATCAAAAATAGGTCAAGCAGTTCGAAAAGTAAGTCACGAACACTCATGTATTTTACATCATTATAACCAGGATCTCTTCAGCTTTATCAATCCTAGATGACTTTACTCAGGTGAGCGCTTTAGGGCCAATAACCCTCTTGTTTTCTGATAACATGGGATTTTTTGGTGAAAGATTAGCAAGAAATTTGCAAATTTTACTGTAATGTTTCTGAAAACTAGGACCTGCATTCACCATCTATTTTAAATCACATTCTTACTTTCTAAATTCAGAAAGTTACACAATTTCTGATTGGCTAAACCAGATGGTTTTAGCCAATCAGAAATCATGTTACTTTCAAATGTAGAAAATTGTACAGTACTGAACGAAGAACATGTTACTATGGTTGCAGAATATGGGCCCTGGCATTTGAGAGTAAAATTTACTATGTACCCTGTGTATGGTAATTTTCGAAGCTGTAATCTTTAATTTCAGACTGGTCAAAGATAGCAATTTCACTCTATCCAAGCTTGTGGCAGAGTTGGAGAACCATACAGAGACTCTCAACATAAAATTAATGTGAGGATTGCTGATTTGTAAAGGATGGAGTCTGACTGAGTCAGAGATGATGGATGGATGGATGGATGGATGGATGGATAGATTGATGGATGGATGGATTGTATGGCATTTAATGCTGTTTTCAACATTATTTCAGTTATATTGTGTCAGCCAGTGCACCTTTCCATGCTTTCCTAGAGTTTCTTTTACCAGTACTGCGCACAATATTCTTTCCAAGCCAGTGGCTGCTTTCTCACATAATCATCCTCAAAACAATGGTCAGCGGTGAGAGAGGAATGAATCCTGTCGCAATGACTATCATCAATCCTCCGACAGAAATTGGCCAAGCTGGGGATTGAACCAGTGACCACCTGTTCTCAAGTCCTGCACGCTACCGACTGAGCTACCGGGGCTCGGAGCATCTTGGTAAGATATGAGGTTTCTGACTAGATACTCCAAGGTAAAAGTCAAGTTCACAGCATTGGGTCAAAGGTGATGGATGGATGGAGGGAGGCTTGGATAGATTGGATGGAGGGAGGGATGGATGGATTTGATGGAGGGTTAAAAAAGGATTATGCAGCTTCACACTTTACCACACAACAAAATTTTAGACCAGTCCAAATTGAAAGGATTTGCAGACGACAATATAAATGTGACTGAAAAATTGAAATTTGTCTTGGGAAGGATGGAAAACATTGTGGGAAAAGGAGAAAATGCTGGTTACCAGCATTTTCTCCTTTTCCCACAATGTTTTCAAAAGGCTTCTTTCTCAGGGTCGTTAAAAGTTGGGATTGTGTAGTAAAGGGTTAAAGCATAACCCCTAGTCTGATTTTGAAAATATTTCACAGGTGCATGCATCTTGGTAAGATTGATGCTATGGTTGTATGGTGTTTAGCACCGTTTTCAACATTATTTCAGTTATATTGCGTTGGCCAGCGCACCTATCCACGCTTTCCTGGACGTTCTTTTTCCAGTACTTTGCACAATATTCTTTCCAAGCCACTGGCTGCTATCGCACAAAGCCATTTTCAAAACAATGGTCAGCAGTGACAAAGGAATGAATCCTGTCATAATGACGCTCTTCAATCCTCAGAAAGAAATTGGCTAAGCCGGGGATCGAACCCCTTGTTCTCAAGTCCTGTACGTTACCAACTGAGCTACCGGGGCTCGGAGCATCGGTAAGGTATGGGGTTTCTGACTTGATACTCTAAGGCAAAGGTCAAGGTCACAGCATTTGGTCAGAGTTACATCTGTCTTTGTGGAGCTGATAATGTCTGAAAATAGTCTGTGAAATAATGTTTTGTTTATTTTTTTCTACAGCTATATTGAGACTTCGCACTTGTTAGAAATACCAAGAAATAGTTTTGGATACTTTAGAAAAGTCAGAAACATGTAAGTATATCAACCCTTTACCACACAGTCCTGAGTTTTAACGACCCTGGAAAAGAAGGCTCTGAAAAACATCGTGGGAGAAGGAGACAATGCTGGTAACCAGCATTTTCTCCTTTTCCCACAATGTTTTCTACTATATGAAAGACAATTTCCATCATTTGAGCAACATTTAATTGTCGTCTGCAAATCTTTCAGTTTGGACAAGTCTACATTTTTGTTGTTTGGTAAAGAGTTAATTCTTTATACTTAGCAACAAAATTATTAACCGGTCCAAATTGAAAGCATAATGTAGACAACGAATTCAATGTTGCACAATTTATAAAAATTTGCCCTTTAAAAGGAAGAAAATATTGTAGAAAAAGGAGGGAATGCTGCTTTGTGATCATGCTGATATGGTACTAGTGTTTATCACCTTTAACTCTTTACCACACAATCCCGACTTTTAACGACCCCGAGAAAGAAGCCCTTTGAAAACATTGTGGAAAAAGGAGAAAATGTTGGTAACCAGCATTTTCTCCTTTTTCCACAATCTTTTCTACCCATCCCAAAACAAATTTTGATTTTTCAGTCGCACATATTTTGTCATCTGCAACTGCTTTCAATTTGGACTAGTCTAAAATTTTGTTTGGTGAAGAGTTAAACATGTGTGCAATAAACAGGCCATATTTTCATCCCAAAGTTAGAATTGTGTTGTGCAGCAACGAGTTGATCATTAATTAAGGTTCAATGCATAACCTTGTGGCAAAATTAGGAATTAACTCTCACTACTGGCTCAAGAAATTCCGCTTTTTTTCAAGCTCTAAAAGAAGATTCCCTCTGCTATTGAATATCAATTTCATGAAAGTCTAGCATCCAGTAGTGGATGATGTAGATCAACGATTAGACTGCATGTTCTGTGCAGTCTGATCTTGATCTACACCATCTGCAAAAGGTAATAATGTCATCATTAGTAGTGAAAGAGTTAATTGTTGCAGACATTTTCTCACCACACAACAAAATTTCAGACTTGTCCAAATTGAAAGCATTTGTACTCGGCAAATATAAGTGGGTTAACTCTTTACCACACAATCCAGACTTTTAACGACCCAGAAGAAAAAACTTTTTGAAAACATTGTGGGAAAAGGAGAAAATGCTTGTAACCAACATTTTCTCCTTTTCCCACAATGTTTTCTACTCTTCCAGAAAGAAAATTTCAATTTTTGATTCACATTTATTTTGTCGTCTGCAAAAGCTTTCAATTTGGACTGGTCTAAAATTTTCTTGTTTGGTAAAGAGTTAAATGATTAATTTGTTTCGAAATACTGGAAAACATTTTAGGAAAAGGAGAGAATACTGGTTACCAGCTTTTTTTCCATTTTCCCACAATGATTTCCAGGGTTCATTCTAGAAATCAGATTTATGTGGCCAACAGGTCCCCTCATTAGAAAAAGTAGGGGCAATCAGAGAATTTTATGGGGTCAAGGGAAAAAAAACTACCTTAATCAATAGATTTTGATTTTATCCTTGCAAACAAAAGTAATTTTTTCTTCCATTACTGCGCTAATGACCTTTGCCCTTTGAATGCTTCACACATGTGTTTGTTAGAAGTTGTGTAAGCTTCAGTCAACATATCTGTCTTTTGTGCTTAGAGTACAGTTTTTCAAAAACTATATTTTGTGTTTAGTTAGAGCTGTTTAATGACAACAACGAAACAATCTCTAGTATGGCTCTCACTCGATAAACCTTTAACTCTTTCCAAAACGACAAAAATTTGGACTGGTCCAAATTGAAAGAGTTTGCAGACGACAATTTTAAATTTGATGAAAATGGCAGAAAGGTCTCAAAAAAGATAGAAAACACTGTGGGAAAAGGAGAAATTGCTCGTTATGAGCAATTTCTTCTTTGCCCACAGTGTTTTCAAAAGACTTGTACTGCAGACACGTGAAAACCAGGGCTTGTTTGGGAAAGGGTTAATTCAGTTTACATTATTGTTTATGTGTGGGATAACGGGTTTAAAATCACGTGCTGTGACGAGATAATTTATAAGCCCAACTCGATTACGTTTATATTGTCTCATCACGTTTCGTGGTTTTAAACATGTATTCCCAAAAACAAACAATAATATAAACTGCTAAAGAAAGGTTTATGGAGTTAGAGTAATATACTGGGTGAATTATAGATAAATTTCTACCTGTCACTGGTTTTGCTCCCAGCAACGTCTTGTTTATAACTAGAAAAAATTGGTTGTTAGTGTTATCTTGACATTATTTCTTTGGTTATTTGGGCCCAAAAATGTAAAGAAATATCAGCTGAGATGTCTGCTGTATGATGGAAGCAACATGGAGTTTTATTAGGTTTTCAAGTATGGTATGTCTTATTTGATTGGATAATATGGGTTACACACCCACAGAAATAACCAGTGAGAGCCCTCATAACAATTCACCAGTCATATGTTGGCTGCACTTGATTCTTTGATTAGTGTGAACTTGAAAACACAAGTTCTCATTATCAAATTAACACCTTGCAAAAGACCTGGGCAGGCTCAGGTAAGATTTCTGATGAGCCAAAGATGAAAAGTATGTGCCCATGGCGCAAGGGCGCGCTATAGAATGAAACCTGGATTTCTAAAGGCTTCTTGCTCAAGGTCTTTAAAAAACACAGGATTGTTTGGTTATCGGTTAAAAAATGGTCTGCTGCAGGATCAATGATTGATTGTATGGTGTTTAATGCCGTTTTCAACATTGTCTCAGTTATGTCACGGCGGCCAGTGCATCTATCCATGCTTTCCTGGAGATTCTTTTTACCAGTACTCCGCACAATATTCTTTCCAAACCACTGGCTGTCTTCCCACATAACCATCGTCGAAACAATGGTCAGCGGTGAGAGAGGAATGAATCATGTCGCGATGACTGTCATCAATGGAAAGAAATTGGCCAAGCCGGGGATCGAACCAGCAACCTCCTGTTCTCAAGTCCTGTACACTACCGACTGAGCTACGGGGGCTTGGCAACTGCAGGATCAAAAAATCTGGCAGATGTAGGGTGTTAACAGTGGTTAATTATACCTCTTCCTCTGCTGTTTGTTCTTTTGTAGTCGATTAGATGGGAATGGGATTGAGAAGCTTGTCACAGAAAGTTTCTTCAACCTGGAGGAGCTAGTAGCACTGTGAGTCATTTACTGTAATAGTATTAACTCTTTACCAAACAACAAAATTTCAGACTGGTCCAAATTGAAAGCATTAGCAGACGACAATTTAAATGTGGGTCAAATAATAGAATTTGTCTTTGATAGGGTAGAAAATTTAAATCATTCGATTTAACCCTTTACCAATGAAAAAATGTTGAAATGGTCTAAATTGAAAGCATTTGCAGACGACAAAATAAATGTGACTCAAAAACTGAAGTTTGTTTTGGCAAGGGTAGAAAACATTGTGGGAAAAGGAGAAAATGCTGGTTACCAGCATTTTCTCCTTTTCCCACAATGTTTTCAAAAGGCTTCTTTCTCACGACCATTAAAACTCGGGATCGTGTGGTAAAGAGTTAAAATGGTTGAAATTATTGTGAAGCTGACAATCTGTTATTCTACAATCAGTCCAAGTGATAGTCGATGGCAGAGAAATTAATTTCAAAACTAGGTTGAAAGTTGCCAGTCTCTCTATCTTTCGTTTATTTTTTACCTAATTTTGAAATTCATTTTTCTGCCAGTGATTAATGCTTAGACCAACCACACAATAACAGATTGTCATCTCCACAATATTTTCCATACTTTTAAATAGTATGATTTAAATTCAAATGTAAGTAACTCTGGAAGAACTTTAGACAAAGAAAGCATTGAAAAACAGTGTCCCTCATTCATCCAGAGTATTGTATAATTCTTTACCATACAATCCGGACTTTTAACAACCCTGAGAAAAAAGCCTTTTGAAAATATTGTGGGAAAAGGAGAAAATGCTGGTCACCAGCATTTTCTCCTTTTCCCACAATGTTTTCTGCACATCCTGAAACAAATTTCAGATTTTAAGCCGCATTTATTTTGTCGTCTGCAAATGCTGTCAATTTTGGCCAGTCTGAAGTATTGTCGTTTGGTAAAGAGTTAACTCTTTACCACACAATCCCGACTTTTAACGACCTTGAGAAAGAAGCCTTTTGAAAACATTGTGGGAAAAGGAGAAAATGCTGGTAACCAGCATTTTCTCCTTTTCCCACAATGTTTTCTATCCTTC
Organism: Tridacna gigas; assembly: GCA_945859785.2. Classification (NCBI taxonomy): domain Eukaryota; kingdom Metazoa; phylum Mollusca; class Bivalvia; order Cardiida; family Cardiidae; genus Tridacna; species Tridacna gigas. The sequence goes on from OX244044.2 coordinate 34,843,340, forward strand.
CCAGAACAAATTTCATTTTTTCAGTCTAAATAATTTTGTCCTCTGCAAATGCTTTCAATTTGGACTAGTCTACATTTTTGCCGTGTGGTAAGGAGTTAATGTTTGAAACTATCCCAATCAGAGCTAAAATGGGTACAAATGCAGTAAATATGGCATGGATCTAAGCAGTCAATCACTTTGTTACAAGTACAGACTAAAACTGGACAGCTATGTTGGCATACTAAGTCCTCAGAAAATTCTATGTCGTTTTACCCTTATTTAGTCCACCCACCCTTGGCGTTTAACCCTGTACCACACAATCCTGAGTGTTAACGACCCTGTAGAAGAAGGCTTTTGAAAACATTGTGTGAAAAGGAGAAAGTGCTGGTGACCAGCATTTTCTCCTTTTCACACAATATTTTCTACCCAATCAAAGACAGATATCATCTGCACAATAGTTAATTTGTCATCTGCAAAAGCTTTGAATTTGGTCAGAGTCAAAATTTTGTCGTTTGGTAAAGAGTTAATAGAGAAAATACAGTGATTAAATTCAATGTTACTTTTGATTTTTCAGTTATCTGTCAGTCAATAGCATCACAAACATTCCAAGGCAAGCATTTAGCCAGTTGCCCGGACTGCAGCGTATGTAAGTACCTATTTACTGTCAATCTTTCTAACTCTTACAAATCACTTTTTCAGGGGTTAACTAGATTTAACCTGTCTATCTATCAATCTGTTCATCTGTCCACCTGTCCATCTGTCATATAGACAGGCACCTAGGTACCTAGTACAGTGAACTCATGACAAGCACCTAGGTATCTAGTACAGTGAACTCATCCACAGTTTTGTTGTGATTAGATCAAAACATTCATTTCTTTAGCATTCTTGCGCAACCCTTTACTAAACAAGGAATTTTTTGGCTTGTCCAAATCCAAAGTGTTTTCAAAACTCTTCTCTCCAAGGGTTGTGAAAAGCCAGGATTGTTTGGTAGCTCTTTGCCAAACGACAAAATTTTAGACTGGTCCAAATTGAAAGCATTTGCAGACGACAAATAAACGGTGGCTCAAATGAAGAAATTTGTCCTTGATAGGGTACAAAACATTGTGGGAAAAGGAGAAAATGCTGGTCACTAGCATTTTGTCCTTTTCCCAAAATGTTTTCAAAAGCTTTCTCTAGCAAGGTCGGCAAAAGTCGGGATTGTGTAGAAAAGGGTTAAAGGGTTAACATTTTCTTTCCAAGGGTCGCGAAAGTCCAGATTTGTTTAGTAAAGTGTTAACGAAGGCAGAAGGCCAAAAAAGTGGCCGCCTGAATTTTATCTGTCCTCTTTTTTTTTTCCAGTGATCTGAAGCACAACAAAATATTGTCACTTAGTGCTGATGCATTTCACGAAATTCGGAAACTTAGTTTTGTGTAAGTATTAAAAAAATGCCTATTTAACCTTTTACCGCACATCGCAGATTTTAACGACCCAGAGGAAGAAGTCTTTTGAAAACACTGTGGTAAAAGGAGAAAATGCTGGTAATCAGCATTTTCTCCTTTTCCCACAATGTTTTCTACATTCTCAAAGACAAATTCCATCATTTGAGCCAAATTCAAATTGCCGTCTGCAATTGCTTTCAATTTGGACAAGTGGTAATTTTTCTCGTGTGGTAAAGAGTTAATCCTTTACCACACAATCCTGACTTTTAAAGACCTTGAAGAAGACATCTTCTGAAAACATTGTGAGAAAAGGAGAAGATGCTGGTATTAACCTGCATTTGCTCCTTTTCCCAAAATGTTTTCTGCTCTGTCAGAGACAAATGCCATCACCTGGGTCTGTATTCACCAACCATTCTTAAGAATATTCTTTGTCTTATTCTCCAAGATTTTCTACATTTGAAAGTAACACAACTCCTGATTGGCTAAACCAAATGGTTTAACCAATCAGGAGTTGTGTTACTTTCAAATGTAGAAAATTCTGGAGAACAAGACAAAGAACGTTCTCAAGAACGGTTGGTGAATACGGACCCTGAGCCACATTGAAACTGTCGTCTGCAGATGTTTTCAGTTTGGCCCACCCAAAAATTGTTTCATCTGGGTAACCCTTTAACACACAGTCCCGAATTTTAACAACCCTAGAGAATACCGATTTTGAAAACATAGTGGGAAAAGCAGAAAATGCTGGTAACCAGCATTTTCTCCTTTCCCATAATCTTTTTCCGCCCTTTTACAGACAAATTCTATCATTTGAGGCCCATTTAATTTGTTGTCTGTGAATGCTTTCAGTTTAAACCAGGCCAAGAAGTTGGTGTTTGGTAAAGAGTTAAGGGTTAAATAACCTCGAAAAACACTACTGAAAACATTTGGAAAAAGGGAGAAAATTCTTGAAACTCTACAGGAGGACAAAACAAAAGACACATCCATGTTGAAAGCATGAATTTTGCAGACGACAAATTAAACAAGGTGAGTGACATTTCGTAGAAAACCACATTCGTCGAAAACAATCCCTAGCCCTAACCCGTACCCTAGCTCAGACACATTGTGGCTCATGTGTTCCTCCCAGACAGAGCTTTTCATGAAATAAATGTAGGAATTTAGCAGCTGGTATTTTAAAACATATATGGATTTTGATGAAATACATTTTCGACAAAACATTGAGCACCGATTAAACAAACATAGCTCAAATGATGAGATTGCCTTTTAACCTTTTTACCACACAGTCCTTTTAATTACCCCCAAGGAAAAGGGCAAAGTCCCGTAGCTCAGTCAGTAGCGCACAGGACTTGAGAACAGGAGGTCGCTTGTTCGATCCCAGGCTTGGCCAATTTCTTTGATTGATGATAGCCATTACGACAGGATTCATTCCTCTCTCCCCGCCGACCATTGTTTTGATGATGGTTATGTGGGAAAGCAGCCAGTGGATTGGAAAGAATATTGTGCGGAGTACTGGTAAAAGAAACTCCAGGAAAGCATGGATAGGTGCACTGGCCGCCGCGATATAACTGAAACAATGTTGAAAATGGCGTTAAACACCATATAATAATCAATCAACCAAGGAAAAGGACTTTTGAAAACATTATGGGAAAAGGAGAAAATGCTGGTAACCAGCATTTTCTCCTTTCCCACATTGTTTTAAAATCATCCCAAAACAAATTTCAAATTTTCAGTCGCATTTATTTTGTCGTCTGCAAATGCTTTCAATTTGGACCAGTCTGAAGTATTGTTGTTTGGTAAAGAGTTAAATACTGCTAATTTTGATTTTAATTCAACAGGCGCCTGGAAGAAAACAGTATGACTGCCATCAATTTTACCGTGTTTCAGCATTCACGTGTGACTGCAATGTAAGTAAATCTGCCTAAATCAGAGTACTCCTTGTTGTCAGCTCACCTGAACACAAAGTGTCCCACGTGGGCTTTTGCCATCTTTCTTTGTCTGTCTGTCAGTCTGTCCATCATCAACTTTCGCTTTCAACAACTTCTCCAAAATGGCTAGCTGAAGTTTGAAATAATGATACAGGAATGTTCAATGGATTCTTATGAACATGAAAGTTTGCAACAAATGCATAGCTTAAATATAAACCGCTCTGGCTGGGATTTGAACCCATGCAGCAAAGATCCTTGTTTATTGAGGTTTAAAAGACCAATATACTAACCTCTGAGCTAAAGAGAATTCTTCCTTACGCAGTTGTCAGGTATTGATTTTATACGGGAAGAAGCTATGCTGTAAGGAACGAGTGATCTCCCGTAATAGGATGATCCTCTATTATTTATATTACGGCCAATAACGGGTAATTTTATAGATAACAAATGGCTCAAAGGCCAATCCCGGACAAGCCCCCATCTTACAAACATGAAAGTTTGCAACAAATGCATAGCTCAAATATAAACTGCTCCAGCTGGGACTCGAACCCGTGCGGCAAATATCCTCATTTATCGAGATTTAAAAGACCAATACACTAACCACTGAGCTAAAGAGAATTCTCCCTAACGCAGTCGTCAGGTATTGATTTTATACTGGAAGAAGCTATGCTGTAAGGAAGGAGTGATCTCCCGTAATAGGATGATCCTCTAACAAAACTGGACAAGTCTGCAACTTTCTCGTCTGATAAAGAGTTAACAAACCTGAGGAAGAAGGATTTTTTTTTTTTCAAAAGATTGTATACCAAGGAGAAAATATGGTAGATAACAGGATTTTATGGATTCATAATTAAGTGACGATTTAAGCCTTTATCACACAGTCCGACTTTTAACGACCCTGAGAAAGAAGCCTTTTGAAAACATTGTGGGAAAAGGAGAAAATGCTGGTAACCAGCATTTTCTCCTTTTTCCACAATGTTTTCTACCCTTCCAAAAACAAACTTAATTTTTTGTGTCACATTTATGTTGTCGTCTGCAAATGCTTTCAATTTAGTCCAGTCTAAATTTTTCTCGTTTGGTAAAGAGTTAAATGGTGTAATGCATCGCAGAGATTGATTGATTGATTGTATGGTGTTTAACGCCGTTTTCAAGATTATTTCAGTTATATCACGGCGGCCAGTGCACCTGTCTATGCTTTCCTGAAGTTTTCTTTTTACCAGTACTCCGCACAATATTCTTTCCAAGCTACTGGCTGCTTTCCCACATAACCATCATCGAAACAATGGTCAGTGGTGAGAGAGGAATGAATCCTGTCGCAATGACTATCATTTCCTCGGAAAGAAATTGGCCAAGGCGGGGATTGATCCAGCGACCTCCTGTTCTCAAGTCCTGTACGCTACCAACTGAGCTACGGGTTTGGCTGCATCACAGAGATACTTTGTATCCCAATTTACCAGAGGGCAGCTCATTCCATTATGTCAGGCCAAGCCCCTGTAGCTCAGTCGGTAGCATACAGGACTTGAGAACAGGAGGTCGCTGGTTCGATCCCCGGCTTGGCCAATTTCTTTCCGAGGATTGATGATAGTCATCACGACAGGATTCATTCCTCTCTCAGCGCTGACCATTGTTTCGACGATGGTTATGTGGGAAAGCAGCCAGTGGCTTGGAAAGAATATTGTGCGGAGTACTGGTAAAAGAAACTCCAGGAAAGCATGGATCTGAAATAATGTTGAAAACGGCGTTAAACACCATACAATCAATCAATCAATCATTTACGTCAGAAAATGCTTTCAGTATGAACTAGGTCATAATTCTGTCAGTTAGTTGAGTTGGTAAGTGACAAATTTTAAACTCTTCCAAACTGAAAGCATCTGCAGACGACATATCTGAAGGCAGTACAAATGAATTGAAGTTCTTCTGCTGGATAGAAAACATTGTGGGAAAAGTAGAAAATGCTGGTTACCAGCATTTTGTACTTTTCCCACAATGTTTTCAAAAAGCCTCTATCTCAGGGCTGTAAAAACTTGGGATTGCAGTCCACGACATTTCATCGAAAGGGCATTTCATTGAAATCCACGTATGTTTTAAAATACCAATTGCTAAATTCCTAGATTTATTTCATGAAAAGGCATGTTTGGGAGGAAGATTTGAGCCACAATTCGTCTGGATTTAGGGTAAAGGTCAGGGCTAGGGATCGTTTTCGACAAACATAGTTTTCGACGAAATGTCTCAGATCCGGGGATTGTTAGTAAAGGTTATATGAATACTGATACACCTTCCACAAGGCCAAACATGTTCGAATTTTACCTGAGCTTTATTGAGCCTAGAGAGCTAAAAGTCGAGCTTTTCTCATCACTCCTTCTTCACCAATCATCTGTCCTTTAAGTGCTACTGCTACATAATAAGTAATGCTCTTTGAAAACAGGGTTTTATTCACCCGCCAAAAGTATCAACCCATGTCAGCCAACGCAGTCTACACAGGCTGACATGGGTCAAAACTTCTTTCTTCTCGTAAATTTTCTGTATGTCCAAGGACCATTCTAGCTCATGATTCAGTCGGTTGTTAGACAAAATGATTTTGATGGATCCATAATTGTGTCATGTCATGCTTGGTATAATGCACTACGTAGATGCATAACTTATTTCATGCTTTCCGGTAGGATATCGAGAAATAGCGGTGAAAATATTTTTCGATATTACACGGGTACGACCAGTGAGAATACCGATTTCATTTTTTTTTTTTATGGAAGTCTCGACAAAAAAGGCGCTAGAAGCATGAAATAAATAGAATATTTGTTTTTTTCGGTGAAAGATCGAAATTTATTTCATTGAGTGAACATCATCGGTAATATTTTCACGAGTGGCTGCGCCACTCATGAAAATATTACCGATGATGTTCACTGCGCCACTCGTGAAAATATTACCGATGATGTTCACTCGATGAAATAAATTTCGATCTTTCACCGGAAAAAACAAATATCCTCTATATCTCTGTTTTCCGGAGTATGGCTCGGATGAAGCAGACAACCGCTTCCGGTACTACAGATGTAGATAATGCAATTTCAAAAGTTGGCAAAGTAGCACGCTGTAGATTCAAAATCTGAATACGTATGCTGTGCAGTCTGATTTTTTTTTACACTGTCAACAAAAGTTACAAAACCTGTGTTCAGCGCTTTAAAAGTTTATATTTCAAAACACATAGTTAGAGCTTTCGATACCTGGTTGATGCAAGTTTTCTTTCTGGTGATTTTTTGCTTCTCACTTCCGATGCATAAGCGAAAAGTAGTCAGTGACTTGGAGAGAAAGTTTTGACAGTACTACAGTTATGCAATTACAATAATAAATCTCTACAGTTTTTCATGTCCTGGATGAGGCCGAATCTTATGAACATGAAAGTCTGTAACAAATGCATAGCTCAAATACAAACCGCCTTGGCTGGGATTCGAACCCGTGTGGCAAAGTTCCTCGTTTATTGAGGTTTAAAAAACCAATACACTAACCCCAGAGCTAAAGAGAATTCTCCCTAACGCAGTTGTCAGGTATTGATTTTATATGGGAAGAAGCTATGCTGTAAGGAAGGGGTGATCTCCCATACACACCCCCTCTTAAGAGAAGTCATCATTTTGATGACAGAAAGCCTTATTAAGCAGTAAGTCTATTGTTTAGACAACAAATGGCTCATTCGCCAATAACTGGTAATTTCATAGACAACAACTGGCTCAATGGCAAATTTCCTGGACGAGCCCCATCTTACGAACATGAAAGTTCGCACCAAATGCATAGCTCAAATACAAACAGCCTCAACTAGGATTCTAACCCATGCGGCAAAGATCCTCGTTATCAAAGTTTAAAAGTCCAATACACTAACCACTGACCTGAAGAGAATTCTCCCTATCGCAGTTGTCAGGTATTGGTTTTATACAGGAAGAAGCTATGATGTAAGGAAGGAGTGATCTCCTGTAACAGTGTGAGAAAGCCAGGACACACATTTGTAGGTGGACTGACCGCCATGAGCTGTAAAAGACATCAAATTCCAATAGAAAAGATAAAGCTTTCATTTCTTGTCTTTTTTCTTTCCTTTCAGAGATCTCTCTTACAATAATCTGACGGCCATTAATGATGATATCAAACACATTCCTGGTGTTAAAATATTGTAAGTATTTGATTAACCCTTTCCCAAACGATGAATTTTAGACTGGTCCATATTGAAAGAGTTTGCAGACGACAATTTTAAATTTGATGAAAATGACAGAAAGTTCTCCAAAAGGGTTGAAAACACTGTGGGAAAAGGAGAAATTGCTCGTAACGAGCAATTTCTCCTTTTCCCACAGTGTTTTCAAAAGACTTGTACTGCGGACACGTGAAAACCAGGGCTTGTCTGGGAAAGGGTTAAGTATGGACAATAACTAAAACTTTGTAACTTAACACTTAGGTTGTTAAGCACGTTTCACTGACCTTTTGCAGACAGTGAAGATCAAGATCAGACTGCAAAGAACGTGTTAGAAAATTAGTTAGAAAATACGAAATCGGTATTTTCACTGGTTGTAACCATGAAATAACATACCATAATCCATTATTTCTCGATCTGGATAAACTACCGAAAAGCATGAAATATAGCTTGATAATTTGTGTGAGCACACGCTATAAACATAGATTGAAAATACAAGTAGGTGTGTACAATAGTTATATCTTGAGGATTTGAGTTTACTATGTACAATAGTCATAGCTTGATAATGTGAGTATATGCAACAATTATAGCTTGATAATTTGACTGAGTATGTACAATAAATATAAGCCATGCTCTGTAAAAATGGGGCTTAATGCATCTCCGTAATCCATTATACCAAGCAAGACATCACATAAATATGGATCCATAATAGCCACTTTTTTTTTTAACCCTTTCCCAAACGACAAATTTTGGACTGGTCCAAATTGAAAGAGTTTGCAGACGACAATTTTAAATTTGATGAAAATGGCAGAAAGTTCTCAAAAAGGGTAGAAAACACTGTGGGAAAAGGAGAAATTGCTCATGACGAGCAATTTCTCCTTTTCCCACAGTGTTTTCAAAAGACTTGTACTGTAGACACTTGAAAACCAGGGCTTGTTTGGGAAAGGGTTAAACAACCGCCTTAATCATGACAGAGACTGGTCCTTGGACATACAGAAAATTGACCAATAGCGAAAAGTTTCAACTCAGGTCAGGGCTGAGTCGATACTGTTCACAGATGCATTAAGCCCCCTTTTGACAGAGCATGGCAGGTGTATAGCTTGATAATTTGATTGATAATGCCCAGTAAATATAGCTTGATAGTTGGAGTGAGTATGTATAAACAATATAGCTTGATAGTTGGAGTGAGTTTTTAAAATAGATATAGCTTGATAATATGATTGAATATGTACAAAAAATACAGTTTATCAATTTTGAGTACCGGTATGTTCCTTAGTAGAAATAAAGCTTGATAATTTGAGTCAGTAAGCCCAATAAATATAACTTGATATTTGGAGTGAGTATGTAAAATATCTACAGCATTATCAGACCACATAATTTTAGACTGATCCAAGTTGCTAGCATTTGCTCACCACAAGTTAAATGTGGCTCAAACGATGAGATTTGGCTCTGAAAGGGTAAAAAGCATTGTGGGAAAAGAAAAAAATGATGGTAACCAGTATTTCCTCGCTCATTTTTTCGAAAGCCTTTTTCCACAGGATCTTTCAGACTTAAGATTGTATTGTTAAGGGTTAAACCTTCCCAAATAACTATTCTATATTTTTATGACCCTGAGGGAAAATGTTTTGAAAACATTATCGTAATAGGAGAAATCGTTGGTTACTAGTGCCTAGGAAACTTAAAAAAACATGAAAAAGAGAACTATAACTGAAATACTGTTAAAAGGAGCTTGACCCTTTACCACACAATCCAGAGTTTTAATGACCCTGAGGAAGAAGCCTTTTTAAAATATTGTAGGAATAGGAGAAAATGCTGGTAACCAGCATTGTCTCCTTTTCCCACAATGTTTTCTACCTTGTCAAAAACATATTTCATCCTTTGAACCATTGTTGTCTACAAATGCTTTAAATATGGACAAGTCTGAATTTTTCTCATGTGGTAAAGGGTTAAAACACCATTAAATGAACAAGTTATTTTTTTCCAGGTACCTTAATCACAACCAGTTGACCTACCTCAGCCAAGAGATATTTCGCTTGTCCGGACTTACAAACTTGTATGTATTGACTCGTTAGCATGCAGTCTAGTGTTTAACAAACTTGAGAAAAATTGTTTCTGAAAACATCACATGAAAACTGAAAACGCTGGTACAAGCATTTACTTCTTTTTTTTTTTTACAATGTTTTCTTCTCTTTGAAAGGAAAAGTCTGCCATGTTTATTTTGTTGTTTACATACATATGTACTTCGGATTTGGACAAGCCCAAACTTTCATTGTTTTGTAAAGAGTTACGAAACTCTTTATTGGCCGACAACTATTGCTGACTCGTCCATATTCAGAGCATATGCAGAAATGAGAGAAGATACAAAAGATTGAAGGAAATGGAGAAAATGCTGGTGTTCAGCGCAATACCCGTCTGAAATTGATAACCATAACAAGGGTGATACTGCTTGTACAAGGGTTGTCCAAGAAGTATGTAGACTTTTCCCATAACTCAACTATTTATCAACAGTTTAAAACAGTTTAAAACAAAAATTTATTGACCTACAATTGGATGTTTTATGATACAAGCTATAAATTTCATTAAAATACACATATTGAGTAAAAAATTACAAAGGGTAAAAAAAAAAACATTACTAACTGCTACTCGGCGCACGAAGTTTCGGCGTTTCCGCATCATAAGATCTTGCGCAATGTCAGAATCCCAGCCTTTTGGATGCGACTTAACCCTTTTCCAAACCACAAATTTTTGACTGGTCCAAATTGAAAGAGTTTGCAGACGACAATTTCAAATTTGATGAAAATGGCAGAAAGTTATCAAAAAGGGTAGAAAACACTGTGGGAAAAGGAGAAATTGCTCGTTACGAGCAATTTCTCCTTTTCCCACAGTGTTTTCAAAAGACTTGTACTGCAGACACGTGAAAACCAGGGCTTGTTTGGGAAAGGGTTAATCTACGCAGAACTGAGCTAGAGTTGAAGCAGTTGACAAGCTCTGGTAAGAGAAGCAGTCTCAGTTTTGGATATTAGTGCATTTTATCTATCTATACCTTACTGAAGGATGAGATAAATTGATTGTCTACCCATCTGGTTCTCTGTGCGCTGACAGCATGCCTTAGCGTTTCATGAGACAAAAAACATGTTTTTCCAACCATCCTCTTGCCCTCATGTGAGGTGAGGATTTTAATGTTTTATAATAAAACTGAATGACTAGGTTCATTTCATTCATCGACATCAGTACATTTGCTTTTTATAGGCAAAACAAAGATTATGTGAACGATGGAAACATTAACCCTTAACTCTTTACCAAACAACGAAATTTTAGACTGGTCCAAATTGAAAGCATTTGCAGACGACAAAATAAATGTGACTGAAAATTTAAAATTTGTTTTTGGAAGGGTAGAAAACATTGTGGGAAAAAGAGAAAATGCTGGTTACCAGCATTTTCTCCTTTTCCTACAATGTTTTCAAAAGGCTTCTTTCTCAGGGTCATTAAAAGTGGGATTGTGTGGTAAAGGGTTAAAGAGCCTTTCACGACTATAGTTGCATTTGCAGCCAGTGTATATCAAGATCAGGCTGCACAAAACATGCAGCCTGATCTTTGATCTACACTGTCTGATTTGCTGAATCACTGTAGACAAAGGGAACCATGAAATTGCAATTATTTGTGTCGTATTTCTAGGATGAAAATGTCTGATAGGTTTATTCGGGACTCTAAGAGTTAATATTCCTCTAGAAGGAAAAGAAATTAAGATGACTTTTCAAAGTGACATCAGAGTGGTCTTAAGGCATGCACCAGTAGCAGTTAATTAGTGACATCAGAGTGGTCTTACGGCATGCACCAGTAGCAGTTAATTAGTGGTGTTTTTGAATCCTTTGTAACTTTTTACTTCATCATTGTGTTTTGCTGAAATTTGTAGCATGTATCAATGGAACATCCAATAATCAGTCAATAAATTTTGGTAGTAAACTGTCAATAAATAATTGAGTTATGGGAAAAGTTTTCATACTTTTTGGACATACTCTCGTATATGCTCCCCTCCCCCTTTGAAAATAGGGAGGGTTATGATAAGTGCAATGTCAAGGTTACTTTTGTCCGGAATATCTCCGAAAAATGGGCTGCACAGATCAAAGATCAGACCGCCTGTTTTGTGCAGTGTGATCTACATCTACACTGACACCAAAAACAGTATAATAGTAAAAAGTGCTTTAATTCTTTACCACACAATTCTGAGTTTTAATGACTTCAAAGAAGAAGGCTTTTGAAAACATTGTGGAAAAAGGAACAGATGCTGATAACCAGCAAAATCTTCTTTTCCCATAATGTTTTCTACCCTATCAAAAACAAAAATCATCATTTAAGCAAAATTTACTTTGTCGTTAACACTTTACCAAACAATGTTAGAGTTTTGATGACCCTGAGAAATAAGACTTTTGAAAACTTTGTAGGAAATCAAGGAAATGCTGGTGACTGGCATTTTCTCTCTTTTGTCACAATGTTTTCTAATCTTTCAGGAACAAACCCCACAATTTGAACTAATTTAACCCTTTACCACACAATGCCGCCTTTTAATGACCCTGGGAAAGAAGCTTTTTGAAAACATTGAGGGAAAAGGAGAAAATGCTGGTAACCAGCATTTTATTTTTTTTCCACAATGCTTTCTACCCTATCAAAGAAAAATTGGACCATTTGAGCCACACTGAAATTGTCATCTGCATATGCTTTCAGTTTGGACAAAGCTAAAAGTTTGTTGTGGTAAAAGGTTAATGTGTCATCTTTAAATGCTTTCAACTTTGTAAAATCTAGTCGACACTGGTAACCTTTTGTGGAAGCTTCTTTTTCCATTCACCTTTCTTTTTTAGAACACTTGATAGCAATCCATGGGTGTGTGATTGCGAGCACAAACAGATGATAAAAATGATCATTTCTAAAGTCGGTAAAGTGGATTGTTCGATTCCCGCTAACACCTCCATGCAGGTTTTTAACGAGAGCGAGCTATACTGCGTAAACAGCATAATAGGGCAGGATCCAAAACAACAAGAGGAAGGTAAATGTACTTATCTTTCGATTTAACCCTTTCCCAAACAAGCCCTGGTTTTCACGTGTCTGCAGGACAAGTCTTTTGAAAACACTGTGGGAAAAGGACAAATTGCTCATAATGAGCAATTTCTCCTTTTCCCACAGTGTTTTCTACCCTTTTGGAGAACTTTCTGTCATTTTCATCAAATTTAAAATTGTCGTCTGCAAACTCTTCCAATTTGGACCAGTCTAAAATTCATCTTTTGGGAAAGGGTTAATTGGAGACAAAATTAGTTTCAACCTGTGGATCAGATGTACTCATGTATAGTCATGAAGTGCATGCACTTGAAATTTGAATAATTTGGAGCCATGCTCTGGCAAAAGGGGGCTTAATGCATCCCCTTGATGCATGATAGCAAGCAAGTTATCACAGTATTACAGATCCATAAAATCCAGTTTGTCTAACAACTGAGCGAATCATGGGGTACACTGGTCCGTTGACATGCAGAAAATTGACCGATAGCAAAAAGTTTCGGCTCAGGTTTACCCCGCGTGGACTGTGCAGGCTGACCTAGGTCGATACTGTTTTGCAGATGCATTAAACCCCCTTTTCACAGACCCTGGCTGATCTATATTGGAATGTACTTTCAAAACAGTGGAATGAATAAGGTAATCGCTTACCAGTACAGTTATCCCAAGATCAAGGCACTGGTAGGTCGCTTTTTCATCAGAATCCAAAGATGAACGCAAAAAGGTAACAGTTATATGTAGATGTTTCAGGTCTATCCGAAAGATGGATATACATGTAGAAATGAGCCATGCTCTGGCAAAAGGGGCTTTGGTGCATCTCCGTGATGCGTTCATACCAAGTAAGTCATCACATCATCATGGATCCGTAAAATCCATTTTGTTCAACAATTGACTGGAACCGGAGGTAGAATGGTCCTTAGACATGAAGAAAATTTACCAATAGCAAAACATTTCAACCCAGGCCAGCCTGCTCAGGCTGACCTGGGTTGATGCTCTTACAGATGCATTAATTTCCCTTTTCACAGAGCATGGCACAAAAATAGAATTGATTTATTTAAGATTTGCTGTTTTTGAAAAAAAAAAAAAGTTGGAATTATTGTCATACCTCTCTCTGTTCTTGTTGACATCATTATGCAAAAACTTTGTAATGTACTCAAAAATCTGTTATTCCTGAAGAGATTTACACCATACTTGGGCTAGTTGTAAAATGTCAAACGGGGAACTATACCAGAAAGGAAAGGAACCTTTAACAATATTTTTGACACAGTTTTGCCACTTTTTCAACCTAAAATTTTCACTGAAAAATTAACTGCAGCCCAGGATTGGCATCAACATGGGATGCTCTTGTTCAACTTGCTGGACACATTATTCAGTATGATTTTTAACTCTTCCCCAAACGACAGAATTTTGAACTGGACCAAATTGAAAGCATTCGCAGACAACAAATTAAATGTTGCTAAGTGATAGGGTAGAAAACATTGTGGGAAAAGGAGAAAATGCTGGTTACCAGTATTTTCTCCTTTTCCCACAATGTTTTCAAAAGCTTTTTCTTTAAAGGTTGTTAAAAGTCGGGCTAATTGGCAACCAGCATTTTCTCCTTTTCTGACAAAGTTTTGTACCCTATCAAAGACAAGTTCCACAATTTGAGCCCCATTTATCTTCTGCAGATGCTTAGGAATGGACAAGTCTGAAATTTTGTTGTGTGGTAAAGGGTTACAGATTCAGAAAACATGATGGGAAAAGGAGCAACTGCTTTTAACACATTTTTTTAAAAAGAAGCCTTCTTTCTCTAGGTGGTTAAAACTCATGTTTGATTAATCCTTTCCCAGACGACAGAATTTTAGACTTCTCCAAGAAGAAAGCATTTGCAGACAACAAAAGAAATGTGGATCAAATGATGAACTTCGTCTTTTAACCCTGCAAGCCCGCGAACCAACTTAAGTTGTTTTTGCAGACAGTGTAGATCAAGATCAGACTGCATAGAATGTGCAGTCTGATATTAGATCTACACTGTCTGCTACTATGATGCATATTACGCTGAAATAGCAATAATTTGAGCTCTTTATCCTAATTAAAATGGACCATAATTATTAATTCAGCACTTTAAGGGTGAAAAAGCTTTTGAAAACATTGTGGGAGAAGGAGAAAATGCTGTGTACCAGCATTTTCTCCTTTACCCACAATATTTTCAAAAGCCTTGTTCCTCAGGGTTGTTTTAACTTCATTATGGTGTGGTTAAGATATAAAGGGTTTAGGACAGTGAGACTGACAACTTGCTTCTGCTGTAGGTAAACAAATACTTGAGCAATGCTCTGTGAAAAGGGGGCTTAATGCATCTGCAGAAAGTATCGACCCAGTACAGTCTGCGCCATCCGCGGGCTTACCTGGGCCAAAAACTTTCCGCTGTTGGTCAATTTTCTGTATGTCAGTGGACTGGTCCACCCCGTGATTCAGTCTTTTGTTAGACAAAAATAGACTTTATGGATCCATGATCATGTGATGACTTGCTTGGCAAAGTGCATAACGTAGATGCATTAAGCCCCCTTTTCCCAGAGCATGGCTCACTTTTTTGTGCCGAAAACAAGTGAGCAGCCATGTATCAAGTGTTAGACTTAATCCGTCCATATTTAAGAAACCATTCTACATTGCCTAATTATTCTAATTTTTAGCTTCACTGGCCGAAGGCCAGCGGGCTTGTGTCATGGCCCGGTGTCCTCCGTGCGTCCATACGTCCGTCCGTGCGTTAACTTTTATTTCAAACATCTTCTTCTCTGAAACTACCCATCCAAATTTCATGAAACTTCACAGAAATGATCCTGCCATGGTCCTCTTCAGAATTTCTTGAAAGAATTTGATTCCTTCAAAAACTCTGGTTGCCATGGCAACAAAACTGAAAAATATTAGAAATCTTTAAAACTTTTCTTGTCTGAAACCATAAGGCATAGGGCTACCAAATTTGGCATGTAGCTTTATGTAGTAGACCTCTATCAAGTTTCTTCAAAGTATAGCCCTGGGGTCAAAATTGGCTCTGCCCCAGGGGTCACAAGTTTTACATAGGCTTATATAGAGAAAACTTTAAAAATCTTCCTGTACCTAGCCATAAGGCCTAGAGCTACAAAATTTTGCATGTAGCTATATCTAGTTGGCCTCTACCAAGCAGGCCAAAATTTTAGCCCTGGGGTCAAAATTGGCCCCGCCGCAGGGGTCACAAGTTTTACATAGGCTTACATAGTGACAACTTAAGAAATCTTCCTGTTTTTTTTTTTTTTTTTTTTTTTTTTTTGAAATTAGCCTTGCATCAGGGGTCTTATGTTTTAAGAGGCTTCATATTGACAAAACTTGAAAATCACCTTATTTATAACCATACAGCATAGACTTGTATTATTTTGGCATGTGGCTTTATCTTGTGGACATCTACCAGGGTTCAAGTAATTATAGCTCTGGGATCAAAAATGGCTTTGCCCTGCGGGTCTCGACTTTCACATGTGCTTTTACAGAGAAAACTTTGTAAGTCTTCATTTTGAAACCATTTGGCTTAGAATTGAAATGCTTAGTATTTATGGTTAATTTTTATAAGCCAGTGGAGCGATACAGGGCTATCATGGCCCTCTTGTTAATTTAGAAAGTAACACATTTTCTGCTCGGATAAACTCCAATGTCAGAAATTGTGTTTCTTTCAAATTAACTCTTTACCACACAATCCCAACTTTTAACAACCCTAGAAAGGAAGCCTTTTGAAAACATTGTGGGAAAAGGAGAAAATGCTGGTAACCAGCATTATCTCCTTTTTCCAAATGTTTTCTACCCGTCCCATAACAAATTTGTAAGTCACATTTAATTTGTCGTCTGCAAATGCTTTAAATTTGGACTAGTCTAAAATTATGTCGTTTGGTAAAGAGTTAAGAAAAATGTCTGATAATGATGCTAAGATTGCAATTAATAACAGGCTAAAATATGAATCAGTAATAAAGAACTGGAGTAAGTCTCAAAAAGAGATGACATAGTTATCTTTCTTTGTAGAATCCGTGACCTATATAATCCTGGCTGTTGGCGGCACTATTGTGATCTTTTGTGTTCTTACCAGTCTTGTCTGCCTTTGGAGGAGAAGAAGAAATGAGTCGGCTGTATGATATTTGTTTTGTAAATTTGGACTACTCAATCACAAATTTGGGACCTCTTTAATGAGACAGTTTTGATCCCATTGGAGGCTCCACCTTTTCTCAATTTTAAGCTCTCATTTCCTTACACTACTATTCACATTCTTAACTTTTTCATCTAAAACTTTGAGTAGGCAGGGATTGCCCAGCCACTCAATATTATATTTTATGCACATTATCAGTTACACATAACCTTTCTTCATTTAAAGACTTCTGTATTATCAATTTAAGACTGTTCAAATCTTTTTTATCGCCATCTTAACATCATTATTCAAAACTTGTTTGAGTTGATAGGGATTGCCCTGTTGCTCAATTATATCTTTTATGCATACTAAGATCACACATAATCCTTCTTAAATCAACTCTTTTACTGTCAGCATGTCTTAAATCTTTTTAGCTAAAAAATCCGCCTTAATCGTTCCTTCAACACAGATATGCGCGTTAAATGACCAAAGCTGTCGATGCGAACAACATTCATTCATTCAATCACAAATTTACATGTTGTTACCCTTCCGAACTGAACATAGCTGAAGACAAGAAATTTGAAATTGGCAAAAATGGGCTGTTTATCTCAGATAGAATAGAAAATATTGTGGGAAAAGGAGAAAATGCTGGTGACCAGCATTTTCTCCTTTTCCCACAGTGTTTCCAAAAGCTTTCTATGTCCGGGTGATTGAAATCAGAATGGTGTGGTAAAGAGTTAACCCTTTACCACGCAATCCTGAGCTTTACTGACCCTGATGAAAAAGCCTCTTGAAAACATTGTTTGAAAAGGAGAAAATGCTGGTAACCAGTATTTTCTCCTTTTTCCACAATGTTTTCTGCCATATTAAATACAAATTCGTCCATTTGAGCCACATTAAAATTGTCGTCTGCAAATGCTTTCAATTTGGACATGCCTAAATTTTTGTTGTGTGGTAAAAAGTTAACTCCATCAGATGAAAAAGTTTTAGACTTAAGCCTTTACCACACAATTCCGACTTTTAAGGACCCTAAAAGAGAAGGCTTTTGAAAACATTGTGGGAAAAGGAGAAAATGCTGGTAACCAGCATTTTCTCCTTTTCCCATAATGTTTTCTACCCTGTCAAAGAAAAATTGCACCAGCTACATTGAAATTGTGGTCTGCAAATGCTTTCGATTTGGACAAGGCTAAAATTTTGTCGTCTGGTTATATCGTTAGAGTCATAATAATTGCCATATTTTTACATGGTATAAATAAAATTTCTTTCTATTTTGTAAACATGATTGTTTACATTTGGACTTTATTGGGACTTTAAATAACTCTTTACCGAACAACAAAATTTTAGAGTTGTCTAAATTGACAGCATGGCAGCTAACAAATCAATGTGGCTCAAATGTAGAGTATTCTTCTTGAAAGGTTAGAAAACAGTGTGGGAAAAGGAGAAAATGCTGGTTTCCAGCTACCGGCATTTTCTCTTTTTCCTACAATATTTTCCGAAGGCTATTTTCTCAGGGTCGTAAAAACTCAGGATTGTTTGACAAACAGATAATCCTTGACAGAATGCTGCAAAACAATAATTTCCCAACATTAACCTGTTACCACACAATCCCGACTTTTAACGACCCTGAGAAAGAAAGCTTTTGAAAACATTGTAAGAAAAGGAGGAAATGCTGGTAACCAGCATTTTCTCTTTTTCCTACAATGTTTTCTAGCCTACCCATAGCAATTTTCAATTTTTAAGTGGCATTTATTTTGTCGTCTGCAAATGCTTCCAATTTGAACAAGACTAAAATTTTGTCGTTTGGTAAAGAGTTAACATAGTTTGAGAGCATTATTCTCTAGACATCAATCAGGGTCCGTATTCACCAAACATTCTTAAGAACTGTTCTTTGTCTTATTCTCCAAGATTTTCCAGATTTGAAAGTAACACAACTTCCGATTGGCTAAACCATTTGGTTTAGCCAATCAGAAGGTGTGTTACTTTCAAACTCAGAAAATTCTGGAGAATAAGTCTAAGAACAGTTCATAAGAATGGTTGGTGAATACAGACCCAGGAGTGCATATACATGTATTCATAATTCACTGAATTTATACAGAGTAAAGAAAGTTCTTAAAACCTAATATGAGCAATTTTTCCATCTGTCTCATTCTTTTTAAGAGTTATTTAATTTTACACTATACCACACAATCCCGACTTTTAACGACCCTGAGTAAGAAGCCTTTTGAAAACATTGTGGGAAGAGGAGAAAATGCTGGTAACCAGCATTTTCTCCTTTTCCCACAATGTTTTCTACCCAATCAAAGAGAAATGCAATCATTCCAGCCACATTGAAATTGTCGTTTGCAAATGCTTTCAATTTGGATGGATCTAAGATTTTGTTGTGTGGTAAAGGGTTGAGATATGGATTGTAATGGATCAACTTCTGTGTATTAGGGTGACGAGAGCCCGATGTCCATCACACCTGTCCAGCTGTCCCCATGTGGAATGGTGCCCAATTCAAACTACAGCCGATTGTTCTCAAACAGCTCAACAGTATCAGCTTCCAGCACAACCTATGTGGTAAGACAATTTAACTCTTTACTGAATGGTAATTATTCAGATTTGTCCAGACGGAAAACCTTTGCAGATGACAAATCAAATGTGGCCTGAATGATGAATTTGTCTCTGAAAGGGTTAAAAACATTGATGGAAAAGGATGAAATGCTGGTTATCTGCATTTTCTGCTTTTCTTAAATGTTTTCAAATGACTTCTGTCGGGTGGTTAAAACTTTGGATTGTGTGGTAAAGGGTTAATTATGTATTAAAAAACATCTTACGAACATGAAAGTTTTTTAACAAATGCATAGCTCAAATACAAGCCGCCCCGGCTGGGATTCGAACGCGTGCGGCAAATATCCTCGTTTATTGAGGCTTAAAAGACCAATACACTAAGCCCTGAGCTAAAGAGAATTCTCCCTAATGCAGTTGTCAGATATTGATTTTCTACGGGAAGAAGCAATGCTGTAAGGAAGGAGTGATCTCCTGTAACACATGTCGTCTTAAGTCATCATTTGGTGACAGAAAGCCTTATTAGGCAGTAAGTCTATTAATTAGACAGCAAATAGCTCAATGGCCAATAAAGGGCAATCTTATAGACAACAAATGGCTCACTGACCAATCCTGGACAAGCCCCCATCTTACGAACATGAAAGTTCGCAACAAATGCATAGCTCAAATACAAGCCGCCCTGGCTGGGATTCGTACCTGTGCTGCAAATATCCTCATTTATTGAGGCTTAAAAGACCAATACACTAACCCCTGAGCTAAAGAGAATTCTCCCTAACCAGTTGTCAGATATTGATTTTATATGGGAAGAAGCTATGCTGTAAGGAAGGAGTGATCTCTGGTAACAAACGAAATTTAGACTCTTTGATATTGAAAGCTTTTGCAGACTGCATATTAAATTTTCCTCATTATTTTGGGATTTGCTGTTGGAAGGGAAGAAACAGTGAAAAACAGTAAAAACCTAGGGGCCCATGAGGGCCTGAATCGCTCTCCTGGCAGTGATTTTGCTCATTTTCTAGCATACATCATGAAGTCATGATGCAAACAGAAAAAAAGATAAATGAGCACACAAAAAATGGGGGGGGGGGTTGCGAATGGGCTTGAACCTGCTGAGTTGAGTAAACAAGACTGGTCATCAAGTGGCTGCATTTCCTAAACTGATAGCTGGATTCCCTTCATTTTCAATAGGGTTCAATCCCTTGATAATACAAATAATCTTTGAAAGTTTCAAAAGAATTGGATAAAAAAAAAATACAAAACTTTATCATGTTACCAAGAAATTAAAATTTTATACTTTAAATGGCTACTTTTCCCTTACTAATTGTCAAACTCAGTACTGTATGATAAAGGGTTAAGCAGTTTTAGACCTGTGCAGTCCACTGAATGTTTTGCAGAATAAATCAATGTTGAAAGTTGGAAAGTTGCTCGGGCGTGGTGCTTTTGGCGAAGTGTATGAAGGGTTCTCTGGTGACGTGGAAGATGGAAACAAAATGGTGGCCATCAAGATGATAAGAGGTTTGTTCTATGGGCACTCGGGCTCAATTTGTCTGTTTGTATTGGAGTTTAACACAGTTTTAACAGCTTAAGTCAAATCACGGCAGTCACTGTTTCCTGGCTTTGTAACACCGGTACTGTTACACTTTCTTTCCAAGCCACTGACTACTTTTCTCACATGCATCAGAGGTGAGAGGCGAAAAATCACCGGGAAGTAAGCTTGCTTCAACTGGATTTCAAACCCACAACCACCAGGTAACGAGTCAGATACACTAACCACTTAGCTGCCCGGCTGAGATCTCGAACTCAAAAGCGAGTAAGAAGATGTATAACCCGAACAGCTAATTTCATATCCAAACAATCCTGTGTTTTAACCCTTTCCCAAACGACGAATTTTGGACTGGTCCAAATTGAAAGAGTTTGCAGATGGCAATTTTAATTTGATGAAAATGGCAGAAAGTTCTCGAAAAGGGTAGAAAACACTGTGGGAAAAGGAGAAATTGCTCGTAACGAGCAATTTCTCCTTTTCCCACAGTGTTTTCAAAAGACTTGTACTGCAGACAACCAGGGCTTGTTTGGGAAAGGGTTAAGGACCTTAAAGTAAAAGATTTTTGAAAACATTTATGGACATGGAAAAAGGGAGTAAACAGTATTTTCTTTGTTACCCACATGTTTTCTGTCATACCAAAAATAAACCAAATCATTTGAGCCACATTTAATATGTCATCTGCTGACACTTTTACCCTTAACCCTTTCCCAAACAAGCCCTGGTTTTCACGTGTCTGCAGTACAAGTCTTTTGAAAACACTGGGAAAAGGAGAAATTGCTCGTAACGAGCAATTTCTCCTTTTCCCACAGTGTTTTCTACCCTTTTTGAGACCTTTCTGCCATTTTCATCACATTTAAAATTGTCGTCTGCAAACTCTTTCAATTTGGACCAGTCCAAAATTTGCCGTTTGGGAAAGGGTTAAAGCACCTTTCACAACTAAATTTGCCTTTGCAGCCAGTGTAGATCAAGATCAGACTCCACAAAATGTGCAGTACAATCTTTTATCTACACTGTCTTCTTTCCTGAGATATTCTGGACAAAAGCAACTTTGAAATTGCAGGTTTTTGAGTCTTCTTTCTAGACTGAAAGTATCTGGTTTTTTTTTGGCACTTTAACCCTTTCCCAAACAAGCCCTGGTTTTCACGTGTCTGCAGTACAAGTCTTTTGAAAACACTGTGGGAAAAGGAGAAATTGCTCATAACAAGCAATTTCTCCTTTTCCTACAGTGTTTTCTACCCTTTTGGAGAACTTTCTGTCATTTTCATGGAATTTAAAATCGTCGTCTGCAAACTCTTTGAATTTGGACCAGTCTAAAATTTGTCGTTTGGTAAAGGGTTAAGGCTTAATAAAGAAAAGTTACAAATTTTGTTGTTGGTAAAGGCACAGTTTAGAATCACATTGTTTTGGTTTTGATATACGTCCCAGGCAAGGGTTAAATTTTGATGATATGCTAAGGTAAATTTCTTGTCTGCCTTTAGTGCATAATTTTAGTGATGGATCTATGCATCAGTCCAGCAAACTTATGTTCAGACTGAATGACACCATGATGGTGTCATAAAGATTCACAGCCCTTGCAAACAGCTTGGCAGTGAATTTTAAACTTTGAGAGTAGAAACCAAAAATGTTATCGGGTGTTTGGCAAGAGTACAAATTTTTATGAAACCAACATGGCATCGTTAAATCCAGACACAGGTTCACAGGAATATGGCATCACCTGACCATGTGATCTGTCCAAGTTTTGGTCATCTTCCTTCCGATCCACATTTCTATTCCCAATTGAATAAGTGCAGTGTGCAAGATCTGTTGCTCTGTTTTAAGTATTTTTAGCTCACCTGAGCACAAAGTGCTCAGGATGAGCTATTGTGATCACTCACCGTCCGTCGGCGTCCGTCGTCCGTCCGTCCGTCCGTTGTCCGTCCGTCCACATTTTTTTGTTTACGCTCTAGCATCTACAGATATTAACCAATCAGCACCAAACTTGGTCAAAATGTATATAACCATAAGATCTCGGATGAGTTCGATTATGGGTGTAATCGGACCAGAACAACTGGAGTTATTTGCCCTTGAATTAGAAAAATTGCTATATTTGACTTTGTTTACACTCTAGCATCTACAAATAATAACCAATCAGCACCAAACTTGGTCAAAATGTATATGACCATAAGATCTCGGATGAGTTCGATTATGGGTGTAATCGGACCAGAACGACTGGAGTTATTTGCCCTTGAATTAGAAAAAATGCTATGTTTGACTTTGTTTACACTCTAGCATCTACAAATATTAACCAATCAGCACCAAACTTGGTCAAAATGTATATGACCATAAGATCTCGGATGAGTTCGATTATGGGTGTAATCGGACCAGAACGACTGGAGTTATTTGCCCTTGAATTAAAAAAAATGCTATATTTGACTTTGTTTACACTCTAGCATCTACAAATAATAACCAATCAGCACCAAACTTGGTCAAAATATATATGACCATAAGATCTCGAATGAGTTTGATTGTAGGTCTAATAGGACCAGTTATTGCTGTGTCATGGAAAAAGGGGGCTTGACATATATTTTCATTGTGGACCAATATCTCTTTAACTACAGGACAAAATGTCATGAAACTTCATCCTCTTATTGTTTATTGCAAGCCACAGACAATAGTTATTTGTTTTTATTTCATGAAACGCCATGTCATGAAAAAAGGGGGCTAAATGTTTAATTTCGTCATGGACCAATGACCATCTGTTTGGCCATCTTTCAGTACAGATATCTTCTAAAATCCTTGACAAAAATTAATAGAAATTCATGCAGGTGTTGCTAATGATCTCTGCTGATATTTATTGTTTTTTTTTTTTTTTTTTTTTTCCTTTTTGATATCAAATACTGTCTCATAGGAAAAAGGGGCTTCATGTATATTTCTGTTAAGGATCAATATACATGTATCTTCAACTCAAAATCCTGGACAAAAATTTGTGAAACTTCATACATGTGTTCCTTATGATAGTCCGCCAATATCATTAGTTTAGCTTTTTAGCTCACCTGAGCACTGTCCGTTGTCCGTCCGTCCGTGAACAATTGCTTAAAAAATCTTCTCCTCTGAAACCGCCCAACAGATTTCAATGAAACTTCACAGAAATGATCCTTAGGTGATGCACTTTCAGAATACTTCAAAGATTTGAATTCCATGAAGAACTCTGGTTGCCATGGCAACCGAGAGAAAAAACTTTAAAAATCTTCTTGTCCCAAACCGTAAGGGCTAGAGCTTTCATATTTGGCATGTAGCATCATCTAATAGCCCTCTACCAAATACTTCAAATTATGGCGCTGTTCTTGAAATTGGCCCTATGTTGTGGGTTCTCGGATTTCACATAGAGATGAAAGAGGGAAATCTTTAAAAATCTTCTTGTTTACACTCTAGCATCTACAAATATTGACCAGTCAGTACCAAACTTGGCCACAATGTATATGCCCATAAGGTCTCGGATGAGTTCGATTTTGGATCAAATCCAATCAGAACATCAGGAGTTATTTGCCCTTGAATTTGCAAAAATTACTGAATCTGACTTTGTTTACACTCTAGCATCTACAAATATTACTCAATCAGCACCAAACATTGTCAAAGTGTGTGTGATCATAAGATCTCAGATTAGTTCAATTATGGATCTAATCGGACCAGAACTGTCTGAGTTGTCTGCCCTTGAATTAGAAAATTTGCCATATTTGACTTTGTTTACACTCTAGCATCTGCAAATATTGACCAATCATTACCAAACTTGGTCAAAATATATATTCCCATAAGGTCTCGGAAGAGTTCAGTTATGGGTCAAATTGAACCAGAACACCCTTGAATTGGACAAAATTTCCATATTTGACTTTGTTTACACTCTGGCATCTACAAATATATACCAATCAGTACCAAACTTGGTAAAAATTTATATGACCATAAGATCTTGGATGGGTTTTGAGTATGGGTCATATTAGACCCAAACAACATGAGTTATTTGCCCTTCAATTAGAGTTGCTGTATTTGACTTGGTTTACTCTGTAGCATCTACATGTATATATAATGCAAACTGAAAAATCTTTATGTTTAAACCCAAAATGCCTAGAGCTATGATACTTTGCATGAAGCATCACCTTGTGGACCTCAAGAAATTTTGCACACAAGATGCCCCTGGGATCATTACAGGTCCAGCCGCGGGGCTTAGACGTTTGTACTTAGGTATCTTTCGTGCAATTATAAGAAAATTTTGTGGGTAACCAAAGGCCTAGACCTCAGTTAAAGTTGTGAGTTGTCTCTCTTTCATAATCATTTGGCCTTGAACTTCAGTATTTGGTATTTATCTTCATTGTTAACCTGTACTGCTTAGTACTCAGGTGAGCGATATAGGACCATCATGGTCCTCTTGTTGGAGTTATCTCTGTGTTATTTTGGGTTTGGAAAATGGAAGTTATTCATTGACAATGCACCAGGTGAGGGTATTTGTCCACCTGCAACAGTTCTAGTTTCCTTTTCCACAATGTTTTCTACCCTTTCAAAGATGAATTTCAATTTTTGAGTGAGGTTTAAAATTTTTTAATGTTTTCAATTTAGACAAGCCTGAATTTTGTTGTCTGCTATAGATTTAACTCTTTGCCAAGCAACAAAATTTCAGACACATCGCTATTCAAATGATTTGCAGACAACAAATCAAATTTGGCTCAAAGGCGCTGATTTAACTTGGAAAGGATAGAAAACATTTTAGAACAAGGGGAAAATGCTGCTTATCATCATTTTCCCCTTTTTCCACAATGTTTTCAAAGGCCTTCTGTCATTAGGGTGGTTAAAACTTGGGATCGTTCGGTAAAGAGTTAACTCTTTACCACAGGACAAAATTTTAGACTGGTCCAAATTGAAAGCAATTGCAGACGACAAATTAAATGTGACTCAAAAATTGAAATTTGTTATGGGAAAGGTAGAAAACATTGTGGGAAAAGGAGAAAATGCTGGTTACCAGCATTTTCTCGTTGTCCCACAATGTTTTCAAAAGGCTTCTTTCTCAGGGTCATTAAAAGTCGGGATTGTCTGGTAAAAAGTTAAATGCTTTGATTTGTCTTTGAAAGGATAGAAAACATTTTAGAACAAGATTAAACTGCTGCTTATCATCATTTCCCCTTTTTTCACAATGTTTTCAAAGGCCTTCTTTCTTTAGGGTCATTAAAACTCGCGATTGTTCTATAAAGAGTTAAGTCCCTTTTCATGCTTTACCTATTTTCATTGCACAGAAACTTCCAGCTTACAGGATTATGAAGCACTGGAACACGAGTTCAAACAGCTGACACAGATAGATAAACATTCCTATATCATTCAGGTCTTCAGCATTGGGAAAATTGATGGTAAGTTTCTGGTGTTTTTAGCTCACCTGAGCACAAAGTGCAGAAGGTGAGCTTTTGTGATCGTGCTGTGTCTGGCGTCCATCGTGCATCATCCGTCATCCGTTGTTCAGTCGTCAACATTTACCTTGTGTGCACTCTAGAGGCCACATTTTCAGCCAGATCATTATGAAACTTGGTCAGAAAATCAATGATAAGTTTTTTAATGTTTTTTTTTTTCCTCATCAAAATTGAAAGAAAGGATGGAAAAAAAAAAAACAGGAAAGATAATGATAAAAACTGAAAGATTTGAAGAAAAATATCCTGACATGGTTACCGCACAATCCCGAGTTTTAATGACACTGGGAAATTAGACTCTTGAAAACAGTATGGGAAAAGGAGAAAATGCTGGTAACCAGCATTTTCTTCTTTTCTCACAGTGTTTTCTAACCTTTCGGAAACAAGTCTAATCAATTGAGCCACAATTTATTTGTCGTCTGCAAATGCTTTCAATTTGGACCAAATCTTGTGTGGTAAAGATTTAAGGAATCAAAGCGGAAAAAAGGTTGTTTTCTTGTAAATAGATTAACCCTTTACCACACAATTCTGAGTCTTATCAACCTTGACAAAAAAGGCCTTTGAACGCCTTGTAGATAAAGCAAAGCAGAAAAGAAGTTGTTTTCTTGTAAATGGAATAACCGTTTTCCACAAAATGGCAACTTTTAATGACCTGGAGGAGAAAGGCCTTTGAAAATATTGTAAGAAATGTTTTATACTCTTTCTATGACAAGTCCCATCATTTCAGCCATGTGTAATTTTTCGTCTGTAATGGCAGTCAATTTCGGACAAGGCAAAATTTTTGACATCTGGTAAATTGTGAAGCATTAGAATACATGTATTATGAATAAGAAATATCTTTAAAAAAAAAGACAAATGACATAAATTTGCCATCAAATAGGCAGGGGCTCTTACAATAAACATGTCTAAATTTTTACCAATGTCACAAATTTCTATTCATTCATTTGTTATTCACGAATTTCTATTCATTCATTTGTTATCAGTACCAAAAGTAGGTCAAAAGCCAGCACATTTCGGCTACGCCAAAAAAAAGTATGTTAGTAAATGTTTTCCTAGACTTTTTACAAGTGATCAGTCATATGCTTTCTGAAAGAACACTGTAACAGACAATTTTGACAGCCTCTGTTTGAAATACATGTATGTATAATTAATATGAATTAACTTTTTACAAAACAACAAAATTTTAGAATGGTCCAAATTGAAAGCATTTGCAGAGGACAAAATAAATGGGACTGAAAAAATTGAAATTTGTTATGAGTAGGTTAGAAAACAATGTGGGAAAAGGAGAAAATGCTGGTTACCAGCATTTTCTCCTTTTCCAACAATGTTTTCAAAAGGCTTCTTTTACAGGGTCGTTAAAAGTCGGGATTGTGTGGTAAAAGGGTTAACTGTTTTTCTTTGATAATTCCACGTATTAATGAACCTGAGAAAACATTGTTAAAAAGGAAAGAATGCTGGTAACCAGGATTTTCTCCTTTTCCTACAACGTTTCCTGTCCTATCAAAGACATAGGAGCCACATTTAATCTATGATCTGCAAATGATTTAGACAAGTCCAAAATTTTGTTGTATGGTATCTTTAGAGTTAACCCTTTACCAAACAGTCCTGTGTTTTGATGACCCTGAGGAAGAAGCCTTTTGAAAACATTGCGGGAAAAAGAGAAAATGCTGGTAATCAGCATTTTCTCCTTTTCCCACAATGTTTTCAACCCTTTCAAAGAAAAATTGCACTGTTTGAGCCACATACAAATTGTCATCTGCAAATGCTCTCAATTTTCTGACAAGGCTAAAATTTTGTTGTCTGGTAAAGGTTTTACCCTTTACAAGATACTCCACGGTTCTACCAACCCTGAAGGAAAGGCTTTTCTCCCAAAAATAAAAATCATCATGTGGGCTAGTTTTAATTTGTTGTCCGTAAATACTTTCCATTTTGATGTGCCAAGAATTTTTGTTTGTCTCCTAAAAGATTAACCCCTAGAGCACCGAATAAACCCAACAGAAATTTTTATCCTGGAAATACAACTCAAATAATTGAAATAAAGCGGTTGCTTTTGTCTACTGAATAAAGGGGACAGTGTAGATCAGAGATCAGGTTGCACATTTTATCCTGTCACCTCTTATAAATTCCGTTGTATAACAGGGGGTCATATAAACTTGGTGATATACGGTCACTTGACCACGTGACTAGGTTTATTATGTCATTTGGTCACGTGATCAAGGTTTATTAGGCTAGTTGGTCATGTGACCAGCCGGAACTCCTTTTTTAGGTGCCGGTACACGAAATCAATATTTCAAAGTAAAATTATCGCTTAAAATTCGATGCACATGTTGACTTTTCTTATTATTTAAAATAAAACTGAATTCTTCTGAGGGTTTACGTCACGTTTATGACGTAGTCAGTATCATTCATGAGGTCATTATTACAGCTGCATACCAAAAGCGCCATACAGTTCGCCATACAAGTGTGTGTTTTTTTTTTTTGTTTTTTTTCATAGTGCGAAAGATGTCAATACGTGCCTTAATTTTGAGCGAAATATTCTATCTAGTTGGATTTATGTTTGTAAATGTGAAACAGGATAAACAGAATAGTGTTGTGGATTGGAAAATTTGAAGAATAGACTGTAGATAGTGTCTTTGATCCCAGAAAATTTTGTCAGGCTCGGCTCGGGAATTTTATGGTATCAGTACCGTAAGATATTGAATAAAAAGTACGGTCTTTGTATCATGTTTGTTGGCTTTTTTTTTTGTTTTGTTTTGTTTTGTTCATTTACATTACGTGTCAGGATAAATAGAATAGATGGTTGGTGTCTTGGATGGTTTAAGTTTATCGGGCTCCTGAAATTATCTAGTTCGCCTTTGGCTCACCAGATAAATTCCTCCGCCTTGCCCGATAAACTTAACCCATCCAAGACACCAACCATCTATTCTCTATTTATGCAGCCTGATCTTGATCTACATTGGCCACAAAGGCAAGTGTAGTAGTGAAAGGTGCTATAAGGGTTAATATGTCAAATAATTGTGACAAATAGAGAATTTGCTTGTCACAAGCAGTTTTATCTTTGCCTAAAGGAATTTGAAAAAAGCCTTTTACAAGCTCCAAGAACTTATCTGCAAATGGTTATGTACCTGTTGACAAGTAGTTATTGGAATCTAACTGAACTGTACTGTATCAGAGCTCCAGATAGAGGGAGTGAATTTGATTATAGAACTGAAAATATTAATTATTCTCAACTAAACCCTATGTTATGGGTACTCATTAAAATTGTCTCATCGAGACGGTTTTAATGAGTGCCCACAACATAGGTTTTGGAAGAGAAATAATGGATTTAGAATGCCATCACTCCCTCTTACCTGGAGCTCTGCTGTATGACTGGCAGGTTCCTATGTGATGGTCATGGAGATGGCTGAATATGGAGACTTACTCACGTATCTACGTAAAATGTATGAGAGAGAAGATCATGTTATCAACAGCCTAGATAGCTCCAAAGAGAAATATTACCTTTTGAATGACCAGCCTCGTCTATTCTCCTTCATGTGGAATGTTGCAAAAGGCATGGAGTATTTGTCACGTCTAAAGGTATGAAAAATAATGGTCTGGGTCCGTATTCACCAACCATTCTTACGAACATTCTTAGTCTTATTCTTCAAGATTTTCTAGATTTGAAAGTAACACAACTTCTGATTGGCTAAACCACATGATTTAGCCAATCAGAAGTTGTGTTACTTTCAAATGTAGAAAATTCTGGAGAATAAGACTAAGAACATTCTATTCTCCTTCATGTGGAATGTTGCTAAAGGCATGGAGTATCTGTCATGTCTAAAGGTATAAAAAGAAATTGTCCAATTTTCATTGGCTTCTTGTCTCAGATAGATTGCTTGTAAGGTTGGCAGTTTTCAAAGAAAACATAAGGTGTTCTCATAGCCCTGTCATTGATACCTGCCTCTGCTTTGTCACTGTATGAAAAATTTTAACATTTTTAGCTCAGCTGTTTTCAAAGAAAACATCGAAGTATTTTCTTATCCTTGGTGTCCTCATTGGTGTCTGGGTCTTCGTCGTTGTATGAAAACTTTGACATTTTGTAATATCTCTGTTATTTCTGAAGATATTTGCTTCAAACTTGGACAAGTTTTCAACTGTTGAAAGGGGAACCTATACAATAAGGGCAGATATCCATCAAAGTATTTTGACATAGTTATGCCCCTTTTTCAACTTAGAATTTTCACTGAAAGTCAAACAACTGCAGCCGAGCATTGGCACCCACATGTGGTGCTCTTGTTTTATCATGTCTCTGTCATTGCTAAGGGTAATTTATCCAAACTTGGGATAGCTGTTACCTGTTAAAACAAGAACCCATGCTGGAGGGGCAGGTAACTCAAATATTTTTCACATAATTATTCCCCTTTTATATCTGGAATTTTCATTATGGAAAAAAGAGAAAATGACGGGGTGATATTTTTGTCCATAGGGATTTAAAAACGTAGACTATATGGTTGAATATCAAATTATTGCCAAATAAATATTACCTTTTCCACCCCGTCATTAGGCAGCTTTTAAGAACATTGTGGTATAAGGACACTTCCAATGCAGGCTGATCTCTATCTGAACAGTCTACAAAAGCAGCTGTAACATTCTAGCCTTCCAAGAGAGCGGGTTTGTATACATGTATTTTGTCAATGCAGATTCTGCATCGAGATTTGGCTGCCAGAAATATCTTGCTGTGCAGTGGACCTGTAGCCAAGATTGCAGACTTTGGTTTATCGCGTGATCTTTATGAATCAGGCTACTACTACCAAGATTCTCAGGTAAGAGGATACTATGTTGACAAGATAATGATGATGATAAACACTTTATACCTTACCACATAATCCCAAGTTTTAACAACCCAGATAAAGGAAGCTTTTTAAAACATTGCCGGGAAAGAAAATGCTGGTAACCAGTATTTTCTCCTATCCCATGATATTTTCTACTTAGTTTTAGGCAAGATTCATCATTTGAGCCACCTTAGATTTGTCGTCTGCAATTGCTTTGAATTTGGACATGTCAGAATTTTGTCTCATGGTATAAAGAGTTAATGATACTAGAAATAAAATTTGTTCTAGAAGTTTCACCAAGTTATCTCCCTTTTTTTTTTACTAAATTAAATAGAAGTCCTTTTAACTCTTACCAAACGACAACATTTTGGATATTTCCAAATTAAATGAATTTGGAGACGACAAAATAGATGTGACTCAAAAGCTGAAATTTGTTTTGGGAAAGATGGAAAACATCA
Source organism: Tridacna gigas (assembly GCA_945859785.2). Classification (NCBI taxonomy): domain Eukaryota; kingdom Metazoa; phylum Mollusca; class Bivalvia; order Cardiida; family Cardiidae; genus Tridacna; species Tridacna gigas. The sequence continues at coordinate 34,874,764 of OX244044.2, forward strand.
TAGGAAAAGGAGAATATGCTGGTTACCAGCATTTTCTCCTTTTCCCACAATGTTTTTTAAAGTCCTCTTTCCCAACGCTGTTAAAAGTCGAGATTGTGTGGTAAAGGGTTAAGTAAATAGAAATCGTTATAAAAGATAGATAAAAGTTACTGTCATACAAATTTAATGCAAATGCATACCCACATGTGACATTTTTATTGGAACATCAAAAGAAAAATAGTGATTGCTCGTTACAAGTGATGGCTCCACTTTTCATCAGGTATTCTGTGTCGTTTACAACAAAAACTTTCCTTTCCTGAATACAGTCAGGCCTTCTCTAAAGATAATCTGTACCAAGCAACCAACTACTTTTAGAAACAACTGTGAAGGTTATGCACTGCTTTGTAACTTGTACTGAAAGACCCCCTGTAGTAGGACATAGTTTTTTCATGGTTCTCTTTGGTGATCTTTGAATACAGGTTTTACTGCACCTCTGTTCTTGCTGGTTGCTGACATAAAAATATAGCCTGCGTAGGTTCAAGTTAAGGTCATGCATGGGTTTTGCTATTAAATAGCAAAGGTTTAGAAATAAAAATATTTCATTGAATAAATGAACAGAGAGAAAGCAATTATAATTTTTCTTAACTTTTTCTTAACTCTTTGCCAGGCGATCAAATTTAAGGATAGTCCAAATTGAAGCATTTGCTGACAATATATGTACTGTGTCTCATATGATGGCACTAGTCTTTAAAAGGATAGGAAACATTGTGGGAAAAGGAGAAAATGTTGGTTATCAACATTTTGTCCTTTTCCCACAATGTTTTCAAAAGCCCTTTTCACCAGGGTTTGTAAAACCTGGGATTGTGTGGTAAACAGTTAATTCCAACTGCTGTTTTTTTTTTTAAGGTTCATTCTATTTTTATGGGTCTTTTTGGCAAATTTTTACCAAAGGGAGGCAATTCCTTACCACTTTTGTAATGGAAAAAGTGTTTTTTTTACTTCTAAATGTTAATTTGCAGCAAAACTCAAAAATGTGGCTCGATTCAAGACACCAGCAGCCAAAAGAAGTAAACAATTTGAGAGTCAAAAGGCATATCTACAAATTTAATTTATACCATTGAATCCTGTACCACACAATCCTGACTTTTAACAACCTTCAGAAAAATGGCTTTTGAAAATATTGTGGGAAAAGGAAAAAATGCTTGTTAACAGCATTTTTTCCTTTTCTCACAATGTTGTCTACCCTTCCCAAAACAAATTTCGATTTTTCAGTCACATTTATTTTGTTGTCTGCAAATGCTTTCAATTTGGACTAGTCTAAAATTTTGTTGTTTGGTAAAGAGTTAGAAGCACGAGTCTCACAGTGTTTCACTACTGCCTACACCAACGTTCCAGTGGCCAGCAGGAAAATGTATTGTAAAACCATAGGCCACTGAAATTCCATTGGTCTATCACGGGATAACGAAACTTTCCTTAGCAGACACAGTTACTATAAATAGCACATTGGCGACTGCCTCTATACCGTATATAGTAGGACAAGGTGTGCGACAAAATCGAAGAAAATAATTACCCCTCTCCCCTTTCAGAGCTAATATTTAACTGATAACAGAAAACTATACCTAGTTACCATTGCAGATGGGTACACAAATGATTTTTCATGTGTATGCTGAACTTCAAAAGTTCCAAATGGCTCTTGCGATCAAGCAATACTTCTGATCTAAAGAAAATTAAAAAGCTTCCTCATTTTCTGGATCGCCATGCGTAGACATCACACAGTTTATCATCCTTCAGCGAACTATAAATAAGATGTTTTTTTCAAACAAAGATCTAAATTTTTTTGTTGATATATTGATGAAAGTATTAAATTAGTATTTTGTCTGTTATAATTTATCTTTTCATCTAATCCAGTTTCACGGTTTTCATCTTCCATTTTGCATATTTTCAAACGCGTATTTACTGTTTATTTGTAAAAAATTTTGGCGTATCTTTTCATGTGAGTTATAACTCGCTGCTTCATAATGAATTGTGTGACGTCAGCGCATGGCGATCCGGAAAATATAGACGCTTTGTACAATTTTTTAGATCAGAGCTATTACTTGATTGCAAGAGCCATTTGAAAATTTTGAAGGTCAGGGTACACAAGAAAAATCATTCCTGGACCCATCTGCAACGGTAACTAGGTTTATTTTTCCGTTTTTGACTAAATATTATCTCTGAATGGGGACGGGGATCAAATTTTCTTCGATTTCATTGCACACTTTGTTTTATTATATAGAATATAGAGGCAGTCGCCAGTGTGCTATTTATAGTAAGGGTGTAAATGACAATTTGAGTGTTTCATGATATACAGACGATACACTAATCTGCAAAAGTGTTCGATGATTGACCAAGAAAATATATCCATACTTTTAAATGGTGTGAATTAAATTTGTCTGCAATTTGATCCCTGAATTGGGTACATTTTGTAGCTAGTGGGCTTTTAATTTTATGTAATTTTTGTGGCATTTGTCAAAGACAATGCCACTATGAGTTCAATACAGCATTTTGAAAATCGTAGTTTGTGCAAAAGCAAAGAAATTAAACCCAATGAAACTCAATTTTTCTGAGACAAAGAAATGTTTTGATTGCACTCAGATATGAAATTGAAAATGGCGTATTGAAACAAATTGGACTAGGCCTTCGATCATGGATATACTTCTTTTTTTATCAAAAATAGTTTGATCTGCTATGGCCTTCTATTGGTGTAATGATACACACAATCTTTGTTTGCTGACTGCCGGATTCCATGCTTGTTCATCCCAAAAGCAGTTCCTTCCTTGCATTATGTGTCCGTGGACTTGTTTCGCCTGGTCTTGTTCATCCCACAAGATTGCACTCTAATCTCATTTGATTGTGCATGACTATATATAGGTTGACTTTCCAGCAAATATTTTGAAACTAGTTCTGCTGTTTATTTTTCAAATTATTAATTCCACACAATGGCTGTCTTGACAAATGCCACACCAGTGCTTTCAGCACTTTGATTTAAATTTTTAATTACATCAAATTCCCATCACCCATACATAACCTTAATACATAAGCAATTAATCTCCACTTATTTATCTGTTTGATTAACCCTTTACTACACGGTCCCAACTTTTAACAACCCCAAGGAAGAAGGCTTTTGAAAACATTGTGGGAAAAGGAGAAAATACTGGTAACCAGTATTTTCTCCTTTTCCCACAATGTTTCCTAATCTATCAAGGGCAGATTTCATCATTTGGGCTACCTTTTATTTGTTGTCTGCAAATGCTTTCAATTTGGACCAGTCTAAAACTTTGTCGTTTGGTAAATGGTTAAGCAGAGACAATATTAACCCTTAGAGCACAAAATAAACTCAACGAACATTTTCATTCTAGAAATAAGACCCTTTAACCCTTTACCATACAATGATGCCTTTTAACGTCCCTAGGAAATAAGCCTTTTGAAAACATTGTGGGAAAAGGAGAAAATGCTGGTAACCAGCATTTTCTCCTTTTCCCACAATGTTTTCCACCCATCAAAGAGAAATTGCACAGTTTTAGCCACACTGAAATTGTCACCTGCAAATGCTTTCAATTTGGACAAGGCTAAAATTTTGTCGTCCAAAGGGTTAAAGAGCAATTTCAAGGTTACTATTGTCGTAATTGTCTCAACAAGGAGGACATTTTAGATCAAAGATCAGACTGCATATTTTGTGAAAGGCGCTTTAAAAGTTTATTTCACTGTTTAGTGGGAATATATTTGTGTATATCTGTATATAACCATGATATAAATATGCAGTTGAATCAAAAATACATACTGGAATGCACTTTTCAAAATGATTGAATAGTGAGATGATCATTTCCAAATATACTGAACCCGAGATCAAGTGGCAGCCTGTTGCTGTCTATTTTTGGAATCCAAAAATGACAAATAATCATATACTATGTCGATGTCTCAAGTGAATCCGAAAGATAAATTTTAATTGATTAATTGATATCAGGGGAGACTACCGTACAAGTGGCTTAGTCCTGAAGCCTTGATCAACGGAAAGAGCACACTAAAGAGTGATGTTTGGTCATTTGGTATACTGATGTGGGAAGTGGTGACCCTTGGAAGTAACCCCTACCCTGGAATCCCGCCCTCCATTCTTATAGACATGTATAGAAACTTGTACATCATGCCGCAGCCTCCTCTGTGCCCAGATGATATGTGAGTACTTAAAGGGAGATAATTTGATTTCTAGCACATCTGTTTTCTAAGAAAACGTCAAGGTATTGTCATAGTCCTGGGATAGTCATCTGCATCATCGTGCAAAAACTTGTACAGTTCTCGACATTTTATAATACCTCTATTATTATTGAAGACATTTGCTTCAAACTTGGATGAGTTGTTAACCCTTTACCACACGACAAAATTTTAGCCTTGTCCAAATTGAAAGCATTTGCTGACAACAATTTCAATGTGGCTCAAATAGTAAAATTTTTCTTTGATCAGGTAGAAAACATTGTGGGAAAGGGAGAAAATGCTGGTTACCAGCATTTTCTCCTTTTCCCACAATGTTTTCATAAGGCTTCTTTCCCAGGGGCGTCAAAAGGCGGTAAAGGGTTAATTATCAAAAGGGGATCTATTCAAGAAGGGCAGGTAACTATCAAAGTATTTTTGACAGAGTTATGCCCTATTCTCAACCTAGAATTTTTACTGAAAATCAAGCGCTTGCAGCTGAGCATTGGCACTGGCATGCGACTGGCATGCGATGCTCTTGTTAATCAAAATATAAATTTTGTTTTCCAATGTTTTTAGTTAGCTTCTAATCTGGATAAATAACAATGATAATTTCTAAACACCCTTTACCATATAAACCCAAGTTTTAACAACCCTGACTGAGAAGCCTTTTGAAAACATTGTGGGAACAAGAGAAAATGCTGGTATCCAGTATTTACCCCTTTTCCCATAAAGTTTTCAACCCTTTCACAGAAAAATCTTTTAATATTGAGCCACGCTTAACCCTTCACCACACAATCCTGACTTTTAAAGACACTGAGAAAGAAGTCTTTTGAAAACGTTGTGGGAAAAGGAGAAAATGCTGGTTACCAGCATTTTTTCCTTTTCCCACAATGTTTTCGACCCTGTTAAAGAAAGCTTGCACCTTTAGAGCCACTTTGAAATTGTCATCTGCAAATGCTTTCAATTTGTACAAGGCAAAAGTTTTGTCGTTCGGTAAAGGGTTAATTTGTTATGTTTTTGTGCTTCAAATTCAGACAAGAACAAAATTTTGTCGTCTGGTTAAGGGCTGATGCGTGATCAAATGACAAAATTTTAGACTAGAATCAAACTGAAAACATCTGCAAACAACATAATAAATAACATGTAACTTGTAGATTATTTCTTTGAAAGGATAGAAAACTTGGTGGGAAAATTTTTCCACAATAATTTCAAAGGCCTTCTTACTAAAAGTCGTTAAAAGGCGAGATTGTTTGGTAAAGCCATTAGAGTCAGCATGACTACCAGGTATCTATCCAGCCAGGAAGTCTGTCAGTCTGTCTATCTGTCTGTCCATTCTGATCAACATGTAAAGAAAGTTGTGAATGAAATAATAGCCCCCACCTCACCCCATTATGTTCATTAACTCTTTACCAAACAACAAAATTTTAGACAAGTCCAAATTCAAAGCATTTGCAGACTACAAAATAAATGTGACTCAAAAATTAAATTTTGTTCCGGGTAGGGTAGAAAACGTTGTGGGAAATGGAGAAAATGCTGATTATCAGTATTTTCTTCCCACAAAGTTTGCAAAAGTCCTTTTTCTTGGGGTCATTGAAACAAGGGATTGTGTGGTAAAGGGTTAAGTAAGCATGTGATAAACTCTTAAACAAATCAGTAATATTTTAGACTCAACAAAACTTAAAGCATTTGCAAATGACAAATCAAATGTGGCAGAAAAAATGGGATTTATCTCTGAATAAATAGCAAACATCATGGTAAAAGGAGAAAATACTGATTATCTGCACTTTCTCCTTTTTCTACAATGTTTTCAAAATCTTTCTCCTTTGGGGTTATTGAGGCATGGGATTGTGTGGTAAAGGGTTATACCATTTATCAATTAAGCACAGGATTTTGCGATCCGGTGGGAGAAGACCTTTAACTCTTTAATCGTCTATTATCTACACTTTCTCCTTTTTCTACAATGTTTTCAAAATCTTTCTCCTTTGGGGTCATTGAGGCATGGGACTGTGTGGTAAAGGGTTATACCATTTATCAATTAACCCTTTTCCAAACAACAAAATTTTAGACTGGACCAAATTGAAAGCATTTGCAGATGACAAATTAAATGTAGCTTAAGAGTGATTTATTTATTGGAAAAGGTAGAAAACATTTGGGAAAAGGAGAAAATGCTGGTTACCAGCATTTTCTCCTTTTCCTACAATGTTTTTAAAAAGGCCTCTTTCTCAGGGTCGTTAAATGTCGGGATTGTGTGATAAAGGTTTAAGCACAGGATTTTGCGATCCAGTGGGAGAAGACCTTTAACTCTTTAGCTAACGACTAACATTAGGAGTGGTCTAAATTAAATAGAAAGCATTTGCAGACAACAATTTAATTGTGGCTAGAATCATGAAATTTAGCTTGGAAAGGATAGAAAACATTGGAAAAGGAGAAAATGCATTTTCTCCTTTTTGCACAATGTTTTCAAAAGCTTTTGGAAAAGGACAAAATTTTGAAAATGACCATTATCTCCTTTTCCACAATTGTTCTACCTTTTCAAAGAAATACTTAAATGTTTTCAAAAAGCTTTCTTCTCCCAGGATCATTGAAACATACATTTGAGCAGTGCTCCTTGAAAAGTGGGGGGGGGGTGATACATCTCTGAGATGAGTTATACCAAGCAAGTCATCACATAATTATGGGTTCATAAAATCCATTTTGGTTTTAGAATCAACCGGATCATGAAGTACACTAGGATAGCAGAAAATGTATCCAAAGCAAAAAATTTCAACAGAGGTCGGCCTATGCAGAGTGCACAGGCTGTCCTAGGTTGACACTTTTTGTAGATGCATTAAACCCCTTTTTCACAGAGCATGGCTCATTTGTTCATTCAAAAGTTAAAAGGTTAAATTTGTATGTAACATTCATTTTCATTTTGCAGTGCAAAAGTTCATCTCTTGATTTTTAGCTCACCTGAGCACAACATGCTCAAGGTGAGCTATTGTGATCGCCCTGTGTCCGTCGTCTGTCATCCGTCATCCGTCGTCCGTCAACAATTTCTTTAAACGTCTTCTTCTCCTAAACCACTAGGCCAATCTTGATGAAACTTGGCAGGGATGTTCCTTCGGTGAAGCTCTACCAAAGGAGTTCAAAGAATTGAATTCCACCCTTAACTCTGGTTGCCATGGCAACAAAAAGGAAAAAAATGCAAAATCTTTAAAAATCTTCTTCTCTGAAACTAGAAGGCGCAGAGCTTTGATATTTTGTATGTAGCATCTCCTAGTGGACCACTACCAAGTTTGTTCATTATGATGCCCCTGGGGTCAAAACTGGCCCTGCCCCGGGGGTCACAAGCTCGAACATAGTAACAAAGAAAGAAAAATTTAAAAATCTTCTTCTCTGAAACTTGAAGGCGTAGAGCTTTGATATTTGGTATGTAGCATCTCCCACTGGACTTCTACCAAGTTTGTTCATATGATGCCCTTGGGGTCAAAACTGACCCTGCCCCGGGGGTCACAAGTTTAACATAGGAACAAAGAAGGAAAACTTTAAAAACCTTCTCCTCTAAAACTGGAAGGCAAAGAGCTTTGATATTTGGCATGTAGCATCTCCTAGTGGACCTCTAATAAGTTTGTTCATATGATGCCCTTGGGGTCTAAACTGGCCCTGCCCCTGGGGTCACAAGTTCGAACATAGGAACAAAGAGGGAAAACTTTAAAAATCATCTTCTCTGAAACTGGAAGGTGTAGAGATTTGATATTTGGTATGTAGCATCTCCTACTCGTTTGTTCATATGATGCCCCTGGGGTCAAAAGTGGCCCTGCCCCGGGAGTCACAAGTTCGAAAAAAAGGAACAAAGAAGGAAAACTTTAAAAACCTTCTTCTCTGAAACAGGAAGGCGTGGAGCTTTGATATTTGGTATGTAGCATCTTCTAATGGACCTCTATCAAGTTTGTTCATATGATGCCCTTAGGGCAAAAACTGGCCCTGCCCCTAGAGTCACAAGTTCGAACATAGGAACAGAGAAGGAAAACTAAAAATCCTCTTCTCTGAAATTGGAAGGTGTAGAGCTTTGATATTTGGTATGTAGCATCTCCAAGTTTTTTCATATGATGTCCCTGGGGTCAAAACTGGCCCTGCCCTGGGGGTCACAAGTTAGAACATAGGATCAAAGAAGGAAAACTTTAAAAATCTTCCTCTCTGAAACAGGAAGGCGTGGAGCTTTGATATTTGGTATGTAGCATTTTCTAGTAGACCTCTACCAAGTTTGTTCATATGATGCCCTTGGGTTCAAAACTGGCCCTGCCCCGGGGGTCACAAGTTCGAACGTAGGAACAAAGAAGGAAAACTTTAAAATTCTTCTTTTCTGAAACAAAAGGCGTGGAGCTTTGATATTTGGTATTAGCATCTTCTAGTGGACCTCTACCAAGTTTGTTCATATGATCCTCCTCGGGTCAAAACTGGCCCCGCCCCAGGGGTCACAAGTTCGAACATAGGAACAAAGAAGGAAAACTTTAAATTTCTTTTTCTTTTAAACGGGAAGGTGTAGAGCTTTGATATTTGGTATGTAGCATCGCCTAGTAGATCTCTACCAAGTTTGTTCCAAGGATGCTGCTTGAGTCAAAACTGGCCCAACCTCGGGGGTCACAAGTTCGAACATAGGAACAAAGAAGGAAAACTTTAAAATTCTTCTTTGAAATTGGAAGGCATAGAGGTTTGATATTTGGTATGTAGTGATTCTCTTCTAAGTTTGTTTGCCCATCTAAGCACAACAAGTTCATTGAGTTCAAAATTGGGTCATCTTGGGTCATAAACTAGGTCACTAGGTCAAATTAAAGAAATACCTTGTTGGCACTCTAGAGGCCACATTATATGCTCAATTGCCTTGAAAATTAGTCAGAAAATTTGTCTTTATAAAATCTCACATGAGTCTGAATTTGGGTCAACTGGGGTCATAAACTAGGTCACTGGGTCAAATTAAAGAAATACCTTGTTTGCACTCTGGAGGCCACATTTATTGCTCAAATGACCTGAAATTTGGCCAGAATGTTTGTCTTGATGAAATATCAGATGAGTTAGGATTTGGGTCACCTGGAACCATAACTAGGTCACTAGGTCAAATTAAAGAAATACCTTTTGGGCACTCTAGAGGCCACATTATATGCTCAATTGCCTTGAAAATTGGTCAGAATGTTTGTCTTTATAAAATCTCACATGAGTCTGAATTTGGGTCAACTGGGGTCATAAACTAGGTCACTTGGCCAAATTAAAGAAATACCTAGTGGGCACTCTAGAGGCCACATTTATTATTCAGTTGATTTGAAAATTGGTTAAAATGTTTCTTTTGATTAAGTCCAAGACCTGTTCAAATTTGGGTCACTGGGGTCATAATCTAGGTCACTAGGTCAAATTTAAGAAATACCTTTAGGGCACTCCAGAGGCCACATGTTTTGCTCAATTGACTTGAAAATTGGTCAGAATGTTTGTCTTCATGAAATATGAGTTTGAAATTGGGTCACCTGGGGTCATAGTTCACTTGGTCAAATTAAAGAAATACCTTTAAGGCACTCTACTCAGGTGAGTGATCCAGGGCCATCATGGCCCTCTTGTTTGATATTTTCTTGATATGCAATAATGTAGAAATGTTGGGATCATGGTGTTGATACAAAGTCCATGTCTTGATTATTGATATTTTCAAGATATGTCATAATGCAGAAATGCTGGGATGAATGTGCTTACACAAAGTCCAACTCTTGATTGTTTATATTTTCTTGATATGCTGTCATGCAGATATGTTGGGATTATGGTGTTGACACAAAGTCCATGTCTTAATTATTTTATGTTTTCTAGATATGCTATCATGCTGAAATGTTGGGATGAATGTGCCGACACAAAGTCCATCCCTTGATTGTTTATATTTTCTTGACATGCAATAATGCAGCAATGTTGGTATCATGGTGTTGACACAAAGTCCATGTCTTGATTATTTTATATTTTCTAGATATGCTGTCGTGCAGAAATGTTGGGATGAATGTGAGGACACAAAGTCCAATTCTTGATTGTTTTATATTTACCAGATATGCAATAATGCAGAAATATTGGGATCATGGTGTTGACACAAAGTCCATGTCTTGATTACTTTATGTTTTCTAGATATACTATCATGTAGAAATGCTGGGATCATTGTGTCCACACAAAGTCCATCTCTTGATTATTCTATTTTTTCTAGATATGCTATAATGCTGAAATGTTGGGACCATTGTGTCGACATGAGAGCAGACTTTACCAGAATTCTTGAAATGCTGGACTCCTTCATACAAACTGCACCAAACATGGTAAGAATAATCACAGTCTGACCTTGTATTATTTACCAAACAATCTGGTGTTTTGATGACCAGCAGGATGAGGGATTTGACAGCTTTTTGGGAAAAAAAGGAAAATGCTGGAAACCAGCATTTTCTCCAATTCCCAAAAATTCTTTTTTTAAATATATTTTGTGGTCAAATCCAAGTATTGACATCTACAAATGGCTTCCACTTGGACAAGTCAAAGATTTTGTTGTGTGGTAAAGAGGTAGACTTGTCCAAATTGAAAGTATTTGCAGACAACAATTTCATTGTTGCTCAAATGATACAATTTTTCTTTGGTAGGGTAGAAAACATTAAGGGAAAAGGAGAAAATGCTGGTTACCAGCATTTTCTCCTTTTTCCATAATGTTTTCAAAAGGCCTCTTCCTCAGGTTTGTTAGATGTTAAGTCAGATGTTGATGACTACATGCCCTGGTTACACTGTGGTTTAGCCAGATGATGATGAATAGATGCCCTGGTTACACTGTGGTTTAGCCAGATGTTGATGAAAACAGGCCCTGGTTACACTGGTTTAGCCAGATGTTGATGAATACAGGCCCTGGTTACACTGGTTTAGCCAAGTGTTGATGAATACATGCCCTGGTTACACTGTAGTTAAGTCAGATGTTGATGACTACATGCCCTGGTTACACTGTGGTTTAGCCAGATGATGATGACTACATGCCCTGGTTACACTGTAATTAAGTCAGATGTTGATGAATACAGGTCCTGGTTACACTGTGGTTTAGTCAGATGTTGATGACTACATGCCCTGGTTACACTGTGGTTTAGCCAGATGTTGATGAATACATGACCTGGTTACATGGTGGTCTAGCCAGATGTTGATGAATACAGGCCCTGGTTACACCATGGTTTGTTTAGATGTTGATGAATACAGGCCCTGGTTACACTGTGGCTTAGCCAGATGTTGACAAATACAGGCCCTGGTTACACTGTGGTTTAGCCAAATGTTGACAAATACAGGCCCTGGTTACACTGTGGTTTAGCCAAATGTTGACAAATACAGGCCCTGGTTACACTGTGGTTTAGCCAAATGTTGACAAATACAGGCCCTGGTTACACTGTGGTTTTAGCCAGATGTTGACAAATACAGGCCCTTGTTACACTGTGGTTTAGCCAGATGTCAATGAATACAGGCCCTGGTTACACAGTGGTTTAGCCAAGTATTGATGAATACAGGCCCTGGTTACACCGTGGTTTAGCCAAGTGTTGACAAATACAGGTCCTGGTTACACAGTGAGTTAGCCAGGTGTTGACAATACAGGCCCTGGGTACAGTGTTTCAGCCTAATGTTGACTGATACAGGCCCTGGTTACACAGTGGCTTAGCCAGGTGTTAATGAATGCAGGTTCTGGTTTCACAGTGGTTTAGCCATGTGTTGATGAATACAGGTTCTGGTTTGACAGTGGTTTAGCCAAAATGTTGATGAATACAGATCCTGGTTTCACAGTGGTTTAGCCAAAATGTTGATGAATACAGGTCCTGGTTTCATAGTGGCTTATCTGAATGTTGATGAATACAGGCCCTGGTTAAACAGTGGCTTAGTTAAATGTTCATGTAGTTTAACCCTTTTCCACATAATCCTGAGTTTTAGTGACCCCCAAGGAAAGGGAACTTTGAAAACATTGTAGGAAAAGGAGCATATGCTGGTAACCAGCATTTTCTCCTTTTCCTTCAATGTTTTCTACCCTTTCAAAAACAAAGTTCTTTATCCAAGTAATACTTGATTCTGCAGAAGCTTTCAATATGGACAGTCCTGAAAGTTTATCATTTTATAAAGAGTTAACTACAGTCTTTCCAGATAAGACCCTTATTTGGTAGGAGTAATTGCAGTAATACACTTGCAGATACCCTGGTTTATGCCAAGAAAACCATAGATCCTGGTTTCACTGTGGTGTAGCTGCACATTCTCGATATATGAAAACGGTCTGTCCAGAAAGGACACTGGTTTGGCACAGAGTACTTGTGTTGAAACACATGCAGATGTCCTGGTTATGCCAACAAAATCATAGGACTTGGTTTCATTCTGATTTGGCTTACTCATTCATGTAGTATGATTACACACAATCCAGATAAGACCAAGGTTTAGCACACAGCTTATATGATGAAACGCTTGCTGGTATCCTGGTTTATTCCAATAAAACCTTGGGCACAGGTTTCACTGTGGTATGACAATATACAATCCAGACAGGACCCTGGTTTTGCACAGAGTACTTAATTAATATGTTGAAACACTTGCAGGCTTCCTCATTTATTCCAGTAAAACCATGGGCCCTGGTTTCGCTGTGGCATGACAACATCATAAAACAATTATGTAGATAGGACCCTGATTTGGCACAAAGTACTTATGATAAAAAAACTTGTTTGTAGGCTGACTGGTTTATATCAATAAAACCGTGGACTCTGGTTTCATTGTGGTTAAGGCACCGTTTCATGTAGTATGACAACTATCTATTTAGATAAGACCCTAGTTTGGCACAGAGGACTTGTGGCAAAACACTTGTAGGCTGCCTGTGTTATGCTAATAAAACCATGGACCCTGGTTTTACTAGTTTGTATGCTCATTTATGTAGTATGACAACATACTATCATGATAGGACACAAGTTTTGCACAGTGTACTTAAGTTGAAACACTTGCAGGCTTCCTAGTTTTTGCCATTTAAACAATGGGGCCAGGTTTCACTTTGGTATGGTAACATACTATCCAGATAAGACTTAAAGTACTGGTGATGAAACGCTTATAGGCTGCCATGGTTATACCAATTAAACCATGGGTCCTAATTTTTTTTATTTTTCTGCTCATACATGTAGTATGACAACATATTATCCAGATAGGACCCTGGTTTTGCATGGAGTACTTCTGTTGAAACACATGTAGGCTTCCTAGTTTATGGAATTAAATCCATATAGATTCAGGTTTCACTATGATATGACAACATACTATCCAGATAGGGCCCTGATTTTGCACAGAGTGCTCATGGTAAAACACCTGTAGACTGCCTCGGTTATGCCAATAAAACCATGGGCCCTGGTTTCAGTGTGGTTTGGCAGCTGAGTTATGTAGTATGATAACAGACTGTCCAGATAAGACCTCTGCTTTGGCACAGAGTACTTATGTTGAAATACTTGTAGGCATTCTGGTTTATGCCATTTTAAACCTAGGGCTCTGGTTTCACTGTGGTATGACAACATACTGTCCAGATAAGACCCTAGTTTGGCACAGAGTACTTACGGAGAAACACTCTCAGTTTATATTATTAAAACCATTGGCCCTGGCTTCACTGTGGATAACAACATACTGTCCAGATAGGACCCTGGTTTGGCATTAATGGTGAAAAACTTGCAGACTTCCTAATTTATTTTCCATTAAAAATGGCAAAAGCAGTCTGTTGAAAGACACAAAGTCATCTGCAGGAGGTAGTGAGTTAGCCCTTTACCTAACAATCTCTTATTTTAACTGTTCCAGTGCCAAAGATGTAAACTCAACGCTTTTGGACAGCGTAAAACAAAATCCACCGAAACTCAGACGGACTTTTATCCCAAGTTTAACAAAAAGAGTGGACAATATGAATCTAAGATCAGACTGCACATTTTGTGCTGTCTGACCTTGATCTATGCCGTTTAAAAAAAAAAAAAAAATAACTTAAGATGATGAAAGGGTTAATGACCTTAAGATACATGGCTTTTGAAAACATGGTGCAAAAAGGAGAAAATGCAAGTAACCGACATTTCCAGCATTTTTTTCTCTTCGTAATACCTTTTTATCCTTCCAAAGACAAATCATATCGTTTGAGCTTACGTTTCATTCGTCTGCAGATAGAGCAATGTCGGGTATGTCTGGACATCACGTCAACTCTTGGACACATGTCCCCCACGTTAAATGCCTGTGAATTTTTCATCACTGTGCACATTTCTCAAGAGTTCCAGGGCGGCCACTTATGAAAATCAAAAAAGTTTATTGTTAAACAATTGTAGAATTATTTTTCTGGGCGATTTCACTTTGGCACCAATTATCTATATTACAGTATGTTGTGCAGGTAAGGATTTACTGAATTATACTTTCATCGGAATTGTGAATTTTTTGGACTACAGTTAAACCTCAGTAGTTCGTAGCGCAAGGAACCGGACTATTTTATTCAAATTAAATGTAGTATGAACCAAAAAGCATGACTGTGTTCGGGTACTTTCAGTGCCATACATATATGGAAATAGACAATCAGATATACGCAGCCTATCTTGCAGTACCCTGAACTAGTACCAATTATACATGTATATCTTCCGTTCCTTTAGCCTGAAAGCTTGATCCGATCTTATTTATGTTATTGTTTCTCTGCTCACCCAGTGAAAATGTGTAAAAACAAAAACAAAAATCGGAGCAAGCTTCCAAGTGGGGGGGGGGGGTAATCTCACGTGACCATGTGAAACAAGAAAGTTTATTTATCTTCATTTTTCATCCATCTATAAATACATGTTTATCATAATAAACACAGGAAACAAATTAAGTCACTGTTTTTGTGTTTGTTGAATTCCGTCAGAGTGATTTCCCCTCCTAGAAATCAAATCACTCAGACTGGACTTCAGCCTGGGTCACCAGCAGAAAGAGTGAAAACACATAATGGTGTTTTCCAGCATAGTTAGGTAGTTTAGGCAATTAAAAGGTAATAACCTGCCCCCATATCCCTAATGACCAGATAATCGTAACCAAACAAAACCCCTCAACCTATATGGTTTTTGCTTTTTTTTCCAAACTTTTTGGGGGCTACGCAATGATTGTCGGTGATAAAAATGGAAAAGGATGAGATAGTATCAGTGGTTTTTTCCGGCAAGTATAGTTTGATAACTTCTTTCCCCAATATCCCTTTTTAACATATAACCCTTACCTTTCAACCCCCTTCCCCTTTCAATATGTATTTTGCTATATTTTTGGGTGTTTTCCGACATCTTTAGGTGATTTCAGGTCATAAGGTGTTTTCCGGTCTTTCTAGTAACCGTAACCGCTCCATACCGTTATTCGTTTATGCCTTGTCAGATGTTTTAAGGAATTTCGGAATTATTGTCTTTTTTTATCCATTAATTGATGTGACAAACCAAATAACATTTGCTTGCAGTTAATGACTGAATGATACCAGTGGACATCGTCAATCACCAGGTGTGAAAGGTTGGTCACAGGTTTTCACACCTTCTCAAGTTTGCAAGGGGATTAATTATATACCAATTAAAGTTAGGTGTTTGTGTTCAAAAACTACCTTTGGGGCATGAAATACACTACGAACTATGAACCACTGAGGTTCGAGGAATTTAACAATGATAAAGAAGGATAAATATCGGGACCGGAGACAGCATACGAATCATTACATAGTTTCGAACAAGTGACATGCATACTAATGAAATTCTACTGTATTTAATTTTTACTAAGCTGTATGACCATTTTTTTGCCTATCCAAGTTAAATATATCTGATATTTCTGAAAGACCATAAGACTGTTCTATCCGACCTGACAGATTATGGAGTCATCCAGTCTGACTGAACAATATTGACTGTATCTACATATATTTAAATTACGTCATTCAGCGGTTGGAGTGGCACATTGGTTAGCTTTGACAGCCCAGAACTATGTTATACGAGTTCATTGAGGCACAATCGCTTCTGCAAAAAAAAAAAAATCGTACTTTTGATGTCAAACTTAACTGCGGTCATTTTAATTTTAATTGATAAAATGAATACCTAAATTATTTTTGGGCATAATTGGGCCTGGTGATGGAAGGATAACCTTTCTATGGTAAGTGATTCTTCATTATGACACACAAATACTCCACTTAATGGCGTGTCTTGATGGCCACATTATGTCTGAAATCACCTGACAAAGTATCCAATATGACCCAACATGTCTGATATGTCTGATATGACCCATCAGTAACCGTCCAGTTTATATCCTGGATGGTTCCCTGTTTCGTAACTCAAATACATGTTGGAAAGAATGAATGCCTAGAACAAGATCCAAATAATTTATAGATCGCATAAGATATATTTTCTCTTTCCTTTAAAAGAATAAATCCCAATGGTCGCTTAACTGTCTGAAAGTACCCGACATTACTCTACTTCCAATTCGGACAAGTCTAAAGTTTTGTTGTTTTTGAGTTTGAGTTAAACAGAGATTTCAAAATTTCTTTCCAGGAGAGCCTGACAGTTGAAAAGGAAGTGGATGAATCAGGTCACTTGATATCAGACACAGAATGATGGAAGGTCCTGCTCTGATTTAATATCTTCCAAATGATCACATGTCTTTGTAATCTTGAGCAAGAAGAATTGTGGATGAATCGCGTCACTTGATATCGGACATAGAATGATGGAAGGTCCTGCTCTGATTTAATATCTTGCAAAAGGTCGCTCGTCTTTGTAATCTTGAGCAAGAAGAATTGTGGATGAATTGAGTCACATGATTTCGTACATAGAATGATGGAAGGCTCTGAGGATAGACAGAGATTGGTCTTTCATATTTTGACTGTTGTTTAACAGTGCTGTCAACACTTTTCTAGCATTATCATATTGATAACTTTCTTAACCCTTTACCACACAATTCCGACTTTTAACGACCCTGAAAAAGAAGGCTTTGGAAAACATTGTGGGAGAAGGAGAAAATGCTGGTAACCAGCATTTTCTCCTTTTCCCACAATGTTTTCCACCCTGTCAAAGAGAAATTCCATCAGCTGAGCCACATTTAAATTGTCGTATGCAAATACTTTCAATTTGAACAAGTCGGCATTTTTGTTGTCTGGTTAAGAGTTAATAATCATGGTGTTGCATGGGTTTCAATACTCTATGCACAGAAATAAGCTCTTATACTTAATTCTCTACCACATTGTGAACTCGTCCATACCCACAGGGTTTGCAGATGACAAATTAAATGTGGCTCACATTGTGGAAGCTGTCGTTGATAAGGTAGAAAACAATGTGGGAAAAAAGGAGAAAGTGCTGGACTGAACATTTGGTAGCCTGGGTCCGTATTCACCAACCATTCTTAAGAACGTTCTTTGTCTTGTTCTCCAGAATTTTCTACATTTGAAAGTAACACAACTTGTGATTGGCTAAACCATTTGGTGTAGCCAATCAGGAGTTGTGTTACTTTCAAATGTAGAAAATCTTGGAGAATAAGACTAAGAATATTCTTAAGAATGGTTGGTGAATACGGACCCTGGTCCCTTTGACATGCAAAAATTGACCAATAGCAAATGGTTTCGACCCAGATCAGCCTGTGTAGGCTGCCTTGGTCAATACTTTTTGCAGATGCATGAACCATTTACAGTTAAATCCCTACTTCTAATGACCTTAACTCTACCAGACGACAAAAGTTAAGACTGGTCCAAATTAAAAGGCGACAATATTAAATTTGATGAAAATGGTAGAAAGTTCTCAAAAAAGGGTAGAAAACACTGTGGGAAAAGGAGAAATTGCTCGTTACGAGCAATTTCTCCTTTTCCCACAGTGTTTTCAAAAGACTTGTGCTGCAGACGTGTGAAAACCAGGGCTTGTTTGGGAAAGGGTTTTAAAGACATTGGAGGAAAAAGAGAAAATGCTGATAGCATTTTCTCCTTTTCCCTCAAGGTTTTCTAACCTTCCGAACACAAGTCCAAACATTTTAGTAACAATGAATTTTTTTGTTGCCTGCAAATGTTTTCAATTCAGACAAGCCTAAAATTTTGTCCTTGGGTAAAATTTTAAACCCCTTTTCACAGAGCATGATTGAAATAAATCAACAATCTAAATCAGCACTAAAGATGCGCAAATTGAAATTTAGAGAATGCACAGTGATTGGCCTTTTTTTTTTTATTATCCCCTTCCCCCAAAGAAATTTCGGGGGCATATAGTTTTTGTTTAGTCCATCTGTCCATCTCTCTGTAGATCACTTTGGGTCAAAAAGTCAAATCACAGAAAAAATCATGTCAGATCTTAAAAAAAAGACCTTGCATACATTGTATAGGCCACATTTTTTAGTCCACTGCTCATGAAATGTGGTCAAAATCTTTCTTTAGATAATTACTCAAATAGATATGAAAATATGTATGAAAAAACCTTATCCAAACTTTAGAAATCATTTTTTCAGTCCAGTGCTTGGTTAGAATTTTTTTCTGATATTGTCTCAGAGGAGTTACCCAGTGAGAGTCATAGTTACTGCACAATATTTATGACTGTTATTTAGATAACCATCATTATTCTTTCAAGGCGAGAAATGATCAGGCGGGTGATCTAGGGTCATCAAGGCCCTCTTGTTTAGAATAGCATAAATTTCGTGTTATTATTCAGGCATCTTGAAACATCTCTAGTGCTTTGGTTTAGAAGCTGGGTACCACATGTATAAGGTTAAGCCTCTGTGGTAATCGGTACTTCCTCCATTTCCCAGAATGTTTTCTACACTTTCAAATCCCATTCCAATCATTTAAGCCACAATTGTAGTCTGCACTTGCTTTCAGTTGGGACCAGCCTAAAATTTTGTTGTTGGTAAAGTAAATATGATATTACATTTGTTTATAAATGTTTTGTGTTAGTCATATGTTAAATAAGAGTATCAAGCAATGTATGTGTACTTGATTTAACCCTTTACCAAACGACAAAATTTTAGACTTGTCCAAATTGAAAGTATATGCAGACAACAAAATAGATGTTACTCAAAAATTGAAATTTAAATTTGAAAGGTTAGAAAACATTGTGGGGAAAGGAGAAAATGTTAGTTACCAGCATTTTCTCCTTTTCCCACAATGTTTTCCAAAGGCTTCATTATCAGGGTTGTTAAAAGTCTGGATTGTGTGGTAAAGGGTTAAATTTACTAAGTAATCCTGTGTTTAATGACCCTGAGGAATAAGGCTTTAGAAAACAGTATTGTCTCCTTTTCCCACAATGTTTTCTACACTTTCCATCACCATTCTGTTCGTCTGAGCCATATTGGTTTTGCCGTCTGCTAGTACTTTTAATTTGGACAAGTATAAATTTTTTGTCTGGTAAAGTTCTGAAATATTTCCTTCCCAAAACCCCTACCAAACTCAAAGGTTTTGCAGACAACAAATTGAACATGCCTCAAATGATGATTTCAGTCTTTGATAGGGTAGAAAACATTGTGGTTACCAACATTTTCTCCCTTCCCATAATTTTTTCAAAAGCCCACTTCTTCAGGGTTGTTAAAAGTTTGGATTTCATGGTAAAGGGTTAATGCTTTGATCTGGTCATTTTTTAAATAAGAACCTCAAACTTTAAACATGTACCTATGTTAACCTTTTATCAAACAATCCCATATTTTAATAAACCCGAGGAAGAGGGCGTTTCAAATATTGTGGGAAAAGCAGAAAATTCTGGTTGCCTACAATTCCTTAACCCTTTCCCAAACAAGCCAAGGTTTTCACGTGTCTGCAGTACAAGTCCAAATTGAAAGCATTTGCAGACAACAGTTTCAGTGTGCCTCAAATGGTGTGATTTTTCTTTGAAAGGGCAGACAACATTGTGGGAACCGGAGAAAATGTTGGTTACCAGCATTTTCTCCTTTTCCCACAATGTTTTCAAACGGCTTCTTTCCCAGGGTCGTTAAAAAGCATCATTGTGCAGTAAAGGGTTAAATGACCCTTAGGCAAAATGCCTTTGAAAATATTGTTGGAAAAGGAATGTGAATGCTGATAACCAGTTTGGTAAAGAGTAAACATAGTACATAGTGTCATGTTTTCTGATTTTGTCCATTTTATAAAGTTTTTTCTTTTGAGATTTATCTTTTCTCAAACTTATGCTTGTTTTGTATATCTTAGTCTTATTTTTATATAATATCTTGGTCTTTTTTTTTTTTTTTTTCTTATTCTTTTAACTTTTTACATCGAAGTGTTGATTCCCAGGTTTATACATAAATATTGTTTTAATGTTTGAAATCGAATGTTATGGCAACATGTTTGAGCTCAGCTGTTTTTTAACCCTTTACCAGACGACAATATTTTAGCCTTGTCCAAATTGAAAGCATTTGCAGACGACAATTTCAGTGTGGCTCATATGATGCAATCTTTTTTTCTTTTTTTTTTTTGATAGGGTAGAAAACATTGTGGGAAAAGGAGAAAATGCTGGTTACCAGCATTTTTAGCTCATCTGAGCACATAGTGCTCAGGGTGAGCTATTGTGATCGGTCAATGTCCTCCGTCTGTCTTTCCGTCTGTCCGGCTGTCCATCTGTCTGTCCGTCCATAAACAATTACTAAAAAATCTTCTCCTCTGAAACCGCCAATCAGATTTCAATGAAACTTTACAGAAATGATCCTTAGGTGATGCACTTTCAGAATACTTCAAAGATTTGAATTCCATGAAGAACTCTGGTTGCCATGGAAACCGAAAGAAAAAACTTTAAAAATCTTCTTGTCCCAAACTGTAAGGGCTAGAGCTTTCATATATGGCATGTAGCATCATCTAGTGACCCTCTACCAAAATACTTCAAATTATGGCCCTAGTGTGGAAATTGGCCCTATGTTGTGGGTTCTCAGATTTCACATAGAAATCTTTAAAAATCTTCTTGTCCGAAACTGTATTTCACATAGAGATAAAGAAGGAAATCTTTAAAAATCTTCTTGTCCCAAACCGTAAGGGCTAGAGCTTTCGTATGTGGCATGTAGCATCATCTAGTGACCCTCTACCAAAGTACTTCAAATTATGGCCCTGGTGTTAAAAATTGGCCCTATGTTGTGGGGTCTCGGATTTCACATAGAGATAAAGAAGGAAATCTTTAAAAATTTTCTTGTCCCAAACCGTAAGGGCTAGAGCTTTCATATATGGCATGTAGCATCATCTAGTGGCCCTCTACCAAAATACTTCAAATTATGGCCCTAGTGTTGAAAATGGCCCTATGTTGTGGGTTCTCTGATTTCACATAGAGATAAAGAAGGAAATCTTTAAAAATCTTCTTGTCCCAAACCGTAAGGGCTAGAGCTTTCATATATGGCATGTAGCATCATCTAGTGACCCTCTACCAAAATAGTTCAAATTATGGCCCTGGTGTGGAAATTGGCCCTATGTTTTGGGTTCTCGGATTTCACATAGAAATCTTTAAAAATCTTCTTGTCCGAAACCGTAAGGGCTAGAGCTTTCATATATGGCATGTAGCATCATCTAGTGACCCTCTACCAAAATAGTTCAAATTATGGCCCTGGTGTTAAAAATTGGCCTTATGTTGTGGGTTCTCGGATTTCATATAGAGATAAGGATGGAAATCTTTAAAAATCTTCTTGTCCCAAACCATAAGGGCTAGAGCTTTCATATTTGGCATGTAGCATTATGGTGTTGAGTCTTCTTGCAAGTGGTTGTGGGAAAGAGGTTGATCACCATTATATCTTGAAAAGAGTCGACTCAATACTGATCTGCTAAAATATTAATTAATGTCTTGAGCATCTCTGCAACAATTACAGTAAACTTTGCTTATTACTATATTGCTTAATATGATATATTGCTTATAATGACGTTAATCCCTTGGTCCCAACAGGGTCTCTTTTTATAAGAATATACATCAGTTAAAATGATATTCAGATAAAACAATATGATTTTTTCGGTCCCCTGAGTATTATTATAAGTGGAACCCTATTTTGGGCTGTCGCAGATGTCAACCCGTACCAGGTATGTGCCACTATTGGGAAACACTGAGTCTTTTAACTGCTTTCTGCAATTATTGTCTAAATTGTTGTCAACTTTTCATTTGCCTGTCTATCAAAAGGTCATTGCATATCTAATTTATTTTTGGACCTACTCATAAAAAAGGTATAATCACAATATTAAGACTGAATATCAAGGCCATATCTGTGAACGATGGCTTATATGCATTTAAATTTCACAAACACATTTTGGTAATTTACATGTTATATACACCAATAGTGTTGGATTTGGGTCTTTGTATGGGTAAAACATCTATTAAGTGACCACTCAAGGGACTGCCAAAATTGGTCACTTTAGAAAATGGTCTCTTAATGCTACAAAAACTTATTCAGATTACATGGAGTGGCAACATTTCTTGCACTCAGATAATACCTTACTTTCAAGAAAAGCCTTTGTTGGTAATACTCATTACAATACTCTCACTATCTCACTAAGACGATTATAATAAGTACTAACAACATAGGATTTAGCTCAGCATAAAGGCTTTAATCCATGGGGCATTCAATTCCAGCTAGTCTTATATATTTCAACAGAGACATTGGAATTCCTATCGCTAAATAAAAGTGTTGGCTTAATAAATGTAGTCGCTTAGCTAAGCAAGATCAACTGTATTGCCCTTTGACAACCTGGAATTCATGAACAACTCTGGTTTCCATGTGAACTGCTGAAAAAAAAAATCAACCCAAACACAAAGCCTACAACTTAATTGGCAATAGTAGCACTCTACCAAAGTACATCGAATTGTGACCTTAGGAAAAAAAATAAGTGCTTTGTTGTTGGATCCCAGTTTCCACATCCAAATAAAAGATCTTTTAAAATCTTCTTTCATCCAAACATTAACCCTAGAACTTTCATATTCAGCATGGACTGGTGGATAGTTATGCTCCCGTAAGAGCGAGCATATAGGCACCACTTCGTCTGTCTGTTCGTCCGAAGCGATTTCTCAACAACCACTTGACAGCTCTTGTTTGCTAATAGCATTTACCAAATTTCTTCCTTGGAATCACAAAAAGTCCTTTGTAGTCACAATGTGGGATCAAATATGTAAAGAGTGTATTCTTGGAATCCTCCTGTTTCATATTGTATGGTCCACAACATACATTTGGCATGTGATTCTGTCTGAAAACCCATTATCAGCTCACCTGAGCATAACATACTCATGGTTAGCTTTTATGTATCCTTGAACATGCGTCGCCAAAATTCTACTGTTTATTATATAAGTATCATGATTCGAGCATAATCTTGATCCATCGCCCAGAATGTTTGTAAGGTTGTGAACATGAACATGAACACACTCAGCAACCACAATTCTGGCTCAGTCATACTCAAAATTTCCCTGGATGTTCATAATGACCTAAGGACAAATCTGATCAAGATGGGGACAAGCTAAAAGCATCAAAATAGGGGATCTTGATGACAATTCCAGTGTTTACACTCTAGGGCCTATAATTTCGACTATCATTTTCTTACCTGCTCTGATTGTTGGTATTGTCATATGGATGAATCATTTTCAAAACTAAAACATTCCAGCAAAAAACAAGAGGCAAGTGACCATAACAATGACAGCTGAGTTGCATTTCAGGTGAGCGATTTAGGACCATTATGGTCCTCTTGTCTCCTGTTCCCACAATGGTTTCAAAAGGCTTCTTTTCCAGGGTCGTTAAAAGGTAGGATTGTGTGGAAAAGGGTTAAACTCTTTACCACACGACATAAAGATAGACTTGTCCATTTAATTGCAGGCATTTGCTGACAACAAATTAAATGTGGTTCAGTTGATGGAATTTGTCGTTGAAGGGTAGAAAACATTGTGGGAAAAAGAGAAAATGCTGGTTACCAGCATTTTCTCCTTTTTCCACGATGTTTTCAAAAGGCTCCTTCCTCAGGGTCATTAAAACTCCAGAGTGTGTGGTAAAGGGTTAGGTTAAGAAGGTGGCAAGGTATTATTATAGTCCTGTCAATGTTTGCTATGTTATTTTCACCGAAATTGCTATCTAGTTATATTTTGAGTTAGCCCTCAAAATATAATAATGAACCATACTCTGGCATAAATAGAGGATCTTACATGAGTGTTTATGTATTATCGTTTTTATCAAATGAGTTGACTAAAAATGTATGATGCGAGCCTTGGCGAGCGTCAAATACATTTTAGTCAACAAGTTTGATAAAAATGATAATACAAATACTCGAATGTGAGATTCTATTTATCACATAAAATAAATGAAAGGCAAAAAATATCCTACATCGTTACCCTTAGCCTATACAGCATTCACGGGTCCATGTTTACAGTTGTAGTTCGGTTTCAAATGTGTACATACACAAGTAGATAGATCTTTGACATAAACTCGGAAAGTAGAATGGAACAGGTTCTAGAGGGGTTTAGTCTACCTATTTCCGCAATTTTGTTGTTTTAAAAGACTTCCGCCGCTTTTTAGCTCACCTGAGCACGAAGTGCTAAGGTGAGGTATTGTGATGGGTTATTGTCCGGAGTCCATCTGTCCGTCTGTCCACGATTCCTTTAAACATCTTCTCCTCCTAAAGCGCTGGGCCAATCTTGATGAAACTTTGCAGGGATGTTCCTTGGGTGAAGCTCTACCAAAGTTGTGCAAGAGATTGAATTCCACCTATAACTCTGGTTGCCATGGCAACAGAAAGGAAAAAAAAAAAGCAAAATCTTTGAAAATCTTCTTCTCTGATTCTAGAAGGCGTAGAGCTTTGATATTTGGTATGTAGCATCTCCTAGTGGACCTCTACCGAGTTTGTTCATACGATGCCCCTGGGGTCAAAACTGGCTCTGTCCCGGGGGTTACAAGTTTCGAACATAGGAACAAAGAAGGAAAACTTTAAAATTCTTCTTCTCTAAAACTGGAAGGCGTAGAGCTTTGATATTTGGCATCTAGCATCTCCTAGTGGACCTCTACCAAGTTTGTTCATATGATGCCCCTGGGGTCAAAACTGGCCCTGCCCCGGGGGTCACAAATTTTGAACAAAGGAGCAAAGAAGGAAAACTTTAAAATTCTTCTTCTCTGAAACTGGAAGGCGTAGAGCTTTGATATTTGGTATGTAGCATCTCCTAGTGGACCTCTACCAAGTTTGTTCATACGATGCCCCTGGGGTCAAAACTAGCCCCGCCCCGGGGATCACAAGTTTCGAACATAGGAACAAAGAAGGAAAACTTTAAAATTCTTCTTCTCTGAAACTGGAAGGCGTAGAGCTTTGATATTTGGCATCTAGCATCTCCTAGTGGACCTCTAACAAATTTGTTCGTATGATCCCCCGGGGTCAAAACAGGCCCTGCCCCGGGGGTCACAAGTTCGAACATAGGAACAAAGATGGAAAATTTTAAAATTCTTCTTCTCTGAAACTGGAAGGCGTAGAGCTTTGATATTTGGTATGTAGCATCTCCTAGTGGACCTCTAACAAATTTGTTCATATGATCCCCCGAAGTCAAAACAGGCCCTGCCCCGGGGGTCACAAGTTCGAACATAGGAACAAAGAAGGAAAACTTTAAAATTCTTCTTCTCTGAAACTGGAAGGCGTAGAGCTTTGATATTTGGTATGTAGCATCTCCTAGTGGACCCCTACCAAGTTTGTTCATACGATCCCCCTGGGGTCAAAACTGGCCCTGCCCTGGGGGTCACAAGTTCGAACATAGGAACAAAGAAGGAAAACTTTAAAATTCTTCTTTTCTAAACCTTGAAAGCATAGAACTTCATTATTTGGTATATAGTGAACCTGTTCTAAGTTTAAAAAAATTAGTCCCTCCTGAGCACATGTTCAGTCAGTTTGAAATTGGGTCACCTGGGATCATAAACTAGGTCACTAGGTCAAATTAAAGAAATACTTTGTGGGCACTCTAGAGGCCACATTTATTGCTCAAATGACCTGAAATTTGGTCAGAATGTTTGTCTTGATAAAATCTCGAATGGCTTTGGATTTGGGTCACCTGGGATCATAAACAAGGTCACTAGGTAAAATTAAAGAAATACCTTGTGGGCACTCCAGAGGCCAAATTCTTTGCTCAATTGACTTGAAAATTGTTCAGAATGCTTGTCTTGATAAAATCTCTTGAAAAAACATAGGATGAGGTTAAAATTGGGTCACATGGGGTCATAAACTAGGTCACTTGGTGAAATTAAAGAAATACCTTGTGGTCAGTCTTGAGGCCACATATCTTGCTCAACTGACTTGAAAATTGGTCAGAATCTTTGTCTTGATAAAATATCGTATGAGTTTGAAATTGGGTCATCTGGGGTCATAAACTAGGTCACTTTGTCAAAATAAAGAAATACCTTGTGGGCACTCTAGAGGCCACATTTATTGCACAATTGACTTGAAAATTAGTCAGAGTGTTTGTCTTGATTAAACCCTACATGAGTCTGAATTTGGGTCATATGGGGTCTTAAATTAGGTCACTAGGTCAAATTAAAGAAACACCTTGTGGGCACTCTGGAGACCACATTTATTGTTCAATTGAATTGAAAATTGATCAGAATGTTTGTCTTGATAAAATCTAGGATGAGTTCAAAATTGGGTCACCTGGGGTCATAATCTAGGTCACTAGGTCAAATTAAAGAAATGCATTTAGGGCACTCTATAGGTCACATTTCTTGCTCAATTGACTTGAAAATTGGTCAGAATGTTTGTCTTGATAAAATATCGCATGAGTTTGAAATTGGGTCACCTGGGGTCATAAACTAGGTCTTTTGGTCAAATTAAAGAAATACCTTGTGGGCACTCTAGAGGTCACATTTATTGCTCAAATGACTTGAAAATTATTCAGAATGTTTGTCTTTTAGATTAGTTCTAAACTGGGTCAACTGGGGTCATAATCTAGGTCACTAGGTCAAATTAAAGAAATACCTTTTAGGCACTCTAGAGGTCACATTTCTCTCTCAATTGACTTGCAAATTGGTCAGAATGTTTGTCTTGATGAAATCTCACATGAGTCTGAATTTTGGTCAACTGGGATCATAAATTAGGTCACTAGGTCAAATTAAAGAAATCCTTTTGGGCACTCTAGAGGCCACATTTTGTGCTCAAATGACTTTAAAATTGTTCAGAATGTTTGTTTTGATAAATTCTCAGATCAGTTAAAACTGTTTTAAATTGGGTCATGTGGAGTCATAAACTAGGTCACTAGGTCAAATTAAAGAAATACCTTGTGGGCAATCTAGAGGCCACATTTTTAGTTCAATTGATTTGAAAATTGGTTAAAATATTTGTCTTGATGAAATCTAGGATGAGTTCAAAATTGGGTCCCCTGGGCTCATAATCTAGGTCACTAGGTCTAATTAAAGAAATACCTTTAGGGCACTCTAGAGGTCACATTTCTTGCTCAATTGACTTGAAAGTTGGTCAGAATGTTTGTCTTGATGAAATATTGGGTGAGTTTGAAATTGGGTCAGCTGTGGTCATAAACTAGGTTACTGGATCAAATTTAAGAAACGCTTTATGGGTACTCTAGTGGCCACATTTATTGCTCAATTAACTTGAAAACTGTTCAGAATGTTTGTCTTGATAAATTTTTTGATGAGTTCTAAATTGGGTCACATGGGGTGATAAATTAGGTCACTAGGTCAACTTACGGAAATTCCTTGTGGACTCTCTAGAGGCCACATTTTAAGCTTAATTTACCTGACAATTGTTCAGAAATTGAATTATGCACGTTTAGTGAATTTCGCCTATTGACTCAGGTAAGCGATATAGGGCCATCATGGCCCTCTTGTTGGGTTTTTATTAGACATGTAAATCAAACTCTTTCCATGCGTATACGTCTTAGCAACAATGACGTCATTTTTCTGCAAAACGGCGTAGTCGTTCAAATTTCGGCACATGCTGTGGTTGGTTTCTCTGGCTTCATGCCCTTATGACTAAAAACTGATCAGAGCCGAGACCCAAAAAACAATAATACACTAGTGTATTATGAAAAATAAGTCATGGGTCATGGAGGAGGTTTTATGTGATAAAGGGTTGTAATACATTTCCGAGATGCATTATACCTAGCAAGTCATCACATAATTACAGAGCAAAAAAATCATTTTGTCTAACAACCTGTCAGATCCTGGGACAGAATCGTCCTTTAACCCTTTACTGCACAATGCCGCCTTTTGACGCCCCAGGAAATGAAGCCTTTTAAAAACATTGTGGGAAAAGGAGAAAATGCTGGTAACCAGCATTTTCTCCCTTTCCCACAATGTTTTCTATCCTATCAAAGAAAAATTGTACCATTTGAGCCACATTGAAATTGTCGTCTGCAAATGCTTTCAATTTGGACAAGGCTAAAATTTTGTTGTCTGGTAAAGGTTAGCATGCAGAAAATTTACACAAGGAAAAAAGGTTTAAACCCATGTCAGCCTGCACAGACTGTACAGGCTGACAAGGGTCAGTACTTTTTGCAGATGCATTAACTCTTAACCAAACTACAAAATTTTAGACTGGTCCAAATTGAAAGCATTTGCAGACGACAAAATAAATGTGATTAAAAACCTGAAATTTGTTTTCGGAAGGGTAGAAAACATTGTCGGAAAAGGAAAAAATGCTTGTTACCAGCATTTTCTCCTTTTTCCACAAGGTTTTCAAAAGGCTTCTTTCACAGAGTCGTTAAAAGTCGGGTCATTAAAAGTCGAAATTGTGTGGTAAAGAGGTAAACCCTCTTTTTACAGAGCATGGCTCATTTATAATATGTGTCGGACAGTCCCTTTCTTCAACTCAGACTTTTCACTCAGAAAGCAACTGCAGCCATGGGTAGGCACTCACACTCTTGTTAATAATTTTTTTTTTTTTTTATTCCTGTAATGAATTTTTATTACCGTTATACACCTTCTTTTGCTCCACTAGCACTGTACCCATCCTGTGTGTGTCTGTTTGTTAACTTTTATTTCAAACATCTTTTTCTCTGACACTACTGATCCAATTTTTACCAAACTTTACAGAAATGATCCTGTCATAGTTATCTGCAGAATTTCTTGAAAAAGTCTTACTTGATTAAAAACTCTGGTTGCCATAGCATCAAACTGAAACCAAAAGTTTGGAACTTTCTATGAATCGGCATAAACAATCCTGTGGTGGACCTCTTTCAGATTTTTTGACACATTTTGATCCAGGGAGGAATTTGGTTGCTGTGGGCTTGGCCTTAACCCTTTACCACACAATGCTGCCTTTTGACGCCCCTGGGAAAGAAGCCTTTTGAAAACATTGTGGGAAAAGGAGAAAATGCTGGTAACCAGCATTTTCTCCTTTTCCCACAACGTTTTCTACCTGATCAAAGAAAAATTGCTCCATCTGAGCCACATTGAAATTGTCATCTGCAAATGCTTTTAATTTAGAAGGGTCTCAAATTTTGTCGAGTGGTAAAGGGTTAAAAAACTGTATACATTTGGGCCATGCTCTGGCAAAAGGGGGCTTACTGCATCTCCGTGGATCCATGATACCAAGCAAGTCATCACCTAATTAGTTATCCATAATAGCTCCTTTTTCTGATAACTGACTGAATCATGACGTAGACTGGTCCTTGGACATACAGAAAATTCACCAGTAGCGAAAAGTATCGACCCAGGTCAGCCTGCATGGACTGCGCAGGCTGACCTGGGTCTATACTTTTCGCAGATCCATTAAGCCCCTTTTCACAGAGCATGGCTCATTTAGTTAAGCTCATTCTGATCAAGGGAAGTAACTACTGTTTTCTCATGACATGGTTTGTTTCCATTTAATTCCTTGATTATCAAATTTCACTGTAATATGATTGCATTTTTTTTATTCAAGTTCTTTTGGTAGAAAATAGGCAGTTTTCCGTGACGATTACGTATTTTGATGTTAATGGTCATGATAGACGATTTGAATGTTTGACATGAAGTGAAGTTTCTATCATTCTGTTTCTTGTTAAAAATCATTCAGCCTTTCCTGTATAATGCTGCCTTTCAATGCCCATGGGAAAGAAGCCTTTTGAAAACATTGTGGGAAAAGGAGAAAATGCTGGTAACCAGCATTTTCTCCTTTTTCCACAATGTTTTCTATCCTATCAACGATTTGAATATTTGACATGAAGTGAAGTTTGTATCATTCTGTTTTTTGTTAAAAAAGCATTAACCCTTTCCCGTACACTGCCGCCTTTTAACACCCCTGGGAAAGAAGCCTTTCAAAAACATTATGGGAAAAGGAGAAAATGCTGGTAACCAGCATTTTCTCCTTTTTCCATGATGTTTTCTACCCTATCAACAAAACATTGCACCATTTGAGCCACATGAAATTGTCATCTGCAAATGCTTTCAGTTTGGACAGGTCTAACATTTTGTTGTCTGGTAAAGAGTTAAAATTATGCCATAGAAAAAATGTTCCTCTGCTACTAAAGTTATAGAAATCTTCATGTCAAAACACTCTTTGTCAGAATTCATTGATATATGGTGTGAATAATACTTGATTAAGTCTGCTTGTATTCATTGAAACCATCTTTGCATATGAAAAAGTTAAGACTTTTTGAGCTAGGCTTATTTTCTGTATGAAAGTCTATTTTTACCGTTTACCACACAATCCCGTGCTTTAACGACCCTGTGGAAAAAGCCTTTTGAAAACATTGTGGGTAAAGCAGAAAATGCTGGTAACCACAATGTGTTCAACTCTTCCGAAAACAAATTTCAAATTTTGAGTCACATTTATTTTGTTGTCTGCAAATCCTTTCATTTTGGATACATCTAAAATTTTGCTGTTAGGTAAAGAGTTAATACAGGGTTCTTTCAATTAAATGTCTCTGTCAAAGTCAATTATGTGCATGGCACATTTGTTTGTAAGACATTTATTTTGTCGTCTGCAAATGCTTTCAATTTGGACGCGTCAAAATTTTTGCCGTTTGATAAAGAGTTCATACGGGGTTCTTTCAGTTAAATTTCTCTGTCAATGTCAGTTGTGTGTATGACACATTTGTTTGTAAGACAGTGGAGCGATGCAGGGCCATCATTTACCTCTTGTTGTTGATGTGTTAATGTTTAGGAAATATATCTACAAATTTCTGTTTGACAAAAGTTTTTACTTTGTTTTTGCCCACCTAACTCATCACCACATGCAAATCATGTTTGTGACTTCAATCAGACTACTTTTTGAACACAATCATGGCATCAGTGGAAATTGCTCATAGTTGATTTTTGTCACAACTTTTTGTCCTGTGCACTTACATTAGACCATTTTTCATAATGGTTGTCAATACTTTACAAGAATGTTTTTAACCCTTTACCACACAATCCCGACTTTTAACGACCCTGAGAAAAAAGCCTTTTGAAAACATTCTGGGAAAAGGGGAAAATGCTGGAAACCAGCACTTTCTCCTTTTCCCACAATGTTTTCTACTCTATCGAAGACAAATTCCACTATTTGACCCACATTTAAATGGTCGTCTGCTAACGCTTTTGATTTGGTCCAGTCTGAAATTTTGTCGTTTGGTAAAGAGTTAAAGTCGTCTGCTGCAAAATTGTTACAGGAGGTGAAGAGTTGATCCATTACCATATATAGCTATTAACTCTTTACCATACCAGGAAATTTTAGACTTGTCTGAATTGAGAGCATGTGCTGAGGACAACTTGAATGTGACTCAAAAAAAAAAGTTGAACTTGAAAGTAACGCAATTTCTCATTGGCTAAACCAAATGGTTGAGCAAAGTGGTTTAGCCAGTCGGAAATTGTATCACTTTCAAAATGTAGAATAAGACTAAAAATGCAATTCAGAATGGTTGGTGTCAGATTTTTCTGCTTTTTCCATGGTCAGAAATCCACAAAGCATAGATCTGTAATGTTTCACTGCATCTCTGCACTGTTAGACCTCAGTCTACCAAAATTTGGTTCACATTACAATATTTTAACTTGATAACTATATTTCAATACACCGAAGGAAAACAGCTTTTTAAAAAATCATGGAAAAAGCAGAAAATGATGCTAATTTGTGATGTTTTCTACTCTATCACAGAAAAGCCCTAACATTTTAACTGCAAGGGCTGATCAATATGTTGAGAGCCCCATTGCATTTTGTTTCAACATAATCTCCATCAGTATCTATAAACTTTTACCAGCGACGTTTAAGGACCTCAGTGCTACTTTTAACCCTTTCCCAAACGACAAATTTTAGCCCCTCCCAAATTGAAAGCATCTGCAGATGACAAATTTGAAAGTGGTACAAAATGAACTTAAGGTTTTTTGACAGGGTAGAAAACAATGTGGGAAAAGGAGAAAATGCTGGTTACCAGCATTTTCTCCTTTGCCCACAATGTTTTCAAAAGGCCTCTTCCTCAGGGATGTGAAAACACAGGATTGTGTGGTAAAGGGTTAAAGAAGCCTTTTTCTTGACAGTTCAGAAAGTCCTCCACTGCATGTATGATGTCATCATCTGATACTGGAAATGACCTTTTTCAGTTTGGAAATAAATGAGAGTCTGATGGAGCAAGATCAAGTTAATAAAGCTGATGCTCAATCAATGCAAAGTCACAATCATTAATAGCAGCCATGGCAATGACTTGTTCTTTAACTCTTTACCAAATGACAAAATTTTAGACTTGTCCAAATTGAAAGCATTTGCAGACAACACAATAAAGGTGATTCAAAAATTAAAATTTGATTTGGGAAGGGTAGAAAACATTGTGGGAAAAGGAGAAAATGCTGGTTACCAGCATTTTCTCCTTTTCCCAAAATGTTTTCGAAAGTTTTCTTTCTCAGGGTCATTGAAGGTCGAGATTGTGTGGTAAAGAGTTAACCCTTTCCCAAACAAGCCCTGGTTTTCACGTGTCTGCAGTACAAGTCTTTTGAAAACACTGTGGGAAAAGGAGAAATTGCTCATAACGAGCAATTTCTCCTTTTCCCACAGTGTTTTCTACCCTGTTTGGTAACTTTCTGCCATTTTCATCAAATTTAAATTGTCGTCTGCAAACTCTTTCAATTTGGACCAGTCCAAAATTTGTCGTTTGGGAAAGGGTTAAGCAATTTTGTGCATTTTGTAAAAGTCACTTGCCTTGCTTACTTCAGAGTGCTACCTTTTCGACATAAACTGACCAAATGACACCAGTCTTCGGGTACAAAGCTGTAAATAGTCAGGGAAAAGTAGGACTGAAAAGGACATCCCTCCATAACCCTTTACCACACAGTCACAAGTTTTAACCACCCTGAAGAACAGAGCCTTCGAAAACATTGTGGGAAAAGGAGAAAATGCTGGTGACCAGCATTTTCTCCTTTTCCCACAATGTTTTCTACCCAATTATAGACAGAAATTTTCATTTGAGCCACAGCAAATTTCTTGTCTGCAAATGTTTTCAATTTGGTCTGGTCCAAAACTTTGTTGTTTGGTAAAGGGTAAACTCCTTCAGCACAAGGCTCAAAACTTATCAATCAGCCCTTGTAGATGTAATGTATTGTCCCAAAATGGAGAAGCCTAAAAGTTTTTGGTCTTTGAAACAATTAGACCGTTTCATTGGCTCCATATTGATACTATGCTTGATCTTTCAACCAATGAATTTACATGTTACGTGTGGTATGATTGGATCTTCTCCATCTAGATTTAGTAACATAATCAAGGGCTCCAGACAGGGGGAGTGATTTCGATTTCAAAATTGAAAGTATTAATTATTCTCCACTGAACCCTATGTTATGGGTACTCATTAGAATCGTTTCAGCGAGACGATTCTAATGAGTACCCACAGCATAGGGTTTGGAACAGTTATAATGGATTTAAAATACCATCCCTTCCTCTTATCTGGAGCTCTGGTAATCTCTTATCCATGCTATTGCTAGACTTGACAATAAAGAGTTTTCATTTAATTAAAACATGAACTTCGATTGGCTAAATAGGTACCGGTATGCATTTACTTCATGAATATTGAAAACTAGAGTTTGGTAAGTCCAACTAATGTATATTTGTGAAAAATGTGATTTTTAGCAAATTTACAATTGTTGTGTATTCAAAGAGATTACCCCTTCACCACATAATCCCGAGGTTTAATGAAGAAGCCTTTTGAAAATTGTGGGAAAAGGAGAAAATGCTGGTAACCATCATTTTCTCCTTTTTCCACAGTGTTTTCTACCATATCAAAGACAAATTCCACCATTTGAGCTAAATTTAAGTTGTTGTCTGCAAATGCTTACAATTTGGACAAGGCAACATTTTTGTTGTGTGGTAAAAAGTTCAGGCAGGAGCAGACGATGTGAAACAAAAATTTAGACAAAACCATATTCAAAGCATTGACAGACAACAAATTCAACCTTTAGAGCCCCGAATAAATCCAACAAATTTTATATTCTAGAGATTTTTTTTTTTTAGAAACACAACCCAAATAATTGCAATTTTATACTCTTGTCTACAGTGCGAATAGTGTAGATCAAAGATCAGGCTGCACATTTTGTGCAGCCTGATCTTGATCTACAGTGGCCACAATGGCAAC
Source organism: Tridacna gigas (assembly GCA_945859785.2). Taxonomy (NCBI): domain Eukaryota; kingdom Metazoa; phylum Mollusca; class Bivalvia; order Cardiida; family Cardiidae; genus Tridacna; species Tridacna gigas. The sequence goes on from OX244044.2 coordinate 34,909,380, forward strand.
TATAGTGGTGAAAGGCACTTTACGGGTTAATGTAGATCAAATGATGGAATTTGTCTTTGAAAAAGGAGATAATATTATGTGAAAGAAGACAAGACTGGTTACCAGCATTTCCTCCTCTTCCAATAATGTTTTCAGAAGCCTTGTTCCTCAGTGTCCAAAAAACTTCTGAAGTTATTGTAAAGTGCTCATTTATTTATGCCTGCTTGGTCATGAAGGCTAGTTTGAGACAAACCAATAGATAACACATTTAATTCTTTACCAAACAAAATTTTAGACTGGTCCAAATTGAGAGCATTTGCAGACGACAAAATAAATGTGATTGAAAAATTGAAAATTGTTTTGGGAAGGGTAGAAAATGTGGGCAAAAGGAGAAAATGCTGGTTACCAGCAGTTGCTCCTTTTCCCACAATGTTTTCAAAAGGCCTCTTTCACAGGATTGTTAAAAGTCGGGATTGTGTGGTAAAGGGTTAACAGTGGAGAAAAATTACCGGGAAGAGATGATGTAGAGCAATTAGTATACAGCTTCCAAATGACAAACATTATAAATTGGTCAAAAGTGAGAGTTTTTGCAGACGACACTCTAAACATGGCACAGTTTATGAGATTTCTATCTGTAAAAGTTTTAAAAAGAAAAAAGATATTATTGGTAAAGTAGAAAATGATGATTTTTCAGCATTTTTCCTGTTCCCACTGTATTTGTGTGTTTTTTTTTTTCAAAAAGTTATGTTTTCAAGTGCCTTTTTCCGAAGGACTTGTCAAAACATAGGATTGTTGGATATAATGTCAAGTGTGTGACTGTTTAAATTCCTTGAACACTTGTTTGATCTGCTCATGTTGCAACTTCTTTGTTCTGATACTGGGTGTTTATATATATAATAAGGTATACAACATTTGCTTGTAAGTTATGTATTACATGCAAAGGCATTTCATAGACATGTGTACAAATGAACCCTTTATCACACAATAAGGAGTTTAATTCCTCACCACACGTTCTTTTATTTTAACGATCCTGGGAGAGAAAGCTGTTGTAAAGATTGTGGGTAGACGAGAAATGCTGGTAACCAACATTATCTTCTTTTCCTACAGTGTTTTCTACCTATTCAAGGTCAGATTCTATCATCTGAAAAACATTTGAATTGTCATCTGTAAATTCCTTCAATATGGACAAGTCTAAAAGTTGCAGCGTGGAAAAGAGTTGAACAACCCCGAGTAATAAATGTTTTGATAAAATTTTTAAAAAAAGGAGAAAATGTTGCTTGTTTTCCACTCTTTTCTGACACAAACTCATTGTTTTGGTCCCATTTAATCTACTGTCTGCATATGCTTTCAATTTGGACCAATCTAAAATTCTGTCATTTGGTAAAGAGATAGGAAGGCTTCATTCCATTTTTCAGCAGAGGTCCACCATCACTTAATGGTTTATCTTTTCCCAAACAGTTCTCTCACTTAAATAACCATGAGGAAGAAGGCTTTTTTGAAAATATTGTGGGTAAAGAACATAATGCTTGTAAGCAGCATTTCCTCCCATTTTTTACAATGTTTAATACCCAGTAAAAAACGAATGCAATCATTTCACCAACTTTCAAACTGGTGTCTCAATTTTCAATTTGGATGTGTGCACAATTTTTTTCATTCGGAAGAGTTAAGGCAATCAGATTGTAGTCAGAATATCCTTTATCAGTGCATGCTGGTGATCCTGACCGATACATTTGTAGTCGGAATATCATTTATCATTTCCTGTAGTCATGCTGACCTATATATTTGTAGTCAGAATATCACTTATTATTTCCTGTAGTCATGCTTACTGATACATTGCTAGTCAGAATATCCTTTATCAGTTCCTATAGCCATGCTGACCTATATATTTGTAGTCAAAATATCCTTTATCAGTGCCTGCTGGTCAACCTGACCAATACATTTGTTGTCAGAATATCAATTATCAGTTCCTGTAGCCATCCTGAGTCCCTGACCTATATATTTGTGGTAAAAAAATCCTTTATCAGTGCCTAGTGGTAATCCTGACCAATACATTTGTGGTCAGAATATCCTGTATCAGTTCCTGTAGGCATGCTGACCGATATATTTGTGGTCAGAATATCATTTATCATTTCCTATGGTCATGCACGCCAAAACATTTGTGGTCAGAATATCCTTTATCAGTTCCTGAAGCCATCCTGACCTATATATTTGTAGTCAAAATATCCTTTATCAGTGCCTGCTGGTCAACCTGACCAATACATTTGTTGTCAGAATATCATTTATCAGTTCCTGTAGCTATGCTGACCTATATATTTGTAGTCAAAATATCCTTTATCAATGCCTGCTGGCCATCCTGACCTATTTATTTGTAGTCAGAATATCCTTTATCAGTTCCTGTATCCATGCCGACCTATATATTTGTAGTCAAAATATCCTTTATCAATGCCTGCTGGTCATCCTGACCGATACATTTGTTGTCAGAATATCATTTATCACTTCCTGAAGCCATCCTGACCTATATATTTGTAGTCAAAATATCCTTTATCAATGCCTGCTGGTCATCCTGACCTATTTATTTGTGGTCAGAATATCCTTTATCAGTTTCTGTATCCATGCTAACCTATACATTTGTAGTCAAAATATTCTTTATCAGTGCCTGCTGGTCATGCTAACCTATATATTTGTAGTCAGAATATCCTTTATCAGTTCCTGTATCCATGCTGACATATACTTTTGTAGTCAAAATATTCTTTATCAGTGCCTGCTGGTCATCGTGACCTATTTATTTGTAGTCAGAATATCATTTATCAGTTCCTGTAGACATGCTTACTTATACATTTGTAGTCAAAATACCCTTTATTGGTGTCTGCTGGTCATCCTGACCTATACATTTGTAGTTAGAATATCCTTTATCGGTTTCTGTAGCAATGCTGACCTATACATTTGTAGTCAGAATGTCCTTTATCAGTGCCTGCTGGTCATGCTAACCTATATATTTGTAGTCAGAATATCCTTTATCAGTTCTTGTAGCCATGCTGACCTATACATTTGTAGTCAGAATATACATGTACTTTATCAGTTCCTGTAGCAATGCTGCCCTATACATTTGTAGTCGAAATATCCTTTATCAGTTCCTGCTGGTCATGCTGACCTTATATATTTGTCGTCATGTTTCCTTTAACAGTTCCTGTTAGTCATGCTGACCAATGCATTTGTAGTCAGAATATCCTTTCTGTAGCAATGCTGACCTATACATTTGTAGTCAAAATATCCTTTATCAGTTCCTGCTGGTCGTGCTGACCTTATTTGTTTTGTCGTCATGTTATCCTTTAACAGTTCCTGTAGCTATGCTGACCAATGCTTTTCTTGTCAGAATATCATTTATCAGTTCCTGCTAACCAGGTTAGAGTGCCCTTTGGAAATGCCCTGCAGAGCCCCAGTCTTGTACTATCTAAATTTTCTGCATGTCCAAGGGTCACTGTACCTCATGATTCAGTTGATTCTTAGACAAAATAGATTTTATGGATCCATATGGGCAACCGATGGCAACGATAAATAAACGGAAAATCAATGAATAGTTTTTTTGTGTGCAAGACACTTCAGTGCCCTAGTACTGTTCTGGTGAGCTCGAGGACACATATGAATGAATGAGTTGTTGCCGTGATATGACTGAAATGTTGAAAGCATTACAAGACGCAAAACGTTCATCAACCTTTCGATTCGGGTTGTATGCATAACATATGAGCCATGCTCTGGCAAAAGAGGGTTTAATGCATCTCCGTAATGCAATGTACCCAGCAAGCCATCACTTAATTACGGATCCATAAAATCCATTTTGTATAACAAACAATGGAATCATGAGGTACATTGATCCTTTGAGCTGCAGAAAATTGACCAATAGCAAAAAGTTTCGGCCCAGGTCAGCCTGCGCAGTCCGCGCAGGCTGACCTGGGTTGATACTTTTTTGCAGATGCATTAAGCTCCCTTTTCACCGAGCATGGCTGATATATAGGTATGTCACGGACAGTGAGACACGAATGAAGGAGTGTAATGCATAATTACAAAGGGTCACAAAATTCCATGATTTTAATTTAAAGCACAAACATATTCTTCTTTATTTCCTCACAGACAAATAGCTGGAATGACTGACTGAAACAGTTCATGTCGTAATATGTGTATCATTAGACAGTTTTTGTACAATTGTGTTATCTTGTAAAGAGTTAACCCTTAAGTTGCTAAGCGCGTTGCACTTACCTTTTGTGAACGGTTTAGATCAAGATCAGATTGCACAGAAGGTGCAGTCTGATCTTGGATCTACACTGTTAGATTAGGTGATTTTTTTTGCTTAATAATAATAATGTGTGTGTGTGTGTGTGTGTACGTGCATGTGCGTGCGTGCGTGTAATAACATTACTTGGGTTTTTAGTATCGGCTTGAAGGTTGTAGTTGTATTTAACTTATTTAGCAAGATAAGAGTTGAGTCTTTGCCAAATGACAAAATTTAATATGAGCTATGGTCTGGGAAAAGGGGCTTTGATGCATCTCTGTGATGCATATACTAACCCTTTACCACACAATCCCGACTTTTAACGACCCTGAAAAAGAAAGCTTTTGAAAACATTGTGGGAAAAGGAGAAAATGCTGGTAACTAGCATTTTTTTCCTTTTCCCACAATGTTTTCTACCCCTCCAAAAACAAAATTCAAATTTTGGGTTACACTTATTTTGTCGTCTACAAATGCTTTCAATTTGGACCAGTCTAAAATTTTGTTGTTTGGTAAAGGGTTAACCCTTTACCAGATGACAAAATTTTAGCCTTGTCCACATTGAAAGCATTTGTTTCAATTTGGCCGAAATGGTACTATTTTTCTTTGATAGAGTAGAAAACATTGTGGGAAAAGGAGAAAATGCTGGTTACCAGCATTTTCTCCTTTTCCCACAATGTTTTCAAAAGGCTTCATTCCCAGGGGCGTCAAAAGGCGTCATTGTGCAGTAAAGGATTAAGCAAGTCATCACATAATTATGGATCAATAAAATCCATTTTGTCTAACAACCGACCGAATCATGAGGTAGAACGGTCCATGGACATGCAGAAAATTTATCGGAGCAAAAAAGCATCAACACAGGGCCGACTTCACAGGTTTGACCTGTGTCGATACTTTTTGCAGATGCATGAAGTCCCCTTTTCGAAGAGCATGACTCATAATCCTATGTTTGTTCAAATTGAAAGAACCTGCCGGCGACAAATAAGATGGTGCTGACATGTCAGAGTTTGTTCTAGTAAGGAGTTATGGGAAAAGGAGAAAATGCTGGTAACTGGTATTTCCTCATTTTCCTCTACAATGTTTTCAAAGCGTTTTTTTTTTTCGAGGGTCATTAAAACTCTGGATTGTTTGGTATAGGGTTAAGGACTCCCTTTTTCTTCCTTGAGGTTTCCGGCCAGATAAAATGAGCTGTGCTCTGGCAAAAGGGGGCTTAATGCATTGACAGAATTGTACCAAGCAAAGCATCACCAAATTATGGATCCATAAAATCCATTTTGTCAAAAAAAACCGACTGAATTATGATGTAGAATTACCGTATCCCTTGAAAAGCAGAAAATTTAAAGATAGCCAAAAGTTTTGGCCTATGTCAGCCTGCGCGGTTCAAGTGAGGGTAATCATATCTGAAAGAGTACAAAACATTGTGAGAAAAAGAAAAATTACTTTTTAGCTCACCTGAGCACAACATGCTCAAGGTGAGCTTTTGTGGTTGTCCAATGTCCGTCGTCCGTCGTGCGTCGTCAACATTTACCTTGTGGACACTCTAGAGGCCACATTTCTTACTCAGTTGACCTGAAAATTGGTCAGAATGCTTGTCTTGATGAAATCTCAAATGAGTTCGAATTTGGGTCACCTGGGGTCATAAACTAGGTCAGTAGGTCAAATATAAGAAATACCTTGTGGACACTCTAGAGACCACATTTCTTACTCAGTTGACCTGAAAATTGGTCAGAATGTTTGTCTTGATGAAATCTCGAGTCATTTGAATTTGGGTCACCTAGGGTCATAAACTAGGTCACTAGGTCAAATTAAAGAAATACCTTATGGACAATCTAGAGGCCACATTTTGTGCTCAATCGACTTGAAAATTGGTCAGAATGTTTGTCTTGATTAAATCTCGGATGAATATGAAATTGGGTCACCTGGGTTCATAAACTAGGTCACTAGGTCAAATCAAAGAAATCCCTTGTGGACACTCTGGAGGCCACATTTTTTGTTCAATTGACTTGAAAATTTGTCAGAATGTTTGCCTTAATTAAATCTCGGATGACTGTGAATTTGGGTCACCTAGGGTAAGAAACTAGGTCACTTGGTCAAATCAAGGAAATACCTTGTGTGCACTCTAGAGGCCACATTTTTTGCTTCATTGACTTGAAAATTGGTCAGAATGTTTGTCTTAATTATATCTTGGATTAGTTTGAAATTGGGTAACCAGTGGTCATAAACTAGGTCACTAAGTCAAATTAAAGAAATACCTTGTGGGTGCTCTAGAGGCCACATTTTTTGCTCAGTTGACCTGAAAATTGGTCAGAATGTTTGTCTTAATTTAAATATTGGATGAGTTTGAAATTGGGTCACCTGGGGTCATAAACTAGGTCACTAGATCAAATTAAAGAAATACCTTGTGGACACTCTAGAGGCCACATTTCTCGCTCAATTGACATGAAAATTGGTCAGATTGTTTGTCTTGATGAAACCTCGAATGAGTTCAAATTTGGGTCATCTAGGGTCATAAACTAGGTCTCACTAGATCAACTTACAAAAATTCCTTGTGGGTGCTCTAAAGGCTACACTTCTTACTCAATTGACCTGAAAATTGATCAGCATGTTTGTCTTGATAAAGTCTTTGATGAGTTCAGTTTTTGCTCAAGTGACCGAAAATTTGTCAGCATGTTTGACTTGATTACATCTTGAATGGGTTTGAAATTTGGTCACATAGGGTCATAATCTAGGTCACTAGGTCAAAATTGAAGAAATATGTTGTGGGCACTCTAGAGGCAGCAATTCTTGCCCAATTCACCTGAACCTTGGTTAACAAGTTTGTCTTGATATCTTGGATGAGTTTGAAATATGGTCACATAGGGTCATAAACTCTGTCACTAGGTCAGATTGAAGAAATACATTTTGGACACTCCAGAGGCCACATTTTCAGCTCAACTGACCTGACAAATAGTCAGAATGTTTGTCTTAATACTATCTCAGATTAGTTTTAAATTGGGTCATCATGACCCTGGGGTGAAATTTCGCCTATTGACTCAGGTGAGAGATCCAGGGCCATCATGGCCCTCTTATTTTTCTTTTTCTACTAATGTTTTCCACATTTGAAAGGCAAATTCCATCTTTCAAACCACAATTGTCTTCCGCATGTGCTCTGAATTTAGACAAGTCAAAATTTTTTTGGTGTGGTGAAGACTTACATTACTAGTAGAGTTAGAGACAATTGACAGAAAACATGTTGCACAAGGTTTTAATTCAATTCTGTACCAAGACGACAAAAATTCTATCTTTGCCAAATTGAAAGAATTTGCAGACAACAATTTAACTCTTTACCAAACAACAAAATTTTAGCCTTGCCAAAATTGGAGGCATTTGCAGATGACAAATCAAATTCGGCTCATATGTTCAAATTTGTCTTTGAAAGGTAAGAAAACATTGTGGGAGAAGGAGAAAATGCTGGTTACCAGCATTTTCTCCTTTCCCAACACTGTTTTCAAAGGCTTTCTTTCTCAGGAATTGTGTGGTAAAGAGTTAAATGTTACAATGATTGGATTTGTCTTCGAAAGGGTACAAAGGTTTGTGGGAAAAGAAGAAAATGCTGTTTACTGGTATTTTCGTGTTTTTCCACAATGTTTTTCAACGGCTTTCTTCTTCAGTGTTGTTAAAGCTCGGTTTAAAATCTATAATGACAGGTACATCGAAAATCCAACTCCCCAAAAGTAATTTTTTTGAGATTAAGGCCATAGTTTGGGTACTTTTCTTTCGATAGAATATTGGACTTATTTGGGAAAGCTCTTCAACAATAAGAGTTACGACAACAATTATCTGAGAAAGCAACCAGTGGCTTGGAAAGAATATTGTGCGAAGGACATGTTACTTTCTCTTTTGTCACAGTACAATGTCATGTATTGCAATGTCAGAAAGCAAGCCACAGATACAAAAAAAAAAAAGTTTTAGCGCTTTTTTTGAAATGGAATATTGGACTTATTTGGGCAAGCCCATTAAAAAAATGCAAGTTGCAATGAAGAGCTGGTAAAAGAAACTCCAGGAAATCTTGGATAAGTGCACTGGCCACTGAGATATAAGTGAAATAGATTTGAAAATGCCGTATAAGTTAACCTTTACGCTGCTAAGCCCGACTCAAGGACCTTTTGCAGACAGTGAAGATCAAGATCAGACTGCACAGAACATGCAGTCTTATCTTTGATCTATACTCTCCGATAAGGAGATTATCTTTCCCCAAAAAATACCCTTGAAATAACAAGATCTTGGTTTTTACTTTCGACTTTAATGTTTCATTTCACTTATTTACCAGGATAAGGGTTTAAAAAAATCAAAAGTAAGTGGTCATGACCAAGTATAAGGAAATCAACTCTTTACCAAACAATCCGAGTTTCAACGACTCTGTCAGAGAAAACCTTTGAAAACATTGAAGGAAAAACACAATGTTTTTTTAACCCTTTCATAGAAAAATCCAGCATTTGAGAAACATTTTATTTGTCATCTGCAAATGCTTTCAATTTGGACCGTTCTAAAGTTTTTTGCGTCTTGTAAAGAATTAGATATGTAGTAGTAATTAACAGAAACTTGTTTAATCTTCCTTGAAACTATTGTTTGTTGTGCAGATTCAGTCAGTATGATCTCAAGTGTCGCCTCTGAGTGGTTGACAACTTTTGTTTTATTTACAAACGGGCCAGTCTTGAAGGTCAGAAATTATTTCTATTATGTTCACAGGCGATTTAACCCTTTACCACACAATCCCGACTTTTAACAACCCTGTAACAGAAGCCCTCTGAAAACAGTGTGGGAAAAGGAGAACCAGCATTTTCTCCTTTTCCCACAATGTTTTCAAAAGGCTTCTTCCTTATGGTCGTTAAAATTCGGGATTGTGTGGTAAAGGGTTAACTCTCCTGAATGCATTGCCTTGTAGTATTTTTTGTGGCATTTGTCCAAGACAATGCCACTATGAGCTCAATACGGCATTTCGAGAATCATGTATCCTGGTTTGTGCAAAACCAAAGGAAATAAACCCAATTAAACTCATTTTTACTAAGACAAATAAGTGTTTTGATTGCACTCAGATATGACATTGAAAATGGCGCATTAAGATAAATTGGATTAGGCCATCGATCATTAAAATACTTTTCTTATCGAAAATAGCTTGATCTGCTATTGCCTTCTGTTGGCGTAATGATATACACAATCGTTGCCTCCTGATGTCTAGATTCTGTGCTTGTTCGTCCAAAAACAAGTTTGTTCCAGGGTTTTGTTCATTGGACAGGATTGTGTGCTACCGGTACTCTATTGGATTGTGCATGACCATGTAGTAGGGTGACTGTCAAGGGAATATTTTGAAACTATTTCTGTTGTTTATTTTTCAAATTATTAATTCTTTACAATGGCTGTCTTTGACAAATGCCACACCAGTGCTTTCAATGCTTTGATGTTTTTTTTTTTACAGGTAACATGTATTTCTTGGCTTCACTCCTGGTAGATATCTTGTTACTGTTGGATAATGGGCTTTGTAAAGTTTGTTTGCAATCTAATCCAGTTTCAAGAACCACAAAGTCCACATTGTTGAAAGATGTCCGTTATTATCATCAAAACAAAAAGATTCCAATCATGATGAAACAGCACAAAGTTGATTTTATGTACACAGATGGAGAGAATCTTAATCTCCTGTCAGGCAATGCAAAAAGGTCACATGACCTCCCTGTTGGGATTTTGTCCACCTTCTCACTGGCCCAGTCAAAGTCAGTCAGTGACATAAAAGTATTTAGAGGAAGACAATCAAAACATCAATTAGAAGAAACCCGTAAAAGGACAGAAGAGTGGTATAAGTTACAGCAGAAAACAATGGTGGCAAGGAGGAAAACTAAATCCATAAATGTGAGTCTCTGGTTACATAAAACCCTGAAAGCTAGTCAAATATCGCCAAGACCAACAGGACTGGTGAGTGGGTTAGAAAAAGCTAGGCTTCTTATGAAGAGGTCAGGTAGAGCCATGAAAATGTTGAAAGAGTCCCAAAAAGCCAAATATTTTGATCAGAGATCACAGAAGAAAATGAAAATCAATTCAATGCCTATCAATGTTGGTGGAGAAGGTCCAGAGAAATTACAAAAAAGATCTGCTAATGTAGAAGTTCCAGGACTAATGGCATCAGAAAGTGCAATGTCCCAAAACCTATTGTCTCTGAGACATTTAAGATCAAGCAGAAAATTTTTGAAAAATAGGGAACCAAATAAAACAATCATGTTTGCTAGCAACCCTCAAGCAAATAACTGTGTGTTGACACCTTCCAATAAGAGTCTCAGTAAATTTTGACATCTGGTGTACTACCAAAACTTGAACTTTGTTCAGTTTCACTTAATTCCTGATCCCAATGTATCTTTTTCAGCAAAGGATAAAGTGGTTGAAAACCTGAAATGGGTGTGGACATTTAAGGGCAAAGAAGGAGCTTTAGAATTTTTGAGATGGCCTGTAGAGTTTGGCATTTGGTCATTAGGCCTTCTTACTGTATTTTCAGACCATAATATGGAGATTGAGCTGATACGGACACAGGTAAATTGTAGCAGTATCATAGTTGGTGAAAACACTTCTGACTTAGTGATTAGTAAAGCTTTGAATCATTTAAGTCAAAGTCTCGCAAATTTCAGCATTGCATTTGAAAGCAAGAATGGGCCTAGTTTTTTCTGTTACAAAAAGAGGGTTTTTGTCAACCCTGAAGTATTCTATGTTTTGTGCAAAAACATTATGTGTCCTCTAGATTTACTCAAATATAAGTGCTGTACCTATTACTACAGTACAAAACTGTTGAAACGGCATATGATCTGTTATGATTCCTTTAGATATGATTCTTTATGGTGGGTCATACCCTCAGTGGTTGCAGTTCTGGTTTTTGCCTCTTGTCCACTTCTTATTATGTATATGTCATCAAAATGCTCAGAGATGTTTGTGTGCAAAGCAACATACACCAGCACAAGTCAAATTGTTAATGACAGGGAAGCAGAGATCATTTACTTGGATGAGAAATATCCATATACTCTCCTAGGCACTCTTTTATCCCCACTTGGTGCTTTGATTAAACAGATCCCGCGGTGGACGAGATTTGTACGCTTTTTCATACCATGTTGCAGCTTGTTTATTATTCTACTTCAGATAGTGTTGGATTATTTATGTCTATATGATTTTGTTATTGATAGTATTGACAAGGGTTTAATTCTTGGTTTCAGATCAGTTATCGCAGGCTTCAGAAAGAGTTATAAAAATTTCATGCCTCTTTTTGTAGGTCCCTACATTTCACTTGCCATATATCTAGGTTTGACCTGTTTATCTATCACTGTACCAGAGTGCCTTTCTAGTTTTTTGGAATCTGGTCTTCAAAAATACCAGTTTCAAGATGACATTTTGACCCCAATAGTACTTGACTTACAGTCAATAGAATACTTTGGTTCTGTTTCCATTTCAAAAACTCATGGCTTCCAGAAAATATACATGGTATATCTACGTAAATTTTTTATGCTGCTCAATTTCAAATTCTGGAAGTATGTGGTGTCTATCTTTACAAAATGTTGGCAGTCGTTTAATGTGTGTCAGTTTTGCTGGCTGATGTTCCCAGTTTACGGTATAATCTGTATTCTAGAGATAGCAATTTGCATTGTTCTCAATCTTTTACCAATTGTATCATTCGGTTCCACGATTGGGTGGGCATACTGTTCAGCGTCATCAAATTTCCTGTCTGGCAGACGACCAAGCATGTTACTGCATTCCATACAACAGATTCTTAACATCGTAATTATAATCTGTGTTCTCTACTTCTTATTCATGTTCTGTACCATCTGTTTTGATGCCAGTCTCTTTGTCACACGTGTCTGTATGTTCACCTACACCGGGATCATCATTTATCCCAAGGAATCCTACGGTTACCTCATTTTTGTTTTCACAGTTGTTTACTATATCATAGTGTGCTCGCAAACATTTGCCATGGAGTACAGAAAGCTGCTGAAAATTTCAATCAGCGCCTGCAAGCGCATCCAACGTTCAAGTGATCAACCACGGTTGATTGTGAACAATGGGGAATATCTGGGGATACATAAGCCTTTGTTTCAGCATATTGTCAAATTGCACTGTCCCAAACGTAAACAAGCTTTCATCGCTGTCTATAAACTTCTTATGATTGTTGCCATTCTTGGAATTTCTCTGAATCTTTTGAGAAAGACAGATCGCTTTAGACAGCTTGATACTCTCGTGCACGTTGGCACGGCCCTGTTTACATGCGCACTTCCAACAAACTGCATGAATGTGTGCAGAGCTCCAGATGAAAAACAAAGAAAGAGCGTTAAAAAAGGAGATAATGAAAACAGTAGTGAACCATGCAGGTTACTTCCATGTAAACAGTGATGGTTATGAATTGTTGTCTGATTGACACTCTACCAGACCACAAAATTTTAGACTTGTCTTTTTCTAAAATAGAGGACAATAAAATCATGGAATTGACTCTCTACATGATAACAAAACTTTAGACATGTCTATTTAAAACTTAACCAGACAACAAAATTTTAGACTTTTCTGTATTTAAAACTTAACCCTTTACCAGACGACAAAATTTTAGCCTTGTCCAAATTGAAAGCATTTGCAGACGACAATTTCAATGTAGATCAAATGGTGCAATTTTTCTTCATTAGGGTAGAAAACATTGTGGGAAAAGGAGAAAATGCTGGTTACCAGCATTTTCTCCTTTTCCCACAATGTTTTCAAAAGGCTTCTTTTTTAGGGTCGTTAAAAGTTGAGATAGTGTTGTAAAGAGTTAATTTGTGGACTGCATCATTCTGCTTTCAATTTAGTTGAGTCTAAAATTTTGTTCTTTAGTAAACACTTAACCCTTTCCCAAACAAGCCCTGGTTTTCACGTGTCTGCAGTACAAGTCTTTTGAAAACACTGTGGGAAAAGGAGAAATTGCTCGTCACGAGCAATTTCTCCTTTTCCCACAGTGTTTTCTACCCTTTTTGAGACCTTTCTGCCATTTTCATCAAATTTAAAATTATTGTCTGCAAACTCTTTCAATTTGGACCAGTCCAAAATTTGTTATTTGGGGAAGGGTTAATACTGCAGTTAACAATGCATAAATGATTTGTAATAAATTTATATGCCACATTGTAAAAATAGTTGTAAATTCTTCATGAGTAGAATAATGTTTAAACTTTAGTACTACACAGACTGACTTTATACAAACCCAAAAAACAGGTTTTATTTCTTTTTTGCTTGATGGAACAATTCCAGACTTGTCCGAATTGAAAGCCTTTGCAGACAAAAAAATTAAAGATGGCTCAAATGACAAAATTTGTTCTTGTTATGAAAGAAAACATTTTGGGAAAAGGAGAAAATGCTGATTATCAGCATTTTCTCCTTCTCCAACAATGTTTTCAGAAGGCTTCTTCCTTAAGGTCGTTAAAACTTGGGATTGTGTGATAAAAGGATAATTCTTCTCCACCAGATGAAGCAATTTTCGACTTGTCTTGGAAAGTATAGATAACATTGTGGGAAACGGAGAGAATGTGGATGAACAGCATTTTCTGTCTTTCCCACAATGTTTTCAACGACACTCTTCTCCAGGGTCAAGAAAACTTGACTTTTATTTGTCACAGGGTTAATTCTTCATCAGAATGTAATACTTGTCCACACCGAAAGCATTTGCAGACCACAAAATAAAGATGGTTAACCCATTACCACACAACGAAATTTTACACTTGTCCAAATTAAAAGCATTAATTGGCAGACGACAAATTAGATATGGCTCATATGGTGAGATCTGATATTTTCAAAAGGCCTTTTTCTCAGGGTCGTTAAAACTTGAGATTGTAGAAAACATTGTGGGAAAAGGAGAAAATGCTACTTACCAGTAAACTTTGCTTTAGAAAACCAGGCTGGGTAAGGACTCAGATGCCCATTCTACTTTCGCTGAATCACCCTGCCATTTTTGAGCCTGATTGTCTGTATGACTGTATGATATTGAACATTATTTCAGTTATATCACAGCGGTCAGTGTACCTATCCATGCTTTTCTGGAGTTTATGTTACCAGTGCTTTGCACAATATTCTTCCTAAGACACTGGCATTCGACATAATCATCATCGAAATAATGATCAGTGGTTAGTGAGGAATGAATACTGTTGCAATGACCTATCATCAGTCCTCAGAAAGAAATTGGCTGAGGTGGGTGTTCGAACCAGCGACCCCCTGGTCTCAGCTCCTGTTCGTTGTTGACTGCGCACGAGGGCTTGGCTGGTACTTTTGTGACCCTGATACATGTTTACATGATATTCATAGGATCCACCACCGTTTTTAACTCTTTACCACACAACAAAATTTTAGACTATATACCAAACTGAAAGCATTTGCAGATGATAAATTGAGAGTAGCTCAAATGATGATTTCTGTCTTTGATATGGTAAAAAACATTGTGGGAAAAGGAGAAAATGCTGGTTACATAGAAAACATTGTGGGAAAAGGAGAAAATGCTGGTTACCAGCATTTTCTTCCTTTTCCCACAATGTTTTCAAAAGGCTTTTTCTTCAGGGTCATTAAAATTCTGGATTGTGTGGAAAAGGATCAAGATGACTCTATAAGATTCTATTGTGTCATGAGCCCTTTTGCCAATGAAACTTAATTAATCTTGGGACTATTTGCAAAAGAAGGAAGACAGGAGAAAAAAAAAAAGGTGTTAGGGGCAGTAAAAATGATCTGGCCGTGGCTGGACCAGCCAGACGGTATATTCAAGATGGCCTTGAAATACCGAAAAGGATTGAATTCCTGCTGTACATCAATTATTTTTGTATTCTTAACTCTTTACCAAAGACAAAATTTTAGACTAATCCAAACTGAAAGCATTTGCAGATGACAAAATAAATGTGACCCAAAAATTGAAATTTGTTTTGGAAAGGATAGAAAACTTTGTGGGAAAAGGAGTAAATGCTGATTACCAGCATTTTCTTCTTTTCCCACAATGTTTTCAAAAGGCCTCTTTCTCAGGGTCGTTAAAACTCAGGATTGTGTGGTAAAGGGTTAGCCAGAGCACAGGATACAGCAGACAACCTATTACAATGAGAGCCATTAATTGATGATGTTAGATCTATCACTTTACCAAACAATCCCATGTTTTAGCAACCCTCCGGAGGAAACCTTTTGAAATCACTGTGGGAGAAGGATAAACTGTTTTCAAACCCTGAGAAAGATGGTGTTTGAAAACATTGTGGGAAAAGAAGAAAATACTGGTAACCAGCATTTTTTTTTTTTTTTTTTTTTTTTCTTTTCCCACGATGTTTTCTACTCTTAAATTTTGTTGCCTGAATTTCAAGAATTTAACCACTTAGAAATGTGTTGGTGTCCAATCAGAAAATATATAACATTGTAAATTTCCAATCAGGAAAGTATGTACAATACTTTCTAAATTTCGAAACAGAAAGTATTTTACTTTCTAAATTAAGTATTAGACTGCAATTTCTACAAACCTAGATTGATTGATTGATTGATTGATTGACTGATTGAATGGTGTTTCACACTGCTTTCAACATTATTTCAGTCATATTATGGTAACAGCTCACATGCTGACATGTGTGTCCTGGGTTTCACCAGTAAAAGACTAGGGCTCTGAAGTGTCTTGCCCAAAGACACTCCCAAGAAAAACCCAGTGCTTCCATGTAGCTCAAACCCAGGGCCTCCAGGTTACAAGTCCTACACCATACCGCTCAGCCAGACAGAACCCCTAAACAAACCTAGAGGGTACAAAAAAAGCAATCTGAAATTGGCCTGTACCATCCGTCCATATTGTTACACACAACAATCATGTAAATTGCCTTTGAAGCTTTTTGAGTTAAAGTGATTTTTTTTCAAAATGCCAAACTTTTTGTGGTCTTTTCAGAGAGGTAAACAGTGTGAAACCATTTTTCTCATTGCTTCTGAATAAAATTTGTACCAGACAACTTTCACCCTTTACCAAACAATCCAATGTTTTTACCTCCCTATAGGAGGAGACTTTTGAAAACAATGTGGAAAAAATGCTGGTTAGCAACATTTTCCCCTTTTTTTTTTCACAATGTTTTCTACTCTACAAAGAACAATTTCAATTTTTGAGTCTTCTGCAACTGCTTTCAGTTTGGACAAGTCTAACATTTTGTCATCTGGTAGAATTGATACTCGTGTAAACAATGAATAATTGTCAGCCCGCCCGGGTAGCTTAGTGATTAGTGTATCTGACTCGTGACCTGGTGTTTGCGAGTTCGATACCCGGTTGAGGCAAACTTTCTTTCCGCTGATTTGTCGCCTCTCACCTCTGATGCATGTGAGAAAGGTAGTCAGTGGCTTTGGAAAGAAAGTTGTGTAAGAACTGGTGTAAGAAAGCCAGGAAACACATGGGTGTGTCACTGACCGCCATGATATGACCTGAGCTGTTAAAATGGCGTTAAACTCCTATACAAACAAACCAGATAATTGACAAGTTTTAATGTCAAACAAAATGAATGTTTTATGTGAGCAATTTCTATAAGAAAGTATTGCTCATTACAAGAATTTCTCTTTCTATCCACCCACGTTTTCAGTGGCCTTCTGCAAAATATATGAAGACTCTGCCCATAGTTGTATACAGGATGAGTGCAAGAAGTCTGAAAAGAAAATTTTCAGGTTAGACCACTTAGCTTGATTTTTCTACAACTTAACTCTTTACCAAACGATAAAATTTTAGACTTGTCCAAATTTAAAAAAAATGCAGACGACAAAATGAATGTGGCTCAAAAATTGAAATTTGTTTTGGGAAGGGTAGTAAACATTGTGCGAAAAGGAGAAAATGCTGGTTACCAGCATTTTCTCCTTTTCCCACAATGTTTTCAAAAGGCTCCTTTCTCAGGGTCGTTAAAACTCGGGATTGTGTGGTAAAGGGTTAAAAAAAAGTGTTAGTTCGTTAGTCCCATGTGCCGTTTTTTTTTTTTCAATTTTTCAGTTCCTGGATTATTTCAAGGGTGTGTGTGTGTGTGTGTGTGTGTGTAATACAAGAGTGCATGTATAAGAGAGGTAACTCATATTACATTCCTCATGACATTATTATAGTTATCTCCCTTGCACAATTGAACTACTCATTGTGAACTTTTTACCTGTCAAAGCGTCCGAGTCACGCTTGCGTGCACAGACCGGAAACGAAATTGACACATTTCGTCTGGTTGACAATTTGTAGACATCCAGCAAGAAAAGTTTTTCAAGTTTATTCGGAATTACCTGTGTTTCTTTAATTAATGATGGATTAATTGCAACTTTACAGGCGGAATAAAGAGATTCGGGCAGCCAACAGGTGAGTTAATTTCTGTGGAAAAGGGCATTTGATTCGCCGAGAGTTATGTCGGCTGGTCGTCAAACTTTCGAAAATCAAAGGTGTGTCATGGGACAAGAATTTTCGTTAAGCTAGTTTTGAAGCTCACTATGTCAATCACGGTGACAAAATTGAATGCTTTGCGATGTGATATTAAAATGCATTTAAACCTAAAAAGTAGCAAACAGTTACAGGATCAATCCAAATAATTAATTAGATCTAGTTATTTAACTAATAACCGCATACCTGTAAATTTCGAACCCTTTACCCCAAAACCACACGCCAGCCAAAGTTAGTGTGCGATTGGTAGTGCTAACCCCACCATTGTAACAAGATTTATGAAAATGTGATCTAATTGATTCAGAGTAAACAAAACATAGATTCCAGTTTCTTTAATTTGCAAAATTAGTCTAAAAGGCCACACAATTCCGAGTTTTATCAACCCTTAGGAAGGCAGCTTTTGAAAACATTGTAGGAAAAGGAGAAAATGCTGGTTACCAGCATTTTCTCCTTTCCTCACAATGTTTTCAATCCCTCCGAAGAGAAATTTCAATTTTAAAGTCACATTAGATTTGTCATCTGCAACTGCTTTCAATTCGGGCAGGTCTAAGATTTTGTCGTTTGATAATGGGTTAAGATTGATTGAATGGAGTTTAAGGCTGCTTTCAATAATATTTCAGTCATAGCACAGTGACAGCTAACCTGGGATTTTACTGGCACCAGGCTAGGGCGCAGAGTGTTAGGAAAACAGTTGTCTGCAAGTGGTGACTAACAGTTTGCCTTTTGCTATCTGTGATCAAAAGTGGTGAACCCTTTACCTAACGGCAAAATTTTAGACTGTACAAACTGAAACTTTTTGATGACGACAAAATAATTGTGACTCAGAACTAGAATTTCCCAATCGAAAGGGTAAAAAACATTGTGGGAAAAGGAGAAAATTACCAGCATTTTCTCTTGTTACCTACAATGTTTTCAAAAGGCTTTTTAATTATGGTCATTAAACTAGTTTTAAATTTAGAAAATCTTGGAGATTTAGACTAAGAATGTTCTTGAGAATGGTTGGTGAATACAGACCTTGGAGCTCTTTGCATTCTGTTGTGGAAACTAAGACACTAGAGCTAAGATTGAAAATAGAGTCTGCACCAAAATGCCTTTTCTCTATACTAAGTCAGTGTGTGATTTTTAAAGGATTTATATACATTAACCCTTTACCGCACAATGACGCCTTTTGACGCCCCTGGGAAAGAAGCCTTTTGAAAACACTGTGGGAAAAAGAGAAAATGCTGGTAACCAGCATTTTCTCCTTTTCCCACAATGTTTTCTACCCTATCAAAGAAAAATTGCACCATTTTAGCCAAACTGAAATTGTTGTCTGCAAATGCTTTCAGTTTGGAGAAGGCTAAAATTTTGTCGTCTGGTAAAGGGTTAAAGGATTTATATATTACATGTATTTGGCTGTTACATGCAATTTCTCCTCCTCCTACAGTATTTTCAAAATGTTTTTATGCCTCCATAGTTGATGCTCAAATTATTACAAACTATGTGAGGTAGAAAGTACAATGTATGTCACGGACCAGCTAAAAATGAATATAAAGTCTAGGCCACCGATATACCTTTCATAGTCAGTAAGTGTGTATTTTGTTAGGGATTTATGTATTATTTTTCAGATGAGCACCTTTCAAAGGAATGAGAAATGAAAGTAATTCCCTCACACAGTACACCAGGTTAACTCTTTACCAAATGACAATGATTTAGACTGGTCCAAATAGGAAGCATTTGCAGAAGACAAAGGTGGTCGTAATGACAAAAAAATTGTCCTTGATAAGAGTAGAAAACATTGTGGGAAAAGGAGAAAATGCTGGTTACCAGTATTTTCTCCTTTTCCCATAATGTTTTCAAAAGGCTTCTTCCTCAGGGTCGTTAAAAGTCGGTAATGTATGGTTAATCTATGTGTGGTGACTCTATGTATGAAAATTGAATTGTGATCTATTTCTATCAACTTTAGTCAGTTAAGATTTTCCTTTTTCTTATGAATAAGTGACCGAAATTAGAATAAATAAAACCGGACATTTGATTCCAAAATGAATGCATTTGTAGATGACGGAATAAAAAAAAAAATTATTTGAAAAAAAATAAAAAATTTAGTCAGTTTTGTTATTACATTTGTTTAAATTCTGTAAGCATCCTGATGAAGGCTTAAGCTGAAACACTGGTAAAGAATTTTTAAGAAATTTATAGGTGTTGTTATAGATTTATTTCTATTCATAGAAGACAGAATGTAATAACTGTCTCAGGTGATGGTGTTTGTCTCTCAAAGGGTAAAAAATATGGTGTGACTACTGAATAAGAGGAAATACTGGTCACCAAGACATCTTCAATAGTCTTCATCCTCAGGGCTTAACCCTTTACAGGACGATAAAATTTTAGCCTTGTCCAAATTGAAAGCATTTGCAGACGACAATTTCAATGTGGCTCAAATGGTGCAATTTTTCTTTGATAGGATAGAAAACATTTTGGGAAAAGGAGAAAATGCTGGTTACCAGCATTTTCTCCTTTTCTCACAATGTTTTCAATAGGTTTCCTTCCCAGGGGCGTTAAAAGGCCTCATTGTGCGGTAAAGGGTTGACTCTTTACCAAGCAACATTTTGTACTGCTCCAAATTGAAAGCATTTTCAGACGACAAAATTAATGTGACTCAATGGACAAGGCTGAAATTTTGTCGTTTGGTAAATGGTTAAGTTGACACATACCTTGTCGATCTGTCATTACCTCATACAGACAGTCTAGTTCCTGGTTTAACTCTTTACCACACAAAATTTTTAGACTGGTCCAAATCAAAAGCATTTGCAGACGACAACTTTAATTTGGCTAAAATGATCAAATTTATCTTTGATAGGGTAGAAAACATTGTGGGAAAAGGAGAAAATGCTGGTAACCAGCATTTTCTCCTTTTCCCACAATGTTTTCAAAAAGCTTCTTCCTCAGGGTCATTAATACTCTTGATTGTGTGGGAAAGGGTTAATATGCCTATGTGACTTTTAACCACACAGTCCCATGTTTTAACAACCCCGATAAACAGGGCTTTTGTCTTGAAAACACTTATTATCAACATTTTTTCCTTTTCCCACAATATTTTCTATCCTTTTAAAAACTGAAATACTAATATTTAAATTATGTTGAATTTGTCATCTGCAAATGATTTCAATTTGCAAGTGTTGAGAGTTTTTTTGTCATCTGGCAAAGAGTTGAACTCTTTGACAACCTACAATTACTATTTCTAGATCACTTCTGAAAATACTTTGGCAAACTAAATGGAGAAATTACTGGAAACAAGGAAATCAAAATTTTTTTTTTTAAATGCAATTTTAGTGTAATGTTTTCAACAGTATCTAATTTTTTACCAAACGACAGAATTTTAGACTTCTGCAAATTAAAAGCAGAGAGAGACAAAAAAGATGTGACTCAAAAATTGAAATTTGTCCTTAGGACGGGTAGAAAATCTGATGGAAGAAGGAGAAAATGCTAGTTACCAGCATTTTCTCCCTTTCCCACAATGCTTTCAAAAGCTATCTTTCTCAGGATCATTAAAAGTTGATGTTGTGCGGTAAAGGGTTAAGTTATTTCACAATGACCAGTGCAACCGTCCATGTATTCTGGGTCCGTATTCACCAACCATTCTTAACAACATTCTACGTCTAATTCTAAAAAGCTTCTGAATTTGATGGTAACAGTATTTCTGATTGGCTAAACTAAAAAAGCAATTTAGAACTATGAAAATGCTCCTTGGAGTTTCCATACCTTCACTATGGAGAACACTTTTTAATTTACGCTGCTTTCCTACATAAACTAAGTAACAATGGTAAATGGTGAGTGAAGAATGAATCTAGTTATATTGACTTCCATCAGTTGTATGGAAGCACTTTTGGCTGAGCTGGGATTCAAACTCTCAACCACTGGACTGAGAGTCCTGTGCTTTATGGATGGGCTACCAGGGGTCGGGGTTCTTCCATTGCCATATTCGTGCTGTCATATTAGCCACATAAATTTTTCATCAACAAATGTTTTCATTTTGGATGGGCTACCAGGGGTCGGGGTTATTCCATTGCCATATTCGTGCTGTCATATTAGCCACACAAATTTTTCATCAACACATGTTTTCATTTTGGATAAGTCTAAATTTAATGGTTGGGTATAATGAGATATTTTGATGGAAAACAGATTGGAATTACAAACAACACACTGAAAATATTTGGGTTTCTTTATTCAGCAAGAAAATACAACAGGTATCAAGTTTATAGTTAACTCTTTACCACACAATCCCTAGTTTTAAAGA
This sequence comes from Tridacna gigas, assembly GCA_945859785.2. Classification (NCBI taxonomy): domain Eukaryota; kingdom Metazoa; phylum Mollusca; class Bivalvia; order Cardiida; family Cardiidae; genus Tridacna; species Tridacna gigas. The sequence continues at coordinate 34,931,304 of OX244044.2, forward strand.
CCCTGAAAAAGAAGGGTTTTGAAGACATTGTGGGAAAAGGAGAAAATGCTGGTAACCAGTATTTTCTCCTTTTCCCATAATGTTTTCTATCCGAACAAAGACAGATCTCTCCACATTAGAAGCAGTAAATTTGTTGTCTGCAAATGCTTTCAATTTGGACCAGTCTAAAATTTTGTCGTTTGGTAAAGAGTTAACCCTTTACCATACAATTCTGACTTTTATCGAACCTGTGAAAGAAGCCTTTTGAAAACATTGTGGGAAAAGGAGAAAATGCTGGTAACCAGCATTTTCTCCTTTTCCCACAATGTTTTCTACCCTTTCCCCCCCAAAATTTCAATTTTCAGTCACATTTATTTTGTTGTGTGCAAATACTTTCAATTTGGACCAGTAAAAAGTTTTGTCGCTTGGTAAAGCATTCAATCATACACAACATCTGATAACATTGCAAAAATTTGTGTCAACATAAAGGAAATCCTGTAGTATAGTAACATGATACTGCATTGTAAATTAGTAGTTTTGTCCCAAAACACCCCCTGGTATTTTAAAAACTCCGAGGAAAAGGCCTTTTGAAAACATTCTGGGAAAAGAAGAAATTGCTGGTAACCAGCATTTTCTCATTTTTAGCTCCACTGGCCGAAGGCCAGCGGGCTTATGTCATGGCCCGGTGTCCGTCGTGCGTCCGTCCGTCCGTCCGTCCGGCCGTCCGTCTGTCCGTCCGTGCGTTAACTTTTATTTCAAACATCTTCTTCTCTGAAACTACCCATCCAATTTTCATGAAACTTCACAGAAATGATCCTGCCATGGTCCTCTTCAGAATTTCTTGAAAGAATTTGATTCCTTCAAAAACTCTGGTTGCCATGGCAACAAAACTGAAAAATATTGGAAGTCTTTAAAAATCTTCTTGTCTGAAACCATAAGGCATAGGGCTACCAAATTTGGCATGTAGCTTTATGTAGTAGACCTCTATCATGTTTCTTGAAATTATAGCCCTGGGGTCAAAATTGGCTCTGCCCCAGGGGTCACAAGTTTTACATAGGCTTATATAGAGAAAACTTTAAAAATCTTCCTGTACCTAGCCATAAGGCCTGGAGCTACCAAATTTTGCATTTAGCTTGATCTAGTTGGGGTCTACCAAAAGTGCCCAAATTATTGACCTGGGGTCAATTTGGCCTCATGCTGGAGGGGGGGGGGTGTTTCACAAGATTTACATAGGCTTACATAGGGAAAACTTTTAAATCTTGGTGTACATAGCCATAAGGCTTAGGCTACCAAATTTTGCATAATTATAGCATTATCTGTGGACAACTACAAAGAGGGCCCAAGTTACAGCCCTAGGATCAAGTTTGGCCCTGCCCCAGGGGTCACAAGTTTTACATGGGTTTATGGAGTGAAAAGTTCAGAAACCGTCTTGTTACTAGCCATAAGGCCAAGAACTCCCAAATTTGGCATGTTATTCTAATACACATATTCCCCATTTAGTCCGACTGTAGCCCTGGGGTCAAAGTTTTATAAGGGCTTATATAGTGAAGACTTCTCTTCATGGTTTATATTTATAAGCCAGTGGAGCGATACAGGGCCATCATGGCCCTCTTGTTTCTACAATGTTTTCTATCCTGTCAAAGAACTTTGATTCATTTGTATCACTTTCAATTTTGTCATCTGCAGAAGCTTTCAATTTGGAAGAGTCTAGAATTGTAAATTTGTCGTTTGGTAAAGAGTTAAAAACAGATCTGTCAGTAGATAACCAAATTAGCTACCTGAGTTGTCCAAGGGGAGTCAAAAGTCCCAACATACATGATTGTGTAGATAGGCTGGATACATTAACATCCCCCTCCTCCAAATTTTCATGTCGGATTTGGACCGGTTTCCGGGACCTTCAAATGTGGAATTCTGGATAGGTCCGGAAAATTCCCATGCCTGTGGTAAAGAGTTAAAAATAGATCTGGAAGTAGATGACCAAATTATTTATGCTATCTACCCCAGTTGTCCATGGGGAGTCTTGAAAAGCCCCCAACATACATGTGTAAATAGGCTGGATACTTTAACCCTTTCCCAAACAAGCCCTGGTTTTCACGTGTCTGCAGTACAAGTCTTTTGAAAACACTGTGGGAAAAGGAGAAATTGCTCATAACGAGCAATTTCTCCTTTTCCCAGTGTTTTCTACCTTTTTTGAGAACTTGCTGCCATTTTCATCAAATTTAAAATTGTCGTCTGCAAACTCTTTCAATTTGGACCAGTCCAAAATTTGTCGTTTGGGAAAGGATTAACACCCCCCTCCTCCAAATTTTCATGTCAGATTTGGGTGAATCACAAGACCAGTTTCAGGGTTCCCATTCACGCACATATGTGCGTGATTCACGCACTGAATTTAAGAATCACGCACAAAAATATGGAGTGAAATGTGCATGCACGCACAGGTTTCAGGGCTCGCATTGTTGATCAGCAGTGGCGCCAGTTGGAACAAGTTATCAAGTGTGAAAGTCCTGTTAATCACCGCTAATCAGACTTGGTATCAATCCACTTTTCTAGAGTAAAATTAAAGGTTTTGAAGTTACATGCTATTCTTATTGCCAAATCTATGCCAAATCATGCGGAAAAACTACTCCAAAACTTAACAGGCATGAAAAAAAGATCGCTGCAAGAAACGCGAAAACCCATGACACAACAAAAATTGGTTTAACATCGTCCGATCATACGCATTTCAAACTGTCTATTCAGTTTTATCAATGACTTTGAACAGTGAATTTACATAAGTACCTCTATAAAACAGTAAGTGAAAGCTAATTAGTGTCTGAAATTGACAGTGAAATGGAAAATTCTACTGGCCGTCAGGCTGCAAGTTGTCCCTCTGAAACTGGTCCCGAGAGTAAGGGAATTATAACAAGCATCCTCTTTTTTTAAATTACCCATATTGTTTTCAAGAGCAGCCGACTGCAGAGTTGGACTCGTCAAAACAAATTTTCAATGCAACAGACCTTTACTGTCCTCCATAGATGCTCTATAATTGTCAATATTAAGTGCACTCCTAGAATTTCTCTTGCACTCCCAAACTTGTATTCCAGGGAGCGCATGCACTCCCAAAAAGAGATGTGAGTGGGAACACTGAGTTTCCAGGACCTTCAAATGTGGAATTTTGGATCGGTCCGGAAAATTCCCATGCCTGTGGTAAAGAGTTAAAAACAGATCTGGCAGTAGATGACCAAATTATTTATGCTATCTACCCCAGTTGTCCAAGGGGAGTCTTGAAAAGCCCCCAACATACATGTGTAGATAGGCTGGATACTTCAACACCCACCCCCCCTCCAAATTTTCTTGTCGGATTTGGATGAATCACAAGATCGGTTTCCGGGACCTTCAAATGTGGAATTCTGGATTGGTCCAGAAAATTCCCATGCCTGTGGATATAGGGGTATGGGATACAAGATGGAATTAACTCTTCACCAAGTGACAAAATTTTAGACTAGTCCACATTGAAAGCATTTGCAGATGACAAAATGTGACTTAAAAATTGAAATTTGTTATGGGGCGGGTAGAAAACATTGTGGGAAACGGAGAAAATGCTGGTTACCAGCATTTTCTCCTTTTCCCACAATGTTTTCAAAAGGCTTCTTTCTCAGGGTCGTTAAAAGTCGGGATTGTGTGGTAAAGGGTTAAATGATGGGGTTTTTAATTCATAAGGGTAGAAAATGGAAGGAGAAAATACTTCCACAATGTTTTCTACTCGTTTTCAGACCAATTACATCATTCAAGAACTCTTGACCCTTTACCACACGATCCCGACTTTGAACGACCCTGAAGAAGAAACCTTTTGAAAACATTGTGGCAAAAGGAGAAAATGCTGGCAACCAGCATTTTCTCCTTTTCCCTCAATGTTTTCTAATATATCAAAGGTAAAATTCCCCATTTGAGTCACATTTAAATTGTCGTCTGCAACTGCTCTCAATTTGGACTGGTCTCCATTTTTCTCATGTGGTAAAGAGTTAACTAAACTACAAAATTTCAGACTTGTCCAGCATTGCAGCATATTCAGACGAGAAACGAAAATGTTACTTAAAATACGAAATCTGTCTGTGGAAGGATAGAAAACATTGTGAGAACATGAGAAAATGCTGGTTACCACTTTACACTTTATCCTCAGGGTTGTTAAAAACTCCGGATTATTGTTTGTCTTCAGATGCTTTTAATTTGGACAAGTCCAAATTTTTCTCATCTGGAAAAGACTCGAGCCTAAGCGATTTTAGGCTGATATCTTCAAGGTTGTGTGCATTGAATTTGAAGAGTTAACCAGAGGTAAGTATGGCTATTGGAGGGAATAGAAAGGGGATTACAGTTTTGACAGACAGACAGAAAATACTACTATATAGTGAGGGGGTAGTCATGTTTCAGTAATCTGTCACAGTTTGTATGTACATTTACCCTTTACCAAACAATCACACATTTCAACAACCCTGCAGAAGACAGCCTCTAAAAACATTGTTGGAAAAGAAGGAAATACTGGTAATCAGCATTTTCTCCTGTTCTCACAATATTTTCTACTTATTAAAAGACAAATCTCACAATTTGAGCAGTATTTGAATCGTCTCCAAGCTTCAATTTAGACAAGTCGAAATTTTGTCGTTTGTTAATCCTTTACCATTCAATGCTGACTTTTAACAACCCTGGGGAAGAAGCCTCTTGATAAAATTGTGGGAAAAGAAGAAAATGCTGGTAACCAGCATTTCTCCTTATCTCATACTGTTCTCAACTCTATCAAAGAAAAATCGCATCAGCTGAGCCACATTTAAATTGTCGTCTGCAAGTGCTTTGAATTTCGGCAGGTCTAAACTTTTGTTGTTTGGTAAAGGGTTAAGGTAGATCTATATCAAATTTTGACATTCCTTACCCATGACTTGGTTCCCCCCTCTATGTACCGGTAAATACAAAATGTATACAAATAGGTACACCTTCAGGGCAATATAATGCATAATCCCGAGTTTTAACGACTCTAAAGTAAAAGGTCTTTGAAAATATTGGGGGAAATGGAGAAAATGCTGGTAACCAGCATTTTCTCCTTTTCCCACAATGTCTTCTGGCCTATCAAAGACAGAAATCATCATTTGAACTACTTTCATCTGCGAATGCTTTCAATTTGGTGTAGTCCAAAATTTTGTCATTTGGTAAAGAGTCAAAAATACCGACATGGTTGGTTCATCCATTTCAATAAAGCCTAATATTATATAATACATAAGTGAAAAGAAAATATCTTAACTCTTTACCAAACAAGAAAATTTTAGACTTAATGTTTAATTAGGAATGAAGAGAATTTTTCTCGATTTCATGGAGTACGAAAACAAAAAACCTAATCATACTTTTCAGTCATAGCATGGTGACAATTCACATATTTGTGTATGTCCTTGGTTTTACCAGTACATGTACGAGGTTAGGGCTCTGAGGGTACCCAAGATCAGCTATTTAATACCTTTTTTGTCAGTTGTAATATTGTGATACAGGTTATGTCTGAATAATTGTGTATATGGTATTTTATGCCATCCTCAACATTATTTCAGTTTTATTGTGGCGGCCAGGGCACCTATCCACACTTTCCTGGAGTTGCTTTTACCAGTTATCGCACAGTATCTTTTCCAATCCAATGGCACCTTTGAGTGCTTGCCCACATAAAACAATGTTCAGCAATGTCTACCTAAAACCTGAGTGTTGTCAGGGGCTTTAAAGCAGCCTGTATGCAAAAATACAGTTGTGAACACTTTGTTAAAAAAAAAGAGACGGACTCGCCAAAAAATTTTGCGCAGAGGCCACAAACGAGATTCTACAATTCAAGTTTTCTTGAGAAAGACTCAGACCAGAAGACCCATACCCTCCTGGGAAATCCCTCTCCCATCTCTCGGCACTTTGTGTCTTGGGTTATTTTATACCTTCAGGAGTACTTTTGCGTACATATTCAGAGTTCCAGATAGAGGGAGTGATTTTGATTTCAAAATTGAAAATATTAGTTATTCTCCACAAAACCTATGTTATGGGTACTCATTAGAATTGTCACATCGAGACAATTCTAATGAGTACCCACAACATAGGGTTTGAAAGAGAAATAATGGATTTAGAATACCATCACTCCCTCTTATCTGGAGAGCTCTGTGCATATTATTTTGGGCTAGCTATGCCCCTGGTTATAATGGTTTAATTGACTTACGGTATATGGATTTAGTATGAGGTAACAACCTTTCTTATGGATGACCTCTAGAATGACTTACAAATGCAAGGGATTAGCATTGTGATAAAAGGCCAATAGACTATGCAAACTCAGGCATTGTATTTACATAAGTTGTAAAATAGGATTAGTGAATTTGCATTATGCTGACAATTGATTCTTTACCCTGTTCTTCACAATCACGAAAAATAATGACATTTCCCCCCCCCCCCCCCCCCCCCCATGGTAGTAAGCTTTAGAAAACTTTGTGGGCAGAGGAGAAAATGTTGGCAATCAGCATTTTATCCTTTTTTCCACAGTGTTTTCTAACCTTTCATAGATGTATCTAATCCTTTGAGCCACAATGAATTTGTCATCTGCAAATTAAATGCTTTCAAATTGGACTAGTCTAAAATTTTGTCATCTGGTAAAGGTTTTATCCACTACCACATATTAACCCTTTCCCAAACGACAAATTTTGGACCGGTCCAAATTGAAAGAGTTTGCAGACGACAGTTTTAAATTTGATGAAAATGGCAGAAAGTTCTCCAAAAGGGTAGAAAACACTGTGGGAAAAGGAGAAATTGCTCGTTACGAGCAATTTCTCCTTTTCCCACAGTGTTTTCTAAAGACTTGTACTGCAGACACGTGAAAATCAGGGCTTGTGTGGGAAAGGGTTAATCTTGAGTTTAAACAACATTCAGAAAGAAGGCTTTTGAACACAGGCGTTCGTTTTGTGACGAACTTTGCCAACTATATGATGTAATATATATTACATCATATAGTTGGCAAAGTTCATCACAAAACGAATGCCTGTGCTTTTGAACCTAAACCAGCATTTTCTTTTTTTCCCCAAAATGTTTTCTAATCTTTCAAAGATGAATTTCTAATCTTCAAAGATGAATCCCATTATTTAACCCTTTACCAAACGACAAAATTTTAGACTACTCCAAATTGAAAGCATTTGCAGATGACAAAATGATTGTATCTTAAAAAAGGATATCTGTTCTGGAAAGAGTAGAAAACATTGTGGGAAAAGGAGAAATGCTGGTTACCAGCATTTTCTCCTTTTCCCACAATGTTTTCAAAAGGCTTCTTTCCCAGGGGCGTCAAAAGTCAGGATTGTGTGGTAAAGAGTTAAGCCACAATGAATTTATCACCTGCAAATGCTTTCAAACAGGACAAGTTTAAAATTGTCATATGAGCCATGCTCTGACACAAAGGGGCTTTATGCATCTCCGTAATCCATGATACCAAGCAAGTTAATCTCATATTTATGGATCAATAAAATCCATTTTGTTTAACATTCGACTAATTCATGAGGTTCCCTGGTCCTTTGTTTGACATACAGAAAATTGACCAACAGCAAAAAGTTTTGGCCCAGGTCAGCCTGCGCAGGCTGCACAGGCTGACCTGGGTTGATACTTTTTGCAGATGCTTTAAGCCCTCTTTTCACAGAGCATGGCTCATATGGTAAACAGTGAAGTAGACTGTACCCATTATTGTACAAATACACCTTGTTCATCCTGTCACGTGTGGTTGTAAGCTTTGGAAAACATTGTGGAAGAAGGAGCAGCTGGAAAAAGATGAAAACACTGGTGACCAGCATTTTCTCTTTTTCCCATGTCATGGTTTCAAAAGCCTTCTTCTACAGGGTCCTTAAAAACATGGGACTGTTTAGTGAAGATTTAACTCTTAACCAAACAACAAAATTTAGGACTTGTCCAAACTGAAAGCATTTGCAGACAACAAATTAAATGTTGCTAAACTGATGATTTCTCTCTTTGAAAGAATAGAAAACATTGTGGGAAAGGGAGAAAATGCTGGTTACCAGCATTTTCTCCTTTTCCCACAATGTTTTCAAAAGCCTTCTTCCTAAGGGTCAGGATTGTGTGGTAAAGAGTTAAACACTTAGAGTCTTCAGTAGTTGTAGACACTTGGTCGAGATCAGACTGAATGTTTTCAGTTTTGACAACCCTTAAATTTTAGGTTCGATCCCCGGCTTGGCCAATTTCATTCCAAGGATTGATGATAGTCATTGAGACAGGATTCATTCCTCTCTCACCGCTGACCATTGTTTCGACGATGGTTATGTGGGAAAGCAGCCAGTGGCCTGGAAAGAGTATTGTGCGGAGTACTGGTAAAAAGAAACTCCAGGAAAGCATTGATAGGTGCACTGGCCGCCACGATATAACTGAAATAATGTTGAATATGGCGTTAAACGTCAATCAGTCAATCAACTAAAATTATATTGTGTGGTAAAGGGTTAAGTTGACCTTGACATTCTTAAAATTACAGTGACTCTTCACCTCCATGGGTGAAATGTAGCTTCTTGTTGACAATGTTGATCATGATCAGACTGGATGGAACATGTAGTCAGATCTTCACTCTACACTGCTTGTGTTTTCTTTCGAAACTTTGACTAAAAAAGCCGTATCAGATCAAGTAGGATTGTGCCTTTAGCAAAATTTTAGCCTTGTCCAATTTGAAAGCATTTTGCAGACCACAATTTCAGTGTGGCTCAAGTAATGGAATTTGTTTTAGGTGGAGTAGAAAACATAGTGGGAAAAGGAGAAAATGCTGGTTACCAGCATTTTCTCCTTTTCCCACTATGTTTTCAAAAGCCTTCTGTGTTGGAGTTGTTAAAACTCGGGATTGTGTGGTATAGTGTTAAATCATCAATGAAAGTCAAATGAGGTTATTTGGTAGCAAAGGAATTGATAATCTCCGGCAGCCATAAAAATTTGTATAAATTTCAAAGAGTTTGCCTGATGAGAGAATTTAGAAATTAAGGTATTGGTAAACATGAATACTGACACTGCCTTATCTATTGTAAACATAATGAAAATTGTTGTACCGTACATTATTTGAGCACATAAGCAGAGGATACTGTCCTCACCCTTATCGGTCTGAGCGAAACCCAATGGACATTTTCATTCTAGATAATTTATAAAGACTCTATTATGTGCAATATTATTAGGGCTGGTATTGTTCGGTATGTCTCGGAAAAGTGGACAGTATAGATCAAAGATCAGGGGTCTTTTCATGAACCATTCTCAAGAAAATTCTTAGTCACATTCTAAAGAATTTTTCTAAGTTTGAAAGAAACACAATTTCTGATTTGCTAAACTATTTAATGGTGTAGCCAGGAGTTGCATTTCTTTCTAAATTTGGAATAAGACAAAGAATGAAACTAGGAGTGGTTGATGAATCTGGATCCAGACCGCACGTTTTGTGCTCTCAGAACTTGATTCAAAGTGGCCACAATGGTAACAAGAAAGTGAAAGGTACTTTAGGAGTTAACCTCTTTACTCCATGTAGCCATCTCTGTAAACTCATTTTAGTGGGGTTTTATTGGGCTTTCAACATTATTATTGGCTTCTTTATATCTCAATGGTGTGAGTGTAGGATTGGAAACCTGGGGGCCCAGGGTTTGATCCTCACTTGAGGCTCAGGGCTTTTCATAGGATGGTCCACAGGTATGATGCTTAGAGCCCCTAGCCTTAGTACTGGACAGTAACAGTTGTGAAGATACACATTGGTATGGTGTAGGTCAGCTGTTGCCTTGATATGACTGAAATAATGTTGAAAGTGGCATCATGGGTTTGACACCCATGGGTAAGATACTACAGAGCCCTAGCCTAGTACTGGTGAATATACAAATTAGCCTTTTACCACACAACAGTATTTTAGACTTGTTCAAATTCAAGGCATAATATGCAGACGACAGATCATAGGTGGCACAAGTGATGAAAGCAGCTTATAATTGAGCAGAAAACATTGTGGGAAAAGGAGAAAATGCTGATTACCAGCATTTTCTCCTTTTCCCACAATGTTTTCAGAAGCTTTTTATTTTGAAGGCTGAAGCATTTACCACACAATCTCGACTTTAAACATCCCAGAGAAAAAAGGCTTTTGAAAAATTTGTAGGATAAGAAGAAAATGCTGGCAAGTGGAATTTTCTCCTTTTCCAAGAATGTTTTCTACCCTTTGAACTAGAAATTTCATGTTTCAAAGAACAATTAAGTTGTTGTGGGCAAATGCTTTCAATCTGAGCAAGGCAATAAGCAAGTCATTTGGTAGAAACTCTTAGAATGCTGAATTAATGAAATGGACCTCTTTAAACAGGAAATACCATTTGAAATATTGTCACTTCAAGCTTGTTTTGGCCAGAATGTGCAAAAAGTTAGCGGACAGTGAAGATCCAAGATCAGACTGCACAGAATGTGCTGTCTGATCTTGATCTACACCGTCCTCAAAGACAACTCGGTTCCAGCGCTTTATGGGTTAATAGGTGAGCTGTTCTGTGTTGTTGTATGAAAACTGAGACTGGTTTCCAGCATGTTCCTCTTTCCCCTCAGAGTTTCAAAAGCCTGTTTTTCCCAAAAGTCATGAAACAAAGAGGATTTTGTGGTAAAAGGAGAAGATTACTTTTATTTTCCAATAACCACAAGCATCTAACCACAAGTATCGATATTTAACCCTTTACAAACCATGACAAAATTTAACCCTTGTCCTAACTAAAGTATTCACGGATGACAAAAAAGACAATGGCTCGTATTGTGGAATTTGTATCTAAGAGGGTAGAAAATATTGTCGGAAAAGGAGAAAATGCTGGTTTGTGGCTACCAGCATTTTCTCCTTTTCCAACAAGGTTTTCAAAAGGCTACTTTCTCACAGTGGTTAAAACTTGGGACTGTGGGATAAAGGGTTGAATTAAGACATTAGAGTTAAGATTTTGCCAATAAAAGATCAATAAAATTTCGGTTGATTTGTTGTAAAAATAAATAACTGCTATCTCTTCATATTTACTGTCCACTCTATGGTAAATTTTTATGACAAACTTTAGGACTAGCATTTTGATTGGCTAAGATTTTTTTTTCCCTGTGAAGTCAGAAATCAAAAGTGTTGGATTTAGGATGAACCCATAGCACTGAGCCTACTTTTATTCAATTTTATGATGGCCCTTATTTAAAGGTTTCTTTCCACAGAAGATTAATATCCTCTAGATTGAACCATGCTCTGGCAAAAGGGGGCTCTAGCACTTAACCCTTAATAACCAACTTTATAAGTTAAAAGAAACTTTTAAGCCAAGACTAAATACCCAAATTTTGCTTTTTCAAAGTTACTTTGGGGGAGAAATATCTCCTAATCGGACAGTGTAGATTAAAGATCAAATTGCATGTTATGTGCAGTCTGATCTTGATCTACATTGTATGCAAAGAGTCCTTGGGTCATGTTTAGCTGCTTTAGGGTTAACTTCTTTCAAAACTTAAAAAAATGAAGATTTTTCAAAATTAACCCTTTGCCACACGACAAAATTTTTCATTCGGCCAAATTGAAAGCCATGGCAGAGGAACCAAAAAATGTGGATAAAATTATGAAATATCCGTTTAACTCTTTTCCAAACAACAAATTTTCAGACCGGTCGGAATTGAAAGCTTTTGCAGACAACAAATTTAAGGTGGCTCAAATGACAAAATTTGTGCTTGGTGGGGTAGAAAACATTGTGGGAAAAGGAGAAAATGCTGGTTACCAGCATTTTCTCCTTTTCTCACAATGTTTTCAAAAGTCCTTTTCCTTGGGGTGGTTAAAACTCAGGATTGTGTGGTAAAGGGTTAAAAGGACAGAAAATATCTTTTGAGAAGGTGAAAATGCTGGTTACCAGGCTTTTCTTTTTCCACAATGTTTTCAAAGGCTTTTTTCCATGGGGTCTTTAACCCTTTATCACACAATCCTGAGTTTTTATGACTTTGAGAAATTTTATCATTTGAGCCACATATCATTTGTCATCTGCAAATGCTTTCTATTTGGACAAGTCTAAAATTATGTTGTTTGGTAAAGAGTTAAAGGAAAATTTATCTCAATCACTAAATTATCAGCTATCGGGTACGATCAATATTTCCTTGGGTACTTGAGATGATCAATGAGAAAAGTGGGAAGGTCACAATTTCGATAATCATGCTTGTAAAAAATAAGACGATATTAGTGATTGTCAGCAAACCTATGTATTTCATTCTACCCTTATCTGTAAACCCGATTCTGACCCTTTACCAAAAAGATCTGACTTTCAATGACCTTTATTAAAAACGCTTTTTAAAAATATTGTGGGAAAAGGAGAATTTGCCGACAAAAGCAACTGAAGGAAAACATTGAGACTTGTACAGGTGGCTGCTATATATAACTGAAGAAATGTTGAAAACAACTTAAGACACCAACAAATGAAATTTGATACTTGAGATCAATAAGAAAGGCGGAAAGGTCAAAATTTTGATAATTATACATGTACTTGTGAAAAATTAGATGATTTATCAGTTGTCATTGAAATTAACCCTTCACCACCAGTCCTGAGTTTAACCCTTTCCCAAACGTCAAATTATTAGAGTGGTCCAAATTGAAAGAGTTTGCAGACGACAATTTTATATTTGATGAAAATGGCAGAAAGTTCTCAAAAAGGGTAGAAAACACTGTGGAAAAAGGAGAAATTGCTCGTTACGAGCAATTTCTCCTTTTCCCACAGTGTTTTCAAAAGACTTGTACTGCAGACACGTGAAAACCAGGGCTTGTTTGGGAAAGGGTTAATTGACTCCAAGGAAAAGGACTATTGAAAACATTATGGGAAAAGAAGAAAATGCTGTTAACCAGCATTTTCTTCTTTTCCCACATTGCTTTCTACCTATTCAAAGACAAATCAAATCATTTTAATCACATTTGATTTTTCGTCTGCAGTTGCTCTGAATTTGGATCAGTCTTAAATTTTGTCGTTTGGAAAAAAGTTAAGTGTTTCATGCTAGCAGCTACCCTAATCTTTTAACCTTATGCTTAACATACATTGCAGATGACAAAATTTTATACTTATCCAAATCATAAGCTTTGCAGACAACAAATCAGATGAGACTCAAATGATGGGATGGTCTCTGGATATGGAGAAGGCACTGTGGGAAAATGAGAATATGCTTGTTACCAGCATTTGCTCCTTTTCTCTCAATGATTTTGAAAGCCTTCATCATCCAGGTCTTCTAAAACAGCCAAGCTAAGCATCTGCAGCAGAACGTTAGCACCCTGCATGCAATACTGGCTCCCGTTTGGTAGAGTTAATCACCCTGTGGAAGAGGATGTTTGAAAACCTGATGTCAGCATTTTCTCCTTTTCTCACAATGTTTTCTACCTTTATCAAAGAGAAATCTAATCATTAAAGAGCCATTATTCAGTTGTCCTCTGCAATTAATCTGGATATGGATGAGAAACCAGTTTTATTATTTGTGCTATGTTTATTTTGTTGTCTTCATTTGCTTTTGATCAGGAGGAGTTTAAATTTTTTTATCTTTTTGAAAGGAAGAAAACGTTTTCAGAACAGAGATTCCCCCTTTTTTTTCCTTTTCCACTCTTCTTCACAGTAAGTAAAACAATTGACTGCTTACCAAAACGTTAAGACATATTTTTTATAATCCACAGAAATGGCATACCCACAGCCTGTAAATATCTTGCCATCGCCCAATTTATCGCAGCGATCCCATAGTGAGAGACGCAGTGAGAGATCTTATTCACAGAAAAGTGTCCACAGTCGGGCATCCATGAGAAGTAGCACAAATGGTATTCCAGTCATGGAGTGTAAGTTTACATCTTTTTTGGCGTAGCTAAATGCGCCAGCTTTTGACCTTCTTGATAATGATAAAGAATAAACAGATGGTAATTTTCGATTGGTCAAAAATGTGCACATGTTTATTCGGCGGGCCCCTGTTGCCATATTTTCTCACACATTTATGAAACCACTATTAACAAGCATTGCTACTGCTGATCGATACCCCTCAGCCTTGATTCATACCATAGCAAAACAATGCAGTAGAGAATGATTCTTTTCTTGTGCTATTTGGAATTTAATATTTCCATAAGCATTACCCAATAACCTGATGGTACTTTTCAACAAAATGAAAAAACAGTGAGGAAAAAGAGGCAATTGCTGGTGAAGTTACTTTTTTATTATTTTACTTCATATTGAGTCAAAAAAGAGTTTCAATATTTATAATCCAGTATCTCTTACACCGTCAATCTTTTTAAAAGATATTTCTTGTCACTGATGTTCTACGATTGCCGACATGTGTTATAGCAGCCAGTTACCCCCCTTTCATTTATGCAAATGAGTTAACTCTTTACCAAACAATCCCAGGTTTTCACGACCCTAAGAAAGAAGCCTTTTGAAAACATTGTGGGAAAAGGAAAAAATGCTGGTAACCAGCATTTCCTCCTTTTCTCACAATGTTTTCTACCCTTCCCAGAACAAGTTTCAATGTTTGAGTCACATTTATTTTGTTGTCTGCAAATGCTTTTAATTTGGATGAATCTAAATTTTGTCGTTTGGTAATGAGTTAAGGCTAGGCATCGTGTTTGGGTACTTGTGTAGGTATATGAGCTAAGTTTGAAATATTTGAGCCATGCTCTGTGAAAAGAGGGTTTAATGCATCAGCAAGACGTATAAACCCATGTCAGCCTGCGCAGTGCATACAAGCTGACATAGAATGAAACTTCTTGCTGTTGTTAACTCTATACCAAATGACTACATTTTAGACAAGTCCAAATTGAAAATTTTTGTTTTGTGCGTCCATCTGTTCGTTTGTCTGTCCATCCGTCTATCAATCAATCCATCCACTTTTCGTGTCCGGGCCATAACTTTTTTTTCTATCATTCAATTTCAATATAACTTGGCACAAGTGTTAACCACATCAAGACAATGTGCCATGCACAAGAGTCATGTCAGCATAGGTGAAAGGCCAAGGCCACAGCAAGGTCAAATGCATTTAGGGGGGTAGTATTCGTGTCTGGCCTGTAACTTTTTGTATTTATGCACAAGCGTCGTGTTCGTGGATTAAAGGTCAAGGTCACAGCAAGGTCAAATGTGTTTTGGGCATTTGGGAGGGGGGGTAGTTGTTTTCTTGTCTGGAGCATAAATTTTTTCCCTATAGTTCAATTTCAGTATAACTTGACACAAATGTTAACACTGTGTCATGTACAAGACATAAGTTCACAGGGTAAAGGTCAGGGTTACAGCAAGGTCAAATGTGTTTTGGGGGGTCCAAATATGAATTAATTTCAGTATTACTTTGCAGAATTGTTAACTACATAAAGACAATGTGTCATATGCAAGAGTCATGTCGGTGGAGTAAAGGTCAAGGTCCTAGCAAAGTCAAATATATTTGGGGCTAGGGCCGTTTTTGTGACCGGGCCGTAACTTTTTTCCCTTTAACTTAATTTCAAAATAACTTTGCACAAATGTTAACCACATTGAGACGATGTGTCATGTAGGGTAAAGGTCAAGGTCACAGCAAGGTCATATGTATTTTCGGGGGGCATCAGTCACTTCTCAATGGCCCGTCCGGGTAGCTCAGTGGTTAGCGTATCTGGCTCATAAAATGGTGGTTGTGAGTTTGATACCCGGTCGAGGCAAACTTTCTTTCCGGCGATTTTTTGCCTCTCACCTCTGATGCATGTGAGAAAAGTAGTCAGTGGCTTTGGAAAGAAAGTTGTGTCAGTACTGATGTAAGAAAGCCAGGAAACACATGGGTGTGCCATTGACTGCCATGATATGACTTGAGCTGTTAAAATGGAGTTAAACTCCAATACAAACAAACAAACAAACACTTCTCAATGACATGTCTTGTTTCAAAAGCTTTCTTCCTCAAGGTTGTTAAAACTAAGGATTGTGTGGGAAAGGGTTAAAAAACTTATTTTCTAAAATTCTAATAGGTAATTGTAACTTTAAAGTGTACATGTATTGTGCCAAATTTTCATTTAACCTATTTTAAGCCATTCCAGTAGAAGAAAAAAATGACTTATAGATGATTTGACGTAGTACTTAGTATAATGTGCATGTCCGTTTAATTTTCCAGGAAAACAGAATGATGATCTATATTACAAAAAGAATTATGGTTATTATTATTTTTTTTATTTTTCTCTACAGCCCGAGGCGTTGAAGCATCCCATATACTGGATCAGCTACAGAAAGAAATTGTCTTCCTCACTGGTAAGTTTAACTCTTTACAAAACGACAAAATTTGAGACTGGTCCAAATTCAAAGCATTTGCAGACAACAGTTTAAATGTGGTTCAAAAATTGAAATTTGTTTTGGGTAGGGTAGAAAACATTGGGGGAAAAGGAGAAAATGCTGGTTACCAACATTTCTCCTTTTTCCACATTGTCTTCAAAAGGCTTAATCTTTCCCAGAGTCGTTAAAAGTCAGGATTGTGTGGTAAAGGGATAACCCTTTACCACACAATCCCGACTTTTAATGACCCTAAAAGAAAAGGCTTTTGAAAACATTGTGGGAAAAGGAGAAAATGCTGTTAACTAGCATTTTCTCCTTTTCCCAGAACGTTTTCTACCCTATCAGAAAGAGAAATCATCATTTAGAAGCATTTAATTTGTTGTCTGCAAATGCTTTCAGTTTGGTCCATTCCAAAATTTTGTCAGAGTTAATCGGACACTGGTTTGACCTTTACTTTGACATTGACCTTGATCTTGCTGGGTAAGATATGATTGAATTGAACTCAGAAGTGAAGATACTTATGAATGCAATTTCACAGCTGTTTTTGATGTGCAATGTGGCTAAGATGCAGTACAGATCTGTGCAGTCTGATCTTGATTTACACTGTCAGCATAATTATGCAAAATCATCCTGAAACCTTTTGCTATAAGTCAATTTTCTGCTTGTTAAAGGACCAGTCTACTTCACGATTTAGTAGGTTGATTGATGGAATAGATTTTATGGATCCATAATTATGTGATGACTCGCTTGGTATAATGCTTTTATGGAGATGCATTAAGCCCCCTTTTGCTAGAGCGTGGCTCAATATAAACCAAATTTCTGTTTGAAGAAGAATCAAACATTTTTTTTATATGAGAGTGTGGAATAAACTACCCAAACTGTTTGTATTTGTTTGTATTGGATCCGTTTTAACAGCTTAGGTTATATCATGGCAGTCAGTGCATCTACGCATGTCTTTCCTGGCTTTCTCACACCAGAGCTGACACAACTTTCTTTCTAAGCCTCTCACTACTTTTCACACATGCATCATAGGTGAGAGGCAAAAAATCACCGGAAAGAAAGTTTGCCTCAACATGTCATCAAACTGAAAACCACCGGGTTACAAGTCATATTACACAAACTGACTTCACATTAACTCTTTACCAAACGATAAAATTCTAGACTGGTCCAAACTGAAAGCATTTGCAGACGACAAAATAAATGTGAATCAAGAATTGAAATTTGTTTTTGGAAGAGTAGAAGACATTGTGGGAAAAGGAGAAAATGCTGGTTACCAGCATTTTCTCCTTTTCCCACAATGTTTTCAAAAGACCTCTTTCTCAGGGTCGTTAAAACTCGGGATTGTGTGGTAAAGGGTTAACTGAAAAACTGGTATTAATCTTTAAAGTGCCAAATAAATCTATGGAACTTTTCAGACTATAAATTTAACTGAAAAATTGTCATTTCAAGGTTGGCATTGTCCTTAATGTCCATCAGCAAGTGTAGGTCAATTGTTCAGACTGCATGCTTTATGCAGTCTGACCTTTGATCTACACACGCAAAGGCAAAGGCACTTTAACTCTTTACAACACAATCCTGAGTTTTAACAATCCTGAAGAAGAAGGCTTTTGAAAACATTGTGAGAAAAGAAGAAAATGCTGGTAACCAGCATTTTCTTCTTTTCCCACAATGCTTTCTACCCTATCAAAGACCAATTCCATCATTCGAGCCACATTTAAATTGTTGTCTGCAAATGCTTTCAATTTCAACAACTCTATATTTGTGCCCTGTGGTAAACAGTTAAGGGTTAAACCGTTTGCCGATGATAATGTGATGGATTATCTATATTTTACAGGAGGTAGAGACAGACAAGGGGGACCACTCTTGACATTCCCTCCCCATCGTGACATGTACTTCTTGCCTAATGATATTACGGCATGTTTGAAGTATCTGTCTCAAATACCAAGGTAGGACCTTTCTGTATTCATAGGTTTTTACATCTTTGTTATCTTGGCTGTGTTCAAGTTGCCAGCTTTTGTTCTAGTTTTACAATACACCTTTCTGCCAGACAGATTTCATTGTAACATGTTACGAGACACATAGAGACATCCAAATTTGTCTACATATGACTGCTCAACCCTTTACCGTACAATGCCGCCTTTTGACGCCCCTGGGAAAGAAGCCTTTTGAAAACATTGTGGGAAAAGGAGAAAATGCTGGTAACCAGCATTTTCCCCTTTTCCCACAATGTTTTCTAGCCTATCTAAGAAAAGTTGCACCATTTGAGCCACACCGAAATTGTCGTCTGCAAATGCTTTCAGTTTGGACAAGGCTAAAATTTTGTCGTCTGGTAAAGGGTTAATTGTTTACTTTTTGCCACAGAGTGTGCCTTTAACTCTTCATCAAACGACAAAATTTTGGACTCAACCAAATTGAAAGCATTTGCAGAAGACATATTAATTATGAGTCAAATTGTGATTTATGCTTTTGACAGGATAGAAAACATTGTGGGAAAAGGAGAAAATGCTGGTTACCAGCATTTTCTCCTTTTTCCGCAATGTTTTCAAAAGCCTTTTCTTTCAGGGTTGTTAAAACTCAGAATTGTGAGGTAAAGAGTTAAGTCTGGTCCTTTTCAGAAAATGTGGTTAAGTTTAATTAACCTTTTACCAAACGACAAAATTTTAGACTGGACCAAATTGAAAGCATTTGCAGACGACAAATTTAGTGTAGCTTAAATAGTGATTTATGTATTGGATAGGTTAGAAAACATTGTGGGAAAAGGAGAAAATGCTGGTTACCAGCATTTTCTCCTTTTCCCACAATGTTTTCAAAAGGCTTCTTCCTCAAGGTCATTAAAAGTCGGGATTGTGTGGTAAGGGGTTAAGTGTTACTCCCTATTTAATATTGTTACAGACAAATGCAATGTGTGATTTTTGTTTCAGTGAGGAATCTAAAAGACGTGGGTTTACAGCTATCATAGACAGTCGAGATGGTTCGTGGTCAAATCTTGTCACAGTATTGGGGTGCCTAAAAGTAGGTACACATAGAAAATAAAAAGTTCAAATAACAGGGAACCAGATTCAGACTGGTCTGCAAAATTTTCGTTTGAAAAAGGGATTGTTTGGTAAAAGGATAAAATAGAGAAGTAATGCACAGATTTACTATCATATTTCCAGAATTTGAAAATGTCCTGAAGTTACTGCTTACCTTCCACAGTAAAGTCAGCATACTTGAATTGCTTTATTTCCTTATCCATGATGTAACCTATTTTTAGACAAACATCCTACAGCAGACAGTTTCTTAAAGAAGCATTTGCTCAATATGACAGTTGGAAAACATTGTGGGAAAAGTGAAAATTGCTTTTGTAAAAGCAATCACTCCCTTTCCACATTGTTTCCCATACTGTCGAAAAGCAGTATTTTCTTTTTTGTTCAAATTTGTTAGGGAAGGATTCATTTTGATGAAGAACAGTGACCAAATAAACACTAGGTAATTGGTTCGCATTTCTTTGCTATAGTTGTAAAGGTTTAGGTAAACATCAACACAATAAAAATGACACTTTGATTACAAATTTGAAAATTTTATTTCAGCAATCTAATGGGGATTATATTATTTTCCATGGACTTTCTCATATAAGAAATATATTCAGGGTTCCCATTCACGCACATATGTGCTTGATTCGCACACTTAATTGAATAATCACGCACAAAAATATGAACTAAAACATGCATGCATGTACAGGTTTTAGGGCTGTTGATCACCAGTGGCACCAGTTGGGACAATTTAGAAAAAATGTCTCCAAAACTGAAGCACTGGCCAATCAAGTAATGTCTTTATATGATATTTAAAAGATTCGAACTCTGCATGACATATACAATACGTATCAAGTATGCAGGTCACTCTTTATCACCAATAATCAGGCTGTTATGTCATTTATTTAAAAGTATTAATGGTATTAATCAGCTTTTCTGGTGTAAAATTACAGATTTTGAAGTTACATGCCACCTTAATTAACAAATTTATGTCGAATCATGCAGAAATACTACTCCAAAAATTGACTGGCATGTAAAAAAAAGATAGCTGCAAAAATACGTGACACAACAAAAATCAGTTTAACATTGTCCGATCATAGGCATTTCAAACTGTCTATTCAGTTTAAGTAATGACTTTAAACAGTGAATTTACATAAATCTCTCTATAAAACAATAAATGAAAGCTCATTAGTGTCTTAAATTGACAGTGAAATGGAAAATTCTACTGTCCATCAGGTTGTAAGTTGTCCCTCTGAACCTGGTCCAGTTAGTAAAGAAACATTATAGGCATTTTTTTTTTTTAATTACCCATATTGTTTTCAAGAGCAGATGACTGCACAGTGAGACTCATCAAAGCAACTTTTCAATACACCCTTATCTACCTGCATAGAAGTTCTAAAATTGTCATTATTAAGTGCACTCCTACAATTTCTCTTGCACTTCCAAACGTGTACTCCAGGGAGTGCATGCACTCTCCAAAAAAGATGTGTGGGAACATTGATATTGCATATTTGGCATCAGAAATATAATTTTAGACCTCGAGAAAAGTTCAATCCATTTAGTTGGAACCAAAAGAGTTAAAAGAAACAGGAGTTCAGAGAAGCCCAGGGATTACCAGAAGCAGGTTCTTGTTTCACTATGAGATAGAATAGCCCAGTGGCAATCATATTGTCATTGAATATCAAATCTTGGTAGATGTTACAAGATTTTCCGTTTAACTCTTTACCAAACGACAAAATTTTAGACCAGTCCAAATTGAAAGCATTTGCAGACGACAAAATTAATTTGACCCGAAAATTAATATTTGCATTGGATTGGGTAGAAAACAGTGTGGGAAAAGGAGAAAATGCTGGTTACCAGCATTTTCTCCTTTTTCCACAATGCTTTCAAAAGGTTTCTTTCTCAGGGTCATTAAGAGCCGGGATTTTGTGGTAAAGGGTTAAGAGCATATTGCATAATAAAAGTACATGTACATATTTTGTTTCACATATAACAATTCTGTTTGTAGCAATCGCTCGGAGATTACCTGAAGCAAGTTCTGGTTTTGCGACAAGATGGAATTGGGCCACGGCAGTCTAACAGTAATAGTTTTCGGAGGGACAGGGGACCTAATATAGAGGTAATGTAGTACATGTGTTGGTTAACCCTTTACCAAACGACAAAATTTTAGACTTATCCAAATTGAATGCATTTGCAGACGAAAAATTTAATGTGGCTCAGATGATGAAATTTGTCTTTCATAGGGTAGAAAACATTGTGGGAAATGGAGAAAATGCTGGTTACCAGCATTTTCTCCTTTTCCCACAATGTTTTCAAAAGGGTTTTTGCTCAGGGTTGTTAAAAGTTGGGCTTGTGTGGTAAAGGGTTAATGCTATACCACACAATCCCAACTTTTATGACCTTAGATAAGAAATTTTTTTAAAAACATTGTTGGAAAAGCAGAAAATGCTGATTACCAGAGCTGAGACAGATCTCACCATTTGAGCAATACTTAACTTGTTCTCTGGAAATGTTTTCAATTTTGAAAACTTTGGATTGTTTAAGGGAAGGTTAAGTGAACAGGTCACCAAATTATCTGTTATGATAGGATAAGGACTTTCAAATTGAATATGAAGAGGGAAATTCAGAGTACTAATAGAAAGTAAACATCAATAAAGTGACTATAACTCTCCAAGTGCTTATTAACCCTTTCCCAAATGACAAATTTTGGACTGGTCCAAATTGAAAGAGTTTGCAGACGACAATTTTAAATTTGATGAAAATGGCAGGAAGTTATCAAAAAGGGTAGAAAACATTGTGGAAAAAGGAGAAATTGCTCGTTATGAGCAATTTCTCCTTTTTCCCACAGTGTTTTCAAAAGACTTGTACTGCAGACATGTGAAAACCAGGGCTTGTTTGGGAAAGGGTTAACTCTTTAACCCTTTACCACACCATCCCGCATTTTCTTGAGTAACAACCCTAAGAAAGGAAGCTTTTGAAAACATTGAGGGTAAAGAAAAAATGCTGGTAACCAGCATTTTCTCTTTTTCCCAGAATGTTTTCTACCCTTTCAAAGATGAATCCAAACATTTATGCTACACTAAATTTGTCATCTGTAAACGCTTTCAATTTGGACAAGTCCGAAATTCCGTTCTTTGGTAAAGAAATTAACCCTTTACCACACAATCCAGACTTTTAACGACCCTGAGAAGGAAGCCTTTTGAAAACATTGTGGGAAAAGGAGAAAATGCTGGTAACCAGCATTTTCTCCTTTTCCCACAATGTTTTCTACCCTATCAAAGAAAGAAATCATGACTTGAGCTACTTTTATTTTGTCGTCTGCAAATGCTTTCAGTTTGGACAAGTCTGAAATTCCATCCTTTGGTAAAGAGTTTAACCCTTTCCCAAACAAGCCCTGGTTTTCACGTGTCTGAAAACACTGTGGGAAAAGGAGAAATTGCTCGTAACGAGCAATTTCTCCTTTTCCCACAGTGTTTTCTACCCTTTTTGATAACTTTCTGCCATTTTCATCAAATTTAAAATTGTCGTCTGCAAACTCTGTCAATTTGGACCAGTCCAAAATTTGTCGTTTGGGAAAGCCAGTTAAAGATGACACAATTGTAGGCCAGTCTGTATTGAAAGCATAATTTTGTAGGCAACAAGGCAAATGTGTCTCAAATAAAGATAATTGTCTTTAAAAGGGTAGAAAACATGGTAGGAAAAGGAGAAAATGCTGGTTATCAGCATTTTCTTCTTTTCCTACAATGTTTTTTAAAGGCTACCCCAGGGTTGTTTTAACTTTGGGGATTGTTTGGTAAAGGGTAACATCAGATGGATATTTTTGAAGAGTCCATTCACAAGGTCCATTCAAAGCAGTTTGGTCATTAGCCCTTAGGCTGCTAAGCGCGACTTACTGACCTTTTGCGGACAGTGTAGATTAAGATCAGACTGCACAGAACGTGCAGTCTGATCTAGGATCTACACTGTCCAATAAGAAGATATTTTTTTTACAAAACATAAGTTCAAGATAAAGTTATTTGGGTTTTTAATATTGATTTGAAAGTTATAAGACTTTTGACTCTTTACCACACAATCCTGAGTTTTAATGACCCTGAAGAAGAAAGCCTTTTAAAATGTCATGGGAAAAGGAGAAAATGCTGGTAACCAGCATTTTCTCCTTTTCCCACAATGTTTTCTATCCTATCAAAGACAAATCTCACCGTTTGGGCAAGAATCAGTCTTTCATCTGCAAATCCTTTGAATTTGGACCGGACTTTCAGCTATGTCTTTTGGTAAAGGGTTAAAGTTATTTAGCAGGATAGGGATTAATATATATTTAACTCTTAACCACACAATCCGGAGTTTTAACAACCTTGAAGAAGAAGGCTTTTGGAAAACATTTGAGAAAAGGAGAATATGCTGGTAACCAGCATTTTCTCCTTTTCCTCACAAGGTTTTCTATCCTATCAAAGACAGAAATCAGCATCTGAACTACTTTTAATACGTTGTCTGCAAATACATTCAATTTGGTTGAGTCCAAAATTTTGTCCTTTGGCAAAGAGTTAAACACGACTTTTTGTATGATGGCTGAAATTACAGTACACTGAAACTCCGAAAGGTCTTTATACAATAGGCTTATCTGTACAATTGTGCAGTGCCCATACATATACAAGACCAGGCTGCATGTTCATTCAGTCTGATCCTGATCTATGCCATCAGAAAAAGTCGCTTTTTTTGCCTATTGTGTTGAAATGGTTACCCTTTTGATCCTGACCAAGTGCCTCAGAGTTGAAACCATTGTGGGATACTGAGAAAAAGCTGATTATCAGCATTTTATTCTTTTCCCACAATGCTTTCAACCCTATTAACCCTTTACCAGATGACAAAATTTTACCCTTATCCAATTTGAAAGCATTTGCAGACGACAATTTCAGTGTGGCCCAAATGGTGCATTTTGTCTTTGATAGGGTAGAAAACATTGTGGGAAAAGGAGAAAATGCTGGTTACCAGCATTTTCTTCTTTTCCCACAATGTTTTCCAAAGGCTTCTTTCCCAGGGGCGTTAAAAGGCGGCATTGTGCCGTAAAGGGTTAAAGACAATTCCATCATTTGAGCCACATTTACATTGTTGTATGCAAATGCCTTGAATTAGCACGAGTCTGAAGATCTTGTTGGTGGGGACAGAGTTAACTATTTCAGTGCCATATATAGTAACTTGACCTGTTTTGATGGCAGAAAATACGGTTCACTGAAACAAAAAGGTTTTTAGTTCAGCTGTGGTTGAAGAAAACGTCAAGGTATTGTCGTAGCCCTGGCATTGTTGCCTGCGTGGTCTGCATCATCTTGGTGCAAAAACTTTGACATTGCTTATATCTCTGTATTTACTTCAATTGTGGACTAATTGTTAACTATCAAAGAAGGGGAACCCATGCAATAAGGGTGGGTAACCATCAAAATATTGTTGACACAGTTATGCCCCTTGTTCGACTTAGAATTTTCATTAACTCTTTACTAAACGACAATATTCTAGACCAGTCCAAATTGAAAGCGTTTGCAGACGACAAAATAGACGTGGCTCAAAAACTAAAATTTGTTTTGGGAAGTGTAGAAAACATTGTGGGAAAAGGAGAAAATGCTGGTTACCAAAAAGGTTACTTTCTCAAGGTCGTTAAAAGTCGGGATTGTGTGGTAAAGGGTTAATTGATGAGTTGGTGTATGGTTAACTCTTCACCAAATGAGAAAATTTCAGTATGGTCCAAATTGAAAGTATTTGCAGACAACAAGCATGAACATGCCTGAAAAATTGAAATTTGTGTTGGGAAGGGTAAAAATCATTGTAGGAGGAGAAAATGCTGATTACCAGCGTTTTCACCTTTTCCCACGATGTTTTCAAAAGGCTTCTTTCCTTGGGTCATTGAAACTTGGGATTGGGTGGTAAAGGATTAAACAGTAATTTTACTTGCCTTGTGAGAACATGAGAAAGCTAAATAGGAAACATTACTGCCTGTTTCAATACAGTTTCCAATAACCTACCACATTATTGGCTTTTGTGGGAGGAATTATGGAATTTTAATGGGCAAATTAACCATTACAATATTCAGTATGCATAGATGAAATTGTTATTTCCTGTCAGTAAAACTGACCTTTATGATTAACATTTTAACAGACACAAAACTGTATTAGACTTGTCCAAATTGAAGGTATTTTTTGAGAACATGAAGAGAGGAATTGTCTTTGAAAAGGTCTTTAACACTTTACCAAATGACAAAATGTTATGCTTTTATCAAAATTGGAAGCATTTGCAGATGACAAAATTTAATGATGTTTGACAAAAAGTTGACCTTATCTTGGAGATGGTAGAAAAAATTGTGGACAAAGGCAGAAAATGATGGTTACCAGCAGTTTCTCCGTTTCCCACAAAATTTTGGAAAGCCCTCTTGGTCAGGGTTGTTAAAGCTTGGGATTATTGGTAAAAGGATTAAAATGATTTAAAACAATGTGGGAAAAGGAGAAAATTTTGGTTACACTCTCAGATAAGTCTCATCATTTGAATAACATTTAATTTGTCATTTGCAAGCACTTTCACTTTGGACCGGTCTAAAATTTTGTCATCTGGTTTCGTATTCACCAACCATTCTTGAGAACATTCCTAGTCTAATTCTCCAAGATTTTCTAAATTTGAAGTAACACAACTTCTGATTGGCTAAACCATTTGGTTTAGCAGAAGTTGTGTTACTTTCAAATATAGAAAATTTTGGAGAACAAGACTAAGAATGTTAACTCTTTACCAAACGACAAAATGTTAGACTAGTCCAAATTTAAAGCATTTGCACACGACAAAATAAACGTGACTCAAATGTAGAAATTTGTTCTATGACGGGTAGAAAACTTTGTGGGAAATGGAGAAAATGCTGGTTACCAGCATTTTCTCCTTTTCTCGATAATGTTTTCAAAAGGCTTTTTCTTCAGGGTCATTAAAACTTGGGTTTTTGTGGTAAAGGGTTAAGAATGGTTGGTGAATATGGACCCTGGTGAAGAGATATTAACTCAACCATGGGCCTATTGGGACTTTGTACATTGTTACATGAGATAAATG
Organism: Tridacna gigas; assembly: GCA_945859785.2. Taxonomy (NCBI): domain Eukaryota; kingdom Metazoa; phylum Mollusca; class Bivalvia; order Cardiida; family Cardiidae; genus Tridacna; species Tridacna gigas. The sequence goes on from OX244044.2 coordinate 34,957,612, forward strand.
TGTAAATATTTCATGATTGCTGTCGGTAGGTGTAAGGAAACCTGAAAATGAATAATTAATGTTTTATGGATTTGCATAAAGATTTATAGATAAATATTTTGAAGGTCTCTTGTGATGGACCCATTTCTTCCATAGGTTCCCATGACGGGAAGTTGTAAAAATTTAGATGATGATATTCTGCACAGACTGATGGTGGTTTAACTCTTTACCAAACGACAAATTTTAAGACTAGTCCAAATTGAAAGCATTTGCAGATGACAAAACAAGCGTTACTCAAAAGTTGAAAGTTGTGTTTTGAAGGGTAGAAAACATTGTGGGAAAAGAAGAAAATGCTGGTTACCAGCATTTTCTTCTTTGCCCACTATGTTTTTAAAGGCCTTCTTTCTCAGGGTTGTTAAAACTTGGGATTTTGTGGTAAAGTGTTAACTTTCTGATAAGATCCCATATTCACATCAGTGTGCTAATAGTTATGAAAGTTCACCTGTATATTGCCTTTCACAACTATTTTGCCTATGTGGAATGTATAGAACAAGATCAGACTGCACAAAATGTGCAGTCTGGTCTTTGATCTCTACATTGTCAGCTTTGCTGAGACATTCTTGACATTAGCAACCTTGGCATTACTTTTAACCCTTTCCCAAACAACATATTTTGGACTGGTCCAAATTGAAAGAGTTTGCAGACGACAATTTTAAATTTGATGAAAATGGCAGAAAGGTCTCAAAAAGGGTAGAAAACACTGTGGGAAAAGGAGAAATTGCTCGTTACGAGCAATTTCTCCTTTTCCCACAGTGTTTTCAAAAGACTTGTACTGCAGACACGTGAAAACCAGGGCTTGTTTGGGAAAGGGTTAATAGGCTCTCTTTTTTAGAACTGAGATATTGGTTGGGTTTATTGCCTCTGTAACGATAAATAGGCGCTCTAAGGGTTAAATAGATTGAAAAAGAATCATTTAACAACATATAAACCAACACTTTTGGCAAATTGCCTTGGAGACAGACAGACTGGAGAGAGAGAGAAAAAAAGATATTTAACTTTTCACATACCAAATGACAAAGTTTAATACTATTCCAAATTAACCCTTAAAGTGCCTTCCACCACTATAGTTGCCTTTGCGGTCAGGTAGATAAAGATCAGACTGTGCAAAATGTGTAATCTGATCTGTCCATATTGCAGAGACATTTTTGATAAGAGCAGCCTTGAAATTGCAATTATTTGGGTGTTACTTCTAGACTGAAAAAGTCTGTTTTGTTTATGCTGTACTGTGAGGGTTAAAAACTTTAACAGACAACAAATTAAAATTGCTGGTTTGATAGAAACTGTATTTGAAAGGATAGAAAACATTGTGGAGAAAGGAAAAAATGGTATTTACCAGTATTTCTGCCTTTCCCTTGTCCATTTGTGTGATTTGGAAGATAATTATGATCTCAAAGCAGTTAAATATTATTTGACTTAAGTTTTCAGAAGCAAGCTGTAGGGGGAGATGTAAAATAAATCTGTTTGTATGGTTATAGGTAAAACTTAAGCAGCTAATTGCAATGAATCACACACACTGACACATTTTATTATCCATGCTTTCTTACGTGATTGTCACTTTTTGCTGGAGGGCTCCAGCCGATCTTTATCAGGATGGTTCCCATATCAGTGACACTCATTACTCTTCAGGTATCTATAACTGTCATGGGAGACATCTACAGCCCCTAAAGGGGTTATCCCCTTTACTCTCACAGGTTTTTGTGATGCTGTGGAAGACTGCTTTAGAAAGTATTGTTGAAAAGGGAGAAATGGTGGTAACCAGCATTTTTTTCCTTTTCGCATAATGTTTTTTACCATTTCAAAGATAAACCTAGGCGTTTTAGCCACTCTGCATTATAGTTTTAGAATGGATAAACTGAGAAATCTCTTATTTGTAACAGGGTTCAGTAACTCCCCAAACTTAAAGGCAATAAAAAAAGATATATTGATAATTATTGTGGTCAAGAATGTTTTGTTTTTCTTTCATTTTCTAAACTGATAGATTTTTGAAAGTTGAGAGATATTGTTATGCAATTTCATCAGAATCCTGTGACAATTATTATTTAACCCTTTGAGCGCCAAATAAACCTGCCAGACAAATTTTCATCCTAGAAATATGACCCAAATAATTGCCATGTCATGGTTGCTTTTGTCTACAGTGATTCATCAAAGTGGACAGTGTAGATCAAAGATCAGGCTGCATGTTTTGTGCAGCCTGATCTTGATCTACACTGGCCGCAAATGCAACTATAGTCATGAAAGGTGCTTTAAGGGTTAATTTGCCTTGTTTTTCCATATTTTTCTGAGCTGAAATTTTTTGAAAATAATTGTAGATGCATTACTGTATCTTTATATACTTTGGAAAACTTAGATATTAATTACATAGATTTTGGTATTGTTCTGTCAAATTGGTCCCAAAAACAAAAAAGAGAGATATTTTACTTTTTAACCATGGTATTTTATCAACCCAGGAGAAAAAGAATTGTGAAAAAAATTGTTGGAAAAGGCAAAAATGCTACGAACTTCGCTGTTTTTGCAACCAGTTAGTATGTACCGGTAATTGTTAATTATGCAAGGAGTACCCCTGTGTCTTTTTGTTAGACAGTACTTAGTACAGTAAAAATCTGTCCTATTGGCTACCTCTATTAACCCTGTACCATGTAATCCTGAGTTATAACAACCCTGAGGAAGATGCTTTTTTTGCCAAAAGTGAGGGGATATAGTTTTTGCCTTGTCCATCCATCCGTTTGTCCATCTGTTTTTCTGTTGGGACAGATACACTATGTCCTAAAATCCCTGAAGAAATTTGATGAAACTTTGTGCATGTATTCCTTATGGCAGTCTACTGCCATACTTTTTTTTTTTTTATTTTATGCCAATTTATTGTCAATGAAAAAGGGGGGGGTTTCGGCAGGGGATATCATTCCAGTGTAATAGCTTGTTAAAAATTCATTTTCAGATATTTCGGGATCCAATAGTCAGTAACTATAATTGTCTGGTGACTGTAAATGTTTTGTGAATAATATGAAGAACTAACCTTTTACAGTCAGGTGCTTTTTAACAGCCCTAAAAGAGCAGGGATTTTGAAAACATATTTGGAAAAGGAGAAAATGCAGATAACCGCCATGTTGTCCATTCCCTACAATTTTTTCGACACTTTCTGAGACAGATCTCATCATCAGTGTGACAATGTTAATTTGTCCTATGCAAATGCCATTAATTTGGTAATTTGGACTTGTCTAAATATTTGTTGTACAGTGAAGATGTAAGCTTTACCACTCAATCCTGACTTTTAACCCTTTACCACACAATCCCGACTTTTAACGACCCCATAAAATATGTTTCTGAAAACATTGATGGAAAAGGAGAAAATGCTGGTAATCAGCATTTTCTCCTTTTCCCAACAAAGTTTTCCACCCTTCCCAAAACAAATTTCAGTTTTTGGGTAACTTTTATTTTGTCGTCTGCAAATGCTTTCAATTTGGACTGTTGTAAAATTTTGTCATTTGGTAAAGAGTTAATGAACCTAAGGAAAAGGAGAAACTATGGGTAATCATGATTTTCTCCTTTTCCCTCAAAGTTTTCAACCTGTTTAACCCTTTACCACACAATACCACCTTTTAACGACCCTGTGAAAGAAGCCTTTTGAAAACATTTTGGAAAAGGAGAAAATGCTGGTAACCAGCATTTTCTCCTTTTCCCACAATGTTTTCAACCCTTTCCAAAACATATTTCAATTTTTCAGTTACATTTATTTTGTCGTCTGCAAATGGTTTGAATTTGAACCATGCAGTATACATTTTTGTCGTGTGGTAAAGAGTTAATAGCAAATTTCCATTTTTGAGGCACATTTACCTGTACTTTCATGTCTCAAATTTTTGTTGTTTGGTAAAGGTTTAATAATGGTTGCAGCTACATAAAACAGAAATAAATGTTCGGGTGCTAGGTTTTATGTGTAATATGTACCGGGTATATGTAATTTGTTGCAAGCAAAAAACTTACCCTTCTTAGGCTATATTCAACAACCATTCTCGCTTACTTTCTAACCCTTTACCGCACAGTCCCGAAATTTTAACAACCCCAGGGAAAAAACCTTTGAAAACATTGTGGGAAAAGGCAAAAATGCTGGTAACCAGCATTTTCTCCTTTTCCAACAATGTTTTCTAACCTTTCACAGACAAATTCCATCATATGAGACACATATACTTAATCATCTGCAAATGCTGTCAATTTGGATCAGTCCAAAATTGTACTATTTTTGGTAACATTTAGAGTAACTGACCTTCAGCATGCCAAGGCTAAGTATGTTGAGACTAATTCCTTACCAAAATAGGTCTCATAAGTTATTTAACTCTTTCCCAAACGACAAATTTCGGACTGGTCCAAATTGAATGAGTTTGCAAATGACAGTTTTAAATTTTATGAAAATGGCAGAAAGTTCTCAAAAAGGGTAGAAAACACTGTGCGAAAAGGAGAAATTGCTCGTTATGAGCAATTTCTCCTTTTCCCACAGTGTTTTCAAAAGACTTGTACTGCAGGCACGTGAAAACCAGGGCTTGTTTGGGAAAGGGATATTGCTGTATTTCATTCAGTAGCTGTGGCTATTTCAGGAATTTCAGTTATGTGGCCCTTTTCCCCTTTTTTTAATTATTCATACAAGTTGCCATTACTGGTATATTAATTCCACTTTGTCGTCAATCCTTTAACCCTTTACCGCACAGTGCCGCCTTTTGATGCCCCTGGAAAAGAAGCCTTTTGAAAACATTGTGGGAAAAGGAGAAAATGCTGGTAACCAGCATTTTCTCCTTTTCTCACAATGTTTTCTACCCTATCAAAGAAAAATTGCACCATTTGAGCCACAAGGAAATTGTCATCTGCAAATGCTTTCGATATGGACAAGGCTAAAATTTTGTCGTCTGGTAAAGGGTTGACTGCTTTGGACATATTTTGGTGGTCCTCATTGCACATGATATTCAGCCATGCAGTCTGATCTTTGATCTACTCTGAACATTCTTTGCAGTTTGATCGTGCTCTCAACTGTCCCTGTAACTCTTTACTGAACAATTCCATGTATAAACTGGCCTGAAGGAGAAAGCTTTTGAAAACATTTTGGGTGTAATAGAAAATGCTGGTAAACAAGCATTTTGTCTTTTTTCCACTATGTCTTCTACCCTTTCAGAAACAGATCTTATTATTGAAAACTCATATAAATTGTCATCAGAGCTTACTTTCGATTTCAACAAGTTGACAGCTCCATTGTCTGATAAAGTGTTAACCCTTAATGCGCTTTTCAGGACTATAGTTGCATTTGTGGCCAGTGTAGATCAAGATCAGGCTGCACAAAACATGCAGCCTGATCTTTGATCTACACTGTCCACTTTGCTGAATCATTAAAGACCAAAGCAAACCATGAAATTGCAATTATTTGGGTCATATTTATATGATGAAAATGTCTGATAGGTTTATTTGGCGCTCTAAGGGTTCAGTAACTTACGTTACCAGTGGTGCAGCTAAAACAAATATGCAGTGAAAGTCTACCCAATGAGGACCATTCCTGTAAATCAAATTATCTCCCTTGCCAGATAAATACTAAGTTTAACCAAATAACAGATTGGTCCTTTTACCTGTGTTCCTTTTTTTTTATCCTTGATTCCCTTGGGGACGTTGCGATAAAAAAGATTTGATTTATGATCGTATGTAAGGTCCCTATATAATTTCAAAGCAAATCATGCTGTCAATCAGCAGATAAATGCTTATATTTCGATTTGTAAAACAATCTAACCCGATTTCGCCGAGATATTATCTCAAGAACATATTTGTGTAGTGCAAGAAAAGCAAGGATAAAATCCAAGTAATCTCCATATCAGGACCAATGTAGTACTGGAGAGGAATCAGGGGAGATAACTGAAGAATGGCTCTCATTAGACTTGTAACAAAGGCTTTTTAACTTTACAACATTTTGCATTACACATTCCAGCCTCAGTAATTATTCATTCTGTCAGAGATTAGCTTTAATTCAATTTATATTATGACCTGTGAATATGAAAGTTGGTGAATGACGTGTTAAATCTTCATTATATTTTATTAATCTGACACACCTTTCTTCTCTGCAAGAAATACTCCGACACCCAAATATTGTGATAAATATTTAATACTATTGCTATGTTTTGCCCTTTTCTTTATTTGAAATATGTGAGGGCAGCATTTGGCTCACAGAAACTATGGGCTAAAATGTCTGAAAAAATAATTAACACAATCTGCAATTATATCTTTTTGCTGCAATCTGTTCCTTTATTTCTTGTATAGAAAATAAGCAGTATTTATTTGAGCCATGCTCTGTGAAAAGGGGGCTTAATGCATCTGTGAAGTTTTAACGATTTTCAGGCAGAAGGCTTTTAAAAAAACATTGTTGGAAACAGAGAAAATACTGGTAACCAGCATTCTCTCCTTTTCCCACAATGTTATTACCCTTTCAAAGATTGAAATCATCGTTAGGGCCACATTTGTCATCTGCAAATGCTTTCAGTGTAGACGAGTCTAAAATTCTGTTATATGGTAAAGAGATAATGTATGCTAAAAACAGTGGAACAAACTGACAGGACTTCTTTTGGCTCACTTTGAACAAAGCGTTGCATATTTTGTTGTTTTCTTATTTTTTTAACTGATTACTTCATTGAGGTTCTCTTGTTTATATTTTTCTTTATTGAACCTATATGTTAAACAAGAAAATATAAACAATTTAAACCATTTCTTTCATAAAAAATATTTCAGAAAAAAAAATGACACATAGGAGTAATTGCCAATGATGACCAAATTCTCCATTAATTTTGTCACCATATTTTCAAATTTTATTTCTGATCCAATCAACAGAAATAACCCTTTACCAGACAATCCCAAATTTGTACAACCTTCAGGAAGAAGGCTTTTGAAAACATTGTATTAACCAGCATTTTCTTCTTTTCCCATAAGCTTTTCTGCAGTATCAAAGGCAAATCCCATCATTTGAGCCACACTTATTTTGTAATCTGCAAATGCTTTCAGTTTGGGCAAGTCCACATTTTTGTCATGTGGTAAAGTGTTAAAGGAACAAGGCAAAGGGATAATGTCTTTTCTTTATGACATAATAGAGAAGATCAGCTTTACAATACCTGTCAATAGCCCATTATGATAACATCACCTTGATGAATGATTGTTGTTTTTTAATTGATGGAAGACTGGGTACCTTCCTTCCTTCCAGCAATTATCATGGTATCCAATTAAAACGTGGTATATAATTATTATTTTGGGGGAGAAAGTATCATTTTGTGGGAAAGGTCATAACAGAAAGGTCATGACTTGGATTTCATTATACTGGTAGAAAGAAAATACTAACTTGTGATTTGAATTGTACTGGAATATAACAGGAAGACAAACACAGTATTTGGCTCTTGTGCAAAGAATCTTTGAGGACATATAGCTATAATTACCATAAACTGGCATTTGGAGTTTTGATTTTGTTTGTAAAAATGGATATCAAGGTGATTCTGACATTTGCAACAATGATGCTGATTTTGGCCATCGTAGATGCCCAAGAAGCATTTGTATCGACTAGTGAAGATCTGTCACTGCTGCCAGGCAGTTCAACCCGACTTGTCTGTATTGGAAGTCGTGCAGACCTCAGTTTTTATATCAAAAACAGGATTCAGTGGTCAGTGGTGTTCAGCAATGGGACTGAAAGACTTCTTACTGAAGGATTTTATGCAGACAGTTCCAGTTTGAGTTTGTTTGAAGGGGATGCTCCTAAGTATGGAATAAAGTACAAAGCAGAGGTTACTGGGTATGCTTTTAACCTGGATGTGAATGACATTACGCATGGTGACGAAGGGGAGTACATTTGTTCTCTACTTATTGAAGGCAAAGAGCTGATTGATAAAAACAGCACCATGATTACTGTGCTAAATCCAATCCAGAAACTGACCTTAGAGATTCATACCATGGATCATATAAACAAATATATGTCTGTGTACAGTTATCCTGGAGCTGGCTCAGAAGTTGTGGATTCAAGCACCATTGCCATGGTGACAAACAGTACTGAAAATGTTGTTACCAACCTTGATGCAGGTCAGTATATGATACTATGTGAAGCTGAAGGAAGCAATCCAGCTCCTGTTGTATCTCTATACCATAATGCTGTAGAACTGAATGTTACTGTGAATGAACCAGGGTCAAGGTCAATTGATGGAGGTCAGGTCAGCTACAGGTCAAAAGTCAGTGTGATGGATATACCATTTAAGTCTATGGTGACAGAACAGGTGATTTTGTGTGAAGCCATTGTACCAGAAACCGGGTTCTCAAAAGCTTCGGCAATGTTTGCTTTTGTGATAGAACCAGAGAAACCCGATTTTGTGTGTACCAATCTTAGTAGCGGAGAGGGAGACCGTTACCAAGAGTTTGTATGCACCTTGACAAGGGAGGAGGGATTGGAACATTTGACATGTGACAAAGTAACCTGGACCCTAGGAGACAGCGGATACATCATGGCAAGTGAAGAAAGATTTAAAGATACTGAGGGAGAGTTTGATATCATGGAAACAAGATGTGAGAAGACTCCAGATGGTCTAACAACAAGTCTAAACTTTTATTTGTTAAATGCTATTCATTTTAAGACAACTTTTTATGTAAACTATGACATGGGAAAGGATTTTCTTAGCCATCCTGTTCAGGTTACTTTGAGAGAGACATCAGCTTGCAGTGGACTTCTGCCTAGTGCATTGATAACCATGTTTATTTACTTTATTTCCATGCTGTTGTAAAAGTATGAATTCTTTACCAAACGACAAAATTTCAGACTTGTCCAAATTCAAAGCATTTGCAGACGACAAAATAAATGTGGCTCAAAAATTGAAATTTGTTTTGGAAAGGGTAGAAAACATTGAGGGAAAAAGAGAAAATGCTGGTTACCAGCATTTTCTCTTTTTCCCCACCATGTTTTTTTAGGCTTTTTCCTCAGGGTCGTTAAAAGTCAGGATTGTGTGGTAAAGAGTTAACATAAACACTTTACCTTAACTCTTCACCAAACAACAGAATTCTGGTGTTGTCCAATTGAAAGCATTTGCAGACGACAAATGTTACTGAAAACATGAAATTTGTCTTTCATGGGGTAGAAAACATTGTGGGAAAAGGAGAAAATGCTGGTTACCAGGATTTTCTCCTTTTCCCTCAATGTTTTCAAAGGCTTTCTTTTATCAGGGTTGTTAAAACTCAGGATTGTGTGGTAAAGGGTTAACAGCACTTATTGCTGTCTTGCTTCTGACCTGTTTTGAAAACTTTTAAGACGAAAAAGAAATTTGCTCATAATGAGCAATTTCTCCAGTTTCTACGATGTTTTCATTTGACATTATGTATTGCCCTCTAACTAAACACTCATATTTTATATCTTTTAGTCACTTTTGTGGCCAGTTTAGATCAAGGTAAACAGACTGCAGAAAACATACAGTCAGATCAGTGATCTTCACTGTCTGACAAAAACATAGCTGACAAACTATGGACAACAGCAACAATGAAATTACAAATATTATGGCCTTATTCCAGAAGTGAAAATGTCATCTGGGTTTATTCACCACTTTAGCCCTATACCACACAATCCCAAGTTTTAACGACCCTGAGAAAGAGGCCTTTTGAAAACTTTGTGGAAAAAGGAGAAAATGCTGGTAACCAGCATTTTCTCCTTTTCCCACTATGTTTTCGAAAGGCTTCTTTCCCAGGGTCGTCAAAAGGCGGCATTGTGCAATAAAGGGTTAATGTATATTGTGCTGTAAATAAGTGTGTTTGCAGAGTTGCATAATTGTACAGATTGCTTTCTCTCATAAAGAATTGAAATGAAAACAAAAAATAAGAGGGTTTTGTGTTGACCTGACCATCTTGAAAACTTAAACCTTATCACTTAGATGTTATATTGCCTCTGTAAATGAAGATCAGACTGTACAGAGAGTGCTGTCTGATCTTCTATGTTGTGTTATTTGTGTGATCTTTGTGTTATTTCAAAGGGATTTTTGGTCATAATATTGTTACTATCAGGTGTCCTCTTCTGATTTCAATCTTACATATTGACCCTTTACCAGACGACAAAATTTTAGCCTTGTACAAATTGAAAACATTTGCAGACAACAATTTCATTGTGGCTCAAATGGTGCAATTTTTCTTTGATAGGGTAGAAAACATGGTGGAAAAAAGGAGAAAATGCTGGTTACCAGCATTTTCTCCTTTTCCCACAGTGTTTTCTAAAGGCTTCTTTCCCAGTGGTGTTGAAAGGTGACATTGTGCATTAAAGGATTATCTCTTTACCTAATGGCAAATCTGGACTCTTCCAAATTTGTCACAATATTTCCAAAGGAATCAAGGGATCCTCATGTTAGAGAAAGCATCAGAGAGAGAGAGAGAGAGAGAGAGAGAGAGGGAGAGAGAGAGAGAGAGAGAGAGAGAGAGACACCTTGACAAATACTTTGTTGAATACACTGTGTGATTTTGACTTTGTACACTAAGTCTTGTACATGTCTAATAAAATATCTGTTCTGTAATCTGTGACTAGCAGTGACATTTAACCCTTTACCAACCAACAAAATTGTAGACTTAACCAAATTGAAAGCATTTGCAGACAAGTAATTAAAGGTGGCCCAAGTGACGAAATTTTTCCTTCATAGAATAGAAAACATTGTGGGAAAAGGAGAAAATTCTAGTTACCAGCATTTTCTCCTTTTCCCACAATGTTTTCAAAAGCCTTCTCTTTCAAGGTCGTTAAAAGTTGAAATTTTGTGGTAAAGGGTTAATTCACTATGTTAAACTTGGATTATCCATTTATCAAATGTTTCCCAGCTTATGGGACTGTAAGGAAGAGTGCTGAAGAGAGTGGTAAAAGGAGGAGATGCTTGTAACAAGCATCTCATCCTTTCCCACACGGTTTTCTGCCTTTCAAAGACAAAGTCCATCATAATTATAACGAGGTATTTTGATTTGTTGTTGTCTTCAAATGCTTTCCTTATGTAAAAGGTTTGAATTTTTTTCATGTGGTGAAGAGTTTATTATTAAAAACTACTCAAGTTCATTGTGACTAAATAGCTGTTTGACCACCATTGTGGTCCATGAAAACCCAAATGAAATCAAATAAATATTTTTTTGTATATTTGCACATTATAATGACATACAACATACCCATAATATAAAACCCAGTTAATTGATACATGTATTTACTTGCAGTATTATTCAATATAATGTGTTCAATTCCATGTATATTTAAAGTTAAAATTTGTAAATATTGTATTTTAAATTGGACTTTTTGTAATGAAATTGAGTTAAAAAGAAAGAGAATCTTTCATTATCCCTTTGAAAGAAACAGAAAAACAGGACTTTCTTGTCTCTTTGAAATGATAGCTTCTTTTTCCAGAAGCAGTAGACAAAAGCAAACATGAAATTGCAGTTGCCGAATATGGGTCTTATTTCTAGGATGAGAATGTCTGATACGTTTGTTTGCCGCTATTAGGGTTAATAAAGAAATCTCTACAAAGCCCAAAATATTATCATCAGTAGCTTCTGAATTACAGATTTGTTTTGTCGCTTTGTAGGAGCAGATTGTTCAAGGTGTACATGAAGTGAGAACAAACACAATAAAAATCTGTTTTCTTTCTTTTTTTGTGGATTGTGTTGTGCACTTTTATCACAATGTATTTGGACTGTATCACATGATTCCAAGGTCTAATGACCCTGAATAAAAAGGTTGGCAATTTCCAGGAAAACTAAGTTTTAGAAGGGGCACCTGGAATTCAGCATTTTATAGGGTTAGCCGTATGGTTTTTTGCTAAATGATAGCTTTGGGATATTAGATCTAAAAAATTTACTGTCTAGCCTTGCAAATATGGATAGGTATATATAGGTTTAACCCTTTACCACACAACAAAATCTACACTGGTCCAAATTGAAAGCAAATGCAGGCGACAATTGAAATCTAGTTCCAATGATGGAATTTGTCTTTGATAGGGTAGAAAACATTGTGGGAAAAGGAGAAAATGCTGGTTACCAGCATTTTCCCCTTGTCCCATAATGTTTTCAAAAGGCTTCTTCTTCAGGCTCGTTAAAACTTGGGATTGTGTGGTAAAGGGTTAAAACAGTCTAGTACATGTACCTTTTCCATCAAAATGGCTCAAATGAAGGGCCTAGATCCGTCTAGGATCACTTATCCCTTTACCGCACAATGCCGCCTTTTGACGCCTCTGGAAAAGAAGCCTTTTGAAAACATTGTGGAAAAAGGAGAAAATGCTGGTAACCAGCATTTTCTCCTTTTCCCACAATGTTTTCTACTCTATCAAAGACATAAATTATCATTTATGTTACATTTATTTTGTCGTCTGCAATTGCTTTCAATTTGGACACGGTCAAAATTTTGTCATCTGGTAATGGGTTAAATGTAGTTCCAATGATGGAATTTGTCTTTAGTAGGGTACAAAACAATGTGGGTAAAGGAGAAAAATTAATGCTGGTTACCAGCATTTTCTCCTTTTCCCATAATGTTTTCAAAAGGCTTCTTCTTCAGGGTCGTTAAAACTTGGGATTGTGTGGTAAAGGGTTAAAACAGTCTAGTACATGTACCTTTTCCATCAAAATGGCTCAAATGAAGGGCCTAGATCCATCTAGGATCACTTATGTACTAGCTGTGAGTGTTAAATATTGTGTTGGTTTGTGCACTCAGAGGATCAAGTTAGGGTTTTCATGAGCATTGCACCGAATTTGTACCATTAACTCTTTACCAAACAACAAAATTTTAGACTTATCCATATTTAGAGCATTTGCAGACAAGATTAAGAAACTCAAGTGTCTTAATGGTATGGAAAACATACATGATTACTACAAGCAGTTGCTGCTTTTCTCACAATATTTTCAAAAGCTGTAATGACCCAGAGAACAGAGTTTCTGGTCAGACTGCTTCAGACTAATTTAATGTAATAAATTATCCTGCCCTATCAGGGTGCTTGACAAGGTAACTGTACCACCAGAATCTGGGATTTTCAGAGAAAGTGCCGGGGCTTGTACGTAGGACTGAAAATACATTCTAAACAAGAGCAGTTTTGAAAGTGCAATTCTTTGAGTCCCATTTCTAAGCTGAAAATATGTCTGTTCGGGTTATTTGGCAATCTAACAGTTAACTCTTTACCACACAATCCTGTATTTTAACCATCTTTATTTTTATTTCCTGTATTTTAATACACAAATGTGTGAACTGTCGCCTTGATATGATTGAAATAATGTTGAAAGTGGCATAAAACACCACTCAATTAATCAATCAACCTGTATTTTAACGATGCTGAAGAAGAAGGCTTTTGAAAACATTTTGAGAAAAGGAGAAAATGCTGATAACCAGCATTTTCTCCACTTCCCACAAGGTTTTCTACCATTTCATAGATAGAAATTGTCTGTTGAGGTATGTTTATTTTGTCGTTTTCAAATACTTTCAACTTGTCTAATTCAGAATTTTGTTGTTTGGTAGAGTTTATAATTTTGGTGTTGATGGTGTGTGTTTGTGTGGTGGTAGTCTAAAGGGGGGGGGGGGGGGGGGTTTGAAGGCTGCGTAATGGGGGAGGGCTGTTGTTTGAAGGCTGCGCTGGCTCAAGCATTACTTGAAATATATGAGCCATGCTCTGTGAAAAGGAGGCATATTGCATCTGTGAAAAGTATTGATCCAGGTCAGCCTGTGCAGTCCGTGCAGGCTGACCTGAGCCGAAACTTTTTGCCGTTGTTCAATTTTCCCTATGTCAAAGGACCAGTCTACCTTAAGAATCAGCTGTTCGATAGACAAGATGGACTTTATGGATCCCTAAATATGTGATGTCTTGCTTGCTATGATGCATCTCGAAGATGCATTAAGCCCCATTTTGCCAGAGTATGGCTCATTTTTTCCTTTTCTTCAATGTAAAATTCCTAGTATGCCATTTTTTCACACGTGAAAATAAGTCCTTAACTTTTTACCACACTGAGTCCCGAGTTTTAACAACCCAGAAAAAGAGGCCTTTTGAAAACATTGTGGGAAAAGGAGAAAATGCTGGTAACCAGCATTTTCTCCTTTTCCCACAACGTTTTCTACCCATCCCAAAACAAAATTCAATTTTTGGTTCACATTTAATTTGTCATCTGCAAATGCTTTCAATTTGGACCAGTCTAAAAATAAAAAAAATTGTTGTTCGGTAAAGGGTGGAAAAACTGGCCCTCTACTCTATACTGCACATGTCCTAATGATGTGCCTATGAAGTCCTATGACATGCTTATAAAATTACTGCAGCTAAAGCACAAATTAACCCTTTACTACACAATCCCGACTTTTAATGACCCTGTGAAAGAAGTCTTTTGAAAACATTGTGGGAAAAGGAGAAAATGCTGGTAACCAGCATTTTCTCCTTTTCCCACAATGTTTTCTAGCCTTCCCAAAATAAATTTCAATTTTTCAGTAAAATTTATTTTGTCGTCTGCAAATGCTTTCAATTTGGACCAGTGTAAAATTTTGTTGTTTGATAAAGAGTTAAACAACAAAATACATGTACTATCATTTATTCTAACAGCATTCTTCTAGAATGTTTTAACCCTTCACCATGCATTCCTGAGTTTTAACGACCCTGGTGAAGAAGCCTTTTGAAAACATTGTGGGGAAAGGAGGATATGCTGGTGACCAGCATTTTCTCCTTTTCCGGCAATGTTTTTTACCCTTTTAGAGTGAGGTTTCATCATTTGGGCCACATTTAATTTGTAGTCTGCAACAGCTTAGAAGTTGGACAAGTATAAAATTTTGTCGTTTGGTAAAGAGTTAAGCCACACAATCTGGATAATGTTTCACCAATTTTATCAGTTTCTCATTGGCTACTTTTAGACCAATCAGAATGCATGCATACATGTGTCAATTTTTGTAACTTTTTATCTTTCCAGCCCCAGTTTGTCAACTTGAATAGACTGTACACCTATGTGGACAGAAACCAGCTCATGGCCAGTATGGGTGGCACACTGATGTACAACCATAGTCCCTGGTTACAGAACAGACTGGTTAGTATTGCATTCTATCACTTTCAAGACTAAATAACTCTTTACCATACACCAAAATTTTAAGGCCCGGTCACACCGCCCGAACTTTGCTGGAGCGTTCCTTGAACGGTAGGGAGGGGGGACCGAATTTCGACAACGCTCGTCACCGCGCACAAAATGGGAAAAAAATCGAAAACACGGGCGTTGGCTTAGCGGTACACCGCTGAAGCCGGCGTTGCTTTAGCGTTGGTTTAGCGGTAGCGAGCGTTGGTTTAGTGGTGACGCGAGCGTTGGTATAGCGGCGTTCTGCGCATGCGGGCTTTGGCTCGGCTGGGGTATAAAGTTGGTTTAGCGGCATACTGCTTGTGACTACGGAGCTGAACGGATCGTTTTGATACAAGTTCTGATAGATTTTTGATAGAAGTCGATAGTTGAAGTTCATCATGCCACGTGGACAAAAGAGGAGGAAGGCTGGAGAAGGAAAGGCAGCAGCACCCTCCAGGCATACTGCATGTTTCTGTAGGTGTTACCAGAGGCCAGGTGCCGTAGGGTGATTGCCACTTTGAGACCAGGTTCCAGGCTTGCACGGTAGTTGGTGTCTTGCTTGGTCAATCTGGGGGTCAGCCTCGGTACAAGTTCATCAAACATGGCTGGTAGCATCCTCATGAAGTGCTGGAAGGCTCGTGGATCCTCATTCCTCAGCTCCACCATCAGCTTCTCATACAGTCCATGTTCAGGCCTTCTCAGTATCCACTGTCTGACCCACACAACTCTGTCTCTCCTTCTTCTCTCTCTTCTCCTTCTGTCAACAGCTTGTTGCAATCTGAGGAGGTTCTGATTCTGCTGCTGGACAAGTGCACCAATCATAGCAAGTCTCTCAGCATCCATGGTGATACAGTTTTACTGTAACTTTGAGCAATTTCGATATAGATGAGGTCTGAACTCAACGGCAGCTCGATTCCAAATGAGCTCCTGGTCCATTTCTTCTCGTATTTATAGCCAAATTCTGGTCCCGCTCCGACACCTCTATACCAACGCCAAACCAAAGTTCATCGCCGCCATGGCTCGCTGCTTCAATGCCCGACACCGTTCCAACAACCCCGTGTCCGCTCGTAAAACGCTTACAACCGCTCCACCGAAGTTTGTGCAACGTTTAATTGCCGCCCAGGCAATGCTGGCGAAGCAGCGGTGGTCCAGCGTTCAAGATTTCTGCGTTGGCCTAGCGGACCCAAGCGTCCACGAACTTGCGTCTAGCGGTGCCAAACTTTGAATGGGCGTTGGTGGAGCGGGGGTGAACATTGCCGGGGCGGAAAATTGCCCCCTCCTCACCGCTCGCAATATTTTGTGCAGCTCAAAACTTTCAGAGCGGTAGGAGGGCCCCTCGAGAAACATCAGCGGTGGCCGAGCGTATACGGCGTTGCTTTAACGGGGGCCAACTTTTGTTAAACGGTGGTGAACGGTTACGAGCGGTGATGAATTTTTTTCACCGCTCCAGGAACGCTCCAGCAAAGTTCGGGCGGTGTGACCGGGCCTTTAGACCAGTCAAAATTCAAAGCTTTCGCAGATGACAAAAAATAAATGTGAATCAAAAATTGAAATTTGTTTTTGGAAGAGTAGAAAACATTGTGGGGAAAAGGAGAAAATACTGCTTACCAGCATTTTCTCCTTTTCCCACAATGTTTTCAAAAGGGTTCTTCTTCGGGGTCGTTAAAACCAGCATTTTCTCCTTTTCCCACTATGTTTTCTACCCTTCCCAAAAACAAATTTCAATTTTTAAGTCGCATTCATTTTGTCATCTGCAGTTGTTTTCAATTTGGACAAGTCTAAAATTTTGTCATTCGGTAAAGACTTAAGGAAATACTATTACATTTTCGTTTCTTACATATTTCTTTCTCATGTATTTTATTGCAAACTGTAGCCATACTACTCTCCGTGATAAAACATTTATGAAATTTGGTATCCTTATTTAAATCTGAAAACCCCCATTTAATTAACCCTTTACTGCATAACAAAATTTTGGACTTTTCCAAAGTAAAAACATTGGTAGATGACAAAATTCATTGTCCCTCCAAAGAGGATTTCTGTCTTCTAAACATTGTTGGAAAAGAAGAAAATGCTGATTACCAATATTTTCTCATTTTCCCACAATGTTTTCAAAAGTTTTTTTTTCTGTTAGGGTTGTGAAAACATATTATCGTGTGGTAAAGGGTTGAAGAAGAGTCTAAGCATGTTTAATGTCATGGTAGAAAACATTTCACACCAGGAAAAAAAATATTATTTTGCTTACAGGGTTTGGAGAAATTTATCCGTGAGGCTCGTGCAGCAGCCTCACATTTAGACACAGCCGAGTCCGAGATTCAGTATCAGTATCGATCACGAACCTCCGAGTCTTCCATCAGTCCAGTGGAGGCCCTACAACAACATCGATACTTTCAGGATTCCATTCTATCGGTGCCAAATCAAGTTTTACATCAAGGTTAGACATTTCTTGTCTTTTAACCCTTTACCACACAATCCCAAGTTTTAACAACCTTGAGAAAGAGAGCTTTTGAAAACATTGTGGGAAAAGGAGAAATATGGTGGTAACCAGCATTTTCTCCTTTTCGCAAAATGTTTTATATCGTTTCAAACACAAATTTCCATTTTTCGAGAAACATCTATTTTGTCGTGTACAAATGCTTGCAATTTGGATAAGTCTAAAATAGTTGTGTGTTCTCCACCTTCTCCTTAACCCTTTCCCAAACGACAAATTTTGGACTGGTCCAAATTGAAAGAGTTTGCAGACTACAATTTTAAATTTTATGAAAATGGCAGAAAGTTCTCAAAAAGGGAAGAAAACACTGTGGGAAAAGGAGAAATTGCTCGTTACGAGCAATTTCTCCTTTTCCCACAGTGTTTTCAAAAGACTAGTACTGCAGACACGTGAAAACCAGGGCTTATTTGGGAAAGGGTTAACAGTATTGTATGCAACACTTATTCCAAGCCACCAGCCCCATTTAATAGTAGGTACTATATTGGTAAGACTCGGAGGAGTGAATCTAGTCCCATCAATTTCACTTTCACGAAATCTAGGAAGGTTTTGGCTGAGCAAAGGTTTAGCACTAACCCTGTGCATCTGGCGTGAAACTGCTCTGGCTCACGGGGTTTTCGAAAATGCTTGATATTATTTTATTTTTATTTTTAGCACTGAATGCACATAAAACGGCTTTAACCCTTTACCACACAGTCCCAACTTTTAACGACCCTGAGGAAGAAGCCTTTTGAAAACATTGTGGGAAAAGGAGAAATTGCTGGTAAACAGTATTTTCTCCTTTTCTCACAATGTTTTCTACCCTATCAAAGACAAATTTCATCATTTGAGCCACATTTTAATTGTCGTCTGCAAATGCTTTGAATTTGAACAAGTCTAAATTTTTGTTGTTTGGTAAAGAGTTAAAAATAGCACACAACATATTCAAATAAAAAGAGAAATACAATAGACACGCATTGAACCGTATCAGGCATATGAGCACTAAGGATATCACAAGAAAGGGAAAGAACCCCTTATTAATCCTTTACCTTACAATTCCATGTTTGAATGACCCTGAGAAAGAGAGGCTTTTAAAAACATTGGGAAAAGGAGAAAATGCTGGTAACCAGCATTTTCTCCTTTTCCCTTAATGTTTTCTATTGTTTACAAAACAAATTTCAATTTTTGATTCACATTTGGTTTGTCATCTGCAAATGCTTTCAATTTAGACTAGTCTAAAATATTGTCGTTTGGTAAAGAGTTAACAGTACTGTGTCAAGAGCAAATCAAGCAATTGCTTTCAGTTGCACTTTGAAGAGATTGTGTGGTAAAGGATTAACAAATAACATCACTGAGAAAGAAAGTCATTGAAAAAAATGTGTGAAAGGAAAATTGCTGGCATTCAGCAATTTCTTCATCTGTCACCTTTCAAAGATAAAATGCCTTGCATGTATTTCTTAGCCCCATTTGATTTGTTGTCTGCAAATTGTTTAAGTATGGACAGGAAAAAAGTTACTGTCTGAGAAAGTGTAACGATAACAAAGTATCAGAGCTTCAGATAGAGGGAGTGATTTTGATTCCAGAATTGAAAATATTAATCACTCTCTACTAGACCCTATGTTACGGGTACTCATTAGATTTGTCTCATCGAGATGATTCTAATGAGTACCCACAACATAGGGTTTGGAATAAAAATAATGGATTTAGAATACTATCACTCCCTCTTATCAGGAGGTCTGAAAGTATCATTATGATTTTACAGGGAGAGATTTACTTCAAAAACTACAGCATTACAGTGACATAGCGATGAGAGGGGAGGAATCAGTTACAACACTGGATAACTTAGAGGCACAGAAACAGGTGAAAAGGACGCTGCAATACATTGAAAATCGTCTCGACAAAGTGGCAGCATATTTGGATAGTCGTGATCGATCTCTTAATATTGACGTTCAAAGAGATGGTGTTCAGAGAGAAATTCGACAAGTTGTAGAGTGGATTTTAGGTCCTGGTGAAAAACTCCTGGCCTCGCAGTACGATATTGGTGATTCTTATGAGACTGCCGATACATTACGAAAGCGACATGAGGAACTAGAAATTAAGTGTACAGATACGTACGGTCATTATGCGGAACTGCGACATCGTGTGGATGATCTACTACAAGAAAGCATGACTGGTGCGGAGGATATACGAGCCCAGAGAGATTACATGGACACTGTTTGTCGAAGTTTTGCCAGTCGGCTGGAGAGAAGGAGAACTCTTCTGATAACATCTGTTAGATTTCACAGGCTGACCGAAGAGGTAAGTTATGTTTATTCATACTAAATATGGTCATGTTCCAATACTGTTGACCTTTAGAATATTTCATAAATGGAACTGGTATTTTAATTCCTTACTAGACAGCAACATTTTTGACTCTTCAAAATTCAAATCCAGTAAAGATGATCATTTTAACCCTTTACCAAACAATTCCGACTTTTAATGACCCTGGGGAAGAAGGCTTTTGAAAACATTGTGGGAAAAGGAGAAAATGCTGGTAACCAGCATTTTCTCCTTTTCCCACAATGTTTTCTACCTTATTAAGGACAAGAATTGTCATTTGGGTCACTTTCAATTTGTTGTCTGCAAATACTTTCGATTTGGACCAGTCTAAAATTTTGTCATTTGGTAAAGAGTTAATGTGGCTGAAATGGTGAGATTTGTCCTGAAAGGGTAGACAACAATATGGCAAATGGAATGAGTTAAAAAATCTAAATTCCTTCTTGCAACAATTAATTTTTTTTTGGTTTGTTTTAGTTGACCCATTAACACACGATCCCGAGTATTAACGACCCTAAATAGGCTTTTGAAAATATTGTTGAAAAATGGTAGTAACTAGCATTTTCTTCATTTCTCACAATGCCTTCTACCCTCTCCAGAATGAATTTCACAATTTCAACAAATCCTCTGCACATGGTTTTTGATTTGGACAGGTCCAAAATGTTGTCACTTGATAAACAGTTGAAGTGAAATATTGTCAACTGAGATACATGTACATGTACTAGTATTTGAGTCATACTCTGTGAAAAGGGGGCTAAATGCATCTGCAAAAAGTATTGACCCAGGTTAGCCTGCGCAGTCCAAAACTTTTTGTTACTGGTCAATTTTCTGTATGTCAAAGGACCAGTCTATGATGCAGCCGGTTCTTAGACATAATGAATTTTATAGATCTCTAAGAATGTGATGTTTTTGCTTGGCATGATGCATCACAGAGATGCATTAAGCCCCCTTTTGTCAGAGCATGACTCATTTATATTAAATTGTTTGCTTTCCTAAAAAGGTTCCATGATTATTATCTAAAATTTCTTGTTCATATTTCAGTTTTCCAGAAAGTTAGATGACCTTTTAGAACTTCTATACAATGATAATATAGCAGATACTGCTGATGCTGCCCAGGAAGCTCTGAATGTGCTCCAGGAGAAAGTAGATGCAATAGGTAAGTCCAGCTATTTTGCTTATGAATTCGAAAGGATTCTTTAGTCATTTAACTCTTTGCCAAACGACAAAATTTTGGACTCAACCAACTTGAAAGCATTTGCAGATGACACAATAAATGTAGCTTAAACCTTTACCACCATGTTTTCTACCTAACAAAGACAGACGTCATTATTTGAGCTACATTTTTTATTTGTCGTCAGCAAATGTTTTTGATTTAGCCAAGTCAAAAATTTTGTCATTTGGTAAAGGGTTAAGTGATGATTTCAATCTTTGATAGGGTAGAAAACATTATGGGAAAGAAGAAAATGCTGGTTACCTGCATTTTCTCCTTTTCCCACAATGTTTTCAAAAGCCTTCATATTCAGGGTTGTTAAAACTCTGAATTGTGTGGTAAAGGTTTAAAATTGCCTCAATATAAATTGTTATTTCATTTACACTTGCCTCATATTTAGCTTAGTTGGGATGGCAGTATTTTCATAGCCCTGCCGTCTGCTTTGCTGTCTTGCTTTCTGCCTTTCAAAGACAAATCCCATTCCCATACTTAAACCTTTACCAAACAATCCCGACTTTTAACGACACTGAGGAAGAAGCTTTTTGAATACACTGTGGGAAAAGGAGAAAATGCTGGTAACCAGCATTTTCTCCTTTTCCCACAATGTTTTCCCACAATGTTTTCCACTCTTCCCAAAACAAATTTAAACTTTTCAGTCAAATTTATTTTGTCATCTGCAAATGCTTTCAATTTGGACCAGTCTAAAATTATGTTGTTTGGTAAAGAGTTAATTTGTTGTCTCAAATGCTTTCGATATGGAATTATCTAAAATTTGATCATCTTGTAAAGAGTTCAGGAGTATCACATCTGCAATGTCACTTGGACCTCATGAGAAATGGGTCATAGATAACTTGTTTACCGTTCCTCCATATTCAGATCTATTGCAGACAACAAATTTGATACGACTCGGATTGTGGGCTCAAAAATGAATGGACAGAAAACATTGTTAAATATGGAAAAAAATAATGGTCACCAGCATTTTCTCCTTTGCCAACAATGTTTTCAAAAGCTGTTTTCTTTGAGGTAATTAAAACTTGAGATTTTGTGGTAAAGATATACTACACATGTTTATCAATGAAAATCTTATTTTCTGTCCTTTATTTAAATATAGATACAGCAGCCAATCGTGCAATGACAGATGGTCACAGCCTATTGGATGAAATGTCTCGACCAATCAAAAATGCTTTTGGAAAGGATATTTCCCCAGACTATGCAACCCAGATAAAACATGTGAACCAAAAGCTTGAAGAACTGCAGGAACGCAAGATGAGATGCGACGACCTTGCGGATGTCAGAAAACTAAAACTTCAGCAAATGTTACAGCTACGCACTTGTGAAAAGGACGCACAGCAGGTGTGTTTTGCGAATAAAGTTTGTTAACCCTTTACCAAACAATCCCGGATTTTCACGACCCTAGGGATGAAGCCTTTTGAAAACATTGTGGGAAAAGGAGCAACCAGCATTTTCTCCTTTTTTCACAATGTTTTCTACTCTTTCCCCAAAAAATTCCAATTTTTTAGTCCCATTTATTTTCTCGTCTGCTAAAGCTTTTAATTTGGACTGGTCTACAATTTTGTCGTTTGGTAAAGGGTTAAGTCTTTTCTCACACAGAAAAAAAGTGGATAATTGTTGATTAACCATATACCACACAAGTCTGACTTTTAATGACCCTGACGAAAATCCTTTTGAAAACATTGT
Organism: Tridacna gigas; assembly: GCA_945859785.2. NCBI lineage: Eukaryota > Metazoa > Mollusca > Bivalvia > Cardiida > Cardiidae > Tridacna > Tridacna gigas. The sequence goes on from OX244044.2 coordinate 34,980,393, forward strand.
TGGAAGAGGAGAAAATGCTGGTATGCTGGTAACCAGCATTTTCTCCTTTTCCAACAATGTTTTCTATTGTATCAAAGACAGAAATAATCAATTAAACAGCATTTGATTTGTTGTCTGCAAATGCTTTCAAGCTGGTTGAGTCCAAAATGGTAACCAGCATTTTCTCCTTTTCCCACAATGTTTTCTGCTCTTCCCAAAACAAATTTAGTTTTTGAGCCGCATATGATATGTCATCAGCAGATGCTTTTAATTTGGACCAGTCTAAAATGTTTTTTGTCTGGTATAGAGTTAATGAGTTGACGAATATTGAAGTATTCTGCAATGGATCAGTTTATAATGATGTAAAAACTAAAACTGTGACGTAAGACTTCATTGCTTCCAATCAATTTAAAAAGGATTCTGGTTCTTTCTGTTATTTATACTGCATTCATGGGTCTATGTGAAGTATTTTCACTGCTTCTGAAAACATATGTGCCATGCTCTGGCAGAAGGGGGGCTTAATGCATCTGCATGATGCATCACAATATCAAGCAAGTCATCACATAATTGTGGATCCATGAAAACCATTTTGTCTAGCAAACCACAGTATCATAAGGCAGACTGGTCCCTTGACATACTGAAAATTGAGATGGCGAAAAAGTTTCGGCCCAGGTCAGCCTGTGCAGATGCATTAAGCCCCCGTTTCACAGAGCATGGCTCCTATTTGTGGTGTAAGAGTATTCTCAGTTAGTAAGACTAAAACTTAAACTGTTCAGTACTTGTATCACCGTCGGATTGTGCTTCAGTGCTAAAAAAGGAGGTCTTCGATTTCCTGATATTTTAATTCTTTACCAGACGACAAAATTTTAGACAAGACGAAATTGAAGGCATTTGCAGATGACAAAATAATTGCAGCTCAATTTGTTATTTCTGTCTTTGATAGAGTAGAAAACATTGTGGGAAAAGGAGAAAATACTGGTTACCACTATTTTCTTTTCCCCACAATGTTTTCAAAGGCCTTCTTCTTCATGGTTGTTAAAACTCGGGATTGTATGGTAAAGGGTTAAAGAGAACTTGCTTTGGAACTTGAGTGATCTAGATTCAATTAACCCTGAAAGGGCCTGTGACAGGTATCGTTGAGATTATGGCCAATGTAGATTCAGATCAGACTGCACAAAAGATGCACTAGGATCTTGGGTCTGCTTTGTCCTCTATATGCTAAGACATTCCGTCCATTAGCAAATATGCAATTATTGTGGTATTTCCTACTAGATGAAAAACTTTTTATTTTGTTTACCCTTAGGAAAAGGTAATGATCTACTTGTTTCAGGCTATTTTGTGGATTGTTGAGCTGTGTGAGGTGATGGCCACAAGTCACACACATATTGGACAGACACAGCAAGAGACCGACAGTCTACAGGATGAACATAGGCGGGTGGAGAATACTGCCTTTGTAAGTTTATTTCTCTGTCAACTTTTCATACACGTTTTCTGCAAAGTTCTGTCAAACTTTTGGTAGTAGTCATTACAGTAAGTCTTGTATCAGGCAGCTATTTGTATAAAGCAATTTTTGTTCAAATTTTGGTAGATCTAAACATCGATGAGAAAATCTCTGCTTTTGTGCCATTGTCTGGTTGCTTAACCCTTTCCCAATCGACAAATTTTAGACCCTTCTGAATCGAGAGCATCTGCACACGACAAATTTAAAGGTGGTGCAAATGAACTCAAATTCTTTGACAGGGCAGAAAACTTGGTGGGAAAAGGAGAAAATGCTGGTTACCAGCATTTTCTCCTTTTCCCACAATGTTTTCAAAAGGCTTCATCCCAAGGGTCGTTAAAACATAGGATTGTTTGGTAAAGGGTTAAAGAGGTTTGACCGTAGAACATTGGAAAAGCCATCATAAAGCACAGTGTAACTGCCCTCAAAAAGATCCTTTGATAAAGAAATAAATGATAAAGAAATAAATGTTTTTTTACTATTATTCTGTAGGGTACCTATGAATATGGAAAACAATTACTACAAGCTGGACTCGTGTTACGCAGATCTCTCCGACTTTCATTAGACCCCAACAACATGATGGCACATGACCTAGAGGATGCATGGAAGCGGTTTTCTAGCGGCAATAACGAGAGAGCTAACCGACTGAATGTTGCATCCATGTTTTTGGCACAATCTGAAAAGGTAAACAGATCACTTTGATTATTCCAACCATGTTTTGAATCCAGTTCCAATTTCAAAATTGAAAGAAGGGGCTTGTTTTGTTGATTTATCTTCAAAGACATGTATTTGTAATGTATTTTAGATCATTTTTCTTAGTGATATGTTATCATTATGTTCTAAATTAAATGTACAATGTTCACCCCCATACCACACATTAATATCATTTATGCCCCCTTTATAGACAACATTGAAAAAAAAATACATTGCAGTAAAATGACAATTTTGAAAAAAAAAAAAAAAACTTCACAGTAAAATGAGCATTAGCATGTTGATACAAAAAATAAAATGATGCTGTTTTTCCCAAAAGTTTTTCGTTGTCATTTGGATCAAACATCTTTTCTTTCTCATGCCTTTGTTAATTACCGTATTTCACCTAATTAATCCTCCCCCCCTAATAGTAGCTCCCCCCCCCCACTATATTTTCTTACTCTAGAGGCATCAGGACAACCCCCACCAACACCTGACACTACCTTAAAATTGACAACTGGAGTGACAAACTTTCAAATGGAAGATAATTTCACTAATCCTTGTCAGTGTCCCATACTTATTGTGAATGATATTAAAATTTCAATGTCGAAATAAATCGTGATTGGCAGTAAAATTGATATTCTGCATTACTACATTACAGCGAGTATTTCAAAATGGCGGTCATTTTGCACTTGCCACTAACTAAAACTTGGATCAAAGTACTATACCTACTCTAAGTGACAGCACTTAAATTTCGGGAAATTGGCTTTGAAATAAGAGCATCCTCTCGGTGTTTTGCATGGAGCCTGGGCGTGTTAATTAGGTGAAATACGGTATAATGTCCTTAAAATTTAAGCCCTTACAAAACAATCCAGGGTTTTAGGACCCTGAAGAAGAAGGCTTTTCGAAAACATTGTTGGTAAAGGAGAAAATGCTAGTAATCAGCATTTCCTCCTTTTCCCACAATGTTTTTGACCTTTTTAAAAAAGGATCCTATTATTTAAGTCATTTAATTTTTTCGTTTCACTTTTGAATGACCATTTCAGCAACTAGAGAGAGTTGAAGGTTTGATGGTTGTCGTGGCCCAGACTCTAACTGGTGACCTAGCTGTACCAGATGCGCTCACTCGTTACACCCGTGACAAACAAGACGTGGAGTCTGAGTGCCAGGAAACAGAGCGTATGGGCAAAGCCCTGTTAGAGAGACTGGCACTACCAATTATTGTTGTTGACGGGTAAGTGCAGTCAGATACTTCCATAATCTGTTTACACATTTCTCTCTTGATATAAATGACAAAGAAACAAAGCTGTCAACTACATTGAAGGCCTTGTAGCTGCCGAAAGTAAACAACGGGTTGATAAAATGCATTTAAATTTGAATCATACCATTTAACTCTTTACCAAACAACAAAACTTTAGACTGGTCTAAATTGAAAGCATTTGCAGACGACAAATCAAATTCGGCTCAAGAATTAAAATCTGCTTTGTGAAGGGTAGAAAACATGGTGGGAAAAGGAGAAAATGCTGGTTACCAGCATTTTCTCCTTTTTCCACAATGTTTTCAAAAGGGTTTTCTTTTTCAGGGTCGTTAAAAGGAGTTAGAAGTATGTAAATTATTGTGAAGATGACAATAGTTATTGTAGCGTCGGTCCAAGTTTTAGTAGCTGGCACAAAAATGAATTTTCAAAAACAAAAGAAGGAGCGACCTGGCAATTTTTCACCTAGTTTTAGATTTCATTTTGCTGTCAGTTACTAATAAATGGATGGACCGTACAATAACAGATTGTCTTCTGTAGAATAATTTACATACTTTAAAATGGTATTATTTAAATTTGAATGCGTTGTAACTCCTGCATTGTTTACTTTTGGCAGCTATAGGGCCTTTAAAGAAACTTTTTTTTGTGCTGACTTTAAGCTGATGAACAAAAACCCAAATTTTGAGTGACCACATGATTAAACCTTTACCAGACATTCCAAAGTTTTCTTGCCTTTGAGGAAAAACATGTTTGCGAGCATTGTGGGAAAAGGAGAAAATGGTTGTATCCTTTTGACCCTTACTACGTTATCCCAAATTTTAACAAAAGTGAAAAAGACAGCTTTTGAAAACATTGTGAGAAAAGGAGAAAGTGCTGGTTACCAGCATTTTCTTGTTTTCCCACAATGTTTTCTAAAGCTTTCTTTCCCAGGTTTGTTAAAATTCTGGATTTTGTGGTAAGGGGTTAAAGACAAATTCCATCAAATGACCCTCATTTAATTTGTTGTCTGTAAATGCTTTCAAAAATTGTTGTCTGCTAAAGGGTTACGTAATGATAAATGTTTTACAAAATTGAAAATAAAAAGGACTTTTAAGAGTGACTGAACATTTCCATTTCTAGCTCGGCTGTTTTCAAAGAAAATGTTGAGTTGTTATTGTAGTGCGTTGTTGTCTGTCTTGTCATGCGAATACATTGACGTTTTATAATATCTCTTTTACTACTGAAGATATTTACTTAAAACTTGGACAAGTTGTTTACTATCAAACGGGGAACCTATTCAACTAGGACAGGTAACCATCAAAGTATTTTTGACACAGTTATGCCCCTTTTTCAACTTAGAATTTTCACTGAAAATCCAGCAACTGCAGCTGAGTGTTGGCACCCGCATGCGGTGATCTAGTTTTTTTCCTGCACATGCTTCAGGGCTAGGGGTTAACCCTTTTACCAAACAATCCCGGGTTTTCACGACCCTGGAAATGAAGGTTTTTGAAAACATTGTGGGAAAAGGAGAAAATGCTGGTAACCGGCATTTTCTCCTTTTCCCACAATGTTTTCTACCCTATCAAAGAGCTTAGGCTCATTTGTGACTAATTTTGAATTTGTCATCTCCAGATGTTTTGAATCTGAAAGTGTCTAAAATTTGTCGTTTGGCAAAGGGTTTAAAAAATGCAAAACTTGGGAAAAAAGTCAAGAGGTTGTTAGCGTATCTGAAATCTTTACCAAAATATGTTTTCCTGAAGAATTGTACGATGAACTAGCTCTGTATATTTAAGGGTAAATTAGATATGAGCCATGCTCTGTGAAAAGGGGGCTTAATGCATCTGCGAAACTGCGAAGGCTGACCTGGGCAGAAACTTTTCGCTATTGGTCAATTTTTTATGTGTCAAAGGACCTGCCTCATAATTCAGTTGGTTGTTCCAAAAAGTGGCTATTATGGATCCATAAGTATGTAATTGCTTACTTGGTATCACGCAGCACGGAGATGCATTAAGCCCCCTTTTTACAGAGCATGGCTCGTATAGTTATCTGATGGAATGACTAGAAACAGAGAAGGCATGTTGTAATTAATGAGCATTTCAAGAAGAAAACATTGCGGCAAATAGAGAAATTGCTTCATTTTAACCCTTTATTACACTACCCCAAGTTTTAACGACCCTTGGGAAGAAGGCTTTTGAAAACATTGTGGGAAAAGGAGAAAATAATGCTTAGCAGCAATTTCTCCTTTTCCCACAATGCTGTTTACCTTTCCAAACACAAATTTCAATTTTTGAGTAGCATTTATTTTGTCGTCTGCAAATGCTTTCAATTTGGACTAGTCTAAAATTTTGTCGCTTGGTAAAGAGTTAGGTGAAATCTCTATGTTCCACTATGTTGTCCAAATTCAAAAACACTTGCTTAACCCTTTACCACACAATCCAGAGTTTTAAGGACCCTGAGAAAGAAGCCTTTTGAAAACATTGTGGGAAAAGGAGAAAATGCTGGTAACCAGCATTTTCTCCTTTTCCCACAATGTTTTTATCTTTTTCCAAGACAAAAATTATCTTTTAAGCTACAGTAATTTTTGTAATCTGCAAATGCGTTCAATTTGGATGTGTCTAAATTTTTGTTGTGTGGTAAAGAGTTAAAATCAAAGAGGTAAATAACTTAACCCCATACCACAAATCTCGAGTCTTAATGACCCTGACAGAGAATGCTTTTGAAAACGTTGTGGGAAAAGGAGAAGATGCTGGTAACCAGCATTTTCTCCTTTTCCCACAATGTTTTCTACCCTATCAGAGAATTTGATTTTACTTGTAGCAATATCAAGTTTGTCATCTGCAGATGTTTTGAAGTTGGAAGAATCTAAAATTCTTTGTCTGGGATAGGGTTAATACTTTAAGTATGATATAAATGCCAATAAGTTTTCATATTAACCCTTTCCCATACATTCGATTTTTCTAAATTGAAAGCATAACGCATATGATAAATTCAGAATAGGTTCGAATGAGCTGAAGTTTTTAGATAGGGTGGAAAACATTGTGGGAAAAGGAGAAATTGCTTGTTACTTGCTTGTTTTGGGCAATTTCTTTTTTTTTCCCACAGTGGTTTCAAAAGGCTTCTGCCTCAGGATCTTTGAAAGACAGGATCTTGTGGTAAGGGTTTATACTGACTTCAAAAGTTTCATCCTAGTTAGCTTGGCTGTTTCCAAAGAAAACACTGAATTATTGTTGTAGCCGTAGCGGTGGAGTCGTCTGCATGGTTGTGCAAAAACTTTGACATTTTGTAATATCTCTATTACTGGAGATATTTGCTACAAACTTGGACAAGTTGTTAACTATCAAAAGGGGAACCTATACAACAAGGGCAGGTAACTATCAAATTATTTTTGACAGTGTTATGCCCTTTTTACAGCTTAGGATTTTCACTTAACCCTTTCCCTAACAAACCCTGGTTTTCATGTGTCTGCAGTACAAGTCTTTTGAAAACACTGTGGGAAAAGGAGAAATTGCTCGTAACGAGCAATTTCTCCTTTTCCCACAGTGTTTTCTACCCATTTTTAGACCTTTCTGCCATTTTCATCAAATTTAAAATTGTCGTCTGCAAACTCTTTCAATTTGGACTAGTCCAAAATTTGTCGTTTGGGAAAGGGTTAAAGTCATCCGAGTCTTGACACCAGCATGTGGTGCTCTTGGTTCATGAAACGCTGGCAGAATTTAACATCAATGTATGACTTGTGTCTGTAGATAGAGGATTAGATTGAAGTTACTGTACAAAGTCTGCAAAATTTCATGAACTGGAATAGCTCTGTGTATATTTTTTTTGTTATAGACAAGGGAAAGAAGTAGTAATGTGGCCAGACAGGTAAAATTATAGAGTGACCTCCCTTGCTTTAGAACGCACAATCAAGAGAGCAATATCCACACATTTCTTTGTCATTTTATTCCCATCATTTCATTTTGCCACTTTGAATAATTTCACCATTTTAATTACACTGCTATGAAAATATGTACCTTCATTTAACTTCATGATTGTCAATCAATCTTCAAAATAGTTCAGACAAAGTTATGCCCCCCTTTTGACTTAAAATTTTACTGAAAAAGCAAACGCAGTAAAGTGATGGCACCTGTAACCTGTTCTCTTGTTGTTATATTAGCTGGAAAGTGTCCTACCTCATTGGTCACAGTGTAGACTCAGTCTTGTGATAATTTTTTAATACATTTAACTCTTTACCACCACAATCTTGAGTATTAACAACCCTGAGAAAGGAGCCTTTTGAAAACATTGTGGGAAAAGGAGAAAATGCTGGTAACCAGCATTTTCTTCTTTTCCCACAATGTTTTCTACCCTTCCAAAACAAGTATTAATTTTTCATTCGCATTAAATTTGTCATCTGCAAATGCTTTCAAGTTGGACCAATCTAAAATGTTATTGTGTGTTAAAGGGTTAAACAAACTTGATTGATATTATCACAGTGAGTCAGCTGATTAGGTTTATAATTTTGATTTTTGAAAGTAATTTCAAGGCCATACTGTCGTCTGCTATTTTTCTAGACTGTATATATCATTAGGTTTGCATAGAAATGTGTTTGATTTTGAAGGTATTTTCAATGCCATACTGTCCTCTGCTATTTTTCTCGCCTGTATGTATCATTAGGCTTGCCTAGAAATGTGTTTGATTTTGAAGGTATTTTCAAGGCCATACTGTCGTCTGCTATTTTTCTAAACTGTATATCTCATTAGGCTTGCCTAGAAATGGGTTTGCATCATCAGTGCTTCAACATGTTTACATGTATATCATCAGTTCTTGAACAGTCATCATACATGTAGAGGGTGCTACTTCAGTTTGCCTAAGGGGATAGTGGTGCTATTCATTTAACTGGCAATATTTTAGACTTGTCCAAATTGAAAGCATTTGCAGATGACAAGGTAAATTTGACTCAAAAATTGAAATCTGCATTGGGTGAGGTAGAAAATATTGTGGGAAAAGGAGAAAATGTTGGTTACCAGCATTTTCTCATTTTCCCACAATGTTTTCAAAAGGCCTCTTTCCCAGGGTTGTTCAAACTTGGAATTGTGTGGAAAAGGGTTATTCATTCCAATCATTAGTTTGTCTGGTCATGTAGTGTTAGCTTGTTTTGTCCTGTTGTTGCCCTCAAGGTAATCTAATCTTCATTAAAAATCAAGATCAGTTTTTTTTGTCCTAACTGTTTACCAGACAACAAAACTTTAGACCAGTCCAAATTGAAAGCATTTGCAGACGACAATTTCAGTGTGCCTCAGATGATGCGATTTTTTTTCTGGAAGGGTAGAAAACATTGTGGGAAGAGGAGAAAATGCTGGTTACCAGCATTTTCTCCTTTTCCTACACTGTTTTCAAAAGGCTTCTTCCTCAGGGTCGCAAAAAGTTGGCAACGCGCAGTAAAGAGTTAAACATTATCGGAGGATCACCAATAATGGATGGCATAGACTTTTTAATCCAGTTTCAAAAAATTGCAGACAAAACATCTCCTGACATACAAAACCCAAAAGAACATAGTTACATTGTATCAGCAAACTTTTTAATTAATAATCTGATTCTAAATTCCAAGACTAGCCACGTTATTGGCAGAGATGTACTGTGTTAGCCAATCAGGTGGCTGTTTTGGCATTAACTATTTACCACACAATCCCGAGTTTTAACGAGCCTGAAGAGAAGGCTTTTGAAACAGGAAAAGGAGAAAATGCTGGTAACCAGCATTTTCTCCTTTTCCTACAATGTTTTCTACCCTATCAAATTCAGAAAATACCATTTAAGGAACATCAAATTTGTCGTCTGTAAATACTTTCAATTTGGTCCAGTCCAAAACTTTGTTGTTTGGTAAAGAGTTAACTCTATACCAGACAATAAAATGTTAGACTTGTCCAAATTGAAACATTTTCAGATGACAAATTAAACGTTATATATATGTAACTCAAAAATCAGAATTTGTTTTTGGATGAAAGGAAAACATCACCTGCATTTTTTTTCCTTTTCCCACAATGTTTCAAAAACCATTTCTGTCAGGAAAATTTAATTTAAAATTGTCTGTAGGTATGAATTAAGCTTCGAATTTACATTTGATATGTGAATGGGATGACCAGTGCAATACGTAAAAATTTGATAGGCTTGATTTTTGAAACCAAAGTTTCTGCTTATCTTACATAATGATGGCAGATGAAACCAACCTTCTTGCTTGTCCTTTACATTAACTGTCTACCAGAACTGATGACAAAATTTGAGACTTGTACATATTGAAAGCATTGATAAATGACAAACTAAATGTGGCTTAGACCATGGGATTCATCTTTGAAAAGGTAGAAAACATTGTTGGAAAAGAAGAATATGCTGGTTTCCTGTACTTTTTCCTTTCACCACAATGTTTTCAAAAGACTTGTCTGTCAGGGTTGTTTAAACATGGGGATTACGCGGAAATGGGTTTGGTACTTTCTAAGTCAAAGTTATTCATTGCACATACAATTATTTTGAAGCAACTCTATTGCACTGATCCTTTGTTTACTGTGGCTCAATTATTTCACCTGTTGCTTGTCTTTGACTTTATGGCCTAGGTTTGTAAAATTTATGTTTTATTTGTCGTCCAAGCAGTCTACAGTTTTTGTATGTTGCTTTCAAATCTAGAACTACATTCATTATCATACATGTACACTGGTACCCTGTAAGAAAGGGGATAGGCGTGAGCCAAGCCATAACTGGACACAGTATTATATCTAGGGTAAGAAAAAATCTAGGGCTTCCACTTAACCCTTTACCAGACGACAAAATTTTAGCCTTGTCCAAATTGAAAGCATTTGCAGACGACAATTTCAGTGTGGCTCAAATAGTGCAATTTTCCTTTGATAGGACAGAAAACATTGTGGGAAAAGGAGAAAATGCAGGTTACCAGCATTTTCTCCTTTTCCCGCAGTGTTTTCAAAGGGCTTCTTTTCCAGGAGCGTAAAAAGGTATCATTGTGCGGTAAAGGGTTAATAGACCTGCAGCCTGTTATCGATCTTGGTATTGACAACAGCTTACACCCCATGCTATAAGGCAGATATCTGCCCAGCTTGAGACTTTGAGACTATATAATGCAAGACTTGGAAATTCAAATTGTGATACTGTTTATGCACAAAGATGGTGCTAATTGAAAAACATCAAATTCTTTTGCAAATTTAAAAGATCCTGGTTAAAATAATCCTTCTCTATAATGAAAATTTTAGCCGATGATAAAGTAATGCTCAGTCAGTTTAAAACAGAAATTAAGGCACTCTGTTACATGTTGCCTGATTGGTGGATTTGATGTATAACAACCAATAGCTATCATCTATATAAATCCAGTGTTGCCTATTGTCTAACGGACAGTTACGGGAGATACAATGGGTGCCAGTTTACCCCACCTAATACCGGTAGGGTCAGCTTTTTTCAGTTTTGTAATAATGGGGTTCCACTGTACATAGAACATAATATTATAAAAAAGAACAATTTGTGAATAACATGTATTCGGCTTTATTGTGTCTCATTAATTTGTCTATTTGTCCACTTTATCATTTCCTTCATCAGTCCATCATTATTCAAGACAGTTTCTGTTACCTTTCCATCAGTCATATTTGTGTCAGCCCATGCTTTCTCTGTACCTTATTCTAGCTTTAACCCTTTTCCACAAATATTAGACTCTTCCATATTCAAAACATCTGCAGATGACAGATTCAAAATTGGTAAAAATGAGCATAAGTTTTCTGATAGGATAGAAAACATTGTGGGTAAAAGAGAAAATGCTGGTTGCCAGCATTTTCTCTTTTTCCCCACAATGTTTTCAAAAGCTTTCTTTATCAAGGTCATTAAAACTTGAGATTTATGTGGTAAAGGAGTAACAAAGCAACAAATAACTGTGATACAATGTACATACTTACAGAATATTATTGACATGGTATATACAGAAAAGATTCTAACACTCCGATTTACAATTGTATACCATATAGTATATCTTTGTATAGAAATATCTCACACCCAAATAATTAACCCTATACAAAATGAAAATAAATTGTCCAAATTAAAACGACAAGTGTTACAGGAACAGCTGTCAGTAAAAGGGTAGAAAACATTGTAGAGAAAATGCTGTTTACAAGCATTATGTCCATTTCCGGAAATGCTTTCATTGCCTGTGTCTCTTATCATGGCCTAGTGGTTAAGGCTAATTGACCCATGGAGCAGGAGATTAAAGGTTCAAGTCCTGGCAAGAGAGGGAAGGGGGTGTCAATCTTATATGGCTGTTTTGTAAGCCGCCAGCCTATTAAACAGTGGTTACGAAAAGCCTTCCTGACTGTTGCCTAAAAGCTGGCAATTAGGTGATTAGGATCCGATGAGTAAATGTATCAAACAGATTTGTGTCCCGTAGATCAGATGTTGGCTGGCCTTGCTTAAAGTTTCACATTGAAATAAACAAAGGCATGACGAAAATGGATATTTAACCCTTAAGCTGCTAATTGCGAACTCACTGACCTTTTACGGACATTGTAGATCAAGATCAGACTGCACAGAACATGCAGTCTGATCTTTGATCTATACCGTCCGGTAGGGTGTTTTCTTTCTGGTGAAATCAACTTTGAAACCACATTGTTTGGGCTTTTAATAATTGAGCAGAAATTTGTGTTTTATTTATTCAGCAGCTTAAGTTTTAATTTGACTGAAAGGCTTACCCCTTTACCAGACGACAAAATTTTAGCTTTGTCCAAATTGAAAGCATTTGCAGACGACAGTTTTAATGTGGCTGAAATGATGCAATTTTCTCTTGATAGGATAGAAAACATTGTAGGAAAAGGAGAAAATTATGGTTACCAGCATTTTCTCCTTTTCCCACAATGTTTTCTAAAGGCTTCTTTCCCAGGGTCGTCAAAAGGCGGCATTGTGTGGTAAAGGGTTAAATTTGCAGGTCTGATACAAACTTCTGAGACATGGTATGCATCAGTTGACTCTTTGCCAAACAACAAAAGTTTAGATTCTCTCAAATAGAAGGCATTTACAGAAATGAGGCACAAATGAGGGAATTTGTCTTTGAATGAAATGAATGAAAATGAAATGAATGAACACAATCCCAATTTTTAATGACCCCAAGAAAGAAAGCTTTTAAAAACATTGTGGGAAAAGGAGAAAATGCTGGTAACCAGCATATTTTCTCCTTTTCCCACAATGTTTTCTATCCTTCTGACAACAAATTTCAGTTTTTGAATCACATTTACTTTGTCATCTGCAAATTTAATATGCTTTCAATTTGGACTAGTCTAAAATTTTGTCATTTGGTAAAGAGTTCATTTTTCCCAACCGGTCAAAGATACGCTCCATTAGTTCAGCCAGATTTGATATGTTGTCTACAAAATGATTTCAGTGTGGACAAGTCTAAATTTTTGTTACCTGTTACAATGGTTACTTATTTTTCAGCAAGGAGAAAAGCCTGAGCAATGAAGACCAGAGTGCCACTGATATCATCAACAATCGACTGCGGAAAATGGACCACAAAATCTCGGAGCTGAATCGCTACTGGTCCGAAATGCAGCAGACAGGTCAGCCACCATCTGTCACCCCAAAAATAACAAAATCCTTCAAACCATTTCCAGAAGAGGTTCGAAACGTTCGTCAGTCTGTCCTTCAAAGGTCACCCTCAGACAGAAGTTACAAGTCTAGTTCCTTGCCAGCCAGTCGAACATCCAGTTTTAACAGATCTGGAGACTCACAGAGATGGAAAAAGAAAGGTCCAATCACAAAACACGGTACAAGAAGGAGGACTGTAGATGCTGGACACTCAGCGAAAGATCAGATTGATTCTGCAAGGAAGAATGATACTGCTGGTTACCCTCCGGCTCAAAACAGAGAAGAACCTGGTCAGGTTCAACAGCATCCCAACATCTCACAGCATGAAGAAACCCCACCTCATGTCAGTCAGTCCTATTATCCCAAATCTGAGGATTTTTCTCGTCAAATTCCACCATCAAGTTATTCATACAATACAAACTTTAGACCCGATCCTGAACCAATGTGGGAGGATCGAGGCAGATCCAGTGTTTATCAACCTCAAGAGCCTAAGTTTGAATCTCCTCCAGTTCCTCCAGCTTACAGTCGGTCTGAAGCAGATTTAACAGCTAGACTGGAGGCACAGATTTTACCCAGTGTGTCAAATTCGTTACAAAGTGCACCACAAAACATTGAACCAGACTCGTCCACGTCAGCACCGTCATCCAAGTCTAGTTCACATTACATTCCCGACACCTTACCCATTACAAGAAGCCAGCCAGACATTTCTCGTACAGTGCCTCCAAAAGTGGACATCAGGCCAAAATTTTACAGATCAAGACGAAGTGCGAGTCCACCGTTGAATTTCAAAGACATTCTGTCAAAGTTCGAAGGCGGCGACGTGGAAAAACCAAAAGAGAACAAAGACAAAGAAGCTGTTCAGAAGGAGATCAGTCAAGTAATGAAGTCAAGAGCTAGCATGCTTGATCATGAAGATGCAATACAACCTAGATCTGAAATCATACGACATGAGGTTAACAAACCAGCAGAAGCTGCTCCGGTGATACAAGAACCTGTTAAAGATGACGGAGGACTAAAAGAAAAGATAGAAGAGGTAAGGAAAGTGTATAGCCTGACTATGGGAAGTTACCCTTCCATTAACCCTTTACCACACAATCCCGACTTTTAACAACCCTGTGAAAGAAGCCATTTAAAAACATTGTGGGAAATGGAGAAAATGCTGGTAACCAGCACTGGAGAAAATGCTGGTAACTAGCATTTTCCCCTTTTCCCACAATGTTTTCTACCCTTTCCAAAACAAATTTCAATTTTTCAGTCACATTTATATTGTTGTCTGCAAATGCTTTCAATTTGGACCAGTCTAAAATTTTGTCGTTTGGTAAAGGGTTAAACAGTCCTGTATATTAACTCTTTACCATACTATCCAAGGTTTTAATGATCCTAAGGAAGAAAGCTTTAGAAAACATTATGGGAAAAGGAGAAAATGCTGGTAAATGGGATTTTCTCCTTTTTAGCTCCACTGGCCGAAGGCCAGCGGGCTAATGTCATGGCCCGGTGTCCGTCGTGCGTCCGTCCGTGCGTGCGTGCATGCGTCTGTCCGTCCGTGCGTTAACTTTTATTTCAAACATCTTCTTCTCTGAAACTACTCATCCAATTTTCATGAAACTTCACAGAAATGATCCTGCCATGGTCCTCTTCAGAATTTCTTGAAAGAATTTGATTCCTTCAAAAACTCTGGTTGCCATGGTAACAAAACTGAAAAATATTGGAAATCTTTAAAATTCTTGTCTGAAACCATAAGGCATAGGGCTACCAAATTTGGCATGTAGCTTTATGTAGTAGACCTCTATCATGTTTCTTCAAATTATAGCCCTGGGGTCAAAATTGACTCTGCCCCAGGGGTCACAAGTTTTACATAGGCTTATATAGAGAAAATTTTAAAAATCTTCTTGTCTGAAACCATAAGGCATAGGGCTACCAAATTTGGCATGTAGCTTTATGTAGTAAACCTCTATCATGTTTCTTGAAATTATAGCCCTGGGGTCAAAATTGGCTCTGCCCCAGGGGTCACAAGTTTTACATAGGCTTATATAGAGAAAACTTTAAAAATCTTCCTGTACCTAGCCATAAGGCCTAGAGCCTACCAAATTTTGCATTTAGCTTGATCTAGTTGGGGTCTACCAAAAGTGCCCAAATTATAGTCCTGGGGTCAATTTGGCCTTGTGCTGGGGGGGGTTCACAAGATTTACATAGGCTTACATAGGGAAAACTTTTAAATCTTGGTGTACATAGCCATAAGGCTTAGGCTACCAAATTTTGCATAATTATAGCATTATCTAGTGGACAACTACAAAGAGGGCCCAAGTTACAGCCCTAGGATCAAGTTTGGCCCTGCACCAGGGGTCACAAGTTTTACATGGGTTTATGGAGTGAAAAGTTCAGAAACCGTCTTGTTACTAGCCATAAGGCCAAGAACTCCCAAATTTGGCATGTTATTCTTCTAATACACATATTCCCCATTTAGTCCGACTGTAGCCCTGGGGTCAAAGTTTTATAAGGGCTTATATAGTGAAGACTTCTCTTCATGGTTTACATTTATAAGCCAGTGGAGCGATACAGGGCCATCATGGCCCTCTTGTTCCCTCAATATTTTCTGCCTTTTAAATACAAGTTAAATCATTGGAGTAGCAGTTGATTTGTCATTTGCAAACTCCTTCAATTTTGATGTATCGAAATTTTGTCATTTGGTAAAGAGTTTAAAACCCTCTGCCAGAAGGCATTAGCTAAAATCATGGGAAAAGGAGGAAATAATGGTGACCACCATGTTTTCTACCCTTTTCAAGACAAATTCCATCATTTTAGCCATATTTAATTTGTCATCTGCAAATGCTTTCATTTTGGATTAATCTAAAATTTTGTCATTTATTAATGAGTTAACCCTTTACCACACAATCCCGACTTTTAACTACCCTGAGAAAGAAGCCTTTTTAAAACATTGTGGGAAAAGGAGAAAATGCTGGTAACCAGCATTGTCTCCTCTTCCCACAATATTTTCTACCTTACCCGAAACAAATTTCCATTTTGCAGTCACATTTATTTTGTCATCTGCAAATGTTTTCAATTTGGACCAATCTACTGGACAGTACCGCTTTTTAACGAACCTGGGAAAGAAGCCTTTTGAAAACATTGTGGGAAAAGGAGAAAATGCTGGTAACCAGCATTTTCTCCTATTCCCACAATGTTTTTTTACCTATCAAAGAAAAATTGCACCATTTGAATCACACTGAAATTGTCGTCAGCAAGTGCCATCAATTTTAACAAGGCAAAAATTTTGTCGTCTGGTAAAGGGTTAAAGCAGATTTGAATAAGAATGCAAAAAACAGTAGGGTCTTTTAGACATGATTCTCATAGAAGAGGTATTTTCAGATCATCCAAGCATTTTAATTCTCACATGTTACTTTTACGTGTGCTTATACCCTTTGTTTAGTTGCATCCTAACCCATTCTTAACCCTTCACCACACGATTCCGAGGTTTAATGACCCCCCCCCAAGGAAAAAGACTTTTGAAAACATTGTGGGAAAAGGAGAAAATACTAGTAACCAGCATTTTCTCCATTTCCCACAGTGCTTTCAATCATATCAAAGACAAGTTCCATTATTTGAGTGACACTTAAATTGTCGTCTGCAAATGCTTTCAATTTGGACAAGTCTAAAATTTTGTCGTTTGGTAAAGATTTAAACGATAAAGTTCAGTAGATTCTTTCGAATTGAAAGCGTCTGCAGATGATATCCAAAAAGTGATACAAATGATCAGGAGCTATTTGACAGGGTAGAAAACCTGGTGGGAAAAGGAGAAAATGCTGACTACCAGCATTTTCTCCTATTTCAATAATGTTTTAAAAGGGCTTCTTCTCCAGGGTTCTTAACCCTTAGGTGCTAAGCACGACTCACTGACCTTTTGCGGACAGTGTAGAGCAAGATCAGACTGCACAGAATGTGCAGAAAGTTTCATTTCATTTATTTAGCAGGATTAAGGTTAACCCTTAAAGTGCCTTTCACGACTATAGTTGCATTTGCGGCCAGTGTAGATCAAGATCAGGCTGCACAAAATGTGCAGCCTGATCTTTGATCTACACTGTCCGCTTTGCAGAAACACTGTACACAAAAGCAACCATGGAATTGCAGTTATTTGGGTTGTATTTCTAGGACGAGAATGCCTGATAGGTTTATTCGGCACCCTAAGGGTTAAGGGATGGTTTGGTAAAGGGTTAAGATGCAAGCTATCAACTATCAATTACTTTTGAAAGGAGCTTGTGTTGCTTGGTGGTGAAGATGTAGGATTTGCAATTAGGGGGCCCTGGTTCGATCCTGACTTGAAGCGCTGGGTTTTTGTGGTATTTGTCAAAGACAATGCCTCTGTGATTTTCATACAGCATTTTGAAAATCATGTATCACATTTTGTGCAAAACCAAAGGAGTAAACCCAATTAAACTCAATTTTTCTAAGACAGATAAGTGTTTCTGTTGCACTCAGATATGAAAATGAATTGGAAATAGGCCATCGATCATGGCAATACTTCTTTTTAGCTCACCTGAGCACGAAGTGCTCATGGTGAGCTATTGTGATCGTGCTGTGTGCATCATCCGTCATCAACTGTTTGCCTTGTGTACGCTCTAGAGGCCACATTTTCAGTCCAATCCTCATGAAACTTGGTCAGAATGTTTGTCTTGATAAAATCTCGGACGAGTTCGAAATTGGGTCATGTGGGGGTCAAAAACTAGGTCACTAGGTCAAATCTTCGAAAAACCTTGTGTACGCTTTAGAGGCCACATTTTCAGTCCAATCCTCATGAAACTTGGTCAGAATGTTTGTCTTGATAAAATCTCGGATGAGTTTTAAATTGGGTCATGTGGGGTCAAAAACTAGGTCACTAGGTCAAATCTTCGAAAAACCTTGTGTGTGCTCTAGAGGCCACATTTTCAGTCAGATACCGGTACTTGTGAAATTTGGTCAGAATGTTTGTCTTGATAAAATCTCGGACGAGTTCGAAACTTGGTCATGTGGAGTCAAATCTTAGAAAAACCTTGTGTACGCTCTAGAGGCCACATTTTCAGTTTGATCCTCATGAAAGTTAGTCAGATTGTTTGTCTTGATAAAATCTCGGACGAGTTTGAAATTGGGTTTTGTGGGGTCAAAAACTAGGTCACTAGGTCAAATCTTCGAAAAACCTTGTGTGTGCTCTAGAGGCCACATTTTCAGTCAGATACTTGTGAAATTTGGTCAGAATGTTTGGCTTGATAAAATCTCGGACGAGTTCGAAATTGGGTCATGTTGGGTCAAAAACTAGGTCACTAGGTCAGATCTTCAAAAAACATTGTTTACGCTCTAGAAGCCACATTTTCAGTCAAATACTTATGAAACTTGGTTAGAATGTTTGGCTTGATAAAATCTCGGACGAGTTTGAAATTGGGTCATGTGGGGTCAGAAAACTAGGTCACTAGGTCAAATCTTCGAAAAACCTTGTGTATGCTATAGAGGCCATATTTTCAGTCAGATACTTGTGAAATTTGGTCAGAATGTTTGGCCTATTGACTCAGGTGAGTGATCCAGGGCCATCATGGCCCTCTTGTTTATTGAAAATAGCTTGATCCGCTATGGTCTTCTACTGGTGTAATGATACACACAATCTTTGTTTCCTGACCGAATGATTCCGTACTTGTTAATTCTACACAATGGCTCCCTTGATAAATGCCACACCAGTGCTTTCAACGCTTTGATTCTTTGGTGTGTTCTTGAGTAAAGTCTAGTGCTGGTATGGCAGAAATAATGTTGGAAAAGGCATGATGCACCAATCAATCAGCCGATTGATCAACTTTAGTAAATAAACAAATGAGTAAAATTTCAATGAATATTGAAAATCTCTTTTAGAAAAATTATATAAGTCCTTCAGCCATCCATATATGATACTGTTGATAGAATAACAATCTCAATGATTAACCCTTTACCAGACAACAAAATTTTAGCTTCATCCAAATTGAAAGCATTTGCAGACGACAATTTCAGTGTGGTTCAAATGGTGCAAATTTTTCTTTGATAGGGTGGAAAACATTGTGGGAAAAGGAGAAAATGCTGGTTACCAGCATTTTCTCCTTTTCCCACAATGTTTTATAAAGCTTTTTTATCTGAGAGTCGTTAAAAAGTTGGGATTGTGTGGTAAAGGGTTAATTTAATAAGTACATCAGTATTGCCCTAGTCTGGATTGTACTGTGCAGCCAACCTGGCTTATCAGCAGATATATCATTACCTTAGGCTGGCTGTTGATTGACTGATAAAAACAGCCTTACCCAGAATACCTATGTCAAAATTAGATGCCATATTAGTTTTTTGTGGCAAAACACCATTTGAATTACCTGACCGGATTCTTGATAGTCTAAAAACTATTAAAAAAGAATAATGCTCTAGATATGCAAATTTCTTTGTCACAATGTTTTGTTGATTTTTCTCTCTAATCTCTCTACACACAAGTTTTTTGTCTGTTTCTGACTAGATTTTTTTCTTCATTAGGCCTTTAACTCTTTACCACACAATCCCGACTTTAAATGACCTTGAGAAAGAGGTCTTTTTTGAAAACATTGTGGGAAAAGGAGAAAATGCTGGAAACCAGCATTTTCTCCTTTTCCCACAATGTTTTCTATCCTACCCAAAACAAGTCACATTTGTTTTGTCGTCTGCAAAATTTAATGCTTTTGCAGACACATGAAAACCAGGGCTTGTTTGGTAAAGAGTTAACTAATTTCAGCCAGCTCAGTCAGTGTAGGCTGACATGGGTCGAAACCGTTTGCTGTTTGTAAATTTCATGCATGTCCAAGGACCATACAGCTTCATGATCCAGTCAGTCTGTAGACAAAATGTTTTTTTATGGATCCATAATTATGTGACCACTTACTTGGTAAAATGCATCGTGAAGATGCATTAACCCTTTCCCAAACAAGCCCTGGTTTTCACATGTCTGCAGTACAAGTTTTTTGAAAACACTGGGAAAAGAAGAAATTGCTCATAACGAGCAATTTCTCCTTTTCCTACAGTGTTTTCTACCCTTTTTGAGAACTTACTGCCATTTTCATCAAATTTAAAATTGTCATCTGCATACTCTTTCAATTTGGACCAGTCCAGAATTTGTCGGTTGGGAAAGGGTTAAGCCCCCTTTTGCCAGAGCACAGCTGAAACGTTTTTGCCACCAGAATATTTCTCCAGCAACATAGGAAGGTTTTTCATATGTATTTTGTGTGATTGCCAAGTTTCCCCTTCCAAGCTCTGAGAATTTCTGACTTTTTTATCTTTTTTTTTTTTCTAATCCTTAGAATGCTCTTGTAACTTTCTTAGCTTTTGGGGACAGTGTAGATTAAGATCAGACTGCACCAAAGAAGCCATCTAAAGTTTGATATACAATGCCTTTTGTGAAAGATAATTCCTACCATGGTATTTTTTAATCTTTTACTTCACTATCTTCTAACCAAGATTTGGCTGGTGTTTAACCCTTAGGCTGCTAAGCGCGACTCAAGGACCTTTTACGGACAGTGTAGATCAAGATCAGACTGCACAGAACATGCAGTCTGATCTTTGATCTACACCTCCCGATAAGGAAATATTTTCCCCAAAAAGAAATAACACTGAAGTAGCAACATTTGAGTTTATACTATCGAATTGAAACTTTCATTTCACTTATTTAGCAGGTTAAGGGTTAACCATTTACCAGACAACAAAATTTTAGCCTTGTCCAAATTGAAAGCAATTGCAGACGACAATTTCAATGTGGCTCAAATGGTGCAGTTTTTCTTTGATAGGGTAGAAAACATTGTGGGAAAAGGAGAAAATGCTGGTAACCAGCATTTTCTCCTTTTCCCACAATGTTTTCAAAAGGCTTTCTTCCCAGGGTCATTAAAAGGGGGCATTGTGTGGTACAGGGTTAAATTCTTTGCCATATTACAAACATTTTAGGCTTGCCTGTATTGAAAGTTTGTGAAGAAGACAAATTTAGCTCAAATTATGGAATTGGTCTGTGAAAGAGTAGAAAAAAGGGTGGGAAAAGGAGGAAAAGATGAGCACCAGCATTCTCTCCTTTTCCCACAATGCTTTCAAAGGCCTTCTGGCTGTCAGGATCGTAAGAATTCTAGATTGTGCAGTAAAGGTCGAGTTAGTTCAGCTCTAAATATGAGGATCTAAGACATAAATTTACAGTTTCAAGATTGGCTTCATCAGAACATTAAGAGAAATGGTAAGATCATGTTCAGTACAGTCTGATCGTGATCTGCACAGTCAACAAAAGCAACAGTTGTGCTGTGTACAAAAAGGGTAAAATTGGCATTTATGATTCATTTAAATTGAAAATGTCTGATCTGAAATTGATAAAATGTGAATGATAAACTGTCTCTGGCATATTATCCCTTAAATCTCATTTCACACCTTAAGTTGTTATGGCAGCCCGTGTTGATCAAGATCAGTCAGCACAAAATATGCAGTCTGATCTATGGTCTACACTCTAAGCTTTGCTGAGGCATTCAGAACAGAAGTAAATGTTATATTGCACTTAACCCTTTCCCAAACGATAAATTTTGGACTGGTCCAAATTGAAAGAGTTTGCAGACAACAATTTTAAATTTGATGAAAATGGCAGAAAGTTTTCAAAAAGGGTAGAAAACACTGTGGGAAAAGGAGAAATTGCTCGTTACGAGCAATTTCTCCTAGTGGTGTACCGATAATCGGCAAGTATCGATTAGCGGCGTGTTGGAAGCTCCCGATTTCGATTATCGATTGAGCTTTGTCATAATCGATGATCGGCAGGAAGTCTGCACCGTCTGTCGGGTACTGGATTTTATATACCGGTGTCTGGTAACTGCGTTTTTTTCCTTCTATGAACGGGTCCGTAAAACGGACCCGTTTCCAATGCCAAAAAAAGACCTTTTTTCCCAAAATCCAGTTTAAGAAATTCCCAAAACGAAAGACCCCAAGTCGTCGGCTATTTTTTTAGTTCGGAGAACTCGGTAGTGAACGGCGCTTCGTTTCTGTGGCGCCAAAAACTTGCGATTTTTCACGCTCGGTCTGACATGTGATTTCGCGGAGAGACGGGAACGGTAAATCAACGTGAAAATGAGCCACAACAGCAAATATTACCGAAAAAAGTTCAAACCAACAGGGTGTAAAAGGTTAACAGACTTTATCTGTAAGAGCCCAAGTCATAATTCTAGCCAAGATGAGGTTGACGAGCCTGAGGAAAGTGAAAGTAAGCGCTCGTCTGCAATCGTAGATCGAGATCAAAACACTTCAAGTACTAGATGTAACCAAGTTATCCCGTTCACAGCAGGCTCGAGTTTTGAGGGTGAGCAAGCTATGTCTGCCATTCAGTGTGAATCTACCTGCCACCCTGATCCCACTGTCAATAATGAAACTCTGTTTGCCTCTAAAATAGACCATCTACCAGAACCCAGTCCCTCTACCATATTCCCTCTTACTAAAAAACAAATGACACTTGACTCTAAATTGGTATTTTCAGTAACATGAGAAGCAGGGACATTGGTCTTTGAAAAGACCAATTTATTTACAGTACATGTATTTCATGTCATACAGAACAATAAAAGTAAAACGTCGTGGTAGTACTTTTGAGTTCAGTTTTAGTTTCAATGACTTAAGAGGGAAAATAACCTCTATTTGAGGGTCTAGTGCAAAACTATTGTAAGTGCATATATTTATATAGGCACTTACAATAGTTTTGCGCTAACCCCTTGTATTATGGTAGTAAATGATATGTAAGGACTGTGTCTAAAATCATCAAGAAAATAATTCCCAATTTTATAGAAAATGACGCATTTTTCCCAATTTGCCTGGTTTCGGACCCGTTCCCAAAACTATGAGAAAAAAACGCTGTGTTAACTGGGTTTTATCACTCCAACGATAACAACAACTCCCTTGATAACAACAACAATCAGCCAAAATACTTCTGTGTTACAAAGCCAAATAGCACAAAGCAGAGGTGGTTAAAAACCAAAAGGTGTATAGAAAGCAGGTGCAAAGGTAAAACTACAAAAAGTCTATCTACAACACAAACAACAGCATAATACATAAATGATACAAGAGTTTACAATGAAACATGCAAATTTATGAGGAACCGATTATAATCGGAAGAATCGCATCGGTAGCAGCAACCGATTCCAACCGATGATCGATTATGATTTCTAACCGATGTCCCATCACTAATTTCTCCCTTTCCCACAGTGTTTTCAAAAGACTTGTACTGCAGACACGTGAAAACCAGGGCTTGTTTGGGAAAGGGTTAAATTGCATTTCACACCTTAAGTTGTTATGGCAGGCAGTATTGATCAAGATCAGTCAGCACACAATATGCAGTCTGATCTATGGTCTACACTCTAAGCTTTGCTGAGGCATTCAGAACAGAAGTAAATGTTATATTGCACTTAACCCTAGCTTTCCCAAACGACAAATTTTGGACTGGTCCAAATTGAAAGAGTTTGCAGACAACAATTTCAAATTTGATGAAAATGGCAGAAAGTTATCAAAAAGGGAAGAAAACACTGTGGGAAAAGGAGAAATTGCTCGTTACGAGCAATTTCTCCCTTTCCCACAGTGTTTTCAAAAGACTTGTACTGCAGACACGTGAAAACCAGGGCTTAATTGTTTGGGAAAGGGTTAAGGTGTTATTTCTAGACTGAAAATGTCAGATGGATTTATAAAGCGCTCTAGGTGTTAAGATGGAGCATGCTTGAACGGAAGCCAAGGCAAAAACCATCATGGGTACAGACCTCTAGATTATAAAATATTGCAATAAATGGACAAATGTTCATCATGAAAGGAGCCATAAAGTCTTTATTACAAGCTCAACAGTATAAAATGGTTTTGCTGCAACAGGTTAAACTTCTTCTACAAGATTTAGAACACAGAAGACAAAAGCATCACTCAAATTTCAGAGGAATATTCTGTGCAGGCTGATCTTGCTCTGCACCATTTGCAAAACTGGGCACAAATGGCCCAGTGAAAAGGTAGATCAGAAGGATATTAGGCTTTCCATGTTTTCTGTAAAATTTTGGAATTCTTCAGTTAAGATAAGAGGTGATTCTTTACCCTCTTCTTCTTGATAAACAATATTACCCAACCTTTAGCATTTCCCAAACAACAAATTTTAGATTTTTTCCAAATTCAAAACATCTGCACACAACTAATTCAGAAATGATGCAAATGAGCTTAAGTTGAATGATGGGGTAGAATGAAAACATGGTATTGTGAGAAAAAAGGAAATAAATGCTGTTCACCAGAGTTTTCTCCTTTTCCCACTTTCCCACTTTCCCACAATGTTTTCCAAAGCCTTTTCTGTCAGGGTGGTTAAAACTCAGGATTGTGTGGTAAATGGTGAAGTGGGGGGGGGGGGACAACTTGAAGGGCTTCTTTTGGACAGTAAGGATCAAGATCAGACTGCCACCACTGTTGCAGCCTGATCTTAGACCAACACCGTCAAATATATACTGAAATATCCATAAAATTGAACTGTCTAGTTGCCCTTTGTGCCCAAATGCATTTTACAGTGTGGAAACCATGACGTGATCACTTACCCATATGTCTACCCTTTGACCCTTTACCATACAATCCTGAGTTTTAACGACCCTGAGACAGAAGACATTTCGAAAACATTGTGGGAAAAGGAGAAAATGCTGGTAACCAGCATGAAAACATTGTGGGAAAAGGAGAAAATGCTGGTAAGCAGCATTTTCTCCTTTTTCCATAATGTTTTCTATCCTATCACAGACAAATTTAACCATTCGGTCAATATTTAATTTGCCGTCTGTAAATGCTTTCAATTTGGACCAGTATAAAATTTTGTTGTTTGGTGAAGAGTTACCTAAGTTCTTGTCACATTATCAAGTGCTTTATGGCCAGTGTATGTTAAGATCAGAATGTGCAAAACATGCAGTCCGATCTAAAATCTACAGTGTCTGGTATGCTGAGACTGTCAGGTGTAAAGCTGCCCGTAAATAGCATATTTACTCTTTACAGTTTTAATGACTCTGAAGAAGACTCGTGAAAAAATTGCGGGGAAAGGATTTTCTCTTTTTTCCCACAATGTTTTCTAGCATATCTGCACAGACAAGAATCATCCTTTGAGTTACATTTACTTCGTCATCTGCAAATGTTTTCAATTTGGTGCAGTCAAAAATTTTGGTGTTTGGTAAATACTTAACATGGCTTTTTATCCTGAAAGGGTTAAAGAGAAGGGTAAACATTTTCTGGCAAGATTTCTTGGATCTGTTTTGTAACTGATAAGCCATATATTTATCTCTGGACAGAAATAGCTACCTGATGATAAAGTCTATCTCACATTTTGTCTGAGAGTACCTGGATACATACACATCTTACCTCATAAACCGGGGTGTGTGTGGGGGGGGGGAGATCATTCAACTTGGAAAATATGGGTAAAAACATCACAAATGAGAATATTGAGCTTTTAACAAACAATCCTGTGTGTTATTAACAGAAGGAAAGAAGCTTTGAAAGCATTGTGGGAAAATAGGACACAATTTTTCCTAAAAACCGGAAAAACGAGCAAATGCTGCATACCAATCTTCGTTTTGTTCTATCAAGGAAAAGTCCCATCATTTGAGTTACATTTAAACCTATACCACACAATCCCGCGTTTTAACGACCCTGAAAGAGAAGACTTTTGAAAACATTGTGGGAAAAGGAGAATATGCCCATTTGGCAAAAGGGGGTTTAATGTATCTCCTTGATGCATTATATCAAGCAAAACATCGCCCATAAAATCCAGTTTGTCTAACAACTGGGCTGAATCATGGGGCTGACTGGTCCTTTGAGATGCAGAAAATTGACCAGTAGCAAAAGGCGTCGGTAGACGTCTGCCTCAATGCAGTCTGCACAAGCTTACCTTAATCAAAACTTTTTGCATCAAAAAATTCCCAACTTTTTGCATCAATTTCACAAAGCCTAACTCAAAATATGTTTTATTTGGCATTCTGTAAAGAGTCAAGCTAACTCCTATAGTGCTGAATAAGGGAAATGTAATTTTCATTCAGGAAAATAGACCTAAAGGTTTGCATTATCAGAGCTGGGTCAGTCAGAATATCCAAGAGGGATGCCCTTTGGCAAGACATTTTATAGCCAGTCTGGCACTGGTGAACCTAGGAGATTCACTAGTTAGTGGGCCGTCAGGTGATGTGCCTGAAATGTGAAAGAATGTTGAAACCATCGGGGTTTTCAGTTTAAGCCGATCAAAAACATCGGTTGAAATCGGCCTTTAATCGGTTGTTCTTGCTGGATCTTTGAAAAATCGATCACGTTGTTTATATCGAAAATATTTCACGTGTTGGTAACTGTACTGCGACACTGGTTCACTTTTACTGCGAAACCAGAAACAATTGGTTTATGAATGTTACGCGGTCATTCATTGGATACTTGCATCCAATTATCCAATCATAGGTGACGATACGTCCTCTGATCTCCATTTGGTAATCATGGATGCCAAAGCCTAGGCGGCCCCCTTGACCCTCGGCCTGTTGTTTTTGTCAATCAATTGGTTGCTTCATTTCAAAATGAAAACCCTGAACCATGTAAAGCACAATACAACCAATCAGAATACCTGAAAGTACTTTGTCAGTATTAGAATACATCTGATCTGACTGTTTGCTCTGTCTAGTCTGATCTAGGTCTAAACTGTCTGCGGAAGCAGCAGAACTTGTGCTATGCAAGCTAAGCTTTCATATTATCTCTGGCATGTTGTTTATGTTGAGTCACACCTGCATGCATTGATAAGCATTTAGATAGATTGGAGGAATAAACGTAGCATCAAGCAGACAAAAATTTTGAAAATCATATACTGTAGCTCTTAATCACACCATCCAAAGTTTTAACAACCCTGAAAGCTTTTAAAAACATTACGGGGAAAGGAGAAAATGCTGGTAACCAGCATTTTCTCCTTTTCCCACAATGTTTTCTACCCTATCACAAACAACATCCGTCATCTGAATCAGACTTGACGTCAGCAAATGCTTTCAATTTGGTCCAAAATTTTGTTGTTTGGTAAAGAGGTAGGAAGAAAATGAGCGATGGCTTTCTCATCTGCAGTCTTAGTAGACTTTTTTTTTTTCAGTTTGGCAGCTCATCACTGTCTGTATATGCTGTTTCTGCTTTTGCCCTGTTGCTTTGATGATCATATTCATCTGAGCTGCCTCTGGTAAAAGGGGGTGTAATACATTGCTTTGATACATTTTACCATGCAAGTCATCACATAATTGTAAATGGATCCATAAAATCCATTTTGTATTGCAACCAACTGAATCATGAGGTAGCTGGTCCTTTGAGATGCAGAAAATTGACCTGTAGCAAAAAGTTTCATTTTGTTACCTAGGTTAGTAGCCTATGCTGACAGTGCAGGCTGACCCAGGTCGATACTTGTATCGCAGATGCATTAAACCCCCTTTTCACATAGCATGACTCATATTGATAATTCACATTCTATATTTATGAGGGTATCTAAAAAGTTTCATACTGCAAATTTGCTTCAGGAGGTAATGTGTAAGACTTTTGCAGCCAATGACTTTGCGAAGAAGCCAAACAATACTGAACCCTTGACCAGGCTTACCCTAATTTTAGTGATCTTGATGGGGAAGAAGAAAATGATGCAGACTAGCATTTTCTCCTTTTTCCACAATGTTTCCTACCCAGACAAATCTTGGAATTTAAGCCAAATTCAATTTGTTGTCTGCAACTGCTTTTAGTATGGATAAGTCTGAAATTTGCTGTCTGGTAAACAGGTAATTGTGTATGAACAATCCTGTAATTTTAGAATTTTTTCAAAAAACACGGTGAGAATAGGACGATATGCTTGTTTCTAAACTTTTCATTGTTTCCTGCAAAATCTCCATATTTGACTAGCATTTAATTTATTGTCTGCAAATGCATTCAATTTGGACTAGTCTAAAATGTTGTCGCTTGGTAAGGAGCAAAGAAGGAAAAGAATCAATTTATATCTGTGATATATATTGTTGGCAAAGCAAGAACATAGGGAAAACTTTGCCAGACATTGTATTTGGTAAACAACATGGCATTTCCTCATTCCACTTGGGCTTTTTTTCTCTGCACAAGTTTTGTTTCAGTGTTGGAACTTGTAACAGCAAAATTAACAATCTCTTAGAAGAGAGCTAAAAAAAATAAGAAATTAATATCTTTAACCCTTTACCAGATGATAAAATTATAGCCTTGTCCAAATTGAAAGCATTTGCAGACGACAATTTCAATGTGGCTCAAATGATGCAACTTTCCTTTGATAGGGTAGAAAACATTGTAGGAAAAGGAGAAAATGCTAGTAACCAGCATTTTCTCCTTTTCCCACAATGTTTTTAAAAGGCTTCTTTCCCAGGGGCGTCAAAAGGCGTCATTGTGCAGTAAAGGGTTAAAAAAAGATAGACAGCATAAAGGAACAAGAAAATTAATATCTAACCCTTCACACAATCCCAAATCTTAACTACCTCGAAAAATAAAGCTTCTGAAAACATTGTTGGAAAAGGAGAAAATCCTGGTAACCAGCATTTTCTCCATTTCCCACAATGTTTTCTACTCATTTAAAGCAAGTTTCATCATTTGAGCCAACCCTGATTTTGTCATGCTGGTCACAGGCATTTTCTCCTTTTCCTGCAGTGTTTTCCAAAGTGCTTTTCCTTGGGGTCTTTAAAAGACAGGATTGTTTGGTAAAGGATTAAACAGTATTTGACTAACATGATAATTATACTGGCATGATTTTCTCTTTCAAAACTGAGCCCTGGGTCTGTGGTCATTCTTAGGAACATTCTTAGTCTTATTCTCAAGAATTTTTTTAAGTTTGTAAGTATCACATTTTCTGATTGGCTAAACCTGATTTTTCTGATTGGCTGATTGGCTAAACCATTGGTTTAGCCACCATTTGGTTTAGCCAATCAGAAGTTGTGTTACTTTCTGAGTCTAGAATGAGACATAGAATGAAATTACCCCTGAAAGGCCTGGAGCAGACTTAAGTTGTTGTAGCAGACCAAGATCAGACAGCACAAAACGTGCAGTCTGATCTTAGTACCTTGCTGTGTTAAATACTCCAATGGAAACAACCTTGAAATAGTGATATTTCTAGCTAATTTTTTCTACTAAAAGAGGTCCAAATCATTAATTCAGTGCTTTAACCTTTTGCCACACAATGATGCTTTTTGACGCCCCTGGGAAAGAAGCCATTTGAAAACATTGTGGGAAAAGGAGAAAATGCTGGTAACCAGTATTTTCTCCTTTTTCTACAATGTTTTCTACCCTATCAAAGAAAAATTGCACCATTTTAGCCAGATTGAAATTGTCGTCTAGAAATGCTTTCAATTTGGAGAAGGCTAACATTTTGTCGTCTGGTAAATGTTTAAGGGTTAAGAATGGTTGGTGAATATGGACCCTGGTGAGTAGATTGCTCAAGTCTGCAGAACACAACAAGATTCAGTTTTGTAACATGTAAACAACAGCTATCAAAGCCGTAGATGGGTGAAATCATTGTGGCAAAATGAGACATTTGTCATGAGCAGTATCTCCTTTTGCAACAATGATTTTCAAAAGTTGTTTGCTTGAGGATGAAAAAAAGTGGGTTTTTTTTTTGTATTCAGAAGATAATATGTGAACAGCATTACTGGCTTTTCTGTGTTAGTAAAGGTCATAGAATTTGACTTATCTACTGGTGTTTAGGTAATCGGTGATCACTGATCACGTGCCAACTTAGCACGTGCTGATAAATTACCCATAAAATATCAAACATGAAGTGATAAATAGTTATCACGATTTTCAAAGGAAGTTTTATGGGTACCTTCTACTCTGATGCAGTGATTCATAACCTTTAACTCTATACCAAACAACAAAATTTTGGACTTAACCAAATTGAAAGCATTTGCACGCGACAACTTAAATGTTACTCAGATGTTTGGATTTGTCTTTGATAGCATAGAAAACATTGTGGGAAAAGGAGAAAATGCTGGTTACCAGCATTTTCTCCTTTTCCCACAATGTTTTCAAAAGGCTTCTTCCTCATTAAAACCAGGGATTGTTTGGAAAAGGGTAAACTCTTTACCACACAATCTTATGTTAATGACCCTGAGCAGGAAGGCTTTTGAAAACATTTTTGGAAAAGGAGAAAATGCTGGTAACGATGTTTTCTACCCTATTAAAAGACAGAAATCATCAATTGAGCTACAATTAATTTGTTGTCTTCAAATGCTTTCAGTTTGGTCTAGTACAAAATTTTGTCGTTTGGTAAAGTTAATTTCCGCTCCTTAATTCTTTAAAAAAACCAAAACAGAATTTTAGAACGGTGCAACTTCAAGAGCATTTGCAGAGGACATAAACTTGGCTCAAACAATGAGATTTGTCCTTTAAAAAGTGAAAAACATTTTGGGAAAAGGAGAAAATACTGGTTACCAACATTTTTCATCTTCTACCACAATGTTTTCAAGGTGTCTGAGTATATAAGAAAGCCATGTTTAATTTTCTCATGGGTTTGAAAACACTTGTTCAAGAGACAAAACATAATCCAGAAAATTTTGTTGTGTTGGTTTTATATAATCCTTTTTTAGCGACCCTGGGAAAGATGGCTTCTGAAAACATTCTTGGAAAAGGAGGAAATACAGGTAGCCAGTATTTGTCCTTTTCTCACAGTGTTTTTTACCCTATTACAGACCTGAATCTCATTTGTACCAATTTTGAATCTGTCATCTGTAGCTGTTTTGAATTTAAAAAGACCAATATTTGTTGTCTGGGATAATCAGTCCTTCCAGAAAAATAAAATATTGTAACAATTGGAGAAAACAGTAAGATACTCAGCAAAATGCTTACTGTTTAGCATTTTAACCTTTAGAGCACGGAATAAACCTGCCAGAAATTTTCATCCTAGAAATACAACCCAAACAATTGCATGGTTGCTTTTGTCTACAGTGATACAGCAAAGCGGACAGTGTAGATCAAAGATCAGGCTGCATGTTTTGTGCAGCCTGATTTTGATCTACACTGGCCGCAAATGCAACTTTAGTCGTGAAAGGTGCTTTAACCCTTTCCCAAACAAGCCCTGGTTTTCACGTGTCTGCAGTACAAGTCTTTTGAAAACAGTGGGAAAAAGGAGAAATTGCTCGTAACGAGCAATTTCTCATTTTCCCACAGTGTTTTCTATCTTTTTTGAGAACTTTCTGCCGTTTTCATCAAATTTAAAATTGTCGTCTGCAAACCCTTTGAATTTGGACCAGTCCAAAATTTGTCGTTTGGGAAAGGGTTAAGGGTTAATCATATGCCACTTTGTATCTCGACTCATACCCAAACCATCCAGTGTTCTAACAGCCCTTTGGAATAAGGATGTGAAAACATTGTAGGAAAAGGAGAAAATGATTCATTGTAACCAGAATTTTCTTCTTTTCACATTTTTTTTTCAACCTTCCAATGTCTGCTTCTGTCATTCCTGAGTGGCATTTATCATCTACAAAATTAATGTTTTCACTGTGGACAAGTCTATACTTTTGTTGTCTGGTTAAGATTTAACTCTTTTCCCCGCTAAATAAGTTAACACTTTACCAAACGACAAAATGTTGGACCTGTCCAAATTGGAAGCATCTGAAGACGACATAATAAATGTGAATCAAAAATTGACATTTTTTTTGGATTGGGTAGAGAACATTATGGGAAAAGGAGAAAGTGCTGGTTACCAGCATTTTCTCCTTTTTCCACAGTGTTTTCAAAAAGCCTCTTTATCAGGGTCTTTAAAAATCAGGATTGTGTGGTAAAGGGTTAAATAAAACTTTCAAGCCGATAGTAAAAACTGGAATGATGTCATTTCAAACTTCCTTTTGGAGAGTTCATATCTCTTTATCGGACAGTGCAGATCCAAGATCAGACTGCACATTCTCTGCAGTCTGATCTTGATCTAGACTGTCTGCAAAAGGTCAGTGAGACGCACTCAGCAGCTGAATGGTTAATGTTCTATACTATAGAAATGTTGAAAGCCCTTGCACAGCATTGCAGAGAATGGGTCAACTGATCTCAGCCATACTCTGGCAAAAGGGGGCTTAATGCATTTCTGTGCTGCCTGATACCAAGCAAGTCATCACAGAATTATGGATCCATTAACCCTTTACCACACAATCCCGACTTTTAACGATCCTGAAAGAGAGGGCTTTTGAAAATATTGTGGGAAAAGGAGAAAATGCTGGTAACCAGCATTTTCTCCTTTTCCATTACCAGCATTTTCTCCTTTTCCAACAGTGTTTTCTACCCATCAAAGACAGAAATCATCACTTCAGCGACATTTCATTTGTCGTCTGCAAATGCTTTGAATTTGGTCCGTTGCAAAATTTGTTCGTTTGGTAAAGGGGTTAGATCAGTCTTGTATAAAACCAACTGAATCATGAGGTACGCTGGTCCTTTGATATGCAGAAACCTGTCCAATAGGAAAGAGTTTTGATCCAGGTCAGCCTGTGGGATTGTGCAGGCTGGATCAATAGTTTTTGGAGATGCATTAAGCCCCCTTGTCACAGAGCATGGCTTATTTATGTAAGGGCTGTTTTTCTCCTGAAGCAGAAACTCAATATATTACCTGAGGAACATACCTTGTGATTTTGGCAGTATGTCTACCTACAGATTTCTTATCTTGTTGGAGTGTTTATCTACCCGTTACCATGGTAATACTTTACATGTGTACTGTAGAGAGATAGTCATATCTATTGCGAAGTAGAATCTTCAAGAAAAGTTGGAATAAATCCTGTTGGCATAGGCCCACAATAGCACCACTCCTGAAAATTTTCTGATGGAATATTTCAGATGTTTTTATCTATATGGCTTCAATATAATTGTCTGTATTTTTTTAAATATTCAATAAAAAAGAATGAAGCAGTTTATTAAAAGTTTGTGAAGGCTTAACACTTCACCATACAATTCCGACTTTTAACGACCTTAAAAGAGAAGGCTTTTGAAAACATTTTGAGAAAAGGAGAAAATGCTGGTAACCAGCATTTTCTCCTTTTCCCAAAATGTTTTCTACCCTATCAGAGACAGAAATCATCATTAAATGCTTTGAATTTTGTCCAGTCCAAAGATTTGTAGTTTGGTAAAGAGTTAATTATTATGGTATAGCCATTCCCAAAACAATTATCAGTGATTAGAGAGGAGTGAAGCTGCTCCTATTGACCATTGTCAATCCTTGGAAAGATACATGTATATGCCTGCCTAGGGATTCAAGCCAATGTCCTGAATTCAAACCCTGTAGGTTACTGACAGGGCTATTGGGCTGGGCTCAGCATTCAAGAACCAGAGTCTGTGGTCTCAAAGGGAACTCAGAAACTTAATCCTTTACTAGATGACAAAATTTTACGCAAGTCCATATTCAAAACATTTGCAGATGGCAGAATAAACATGACTCAAAAATCAAGATTTGTTTTAGGAGGGTAGGAAAAATTGTGGGAAAAGGAGAAAATAGGGGTTACCAGGATTTTCTCTTTTTCCCACAATGTTTTCAAAAGGCTGTTTCCTCAGGGTTTTTAAAACTTTTGATTGTGTGGTAAAGCATTAACCGTTTAACACACAATCCCTTATTTTAACGACCCTGAAGAAGAAGGCTTTGATAAAACATTGTGGAGGGGGTTGAAATGCTGGTTACAGTATGGGAGCCCAAAGGAAAGGAATTATTTCTAATAGCAATCCACAAAACAATTGGACATGGATATAAACTCGGATGGCTCATTCTTTATTGTTGACAAATGCAGATAAGCTTACCCTCAATGTGGACAATTCTAAGATTTTGTTATTTGGTAAAGATTTAATCCTTTACCACACAATCCCGAGTTTAACGACCCTAAAGAAGGAGCCTTTTGAAAACATATGTGTGATTGAAAAAGTGAAATTTGCTTTGGGAAGGGTAGAAAACCTGATGGGAAAAGGAGAAAATGCTGGTATCCAGCATTTTCTCCTTTTCCCACAATGTTTTCAAAAGGCTTGTTTCCTCCAGATCGTTAAAAGTCAGGACTGTGTGGTAAACAGTTCAAGTATAGAACAAAGATCAAACTGCACATATCGTGCAGTCGTGAAAGGGACTTCAAGGGTTGATGTGGGAAACCTTATTTTTTTTTATCAAAATAATTCTTTATACTGTAATTATTTTAATTCTACTGTAAGTGTTTTGTGGAAAAAGCATTAATTCAGCCTGGAAATTGATGCAAAACATACCCAGCCACTGTAATTCATGGATTCAGACTGGTTCATCTGCAGTGATGAACAGGTTTGTGCCTTATACGGTGGATTGGTACCCAGTCCAGACTATAAATACAGTCTGAGAACCTTTGGACCAGTCTGCTTGAAGGGGATTCTGACTTACTGGAAGCCCCACTGTTGAGTTTTTAAACCATGGTTACATGATTTTTTTAATTTTTTCAAGCAAGATTTTGATATTTAGGAATAAATCTGCCTTTCTTCACCCTAACATTCCCTAGATCTTTAGGGAGATGTAGTTACATAATTAACCACAGAACCTAACACCCCTACAGGTAATCAGCTAATGAACTCGTCCCAGCCAGTGAGGCTTATCAGTAACTGAATTCTCTATGTTCTTCAGTGTTTAGAAGGAATTAAGAGCCGCAACATCACCCTGCATGCATTGCTGTTTAGTGAATTGCATATTTCGCTTTTAATTTTCAACGATTTTAAAGAAGCAAAAATTGGAAATCATTAATGCTACAAGAAGGATACGCCCTTTTGAAACTGGAAATTAAACCCACTTTTTCAAATGTGTGCTGTAACTTTTTGTGATATAAGGACGTAAAGAAAAACAATAATGTCGGATCGAGCTTCTGATATTACGGACTTGTCGGAAATCCCTCCGTCGACAACAACCATCAGTACTGTAGCCGTACAGGCTGGGAGGTCAAAGGTTGTATTGGCAATCTTACGAGTAAGTTTTGATTTTTGAAATTGTTTTGTTTCCTTCGGAAATTTTTACTGGCTATCATACACTACCAATTAACTCTTTACCAAACGACAAAATTTTAGACTGGTCCAAATTGAAAGCATTTGCAGACCATAAATCAACTGTGGCTCAAAAATTGAATTTTTGATATGGAAAGGATAGAAAACATTGTGGGAAAAGGAAAAAATGCTAGTTACCAGCATTTTCTCCTTTTCCCACAGTGTTTTCATAAGGCTTTTTCTTCAGGGTTGTTAAGTCTGGAT
Organism: Tridacna gigas; assembly: GCA_945859785.2. Lineage (NCBI taxonomy): Eukaryota > Metazoa > Mollusca > Bivalvia > Cardiida > Cardiidae > Tridacna > Tridacna gigas. The sequence goes on from OX244044.2 coordinate 35,015,603, forward strand.
TGTGTGGTAAAGGGTTAAATCCTTACCGAACAGCAAAATTTTAGACCTGTCCAAATTGTAAGGATTTGTAGTAAAGCAATTAAATATGCCTTATGGAATTAACTTTGTGCCTGAAAGAGTGAAAGAAAAAATTGTTGGAAAAGGAGTAAATGCTGGTTAATGGCATTTTCTCCTTGTCCAACAATGTTTTTGAAAGTCTTTCTCATCAGAGTTGTTAAAACCCAAGATAGTGTGGTAAAGAGGTTACCTCCATACAAGACTGAAGTTTTGGACATGTCGGTATCTAAAGTACTTGTAGATCACAAATAGAATATGGCTTGAATTAATGTTTGAAAAGGAAGAAAACCTCATAGGAACAGCAGAAAATGCTGCTTACCAGCATTATCTCCGCCTCCTACACTGTTTTCAAAAGCCCCTCTCTTCAGGGTCGTTTAACCCTTTACCACACAATCCCGAGTTTTAACGACCCTGAGAAAGAAGCCTTTTGAAAACATTGTAGGAAAAGGAGAAAAAGCTGGTAAACGGAATTTTCTCCTTTGCCCACAATGTTTTCTACCCTTCTCAAAACAAATTTCAATTTTTCAATCGTATTTATTTTGTCGTCTGCAAGTGCTTTCAATTTGGACCAGTCAAAAATTTTGTCGTTTGGTAAAGAGTTAACTCATTACCAAACGACAAAATTTTAGACTGGTCCAAACTGAAAGCGTTTGCAGACAACAAATTATTGATGGCTCAAATGACAATATTGGTCACTGATAGAGTAGAAAACATTGTGGGAAAAGGAGAAAATGCTGGTTACCAGCATTTTCTCCCTTTCCCACAATATTTTCAAAAGCCATCTTCCACAGGGTCATTAAAAGTCAGGATTGTATATTAAAGGGTTAAACAAAGGATTGTTTGGTAAAGGGTTAATTTTGAGTGATTCAAAGATTGATAAATCCTTGAGTAATTCATATGAAATTTCAAAGGGAAGAGAAAACGAACATTATTTACAGACAGTGTGGTATTTCCCAAGCCAATCATGTTAATGTTAAATCTTGTCTTTAAACTTGTTCGAAAATTAATTATATGCGATTTCAAATGGAAGAGAAACGATCATTTTTCACAGACAGTGTGGTATTTCCCAAGCCAGTCTTGTTAAATCTTGTCTTTAACCTTGTTTGAAAATCAATTTAAACAAATTCATTTCTTGAAAATATCCTAGAAATGGCTAGAAAATGATTTGAAAAAGACACCTTTCTTACCAAAATTAATTATATGAGATTTCAAATGGAAGAGAAATGAACATTATTCACAGACAGTGTGGTATTTCCCAAGCCGATTATCTTAAATCTTGTCTTTAACCTTGTTTGAAAATTAATTTAAACAAATTCATTTCTTGAAAATTTCCTGGAAATGGCTAGAAAATGATTTGAAAAAGACACCTTTCTTATCAAAATTAATCTGGGCGGAAAGGAATTTCAGATATTTTTGGATCGTTGCCATGGTGATTCATGCAGACTGTAGGTAAAAGAGGAAGAGGCTTAAGGTATGGTAAACAGTTCAGACAGCAGCCTGCTAATGCCTGAGTAGTGCTGTTGAAGTAGCATTGATTTTGTATGATTCAAATTGTTAAATTTGTAGTTTGGTAATTATTTCCTCTCTTTAACTCTTTACCACACAATCCCGACTTTTAATGACCCTGTGAAAGAAAGATGTTGAAAATATTGGGGGAAAAGGAGAAAATGCTGGTAACCAGCATTTACTCCTTTTCCCACAATGTTTTCTACCCTTCCCAAAACAAATTTCAATTTTTCAACCACATTTATTTTGTCGTCTGCAAAATGCTTTCAATTTGGACCAGTCTAAAATTTTGTCGTTTGGTAAAGAGTTAACTTTACCAAACAATGCTGAGTATTCACCGACCCCAAAAAGTTGTTTTTTAAAAACATTTAGGAAAAAGGAAATAATACTGGTAGCCAGCATTCTCGCATTTTTCCAACTTTCTGTTCCTATATTTCAGAGATTTGTCCGATCGTTTCAGCCCCATTTGATTGTTATCTGTAAATGCTTTAACCCTTTACCACACAATGCTGCCTTTTAACGACCCTGGGAAAGAAGCCTTTTGAAAACATTGTACTGACTTTCTGTATCGTCGGGGTCATCTGTATTGCAGAGAAATACAATTAAGTCTTAGTGACCCACATGGCAAAGGACATGGCTTCATTACCTAAAGCACTCATAGAAGTCTTTTATAACACATAAATCTGGAAAAGAACGAACGAAACTTAATGTTTCACCGCCATTTTGTGTGTACTTTTGGGAAATCATCAAGTAACAGATGAATTAAATTTTTTTTTATATGTTTAGCTTTTAAATCGAAAATATTTGTATTTGAAACAAAGGATTATAGAATCCTTAAGCAATAGGAATGTTCAAATTATAGTTTTGTCCTCTATTTGTAAAAATAAGAGATTTTCAAAATGTGCACAAAATCTGTGCGCAGATTTCACTTTTTCTTTCACGATCATCTCTGTATCTGGAGGCTACCATTCAAAAACTAAAATTGCCTTTGGGGACAGTTATCTGTACTACTGCTGATCTTAACTTTTTACGAATGTCAAAAATTGAGGCTCATCTGAATTGAAAGTATTTGCAGAATTGGGATCTGTCTTTGAAAGAACATAAAACAATGTAGGGAAAAGGAGAAAGTGCTGGTAACCAGCATTTTCTCCATTTTGCATGATGTTTTCAAATGCCTTCCCACTCAGGATCATTAACACTTTGTGTAAGATTAAAGGTGTATACCTGTACATCAAAGGATATACATGTTTGTTAGAAAAGGTAAACTGAAACTTGGAAATTACACAGATTTTCAGACTTATAATTCCAGGTGTTGGTAATCAACAAGGTGTAAACTCAAAATCCTGGTCAGTTTACCAACATAACTTTTATATAGAGAATGCTGCTTTTTCTTTTTTTAACTCTTTACCAAACGCCAAAATCTTAGACTGGTCCAAATTGAAAGCATTTTGCAGACGACAAAATAAATGTGATTGAAAAATTGAAATTTGTTTTGGGAAGGGTAGAAAACATTGTGGGAAAAGGAGAAAAAGTTGGTTACCAGCATTTTCTCCTTTTTCCACAATGTTTTCTAAAGGCTTCTTTCCCAGGGTCATTAAAAGTCTGGATTGTGACGAACCCGCCCCCCTCCCTCCACCCCCTTGCCCCCTTTGGCACTTTGTACCTCAGAAAATGCATTACGGCATTACTTTGGAGTATTCATTATTCTCTACCAGATGACAAAACTGTGGACTCTAATATCTTTGTAGAGAGGGAAAAAATGCTGATATACAACATTTACTTCTTTTCTCACAATGGTTTTAAATCCTTTCAAAGATAAAACTATCATGTTGGTCACATTTAATTTGTTATCTGCAAATGCTTTCAATACTGACTTATCTAAAAGTGCCTCATCTTGTAAAGAGTTAGAACTATGGCAAAGAGATATAGAGAATAGATGGTTGGTGTCTTGGATGGGTTAAGTTTATCGGGCAAGGCAGAGGAATTTAGCCGAAGGCAAACCGGATAAATTCCGGAGCCGAGCCCGATAAACTTAAACCATCCAAGACACCAACCATCTATTCTATTTATCATGTCACGCAATGGAAAGGTACAAAACAAAACAAAAAATAAACATTGGTATAAAGAACGTAGCTTTCAGTCAATATTTTATGATATTGATATCGTGAAATTCCAGAGCCGAGCCTGACAGACTTTCCCAGTCCAAGACACTAACCATCTATTCTTCAACTACTCCAAGCCGAGATACTATTCATCCTGTTACTCATTTACAGTGCTAAAACCGACTAGATAGAATATTTCGCTCTAAATTAGTGCACGTATTAACATCTTTCTCACTACAAAAAAACAACAACACAAAAATTTATGGCAAACTGTGTAAAGCGCTTTGGATATGCAGCTGCAATAATGATGTCATGAATGATATTGACTACGTCATAAACGTTACGTTTACCCTCAGAATAATACTGTGGCGATGAATTCTGTTTATCTTATATAATAAGAAAAATTAACATGGGCATCGAATTTAAAGCGATAATTTTACTTTTAAATATTGATTTCGTCTGCCATCACCTAAAAAAGTAGTTCAGGCTGGTCACAGGACCAACTAGCCCAATAAACCTTGATCACATGAACAACTGACATAATAAACCTAGTCACGTGGTCAAGTGACCGTATATCACCAAGTTTATGTGACCCCGTGTTATACGACGGGATTTATAGAAGGTGAGCTGTTTGACAGTCTTTACCAAATGACAAAAATTTACACTCTGCTAAATTGAAAGCATATACAGACAACAAATGAAATGGAGCTCAAATGGTAATTTCTGTCTTTGAAATAGTAGAAAACATTGTGGGAAAGGGAGAAACTGCTGGTTACCAGCAGTTTCTCCTTTTCTAGCAATGTTTTCTAAAGGCTTCTTCCTCAGGGTTCTTAAAACTTCGAATTGTGTGGTAAAGGGTTAAAAGACAAATCTCAACATTGGTTCCACATTGAAAATGTCCTTTTAATCTGACCCATGCTCTGTGAAAAGGGGGCTTAATGCATCTGCGAAAAGTATTGACCCTTTTCGCTACTGTTCTATTTTCTGTATTTCATTCTATCTTCTGATACAGTCGGTTGCTAGACATGATATGAATTTTAACTCTATACCAAACGATAAAATTTGGGAATGGATTAAATTAAAAGCATTTGCAGACGGCAAATTAAATGCTGCCAAAAATGATGATTTCTCCTTTTGACAGGATAGAAAACATTGTGGGAAAAGGAGAAAATGCTGATTACCAGCATTTTCTCCTTTTCCCTCGATATTTTCAAAAACCTTTTCTTTCAGGATCATTAAAAGTCAGAATTGTGTGGCAAAGGGTTAAGGATCCCTAACTATGTGATGTCTTGCTTGGTATAATGCATCACAGAGAAGCATTAAGCCCTCTTTTGCCAGAGCATGGCCCATCTAGTTTTGCATGATCTCAGGAAAGAGTCCATCGTATTCATAATTGTATGATAACACCTATCACCACAGGTGTGGGGAGGAAGAGTACGTACAGGCATACTGTAGGCATATACATAGGTACGGCAGAAACGGAAACAATTGTTCACTTCAAACAGTGTTCAGCTGTTGCTAATTAACACTTTACACAAAATCCTGGATTTAAGTCTTTACCAAACAACAAAATTTTAGACTTGTCCAATTTGAAAGCAATTGCAGATGACCAAATTAAAGGGACTCAAAAGTTGAAAGTTGTTTTGGGAAGAGTAGAAAACATTGTGGGAAAAGGAGAAAATACCGGTTACCAGCATTTTCTCCTTTTCCCACAATGTTTTCAAAAAGTTTCTTTCTCAAGGTCGTTCAAAGTCGGGATTGTAAATGGTAAAGGGTTAAGGACCCTGAGGAAAAAGGCTTTTGAAAACATCATTTTTTGGTAACCATCATTTTCTCCTTTTCCAACTATGTTTTCTCCCCTTCCATTGACGGATCCAATTATTTGAGCCATGTTTCATTATGTCATTTGCAAAACTTATACCTTTCAAATTTAGACAGGGCAACTTTAACCCTTTACCAAACAACAAATTTTTAGGAACTTGTCTAAATTGAAAACATTCGCAGCCGATAAATTAAATGTTAGCTAAAATCAAGAGATTTTTTTTTTTTGATAGGATAGAAAACGCCTTTTTTGTTAGAGATGTTAAAACTCAGGATTTTTTGGCAAAGGGTTAACTCTTTACCAAACGACAAAATTTTAGACTGGTCCAAATTGAAAGCATTTGCAGACGACAGAATAAGTGTGACTGAAAAGTTGAAATTTGTTTTGGGAAGGATAGAAAACATTGTGGGAAAAGGAGAAAATGCTGGTTACCAGCATTTTCTCCTTTTCCCACAATGTTTTCAAAAGTTCGTTAAAAGTTGGGATTGTATGGTAAAGGGTTTACTCCGACTAACAAAATTTCTGACTTTTTCCAGTGTAAATCATTTTGCAGACAACGAATTGAATGTGACTAAGATGTTGAGATTTGTCAGTTGTGACCCTTCAAAGATTAAAAAAGATTAAAAAAAAACATCAGGACAGTTATCTATGCTATTAGATGGATAATTCTTGGTATTTAGAATGGTGCCTAGCATTTTCTCCTTTTCACACAGTGTTTTCAAAAAGTCTTCATACTCAAGGTCATTCAGACACAGAATGACCTAATAATGGTCACTGAATTTTGCATATTACATTTTTGATATTTAGAATGGTACCTAGCATTTTCTCCTTTTCACACAATTTTTCAAAAAGCCTTTTATACCCAAGGTCATTCAGGCTCGAAAAGCTGGTCACTGAATTTTGCATAATACAAAAGTTATAGAACAGAACAGAACATTTTATTACTTGAACTACACAGCAGTTCATCATTACATACAAGATGCAATATAGCATACATGCAACAATAGCGTTACAAACCAGAAAAATACATGTAGTATCGATTAATTTAATTTTGTTTGATTTGCGGAAGTAACGCAGGTTACTTGTCTTATTCAAAATTAAATTGTAGGTTTTATAATTCATTTTTCACTTATATTTATGCATGTCCTATCTTTCTATCAAATGAAACTTCATGCACATATATAATGGAAGAACATATGAATTTATGATTAAAAATATATATGCATACATAAATACAAGATATGGGTGTTTGGATTTTAACTTAATATGTGTAATTTTTTTCCTCCTGTTGGGTGATTCATGAGCTGGTGGTAATCAGCCCTTTACTAAACAAACCCACTTACAAGATATGCAGTGGCTCCTTAACATCTTACCAAATGACAAAACTTTAGACTAGTCCAAATTGAAAGCAATTGCAGACGACGAAATAAATGTGACTCAAAAATAGAGATTTGATTTGGAAAGGGGAGAAAACATTGTTGGAAAAGGAGAAAATGCTGGTTACCAGCATTTTCTCCTTTTCCCACAATGTTTGCAAAAGCTTTCTTTCTCAGGGTCGTTAAAAGTCTGGATTGTGTGGTAAAGGGTTAATCACTGTTGTTTGCTCTGCACTTTCATAATCCAAAGTGAGTATTTAGCTCATTACCAGACAGCAAAATTCTAGAGTGTTGTCAACATTGAAAGCAAATTCAGATGACCTATTACACGGCATTGATGCTCAAATGATGAGGTTTTTCTTTGAAATGCCAGAAAACATTGTGGGGAAAGGAGAAAATACTGGTTTCCAGCTGTTTTTCGCTATTATCACTGTGTTTTAATAGCCTTTTTTCTTTGGGTGAATTAAACAAATTGATTTGTAAAGGATTAAGTCTTTACCAAACTACAAAATTTTAGACCGGACCAAATTGAAAGCTTTTACGGACGACAAATTTTATGTGTCTTAAATGATGATATTTTTTCTTTGTGAGAGTAGTAAACATTTAGGGAAAAGGAGAAAATGCTGGAAACCAGCATTTTCTCCTTTTCCCTCAATGTTTTTAATTTAAGGGCTCTTTCCTCAGGCCCGATAATTCGGGATTGTGTTGTAAAGGATTAAAGGATAGGGTTGACTAAGATTTTAGCTGTAAGGATGGTTAAAAGATTACTGTTAGGTCTAATGTTTGGATGGATTCCAGCTGTAAAGTTAAACATCTGTAAAGCCTAACAGGCTCATCAGTGGAATATGATGATTAACAACTCTCAATCTGCTTCCTCTTATCCCAGTTGATTTCTCATTTGATTACTTCACTGTTTACCAAATGAGAATATTTTAGACTAGTCCAAATTGAGAGCGTTTGCAGACGACAAAATAAATTTGACTGAAAACTTGAAATTTGTTTTGGGAAGGATAGAAAACATTGTGGGAAAAGGAGAAAATGTTGGTTACCAGCATTTTCTCCTTTTTCCACAAGGTTTTTAAAAGGCTTCTTTCACAGGGTCGTTAAAAGTCGGGATTGTGTGGTAAAGAGTTAAGCCATAGGCTGCTGAACGCGACTCAATGACCTTTTGTGCCCAGCGTTGATTAAGATTAGACTGCACAGAACACAGAACATGCAGTCTGATCTTTGGTACACACTGGCCGATAAGGAGATATCCTTCCCCGAATAATACCCTTGATGTAGGAAATTTCGAGTTTATACTATTGGTGTGAAATTTTCATTTCTTTTATTTAGCAGGATAAGAGTTAATGGTATTTGCTGGTTTGAATTGCAGTTGTTGCTTAAGTCTTTACCATACGACAAAAATTTAGACCTGTCCAAATCGAAAGCATTTGCAGACGACAAATTATAAGTGGCTCGAATGATGAAATTTGTCCTTGATAGAGTAGAAAACAATGTGGTAAAAGGAGAAAATGCTGGTTACCAGCATTTTCTCCTTTTCCCACAATGTTTTCAAAAGGCTTCTTCCTCAGGGTCGTTAAAAGTCGGGATTGTGCGGTAACGTGTTAAGATACGGACCAATGTTGTTTGGCAATGTACACTTTATTGACAACATAATGTTAAGTTCTTCATTAAAACATGTAACAATATGCTATAAATGCTTTTTAGAATAGTCTCAATGGAATGAAATAAGTACCTACAGCTTAAATTACATGTGGCTTTAAAGGTTAAAAAACATAGTGGAAAAAGCAGAAAATGCTGAATGCTGGTTATCAGCATTTTTTTTTCACCCTTAGTGTTTTCATAGACATTGATCTTAAGGGCAGGGTGACAGGGGATTGTGTGGTAAAGATTATCCCTCTCTGATCCCTGAGCAGTAATTGATTGCATGCAGTTTAAAAAAAAAATAACCTAGAGCCAAAAAAATGAACTTCATCAGACCTGCAGATAAGAGGGAGTGATAGTATCTTTAATTCATTATTTCTGTTCCAAACCCTATGTTGTGGGTACTCATTAGAATTGTCTCGATGAGACAATTATAATAAGTACCCATAACAAAGGGTTTAGTGGAGAGTCATTAATATATTCAATTTTGATATCAAAATCACTTCCTCTATCTGGAGCTCTGCTTCATGGTATAGTCAAGTACATGTACTGAGTGAAGGGATGCTGGACAGACACTGGAAACTATGATATGGCTTAACTCATTACCAAACGACAAAATTTTGGACTAGTCTAAATTGAAAGCATTTGCAGACGACAAAATGAATGTGGTAGAAAAATTAAAATTTGTTTTGGGAAGGGTAGAAAACATTGTAGAAGGGTAGAAAACATTGCTGGTTACCAGCATTTTCTCCTTTTCACACAATGTTTTCAATAGGCTTCTTTCTCAGGGTCGTTAAAAGCCGGGATTGTGTGGTAAAGGGTCAATATTAAGCTCTTCAAAAAAAAGCAAGAAAATATAATGATACCTTAAGTGCTAAACAAATTAACCCCTTACCTCGCAATCATGAGTTTTAACAACCCTGTGGAAGGCTTTTGAAGACATTTGAAAACATTGTGGGAAAAGGAGAAAATGCTGGTAAGCAATGTTTTCTACCCTATCAAAGACAAATTCAGTCAGTTGAGTAACATTTGAGTTGTCGTCTGCAAATATTTTCAATTTGGACCAGTCTGAAATTTTGTCATGCGGTATAGAATTAATTGGCAAAAAAAGTACATGTAACTAACTATCCAAAGCAATGTAATTCAGATCAAATGGGCTACATTATCTTGATCTCATTTCAGTGTGGAGAATGGATCCGTGTACGAGTCCACCAGATGGAACCAGACCTGATGGAGGTAGGCTCCACCTTAGAGGAAGCTCTCCAGCTACAAGCAGAACATGACCAATTATTGTCCAAACTACAGGTTTGTAGATCTATAAACCCTGTACTAAACAGGGCCCGTATTCACCAACCATTCACAAAAAGAGTTTTAGTCATATACTCCAGATTTTTCCAAATTTGAAAGTAACACACCTTCTGATTTGCTAAACCATCTGATTGGCTAAACCATTTGGTTTAGCCAATCAGAAGATGTGTTGCTTTCAAATTTGGAAAATCTTGGAGAATAAGACAAAAAACGTTCTTAAGAATGGTTGGTGAATACAGACCCAGGTGTTTTAACAACCTGGAAAAGGAAAGCTGTTGAAAACATTGTTGGAAAAGGAGGAAATGCTGGTTTCCAGCATTTTCTTCTTTTCCAACAATGTTTTCTACTCTTTCTTTGACATCCATGTGAGAAGAAGCTCTCCAACAACTCACAGAACATGACTAATTACTGTCTAAACTACAGGTTTGTCCACCTCTTAGCCTTTTACCAAACAACCCCTTTTTAACTCTTTACCAAACGACAAAAATGTAGACTTTTCCAAATTGAAAGTATTTGCAGACGACAATTTAAATGTTACACAAACGATGGAAATTGTCATTGATAGGGTAGAAGACGTTGTGGGAAAAGGAGAAAATGCTGGTTACCAGCATTTTCTCCTTTTCCCACAATGTTTTCCAAAGGTCTCTTTCTCAGGGTCGTTAAAAGTCGGGATTGTGTGGTAAAGGGTTAAACAGCCAAGATTGGGAAAGCTTTTAAAAACATTATGGGAAAAGTGGAAAATGCTTGTAATCTGTGCTGGTCAGCATTGTCCTGTAAAGGGGGGTTTGGTTGCCAAAGGGGAAAGGGGGCTTGTATGAAAGCATGCAATCATGATGGACCCTAGATAACTTGGGGATCTCTTTCACCCTCTGGGATAGATGATTATGAGTTGATAAGGGGCACACTTCAGTCTGATAGCAGCTGCTGTTGTAAGCTTGTACGTCATTACAGGTAACCTTCATGTTGCATCATTTTATTGACCCTGAGAAATTGTTAAAAAAAAGATTGATGTTTTCTGTCTGTTTAAAGACAGACAAAATGATAGGGAAATTTCATGCAGATTTTACAAGAGTATATATAAGCCATGATTCTTTAACCCTTTACCATACAATCCTGACTTTTAACGACCCTGAGGAAGTAGCCTTTTGAAAACATTGTGGGAAAAGGAGAAAATGCTGGTAACCAGTATTTTCTCCTTTTCCCACAATGTTTTCTACTCTTCCAAAGACAAATTTCAATTTTTGATTCACCTTTATTTTGTCGTCTGCAAATGCTTTCAATTTGGACTGGTCTAAAATTTTGTCGTTTGGTAAAGGGTTAAAAGGGAGTTTATTATGCATTGGCAAAAAGTATCGACCCAGGTCAGCCTGCTGGGTGGAAACAGTTTGCTATTGGTCAACTTTTGCATGTCAAAGGGCCAGTCTACATCATGATTCAATGGGTTATTAGACAAAATGGATCTTCTGGATCCTTAATAATGTGATTATTTGCTTTGAGAAATACATCAAAAAACCCCGACAGAGAAAATAGTGTAGATCTAGCTCCAAGACCAGATTGCAAGTCCTTTTGAGTCGTTTCTTGATCTACACTAGCCAGAAAAGCAACTTAAGTTCCACAAAAGATGGTCAGTCTAGAGCAGAGGTACAATATTACAGGAGTTTTGAAAAACAAAATATGAAACAATTTTTGCAATTCCTGTTTGCCAAAAAAAAAAACTATCCTATTATAAATCCTTACAGTGCCTTTTACAACTATACATGTAGTTGCCTTTACGGCCGGTGTGCAGTCTGATCTTTGATCCACATTGCTGAGGCTACAAAGAAAAAAACATGAAATAGCAGGCTTTTTTTTTAAACCCACAATACTTTCAAAAGTCCTGTTCCTTGTGGTCCTTAAAACTCACGATTGCTAAAACTTTGGTAAAAGCTTAACCCTTTACCACACAATCCTGAGTTTTAACGACCCTGAGGAAGATGCCTTTTGAAAACACTGTGGGAAAAGGAGAAAATGCTGGTAACTAGCATTTTCTCCTTTTCCCACAATGTTTTCTACCCTACCCAAATCAAAATTCACTTTGTGATTCACATTTATTTTGTCGTCTGCAAATGCCTTCAATTTGGTCCAGTCCAAAATTTTGTCGTTTGGTATAGAATTAAGGGTTAATTAACCCTTTACCAGACAACAAAATTTAGACCTGCCCAAATTGAAGGCATTTCCAGACGACAATTTTAATGCGGCTCAAATGATGTGGTTTTTCTTTGATAGGGTAGAAAACATTGTGGGAAAGGAGAAAATGCTGGTTACCAGCATTTTCTCCTTTTCCCACAATGTTTTCAAAAGGCTTCTTTCCCAGGGGTTTCAAAAGGCGGCATTGTGCAGTAAAGGGTTAAGGCTTTTCATACAGGGTGTTCCAAAAGAAGGGTACATGTAAACATGCTGGTTGTAACCTCCATTGGTCAAAAACTTGGAAGATATTTACTGATGGAGTTAGGAAGGCTTAGCCTGGTGGGGAGGGTGTGACACTTTTACACTATTTCTGATATTTACAGCAGACAAGTGTTAAAATATTATGTTGATCAGTGATTATATCCTGATAAGCCAAACTGGCTGCAAATGTGAAAATTGATAGCATGTGCAGCAGTTGTACAGTTGTACTCATAAGATGTGATAGAAGCTTGTCAAAAGGTTGGAATATCTTGTACTAGTAGGAGTAAATGTTTATGGACATTAGATTTGAGCCATGTTCTGTGAAATGGGGGCTTAATGCATCTACGCCAAGTATCGACCCAGGTCAGCCTGCGCAGTCTGCGCAGGCTGACCTGGGCCAAAACTTTTCACAATTGGTCAATTTTCTGTATGTTAGAGGACCAGTCTATCTCATGATACAGTCAGTTGTTTGACAAAATGGATTTTATGGATCCATAATTAGGTGATGTCTTGCTTTGTGTAATGCATCACGGAGATGCATTAAGCCCCCTTCTGCCAGAGCATTGCTAATTTATAAAAAAAAAAAAGAAATAAAAGGGGGGGGGGGAATCTTGGAAAGACATAAAAACAAAGGAATTAATAGATAAAGGTAATAAAAGTACTTTGATTGCATGTTTGACGAGCATTTTCTTCGGGGTCATAAAAAGAATAGATCGTTATGATACTGTATTTCAAAGTGTCAGTAATCAGGAGTTTATCAGTCCTGAAGAAGGGTTTTGAAAACGTTGTTGGAAAAGGAAAAAATACTGGAAACCAGCGTTTTTCTCCTTTTCCCACCAGTTTTCTGTCATTTGAAGAGTAAAATTCATGTTTTGGGTAACATCTAATTTGTCATCTGCAAATGCTTTCAATTTGGGCAAGTCTGAAAAGTTTTCTCGAGTGGTAAAGAGTAATAGTATATGCAATTATCCTTGGGTGGTAAAGAGTAATAGTATATGCATTTATCCTTGGGTGGTAAAGAGTAATAGTATATGCATTTATCCTTGGGTGGTAAAGAGTAATAGTATATGCATTTATCCTTGGGTGGTAAAGAGTAATAGTATATGCATTTATCCTTGGGTGGTTAAGAGTAATAGTATATGCATTTATCCTTGGGTGGTAAAGAGTAATAGTATATGCATTTATCCTTGGGTGGTTAAGAGTAATAGTATATGCATTTATCCTTGGGTGGTAAAGAGTAATAGTATATGCATTTATCCTTGGGTGGTTAAGAGTAATAGTATATGCATTTATCCTTGGGTGGTTAAGAGTAATAGTATATGCAATTATCAAACAGGCTAAAGAAGAAGAGATCAAACAACTCCTCGGCCGGGCAGATAGTTACGCCGCAGAAAACCGCTCCGAAGCTGTGGTCTATGCTGCGATGTCGGACACTCTAGCCGAGGCCTGGAAAGATCTCAATGACAAACTCCAATACCGGCGACAACTTTTGGCGGAAAGTGTTACATTCCATCAGAAAGCTAGCACAGTAAGTTTGAAATACTAAACATGTTCCAGTGCAAATAGAAGACGGGCCTTCTTTTGCTGTGAATGTACACTAACATTAAACTCATGTTGATTGAATTGAATTGTTGACAGTGTGGATTACTATTCAACAGCACCAAAAAGTAGAACCTGATTTTGTAGTAAGACTGTCTTCTATGTTATGTTATCTTTCCCAAAACAGCCTTGATCTTTTAATATTTAATTTTTATTCACATGAGTTCAGATGAGCATTTCATTAACCCTTTACAACACAATCCCAACTTTTATCGACCCTGAGAAAGAAGCCTCTTGAAAACATTGTGGGAAAAGGAGAAAATGCTGGTAACCAGCATTTTCTCCTTTTCCCACAATGTTTTCTACCCTTCCAAAAACAAATTTCAATTCTTGAGTCACATTTATTTTGTTGTCTGCAAATGCTGTCAATTTGGACCAGTCTAAAATTTTGTCGTTTGGTAAAGATTTATCAAAACAGTAAAACTGGTTGATGTTACTTTCTGTAGTTTTCTTCGTCACTTTTTATCCTACTTTTATTTAAAAGTTTCATTCTCTATTTCCATGGAAGATTTATTTCATTTTCATTCCCTCGCATTGTTATTTTTAGTTCTCCCAACAAATGGAGCAAGCGCAACAGAGGTTCGCAAGCTTGCCGCTAGCCACTGATGTAGAATCGGCACGCCGTCAACTACACCAACATGCCGAAATCAAACAAGGTACGTTTCCTTTATCTCGTTACTAGATGACAAAGTTTCAGACTCGTCCATGTTGGAAAGTGTTTTAGTGTACTTCAAAGGAAAGTTCAAATATAAACCATTAGTTTTTATGATTATGAAAAGACCTCCAGATAAGAGGGAGTGATATTATTCTTAATCCATTATTTCTCTTCCAAACCCTATGTTGTGGGTACTCATTAGAATCGTCTCGATGAGACGATTCTAATGGGTACCCATAACCTAGGGTTTAGTGGACAGTGATTAATATTTTCAGTTTCGAAATCAAAATCATTCTCTCTATCTGGAGCTCTGATTAAGATCTTGTTGTAGACAAGGATGAGAAAAGACAGTTTAGTCTAGAATATGACCCAAATGATCGCAATTTCAATGTTGCTTTTGTTTCAGCAAAGTGGGCAATGTATTTCAAAGCTCAAAGTGTATGTTTTGTGCATTCTGATCTTGATCTACAGTAGCCACAAAGGCAGCATTAATTAGAAAGTGACTTTAAGAGTTGCTACTGACTTTGAATTCTTCATTTTGCACTATAAGAGTCTAACCCAAGTAGGGTAAAAATGTAATGTAAAAATAATAATCTAATAGCAATGTTTAACTCATTACCAAATGACAAAATTTTAGACTTGCCCAAATTGAAAGCTTTTGCAGATGACAAAATAATTGTGACAAAAAAATAGAAATTCATAAGTGAAAGGGTAGAAAACATTGTGGGCAAAGTAGAAAATGCTGGTTACCAGCATTTTCTACTTTCCCCACAATGTTTTCAAAAGGTCTTTTCCTTAGGGTCGTTAAAACTTGGGATTGTGTGGTAAAGGGTTAAAGCTTCAATACATTGTATGTTTAATCACAGAAGTCATGTCTTGTATGTATATATACAGAAATCCTAGAAGCATCCAAATCCACGCTGGATTTAGGCCACTCCTTGCTAGACAGGATCAAGGAAATGGGAATGCATGCAGACTTTACCAACAGACACGCTACAACAGCTGCGTGTTACGGAATTGAACATCTACTAGAACTACTACAAGACAGAAGACGAAGGCTCGAAGAACTTTGGGAGCAGCGCAGAATTCGACTGGAACAATCCCTGCAACTATTCCAGTTGGATCAAGAAGTGGATAAAGTCCTTGGCTGGTTTAGAACCACCGGACGCGCGCAGCTACAAAGGACCGAGCTTGGCGATTCATACGAATCTGCCAAACGTATACAAGAGGACCACCAAAGATTTGAACAACAAGCAAGAGTAAGTTTAACAGTTTAGTTTTAGCCTGGGTGTTTTAGCCCTTAACCAGACAACAAAATTTTAGCCTTGTCCAAATTGAAGGCATCTGCAGATGACAATTTCAATATGGCTCAAATAGTGCAATTTGTCTTTGATAGGGTAGAAAACATTGTGGGAAAAGGAGAAAATGCTGGTAACCAGCATTTTCTCCTTTTCCCACAATGTTTTCAAGAGGCGTCTTTCCAAAGGGTGTTAAAAGGCGGCAGTGTGCAGTAAAGTGTTAAAGAGAAAGTCGAAGCCTTGTCATTGTCATAGCTATGGAAAAAAGATTAAACATTTTCTCATGTCTTAGTCATTACTGGAAGTATGTTCTTCATAATCAATGCCTGTGCTTACAAAGCCAAGTGCCCGTATCTCAGTTGGTAGCATACAGGACTTGAGAACAGGAGGTTGCTGGTTTGATCCCCGGCTTGGCCAATTTCTTTCAAAGCATTCATGATAGTCATCGCGACAGGATTCATTCCTCTCTCACCACTGACCATTGTTTCGATGATGGTTATGTGGGAAAGCAGCCATTGGCTTGGAAAGAATATTGTGTGGAGTACTGGTAAAAGAAACTTCAGGAACGCATGGATAGGTGCATTGGCCGCCATGATATAACTGAAATAATGTTGAAAATGGCGTTAAATACCATACAATCAATCTGTGCTTACAAAGCTTGATTCCGTGCTCAGCTGAGTTTGTGCTCAGACTTTAATGTTGCAGTTATGCTTAACCCTTTACCACACAATACCGAATTTTTAAAAACCCTGAAAAAGAAGGCTTTGGAAAACATTGTGGGAAAAGGAGAAAATGCTGGTAGCCAGCATTTTCTCCTTTTCCCACAATGTTTTCTACCCTTCCCGAAACAAATTTCAATTTTTGGGTTACATTTCTTTTGTCGTCTGCAAATGCTTTCAATTTGGACTATTCTAAAATTCTGTTGTTTGGTAAAGGGTTAATTTTGATTGTGGATGACTTTAATTTTGAAAGACAGAAATTCAAAAGACACTTTTGTTGGGGGTTTAAATTTAAATATAGGTAATATAGATTTTAATTCAAATATAGGTATATAATTCTCATGTTGGTGTAAACATGACATAATTGATATTTATCCTTTGTTGTGGATGGTAGTTTTCACCTTTCTGGTCCGGTAAAGGGTTAATTTTGATTGTGGATGACTTTAATTTTAAAAGACAGAAATTCAAAAGACACTTTTGTTGGGGGTTTAAATTTAAATATAGGTAATATAGATTTTAATTCAAATGTAGGTAGATAATTCTCATGTTGGTGTAAACATGAGATAATTGATGGTGATCCTTTGTTGTGGATGGTCTTTTTCACCTTTCTGGTCTGATTCTTTCCACAGGACACTCAGGAAACTGTGTTACGCCTTGTCCGCACTGCTGACCAGCTTCTCCGAAGAACACATATCGATGCTGAAGGCGTGCGACAGCGGTTGCAGGAAGTCGACACAGAATGCGAGAGCTTTATGATAAAACTAGACACTCGTAGGAAGAACATCTCCATGGCAATATCATTCTTCGACTTGGCAGATACGGTGAGTGAGGCCATATTTAGAATCTAATTTAATCTTTTACCAAACCATCCCATGTTTTAACCACCCTGACAAAGAAGGCCTTTGAAAACATTGGGAGAAAAAGGGGAAAAAAAATGCTGGTAATCAGCATTTTCTCTTTTTCCCACAAGCTTTTTTACTCATTCAAAGACAAATCCCATTATTTGAGATAACTTTGATTTGACGTCTACAAAAGACCGATAATTGATTGGCTACTCCATCGGACCTAAGAATATTCGTACATGAAGCACGGCCTCCAGTTCGCAACTATGGACGCGTGAAAATTAGCTGGTCGTAAAGAAATTGTGAAAATTAGTGGTCGTTCACGGGCTTAAAATCTATTGGTAGTTTCTCATTGGTACTGAAAATGGTGGTCGTAATTTCGGAACTGATTTCAATTTGGATCAGTCTAAAATTTTGTCATTTGGTAAAGACTTAGTCTACCAAGCAACAGAATTTTAGCTGTTTTTAAATTGTAAATACAGTAAAACCTCTCCTCACGACCACCCTGGTAATACGAGCAACCTGCTATTACGAACGATTTTTGTCAGAACGGAATTTTTCCTTCTTCATAATCAATGACCACGACCCGGAAATACGGGCACCCCGCTATTCCGAAATTATGACCACCATTTTCAGTACCAATGAGAAACTACCAATAGATTTTAAGCCCGTGAACGACCACTAATTTTCACAATTTCTTTACGACCAGCTAATTTTCACGCGTCCATAGTCGCGAACTGGAGGCCGTGCTTCATGTACGAATATTCTTGGGTCCGATGGAGTAGCCAATCAATTATCGGTCTTTTGTTTATCTGTTGACTATAGTAACACAATCGTGTTAAGTGATCAAGGTGTTACCTTACATAATCAAATGACAAATAATTGATAGTGATTAATTCGGCTTTTATTCGGTAATCAGGCATTTATCACACGTTGCTGATCCGGGTGAAAAACGTGTTGACATCCGGGTAATTATGATTTGTTTTGTACATCCAGCTTTTGTAATTTGAGATGCTTGGGTTAACATCTAGTGATCGGGATGGGATAATTATTTGGTTTGGGTTACACATTAAAGCCATACTTATAACGTAGAGAATATGCAATTTGTGAACTGGCGAACACTTCAACTTTGCGATTGACGATTAGTAGGACTGTTCGAACGTTCATCTCGAATCTAAATGGGGGAAAAAACTGTAAACGTCAGGCTCTTCGATAATATTTGAAATTCTTTGTTTAAAAATGAAAATGAGCACGTGGAATAGGAGTTCTTGAGACTACACAAAATAAAAAAAGCAGATTAAAACAGGGAATATGACAAGTTCTATCAGTTACATTAAATTCTGTAGTCTTTAAGTTCAGATTCTTAGTTAATGTACATATCTTGCTGTAAGAGTTTAAATATGCAATAATGAATGGACATGCACTGCCATGTGGATCTATTCATAAAATTCAAGCACATATTAACTTTTCAATAAACATGAAAATTTTCTTGTTGTCATTTAAATGTGTGGGCATAAGCTTCTCTGACTAAAATATGTGTACATTACTTGGCACATGATTTAAATCTAAGTAAGTCTACACAGAGTCCGGGTTTGATTCAAAATCAAGGTGGGCGAAACCCGGAAATCAGACCACCCCGCTAATAAGACCAATTTTCAAAAGTACAACGGGTGGTCTAAATAGAGGGGTTTTACTGTATTTGCAGACCTTAAAATTAAAGTGACTCAAATGAAACCTAGGAAAAACGTAACTGATGGTTACCAGTATTTTCCCTTTTTCCACAATATAGGATAAAGTTTATGAGGCAGAGTTTATGACTCAATATAACCCTTCACCACACAATCCTGACTTTTAACAACCCTGAGAAAATAAAGCTTCGGAAAACATTGTGGGAAAAGGAGAAAATGCTGGTAACCAACATTTTCTTCTGTTCCCACAATGTTTGTTTTCTACCATTGCAATAACAAATTTCAATTTTTGAGTCATATTAAAATTTTAATTTCTCGTCTGCAAATGCTTTCAATTTGGACAAGTCTAAAATTTTGCCGTTTGGTGAAGAGATAAGACAGGATGTGTGGTACACTGTCCACAGAATCACCTTGACTTGTTTTGGCATTTTCTACTGTATATCAGGTTTTTTTCGCGTTCCAAAATTGTCGCGAGTATGCTCAAAATCAATTGTTCATGTTTCTTATTTTCACCAATTCATTGGTATATTTTGATTTTTCGCGAAATCATAAATGTATGATAGTATCAAATCCACCAAAAATATTTATCGGTATGTCTGGTATTACATATCGGACGCATTGACGTATCTGTAACATGAGAAATAAAAAAAAAAGAATCACAAGATTTACCTTGATAGTTCGGTATTTAAAAATCTCAAAATTACATCTTTTTCCTAGTGATTCTTCTTGAATTTTTTTGTCTTGATGATTCGTATCTAAGGAAGGATTTTCAGATTGCATGGAATATTTAGCAAATATAATTTTTGCGAGAATGATCCACTTGCGAAAATAGCGAAAATTTATTCCTGCCAAAAAAAACGTGATATACGGTATAATTTTTATAATTATGACTATTATGATAAACATTACGACTATGATTATCACTATTATTTGAGCCATGCTCTGGCAAAAGGGTGCTTAATACATCCCCGTGACGCATCATACCACACAAAACATCACATTGTTAGTGAGCCATAAAATCCATTATGTCTAACCCGTCCTACGTACAAGCCCAAATCCGTCCTCAGATTTGAGGACAGCGGTACTTTTGGAAACTGTTATGTTAATAGCTTGATAATCACTATAATGGCCCATTAATGTCTTGGTCAGCCCAGAATCCTAACAGCCCTTTTCTCTGACCCCCATCCCCTGGGAGATATTTGAAGATAAGATGAACAACTGATTCTATCATAAGGTAGACTGGTCCTTAGACATACAGAAAATTGACCAATAGAGAAAAGTTTCCACCCAGGTCAGCCTGCGCGGATTGCGCAGGCTGACCTGGACGATACTTTTCGCAGATGCATTAAACCCCCTTTTCACAAAGCATGGTTCATTTTTATTATAATTATTATTACAGGCTCTATCTAAGTTGAATGACATTGAAGTCCAATTGAACATCAAGGACTTGCCAAGAAACAGCGCAGAGCTTGCGGACAGACATTCGCAGTTGTCTAACGTCATTGTGGAAGTATCCACGTCAGCACAGACCGAAGGCCGTCTTCTACTCGAGAGGGTCAGTAGAGATGACCAGGGGGCTGATGGCGTTCGACACCGAGTAAGTCCTTTCTTCTTCTGAGTTTTATTTAGTGTCAGTTTGCCTCTACCTGAGTCAAGGGCAGCAGTTAAGACGCTAGATTTGTAATTCAGGATCCTTTATTTACCAAACATTCTGAATTTTTTTCTTAGTCTGACCCTTATTTAGAAAGAGACACAATTTTCATGGATGCCTTCCTGCCGTTAAAATATGTACACATGCAATCTTCAGTAGGATTGTTTCAGTATCACAGGAGTTATGGCCCTTTATTTTTTTCCCAAGAGCCACTAACAAGGCAAGGGGTTAAGGATTAATTGACCTGCAACCACTCTAAATGTTGTAACACTGTACTGGACAATTCTGAGTTTTAACAACATTGAAGAAAATTACTTATTTAAAACATAGTGGGAAAAGAAAAAAATGTTGATAGCCAATATTTTCCCCTTTCCCACAATGTTTTTGGCCCTGTAAAAGACAAATTCTGTCATTTGGACCTCATTCAGTTTGTCGTCTGCAAATCCTTTCAATTTAGACATGTTAAAAAAAAGTTTAACTCTTTACCACACTTTCCCAACTTTTAATGACCCTGAAAAAAAAAAGCCTTTTGAAAACATTGTGGGAAAAGGAGAAAATGATTGTAACCAGCATTTTCTCCTTTTCCCACAATGTTTTTTACCCTTCCCAAAACAAACTTCAATTTTTCAGTCACATTCATTTTGTCGTCTGCAAATTCTTTCAATTTTGACCACACTGAAATTTTGTTGGTGGTAAAGAGTTAAAGTTTTGTCATCTGGTGAAATATTTAGAAGCCAAATCAATTTTTATCTACTATTGTAATACAGATGCAACAGCTTCAAGACCGCTGCGCCGATTTAGAGTCCCTCTGCAAGGCCAGGCGCGCTGAGGCCTGGGAAAGAAGCCAGCAATATTTACTATTCCAGGAGAGATACACAAGTGTAAGTACAAATGTACTGAAGTTTCCTGTGAAGAATTATGTGTGATGATTCCCTGACTTGAGAACAGTAGGTCACTGGTTCGATCCCCGGCTTGGCCAATTTCTTTCCGAAGATTGATGATAGTCATTGCGACAGGATTCATTCCACTCTCACAGCTGACCATTTGTTTCGATGATGGTTATGTGAGAAAGCAGCCAGTGGCTTGGAAAGAATATTGTGCAGAGTACTGGTAAAGGAAACTCCAGGAAAGCATGGATAGCTGCACTGGCCACCGCGATGTAACTGAAATGATGTTGAAAACGGCGTTAAACCCCAATCAATCAGTCAGTCAATTAATGATTCAGCAGTATATTACTGGAACTCTCTACCACACAATCCCGACTTTTAACGAGCTTGAAGATGAAGGCTTTTGAAAACATTGTGGGAAAAGGAGAAAATGCTGGCCACCAGCATTTTCTCCATTTCCCACAATGTTTTCTGCTCTATCAAAGACAGAAATTATCATTTGAACTACATTTGTCATCTGAAAATGCTCTCAGTTTGGTCAGCTCCAAAATTTTGTCATTGGTAAATAATCATTTTTCAACTGGCCCTGGGAAAGAAGATTTTCTGAAGTATCATGAGTAAAGGAGAAAATACTGGTTATCAGCATTTTCTCCTTTTCCCACAATGTTTTCTATCCTTTCAAAGACAAGTCGGATCATTTGAGTCATGTGTAATTTGTCACCTGCAACTGTTTTGAATGTCTATTTTTGTTGCCTGAAGAGTTAACTTTTTAACAAACGACATAATTTTAGACTGGTCCAAATTGAAAGCATTTGCAGACAACAGAATAAATTTGACTGAAAAGTTTAATTTGTTTTGGGAAGAGTTGAAAACATTGTGGGAAAAGGAGAAAATGCTGGTTACCAGCATTTTCTCCTTTGCCCACAGTGTTTTCAATAGGCTATCTTCTCAGGGTTGCTAAAAGTCAGGATTGTGTGGTAACAGTTAACAGATTGTTGTACAGATCAAATTTTAGACAAATTGATTACAAGAACAAATGATGCAAAATGAAAACATGTATAAGAAAGGAAAAAAAAAACTTTCTATTTTTGAATGATTTGAAAGCACTGAGGACAGGAGGAGTGTTTGCTTCTTACATGCAATTGCTCCTTTTCCTGCTGTGTTTTATAAAGTCTTTCCCATTGACATAAAAATTTGTGCCTGTGTGGAGAAAAAATGCAGATCAAAATGAAATATTTCAGCATTTCTAGACAAAATAAGATAAAATTGTAACAATTTTTTCTGATATTTCACAAGTGTGGCAGACTTGGGTTGATCAGACCCCTTGACCACTAATTTGGTATCATTTCTCAGAGTTCCAGATAGAGGGAGTGATTTTAAATTTCAAAATTGAAAATATTAGTTATTCCCCACTAAACCCTATGTTATGGGTACTCATTAGAATTGTCTCGTCGAGATGATTCTAATGAGTACCCACAACATAGGGTTTGGAAGAGAAATAATGGATTTAGAATACCATCACTCCCTCTTATCTGGAGCTCTGATTTCTGTTCAAAGTTTCAGTCATAACATGGCTGTTTTGATAAGATTTTTTCATCATTGTCATTATCTGTCGATGAGTTTAAAAAAAAAATGAAACATTGAAGCACTGGCATTTTTTGATGTTTCAGATACAAACATGGCTGACTCAGGTTGTACAGACGACACTCACCCGCCATTCAGACATGGGAACAAACCTTGCAGAGGCCAAAGACTTTTTAGATGTACATGAACATTTAGAGGAAGACATACGAGTAAGTATAGCCAAATGATTCCTTGTTGTTGTAATCCTTTGCTGGATAGCTTTCAAAAACATTGTGAGAATAGGAGAAAATGCTGGTAAACAAGAGTATGTCTTCATAATCACTTTTGAAATAAAAAAACGTAGTTTGTTATAAAAGTGTAAAACCCAGCTTAACTCTTTACCACACAATCCCGACTTTTAATGACCCTGAGGAAGAAAGCTTTTGAAAACATTGTGGGAAAAGGAGAAAATGCTGATAACCAGCATTTTATCCTTTTCCCACAATGTTTTCTACCCTATCAAAGAGAAAAATCATCAGTTTAGCAACTTTCAGTTTGTCGTCTGCAAATGCTTTCAATTTGGTCTTGTCCAAAATTTTGTCGTTTGGTAAAGAGTTAAGTTGTTATTTCATTATCAACTAAAATTAAAAGTTACAGCAAATAACTTCGAAGGTAAACTCAACATAGATTCATACCATCTAACTCGTTACCAAACAACAAAATTTTAGACTCGTCCAAATTGAAAGCATTTGCAGACGACAAAATAAATGTTACTCAAAAATCGAAATTTGTTTTAAGAAGGGTAGTAAAACATCGACTGAAAAGGAGAAAATGCTGGTTACCAGCATTTTCTCCTTCTCCTACAATGTTTTCAAAAGGCTTCTTTCTCAGGGTCGTTGAAAGTCAGGATTGTATGGTAAAGAGTTAAGATATGATACAATGGTACCTGTGAAAATATGCTAAAAAGAGTATGTGGTTGAAAAGAGGAGGTCACTTTCACCAAGAGGAAATCACTGTTGTAGTGTTCTGTTATTAAAGATGAAAACAGGTTCTTCGTACAAAGTAAGGAGTAAGAAAACTATAAATACTAATTTTGTAAGGTGAAGATATAGAGTCAAGTTTACATGAAAGAACTATAAATCTAAGTCAGCCTAAACTGGTCATGATTTTTAAACTTTTTTCATAATTCAAGACTAGCTTTAGATAGGCTGAGGTAGGATGCCTCAACTGGATGCCTCTGCCTGTCAGATAACTTGCCATGGACTTAAGAATTAAAACTGTACTGAGAATGGTGGGTGAATATGTTTTCTGATGCCTGATTGTGTTTTACAGGGCAAGAGTGCGGAGTTACAGTCCTTGGCCGAGGCGGCTGGTTCCATGGTCAAGTCAGGGGACCAGGAAGCCAAGTCTGCCTTGGAGAAGGTCGATCATCTACAGCAACAATTCACACACGTTCATCGTGTAACGGAAATCCGCATCACCTTGTCTCTCATCTATGTCTCCTTCCATCGGCTCCTTCAACAGGTTTGTATTTTCTCCTTCTTTTGACCCTTTACCGAACTATCTTATGTTTCAGTAATCCTGATGAAGAAGGCTTTTGAAAACATTACGTGAAAAGGAAAAAATGCTGGTAACCAGCAATTTCTCCTTTTCCCACAAAATTTTCCACCCTTCCCAAGACAAGTCCTGACAAGATCAGATTGCTCAAAAGTAACACGAAATGTTCTCAGCAATTTTTAGGGGTAACTCTTCTCCACACAATCCCGACTTTTAACGACCCTGAGAAAGAAGCCTTTTGAAAACATTGTTGGAAAAGGAGAAAATGCTGGTAACCAGCATTTTCTCCTTTTCCCACAATGTTTTCTACCTTTCCCATTACAAATTTCAATTTCTGAGTCACATTTATTTTGTCGTCTGCAAATGCTTTCAATTTGGACAAGACTAAAACTTTGTTGTTTGGTAAAGAGTTAAGGACCAATCGGATTTGAATCTGTTGAACTGAATACATTTTTTACCAACTTTGAAAATATGATGGTGAGATATGTATAATCTACATGATCTTGGATTTAGTACATAAATACATGCGAAAACATTGTGGCAGGAGAAGAAACCGCCTATTACAAAAGTGGTTTGCTGCAAAATTATTTAACTCTTTACTAAACGACAACATTTTAGACTTGTCCGAATTGAAAGCATTTACAGTTTAAATGTGACTCAAATGATGGATTTGTGTTTGAATGTGAAGAAAATATGATGGGAAGAGGAGAAGGTTTTGGTAACCAGCATTTTCCCTCTTTCCCAGTATGTTTTCAAAACACTTTTTCCTCTCACTGCTGGCCATTGTTTCGACAATGGTTATGTGGGAAGGCAGCCAGTGGCTTGGAAAGAATATTGTGCATAGTACTGGTAAAAGAAACTCCAGGAAAGCATGGATAGGTGCACTGGCTGCCGCGATATAACTGAAATAATGTTGAAAACAGCGTTAAGCACCATACAATCAAATCACTTTTTCCTCAGATTCTTTAACCCTTTACCACACAATCCCGACTTTTAACAACCCTGAGAAAGAAAGCTTTTGAAAACATTGTGGGAAAGGGAGAAAATGTTGGTAACCAGCATTTTCTCCTTTTCCCACCATGTTTTCTACTCTTCCCCAATTAAATTTCAGTTTTTGATTCACATTTATTTTGTTGTCTGCAAATGCTTTCAACTTAAACTGGTCTAAAAATCTTGTTGTTTGGTAAAGAGTTAAAGAAAATACATGAAGCTTGCAGTTTTATTATTTACATTCTTGCATCTGTTGTCTTTTTTGCAGAATGCCAATTCTATGCGGAGCCTTGAACACATACTGAGATCGGAAACCGAGAATTTGCAGGATCTCACAGACTCTGCCGTCCAACAGACGGAGGAACTATGGTCAGAGGTCGAATCTACCTTCAAAGACCTAGAAGACAAAGGCAGAGAATTTTTGAAAACTTCATCTACAGTATGTATTTCTGTTTCATAAATAAAATTTTGTGAATATAATTCGTATTATAACTTGTATGGCCCGTAACGTGCAAAATGAGACCTTTGGACATTTGCGTAAAGTGTCGTCCCGGTTTAGCCTGCACAGTCCACGCAGGCTAATCTGAGACGGCACTTTATCACTACATAAGATCTTTTCATGCAGTAGACTTTCGTGAAACAGAAAATTGCACAAAAACGAGAATTGTCGTCTCAGATTAGTTACAGACTGCACAGGCTGATCTGGGATGACACACTTTTACGCATATGTCCGAAGGCCCGTTTTCGTGTGTTGCATGCCATATACAGTCTTTACCTTTTACAAAACAATACCATATATTTCTTATTATATGAGGGAATAGGGCCTTTGAAAACATTGTGAGGAAAGAAAATGCTAGAAACCTTAACTCTTTCACTACTAATGATGACTGAAGTAGCTCAGTTGGTAGTGTGCAGGACTTGAGAACAGGGGTCGATCCCTGGCTTGGCCAGTTTCTTTCCGAGGATTGATGATAGTCATTGCGACAGGATTCATTCCTCTCTCACCACTGACCATTGTTTTGATGATGGTTATGTGGGAAAGTAGCTAGTGGCTTGGAAAGAATATTGTGCAGAGTACTGGTAAAAGAAACTCCAGGAAAGCATGGATAAGTGCACTGGCCGCCGCGATAGAACTGAAATAATGTTGAAAACGGCGTTAAACACCATAAAACCAACCAACCAGCCAACTGATCTTGATCTACACCATCCACTACGCGATGCTAGACTATGATGCAGTTCATCTTCATTAGCGGAGGGAATTTTCTTTTAGACCTTGGAAAAAAGTGGAATATCTTGAGGTAGTTACAGTGAAAGAGTTAACCAGTTCTCTCAACTTTTGGTGAATCTTTTTTTTGTAATGTTTTTTGACTGAAGTTGACTATTTACCAGCAGACTAAATTTTACTCTTGTCCATATTCAAAGCCTTTGCCGACAAAAAAAATGAACAAAAATAGTTATTCAAAAATTAAAAATTATCTTTGGAAGGGTAGAAAACATCGTGGGAAATGGAGAAAGTGCTGGTGATGTTTAACCCTTTCCCAAACGACAAATTTTGGACTGGTCCAATTTGAAAGAGTTTGCAGACGACAATTTCAAATTTGATGAAAATGACAGAAAGTTCTCCAATAGGGTAGAAAACACTGTGGGAAAAGGAGAAATTGCTCATTACGAGCAATTTCTCCTTTTCCCACAGTGTTTTTAAAAGACTTGTACTGCAGACACGTGAAAACCAGGGCTTGTTTGGGAAAGGGTTAAAAAGCTGTCATCCTTTGGGGCTGTTAAAACATGGGATTGTTTGGTAAAGGGGAGAAGGTGGCCATAGAGTGTACTATAATGCTAGTGCTGGTGGAGGGCTTTTGAAAATATTGCGGGAGGAAAAAAAATGCAAGAAACCATAACCAGTACTCATACCTTGATGTGAGTAGTTCCCTAGGTTGATAGTCATCTCTACATTTGGACCCAGAGCCTCTGATGTAAGAATCCCACACGCTACCTTAACACCACTGTCCTTCACACTTAGCTAGTTTTAAATTTCCTAAAATGATGTTGAAAATTTTGTTTATCATTAACTCTTTACCACACGACAAACTTTTTAGACTTGTCTAAATTCAAAGCATTTGCAGACTACAAAATAAAAGTGACTCAAAATTTGAAATTTGTTCCTGGAAAGGTAAAAAATTTTGTTGGAAAGGAGAAAATGCTGGTTACCAGCATTTTCTCATTTTCCCACAATGTTTTCAAAAGGCTTCTTTCTCAGGGTCGTTAGAAATCGGAATTGTGTGAGAGTTAATCGTTAACCAGACATCCCTTATCTTCCATTTCAGATCACAGATGACTCATCATTACAAGTTCGCCGCACAATTTCTGTCGTAGAATCCATTCTCACAGAAACTCGTGATCACATGACATTTTTATCGACACAGTGGGAGTCCTGGCAGACCCACGTGTCCACAAGTCGCCAGTTCAAAACTCAATGGCATCAGTTCATACAAGATGCCAGAAAGGTAGGATTGTCTATCCAGTTAACCAATTACTGAACAAATCCAACTATTTTTTGTTGTTGACAGCTTTGAAAAATATTGTGGGAAAAGGAGTAATTGCTTGTGACAAGCTTTGTAAAATATTTGAGGGAAAAGGCATATACCCTTTTTTTTTCACAGTATGGAAAACATTGTGGGAAATGGAGTAATTGTTTGTTACAAGGGATTGCTTCTTTTCTCACTATTTTTTTGATACTTTGTAAAATGTTATTTTCTTTTCCATTAAATCTTTATCCTTTGTTTAACCCTTTCAGTGCCATAGGCGAAAACAGGGACTCTTGCAGATGGCATAGATCAAGATCATACTGCACAGAACGTGCAGTCTGATCTTTGATCTATGCCCTCCGCTTGTTTGGTCAAGCCTATAGGATGTAAATCTTCCAGAGACTCAGTGGATTGTATTTACAGACATCAAAAGAAGCTGAGTTTGCTTATTTGGCGCCGAAAGAGTTAACCCTTATCCTGAAAAATAAGTTAACCCTTTCCCAAACAAGCCCTGGTTTTCACGTGTCTGCAGTACAAGTCTTCTGAAAACACTGTGGGAAAAGGAGAAATTGCTCGTAATGAGCAATTTCTCCTTTTCCCACAGTGTTTTCTACCCTTTTTGAGACCTTTCTGCCATTTTCATCAAATTTGAAATTGTTGTCTGCAAACTCTTTCAATTTGGACCAGTCCAAAATTTGTCGTTTGGGAAAGGGTTAAATGAAACTTTCAGGTCGATAGTAAAAACCAGAATGCTGCTATTTCAAACTTTTTATTTCTTTTTTTAAAATATCTCCATATCGGATATTGTGGATCCAAGATCAGACTGCATATTCTGTGGAGTCTGATCTTGATTTACAATGTTCTCTGCAGTCTGATCTTGGTCGAATATGTCTGCCGAAGTTCATTTGGTTGCACTTATCAGCCTAAGGATTATAATTTGTAATTTCCTGTTGGTCTATAACAAGCCTGTACAGTGATAGGTTAAACCTTAGAGATCACAATAAATGGGTAGTTTCAGTCACTGAATTTCACAAATGTTTCATTATCAAGGCTGCTTTTGTCACATCTCGCCAAGCCCCTGTAGCTCAGTCGGTAGCGTGCAGGACTTGAGAACAGGAGGTCGCTGGTTCGATCCCAGGCTTGGCCAATTTCTTTCTGAGGATTGATGATAGTCATTGCGACAGGATTCATTCCTCTCTCGCCGCTGACCATTGTTTCAATGATGGTTATGTGGGAAAACAGCCAGTGGCTTGGAAAGAATATTGTGCGGAGTACTGGTAAAAGAAACTCTGGGAAAGCATGGATAGGTGCACTGATATAACTGAAATAAAGTCTTTACCAAATGACAAAATTTTAGACTGGTCCAAATTGAAAGTATTTGCAGACGATACATTGCATTTAGCTGACAGAATTGTACTTGACTCTGAAAGTGTAGGAAAACCTTGTGGGAAAAGGATAAAATGCTGGTTACCAGCATTTTCTCCTGTTCCCATAAGGTTTTCAAAAAGCTATTTTCATATGGTCGTTAAAACATGGGATTGTATGGTAAAGAGTTAACCCTTTACCAGACAATCCCTACTTTTCACAACCCTGGAAGAGAAGCCTTTTGAAAACATTGTGAGAAAAGGAGAAAATGCTGGTAACCAGCATTTTCTCCTTTTCCCACATGCTTTCTACCCTATCAGAGACAGAACGTTTAATTTGTTGTCTGCAAGTGCTTTCAATTTGGGGTAGGTTATACATTCTGTCGTTTGGTAAAGAGCTAAATTGTTTCTTTTTATATAATTCTTCATTTATGATTTGATATATTTTCATATTTCTGTTCTTATTCAATTGGATTTTTGTATGCTTGTCCTAACACAACCTATTTTCTTGCAGTCAATTGATAAAGTGCAAAAATTAGAGGCGGACTTCTTCCCGGTTCTTGCCGGAGAATTAGGGTCCTCCATTGAGGCCGCTAATGAATATCAACGGCGGCTTGATAATTTTATGCCAGAATATGAGGTAATTGACTATTGTTGTCAAAATTGGGAGAAATACTATCAGTATGGTTAGTTTGTTGTCATGGAAACAATACCTCCGCTCTTTTTTATGTTTTGCTTTCATTCAACATTTTCGTGATAAGATACTGTTGACGAGAGGTCCAAAGCAGTATAAATCCTATTGTTTACAATTTGAAGTTTAACTTTGATTTGAATTGGTACCATTTTTGGAGGCAATATGTATAAATTTTTTATTCTCCAGGTAAAAGACAACATTATTTAGAATTAGTAAAATTGAATAATTTTTTTTTCAATCTGTAAAAATCTTGATTACTGTGACAACAGATTAATTGTACATTCAGTTTTCTCCCCATATTTTACTTGGTGTTGGTGTTGTTAATATATTCTTGCCACTTGTTATTACATACAGACGATAGACTGGGTAATGACCATTGAAAAGGAGCAATTTGAGCCCTATATTGCTGGTTACCTTGGCAACACACTTGAAGAAGCCCAACAACTACAAAGAAAACTCAACAACTTTGAACCCATGGCCAAGGTAGCAAAACTGCCACACTAGCTTGCCCCCATAGTGTCGGCTAGCCAGAGTACAGAAATAAACATCAAATAATTCCTGCATCTTTGATACTTAGTGAGACGAGATACCTCATGAAAATTGGACTAACTTATTACCTCCTGAAGACAGCATTTTTCTACTTGCAGCAGACTTTGTTTGAAAACATTGTGGAAAAAGATAAATTGCTCATATGGATCAATTTCTGCTATTTGCAACATGTTTAATGTGTATTCAAATGTCGAAATTCAATTCATGTTAATAATGTATGTGAGAACATAGTGTGTGTTCTTTTTCTGTAGAATGAGAGATAACCTTTTACCATACAATCCCAAGTTTTAACGGCCCTGGAGAATAAGGCTTCTGAAAAAAATAGTGGGAAAGATGAAAATGCTGGTTACCAGCATTTTCTCCTCTTCTCACAAAGTTTTTTACCCTTTCAAAGACAAACTCCAGCATTTCAGCTACATTTAATTTGTTGTCTTTGAATTTATGCTTTCAGTTAGGACATGTCTAAAATTTCGTTGTTTGGTAAAGGGTTAACTCTGTAACTCAATATGCATAACGTTTTTATGGTTAAAATTTCATTGGGTATCTCAGAATAGAATCTACTTATACCGAGCATGTAAATGAAACAACTCTGGCATGTCACTGTCCATCCTAGATAAACCAAAGTATGAAACACCTAATACTGCAGTCATTGCCCCTAAGATAAAAGGAACATACCTTTTATATAAATAGACTATTTTCTCTAGAAATCTTTGGATCACCTATTGATTGTCTTATTAACTCTATCACCAAACAAATTGCAATCATTTGCAGATGATAAAAGTGGTTTAAAAAAAGTTTAAGTTTAAACTTATTTGTTTTGCATCAATTGAGAAACAAATTATTGCAACTTATACTAATCTCTCACAATTCTGCTTCCTGGAAACCACACCAGTACTTGCATTGTGTGGTCCCAAAGTTGACACCCACTCCTGGGAATCAAACTCGGGACTTTATGTTTGCAAGGCTGACGCTCTACCTGATAGTATCGGTAGTTTAAATGAGGGGATGTGAAAGGGAGAAAATATTTTGAGAAACGTAGAAAATGCTGGTAACCTTCCTTTAAAGTGTTTTCAAAAGGCTTCTTCCCTGAGTGAAAATAAAAGTTATATGAGTATGAGGAAACATGAGATATTCAAGAGGGTGGTGCATGTACTAAACAAAATGAGGTTCTCCTGCCAGTCACTGGGAATGGTCATTGTCTGAAGAGAGTATATACCTTTCTCTACAATGTGATAAACAAAAACATATCTCCAGTGCATGTACATGTACTTAGTAGAAAACCCCTGGCTTTGGATGCGGAAATAACCAGGGTAATTAATTGTACAGACATTGCGTTTCAAAAAATATGTGTATGATATGTATCCAGGTATACATCTCAATCCATTCCTTACACCCTTTACCACACAATCTCAACTTTTAACGACCCTGAGAAAGAAAGCTTTTGAAAACATTGTGGGAAAAGGAGAAAATGCTGGTAACCAGCATTTTCTCCTTTTCAACAATGTTTTCTAACATTTATAAAACAGACTTCAATTTTGAATCACTATATTTTGGCATCTGCAGATGGTTTTAATTTGGGCTTGTCTAAAATTTTGCAGTTTTGTAAAGAGTTAATTATATTTTTGGAACCTGCATAAACTTGTTGCCTACTGCAGACAACTTTTTGCATCTTGTCCTAGACCTCTTCTGAAAACATGATGACAAAAGGAGAAAAATTTGTGATTAGTTTGAATGATACATACCTTTCCTTCTGATGATAATGAAAATGAAAAGCATTGCCTCCAAGTCATACCTTATTTGTCCTTGAAATCTCTTTCATTGGGAAATATTCAGCAACTTATATAAAGGTAGTTTATGTAAAATTGTTTGAGGTATTATCTTGTATTGGACCTTCTTTTTATATATTCTGTAAGTTCTTACAGAGATTCCTGCATCTGTTGGAGTTTACATAAAGCATTCAGTTTTGAACATCAAAAACCTGTTGCATATTTTACAGGTCAAATAATTTAAGAAAGGAATTTTGATTTTCACTGGTATGGAAAACTCATTTGGAAAAAAGAGCAGTTGCTTTTTTACGTGTGATTGGACCATTTCTTACCATGCTTTCCAGTATTGACAACTGCATTGGTGTTAAAAGTCATAGTATTATTTGTGCAATAATTGCTTCCGACCTAAGAATAAATGAACTCTCAAATTTGATTTGTTGTTGACAGTGCTTGTAATATGAAGTCCTGTTGGAATAAAAAGATAAAAAAAATTTGATTGAAATTTTCTGGCTGCGTTTTGTTTGAATCTTGATCTATTCAGTCAGCACAGGCAACTGTAGTAGCGAAAGGTACTCTACAGGTTATATACTCGTATGTTTGAATTGATCAAGCCTAAATTCATGTTGATTAGTCTTATTTTACAAAGACATTTTCAAATGAGCCATGCTCTGGCAAAAAGGGGCTTAATGAATCTCCGTAATGCCTGCTACCAAGCAAGACATCGCATAATTAGCAATCCACAAAATCCATTATATCTAACAACCAACTGTACCATAAGGTAGACTGGTCCTTTGACATACAGAAAATTGACCCATAGCGAAAAGTTCCGGCCCAGGTCAGCCTGCGCGGACTGCGCAGGCTGACCTGGGCCAAAACTTTTCGCAGATGCATTAAGCCCCCTTTTCACAGAGCATGGCTGCAAATTTGTATGAGGAGGTACTGAGTTAGAAAAAAGGAGCATGCAAGAAGATTGTGGAAAATGTCAGTAGTAACCTTGTAGCAAAAAGCACAGGGCATTTTAGGTAGTTATTTTACACTTTAGAATATTGGATATTACATTACTGATCCTTAAAAGTAGAAAACAAATGGAGTGCATCAATGAAACTGTAGTAAAGAAACAGAGGGCTGCATGAATTAACTCACTTTTCAAAACTGATGTTTTTTTTTTAAATTTCAATATAGAATTTAAAAACAAAAATATTTATAAGAAAATGACAGGCCTTTTTTCCCATGTCTATCACAAAGGACTCTTCATGTTATTTTGTAGGGTCCTGTATGGCTCAGTGGTAAAGTGTAGGACTCATGACCTGGAGGTTCTGGGTTCTAGACTCACTGAATCAACACCGTTTTTCATGGGAGTGCCCTAGGGCAAGACACTTCAGAGCCCTAGCCTAGTACTGGTTAAACCAAAGAAATACATAAATATGTGAGCTGTCACTGTGATATGACTGAAATAATGTTCAAAGTGGCGTAAAACACCATTCAATCAATCAATCATCTTATTTTGTTCATTTCATGTTTTTTTTCTTTCATGTCACTTTTTGTTACTTCCTCCATTTTTGTTCATTCTATAAACAGAGTTCAAAGTCTGTACAAGTCACATGGTATGATTCAGCTATTGGCTGTTTACTGTGTACAGTGAGAAAAGAATTGTTACCAAATAAACTAATAGAAAGTTGGTTTAGTTTTTCAATAATAACAGAAAAACCCAAGTTGTTGTGCAACTGTGTCAGCTTAGGGCTAGGGGAAAAAAAAAATATTACTCTTTAAATTTTTTTCTTCCATTCTTCCCTTTTCAATCTTGTCATGATGACTTTAGCTAGCTTCATTTCTTTCAGTCAGTTTTCATTTTTTATGCATGACTGCATCATTGCATTTCATTAACCCATTAATAGGTAATTGGAACCAAAAATATTATGTTTCATGTACATCATTACTTTCATTAAATACTCATTTGACCATTTAACTCTTTACCACACAATCCTGAGTTTTAACGACCCTGAGAAAGAAAGCTTTTGAAAACTTTGTGGGAAAAGGAGAAAATGCTGGTAACCAGCATTTTCTCCTTTTCCCACAATGTTTTCTAACCTTACCAAAACAAATTTTGATTTTTGAGTTACATTTATTTTGTCGTCTGCAAATGCTTTCAATTTGGACCAGTCTACAATTTTGTCGTTTGGTAAAGGGTTAACTCTTTATCACATGACAAAACTCTAGACTTGTCCATATTGAAAGCAATTACAGACTACAAATTAGATTAGCGAAAGTGGTAGGATTTAATTTCTGACTGTTGTAAACATTGAGGATAAAAAGAGAAAATACTTATTACCAGCATTTTCTCCTCCACCCGCAATGTTTTCAAAAGTATTCTCCCTCAGAGTTGATGGAAAATGTGATTGTTTATAAAGGTTAAAGTGGGAAGTTTCTTCTTTAACCCTTTACCAGACAACAAAATTTTAGCCTAGTCCAAATTGAAAGCATTTTCAGACGACAATTCTAATGTGGCTCAATTGGTCCATTTTTTCTTTGATATGGTAGAAAACATTGTGGGAAAAGGAGAAATTGCTGGTTACCAGCATTTTCTCCTTTTCCCACAATGTTTTCAAAAGGCTTCTTTCCTAGGGGCGTCAAAGGCGGCATTGTGTGGTAAAGGGTTAATAAAGTGTGCAATGAAAAAAAAAAAAAATATTATTCTTTTTAGGCATATTAGGAATTCTTCAACAAATTTATTTTACACTGATTGTCAAAAAAATTGTTTTGTAAACTGTCAATGATTGCCTCCAGGACAGTAAACCAGTACTATGGCCATGATGTGAGATTGACTGACCACCAGCATCACGGTGTGAGAACTGGTTTGGCTCAAGAACCATCTGCTACATCTTTTTATTATGTCAGAATGCCATTGTTCATAAAAGATTGATCTGAATCAAAAGATACTTGAGCCATGCATTGACAAAAGGGGGCTTAATGCATATACGTAATGCATGACACCAAGCAAGTCATCAAATAATCATGGATCCTTGAAGTCCATTTTGTCTAACAACCGACTGAATCATGAGGTAGACTGTCCTTGGAAATGCAAAAGATTGACCAATAGCTAAAAGTTTCGGCCCGGGTCAGCCTGTGCAGACTACACAGGCTGACCTGGATCAATACTTTCTGCAGATGCATTAAGCCCCTTTTTCACTAGACATGGCTCACTTACATCGGTTGACAAGTCATCAGCAAAAAAGGGTAAGAATGCCTTTCGATTTGAACCATGCTCTGTAAAAAGGGGGCTTTATGCATCTGCGAAAAATGTCAACCCAGGTCAGCCTGTGCAGTTCTCGCAGGCTGACCCAGGTCAACACTTTTCACTATTGGCCATTCTACCTTATGATACAGTTGGTTGTTAGACATAGACATAATGAGTTTTAAGGATCCCTATGTTATGTCTTGGTTGGTATGATGCATCACAGAGATGCATTAACCCTTTCCCAAACAACAAATTTTGGACTGGTCCAAATTGAAAGAGTTAGCAGACGACAATTTTAAATTTGATGAAAGTGGCAGAAAGGTCTCAAAAAGGGTAGAAAACACTGTGGGAAAAGGAGAAATTGCTCGTTACGAGCAATTTCTCCTTTTCCCACAGTGTTTTCAAAAGACTAGTACTGCAGACACGTGAAAACCAGGGCTTGTTTGGGAAAGGGTTAAGCCTCCTTTTGCCAGAGCATGGCTCATATTTGTTCACATAGGCTGTAATTGTACTCGGTATAGAGCATTTTCATCGTATTTACGTGGTGTCAACTTCTACCTTTTTACAGAAAGCTCAGGCAGAACTAGAAGAGCATATAAAGACTGCCGAGTTATTGTCCCTAAAAGGGGACACAAGGGGACAAAAGGAACAGATCATGAATGAACTCATTAAGGTTCATCAGAGGTTCCAAGCCCGAATCCATGAGTACCAGATACTCTTGAAAATGACCATACAGTTCTTTAAGAACTTAGATCAGGTGAGTTTATTGAATTCTTTACCAGACAACAAAATTTTGGATTTGTGTATTTGAAAGCACTTGGAGACAGCGAATTTAATGTGAACCAAATGATGCTATCTGTTTATCAAACGATAGAAAACATAGTGAGAAAAGAAGAAAATGCTGGTTACCAGCATTTTGTCCTTTTCTTACAATATATTCAAAAGCCTTTATAGTGTAGGATTTTTAAAACTTGGGATTGTTTGGACAAGAGTTAACTTTTTGCCATTGAGTGTACGTAATTAACTTGTACAGGCATTTTGATCAGCATCATCCCTCACCCAGCCCCCAAATACATGTAAGAGTATGTATGAACATTTATTATTGTATTTTTTATGCTGAAATTTTGTGATCGAGTTTAGTTGATGGCATGATCATCAAAAATCCATTCAAAGTATCAAAATTTTAATTGAGTCTCTGTCATTGAATTTTTAACCACAGATATTTCTATTATGAAATAACTGAACCTTTAAAGCACCGAATAAATCCCACAGATATATCCTGTCTACAAATAAAAGCTAAATAATTGCAATTTAATGGTTGCTTCTATCTATTGTCTTTTTGTTAAGCGGACAGTGTAGATCAAAGATCAGACTGCACACTATGTGCAGTCTGATTTTGATCTACACTGCCCGCAAAAGCAACTATAGTTGTGAAAGGCTCTTTAACTCTTTACCACAAGTCAAAATTTTAGACTGGTCCAAATTCAAAGCATTTGCAGATGACAAATTAAATGTGGCCCAAATGACTGGATTTGTTTCTTCTTCAGGGTCGTTAAAATCAGGATTGTGTGGTAAAGGGTTAAGGGCTAATGAAATATCTAAATCCTTTCTTCAGTTGGACAAACTGATTGATAGAACAGAGAAAGAATTCCTCCAATCCGAATTGCCGGATGATCTCAGTCGAGCAGAAACCATGCTGGAGGAACACAAGAAAAAGAAACAAGAAATTAGCCATCTTATTAATTACACAGCTGACGAAGGAGAGAAAATAGTTGTCAGAGTTAGGCAAACTGTAAGTTATTTATATGTATAGTTAGGTAAAAGAACAGTATTTCAAACAGGCAGATTGTAAGATATTAGCAAACAAAAACTGTTGTATGAGTGTACAGTTAGGCCAAATGTATTATGTTTTTATACTTTAACAACAATATTGTGTCACTTGTATAATTATGGACAAACAATCCAAACAACAATACATAGTGGGTATTATTAATTTCGGAATCATTGTAAATGTGTATTTTCGAATGTAGTTTATCGTTTAAGATTTATTTAAGTTTTATTTTGTATATATCTACCCCAGGACTATTTTGTTTAAGCCTAATGAAGTGACACACAATGACCACTAAACTATACCTGCCAACCAGATTTTCAGATATTGATAAACATACTTCCATTATGTCATAAGAAAGTCTGTAAACAGACAGTTACAGAATATGACAGACTCTTCTTTACTACAAAGTTAGTCAACTAAATTTTTTTTGCATATACTGCATTATCCAGACATCTGTCTGACATAAACCATTTATCAGTTGTTCAGCAAATTTACAAAGATCATTTCAATGAATTTACGAAGTTAAATTTAGAGAGATGGTTTTTGATCAATTTTTCAGTCAACCATGTGGGTATCCGCTTTTACCCATTATTTAGCTATCACAATTTTGTTTCTTCAGCAGATATTGTAGATCAAGGTCAGACTGTATGTATATGCTGTCTGATTCCTGATTTACATTATCATCTGTATTGGGATATTCTGGTCTAAAGTTTCTTTGACAATGTGAAAATTAGCTACATTTTCTTGTCATATTTTTTTTTTTTATAAGATTGGATTTTTTGCTTTTGGCAAAAAAATACTTGTATGTTCATATTGAACAGAATTATAAGAATGTATTTTGTTTAAACAGGACGCAGAAGCAGCTGCTAAAGACGATGTACAAAAAGTGATGCTAGCAGCTGACGAGTATAAACGTCGCTGGAATACTACATGGGAGGAACAAGAACGCCGACTGAGACAAAATTTACAAATCTGTCAGTTCAACTTTGACCTTAGACAGGTTAGTATTTTCAAAAGTATTTGATGTTGTTACCACACAATCCCAACTTTTAACGACCCCCTGGAAAAAGCCATTAGAAAACAATGAGGGAAAAGGAGAAAAGCTGGTAACCAGCATTTTCTCCTTTTCCCACAATGTTTTCTATCCTATCAGAGAGCTTAAACTCATTTCTACCAATTCTGAATTTGTAGTCTCCTGCTGTTTTGAATTTGAAAGACTCTAAAATTTGTTGTTTGGGAAGGGGTTAAGAAGAAGAGAGAGTAAATCAGATTTCCAAAGGACAGGCCCATTTACTCACTTTCAGCTCAGCTGTTTTCAAAGAAAACATTGAGGTATTGTGATAGCTTGTTGTGATACACAAACTCTGACATTGTCTCATATCTCTGTCAGTAGTGCAGACATTTACTTCAAACTTGTGCTTTTTCCTTTAATTTAAAAGGGTAACCCGTACAGAGCTCAAGATAGAGGGACTAATTTTGATTTCAAAATTGAAAATATTGATCACTTTCCACTAAATCCAGTGTTATGGGTACTCATTAGAATCGTCTCATCGAGACGATTCTAATGAGTACCCACAACATAGGGTTTGGAAGAGAAATAATAGATTTAGAATGCTGTCTTTCCATTTTATCTGGAGGCCTGCCCGTGCCAGATGTGCAGGTAACCCCATAAAATATTTTTGACAGAGTTACGTCCCTGTTTTTACTTGGATTTGTAGTTGAAAAAGCACCTCTAGCAGAGCGTTGGCACTCACTTCTGGTGCTCTTGTTTCATGTAACGTTTTTGGCATCAGATGCGGGGGAGGGGAAACCTTCACATATTCCATTATTATGAAAACAAATCTATTAAACCATTATTTTACTGTGAAAATATTTTTCCCGCATTTGAAAAGTCATACCTTTCTGCTTGTGATGTCAGATTGATACAGTAAGCACATGCTGTTGCTCTTTGCATAATACCCTTTAATTTGTCACCACAATCCTGAGTTTTAACTATCCTAAGGAAGAAAGCTTTTAAAAACATTGTGGGAAAAGGAGAAAATGCTGGTAACCAGCATTTTCTCCTTTTTCCACAATATTTTCTACACCTCTGAAGAGAAAATTTGGTTTTTGAGTCATATGTATTTTGTCGTCTGCAAATGTTTTGAATTGGGACAAGTCTACATTTTCGTTGTGTGGTAAAGAGTTAAAATGAAGATTTTAGTCTTTCTGCTAAAATTTGTTTCATTCATTTTTCGTTTTAGATTCATTCAGAGATTGATGAACTACACCATCATTTACAAGCCCGACGTGGTAGCTATGGTAACTCATTACCAGCTGCCAAGATGACATCACAAGCATTTAAACAGTTTGAAATGACTGTAGAGGTAGGTTTGAATCTTCTCTGTTATATTTAAGTTTTTACCACACAGTCACAAGTTTTAAAGACCCTGAAGAAGGTTTTCGAAAACGTGGGAAAGGAGAAAAAGGTGGTAACCAGCATTTTCTCCTTTTCCTACAATGTTTTCCACCCTTTCCATGACAAAGTTTTGAGGCACATTTATTTTATCGTGTGCAAGTCTAAGATTTTTTCCTTCAGTAAAGAGTTAAGTCGTCCCCAAATAACAACACTTTTAGATAAATCCAAACCGAAGGCATTTGCAGAAGACAAATCAAATGCTGCACCAAAGATTGTTTTTGTCCCTGAAAGGGTAGAATGCACTGTGGGAAAAGGAGAAAATGCTGGTTACCAGCATTTTCTCCTTTTCCCACAATGTTTTCAAAAGGCTTCTTCCTCAAGATCATTAAAACACAGGGTTGTTTGGTTAAGGGTAAAAATTAAGATAATGCTATGATATGAAATGCATATAGGTCTGTAAACAGTTTAACCCTTTACCACACAATCCCAACTTTTAACGACCCTGTAAAAGAAGCCTTTTGAAAACATTGAGGGAAAAGGAGAAAATGCTGATACCAGCAGTTTCTCCTTTTCCACAGTGTTTTCTACCCTTTCCCAATTAAATTTCACTTTCTGATTCACATATATTTTGTCGTCTGCAAATGCTTTCAATTTGGACGAGTCTGAAATTTTGTCGTTTGGTAAAGAGTTAATGCTTTCATTCATCTGTTTTTTTAGGTGATTGAGAAGAAGATTCAAAACTTCACCAGCACGGCGGAGTTGATGGTACAGGATGAACATTACGATTCTGTCCACATTCGCCGTGAAATTGACATGCTCAATACCAAATGGACGACATTCCACACAAGCGTGCGCGATTATCGTGACATGCTGAACATATCAATTGAATACTATAGAATGATTGAAGAGGTAAGTTTTGTTTCTTTCAAAGAAAAAACCCTTCCAGTATAGACCACCTTTAGTACAGTACTTTTGAATACTGACTGTTGTGGTTGTCTGTATTTCGTACAGGACTTGAGAACAGGAGGTCATTGGTTCTATCCCCAGCTTGGCCAATTTCTTTCTGAAGATTGATGATAGTCATCATGACAGGATTCATTCCTCTCTCACGGCTGACCATTGTCTTGACAATGGTTATGTGGGAAAGCAGCCAGTGGCTTGGAAAGAATATTGTACGGAGTACTGGTAAAAGAAACCCCAGGATAGCATGGATAGGTGCACTGGCCACCGTGATATAACTGAAATAATGTTGAAAACAGCGTTAAACACCATACAATCAATCAATCAATGCCTCTATTTCACCTTCTTCTGAGGAAATTAAAATAAGCAAGATTAGTTTAACTTTTTAGCACTTGACAAAATTTTGGACCTGTCCAAATCCAAAGCATTTGCAGACAACATAGAAAATTTAGCTCAAATTTTTGAATTATTTTTTTAACCCTTTACCAAACCACAAAATTTTAGACTGGTCCAAATTGAAAGCATTTGCAGATGACAAATTGAAGGTAGCCCAAATGATGAAATTTGTCGTTGATAGATTAGAAAACATTGTGGGAAAAGGAAAAAATGCTGGTTACCAGCATTTTCTCCTTTTCCCACAATGTTTTCAAAAGGCCTCTTTCTCAGGGTCGTTAAAAGTTGGAATTGTGTGGTAAAGGGTTAAAAAGGGAAAGAAAAAGTGGGAAAAGGAGAAATTGTTGGTTACCAGCATTCGGTCCTTTTCCCACAATGTTTTCAAAGCCTTGAAACTCAGGACTGTGTGGTATAAGGTAAACATTCAAATTTTTTTTTGACAGTTTAGGCAATGTTGTTTTGTAATTGCTTAACCCTTTCCCAAACGACAAATTTTGGACTGGTCCAAATTGAAAGAGTTTGCAGACGACAATTTTAAATTTGATGAAAATGGCAGAAAGTTATCAAAAAGGGTAGAAAACACTGTGGGAAAAGGAGAAATTGCTCGTTACGAGCAATTTCTCCTTTTCCCACAATGTTTTCAAAAGACTTGTACGGCAGACACGTGAAAACCAGGGCTTGTTTGGGAAAGGGTTTAACTGTTGTTATAATTTCTGTCAAGTAGTGCATTACATCAATTAGCCTAACGGTAATTATATCCAATAGTGCAGGGAGTTGTGTTGTAAATCCTAAAGTCACTATAGAACCTCCTTACTTTTTGTTGTTCTATAGACTGAAACCTGGATGACAGAAGGAAATAACCTACTGGTAAGCCTTGGACAGAGAGCTAACAAAGTTCAAAGTCCTCAGGAAGCAGCAGAACTGATACAAGAAGTGAACAGATATATTGAAGATGGAAAACCAGTTCAAGATGAGAGACTTAAAAAGATATCCGAACTAGCTGTACAGTTATACGGTACGTGTTGGATACGAACCATGCTCTGTGAAAAGGAGGCCTCATGATACAGCTGAAATAATGATGAAATGGACTTTAACTCTTTACCAAGCGACAGAATTTTTGACTAGTCCAAATTGAAAGCATTTGCAGACGACATAATAAATGTGACTGAAAAATTGAAATTTGTTTTGGGAGGGGTAGAAGACATTGTTGGAAAAGAAGAAAATGCTGGTTACAAGCATTTTCTCCTTTTCCAACAATGTTTTCAAAAGGCTTCTTTCTTAGGGTCGTTGAAAGTCGGGATTATGTGGTAAAGATTAAATATTTATGGTTAAGATGAAACAAGCAAAAAATAATGTGGCCTCTTTACTACTTGCCTCCTGAAATAAGATCATGAGTTAATCTCGTAATATCCTGGTTGAATAGTTATGCTTACTATGCCCATTCCAAATAAGTAAGCAGGTTGCAAATTGCCTTTGATTTGGTAATTTTGTTGTATAAAATAACTGAAAGCATACTGGCTTACCAAGTGATTTTGACAAATGACCCTCCATACATATATATTCTGTAGAAAACCCTGCATAAGCCCTTTTCAAAATGCCCACATTTTAGACTTTCTCAGATTGAGAGCTTTTGCAGATGACAAAAAAATTGTCACTGAAAAACAGAGATTCATCTTTTGGATGCACAGAAAACATTGTGGGATAAGGAGAAAATGCTGGTTACCAGCATTTTCTCCTTTTCCCTCAATGGTTTCAAAGGCTTTCGTTCTCACGGTTGTTAAAACTCGGAATTGTGTTGTACAGGGTTGAGAATCGACATAAAACACAAATCCTCAACAATTATTTTCATTTTCCTGACACAGGTGACGAAGGACCAAGCAGAGTACACAATTTACATGTACAATATCAAGACTTGATGCAGAACTTCCAACAGGCCGACAATGAAGTCTCAAGACTCAAACACAATCTGGTAGGTTACCCAGAGTAATTTTTTTAGTTCATTTTTCTAATTCTTCTTTTTAATCTTGAAAACAAAAGAAACTTAATATATCTGGCGGCAAAAAATTAAACATAAATAGAACAAAACTTTGCAAAAACTGCCTTTTCCTTCTTTCCCGTATATATCCATGGAACAAATGTACAACAGATAATTTAAAAAAAAGCATTCTAAAACACTTATGACCAGTGTAACTTAAAGTTTTGTACATAAATACATGTAAAAAAAATTGTGGCAAAAGGAGAAGTGATTTGATAGAATGAATTGCCTTC
This sequence comes from Tridacna gigas, assembly GCA_945859785.2. Taxonomy (NCBI): domain Eukaryota; kingdom Metazoa; phylum Mollusca; class Bivalvia; order Cardiida; family Cardiidae; genus Tridacna; species Tridacna gigas. The sequence goes on from OX244044.2 coordinate 35,059,280, forward strand.
AGTGAAAAAGTGACTTCTTTTATATGGGCCATGATCTGGCAAAAAGGGGCTTAATGCATCTCCATGATCCATGATGCCAAGCAATCCATCACATAATTATGGATCTATAAAATCCATTTTGTCTAACAACTGATTCAGTCATGAGGTAGACTGGTCCTTGGACATGCAGGAAATTTACTGAAAGCAAAAAGTTTCGGCCCATATCAGCCTGCACGGACTGTATAGGCTGACCTGGGTCGATACTTTTTGCAGAAGCATTAAGCCCCTTTTCACAGAGCACAACTCACATGTAATTAACTCTTACCATGGTAAGGTTAATCTAAAGTGTGTTGTGGATAAGACAGCAGATAACACACATCTTATTATTTATCTTCACTATTTGATTTTTGGGGAGACATTCTAGAAAAAAGAGCCTTGGAATTCCAACTAGAGGGTGCCAAGCCCCCATAGCTCAGTCGGTAGTGTGCAGGACTTGAGAACAGGGGGTCGCTGGTTCGATCCCAGACTCTGTCAATTTCTTTCCGAGGACTGATGATAGTCATTGCGACAGGATTCATTCCTCTCTCACCGCTGACCATTGTTTTGACGATGGTTTTGTGGGAGAGCAGCCAGTGGCTTGGAGAGAATATTGTGCGGAGTACTGGTAAAAGAAACTCCAGGAAAGCATGGATATGTGCACTGACCGCTGTGATATAACTGAAATAGTGTTGAAAACGGCGTTAAACACCATACAACCAATCAATCAATCAACCAACTAGAGGGTTTTTTTTTGACTGACAGAAAATAGTTTTCATTTACTAAGCAGTCTAGAAGTTACTTTGTACCAGTATTTAAAGTATTTAGACTCACTCATATTGAGAATATTTACAAAGAACAAGTTAAAATGTGGGTTAGCCCTATACCAAACAATCCTGGGCTTTCATGACCCTGAGAAAGAAGCCTTTTGGAAACATTGTGAGAAAAGGAGAAAATGCTGGTAACCAGCATTCTCTCCTTTTCTCAAAATGTTTTCTACCTTTTTAGGGACAAATTCCACAACTTGAGCCAAAGATAACATGTTGTCTGCAAAAGCTTTCAATTTCAACATGTCTAAAATTTTGTCGTTTGGTAAAGAGTTAAATGATGAGATTTTTCTTTCAAAGGGTAGAGAAAATCTGGAGAAAAAGAAAAAATGCTGGTTACCTGCATGTTCTTCTTTTCCAAATTCCTTTTCAAAACCATTTTTTCCAAAGTGTCGTAAATCATGTGATAATTTGGTGAAAAGATAAAGATGCATGTTGAAAATGATTATAAATTTTCAGGAACAGCCAACCCCAGTTGTCGATGAGTTTGTTCCAATGGAAGTTATGGTTACAGCTCAGGCTCCATCCAAACCACCTCGTATCACACAGCACCTGAAAAATGCTGAAGTTATGGAGGGAACAAAGTGAGTTATTGAACAAAACATAATTTACTTTTGCATTTTGACTTTTGTTGTTCATCCTGAAACAGATTTTGCTGCAGAAGACTTAGAAAATATCCTTGTAAAATACAGATCTCTAACTAAATTTGGAAACAACATCGGTAGATTGTGGTCCAAGAATTTTGAAAAGATTTTTGAAGTTGCTTGAGTTCAGCGCCCATGCATGGTTGCAAAAGTCAAATGCGGCCTTTGCAGGTCATGTACAACTTGTACCATAAGGAATAAATTCCTGAAACTGTCCATACAGTACACCAGTTGATTTTAGGCATTTTCCATTTTAAATACTCTCGCAAAAGGACATGGATTGAAAATCTCTCAAATATGGTTGCACACTTTATCTCCCAATATTACAGTATAGATTCAGTATGCATATATGAGAAGCATGATACCACCAGTTTGTAACATACAGGGCTTGTAATTCAGGGGTCATGACTTTGTGTCCTGGCTCAACCAAGAGCTTTTTTTAACCCTTTACCAAACAACAAAATCTTAGACCAGTCTAAATAGAAAGCATTTGCAGAAAACAAAATAAATGTGACTGAAAAATTGAAATTTGTCTTGGGAAGGATAGAAAAACTTGTGGGAAAAGGAGAAAATGCTGGTTACATTTTCTCCTTTTCCCACAATGTTTTCAAAAGGCTTCTTTCTCAGGGTCGTTAAAAGTCAGGATTGTGTGGTAAAGGGTTAAGGGTTGATGATACTCGTTGAGACAGGATCGATTCCTCTTTCACTGCTGAATGTTGTTTGGACGGTGTTGATGTGGGAAAGCAGCCAGTGGTTTAAAAGAGTCTTGTGCAGAGTACTGGTTAACCCTTTACCAACCAAATACAAATTTTTCAAGACCCTGAACAAGATGGCTTTTGAAAACATTGAGAAAGGATAAAATGCTGATAACCAGCATTTTCTCCTTTTCCCACAATGTTTTCAAGGCTTTCCAGGACAAATTACACCATGTCAGCAAAAGTTGATTTTTCATCTGCATGTGCTTTTGATTTTGACAAGGCCAAAATTTTGTCTTGTGGTAAAGCATTAAAGTAACTCTGTAAAGGCTTGAGTAGGTCCACTGGCCTCGGTAAAGTTATTGAAATAATATCCAAAAAGGTGTTATCCTTTTACCACACAATCTCAAGTTTTAATGACCCATAGGAAAAAAAACTTTTGAAAACCTTATGGGAAAAGGAGAAAATGCTGGTAACCAGCATTTTCTCCATTTTTCCACATTGTTTTCTACCTTATTAGAGAACTTCAGCTCATTTGTATCAATTTCAGAATTGTTGTATGCAAATGCTTTAATTTAGAGGAGCCTAATATTTGTTGTTTGGGAAAGGAAAGGGTTAACCTTTTACCAGGCAACAAAATTTCAGCCTTGTCCAAATTGAAAGCATTTACAGACAACAATTTCACTGTGTGTCAGATGGTGCATTTTTTCTTCGATGGGGTAGAAAACATTGTGGGAAAAGGAGAAAATGCTGGTTAGCAGCATTTTTCTCCTTTTCCGACAATGCTTTCAAAAGGCTTCTTTCCCAGGGGGGTTAAAAGGCAGCATTGTGTGGTAAAGGGTTAAACACCAAATAAACAAATATTCTTGTTTAATTTTTGCAGGGTCATCTTTGAAGCCCAAATTGAATCTGACACACCCTATGAGGCCAAATGGTACAAGGACAATCTGCCCTTGAACAGCCCAGACTATGAGACGAGACTGGAAAATCACACCGCTTCATTGATGATTGAAGAAACTTTCTCCGAGGACACGGCTAGATACACACTACGTGTTCAGAATGATGCTGGGGGGGCGGAGTCATCAGCCTATCTACATGTGAAAGGTGGGACATTCTTGAATGTTGAAATCTCCTTAGTCATTTTTTTCCTAAAGTCAGACTTTTTTATTTGTAGATAATTGCATAGGTAGGTTCTTATTAAAACTGACACTGTAGACTGACTTTTCGGTTTCGACTCTATCTTTAAAATAATCTTTAACATCATTTCAGTATTTCCATAGCCAATACATAGCCAATTATGTAGCTAATGTTTCAGCTACCGCATTTTGGAATGGGGAAAAAAGTTTTGGCAACTTTTGTTCTAGTTGTATATATGAGCCATACTCCTTGAAAAGGGGGCTTGATGTACCTGCGAAAATTATCAATCCAGGTCAGTCCGCGCAGGCTGATCTGAGCCGAAACTTTTCGCTATTGGTCAGTTTTCTGTATGTCCAAGGACCAGTTTGCCTCATTACTCAATTGGCTGTTAAGAAAAAAAAAGTGGCTATTATGGATCCATAATTATTGTGATGGCTGGATTGGAATCATGGATCACTGCGATACATTAAGCCCACTTTTGCCAGAATATGGCTCATTTATATTTTTCTGCCAGTAAATGGAACTTTGACAGATTCCACTGTAACACATAATCAAACTCATGTCCATACTTTGGAATGATATGAATTAAGTATGTCTGCATTTTGACTCGCTGCTTGTTTACTTTTGGCTGCTACTGGGCCATAAAACACTACTTAAAGTTTTTGATTCTATTCCCACAAGCTGGGTTTACCCCTGGAAGCACCTACACCTTTGCTTAACTCTTTACCACACAAAAAAATTTTAGACTAGTCCAAATTGAAAGGATTTGCAGACGACAAATTAAATGTGACTTTAAGAATTGAAATTTGCTATGGGATGGGTAGAAAACATTGTGGGAAAAGGAGAAAATGCTGGTTACCAGCATTTTCTCTTTTTCCTACAGTGTTTTCAAAAGCTTTCTTCCTTAGGGTAGTTAAAAGTCGGGATTGTGTGGTAAAGGGTTAACTCTACCAAACAACAAATATGTACACTGGTCCAAATTGAAAACATTTGCAGACGACAATTGAAAGATGAATCAAATGATGTAAATTGTCTCTGATAGGGTAGAAAACATTGTGGGAAAAGGAGAAAATGCTGGTTACCAGCATTTTCTCTTTTTCCTACAGTGTTTTCAAAAGCTTTCTTCCTTAGGGTAGTTAAAAGTCGGGATTGTGTGGTAAAGGGTTAACTCTACCAAACAACAAATATGTACACTGGTCCAAATTGAAAACATTTGCAGACGACAATTGAAAGATGAATCAAATGATGTAAATTGTCTCTGATAGGGTAGAAAACATTGTGGGAAAAGGAGAAAATGCTGGGTATCAGCATTTTCTCCTTTTCCCACAATGTTTTCAAAAGGCTTCTTTCACAGGGTTGTTAAAACTCGGGATTGTGTGGTAAAGAGTTAAGCACTGGTTTGGTTTCAGAGAACTTATTTTTTCCATGGTTATTGTAATATAGATAGAAAATACAATACTAAACAAAAAAGATCCACAACTTTGCAATCTTATTTGTCACTGATTGCTTTTGAAATGATAAAAACTGATGCAGAAGAACAAGAACGATATGAGCAACCAAACAGGATCAGAATTGATGGTTAAAAAAAAAAAAAAACATTAAGTCATAAATGCTTTATGATTTTTGTCTCTAATATTAGGTGTTATATTTGTTGATCTGTTAACTTTCTTTGTTGGTGAAAGAAATAAGTTCTTGTTCATGATAATTGGAAAAATATAGAAACATGCCTGAAAATCATGAAGGTCTTTTTTTAATGGTTGTTTTGATGATGGAAAAAATTATTATAGGAACAAGAAGAAGGAAATGGTTGTGTTTACTTCAAGAATAGAATATTCTCTTTCAGAAACTCATCAGCAAATCATACCCCCAGATTTCACAAGAAATCTGAAATCAGTTGATGTGCTAGAGGGTAGCCCATACGCTCTTGAGTGTCATGTAATGGGTATACCCTCACCCACCATCAGTTGGTACAAGGATGAAATAAACATTGACAACTCTCCGGAGTACGTCATCACAAAAATTAATGGAACTTGCTGTCTTAAGATTAAGAGAGTCAACAATGAGCACAGTGCTCGATATACATGCCGTGCCAACAACCCTGGTGGCGAGGCCGCATCTTCTGCTCGACTCACTGTTTTCCGTAAGATACTTTCTTGTCATGTTTAGGCATGGCTTTGTGAAATTCCAATGATTTTGATCTGAGTTAGCATGACCCCACCCTTGAAATTGTTACAAGCATGGCTTCAGTGAAAATCTCCCTTGTCAAGTGTGCATGTATCTGGTATCCATTGCGTCTAGTGTTTAAAAGCAACCAAGAAAGATAAAAACACTAGAGTGTAAAAGTAGAGTCTCCTCCCACTAAATGAAAAGTAGGCGTGGCAAAGATGTAAAGCTCCACCTAGTTTATACCATCTGTGTTTGTTGTTTCACCTTTTTGGATTGTTAATTGTTGTTACACTCTCCTTTTCGTTTGGAGTGAATGGAATTCTTCCACTGGAATACATTTGAAAATTTGAACAAAATAGATATAAGAATAAAGTTAGAGACTCAGAGAAAAACATTTAATTTTTCTTTGTGAGAAATTGCTTATTTTGACCAATTTTCTCAATTGGACTTCATTTTTTCCAATTGCTTTCTGTAGGGCATTCCCAAAATTAGTTTTCATATGTGAGGACTAAAGTTATTTAACTGTGAAACAGCTCTAACTACATTTTCATGCTCTCCATCTATTCTGTTATTTTGCATACCTGATATGTTTGTTTCATGTCTTGCCTTCCCTCAAGCTTTTCTCCAATAAAATATTGTCACAGATTTTTTAAATATCCTTTCTTTACCAGATTTAAAATTTTAGACTTCCTCATACTGAAAGCATTTGCAGGTGACTAATAAAACGTGGCTTCTTCAATGGGATATGTCTATGAATGGATAGAAAACATTTTGAGGAAAGGAGAAAATGCTGGTTACAGGCATTTTCTTGTTTTCTTATAATTTTTCAAATCGTCTACTTTCTCTGGGTCATAATAAAATATGGGGTTGTTTCATAGTGAGTTGGCTTTCTCTTCTGAAAGAAGTTTGTGGCAAAATACCATATAAAATACGGATAAACAACACAAATAAGGTACAATACATGAACACATTGGAAAACATTGTGCTAAAATTGCTTGTTGTTAGCAAATCTATTAGTATCTGACAGCGATTGGTAGATGACTTATTGTTTGTGGTATTTTTCAAGGCATTAAAACACGGAATGACAGCGGTGAACCTTGCAAGTATTTTTAGTTCACACGTAGAGCTAGAATTTTGTTTTAGTTTTGTTTGCCTCTTATTTTTTCTTTTTGAATCTTTACCAGACTGTGCAACATAAAACTCATTCATGTTGAAAGCAATTTGCAGATGACAAACTAAATGTACATGTAGTTCAAAATTAATGATAAAAATTACCTTTGACAGTATAGAAAACATTGTTGGAAAGGACAAAATTCTGGTTGCCAGCATTTTCTCCTTTTCCCAAAATGTTTTCAAAAGCTGCGTTACCTGGGGTCCTAAAAACACAGAATTGTTTGGTAGAGGATAAAACACCTTTTTGCCGTCCATACTGGAGATTTCAGCTTCTTTTTGAAACTTCTATTTTGTAAAGGGCCACTTGCATGACTTTCTGCATTTATTATTAGCTTGATTGTTTTTAAGAAAACATTGAGATACATGTATTGTCATAGCCCTGCTGTTGTCTGTATTGTTGTGCCATAAGTTTGACATTTTCTCATATCTCTGTCATAATTGAAAATGTATACTTCACACTAAGGCTAGATGTTAACCATTTACCACACAATCCCGACTTTTCACGACCTTGAAAAATAAGCCTTTTGAAAACATTGCGGGAAAAGGAGAAAATGCTGGTAACCAGCATTTTCCCCTTTTCCCACAATGTTTTCTCTCCTTTTTCCAAATGAAATTTTAATTTTTGAATCACATTTATTTTGTCGTCTGCCAGTGCTTTCAATTTGGACCAATGTGAAATTTGTCATTCGGTAAAGAGTTAACTAACGAAAGGGGAACCCATACCAAAAGGGCAGGTATCCCTAAAAATACTTTTTTGACACAGTTATGGCCCTTTTCAACTTGAAATTTTTGTTGAAAAAGCACTTCAGTTGGCACCTGAATGCTGTGTTTTTCTTGTCATATTTTCTATGTATTCAATTTCATTGTATTGCATAGGATTCACAGTGTGTGTGACATCCTTGTTATAAAGTTACCCTCCTCCTCCCCCACCCCCTGCCAGCCTGGGTAGCTCAGTGGTTAGCGTATTTGACTCTTGACCTGGTGGTTGTGAGTTTGATACCCAGTTGAGGCAAACTTTCTTTCCGACGATTTTTCGCCTCTCACCTCAGATGCATGTGAGAAAAGTAGTCAGTGGCTTTGGAAAGAAAGTTGTGTCAGTACTGGTGTGAGAAAGTTGGGAAATACAGGGGAGCGTCACTGGCCGCCATGATATGACCTTAGCTGTTAAAATGGCATTAAACTCCAGTACAGACCAAACCAAACCAATCTCTCCCCCCCCCCCCCCCCCTTCATTTGAATAAATGTGCTGCAGACAACTCTGAAAATGGATACATGAGAGATGATTGATTGATTGATTGATTGTATGGTGTTTAACGCCGTTTTCAACATTATTTCAGTTACATCACAGTGGCCAGTGCACCTCTCCATGCTTTCCTGGAGTTTCTTCTACCAGTACTCTGCACAATATTCTTTCCAAGCCACTTGCTGCTTTCCCACATAACCATTGTCGAAACAATGGTCAGCGGTGAGAGAGGAATGAATCCTGTCGCGATGACTATCATCAATCCTCGGAAAGAAATTGGCCGAACCGTGGATCGAACTAGGGACCTCCTGTTCTCAAGTCCTATACACTACCGACTGAGCTACGGGGGCTTGGCACATGAGAGATGAACATGATTAGCAATTGAATACATGATTAAAAAAAAAGAAAACCTTGTGGCAAACAGGAGATTGCATAAATGAGCTAATTCACCTTTTCCCACAAATTTTTGAGAAAAGTTTCAGCTTCAAAACTTAAATATCATCTGCAGGAGGTAATGGGGTAACTCTACTGTATGACAAAATATTAGACTGTCTTGAAAGTATTTGCAAACCACAAATAAATTTAAGGCTTAACTCTTTACCAAACGACAAAATCTTTGGATTTTCCAAATTGAAAGCATATGCAGACGACAATATTGCTGAAATAACAGGACTTCTCTGAATTGATAGAAAACATTGTGGGAAAAGAAGAAAATGCTGGTTATCAGCATTTTCTCCTTTTCTTACAATGTTTTCAAAAGGCTTTTTCTATGGTGTCATCAAAACCCGGAATGGTTTGGTAAAGGGTTAAATGATCTGAGACACTCATAACAAATAGAAAACATCATTAGAAAAAGAGAAAAAATGCTCAGCCAATGACATAGCTTGACTCAGAATTTAGAATTAGAGAAAGGTTTAGAATTTTGGATGACTATGTACCTAGAGATACACCATGTTATATCTTTTTTTGTTTCATGCTTTTTGGTAGTTTATCAAGAAATAATGGTGGATTATGATTTGATGTTTCATGGTTATGACCAGTGAAAATACCACTTTTATATTTTCTAACTCTTCAATTAAAGGAAGAAACAGTGGTTTCCGCATGCTTGTTACCTAGGTAATCAGTGTGTGCCATCAGATGGAGGGAAATATGATGTAATTTATGGCTATATTTCTCGATCTTAACATAATTGTATTTCGTTGTTATGTGAGGGGGGTATGCCATGGGGAATTACCAAGAACAACTATACAGGATTTTGACGTTCCAACAAAATAGGGGTTAGAAGCATGAAATAAATAGAATATTAGTTTTTTGGGTGAAAGATCGAAATTTATTTCATCGAGTGAACATCATCTGTAATATTTTCGCAAGTGGCGCGCAGCCACTCATGAAAATATTACCGATGATGTTCACTCGATGAAATAAATTTCGATCTTTCACCGAAAAAAACAAATTTCCTCTTTATCCATTCTATACTTGCCAGTGCATTATCTGAAGATTTGTCATCTTTGAGTCCTGTAGTAAATAGGCATTCTTTTATTACGAAGCTTTCTAGTTTGCAATATGCCAGTCTACACCAGTTGCAGATTAATGATTTAGAGCTAGACAGCTTGTTCTAAGATTTAGGTATTGAATAATTCTGATTAATGACCAAGAAAGGTGAATGAAAAAGTATTTTCTGAAAAAGAGATCAAAGTAGTTTTTTTTTTTTTTATTTAGAACTATTTTCGGTTATTACAATATTTTTCAATTGACATAATTTTATTAATTTTGTATCCAAAATTTTGAACTACATAGTAACTTTTTTGGACAGTGTAGATAAAGGTCAAACAGCACAATTTAATCAGTGTTAAGGTCTGTTCTGTCTAATGTTTTGCAATAAATTCTGTCAAAAACAGCCTTTGAATAGAAGGGTCTTTGCTCTTCCTGTGAAAACAGTTTCATTTTTTTGACTCTTTACCAAACAGCAGAATTTTAGATTCGGCCAAATTAAAAGTATTTGCAGACAACAAATTCATTGTAGCTTAAGAAATTATTTTTGTCTTTGAAATTGTAGAAAACCCAGAAAAGAAAAGAAATGTTGGTGGCCAGCATTTTCTCCATTTTCCCTAAGATTTTCAAAAGTCCTCTTTCTCAGGGTCTTCAAAACATTGGATTGTGTGGTAAAGGGCTAACACTGAAAATACAGACTGGTGTTGTTGAATAATATTTTTTGGACTGTTCAGGAAAGAAACCTAGAAGATAAAATAAAAGTTTATGTATGTAAATATGTAAAACTTTTAGTGATTCTCTATTTAATACTGGATTCCTTCATTTGTGAAACTATGTTTTTATCATATTTTTTTAAACTGTTTGCTTTTTCAGCACAGAAACATTATTGTTAGAATTTTTTTTTTCTAAAAGCAAAAAAAGCTACTTACAGAGATGGGTTTACACTCTCTGATCAAAGATGGCTCCTCTAAAGATACGTAACTAACAATATTTCTTTGTAATACCTATCTGGAGCATTAAAGTTCTCAGTCAGAATTACAACACTAACTGGAATAGAAATGATGAAATGACATTTCATATTTCATTGCGTTCTGTACTGACAAAAATCAGTAATTTGTATACTTTGATTCTTTAGCTGCACAAACACCAGTCATCCAACAAGAACTACGAGATGTCACTGCTGCAGAGGGTAAACCAATCAGATTGGAGATTGTGTTCTCAGCCAGTCCCGCCCCTCAGGTCACATGGTACAGAGGTGTTGAAAAAATTGCTCCATCTGAACTCTTCAAGGTGAGTTAACTCTTTACCACATGACAAAATTTTAGACTGGTCCAAATTGAAAACATTTGCAGACGACAAAATAAATGTGACTGAAAAAATGAACTTTGTTTTGGGAAGGGTAGAAAACATTGTGGGAAAAGGAGGAAATGCTGGTGTCCAGCATTTCCTCCTTTTCCCACAATGTTTTCAAAAGGCTTCTTTCACAGGGTCGTTAAAAGTCAGGATTGTGTGGTAAAGGGTTAAAAAAAGTTTTTCTGGTCTTTTTTGAGTCGTTTGGGCCTTTCCCAAAGGACAAATTTTTACACCCTTCCAGATTGAAAGTATCTGCAGACGACAACTTGAAAAGTGGTATAAAATTTATGAACTTTAATAGGAGGAAAAACATTGTGAGAAAAGGAGAAAATGCTGGTCACTAGCATTTTCTACCTGTTCCACAATGTTTTCAAAAGCTGTTTTCCTTATGGCCCTTAAACAACAGAATCATTTGGTAAAGGGTAAATAAAAAAAACCATGTCAAAAACTTGTATATAGGTGACACAAAGGAGAAAAATTCAAAGGAAAGGAAAAAAGGTATTATTTAGACTGATATTGAAATTTTCCAATAATTGTTTACAGGAATTTTTATCATTTTGTATGGAATTTAGGAAAGCTTGCAGTTTCATCCATGTAGGTAGTTAATTCTAGCAAACCTTTTGTGGATGACTACCTAGTTGAAATCACCTTATTAGAGCTTGATGAAGCTTTGTAGAAAACGACAGTTATGATGATATAGTATATCCATGACTGAATCTATTTTTAGATCACCATAGAGACCACAAGGTCAGTGTTGGAGATCACCGAAGCTTTCCCAGAAGATTCTGGCGCCTATAGTTGTGTCATAAAGAACCCGCTTGGAGAGGTCAGGAGTACATGTACCATTACAATTGAGAGTTTCTACTCCAGTGCTGCGTAAGTTTGGTTAAAATTGCCTCAGTTTTTGTTGGATGCAGTTTTATAAATGTTTGAATATAGGTTTTGCATATTGAAACTCTTGTGAATTGTTCACTGTAAAAGCTTTAACTGTTTTCCCTACAATTCTGTGATTTTGTGACTCGAAGGAAAAGGGCTTTTGAAAACGATGTGGGAAATCGAGAAAATGCTGACTTTTCCCTTGCAAAGACAATTCCTTTCATTGAGACACATTTAATTTTCCGTCTGTAAATGCTTTCAACTTTGACAAGATTAACTTTTGTCATCGGGTATAGAGTTTAACTCTTTACCACACAACAAAATTTTAGACTGGTCCAAATTGAAAGTATTTGCAGATGACAAAATAAATGTGGCAAAGATGATGAGATCTGTATCATCAGGTGTGGAAAAAATTGTGGGGAAAGGAGAAAATGCTGGTTACCAGCATTTTCTCTTTTTCCCATAATGTTTTCAAAAGCTCTCTTCCTCAGGGCTGTTAGAAGTCGGGCTCGTGTGGTAAAGGGTTAAAGAAAGGAAAACCTAGTCTTGTGTTGTATGGAAATGGGATAAAAGTTGTTCAAAGAAATGGCTGCATTCTTTTCAATAGTTTCAAAAGCCGTCTTCTTCACAGAAGTAAACATCATTTTTCTCTGGTTGTATTACACACAAAAAAAAATAGGAAATGTGAGTAACAATTTGCAAGAGATTCAAATAGCCTTAGTTACATAGTAGAGGTTCATAGACCTGAAAATGCAGATGAGGTTTTCAATGTTGTAGTAGCGAATGTTAGTTGTATAAAAATTTTCCATGTTAATGTGTATAGTTGATCAGTTTGGAAAATTAGTGGGAGTGGCTATTGATAGGAAATTTTCCAGTGCATTAGGAAATATATCTCCAAAGCTCCAGATAAGAGGGACTGATGGTATTCTAAATCCATTATTTCTCTTCCAAACCCTATGTTGTGGGTACTCATTAGAATCGTCTCGATGAGATGATTCTTATGAGCACCCATAAAATAGGGTTTAGTTGAGAATTATTAATATTTTCAATTCTATAATCAAAATCACTCCCTCTATCTTGAGCTCTGTATCTCCAAAGTTTAGGAAATGCAGTTGAAGTTTGTAGTTGTTGTAATTGTACATGCTATTTATAGCAGTTTTTCTTGTTGTCTAGCGAATTGTGTATATATCTATAGCCCTGAAAATGTAGTTGAAAGTATGTACATGTTGTAATAGCCCTTTTTTAACCCTTTACCACAAGATCTCAACTTTTATTGACCCTGAGAAAGAGCCCACCTGTAAACATTACGGGTAAAGGAGAAAATAATGTTAACCAGCATTTTCTCCTTTTCCCACAATGTTTTCTACCCAATAACAATTTTAAATTCTGTTTTCTGATATGTTTCTGATTATTTCCCTGCAAATGTTTCCAATTTGGACATGTCTTAAATTTTGCTGTGTGGTAAAGGGTTAACTCTTTCCCTACTAATGACGACATTGGTAGCTTTTGCGGATGGTGTAGATCAAGATCAGACTGCACAGAACGTGCAGTCTGATCTTTGATCTACACCATCCGTTACCCGATGCTTGACTCTGACGCAATTCATATTCAGCAGCAGTGGGCATCTTCTTTTAGACCTCGAAAAAAAGTTGAATTTCTCGAGTCAGTAATGAAAGGGTTAAGGAGATGCTTTAACCCTTTCCCAAACAAGCCCTGGTTTGCACGTGTCTGCAGTACAAGTCTTTTGAAAACACTGTGGGAAAAGGAGAAATTGCTCGTAACGAGCAATTTCTCTTTTTCCCACAGTGTTTTCTACCCTTTTTGAGACCTTTCTGCCATTTTCATCAAATGTAAAATTGTCGTCTGCAAACTTTTTCAATTTGGACCAGTCCAAAATTTGTCATTTGGGAAAGGGTTAAGACAATTATATATGATTGTTCAAGTTTTACGTGTTCATTGTTACAAGACACTATATATAATTATTTGAATGCATAATTATATAGATCTCTCACTGAAAAAACGTAAGTTGAAAGCACTAAGCACTTGTGAATCAAAACTAGCTTTGCAGTTTGATGTGGATTGGCTTAGATTGGCTTCCCCCCTCCCCATTTCTGAAAGAATCTTAAAGTCGCAACCTGGAAGCAGAAAATATTAACCCTTAACCAAACAATCTTCTTGTCAACCTATCCTTAAGAGAAAAGATGTTTGAAATCATTATGAGAACAGAAGAAAATATTGTAACCAGTGCTTTCTCCTTTTTCCTCAATGTTTTTTTTCACTTTCACAGACAAATCCCATCATTTGAGTTACATTTAATTTGTTGTTTGTAAATGCCTTCATTTGGGACAAGTCTTAAATTCCATTGTCTATTGAAGACTTAACTGCTTTTATATATGTGAGAGTGTGCTGCATTTGAATCCTTTACCACACATTCCTGAGTTTTAATGACCTTTATGAAGAAGGCTTTCGAAAACATTGTGGAAAATTGAGAAAAAGCTGTTAACCAGTATTTTTTTCTTTTTTTTTCATCAATGTTTTTTACCTTACTAAAGGCAAATATCAATTTTTTAAGAGCATTTTCTTCGAAATCTTGAAGTAAGACCAACTCCTAATAGTCAAATTTAAATGGCAATATATCACTGCTACTTGCTTGCTATACGAAAGCAGTTCATTTACAGCTTAGCTTCTGTTTCACTCAGAACCCTTGCTTATCAATATAGCACTACTTGAAATGTTGCATTTTTGCTGGTCTGAAATACTATTTTAAATATGTTATGAACTTTACATTCAACAGAAGTAAAATGTTTTCTAATTGACAAATAATCTTAAAATGAATTATGCACATTTATTTCTTGTGGCAAAGCTATACCAAAGACCATTGACACATTTCCGTCCATGGCATACAGGACTTTTGACATAGAAATACAACTTCTGTGCAGCTGTTAAGTATTACTTTGTGAATCATTTGCGACTGTCAGGAAATTGTGACTTTCCAAGTACTGGTTTAAAAAAGCTTTCGATCAAAGTAGTTTCTGTAAATAGGTTTTTAATGGTGCTGAAATCAGAAACCTTAAAACTTTGGTGAGAGCTTGAAAACCAGAAATATCTTCATTTTAAATTTGACCCTTCGCCAAATAATCCTGTGTTCTATTATGAGAAAGCAGATCTTTGAAAAGATTGCAGTAAAAGAAAGAAAAATGTTGGTTACCAAATTTTTCTTCTTTTCCAACAATCTTTTTTACACTTTCTGATTACAAATTTTATTATTTGTGGCATATTTGATTTGTTGTCTGCAAATGCTTTCTGTAATTTGACAAGCAAAGAATTTTGTTGCCTGTGAAATTTTGAATGGATGTTGTATATTAAAACTCTTTACCACACAATCCTGACTTTTAACAACCCTGAGAAAGAATCCTTCTGAAAACATTGTGGGAAAAGGAGAAAATGCTGGTAACCAGCATTTTCTCCTTTTCCCACAATGTTTTCTACCCTTCCCAAAACAAATTTCAATTTCTTATTCACATTTATTTTGTCTTCTGCAAATGCTTTCAATTTGGACCAGTCTAAATTTTTGTCATTTTGTTAAGAGTTACGACATAATTTTTACAGCGATGCATCGAGATCAGAGAGTATGATAACAATGACACCTAGGCAAGTTCTGCGTCTGCCTCGACTAACACCTTCAGCGCCAAAAATAATGTTCTGGTTACATGTACATGTACTATTTTTATTGCCCCCAAAATATTGTCTTCTTCACAAAATAGATTGATTTTATTGTATAAGGATTTTGAAGGCAACAAATCCAATGATGGCATTGTTATTTTTAGTGAAATGCCTTTTTTTTTTTTTTGGCCTGACTTACTTCTTTGTTTTATTTAATTTTGGTTTTACAACATTTTTTCCCAGGGCCTTGGCCTTCCTGAAGCTCACCAAGACTCACTAAATATGCCTCTTGAAATCCCTCTTTGGTTAAAAGAAATTTAAATTGACTCACACGTTCGTTTATTTCTTTATTTCACTATTTAAGTGCGTGAACTTTTAGCATCTATCTTGATCAAGATCAGACTGCAGGAGATGTAGAGCTTATTATCTGATCTAAATTGCCTGATTTGTTGTGAGATGTAAAGGTATACTAGGTTCAAGGTTGGCAAGTTGTTTTATCTTCTGTTTACTTTTTACCTGGTTTTAACATTCATTTTTCTGCCAGCAGCTAACACTTGGACTGACCATATAATAACAGATTGTCTTAACAATAACTTCCATACTTTAAAATGGAATGATTTAAATTTAAATGAATTTTAACATCCACTTATTACTCTTGGCCAGTATTAGGCCTTTAATCCTTTACCGCACAATACCACCTTTTAACGACCCTGGGAAAGAAGCCTTTTGAAAACATTGTGGGTAAAAGGAGAAAATGCTGGTAACCAGCATTTTCTCCTTTTACCCAGAATGTTTTCTACCCTATCAAAGAAAAATGGCACCATTTGAGCCACATTGAAATATTCGTCTGCCAATGCTTTCAATTTGGACAAAGCTAAAAATTGTCATCTGGTAAAGGGTCAAGGTAGTATCATTATGCTTGGCCCGCCCTTGTCATCAGTAACATGACTGGTAAAAGGTTGATCAAAATAAGTTAAGGAAACATTTATATGTAATGAAATACAGTAGCTTTTTATAGAGTGGAAAACTCAACCAAAATATACTATGAATTAAAAACAATTACAAAATTAATGAATTACAATCACTAAAGAAATTAACTAGATAAGCATTGTCCATAGAAATGAGTAATGTACTTATAGTATCATGATTTAACCCTTTACCAAACAAGCACTTGTTGAAGAATGCCTTTCAAAACATTTTAGAAAAAGGAGAACATTTTGGTAACCAGCATTTTCTTCTTTTCCCCCAATGTTTTCTACCCTTTGATGAAAGACTGCTCCCATCATTTGGGACATAATCAGTATGTCGTCTGCAAATGCTTTCAGTTTGGTTGGGTCCAAAATGTCGCCGTCTATTAGAGAGTTAATTTACACTGATTGTATGTATTTTCTAAACGTGTTCTCAATCATTTGCTATGAATATGTTTTAAGCGGTAAAGATTGTTTTGTCAGTGTGTAAAAAATCTCTTTTAACTTTGTATGTCAACTAAGGCTGAAATGAGTACAAACTTTTGTACCTAGATACCAGCAATTACTTACATAAGTCACTGTAATTGGAAAGTTCAAATTTGGGTAGCAGGTAATGAAATTGGGCACTGATGATTTTGTACCCTACCAACGGATACCAACGGTACTCGTTTCAGCCCTCTTATGTCATCCGTCATTATAATTGTAAATAATTCATTATTTCATTTTACAGCGAATTAACTAGATCAGATTCTGTGGTCACTTTGACTCCAAGGCAAGTCATGTTTGGTGTCCTAACATCATCTTGCTCCAGCCCGAATTTTTTTTTTGCTTGGTCCATACCTCTTATCTTGCCATTGTGTGACTTTTGGAGGGATGCATGTACTGTTTTGAGTTTTCTGTAATGGGGAAAAAAGGTCTCTTCATTGAAAATAGCCCTTTACCACACAACACTGAGGTTTGATGATCCTGAGATAGAAGGCTTTTGAAAACATTGTGGGAAAAGGAGAAAATGCTGATTACCAGCATTTTCTCCTTTTCTCACAATGTTTTCTAGCCTATCAGAGACAGAAGTCATCATTTGAACTACATTTATGTTGTCATCTGTAAATTCTCTCATTTTGGACAAGTCTAAAGTTTTGTTGTGTGGTAAAGAGATAGAGAAAGTAAGATAGTCACTTCTATGCCAAATGTCTGTGTGCAAGACACCAAGCCTGGTAGCTCAGTTGTTAACGTGATTGATGATAGTCATTGAGACAGGGTTCATTCCTCTCTCACCGCTGATCATTGTTTCGATGATGCTCATGTGGGAAAGCAGCCATTGGGTTGGGAAGAATATCGTGAGAAGTAGTGGTGAAAGAAACGCCATTAAAGCATGCATAAGTACACTAGCTACAGCAATATAACTGAAGTAATGTTGAAAATGGCATTAAATACCATACAATCAATGAAATGGTAATGTACATTGCTTAGGTAATCTAGTGGAAGCTGGATGGAAACTTGGCAAACCCCTTTATGAGGATTGATGATAGTCAATGCAACTGGATTCATTCCTCTCTCACCATTTAACTTTGTTTCAAAGATATTTATGTGGATTCTTAGGTTTTTGACCGAAAGTAACCAGCACTTTCTCCTTTTCCCACAATGTTTTCTACCCTTCCCAACACACAGTTTAATTTTTGAGTTACATATATTGAATTTGTCGTCTGCAAATGCTTTCAATTTGGATGACTCTTTAATTTTGTCGTTTGGTAAAGGGTTAATGTGCAGAAAATTTTGAGTAGCAAAGAGTTTTGGCCCATGGATTTTGCGCAGACTGACCTGGGTTGATACTTTTTGTAGATGCATTTAACCCCATTTCACAGAGCATGGCTCATTTTTTATTTGTCATGGAAAAAACAAGTGAGCCGTGCTCTATGAAATGGGGTTAAATGCATCTGCGAAAAGTTTCGACCCAGGTCAGCCTGCGCAGTCTGCACAGGCTGACCTGGGCCGAAACTTTTCACTATTGGGCAGTTTTCTTCATGTCCAAGGACCATTCTGTCTCATGATTAAGTCGGTTGGGTTAGGGTTAGTCGGTTGGGTTATTGGCATCATGGATAATGGAGATGCATTAAGCCCCCTTTTGCCAGAGCATGTCTCTAGTATTTTTTGTAAGAGACTACGTTTCCTTAACAAATGCTAAAGCACTCTTCTGGATCGGTGAAAAGTACTCATGGAATGCAGGCTAATTTATTCAAGGTTTATTTTAATCACATTTCATTTACCTCAACATTCACTGTTTGATGTTTTGTTGATGTGATTCTTTTGTGTGTCCAGTTTCTTCTAATGCCAAATCCTGCAAAGAATTACTCGTTTTCGTATAACTACATTGTATGCAGTTTTTGTGTCAGTTAAAATGCTTTTGAAACAATACGAGATCAAGTGTGTACAAATTTTGGTCATCAGGGTGAAAAAAGATTTCATGTCTTTCAGCCATCTTGGTGGTTTTTATGTGTCTGACACATAAAGTTACTCCATTGTTATTCGCTGTTATTCCCTGTGTAAATAAACAAAATAATGACCTTCATGTGAAAATTAATTTAAAAAAAAATTATTCATTTGTAGAATGTTTCAGCTTTTTTGTTCTTTAAACTTTATAATCAGTAAATGGTTGTTGCAAAAATCAATTCAGCGCAAAAATAAAAAAATCCCTAATTTTTCCCACTTACTATGCTGTAATGCGTAATTTCTATTTTAGCCGTAAGGATTCTTTCGCATGTTTCTTTTGCTTCCTGTTTGTATTGAACATGCTTGCTCTGAAAACCCAAAACTGACCTCAAAATGATAATGAAATGAATAATAAGAACATGAGTTTTTTAACTTTTTTTTACTCTGTATCCCACAATAAAAATGTAGACTTGTCCAGATTGAAAGCATTTGCAGAAGATAATTTAATTAATTGTGACTCAAACAATGGAAGTTTTCTTTGAAAGGGGAGAAAACATCATGGGAAAATGAGAATATGCTGGGTACCAGAATTTTCTCTTTTTCCCATCATGCTTTCAAAAGGCAGCTTCCTCAGGGTCTTTTAAACTAAGGATTGTGTGGTCTAGGGTTAATTAATTCTTTACAAAACGACAAAATTTTACACTAGTCCAAATTGAAAGCAGTTGCAGAATGACCAACTTAATGTAACTGAAAAATTGAAAATTTTTTTTTTGGAAGGGTAGAAAGATTGTGGGAAAAGGAGAAAATGCTGGTAACCAGCATTTTCTCCTTTTACTGCTATGCTTTCAAAAGGCGTCTTTCTCAGGGTCGTAAAAAGTCAGGATTGCATGGTAAACAGTTAAAAAAGGTAGCTATTTTATCACTTATCATTTGTCCAAGAATTTTTTGTTTGTGTTGTAAGTTGTTTCTCATTTTGTCACAATGTTTTCACATGTATTTTAATTTTGGTAAAAGAAGAGATGTCTGCAGAAGGTAATCACTTAGTAGAAAATGATGACAAGGAATGAATTTGGGAGAACATATAGTGGAAAGAGGAGAAAATGCTGGTCAGATATCCTTTTTTAAGTATGTCTCAAAAGCCAGGGTTATAAAACACAAGATCATTAATTTTAGTTAAAGGTTACATCTCTTATATTACAGTGAGGAAATGTCAGTGGGCTCTGCTGAAGAACCACTACCGCCCACATTTACCCAGCCCCTGTCTCAAGGTCGAGAGGTCATGGAAGGGAGTCGAGTCAGACTGGATTGTGTCCTTGTAGGTCATCCAGAGCCAGAGGTAAATAAAAACACATCATTCTGAGTATTTATACCCTTGTGTTTATCTTCAATGTGAGACATTAATATTTTTTCATGTGAATTCCTTTTTTTTTTCTGTTCTATGTTCGTATTTTTATCTGTATAAACATCAGTAAAGATAGGTTTTAATCTGTATAAATATAACAATAAAAATTGCCAGCTGTATGTACTTATACATGTTTTAATGTATTGATTTCTGTATTTTGTCAAGGCAATGCATTCAAAATTTTTCATGGCCAAATATAAATGTTTTCATGAGAGAACTGTGGGACTACAGGGTTCATTTCCCTAGTTAACCTTTTACCACACAATGCTGCCTTTTAACAACCCTAGGAAAGAAGCAACTTTAAAACATTGTGGGTAAAGGAGAAAATGCTGGTAACCAGCATTTTCTCCTTTTTCCACAATGTTTTCTAGCCTATCAAAGACAATTTGCACTATTTGAGCCACATTAAAATTGTCTTCTGCAAATGCTTTCAATTTGAACAAGGCTAATATTTAGTCTTCTGGTAAAGGGTTAATGCATGGAAATAATTCATTAACACTGTTTGGAATTTATTTTTACAGGTGATCTGGTATCACAATGAGAAGCCTGTGAAAGAGTCAGCTGACATACAACTGCTGTTCGAGGGAGATAGATGTACCCTTGTTATCAGAGAAGCCTATCTAGAGGATGCTGGCCTTTACAAAGTTACAGCTAAAAATGATCACGGGGTCGCTGAAAGCGCCTGTAAACTACATGTTGAACGTAAGTTTTAATATGTCATGTTTGATATTATAGGCTTTCTTTGTGTGGTGTTTTATGCAGCTTTCACAAGTTTCTTAGGCATTTGGAGAGGATGTCACTTCGTCATGTATTTCGTAGCTTTCGCCTATACACAGCTGGGACTCTGCAGTGCCTTGCCCAAGGACACTTCCATATGACCAGTACCGCCAGTAAGGATCAATCTAGGATAGCCTGGTTATAAGTCCAACAGCTTAACCCTATACTGCACAATGACGCCTTTTGACGCCCCTGGGAAAGAAGCCTTTTGAAAACATTGTGGGAAAAGGAGAAAATGCTGGTAACCAGCATTTTCTCCTTTTCCAACAATGTTTTCTACCCTATCAAAAAAAAATTGCACCATTTTAGCCAAATTGAAATTGTCGTCTGCAATTGCTTTCAATTTGGAGAAGGCTAAAATTTTGTCGTCTGGTAAAGGGTTAACCTCTGAGCCTCAAAGTGCCCTTGATAAGTAAGAGGAATACATAAAGCATGGGAGGTTAGAAGTTACTGATAGTCAGAATTGCTGATCTGGACAGGAGAAGAGCAAAAAAAAACCATAATGCATATAATTATATGAGCCATGCTCTGGCAAAAGGGGGCTTAATTCATCTCTGTGATACATGATACCAAGCATCTCATTGCATGTATACTTATAGATCCATAAAATCCATTTTCTGCAGCCAATGACTGATTCATGAGGTACACTGATCCTTGGACATGCAGAAAATTGACCAATAGTGAAAAGTTTCGACCCAGGTCAGCCTGCGCAGACTGCGCAGGCTGACCTGGGTCAATACTTTTCGCAGATGTATTAAGCATGGCTCATATATAGGTACACTGGTTGCCATGATGTCACTGAAGTACTGTTGAATAAGGCATTAACCAATACTGTACAAATACAATGTATTACATTCCAGACTATGATACCTCTCAGTAAACCTTGTTAAGTAAACACTGTGTAGGAAGAAACGAAAAGAAGAGCAGGAATATGACCAAAACTGTTATTTCACAATTTTTAATATCCCTAGAGATGCCATTGCAAGTAGGGAATTATTTCTCACAATGTTTTTACTTGTTGCTTGTTATTTATTCTATATAGATTTGAGCTATGCTCATGCAAAAGGGGGCTTAATGCATCTGCGTGATGCATGGTACCAAGCAAGTCATCACTTGATCATGGATCCATAAAGTCCATTTTGTCCAATGACTGACTGAATCACAAGATAGACTAAGTCCTTTGACAGACAGAAAACTGACCAATAGCGACCAGTTTTGGCCCAGGTTAGCCTGTGCGGACTGCGCAGGCTTACCTGGGTCGATACTTTTCGCAGATGCATTAAGCCCCCTTTTCATTTAGCATGGCTCATTTATTATGTCTTTTTTTATACAGCACTTAGTGAGCTTAGTGATGCTTCTGTCAGCCAGGAAATATCAGCACCCAAATTTACACAGCCTCTGAGAGATGTCCATGCCCACCAAGGTCAAAGAGTAACCTTGCAGTGCAGGGTTCAAGGTCATCCATTGCCAGTTGTACAATGGTACAAGGACAACAAACCTTTAGAGTCAAGTTCAGATTTCCAAGTATGTAAAGTTCTATAGAGTGATAGATACTCAGTACCACCAGTAGATGAAATTTGTTGTCATCTAGTAGACCCATTATGAAAACAATGTGGCCAGTAGAGAAATAACTTACTTCAAGTGGTTTCCCGTTCTGCCTTAACCCTTACCGTGCCAAATAAATGAAATGAAACTTTCAAGCCAATAGTAAATACACAAATTTTCCTATTTCATAGGTATTTTTGGAGAAAAGATGTCTCCTTATCGGACAGTGTAGATCCAAGATCAGACTGCACGTTCTGTGCAATCTGACCTTGATCTAAGCTGTCGGCAAAAGGTCAGTGAGTCGCGGTTAGCTGCCTAAGGGTTAATATTTTATACAAATTTATGTATTTGTTGATTATTGAGTCCTCTGTGACTAATGACTTAGGCCTTGGTTTTTGGCACTGCACAACCTAAATGTGGTAGAGGTGAAATCCAAAAATTTCATAAATAAGCTATCACCATAATTGAATTCAGCATAAAACACCAATAAATCAATCAATCAATCAGTCAGTCAACTAATTAATTAACTGATACTGTTGAAAGTAGAACACAATTAACCCTTTACCACACAATCCTGACTTTAACGTCCCTGAAGAAAAACCTTTTGAAAACATTGTGGGAAAAGGGGAAAATGCTGATAACCAGCATTTTCTCCTTTTCCCACAATGTTTTCTACCCTTCACAGAACAGATTTCAATTTTTGATGCACATTTGATTTGTCGTCTGCAAATGCGTGCAATTTGGACCAGTCTAAAATTTTTTCATTTGGTAAGGAGTTAAAAAGATCCTATGATATTTTCTATTTACAGGTAACTGCCTTTGTGGATGTTCACAACCTGTCTATCCCAGAGGTATTTGTTGAAGATGGTGGTAACTATATGGTCAAAGCCACCAACAAAGCTGGAGAGGCCAAATGCTACTCCAAACTGGTTGTAAAACCAGCTGTACCATCAGATGAGACCATGACAAAAACCATTGAAGTGAGGAGAACAATGACTGAGATACAGCATTCTCCTCCTGAATGTGTGAAACTCTTCCAGGATAAAGTTGTCAGACCTGGGGATTCAGTGACCTTTGAGTGTGTTATTGTTGGAAGCCCAAAGCCCAAGGTGAGTGACCTTGCTTTATTTCATGCTTTCCGGTAGGATATTGAGAAATAGCGGTGAAAATATTTTTCGATATTACACGGGTACGACCAGTGAGAATACCGATTTCTTTTTTTTTTATGGAAGTCTCGACAAAAAAAGGCGTTAGAAGCATGAAATAAATAGAATATTTGTTTTTTTCGGTGAAAGATAGAAATTATTTCATCGCGTGAACATCATCGGTAATATTTTCACTCGTGGCAGCCACTCGTGAAAATATTACCAATGATGTTCACTCGATGAAATAAATTTAGATCTTTCACCAAAAAAAACCAAATATCCTCTATGTCTAATCTGTCACATTTTGGCAAATACAAAAGAATATTCCAAGGGATGGGGATCACTGATTAAGTACATTATCAATTGCAGACATTTTTTGTGTCATGATACTGTTTATTTTTGAGAAAAGATAGAGACAAAAGAAAGAGATACTATAATAGAATAACCAATAAACAGTCAGTTGCTAGCCATGAAACTGACATATGAATAAACGAACCTCATGTAGGCAACAAATCTTGAATCTGAGAATCCAACAAACACTGCGCTATTGGTTTATGATATATGAGCTATGCTCTGTGAAAAGGGGGCTTAACACATCTGCGAAAAGTATTGACTCAGGTCAGCCTGCGCAGGCTAACCTGGGCCAAAACTTTTCGCTATTTGTCAATTTTCTGTATGCCCAAAGACCAGTCTACCTCATGATCAAGTCAAATGTTGAAAAAAAAGTGAATATCATGGATCCATATTTATGTGATGGCTTGCTTGGTACAATGGATCAAGGAGATACATTAAGCCCCCTTTTTCTGGAGCATGGATCATATATTTTATTCTCTGCTAGGTCACATGGCAAATCAACGGACAGCCTGTGGTATCCCAGGACTACCAGATAACAATGGAAGGAGATAGATATGCCCTACATATCCCAGAGGTCTTTGATGAGGATGCAGGGAGATTCTCTGTGACTGCTGAAAACCCATCTGGAAAAACCACGTGCTCTGCCATGCTACATGTAGAGGAACCAGTCTCAGAGGAAATCCCTCATGTAGAAAGCAGGACTTTCGAATCTAGAATGTTAGTATTACCTCAGCTTAACTCTTTACCAAACGACAAAATTTTAGACTGGTTGAAATTGAAAGCATTTGCAGACGAAAAAATCAATTCTACTTTAACATTGAAATTTGTTTTGGGAAGGGTAGGAAACATTGTGGGAAAAGGAGAAAATGCTGGTTACCAGCATTTTCCCACAATGTTTTCAAAAGGCTCTTTTCTCAGGGTCGTTATAAGTCGGGATTGTGTGGAAAAGGTTCAACCCTTTATGTGGTAAAGGGTTAACCCTTTACCAGACAACATACTACCCTTGTCCAAATTGAAAGCATTTGCAGACGACAATTTCAGTGTGGCTCAAATGGTGCAATTTTTCTTTGATAGGGTAGAAAACAATGTGGGAAAAGGAGAAAATGCTGGTTACCAGCATTTTGTCCTTTTCCCACAATGCTTTCAAAAGGCTTCTTTCCCAGGGTTGTTTAAAGGCAGCATTTTGTCCTTTTCCCACAATGCTTTCAAAAGGCTTCTTTCCCAGGGTTGTTTAAAGGCAGCATTTTGTCCTTTTCCCACAATGCTTTCAAAAGGCTTCTTTCCCAGGGTCGTTTAAAGGCATCATTGTGCGGTAAAGGGTTAACTCACTGAATTAGTGTTATTTATTGCAAAATTCTTTCACATGTCTGACCCTTTACTAAGCAATTCCAGTTTTAACAACCCTGATCAAGAAGGGTCTTTGAAAACATTGGCAGAATAGGAGGAAATGGTAACAAACATTTTTACTTGCCCCAGCTTTATAAACATCAGTCCCATTTTTTTGAGCTACATTAATTTTGACTTATTTGTCTGCAAAACCTTTCCATTTGAACAAGTCGAAAATTGTTTCATCCGATAATGAATCAATTACATTGAAAAACATTATTATTATTTTTTGAGAGGGGGATGGGTGTGTGAAAACTTTCAGGAAAAAAAAAAATATATATGAGCCATGCTCTGTGTAAAGGGGGCTTAATACATCATTATGTATTGTACCAAGCAAGACATCAAATAATTAGGGATCCACTTTGGCTAACAACAGACTGAATCATGAGGTAGAATGGTCCTTGGACATGCAGAAAATTGACCAATAGCGAAAAGTTTCGGCCCAGGTTAGCCTGCGCAGGCTGACCTGGGTCGATACTTTTCGCAGATGCATTAAGCCCCCCTTTTCACAGAGCATGGCTCATATACATATTCAGCTAAAGAAAATGTTGGTTTACAATGCTCTAGATAATGTGGTTGGAAAAAAAGGAATACTAAGTCTTGTTAGTTGCAAAAAACCATCCTTTTCACACATTGTTTTTTGTAAGTATCAACTGCAGGGGCATAAAAAGTAGCATTTGGTTGTACAGTTGAAGGTGAATAAAAGGACAATTTTGTAAAGAGGTAGTGAATAAAGAAGAACATATGTGGAAATGTTCATGGCCAAGACACTAAAGAGCCCTTGCTTAGTACTGCTGAGGGTCCTGCATGGCTCAGTGGTAAAGCATGGGACTTGTAACCTGGAGGCCCCCGGTTTGAGCCCCACCTGAACTGCTGGGTTTTTCATGGGTGAGTCTTTGGGCAAGACACTTCAGAGCCCTAGGCTAGTACTGGTAAAACCCAGGAAATACATGAATATGTGAGCTGTTGCAGTGATATGACTGAAATAATGTAGAAAGCGGTGTAGAACACCATTCAATCAATCAACCAATAGTACTGCTGAATTCAAGGAAACACTGGAATGATTGAGCTGTAACTGTGATACGATTCTAATAATGCTGAAAACAGGGTAAAAATTCACATGATTAATTGGTCATTAAACTTTGTCAACACAATCCTGACCTTAAACATCCCTAAGGCAGAAGGCTTTTTAAAACAGTGGGAAAAGGAGAAAATGCTGGTAAACAGCATTTTCTCCTTTCCCAAACTATGTTTTTTTACCCTATCAAAGAGAGAAATCATGATATTTTAGCAACATAATTATTTTTTTATCATCTGCAAATGCCTTCAATTTGCACCAGTGTCAAATTTTGTCATTTGTTAAAGAGTTAACCCTTTAACCACACAATCCCGAGTTTTAATGACCCTAAGAAAGAGGCCTTTTGAAAACATTGTGGGAAAAGGAGAAAATGCTGATAACCAGTATTTTCTCCTTTTCCCACAATGTTTTCTATCCTTCCAAAAACAAATTTCAGTTTTTGGGTCACATTTATTTTTCATCTGCAAATGCTCTTAATTTGGACAAGTCTAAAATTTTGTCATTTGGTAAAGAGTTAAAGAGTGACAATTTAATTGTAGGGGTCGACACTACTCATCAACCGAAACTTTGACGGAGACTCGTACAAGACGTGTCGTCACAGAAGTCCGACAAGAAGGGCCAACATACATCCCGTCCATGGAGGAGCATTCCACCACACTGATAACGGACGTGAAACCCAAATTTGAAATTCAAGGGATTGCAGCCCAAGAACATTATGCTACAACAATTACCCAGGACTTACATCCAAAATACCAGCCGGTTGATTTGACAATATCTGTACCCATACCACCAAAATTCCTTCAACCGCTGAAAAATATCACAGCTATGGAAGGAACTAAAGTTACATTTGAAGGGGTTATTACAGGTATGAATCATATATATGATCCATGCTCTGTAAAAAGGCAGATTAATGCATCTGCAAAAAGTATCAACTCTGGTCAGCCGGCGCAGTCTGCGTAGGCTGGCCTGTGTAAATTGTTTTTTTATTTTGATAAATTATTTTTATATTTGATAAATTTTCTGCATGTCCAAGGACCTTTCTACCTCAATTCAGTTGGTTGTTAGACAAAATTGATTTTATAAATCTGTAATTATGTGATGTCCTTCTTGGTATAATGCATCACAGAGATGCATTAAACTCCCTTTTGCCAAAGTATGACTCATATCTCTTTCTCTTTCATTGTTGCCCTAAATAGCCTTTGCTGAATGCATAGATCAAGCTCAGATTACACAGAACTTTCAGTCTGATCTTGGATCTATGCTGTCCGCTAACAGATGCTTAACAATTTACCACACAGTTCAGACTTTCAAGTGGCCCTGATAAAAAATAACATTTATAGGACCAAAATTGTCTTCAACAGCAGTTGAAATCCTAGATATAGATTTCAAAAATTTCAGATTAACTTGTTACCAAACGACAAATTCTAGCCTGTTCAGGTCATTTAAACTTGGGATCGTATGGTATAGTGTTAGTATAGGTGGCAGCACCCCCCTTTTTTTTTTGTATGGCTATACAGGCTATTTATACAATCAGACGAAAAGTATCACAAGTCATACAAACATTTTTTGGAAAATTACATTTTTAATTTCTTAATGATATCAAAAACTATTGTAGGAAAAGAAGCAATTGCTTGTTAGAAGCAGTTGGTCCTTTTGCTGCAATTTTTTTGAAATCTGTTAACCCTTTACCACACAATCTCGAGTTTTAATGACCCCCATGGAAAAGGGCTTTTGAAAACGTGGGAAAAGGAGAAATTCTGATTACCAGCATTTTCTTCATTTCCCTTAAAAGTTTTCTACCTTTTAAAAGCCAAATGTCATCATTTGTGCAACATTTAAATTGTCCACTGCAAATGCTTTCAGCTTTGACCAATCTAAAATTCTGTTGTGTGGTAAAGAGTTAAGGGGCTGAAATAGCCTCATTTGTACATATGAGAGCCAAGCCCCATAGCTCAGTCAGTAGCGTACAGGACTTGAGGACAGGAAGTCGATGGTTCGATCCCTGGCTTGGCTAATTTCTTTCTGAGGATTAATGATAGTCATTGCGACAGGATTCATTTCTCTTTCACCGCTGACAATTGTTTCGACAATGGTTATGTGGGACCATTGGCTTGGAAAGAATATTGTGCGGAGTACTGGTAAAAGAAACTCCATGAAAGCATGGATAGGTGCACTGGCCGCCGCGATATAACTAAAAATAATGTTGAAAACGGCGTTAAACACCATACAATCAATCAATCATTTGGACATAAGAGAGTGTTTGATTGTTGTTAAGATTAATAATGAAAGTTTATAACAAGACAGTAAAACAGTAAAAAATAAAAATGGTTACTCATTTCAATACTTCAGGTAAACCAGAACCCACAATAAAATGGTTCAAGGAAGGGAAGGACATTGCTGATGGACCTGACTTTGAGATTTCCTACAAGGAGAGTCGTGTCTCTTTGACAATACCAGAAACCTTTGAGGAGGACACTGGGAAATATACATGTAAAGCCACAAATGAGGCAGGATCTGCTGCTAGTAGTGCCGAACTCATTGTTAGAGGTACGCTTTCACTGCTTTTTGTTCGAACCTTTTTATTAGCCCGTAGGGATGTATTCTGTTATGCCCCCTATCACCCATCTGTTAGCAATTTCTTGTTGGCTCTCTATCTTTTAAAACCTTTATCTGATTTTAGAAACATTTTACACATGTGTACACCTTGATCAGATGACATGCACACCAAAGGCTTCAGGCAAAAGGTTCTAAGGTCAGCTCTTGCAGGGCTCTTGTTGCAAATTCAATTACACAGTAAACTCGTAAACAACGGTTTGATTATGGAGGAATTGTATGAAGTTCGGCCATATTTGAAATATGACCAGACTGGATGTGCAACAGTAAAATTTATTGGATATTGGAAAATACAAGATTTATAAAGAACAAGGATTTTATTTATGGCATGTACAGGATACAATTAGAGTAAATAGTAAAATCACTAATCAGAGGAAGCCTGTGAAAGCATCCTGGGGCTAGTAATCATTTTTTTTTTTTTTTTTCTGTCTGGGAACTTAAGCATCAAGATCAAATTTGTTGTCTTTCAGTTGCAAAGAGTGCCATTTTGGAAAGTGTTCATATTTCATGAGTATAAATGGAAAAGAAGCATGAGAAAATTAGTTTGGATAAATGCCGTAAACTAAAAACAAACTGCTTCTTCCTTAGCAAGGATGGCTTTTATAATATGCAGTACAGTTATGTACATATTTTTTTTCAGCATCAGTGCTACCACCCTCCTTTACTGAGAGGTTGTATGACATTTCTATCAAAGAAGGAGAACCAGTCAAACTGACTGTGAGAGTGGCTGGTCACCCACCTCCTGAAGTCACATGGTACAGAGACGGTACCCAGATCATCAGCTCCCCAGACTTTGAGCTCATCCAGGTAGGAAAACGATCTTTATGTAGCTTAGATTATGTTCAGAAATGACCGATGCTTTTTCAAATATTAGGAGAAACTATCTGACAGTATTATGGGTGTTGTTTTGTCCATTTTACAAACTTTCGCATACCTTGGTGTAATTACATTTTCAGTTTCTTTAAATTCCAGATTTTTTTTTTTTTGTGGTAAGGTTTGTTGTTATAAATACGGTAGGTGCTTGTTCGTGTCTATAGGATTTGTTTATGTGTCATTACAACAGGAAGGAGACATACACTCACTATACATACCTGAAGTGTACTATGAAGACGCAGGCAAATTTACAGTGAAAGCACAAAACCTTGGAGGCAAGGCTGAAGTGTCAGCCAACCTTAGTGTTGAGAGTAAGTAGTTTGACATATTTTCTGTTTAACCCTTTCCCAAACAAGCCCTGATTTTCACATGTCTGCAGTACAAGTCTTTTGAAAACACTGTGGGAAAAGGAGAAATTGCTCGTAACGAGCAATTTCTCCTTTTCCCACCGTGTTTTCTACCCTTTTTGAGACCTTTCTGCCATTTTCATCAAATTTAAAATTGTCGTCTGCAAAGTCTTTCAGTTTGGACCAGTCCAAAATTTGTCGTTTGGGAAAGGGTTAAGCTTTAACACTTTACCAAGCAATGCAGTGTTTTAGCAGCTGTGGAAATGGCTTTTGAAAGCAATGCGAACATTTTGCAAGGATTTTTTCTGCTTGTTTTTTTGCAGGGATGTAATGAGTTAACCTTGACAAAACTATCCCGACTTCTGCCAATCCTGAGGAGGACAGCATCTGCAAACATTGAGGGAAAAGGAGAAAATGCTAGTAACTAGCATTAATGCTTTTCCCACTATGCATTCTATTCATTCTAAGAAAAAAATTATGGTTCGAGTAACATTTGTCTTCTGCAAATTGTCTCAGTGTCTACAAGGCTAAAATTTTATTGTTTGATAAAGAGTGAATAGTCTGCCCTTGTATCAGTTATATAAATTATTTACTAAATGGCTCCTTTTTCTTATGCGTCCAATAAGTTTGCTCACAACAACCTTTCCATCTGTCACAAAGTTTTTGCAAGTACACGTTTTCCTATAATTCCTATCTTACAAAAGACTGATGCAGTTGAACTTTTTCAGCTGCATATTTGTTTCAGGAGATTATGAGTTGATGGTAAATATCTAACTTTATCATAACAGCTATCCCAGCTCAAATGGAGGTTGAAGAAGAAGCCCAGAAGCCAGTCAGTGAAGCTAGGGAACTGTTTGAACCCACTAGGGCTCCTGGAACTAGAGTGGCACCCAAGAGGCCATCAGAGCCTGCTCCTGTGCCTGTTCTATCCAAGAAAGAGAAGCCCATGGAACAACCCAAACCCAAGAAATATACAGAGGAGGTACAGATGCAGATCGACCAGAGGAAACCGCATCCTGAGTTCCAGAAGAGAATTCCTCTGTACGGAATTCCAATAGAAGAACCAGAGACGAAACCAGAAAAGAAGCCTGCAACCGAAGCTAGAATACCAAGATTTGGTATACCTGTTGAGGAAGCGCCAGTGGCTCCAGTTGCCAAGCAACCAAAGGAAAAACCAAGAATTACCAAGGTTTGTGGCAAAAGTATTCTATACCATGTGCTTGTTTAATAACCCTTTACTAAAGTCAAAATGCTAGACTTGTCCAAATTCAAAGCATTTGCAGACGACAAAATAAGATTTGAAATTTTTCTTGGTAGGGTAGAAAACAATGTGAGAAAAGGAGAAAATACTGGTTATCAGCATTTTCTCCTTTTTCCCACAATGTTTTCAAAAGCCATCTTTAGGGTTATTAAAACTAGGGAATACTTGGTAAAGGATTAAAAGTCTCTTTATTTACAGTGGAACTGTATTGTCATATGCAGACCTACAGATAAAAGGGAGTGATAGTATTCTAAATCCATTATTTCTCTCCCAAACCCTATGTTGAGGATACTCATTAGAATCGTCTTGATGAGACGATTCTAACGAGTACCCATAACATAGGGTTTTGTGGAGAGTGATTAATATTTTCAATTTTGAAATCAAAATCACTCCCTCTGTCTAGAGTTCGGCATAATTATGTCAAAAAAGCTAACATTGAAGAAAGCTGATTCAATAAACATTCTTTAAGTCAAATTGCATTTTATTTTTTAATTTGCGTTTTCCGTAGGAATTTCACATAATTTTCTTTGACTATATATTACTGAAATACCAAAGAGAAAGCTTCCAAATAATCACAAATTTGTTTTTTTAGCCATTGAGAGACCAGAAAACCAAAGAAGGTCAAAGGGTAGAACTAGAAGTGACCTTCAAAGGTCGCCCAGAACCAATCATTAAATGGTTCCATGAAGAAACAGAAATCAACACATCGGCCGAGTTTGAGATCACATACAGTGATGAAAGGACATCATTGACAATTAAGGAAGCCATTCCAGATGATTCTGGGAAATACACATGTATTTTAACTAATGCTGTTGGTTCTGCCAAATCAGAGGCCAAGGTGGATGTTGGTAAGTTATGCATATTATCCCTTTATCCCTTTCCCAAACAAGCCCTGGTTTTCATGTGTCTGCAGTACAAGTCTTTTGAGAACACTGTGGGAAAAGGAGAAATTGCTCGTAACAAGCAATTTCTCCTTTTCCCACAGTGTTTTCTACCCTTTATGAGACCTTTCTGCCATTTTCATCAAATTTAGAATTGTCGTCTGTGAACTCTTTCAATTTGGACCAGTCCAAAATTTGCCGTTTGGGAAAGGGTTAACAAAAGACCCTGTGTTTTTACAATTCTGGGCAAGAGGACAAAGAAAAATAAAAAGACCATGTTGGAAAAGAATAAACTGCTGGTAAACATCATTTTCTTCTTTTCCCAGAATGTTTTCTACCCTTTCTTTGCTTTTCTTTTTTTTCTACCCTATGATGGACAGTTGCCATCTTCTGAGACATGTAGTCTGTGGTCTGCAAGATTAAATGCCTTTTACGTTGAAGAGCAGAGCTCCAGATAGAGGGAGTGATTTTGATTTCAAAATTGAAAATATTTGTTATTCTCCACTAAACCCTATGTTATGGGTACTCATTAGAATCGTATTGTCATATCAGGGTAATGCTGCTCAAAATACCTGACAGTGGACATCCTAGATCATACTGATCTTGCTGTCTGATCTTGATCTAACTTTTTAAAAGGTAACGAATAAGGTGTTGTACAGCAAGGGTTTGGTTAAAGTGACTTGACAGTATTTAGCTCTTTAACAAACGATAAAACTTTAGACTGGTCCAAATTCAAAGCATTTGCAGACAACAAAATAAACTTGTCTCAAACATTATTTTTTGCTTTGGGAAGGATAGAAAACATAGTAGGAAAAGGAGAAAATGCGGGTTACCAGCATTTTCTCCTTTTCCCACAATATTTTCAAAAGGCTTTTTTCCTGAGGGTTGTTAAAAGTCGGGATTGTGTGGTATAGGTTTAACAGCCAAGAGAATGACATAATAGTTCAAATTTGATAACTTTATTATTGTACCAACTTTTCAGTCTCACCGAAACCAGTAACGGAGACTTTTGCACCAATGAAGGCACCACCAAGAGAGAAACCCATACAGCCATTCAGAGAGGAACCCAGAGAGGAAAGGATTCCTTCTCCCATTGAGGCTATAAAACCATTGTTTGTGGAGAGATTACAGAATTCTAGGCTTGTTGAAGACACCAACATTATCCTAGAATGTCATGTTTCCGGGCAACCTTTCCCAGAAGTTTACTGGACCAAAGATGGACGACCAATTACGCCTGATGCAAGGTATATTTATATTTGATCCATGATCTGGCAAAAAGGGGTTTAACTCTTTACCAAACGACAAAATTTTAGGCTCGTCCATATTGAAATTTGCAGACGACAAAATAAATGGGACTCAAAAATTGAAATTTGTTTCGG
Organism: Tridacna gigas; assembly: GCA_945859785.2. Classification (NCBI taxonomy): domain Eukaryota; kingdom Metazoa; phylum Mollusca; class Bivalvia; order Cardiida; family Cardiidae; genus Tridacna; species Tridacna gigas. Next base: position 35,092,999 of record OX244044.2, read on the forward strand.
GAAGGGTAGAAAACATTGTGGGAAAAGGAGAAAATGCTGGTTACCATCATTTTTTCATTTTCCCATAATGTCTTCAAAAGGCTTCTTTCTCAGGGTTGTGAAAACCCAGGATTGTTTGGTAAAGGGTTAATGCATCTCTGTGATGCATTGTACCAGGCAAGACATCACGTAATTATGAATCTGTAAAATCCAACCAACAACCAACTTAATTGTGAGGTAGATTTGTCCTTTAACCAATAGAAAATTTACAAAGAGCAAAAAGTTTCGACCTGTGGACTGCGCAGGCTGACAAGGGTCGATATGTTTTATCAGACAGTTTAGATCCTAGGTCTACATATTCTGTGCAGCCTGGTCTTGATCCATGCAGTCCGCAAAAGGGCAGCGAGTCGCGCTTAGCAGCCTAACGAATAAGTCTGTTACTGTGGTCAGATCTGCAAACAGACTTATTTTCTGACTTAAGTTGAGTTTGTTATTCCAGACGCATTTCACTAACATTAACAGACTTGCGTAACATTCTCAAGTCCTGTGTTGACACAATGTTTCAGGCTCAACTCAGCAAAATAATGGACTTCATTCTGTTAATTGAGTTTAGTCCATTTACTTTGCTTAGTTGAGTCTGAATAGTAGTGTCAGCTCAGGATTTAAGAATGTTACTACAGTCTGTTAACCCTTTCCCAAACAAGCCCTGGTTTTCACGTGTCTGCAGTACAAGTCTTTTGAAAACACTGTTGGAAAAGGAGAAATTGCTCATAACGAGCAATTTCTCCTTTTCCCACAGTGTTTTCTACCCTTTTTGAGACCTTTCTGCCATTTTCATCAAATTTAAAATTGTCGTCTGCAAACTCTTTCAATTTGGACCAGTCCAAAATTTGTCGTTTGGGAAAGAGTTAATGTTCATGAAATGTGTCTCCAATAACAAACTCAACTTAAGTCAGAACCTGGGACTGTTGGTAGATTTTGGTAAAATAAGAGACTTAAGTTTTTTTCATGAAACCAGCTCTGACTTTTAATGACCTTGAGGAAGAAAACTTATGAAAACATTGTGGGAAAAGGAGAAATGATGTTAACCAGCATTTTCTCTTTTTTCCTCACAATATTTTCTACCCTGTCAAAGACAACTGTCACAATTTGAGCCATATTTAATTTGTCGTTTGCAGTTGCTTTGGGTTTGGAATAGTCTAAAATTTTGCGACATAATAAAGGGTTAAGCAGTATTATAATGAAACAAAAAAAAAAAAAAAAAATCAGGATTCATAAATTTTTACCTGCAATTTGTAGAAAACATTTTGCTGTGAATCAAGTTTCCTTACCATGCATTATTGACAATTTTTCTCTCCATTTTAGACACAGAATATCCATAGACGAACATTCAGGTCGCTGCACACTGATCATATCACGCTGCACACCCAGAGACACAGGAGAATATGCATGTACAGCTATAAACCTTGTGGGGGAGGCTGTTACAACTGCACAACTGTTACCAGTGGAAAGTAAGTAAACTCTTTACCAAACGACAAAATTTAGGACTAGTCCAAATTGAAAGCATTTGCAGACAACGAAATAAATGTGACCTAAAAGTGAAATATGCTTTTGGAAGGGTAGAAAACATTGTGGGGGAAGGAGAAAATGCTGGTTACCAGCATTTTCTCCTTTTCCTGCAATGTTTTCAAAAGGCTTCTTTCTCAGGGTCGTTAAACGTCGGGATTGTGTGGTAAAGGGTTAACCATGTAATACCCTACCTTTAACTCTTTACCAAACGACAGATTTTTAGACTAGTCCAGATTGAAAGCATTTCCAGACGATAGATTAGAAGTGACTGAAATGATGGAATTTTTCTGTTGAAGAATAGAAAATATTGTGGGAAAAGGAGAAAATGCTTGTTACAAGCATTTTCTCCTTTTCCCACAATGTTTTCAAAAACCTTTCTCAGGGTCATTAAAACATGGGATTGTGTGGTAAAGGGTTAAAAGACTTGTTTGTTTGGATGATTTTCAGGTTGGCTATTTTCAAGGAATTGTTATAGCCTTGGTATAACTACAACTCGATAAACCTTTCATTAACAGTTAATATTGTTTGTTTAAAACCACGAACCATAATGAGATAATATAAGCATTATCGAGTTGGGTTTATAAACTCGTCACAGTATGTAATTTTAAATCTGTTATCCCAAGCATAAACCATAATATAAACTGATAATGAAATGTTTATCAAGTAAGACCTATATTGTCTGCATCAAAAACTTCCCTGATATCATTAATGATGCCATAAATGAAGATATTTAACCCTTAGAATGGGGAATAAACCTGAGACACTTGCAGTCTAGAAAATCAGACCCAAATAATTGCTATTATAAAGTTGCTCATGTTTGGAAAGTTTCAGCTAAGTGGACAGTGAGGATCAAAGATCAGACACACCTTTTCTGCATTCTGATCTTGATCTACACAGGCTGCCAAAGCAACTATTATTGTGACAAGCATGTTAACTCAGACTTGAGCTAGTTCTAAACTAGACATAAAGGGAATCCATACCAGTAGGGCAGGTAGTTCTCAAAATATTTTTGACACAGTTATGCCCCTTTTTTTTGCTTCAGATTTAAAACTGAAAAAGAAATTGCAGTTTTTTGTTGGCACTTGCCTTTGGTGCTCTTGTTGTGGGAAGTGTCCATGGACAAGGGACTGCAAAAGTCTTGGCTACTAGCTAGTACCTTAGAGATCCAGGAAACTAATTGACAATTGAGTTATTACATTGATACAACTAGTAATATTGAAAGCAGCATAAAACAGAATTCAGTCAGTAAATTGGAAGATTTAAGTTGGGACCCAAAACAGTGCCTGCTTTATATAATTGGCTGCTGGATGGAGCTGTCTGCTTAACACAAGGGGTAGCTAATGCAAGCTTGATTGTAATTGATGTTCTGTTTCACAGAGAAAGAAGTACCCCCACCACCATTACCCAAAACTATGCCACCACAGATTCCGTTTGACAAGGAAGTCTTACAGAAATCCCAACAGCAGCAGAGAAAGACCGAGAAAGATTTCTTCATTCCTAGATCTGAGAGGATTTTGGAAAGCAATGTGGACTACAGACTGTCACACCCAGAGGAAACGGAGTACCAGCCTGTTGCTGGAGATGAAGCGGTACCAGTTTTTCTTTCCTTCATATTCTGTATTAACTCTTTACCACACAATCCCGACTTTTGACAACCCCAAGAAGGAAGCCTTTTGAAAACATTGCGGGAAAAGAAGAAAATGCTGGTAACCAGCATTTTCTTCTTTTCCCACTATGTTTTCTACCCCTTAAGAGACAAATTTTATGTTTTGAGCTACATTTAGAATGTCGTCTGCCAATGCTTTGAATTTGGACTATTCTATATTTTTGCCATGTGGTAAAGAGTTAATCCCTCTAATAAAGTATTGTTTGTGTCCTTTGCCTATTATGGCCTTGAGGAAGAAGGCTTTTGAAATCATTGTGGGAAATGGGGAAAGTACTGATACAAAGCTCCAGATAAGAGGGAGTGATGGTATTCTAAATCCTTTATTTCTCTTCCAAACCCTATGTTATGGGTACTCATTAGAATCGTCTCAATGAGACGATTCTAATGAGTACCCATAACATAGCGTTTAGTGGAGAACAACTAATATTTTTCTATTCTATAATGAAAATCACTCCCTCTATCTGGAGCTCTGCTGATAACAAGCATTTTCTCCTTTTCTCACCATGTTTTTTTACCTTTCAATGATAAAATTCATTGTTTTAGCCACATTGAATTGGTTGTCTGAAAATGCTTGCAATTAGGACAAGTCTAAAATTGCCTTGCCCACCTTCATGCCACAAAGTAGTTTAAATGACACAAAGAGATGTTTGGAGGTAATGAAAATTTTTCTTTGAATGTTAAGGAAAACATTTTAGAAAAGAAACAGTTTCTTGTAAGTTTTTTTTTAACTTTCATTGCATGATATTGCAGCTGAAAAGTTCTTGCATTCCAAACCTGCTGCACCTTTTCTTAACTCTTTACCACGTGGCAAAATTTAGACTGGTCCAATTTGAAGGTGTTTGCAGACAACAAATTATATGTGGCTCAAATAATGGACAGACTCTTCGAATGGTAGAACATGTGGGTAAAGGTGAAAATGCTGGTTACCAGCATTTTCTTCTTTTTTCCAGAATGTTTTCAAAAGCCTATCTTCCCAAGGTCGTTAAAACTCAGGATTGTGTAGTTAGGGTTAAATCAAGTACATTATTATCTTTCCATAGAAGAGTCTGTATTGATCATTTTATTATGCATTTTATTCTAAACAGTTTTATTTTCTAACTAATGCAGTATATAGAGGATGTTTGGTTTTTTTGGTGAAAGTTCGAGAGAACATCATCGGTAATATTTTCACGAGTGGTGCAAATTTATTTCAACAAGTGAACATCATCTGTAACGTTTTCAAGAGTGGCACAGCCACTTATGAAAATATTAACGATGATGTTACCGATGATGTTCATGAGATGAAACAAATTTCAATCTTTCACCAAAAAGAACAAATATTCTATTTATTTCGTGCTTCTAACCCCCATTTTGCTGGAACTTCCATCAAAATCCAGTACAGTTGTTTTTGGTAATTCCCTGTGGTGTATCCCCTTCACATAACGACACATTACAATATTATGTCAAGTACGAGAAATATAGCTTAAATTATGTCATATTTCCCTTCATTGAACAGCACATGCTGATTACCTAGGTAACCAGTGCATGGGAACTACTGTTTCTGCCTTAAATTGAAGAGTAAGAAAATATAAAATCGGTATTTTCACTGATCGTAACCATGAAATATTAAACCATATTGCACCATTATTTCTCGCTAACAACTGAAAAGCATGAAATAAATTGTATTATTTTCACCTATCCAGGACTTTGCTGTGTCTCATTTTGAAGACCGTTTGAAAGAGGAAATTCAGTATCGTGATGGGAAGGTAAAGTTCGCTAGTGAGACCGAGACGTCTGAATATGATACAGATGTAACAGAAAATGCCCTTGCTGCAGACATGCCCCCACAGATAATTCAGAGGATGAAGGACTTCCATCTGATTGAAGGGGCTGATGCCACCTTTGTGTGCAGAATTTTGGGCAAACCAAGACCAAAGGTTAGTTATTAATCTTTTTCAAGATCACAGAATTTAGACTTACCCATTTTGGAAGCAGTTACAGATGACAAAGTGAATTAAACTGGAAAAGTTAAGTTAATAAAGTCCTTATTCTGTGAGTTCATTTCTGCAGATTTGATAGGAAACATGTTTGAAGAAGATAGGTCATTAGTGTACAGTCTATTTTTAGACAAGTTCAGCAGGGAAATTAATTTTTTTAAAAGAAGGGAATGGTTTTTTTTAATTTTGATTGATATAAAAAATCAAAGTGGGAAACGCAGTAAATGCTTGTCCCAAGAATTGCTCCTTTTCTAACAAGGGTGTCAAACGCTGTGTTTTACAGTGGACATTGAAGTTGTGTTAACTCTTTACCAAATTACAATATTTTCGACCTGTCCAAATTGAAAGCAATTTCAGACGACATTAAATGTGGCTCAAAACATAAAATTTGTCTTTCAAATGGTAGAATACATTGTGGGAAAAGAAGAAAATGCTGATTACCAGCATTTTTTTCTTTTCCCACAATTTTTTCAAAAGGCCTCTTTCTCAGGGTCGTTAAAACTCAGGATCGTGTGGTAGAAGGTAAATATGGCCATTTTAATTTCAGGTTGCCTGGTACAAGGACGGACACAGAGTTAAACGCTCTAACAGATATGAGATCAAGTACAACCGTGACGGATTCTGTACCCTCCGTATCCGAATGGCCTTGCCAGAGGATACTGGGTACTACACAGTGCTTGCTGTTAACTCTCTCGGAAAGGACACATGTTCAAGCCAGCTGATGATTGATCGTGTAGGAAATATTGATGCTACCTCGTTTGTACACCCTGATACACTGGACAGGATTATGAGAAGGTATAGAGGATATTTGTTTTTTTCAATGAAAGATCTAAATTTATTTCATCAAGTGAACAGCATCGGTAATATTTTCACAAGTGGTGCAATTCATTGAATGAACATCATTAGTAATATTTTCACGAGTGGCACAGCCACTTGTGAAAATAGTACTGATGATGTTCACCCGATGAAATAAATTTTGATCTTTCAGTGCACCACTCGTGAAAATATTACCAATGATGTTCACTCAGTGAAATAAATTTTGATATTTCATCAAAAAAAAACAACAAATATTCTATTTATTTCATGTTTCTAAGCCCTATTATGTTGGAACTTCTATCAAAATCCAGAACAGTTGTTTTTGGTAATTTCCCATGGCGTACGCCCCATCATAACAACGCATTATAATATTATGTAAAGTGCGAGAAATATAGCGTGAATTATGTCATATTTCCCTCCATTTGAATGGCACACGCTAATTACCTTGGTAACAAGTGGGCGGGAACTACTGTTTCCGCCTTCAATTGAAGAATAAGAAAATATAGAATCAGTATTTTCACTGGTCGTAACCATGAAATATTAAACCATAATCCACCATTATTTCTCGATAAACTACCGACATGCATGAAATAAAGGGTTTCATATACTTGTTAATGCAGACCTCAAAGGTTTAGACTTTTCAATGTTGAAACCTTTTCGGAGGGAACCATTTCAAACCATAAAATTGCCAATATGTTCTTTATTTATAGGTTGAAAATGTATGTTAGGTTTGATTGAAATCTAAAGGTAAATCTGAGTAGCTTGTACTATTTCCTCAAGGTTTTTCTTTGTGTATGTTTTTATTTTACAACAATCATCTTCACTGTTGAAGGGTTTGTACTTCATTGAAACTTTTGACATTTTCAGGGACTCCACTCGAGCTTCCCAAGAACAACCACAAGATGCTAGTGGTGTGTTTGAATCCCAGTTGAAGCCACAATTCAAGATGAGACCGGAAGATTCAGAGGTCAGAGAAGGTCATACTGTCAGGTTTGATACTCTGGTCACTGGTCGTCCACTCCCAGAGCTAAAATGGTATTGCAATGATAGACTCGTCCATCCAGATGACTATCACAAGGTAAGGAATTAACCCACGTTTCACTCTTTACCACAGTACTGAAGATATTTGCCTAAAACTTGGACAAGTTGTTAATTATCAAAACGGGAACCTATACAACAAGGGCAGGTAACCATCAAAGTATTTTGACACTGTTATGCCCCTTTTTCAACTTAGAATTTTTACTGAGAATCAAGCATCTGCAGCATGCGGTGCTATTGTTAAATCTAGCATTACTGGTACTGCACTAAGCTAATTATCTGAATATCTGCTGAAAACTAAAAAAAAAAAAACAAAAAGGAAGATGATGTTTCAACATTATTTCTATTTTATTTACAGATTGTGGTGAATGAAGACGGCGTCCATTCTCTCATTATCACTAAAGCATCACCATATGATGCTGGTCTGTACAAATGTGTGGCAACCAATAAAGGAGGGGAGACAACTTTTACTGTCAACCTCAGGGTTCTTGGTGAGTATTGATGACATTTTATCCTAGGCCCAAAGAGTAGTGGTCTTTCTGTTACTCTTCACCACATTACAAAAATGTAGACCAGTCCAAATTGAAAGCAGTTGCAGATATTTTAAATGTAGCTCAAAATATAACGTTTGTCTTGTGCAGGGTAGAAAACATTGTAGGAAAAGAAGAAAATGCTGGTTAGCAGCATTTTCTTCTTTTCCCACAATGTTTTCAAAAGGCTTCTTTCTTGGGGTCATTAAAAGTCGGGATTGTGTGGTAAAGGGTTAAAGCACTGAAATATATGATAGATGACTGATAGGCAATTTTTTCTATCTTTTGCAAGTTACACAGTCATTAGGAAAATTGGTTGGATGGGATAAAATGTGAAATAAGAGTGTATAACTTGGGAATAACATGTAAGGGGAACCTTTGTAACAGAATGACATGTATTTATCTCTCTATCAAGGGACAAAATTTTAGACTTGTCCAAAATTTCAAACTTTAAAAGCATTGGCAGACAACAAATCAAACATGGCTCAAATGATTGGATTGTCTTAAAACAAGTAGAAAATATTGTGGGAAAAGGAGAGAAAGCTGGTTACCAGCATTTTTTTCCTATTAACAATGTTTTCAAAAGCTTTCCTCTTTAGGGTCACTAGGACACGAGGTTGATTGGCTAAAGGGTTATTGAGTAACTTGTGGCAGTGATATGACTAAAATACTGTTGAAAGTTGCATAACACAGGATTTAATTCATATTTTAATCTTTTTTCAGAACGAGAACAGATGCAGCCACCCAAGTTTGTGGAGCGCATGCAGAATTACACAATAAAGGAAGGTCAGTCAGTGACCTTGACTGCCAAAGCCGTGGGCACTCCCACACCAATGATCAGTTGGCAGAAGAATAACCGAATGTTGACCCCCAACAAAGACTATAAGTAAGTTTTTGTCTTAATAATATTACATTAACACATTAGCAATAGAAATAAATTTGCAGTAGACTTGCTTTAACTCATTACCACACAGCAAAAATGTAGACTAGTCCAAATTGAAAGCATTTGCAGACAATTCAAATGTTGCTCAACTGATGGAATTTCTCTTTGATAGTGTAGAAAACAATTTGGAAAAAGAAAATGCTGGTTACCAGTATTTTCTCCTTTTCCCGCTATGTTTTCAAAAGGCTTCTTTCTCCAGGCCATTAAAAGTCCGGATTATGTGGTAAAGGGTTAAAAACATCTGAGTCAAGAATGGAGTTAATCCTTTCAATGACCCTGGTGGAGAAGACTTTTGAAAACATCGTGGGAAAAGGAGAAAAAACTGGTAACCAGCATTTTCTCCTTTTCCAACCATCTTTTCTGTCCTATGGAGGACAAATTATTTCACTTGAGCAACCTGAAACGATTTGTCATCCGCAAATACTTTCAACTTGGACTAAAGTAAAATTTTGTTGTTTGGTAAATAGTGACTTCATTAAAACTCACAAAATCATCTTTTGTAAGGGAGAAATTCCTCCGTAATTAACCCTTTACCACACAATCCTGAGTTTTAAAGACCCTGAGCATGAAGCCTTTTGAAAACATTGTGGGAAAAGGAGAAAATGCTGGTAACCAACATTTTCTCCTTTTCTCACAATGTTTTCTACCCTATTAAAGACAGATTTTATCAGTTGAGCCTAATTTATATTGTCATCTGCAAATGCTTTCAATTTGGACCAGTCTGGAATTTTGTCGCTTGGTTAAGGGATAATACATGTGCCCAGTGAACCGTATTGTGTATATTTCATTGCCATGTTTTATTCACAATGTATAAGATTTGTACCAACATATTTTGCCTCATGAGTATGAAGTCTTTTGAAAAAATTGTGGGAAAAGGAGAAAATGCTGGTATTACTGTATCACTGTTTTTTTTTTTTTTTTTTCAAAGTCTGTTTTGTTCTGGTTTTGAATAGACAGGATCTTTTGGCTGAAAGTTGATGACAAAAACATGTCTGCTTATTTTCAGGATTGAAACTGACAATGGTAGATCTTCACTGTATATTGAGGACGCCAAGAAAATAGATGCTGCCTGGTTCCAGTGTACTGCTGTCAATGTGGCTGGAACTGCTTCATGCAGGGCCAAGCTTGTTGTTCAACGTATGTATTGTACTGTAATGTTTTGCTTTGCGATCCTTTCTTTTACATTTTGAGAAGTCACGTTTGATTAAGTGTTCATCTATTATTAACCCTTTACCGCCTAATCCCAACCTTTAATGACCCTGAGGAGGAAGATTTTTGAAAACATTGTGGGAAAAGGAGAAAATGCTGGTAACCAGCATTTTCTCCTTTTCCCACAATGTTTTCTATCCTACAAAGGACAAATTTCATTATTTGGGCTTTCTTTAATCTGTCGTCTGCCAATGCTTTCAATTTGGACCAATCCAAAATTTTGTCGTTTGGTAAAGAATTAAAAAATCCAGGAAAATATAGTTTGAAAACAGAGATTTCTTTTTGGTCACAAGGACTTTATGATTCCTAGTGTGTACTTGATTACCTTAGATACATAAAGAATAACTTTTTGTTTTTGTGTAAGGCAATTATTTCATTTGGGTAAACCCAAATTCTATATTTACACCATTGGCTTTGCCACCTATGAAAATAACGGAAACATATAAGACTTATCCATGTTGAGTGCATCTGCTGATGACAGATAGATAGCCTTTGTCTTTAACTCTTTACCAAACGACAAAATTTTAGACTTGCCCAAAATGAAATCTTTTGCAGACGATAAAATAATTGTGACTAAAAAATAAAAATTGGCTTTTGGAAGGGTAGAAAACACGGTGGGAAAAGGAGAAAATGCTGGTTACCAGCATTTTCTCCTTTTCCCAAAATGTTTTCAAAAGGCTTCTTCATCAGGGATGTTAAAAGTCAGGATCGTGTGGTAAAGGGTTAAAAGATAGAAAACATTAAAAAGAATAGAAAATGTGGGGTTGAAAATGTAGAAAACATTCTGGAAAAAAGGAGAACATGCTGGTTACTGGCATTTCTTTTTTTCACCATGTTTTTTAAAAAGGTCCAACTCAGGGTTGTTAAAACTTGGAAAAGAGAAATTTTTAAAGCATAGAAATGTAATGGTAGTCCCCTAGGAATCTTACAGTTTGCACCTGTGTAAACTATCATGTTATTTATATACCACAGCCGAGCCAATCAAAAAGGATGAAGCAGCTCCCAAGTTCAAGATTGCGCCAAGACAGAGAAAGGAGCCAGAGCCAGAAACTGTTGTACCACAATTTACGACTGAAACAAGACTTGAACCCAGACAGACCTCTCCGTAAGTCAATACATGTAATAGCTCATTTTAAAAATAATATCATTTTAGACAGTTCAAGTTCAGCATACATATGTGAAAGGAAAACTAGGGAATGCATGTGAACAAATTGAATACTCTGGATGGAATTTACCCTTTACCAGACAACAAAATTTTAGCCTTGTCAAAACTGAAAGCATTTGCAGACGTCAATTTCGATGTGGCTCAAATGGTGCAACTTTTCTTTGATAGGGTAGAAAACATTGTGGGAAAAGGAGAAAATGCTGGTTACCAGCATTTTCTCCTTTTCCCACAATGTTTTCAAAAGGCTTCTTTCCCAGCGGCATCATAAGGTGGCATTGTGCGGTAAAGGGTTAAGATGTCCCATTTGCAGCATCTGATCCGAGTCAAATTGCAAGTCATGCTCTGGTAAAAGGGGGCTTAATGCATCTTCGTAATGCATTATACCAATCAGGCTATCACATAATTATGGATCCTTAAAAGCCACTTTTTTTTTTAAAAATTGACTTAATCATAAAACTGGTCCTTGGACATGCAGAAAATTGCCAATAGCAAAAAGTTTTGGCCCAGGTCATCCTGTGCCGTCCGTGGAGGCTGATCTGGATCAATGCATTAAGCCCCCTTTTCACAGAGCATGGCTCCTTTTATTGACAACATACATTGTTTATGGGTTTAACTTTGATAGCATTCTATGCTTTTTTTTCCCATATTTTCCTATGTCACACAAAGTCCTTAATTTCAATTTCTTTTAAAAAAAAAGGTTGCATATTATCACATCTATGGGGCATGGAATTAAATCCTTCTTAAAAAGGAAGATCAAAGACTTCAGTCACAGAATAGTCGGCCCACGCAGGTAGGTCAGCGATAAGCATATCTGACTGATGACCTGATGGTTGCGGATTTGGTGCCCAGTTGAGGCAAACCTTTTTCGACTATTTTCGCCTCTTATCTCTGATACATGCGAGAAAAGTAGGCAGTGACTTGGAAAGATGGTTGTGTCAGTACTGTTGTGAGAGAGCCAGGAAACACATGCACTGACCGCCGTGATAAGACCTTGGATGTTAAAATGGTGTTAAACTCCAATGCAAACAAACAATCAAACACAGAATAGTCCATGACAAGTGTTACAGCTGCCAAAGGTACTGACAGTTAACCCTTTCCCAAACGACAAATTTTCGACTGGTCCAAATTGAAAGAGTTTGCGGACGACAATTTTAAATTTGATGAAAATGGTAGAAAGGTCTCAAAAAAGGTAGAAAACACTGTGGGAAAAGGAGAAATTGCTCGTTACGAGCAATTTCTCCTTTTCCCACAGTGTTTTCAAAAGACTTGTACTGTAGACACGTGAAAACCAGGGCTTGTTTGGGAAAGGGTTAAACAAAATATAAAACTTTATTTTGTATCTATATCAGTCAATATGAGATACAGTCAGAAGGCCCCGTACAAGAGATATCCTATGTGAAAGATGGGGACAGTGCCCTCCTCAGGTTGATCAGGGAGGAGGACCTTCGCAGGTCTTATATATCTTCTCATCTCCGCATGGTGTGAATAAATAAAATGTTTGTTGTTAGCATGAAACATGTGTTTAAAATTGGGATTGAAAGTTCAAATTAGGTCTTTACTTTTCCTGAAAGAGGGAGAACGTAGTCTTACTTTTTCATTTTAGATGCATATTTTTTGATAGATATTTGATAGGGTCTAAGAATTTATTTAAAAGTTTGAAATGTATGATTGAATTCCAGCTTGGTATTATTGTATAGTAATTTACTTAGTAGCAATTTGTGATATGATTTCTTGTTCACTCTTTACCACACAATCCCGACTTTGACAACCCTGAGGAAAAAGCCTGTTGAAAACATTGTGGGAAAAGGAGAAAATGCTGGTAACCAGCATTTTCTCCTTTTCCTGCAAAGTATTCTACCCTTCCCAGCACAAATTTCAATTTTTGTGTCATATTTATTTTGTTGTCTGGAAATGCTTTCAGTTTGAATGAGCCTAAAATTTTGTCATTTAATAAAGAGTAAAGTTCTCTGATAAGAGATGGGAAAAGATGGGAAAAGGAGAAACTGCTAGTTATAAGCATTTTCTCGCTACCTTTTTCCACAAAAGCTTTCTTCCACAGGGCTGTTAAAACTTGCGATTGTTTAGATTGTAAAGGTAAAGAATATTGATGAAAGTCATTTTGACCGGATTCTATCCTTTTCTTGCGAAAAAAGGCTTGGATAGAGTTTCAATCCACTACCACACGATCCTGAGTTTTAACGACATTGAGGAAGAAGGCTTTGGAAACGATGGTTGGAAAAGGAGAAAATGATGGTAACCAGCATTTTCCCCTTTTCACTCGATTTCTACCCTTTGAAAGGCAAGTTTCATGTTTGGAGATATATATATTTATTTAGTCATCTGCAAAATGCTTTCAGTTTGGACTAGTATAGAATTTTGTTGTTGGGTAAAAAGTTAACCAGAATGTTGCAGATATAAAAAAAAAAAAGTTGCCATTAACTCTTTACCAAACAACAAAAATTTATTCTAGTCCAAATTGAAAGGAATAAACAAAATAAATGTAACTGAAAAATTGAAAATTGTTTTGGGAAGGGTAGAAAACATTGTGGGAAAAGGAGAAAATGCTGGTTACCAGCATTTTCTCCTATATCCCACAATTTTTTCGAAAGGCTTCTTTCTCAGGGTCATTAAAAGTCGGGATTGTGTGGTTAAGGGTTAATTAAATTTATTCCTTGGTTTAATTGTTTGTCTTGTGAATGTACACTTCTGTTTCTACAGGGGCATGTGATAAGTTTTATGTAGTTGTACCGCTAATCATAAACTGCTACTATTTTTAACTGAAAATTTGAACAGAAAATAGAGAAAAAAAAAAAACATAATGCATGATGAATAATGAATTTCTTACCATTTACCAGATGACAAAAATTTAGACTTCTGCATGCTGAAAGGATTTGTATAAGACAAATTACACATTACACTTAGTGATGGCAAAATTGTGTAAGATCGCAGGACTCTTGGTTAACTGTTGATGGGTTCTCTTACATTTGTAGTCTTTATTGATTTTTAGAACCCCCCCCCCCCCCCGCACCTACAAAGTAGAGGGGGGTATACTGGTTTCACCATGTCTGCCTGTCTGTCCTTCCGTCTGTCCGTCCATCCATCCATCCGTCAGTCTGTCTGTCTTGTTTTTGTTTCTGTGCTCGAACTCAAAAGCCATTTGACCTAGGACCCTGAAACTTTATACAAGACTTAGTGTTCTTCCTGACCCAAGGAGGTGCCCTATTGTGTTTGGGTCACATGGGTCAAAGGTCAAGGTCACAGGTAAATCTTGTTCTCTCTGATAGTGCTGCTTCAGTGACAAGGTGCTGGTGGGGGGTATTTTTGTCTTCTTTACGACATTTGTAGTTTTAAGTAAAAAACCTGAGCAGTATTTTACTTTGAATGTACAGAATTTACAACCATACATGTTAGAGGGAGAGTTATTTTTCTTTCTTTTAACTCTTTACCAGACGTCAGAATATCAGCCTTGTCCAAATTGAAAGCATTTGCAGACGACAATTTCAATGTGGCTCAAATGGTGCAAATTTTCTTTGATAGGGTAGAAAACATTGTGGGAAAAGGAGAAAATGCTGGTTACCAGCTTTTTCTCCTTTTTCCACAATGTTTCAAAAGGCCTCTTTCCCAGGGTCATTAAAAGGCGGCATTGTGCGGTAAAGGGTTAGCTCTTTACAATATGACAAAGTTGTAGCCTTGTCCAAATTGAATGAATTTGCAGATGGCCAATTATATATTACTGAAAACATGAAATTTTTCTTTCAGATGGTCGAAAAAATTGTTTGGATAGGAGAAAATGCTGGTGTCAGCATTTTCTCTTTTTCTCACTTTGTTTTCAAAAGCCTTCTTCTTGTGGGTCCCTAAAAGTCAGGATTGTCTACCTCATGAAACTAACCCTAAACCTAACCCTTTAGCACATGACCTGTCCAAACCCACAGCATATACAGTTGCAAATTTAAATGTGGCTTAAATTGTTGAAATAATTTTTGATGGGGTAGAAAACTTTGTGGGAAAAGGAGAAAATGCTGGCTACCAACATTTTCTCCTTTTCCCAGTATGTTTTCAGAAGTCTTCTTTCCCAAAGTCGTTAAAAGTCAGCATAGTGCGGTAAAGGGTTAAGTCAATTTTGAAGAAATCCTTGCAAAATATTGGTATTGGACATAAGTTTAGGTTTATTGGATGGGTACACATGGAGATATTGTGGCAAAATGTGAAATTACTTGTTACAAGCAACTTCTCCATTTTGCTCACAATGTTCAAAAGTGGTCTACCTGGTGGTAGCAAGTTTGATACCCTTTTGAGACAGACTTTCTCTCCAGCGATGTTTCGCCTCTCATCTTTGATGCATGTGAGAAAAGTAGTTAGTGGCTTTGGAAAGAAAGTTGTGTCAGTACTAGTGTGAGAAAGCCAGGAAACACATGGGTGCATCACTGACCACCATGACATGACCTGAGCAGTTAAAATGGCATTAAACTCCAATACAAACCAAGTAATTTGCTACTTTTCTTTCAGCCATTAAGTACTCATTATTAGGAATCTTCATTTTCTAACTTTTAATATTTTAATACCATTGAAATAAGAATTTTTGTCTAAGAATCATATGCAGCTTTACTACATAGAACTAGGGAACAGAAATTCCTGAACATCTAAGACTATATTATTTTTAAGAATTCTGTCTTAACACATTAAGGTCATGTTTACTTTTGATAAAAAATAAGTCAGTTCATTGTTCAGTATTTTTGATGTTAATGAATAGCATGGTACATTATTTATAGTAAGTTGCAAATCCTGAACTGTTGTGTGATACATTATTTTGTAATTAGTTTCAAATTTTGAAGTGTTGTACAATACATTATTTTGTAATTAGTTTCAAAGTTTGAAGTGTTGTACGATACATTATTTTAT
The DNA here is from genome assembly GCA_945859785.2 of Tridacna gigas. Taxonomy (NCBI): domain Eukaryota; kingdom Metazoa; phylum Mollusca; class Bivalvia; order Cardiida; family Cardiidae; genus Tridacna; species Tridacna gigas. The sequence goes on from OX244044.2 coordinate 35,108,789, forward strand.
GATTAGTTTCAAAGTTTGAAGTGTTGTATAATTATTATTTTAGTGTGACACCTGGCTATCTGTCGTCGGACTCCCCCGACCAAGCCTCGCCATTTTCCACTCTCCCTAAACCTCCCCCTCCTACTCCTGTCTGTGCCTCGGTTGAGGCGTCACCAGAACTCAGGAGAAAAAGGTTTTTATTGTCTATATTATAACTCCTGAACTTTGTATCACATTAATGATCCCATGTTTTTTCCGATCCTGATAAAGCTTTTTGAAAACAATGTTCAGAAGGGAGAAAGTGCTTTCAACTAGCATTTTCTCTTTTTCCCTACAGAGTTTTCTATCATTTTAAAGATAAATTCAGTTATTTTTTAACATCAAGTATGTAGTCTGCAAATGTTGTCAATAAGGAAGAGTCTAAAAGTTTTATAGTGTGGTAAAGAGTTCATCTTGTTTTTTTGTGTGAAATAGTAAACTTGCTTTCTTCTACTAAATATTCCAAAGTTTTTCCCTCCACAATGTCGCCCTATGTTATACAAATAGGACTCTTTATGTCCCAGCAGTTGACAGCTTCAGAAAGCATTGTGCGAAAAAAAAAAAATTGCTTATGGCAAGCTATTGCCTTTTTTGCTCTTAATTTTTTTTCATACTTTGGAAAAATTAGTATTTTCTATTCCATCATATTTTTGTCCTGTAAATGCTTTAACTCTTTACCAAAACGACAAAATTTAAGACTAGTCCAAATTGAAAGCATTTGCAGACGACAAAATAAACGTGACTCAAGAATTGAAATATGGTTTTGGAAGGGTAGAAAACATTGTGGGAAAAGGAGAAAATGCTGGTTACCAGCATTTTCTCCTTTTCCCACAATGTTTTCAAAAGGCTTCTTTCTCAGGGTCATTAAAAGTCAGGATTGTGTGGTAAAGAGTTAAGTATAGAAAAGTTGGAAATTTGTCTTTCAGTACAGAGTTTAGTGTAGAAAGAAAGCAAGTTTACTGAGGTCTTAGCTGACTGCAGAGCTTTTATATGATTTTTCTTTTAAATGTTTAGCTTAAAAATTGCTAAAGTTGTTGTCTGATACTGTTGTGGTAGTTTTTAAATCATTGCTTTACATCACTTTCACATTTTCTGTAAGATTTTAGGGATTTTTACTTAATGTTTTAGATAATTCAGCACTTTGTATTCTTCTAGCCTGTCAATAAGGAAACCAAGAATCAAATTGATCAGTATTTGGATTTTTAAAAAAAAAAAAAGCAGTAAATAATCTTAATTTCTTGTAACAATGAGAAACATCATGTATTATGACTAATGGTATTTTTTGTCAAATCTCTAATGCATACAAGTGTTTTAGTTTTTAATGCTACAGTTTTCTACAAGATGAAAACCATTTTTTGTATCTTATACAAGTACTGGTATATGGTTGAAGGAAAGTTCTTGATTTCATTATTAATTCACTTAGTATTGGTAACAATGATACAATACATAATTATGAGCCATGCTCTGTGAAAAGGGGGCTTAATGCATCTGCGAAAAGTATCGACCCAGGTCAGCCTGCGCAGTTCGCGCAGGCTGACCTGGGCCAAAACTTTTCACAAATGGTCAATTTTCTATGTTTCAAAAGACAATTGTACCTCTTAATTGAGTTGATTATTAAAAAAAGTGGCAATTATGGATCCATAATTATATGGTTGCTTGCTTGGTATTATGCATCATGGAGATGCATTAAGCCCCCTTTTCACAGATCATGGCTCATATGTTTTTGATGATTTGCTGTGACACTGTTGTAAGATTTATGTAACCATGTACACTGTATTAAGAAATCACTGATAACCAATCCCAACAGGATGCCCTATCAGAGAATGGAAAAGCCAGAACCTATGGCACCTCCAATGGAACTTGAATCTGACGAGGAGATCAAAATACCAACAATGGCAGAAGCTAAAGCCAAGTTTGATGTTCGTGATGCTGGACCAACACCCAAAAAGGTGTCCAAGGTGGAGTTCAAACCCAAGGGCCCACTCAAACCAGAGCCCAAGGCAGTGCCAGAGTTTGTTCCTAAGAAGGTGGTACCACCTGTTCAGAAACCAGCACCTCCAAAAACAGAGCCCAAACCAAGGTTCATAATTGCCTGATTACTTTTACCCGTGATTTTTACTAAAGAATGAAATTCAACAGCTTGAGCGAAAGGAAGATCCTTTTTACTCTTTACCAAACGGCAAAATTTTAGACGAGTTTAAATTGAAAGCATTTGCAGACAACAAATTATTATGTGACTGAAAAATTGACTTTTAGATGGGAAGGGTAGAAAACATCATGGGAAAAGGAGAAAATGCTGGTTACCAACATTTTCTCCTTTTCCCACATTGTTTTCAAAAGGCTTCTTTCTCAGGGTTATGAAAAGTTGGGGTTATGTGGTAAAGGGTTAATCAAATTATTGACATCTATAGTATTTTATATATTGATAGAGCAGGAAGCATCCTAAGAATACTGCAACAGCCAACCTAACAAATTGAAGATCTTTCAAATAATTTTGAAGGTGGTTTCCCACAACTTTTTTGTTTTCCACAGTAAAATGTATATGTCTGCTTTATATAGGTGCACATTTGTGGCTCTGCAGCACAAGAAGAATGAAAACATTGTAACAAAATTAACTCGTTACCAAATGACAAAATTTTAGACTGGTTCAAATTCAAAGCATTTAAAAACGATAAATTAAATGTGACTTAAGAATTAAAATTTGCTATGGGACGGGTAGAAAACATTGTTGGAAAAGGTTACCAGCATTTTGTCCTTTTCCCACAATGTTTTCAAAAGGCTTCCTTTTTAGGGTCGTTAAAAGTCAGGAAAGTCGGAAGTGGTAAAGAGTTAAGAGAAATAGCTCACCAATGGCATTTTCATCTTTTGCCTTGATAATAATACAATCAAATGTATGTTGACTATTACATATGTTCAGCTCTCACTTGTAATTAGCCGACCACCATTTTGTCTTAAAACAGCTATGAGATACTGGAGAAGGGACCTGTACAACAGATCAGTTACGTATCTGACAAAGAATATGGATATGTACCGATTTTCTCTCGGGAAAACATTGAAGTTGCAAGGTTGGTTCTCTGCATGAACACAATGGAAACAGTGTGCTGCAAGGATTGTATTAATTGCATGATGTGAAACCAAATTCCATTTGAATTGAATCTTAAGCTTGAGAATTAGTTTTGCATGAACATTTTGATGTTTTATTCCATAGCTATGTGTAAATGGAAATGAATGTGATGGTTTAACCCTTTCCCAAACAAGCCCTGGTTTTCACGTGTCTGCAGTACAAGTCTTTTGAAAACACTGTTGGAAAAGGAGAAATTGCTCATAACGAGCAATTTCTCCTTTTCCCACAGTGTTTTTTACCCTTTTTGAGAACTTCCTGCCATTTTCATCAAATTTAAAATTGTTGTCTGCAAACTGCTTCAATTTGAACCAGTCCAAAATTCGTCGTTTGGGAAAGGGTTAACTTGTTACCAAACAACAGAATTTTAGACTGGACCAAATTGAAAGCATTTGCAGACAACAAATTAAGTGTAGCCTAAATGGTGATTTATGTATTGGATAGGGTAGAAAACACTGTGGGAAAAGGAGAAAATGCTGGTTACCAGCATTTTCTCCTTTTCCCACAATGTTTTCAGAAGGCTTCTTTCTCTGGGTCTTTAAAAGTCAGGATTGTGTGGTAAAGGGTTAAAACAAGCCATTACTTGTCGTGCTCTTGGGGCAGAGAGCTCTACCATTAACCCTTTACCACACAATCTTGACTTTTAGTGACCCAGAGAAAGAAGGCTTTTGAAAACATTGTTGAACAAGGAGAAAATGCTGGTAACCAGCATTTTCTCCTTTTTCCACAATGTTTTCTACTCTATTAAGGTCAAATTCCACCATTTGGGCCACTTTTAATTTTCGTCTGCAAACGCTCTCAATTTGGACCAGTCTAAAATTTTGTCGTTTGGTAAAGTGTTAAAGGCTAGATATCATCTTCATTTCTATGTTTGTGTAAATTATGTTTGTAGATTTAGAGATACACTGTTAGCAAAAGTATTTTGTTTTACTGCTAAGGCGTGCATGTCAATATAAAATTTCTTTTACTTGAAAGTTTAATCACAATTACTGTACTTACAGCTGTACAAACATCATGAAGTAGTTAGGACCTTAGACATGTTTATGTATGTAATATTTTAGCTTCAACAAATTGCTGTTCTGTATTATTTTCTTTAACCCTTTACTACACAATCCTGACTTTTAACGACTCTGAGAAATAAGCCTTTTGAAAACATTTGGACTGGTCTAAAATGTTGTCGTTTGGTAAAGAGTTAATCTTTTAATGTTGTTGCTATTAGTCATATTTGAGTCATTCTCCAGGATACACTACACTGAGCAAGTCATCACATAATTAAGGATCTATAAAATCCATTTTGTCAAATAACCAACTGAATAATGAGATAGACTGGTCCTTTAACTCTTTACCACATGACAAAAACGTAGACTGGACCAAAACGGTGGAATTTGTCTTTGATAGGGTGGAAAACATTGTGGGAAAAGGAGAAAATGCTGGTTCTCCTTTTCCCACAATGTTTTCAAAAGGCGTCTTTCTCAGGGTCGTTAAAACTCGTGATTGTGTGGTAAAGGGTTAACATGCAGAAAACGTACCAAAAGCAAGTAAATTTTCCACACAGGTTAGCCTGTGTGGACTGTGCAGGCTGAACTGGGTCGATACTTTTTGCAGATGCATTAAACCCTCTTTTCACAGAGCATGGCCCATTCATATATGTTGCAAACTTGCATGGGATCCAAGCATGTATATTTGTCAACCCATTTCCAAACAATGCCTAGTTTCCTTTAGGAAGTAGGCTTTTTAAAACCATTTGGGTAAAGTAGGAGATGCTGGTAATGAGCATTTTCTCCATTTCCCAAATTTTTTTCTGCTTTCAAAGAAAATTCAACAACATGAGTCGGAGTCTTGTTTTATTTGCAGATGCTTTCCTTATGCATGAGCCTGAAATTTTGTTGTCTGGTACAGAGTTTAACTCTCTTTCTGCTAACACCGGAAATTCCACTTTTGTCTTGGGTTCTAAAAATAGATTTTTTACTGCTATTGAAAAAAACTTTCGTCATAGTTTAAAAACAGGGTAGCGGACGTTGTAGATCCAAGATCAGACTGCACATTCTATGCAGTCTGATCATGATCTACACTGTCTGCAAAAGCTACTCAAGTCATCATAATTAGTGAAAGAGTTAACCCTTTACCACACAACAAAAATTCATACCTGTCAAAATTCAAAGCATTTGCAGACGACAATTTCAATGCTGCTCAAATGATGTGATTTGTGCATGATAGGGTAGAAAAACATTGGGGGAAAAGGAGAAAATGCTGGTAACCAGCATTTTCTCCTTTTCCCACTATGTTTTCAAAAGGCTTCTTTACCAGGGTCTTTAAATGTCGGGATTGTGTGGTAAAGGGTTAACTGAACCTAATTGAAGATATTGAAGTAGAACTTAAGCCAAGGAAAAGACCTGAATATTGCAATTTTAAAGCTACATGGTATATTTTTTCTCCATTATATCTCAAAATGACTGTTTGTGTCACTCCAGGATCATGTGGCATGTTTAATCCATTCTGATCTTGAACCGTTCTGCCAGTAAGAGATAATTTTTGTAACTGGCTGCATTTTGATTGTAAATAACTGCTTTTCCCAACTATTAATTTTATGTTAGATAGTCTCATGCCAACATAGTGTAAAGTATGTGTTTGTTTCTATATCTATTTTATATTTACTTTATCAAAGAAAGAGTTATTTTTTATAGATAGAATATAAAGTCATATGAGCCATGCTCTGGCAAAAGGAGCTTAATTCATCTCTGTGATACATTATACCGAGCAAGTTATCTCATAATTATGGATCTGTAAAATCCATTTTGTCTAACAACTGACTGAATCATCAGGTAGACTGGTCCTTTGACATATAGAAATTTGACTGATAGCGAAAAGTTTCGGCCCAGGTCAGCCTGCATGGACTGCGCAGGCTTACCTTCGTCGATACTTTTCACAGATGCATTAAGCCCCCTTTTCACAGAGCATGACTTGTGTTTGGTTACTTCTTTGCTGGACAATCTCATTTTTTCACAACTTGGAAGAAGAAAACTTTTGACAACATGATAGGAAAAGGAAATAATGCTGGTAACCAGCCTGTCCATATGGATTATGCCAAATTTTTTTTTCTCGTAAATAGTAATTTATTCTTAAATTGAATGAAGTCTTTGATACAAGACGTTATTACCTTCGATAACATCAAGTAATACATACAAATATTGTACCATATTCGTATTGAGAATATATTTTTGTTTTGTATTAGCCTTTGTTGCTAAAAACTTTGTAATCCGCCGTATCCATGTATCTTTTTGTTGTCTTTTTATAACCACCTGGGTTAGCAAACAGGGGCAACAGTAGTAGGTATTGAGTTGTTTTGCCCAGTGATCACAGGGTAGATACTAGAATGAAACTTTGCAGACAGATGGAGCTCAGTATGACTCCCACTCTAGCTATATTGATTATATTTTTCCCATTATTTTTTCTTTAGTAAATTAAAAAAAAAAGATTGTTCATACTTTAAATCCTATTCTTTTGCAGCAAATCAAATTGAATTTCACAGGTGAAAGAGAGTACCTTTAACTACCTTTAACCATGCAGGTGCCCCAATGGTGTATGCGGACACCTTGTTCTTATAATGGTTTATATGACAAAAATTATACTGAAAAACTGTTTTGCCTCTATTAACACTATATCAAATAAGAAAAAAAAAACTGACTTGTCCATAAATAAAACATTTGCAGACAACAAAGTAAACATGGCAAATAATAAGGGTAGAAAACATGGTGGGAAAAGGAGAAAATGCTGGTTGATAGCATTACTTCCTTTTCCCAAAAGCCTTTTTTCCCAGGATCATTAAAACACACAGTTGTATGGTAAAGGATTAATGTGTTGTCGTCCTTTTCAGACGTGAGGAACCTACAAGGGCTGCCCCACCCAAGGTCCCAGTCTCTGAAGATGAACTGTAAGTAACAATAGGGTAGATACACAGTCTTGTACATGATATTCCCTACCCCTATATACATGTACCATCATTCTATACTTCTCATGAAATTATAACACACACATATTTGAGCAATGCTTTGTGAAAAGGTGGTTTAACTCTTTACTAAACGACAAAATATTTAGACTGGTCCAAATTGAAAGCAGTTGCAGACGACAAAATAAATGTGACTTAAAAATTGAAATTTGTTTTGGGAAGGGTAGAAAACATTGTGGAAAAAGGAGAAAATGCTAGTTACCAGCATTTTCTCCTTTTCCCACAATGTTTTCAAAAGGATTCTTTCTCAGGATAATTAAAAATTGGGATCTTGTGGTAGAGTTAATGTATCTGCACACAGTTTTGACCCATGTTGAAACTTTCACTATTTGTAAAATATCTGCTTGTCAAGGGGCCACTTTACCTCATGATTCAACTGTTTTTTTTTCTTTAGAAAAAAAAATGGATATATATGATGTGAAGGTTTGCTTCATATACTGCATTAAGCACCCTTTTCCAAGAGCACTGCTCATCTGTATCTCATGGATACCTACAGTTGAACCTGTTATAGGCAGCCACTTGAGGGAACAAAGACAAGCTTCGCTTCAAAGGCAACTGGCTGCTAGACACAGAGACTTGTTTAAAAAATTTTCACACAATCCCGACTTTCAACAACCCTGAGGAAGAAGCCTTTTGCAAACATAGTGGGAAGAAGCCTTTTAAAACATAGTGGGAAAAGGAGAAAATGCTGGTAACCAGCAGTTTCTGCTTTTCCCACAATGTTTTCTACTCTTCCCAAAACAAATTTCAATTTTTGAGTCAAATTTATTTTGTTATCTGCAAAAGCTTTCAATTTGGACCAGTCCTTTGGTAAAAAGTTAAAAAAAAAAAACATGTGAATTTAAAACTGGAAGTGATAGTTGTTCAGTACAGATTGCTACTGAAGTCTTTTACAAGATGACAAAATTCATGATTTACCAAAATTGGAAGGAGTGGCACCCAACAGTTCAAAATTTGATTTGGCGCAAATGATTGGATTTACCTTACAAAGGGAAAAGGAGAAAATGCTGGAAATAGGCATTTTCTCCTTTTCCTTATATGTCTCTAAGACCTTCTTCAGGGATATAAAAACAAGGTAATGTTTGATAAAGGGTTGATACAAGTGGCTGCTAAATCAGGTTTGACAATTATAGATCTACTTATGCTTGGAATAGGTGATGTCAGCTTCTGGTACAGAACCAGAAAAATTTGTCTTTGGTCTTCAGCAGTGTGCCATTATGTACTGTCTGATCTAGAACTGCTCCGTCCAGCTCATCTAAAAAAGCATGGGACAGCCTTGTTCTTAGTTCATACTTCACGTGCAATCTGATCTTGATTAACCCTTTCCCAAACAAGCCCTGGTTTTCACGTGTCTGCAGTACAAGTCTTTTGAAAACACTGTGGGAAAAGGAGAAATTGCTCGTAACGAGCAATTTCTCCTTTTCCCACAGTGTTTTCAACCCTTTTTGAGAACTTTCTGCCATTTTCATCAAATTTAAAATTGTCGTCTGCAAACTCTTTCAATTTGGACCAGTCCAAAATTTGTCGTTTGTGAAAGGGTTAAGAATGCCTGAATAAGTTGCACTTCATGGATTAAGCACTCTAAGGGACAAGTGACAGTGTTGCATCCAGGGTGGGCGATTACGCAAATCTCACTGTCTACACCTTACATCCTGCAATTTTTTATTTTCTTGAGTAACAACTCTGGCGGATACAAAAAGAATCCACCGCTGAACAATAGCCTGTCCGCAGTTATATTACATTTTGAGACTAGAAATACTGCAAACACTTGGATTATACAATTCAAACCATGTATAGATAAACAACTCTTTCACTAAAAATAGCAGTGTGCAAATATACTTGTGGAAATCCCCGTAAGAGACTAACATAATTAGGCCGGGGGGGGGATAAATACTATTTTGCAATAGCCCTTTCCCGCTGTCCGAGGTCATCCTGGATGCAACACTGTAAGTAAGTCTTTCGGAGCCCAAATTGTTCAAAGTTTGAACTGAATATATTTTATTCTGCTAACAAGTCTGTAACTTACTAACTCATAAATAGACAATTCTGAAAGTGATAGTTGCATTATCTATGAATGTGTTTTACTAATCCTTGAATTATTTATGTTCCATTTGGATGAATCAGTCAGTACCTTTACATATGGCGTGCAACACACAAAAAGGGGCCTTCAGACATAGATCTATGCATAAAAGTGTGTCATTCCAGATCAGCCTGTGCAGTCTGACTAATCTGAGTCGACACTTTCCATTTTTGTGTGATTTTCTGTTTAACGAAGGTCTACTGTATGAGAAAATCTTATGTAGTCGTAATGTGCCATCTCAGATTAGCCTGTGCGGACTGCGCAGGCTAATCCATGACGACACTATACGCAAATGTCCGAAGGTCTCATTTCGCATGTTGCAGGCCATATCATGGTTATTTCTGTTTATGATGTGAAGAAGCAGATGTAAATGGTTTTCTTGTTAATATTTTTATACTTTTTAAAACTTAGTGTAATTTCCAGGCAACAAATGAAATTGCATCTTCATCTTGGAGCAACCATGAATTTTAGATTATCAAGTTAAGTTTGTAACATGCTAAGAAATTTTCTATCAGTGTTACTGTTTCAAATTGAGGTTTTATGTCCTTACCAATGAACAAAATTTTAGACTCATTCAAATTGAGAGCTTTTTCGTGCAACAGATCCATTGTGGCTAAAATGATGAAATATGGCTTAGAAAGTAAATAAAACATCGTGGGAAAAGGAGAAAATGCCGGTGTCTAGCATTTTCTCTCTTTCCACACAATGTTTTCAAAAGCCTTCTTTCTCAGGGTCATTAAAACTTGGTATTGTTTGGTAGCTTTTTAGGTTTAATTGACTTTATTCAGAAAGTTCACATGATGTACGACTGGTGTGAACAAGCAAGCTCATAGAGAAATTCCAAGCCTTGTTGGGGCACATGAGAACTTTCTTGGGCTCTTTTTTCTCATACCTACTCAACTCTGTTCTTTTCCATGCAAAAAACCCCATCTCAGTTATAGATGAGGTAGAATTTCATAATTTTAACATTATTTTGAGATGTCATATAGTGTGTTATATATACATGTAAATGTTGGCTGCATACAGTATAGATTTAGTAGTTTATGTCTGCATAGACATGTATTAGTAGTTTAGATTCTAGACATATTTTGTATTTATGTCTGTATTGAATGAAAACTTGTAGGCCAAAGCATGTTGCTCCTAAGGAGGCACCACCAACTGCACCCAAACCTAAGAAAACAACCCAGGAGTTTAAACCTTGGGTGCACAAACCTGTGGCAGCCCCTGTCACAGAGCCCAAGGTCACAACAACAGAGCAGGTGCATCTGAAAGTGCCACCACTTGTTAAGCCTAAGCCCAAACGTAAAACCAAGGAGGAGTCGCCTGAGAGGTGAAATTTGATAGATTACCTTCATAGAAGTGGTGTGGCTAATGTCAGTTTGTGAATCCAGAGGGTTTTTTTTTTTAATAGATGTTTACCCTCAAACTGAATGTTATTCCGCCCATTAATGCCTTCCTATGGTTCTGATGCTTGTAGATTTTTATTTAATGCTTGTATTCTACCATTTATTTCCAAGACATCAATATGAATTAGTCTGTGAACCCAGATTTTTTTTTTTATTTGTATTTTTATTCTCAAACTGAATGTCATCCACCCATTACTTTCTTCCTATGGGTTTGATGCTTGTAGATTTTATTTGCTTTTAATCTAAACAGGCTGTTTGACGGGGAAATAGATATACTTAGTTAGATATGTACCTACATGTACATGTATAATACTTGTATATTGAGATTTTCAATTAAGAAAGCAATGTTAAAAACGGTTCATCATTAATTTCAACCAGTTGGTCCATTATTACTAATAACTACATAAGCGATGGTATGCATCAAATTTAGGAAGACTTTAAATTTTTGGAAAATGTTAACGGCAATAGGTTGTCCCACTTAGGTTCCTTAAACTTTTACCAAAAGATAAATTTTGGACTCGACCAAATTTAAAGCATTTGCAGAACACAAATTAAATGTAGCTCAAATGATGATTTTTTCTTTTTGGTAGAGTGGAAAACATTGTTTGAAAAGGAGAAAATGCTGGTTACCAGCATTTTCTCCTTTTCCCACAATGTTTTCAAAAGCTTTCTGTTTCAGGGTCTTTAAAACTGGGGATTGAGAACTTTCTACCATTTTGATCAAATTTAATATTGTTGTCTGCAAACTCTTTCAATTTGGACCAGTCCAACTTTTGTCGTTTGGGAAAGGGTTAAGGATCCATAAAATCAGTGTTGTCTAACATCAGGCTGAGGTCCTGCATGGCTCAGTGGTAAAGTGTCTGACCCGTGACCTGGAGGCCCCGGGTTTGAGCCACACTGGATCCACTGGGTTTAGCGTGGGAGTGTCCTTGGGCAAGACACTTCAGAGTCCCAGCCTATTACTGGTGGAACCCAGGAAATACATGAATATGTGAGCTAGCACTGTGATATGACTGAAATAATGTTGAAAGTGGTGTGAAACACCATTCAGTAACTAACATCAGGCTGAATCCCTTGGTAGAAGGGTCCATAGATATGCAGGAAATTGACTAACAGTCACTACATTTAGCAAATGCATTGACCGCCCTTTTTACAGGGCATAACACATTTCTATATATACTAGGATGAAAAAGAAACGCCGGGTAACCTATTAAGATAGTTTTAAAGGATATAATGTAATATTACATTATTAATGTCATCGTTAAAAGGGGGTTATTTTTCGCTTAAAGAGAGTAGAAAATCGATTGGAACTTCACCAACTGGTTCCATACAGATGAAATTTTATACAAAAAATGAATATAATAATGTAATATTACATTATATCCTTTAAAACTATCGTAATAGGTTACCCGGCGTTTCTTTTTCGTCCTAGTATACATAGGATTTATCAGTTCTTAAGAATCGAGTTATTTCTGTGACTCTGGAAGTTTGTAATAATCCCAAATCTAGGAATGCTGTGGTTGTTACGGTTATAGTATATGGTTGATTTTCTGCCTTTTTGTGGGTGTTTATTGGTTTTTCCTGAAATGCTTTATTGCTCGATTGAACTTCATAATGTCAACCTTTCACAGTATAATCCAGTGTTTTTGACAAAAGCTTTACAAAAAATTGTAGGAAAAGTAGAAAATGCTGGTGAACAGCATTTTCTTCTGTTCCTACAATTTTTTTCTATACCCTCTTAGACAAAGCCATTTGAGGTACTTTGACCGTGGTGTCTTCATAAGACTTCAATAATATGAATATTCTAAAATTTGTCATCACGTAGCGTTCGAATTAGCTGGAGACACTGTTTGCTTTTTCAACCCTCTACCACGCAATCATGAGTTTCAGTGACCCTGAAGAAGAAGCCTTTTGAAAAAATTGTGGGAAAAGGAGAAAATGCTGGTAACCAGCATTTTCTCCTTTTCCCACAATGCTTTCTACCCTTTCAAAGATTTAAATCATTGTTAGGGTCACATTTTGATTTGTTGTCTGTAAATGCTTTCAATTTGGACATGACTGAAATTTTATTGTTTGGTGAAGGGTTCATAGTTTTTGTATTTCTCCCATAGAGTGAATTTTGAATTTCTATAAGGCATGTTATTTTCCCTCTTTTTTTTCTTCTCTTTTCTTTTTAGCTTTATGCAACTATCTAGTCACTCTTACATGATTTTGTACCAGTGAATTCTTGTAGACTAAACAATTATCTTTTGTATCTTTGAAACTTTTCTCTCTTCACTTCTTTCATTTTCATCAAAAACAGCAGAATTTGATATTCAGGGTTAAAACTAAGGTTATGTCAGTTTTTTATGTAAAAACATTTAGTATCAAATTTATCAAATATTCTAAATAGAACTTATATAAAATAATTTTCTGTAAACCATAATTTTCTGTAAACCTACCTTGTGTGAAAATTTACTTACTGTAAACCAGTCTATAAACAGAGTGACCTTGACATTACTATCCACAGCTTTTTGACAACCGCCACATTCTGTTTTCTAGCCACTATGAGATCCAGGAGGCAGGCTATGTCCAAGAAATTCATTATGTCTCTGATACAGAGATGGGCTCCCTCCGTCTTGTTAGTTATTCTGCTGATGAAGAGCCCACAAGGTGCGTTAAAAGCATGGAGCATGTCCCCTCCCCCTCTCTCAAGCCCAAATAAAATCTGTTTGTAAAAGTTGCTGTGCAATTGTTTGGCTGATACAGGTTTTTAATAAAGCCTTTGAAGTGTATACTGGGAACTGAGGTGTTAATAATAAGAATTGAGTTATAAAGACAGGTTCTGATTTTTTTTCCTGGATTTACAGCATTGATATTCAAAGTAAATTTGACAAAATATCTTGTTGTAAGGCCATTTATGAATAATGAAATATGCAATTTTCTCAAATAATACTTTTCCCCCCCCAAAAAAACTCTATACAGGTTAAGACATGTTTAAATGCTATGAGACAAAGGGTGAAGACTTAATTTATCAATCATTTTCCCATTTGAAACAATCAAAATGGATATAATTCTCTCATAATGTATTCCAATCTTCTAGATTTGATGAGCCCTATCCAGCAGTCGAACCAACAATACCCGCATCCTTGGAGACAAAATACAAATTATTCAGGTGCGGTATTCGTGTGTACTGCATGAAGCCCAGTTTTTGTCCTTGTCTGATCAGTTCAATGTTTTATAAATGTAGGATCATGTGCGGGCATTGAAACAGGTATTGACTGAGTTAAACTTTAACAAACTTGGTACATCTGTAGATGCTGTTTGGGACAATGTAGGCCCAGGGCCAGATTATACAGAAGCCTTGCCGAGTCCCAATAGAACAGCTGGTAGCGTACAGGACTTGAGAACAGGGGGGGGTCACTGTTTGAATCAAGCCAATTTTTGTCCAAGGATTGATGATAGTCATTGCAACAGGATTCATTCCTCTCACACAGCTGATCATTGTTTCGATGATGGTTATGTGGGAACACAGCAAAGGGCTTGGGAAAAGTATTGTGCAAAGTACTGAGAAGAGAAAGTCCAGGAAAACATGGATAGGTGCACTGGCTGCCACGATGTAACTGGAATAATGTTGAAAATGGGGTTAATCACTATACAATTGATCATTCAGTCTAAACAGAGCCTGAAGTCTGGTTTTGAAGTAAAACTGTTCTCTATTTGTGCGGGATACATGTAATTTGTTTGGCTGAATAAGTCTTGTAATTGTATTTAACTCTTTACCAATTGACAAAATTTCGGACTGAACGAAATTGAAAGCATTTGCAGACGACAAATTAAATGTAGCTCTAATGATTATTTCTTTCTTTGATAGGGTAGAAAACATTGTGGGAAAAGGAGAAAATGCTGGGTACCAGCATTTTCTCCTTTTCCCACAATGTTTTCAAAAGCCTTCCCTTTCAGGGTTGTTAAAACTCAGGATTGTGTGGTAAAGGGTTAAGTACTGTTATAGCACTGAAAATATCAATGTGGTTTGTTTAGCTGTATGAATATCAACATATTTAGAACCAAACAGTATATTCTGAAATGTAATATGAATACCAATTTTTTTCCCCAAAAAAAAGAAAAAAATAATTTAAGATATCGACACAAGTGATACATGTATATGATATTACAAGTATTTACAATGGTATTGTTTAGTGAAATTCACACATGTCACATTTTTCATTACTTCTCTTGCTATTCTATCTTAGTTATCTTTAAGTATAGTTGCATTTTCTTTATCAACCTTTAGATATACTGTAGTTAACACATCTAATTTGATTTTTTTAGTTAAAAACTGAATACATCATTGAAATTTTTAGCCTATTTTTCATTTCATAAATATTTGTTGTGAATTAAACACATAATCTTGATGCATTATCTCATACATATCTTTCATGCAATAACCAGAGTAGGTTATAAAATATAATATAGAACAATTTTCTCTGTATATGCTATCTTAGACCTCAGAAGCCATCGTCTCCAAAGGAACGCAGACGGACCAGAAAAACACCCTCTCCACCAAAGGAGAAGCCCACAAGGTAGATAACTGTGTGCAAATCTCCCAAGTTTCTTGTCCTTTATGTTACAAATGGCAAAAATTAACTAAGAATGAAGTTTTTGTGTCAAATAAAAGTATGCTCCCACAGACAACCTGAATAGAAAGTTTATATTTTTAGCTCCACTGGCTGGAGGCCAGCAGGCTTATGTCATGGCCCGGTGTCCGTCGTCCGTCCGTCCGTGCATGCGTGCGTGCGTCCGTCTGTCCGTCCGTGCGTTAACTTTTAGTTCAAACATCTTCTCCTCTGAAACTACCCATCCAATTTTCATGAAACTTCACAGAAATGATCCTGCCATAGTCCTCTTCAGAATTTCTTGAAAGAATTTGATTCCTTCAAAAACTCTGGTTGCTATGGCAACAAAACTGAAAAATATTTGAAATCTTTAAAAATCTTCTTGTCTGAAACCATAAGGCATAGGGCTACCAAATTTGGCATGTAGCTTTATGTAGTAGACCTCTATCATGTTTCTTGAAATTATAGCCCTGGGGTCAAAATTGGCTCTGCCCCAGGGGTACCAAGTTTTACATAGGCTTATATAGAGAAAACTTTAAAAATCTTCTTGTCTGAAACCATAAGGCCTAGAGCTACCAAATTTGGCATGTAGCTTTATGTAGTAGACCTCTATCATGTTTCTTGAAATTATAGCCCTGGGGTCAAAATTGGCTCTGCCCCAGGGGTCACAAGTTTTACATAGGCTTATATAGAGAAAACTTCAAAAATCTTCTTGTCTGAAACCATAAGGCATAGGGCTACCAAATTTGGCATGTAGCTTTATGTAGTAGACCTCTATCATGTTTCTTGAAATTATAGCCCTGGGGTCAAAATTGGCTCTGCCCCAGGGGTCACAAGTTTTACATAGGCTTATATAGAGAAAACTTTAAAAATCTTCTTGTCTGAAACCATAAGGCATAGGGCTACCAAATTTGGCATGTAGCTTTATGTAGTAAACCTCTATCATGTTTCTTCAAATTATAGCCCTGGGGTCAAAATTGGCTCTGCCCCAGGGGTCACAAGTTTTACATAGGCTTATATAGAGAAAACTTTAAAAATCTTCCTGTACCTAGCCATAAGGCCTAGAGCTACCAAATTTTGCATTTAGCTTGATCTAGTTGGGGTCTACCAAAATTGCCCAAATTATAGTCCTGGGGTCAATTTGGCCTCATGCTGGGGGGGGGGGGGTTCACAGGATTTACATAGGCTTACATAGGGAAAACTTTTAAATCTTGGTGTACATAGCCATAAGGCTTCGGCTACCAAATTTTGCATAGTTATAGCATTATCTAGTGGACAACTACAAAGAGGGCCCAAGTTACAGCCCTAGGATCAAGTTTGGCATGGGTTTATGGAGTCACAAGTTTTACATGGGTTTATGGAGTGAAAAGTTCAGAAACCATCTTGTTACTAGCCATAAGGCCAAGAACTCCCAAATTTGGCATGTTATTCTTCTAATACACATATTCCCCATTTAGTCCGACTGTAGACCTGGGGTCAAAGTTTTATAAGGGCTTATATAGTGAAGACTTCTCTTCATGGTTTATATTTATAAGCCAGTGGAGCGATACAGGGCCATCATGGCCCTCTTGTTTAAAATTTCTTCCACTGAGGATTAGATATTCATTGGAAAGAGGCATTACAGAAAAGTTGTCTTTCTTTCAAAGTGCTTTTATTGTAGTCAATCTAATGAAAAAAAATAGATTTTGCTCTTGGAATGAATGAATGTTGTATGCCTGAGAAAGGGAGCAGCAATGCAAGTACTATTTGCAAAACTTACCTAGTTTCCTTATAAATAACAGATCTTTGGAGTAGTCAGTGCAATAAAAGAGTGGAAATGATTAAAAATTATTTATAAGATATCAAAGTTTTTGTTGAATGGGATTTCCTTGTTGTCCTATTGTTGTTTTTTGATGTTGTAAGTGGTATTGTTTGAAACTCTTTAACAGACGACCAACTTTTGACTGGTCTATATTGAAAGCATTTGCAGACGACAAATTACATGTTGCTCAACTGATGAGATGATCTGTGAGAGAATAGAAAAAACATTGTGGGAAGAGGATAAAATGTTGATTAACAGCATTTCATTCTTTTTCTACAATGTTGTCATAAGCTGTCTATTCTAGGAGTTGTAAAAATATCAGAAATTTGGTAGAGTGTGAAACCAAAAGGCACAGTCAAACCTGTGCACACATTGCCTTCCATCTGTTTTTTTTTTTTTTTTTAAGACTTGTTTTTAATTGTGATAGACGTCTCACAGCCAAAAAAATGCTATCATGAATTCCGTAACTTTAGTTGATGAATGTTTCTAAAAACATTGTGGCTGAAGGAGAAATTGTTTAATTCAAACAATTTCTCCTTTTGACTTGTTCTCCTTACCTTTTTTCTGTCAAAAGCGATCAGCTTCATGACAAATGAATTTGTCTGCGAATGCTAGTGACTTAACCCTCAACCGCACAATCCCAACCTTTAACGACCTTGAAGAGAAATCCCTTTAAAAACATTGTGGGAAAAGGAGAAAATGCTGGTAACCAGCATTTTCTCCTTTTTCCACAATGTTTTCTACCCTTCTCTAAACGAATTTCAATTTTTGAGCCACATTTGATTTGTCGTCTGCAGAGGCTTTCAATTTGGACCAGTCTAAAATTTTACTGTTTGGTAAAGAGTTAACTGCATCATGAAATACAATCAGCCAGTTGCTGTAACCCTTTACCACACAATGAGGAGTTTAATGACCCTGAGAAAGAAATATTTTGAAAACTATGTGAGAAAAGGAGAAAATGCTGGTAACCATTGTTTTCTTCTTTTCTCAAAATGTTTTCTGCCCAAATCAAGCACAAATACTATCATTTGAAAAATATTTGAATGGTCGTCTGTAAATACCACCAATATGGCCAAGTCTTTGCAAGGATCAATAAAACACAGGATTCTTTTGCACAGGGCTAAAAGACATTCAGTATTTCTTATCTTAGCTCTGTATGACAGATTTGACTGTATTTACTAATTTTCAAGAAATGACTATGTAGTTAGTAACGTGTCATTATTTTTAATTTTAGCTTTACTAGAGCTGCCTTATTTTCTTTTTATCAGTAGCTATATACTTTTTTATATCAGTGCAAAAGCTTTTTTAAATTTTTGGAATAATAAGCTTTTGACATCAAAATCATTTATTTACTGTTTATTATTTGAAATAATAACAGATTGTAGAAAACTTTTTTTAGATGAAAGCATGTTTGCCAAGGTGTACTTATTGCGGAAGCATTTAATTAATTCTTTTTTGATTCATAAATACACATAGGCCAAGAAAAATCAATTTTTCAGAGTTGATAATTATGGACTGTGTTAACCCTTTACCACACAATCCCGACATTTAACGACCCTGAGACTTGAGCCTTTCGAAAATATTGTGGGAAAAGGAGAAAATGCTGGCAACCAGCATTTTCTCCTTTTCCCATAATGTTTTCTTCCCTTTCTGGTACAAATCCCATCACTTGAGTATCATTTATCGTCTGCAAATGCTTTGAAATTGGACCAGTCTAAAATTTTGTCATTCAGTAAAGAGTTAAACTGTTTTCTATATTTTCATAACCAAAATGATCTATATGCCAAGCAGTTTAACCCTTTATTGCACAATCCAGAGTTTTAACGATCCTGAGAAAGAAGGATTTAGAAAACGTTGTGGGAACAGGAGATTTTCTCACATTGTTTTCTACCTTAGCAAAAACAGATGCCATCATTTAGCTACATTTAAATTGTTGGCTGTGAATTCTTTTAATTTGGACAGGTCTGTAATTTGCTTGTGTGATAAAGAGTTACCTTTTTATCACATGACGAAAATAGTAGACTCGTCCAAACTGAAAGCATTTGCAGACAACAGTTTAAATGTGGTGCAAATGATGGAGTTTGTCTTTGATAGGGTAGAAAACATTGTGGGAAAAGGAGAAAATGCTGGTTGCTTGCATTTTCTCCTTTTCCCACGTTTTCAAAAGGTTTCTTCTACAGGGTCATTAAAACTCGGCATTGTGTGGTAAAGGGTTAAGCATTTATTGAAGAAAAAAGGAAGCAAAACAATCTTTATCTTTCAACTAACGGACTATCCATACAGTAACACTTATGAGATATTTATTTTTGGCATACCACAGATATTCATAGCACATGATTGATTTTTCCAGGGGTAAACGTCAAGTTTTATGACATAGTCAACATCATTCATGACATCAGCTAATCCATATCCGACTAAATTGAAAAGATCTATTTCGCTTGAATAATGCATATATTTTTTCACGTCTTTATCACGGAGTTAAGTACAGATGTTTAAAGATAAATAGAATACATACATAGTGTTGTCGTATATCAAAAACCATCTAGCTCTGTTGTGAGAATTGATAAATGTCTGGCCAATTCTCAACAGTTATCAGTTCTCCCAACTTTGTTAGATATTTTTGATATACAAGAACACTGTGCACATATTCTCTATATATCTATAATAATGGAATAGAATGCAACATCAGTTCGACAACCATTTTAGATATTTCTTTAACTACATTTTTCATTTTTCTCTCCTGATCCAGCAAATCAGATACTGAAACTGTGCCTCCCCCTGTTAAGCCTAAGCCTGTTCGCCCAATATGGAAGGTCCAGGAGACAAAACCCAAGCCCATACCCAAGCCTACACCTAAACCCAAATTTGTCCCAAAGGTCAAAGAAGATCTGGCCAAGCCTGAAAGCTTTGATATCTCTGTGTTGTCTAGTGCCACCGAAGATGAAGATTGGTCAACATTTACCTGTAGGGTTTTGTCCCGAGAACAAGCTAGACAAGAGATGAATGTCACTGTGAAAAAAGTCTCTACTGAGACAAGTGAAACTAGTGTATTTAAAAAAGCTGTCACCATTAAAAAGGTGCAGCCACCAGCCCCTGATAAATTGCTGATTCAAGGGGAGCTTTATCCTAAAAAACCCAAAAAGGTGAAAAGGGTTAGAATAAGGAAACAAGGAAAGCCCAAATCCACAACTTATCAGCCTGTTCCTTATGTCCCTGGACCTTTCATGGGGTGGATCCCTGAAAGAAAAGATGTTCTCATGGCTGCTAAAGCCTGGGCGAGGTAAACTGTCATGTGACTTGTGTTGCTATGGGGATTTGTCCTGTGACTGCAATTGTTGGTCACATGGTGATCATGATATGGCATTTGGAAGTAGCTTTAATGATGATTGATTGTTGAAATGATTAAGAGAACTACCCCTTATTGTGCTATATTTGTATTAGTGGAATGGTGTAAGGAGATGATTTCTTTCCAGAATGAATAACCCCCTCACTCCACCCAACAATGAATGGCTTAATTTGGTTACAGATTGGTTGTCCTTGTTCTAAGGGGGGAAGGTGGCGTCATTTTAGTGTTCAGTGTTGGATACAAATATTCAAATATTCTAATTTCTAAAAATCACAATTTATGACTGTACATGGATATTTAGATAGTTAATAAACCCTTTACCAAACAATCTGATGTTTGGAGGACCTGTAGAAAGAAGGTTTCTGAAAACAATTGGGAAAAGGAGAAAATGCTGGTAACCAGGTTTTTCTTCTTTTCCCACAATCTTTTTTACCTTTTCACCAACAAGTCTGATTAGAGTCGCATTTGATTTGTGTTCTACAAGTGCTTTAAATTTTAATAAGTTCAAATTTTTAGCTCCACTGGCCAAAGGCCAGCGGGCTTATGTCATGGCCCTGTGTCCGTCGTGCATCCGTGCGTCCGTGCGTGCGTCCGTCCGTGCGTTAACTTTTATTTCAAACATCTTCTTCTCTGAAACTACCCATCCAATTTTCATGAAACTTCACAGATATGATCCTGCCATGGTCCTCTTCAGATTTCCTGAAAGAATTTGATTCCTTCAAAAACTCTGGTTGCCATGGCAACAAAACTGAAAAATATTGGAAATCTTTAAAAATCTTCTTGTCTGAAACCATAAGGCATAGGGCTACCAAATTTGGCATGTAGCTTTATGTAGTAGACCTCTATCAAGTTTCTTCAAATTATAGCCCTGGGGTCAAAATTGGCTCTGCCCCAGGGGTCACAAGTTTTACATAGGCTTATATAGAGAAAACTTTAAAAATCTTCCTGTACCGAGCCGTAAGGCCTAGAGCTACCAAATTTTGCATGTTGCTATATCTAGTGGGCCTCTACTAAGCAGGCCAAAATTTCAGCCCTTGGGTCAAAATTGGCCCCGCCGCAGGGGTGACAAGTTTTACGTGGGCTTACATAGTGACAACTTAAGAAATCTTCCTGTTTTGATTTTTTTTTTAAATTAGCCTTGCATCAGGGGTCTTATGTTTTACAGGGGCTTCATATGGACAAAACTTGAAAATCACCTTATTTATAACCATAAAGCATAGACTTGTATTATTTTGGCATGTGGCTTTATCTTGTGGACCTCTACCAGGGTTCAAGTAATTATAGCTCTGGGATCAAAAATATCAAAAATGGCTTTGCCTTGCGGGTTTCAACTTTCTCATGGGCTTTAACAGAGAAAACTGTGTAAGTCTTCATTTTGAAACCATTTGGCTCAGAATTGAAATGTTTAGTATTTGTGGTTGATATTTATAAGCCAGTGGAGCGATACAGGGCCATCATGGCCCTCTTGTTGTTGTTTGGTAATGAGTTATGAGAATCTGATATATGGCCCGCTACATGTGAAATGAGACCTTCGGACATTGGCCTGTGCAGTCCGTGCAGGCTAATCTGAGACGGCACTTTATGAATACATAAAATTTTTTCATACAGTAGACTTTTGGGAAACAGAAAATTGCCCAAAAACTGGAAGTGTCGTCTCGGATTAGTCACAGACTGCATAGGCTGATCTGGGATGACACACTTTTATGCATATGTCCGAAGGCCCCGTTTCATGTGTTGTAAGCCATATAGGCTTTCGGGTATGTCTCTAATCCTGGTAAATCTTATTCTCTAACTTTCTGTGTACTTTGATTGTGTTTCTTCTGTATTTAGTATAAGTAGTATGGGAGAGGGGTGACTTTTTACCCAGAATTCTTTTTTTCAATCTTGCATCCGTCTTGTATCTCACAAGCTTATAGTACTTCCCTAGTTAGGAAAACCTGAAAATTACTGACAATTCAAATTGAGGTGTTAGGATAGTAAAATAGAGAGGCAATTGGAGAACTTTCTCCTATTTAAACATTTTCTTTAATGAATATCATTTCAGTGTTTTTTTATTATTATTTCCAAGTAACTCTAAGAATGATATAATGGAGAGAAACATCAAAAGGAGGTGGAGGCAAATATTTCTAAGGCGAAATGTTGAGAATGACCAGACGTAATGCAGTGTCTATTCTACAAACTGAAAATAAGGGGGATTTTCCCCCATCCATCTAGAGAATGTGTGGGATTTTCAAAAAATAGGTGGGACAATTTTCGAACAGATAGAAAACATATATATAGCGCATTTATTTAGACATTATGATTCATTCCTGTCCTAGACTGTGCAGTAGACTTACTAACAAAAGACAAATTCTTGAACATCCCTCTGTAAAAATTAAATTAATTTTCGAAAAAGAGATCATACGAAGACAGTTTTAAAATTCATTCTGATAAAATTCATTACAATAACAGTAGTCTAAGACTAGGTAAAGGCAGCCATTTTGGCCAGGATCGTTTTTGAAGTGGGCCATTTGAACCCACTTCCTGTCAAGGGGGGTTACTTTGATGGACGTAATATCTTGCAAAACGGCTTCAGCAATGATGTTGTTTTGTTCAAAACAGCTGTATTTTCTGTTAGGCAAGAGTAAATTCTTTGTTTTGGAATATTTCATTGTTTATTTTTTATGCGGGACTGTCATGCATTGGGTCTGAATTTATGTGGGATCTGAAAAAATGAGCGTGAATCCTGAAATTGCGCATCCTAGACAGTGGTAATGAAATAGCAGTTGATTGATACCTTTGACTCGTGATTGACTGAGTTGCTTTAAAATTTTGTACCTCTGCTTTTTGTTTTCACCAAAGCTTAAGTTTTCTTATTGCAAATTACCACAGTAGGATCCTTGCTGATACACTGTTTACTTAATCTTTTTCCAAGCAGATGTTCCAATATGTACAGCTTTAACTCTTTACCATACAATTCCTATTTTTGATGACCCGTAGGAAGTAAGCCTTTTGAAAACATAGTGGGAAAAGGAGAAATGCTGGTAACCAGCATTCGCTACTTTTCCCACATTTTCTATCCTATCAAACATAAATCCCATCATTGGAGCCTTATTTAAATTGTCATCTGCAATTGCTTTCATTTTGAACATGTATATTTTTTTTGTCACGTGGTGAAGAGTTATACAGCTTGTGAATTTTTTCAAAGGATTATAAAAAAGAAAGACCATAACTCTTTACCAAATGACAAAATTTTAGACCAGTCCAAATTGAAAGCATTTGCAGACGACAAAATTAATGTGACCCAAAAATTAATACATTGTGGGAAAAGGAGAAAACGCTGGGTACAAGCATTTTCTCCTTTTCCAACAATTTTTTCAAAAGGTTTCTTTCTCAGTGTCGTTAAAAATCAGGATTGTGTGGTAAAGGGTTAAAAACATATATTTTTGTATTTTAACTCTTTACCAAACGACAATATTTAAACTGGTCCAAATTGAAAGCATTTACAGACGACAATTTCAATGTTACACAAATGACTGGATTGATTTCTGAAAGGTAAGAAAACATTGTGGGAAAAGGAGAAAATGCTGGTTACCAGTAAACTCTTTAATTTTTTGTATTCAGACTACAATATTTCAGACTTGTCCAAACTGACTGTATTTGCAGATTATAATTCTGCTTTAAAGAATGATATTTGTCTGTAAAAAGGTGTAAAACATCATGGAAAAAGGATAAAAAGCTGGTTAATACCAGCAATGTTTCATTAATCTCCTTCTTTTGTGTCTTTTAAACATGGGATCATTTTGTGAAGAGTTAAAGTTATAGAATTTACCCGAAAGACTTCTTATCACAAAATGTTAAGAGTTTTATGGATTGATATTTATCTGTAAATAAATTAGCCATGCTCTGTGAAAAGGGGGCTTAATGCATCTGCGAAATGTATCGATCCAGGTCAGCCTGCACAGTTCGCGCAGGGTAATCTGGGCTCAAACTTTTCGCTATTGGTCAATTTTCTGTATGCCAAAGGACCAGTTTAACTCATGATTCAGTTGGTTGTGAGAAAAAATGGTGATTATGGATCCATAGTCATGTGATGGCTTGATTGATATCATGTATCACGGAGATGCATTAAGCCCCCTTTTACCATGGCATGGCTCAAATATTTTTCAGTTTCCTTTTTTCATTCGAAAAAGATATAAGCAAACAGTATCTAAGATTTCTTGACTCCTTGGAAAATAGCTTTTTACCCTCCCTTTTTTCTTGCCGTTTTTGCTTCAATAAAGTGTCCAATTGGTAGCTCAGGGATTGCTGCAAGTCATTTTTATCATTTGCTTAGTTCAAAAAGTTTGTTTGAAGGGTGATTGATGTATAAAATGTTAAATTTCAGCTTATACTGTTTTCAGGTTGTTTTCTTCCTGTGTGAAAAATACTGTTATTTCATGATTTTTATTTTTCATTTCCTTTTATAACCCTTTTGAGTTCCAAGCAAACTCTTTACCAAGAAATGAGCAAGGCTGTGTGAAAAGGGGGCTTAATGCATCTGCAAAAACGCATCGACCTGCCGTCTGCGTAGGCTGACTTGGGCCGAAACTTTTTGCTATTGGTCAATTTTCTGCAAGTACAAGGACCATTTTACCTCATGATTCAGTCTAAACAGAGTAAATCGCGTGGAAGACTGGTCCTTTGACATGCAAAAAATTGACCAATAAAAAAGTTTCTACACAGGTCAGCATGTGCTGATTTGGCAGACTGACCTGACTTGATGTTTTTTGCAGATACATTTAACCCTTTCCCAAACAAGCCCTGGTTTTCACGTGTCTGCAGTACAAGTCTTATGAAAACACTGTGGGAAAAGGAGAAATTGCTCGTAACGAGCAATTTCTCCTTTTCCCACAGCGTTTTCTACCCTTCTTGAGACCTTTCTGCCATTTTCATCAAATTTAAAATTGTCGTCTGCAAACTCTTTCAATTTGGACCAGTCCAAAATTTGTTGTTTGGGAAAGGGTTAACCCCTCTTTCACAGTGCATGGCCCATTTGTTTCTGTATTTCGTCATGGTATGTTATTTTAACCGTTTACCAAACAATCCCATGTTTTCACGAACCTGGGAAAGAATACTTTTGAAAACATTGTGGGAAAAGGAGAAAATGCTGGTTACCAGCATTTTCTCCTTTTCCCACAATATTTTCTACCCTATCAGAGAGCTTAAGCTCATTAGAAACAACTTTGAATTTGTCATCTGCAGATGTTTTGAATTTAAAATTTGTCGTTTCGGAAAGGGTTAAACCTGTATTTCCACATACAAACCTTAAGATTTACTAACAATGAAAGATTTATGATAATGTGAGGGGTACAAAATATGTAAGCATTTTTATGAGATTTTATGAAATGTTAAAAAATGTGTTGATATTTTGAAGAACCTGATAGCTTTGTAAGGAAAGTAAAAAAAAAAGGTAGTTATTATTGTATAAAATGTGTTTGCACGTCTTTCTTTAATTTTTTACCAAGACTTGCTTGCAATAGAGACTGAAAGTTCTGTAAACTCTATAGTAGTATTAGAAGCATAATTATAGAAAAGCATGGCATTTTATCTATTTTGCACAATGTATCTCTTTTTTATTATTCTTATTATTGTCATTTTAAATTTTTTTCAATGTTTTTTAACTTGTAGATCAAAGAAAACAACAGCTCAATATTTACCTCCAACTTTACCAACGGTTGTCATAGAAACAACTTCTAGAAAAAGGTTAAAAAAGAAAATTGTTGAGTGTGACCTTGACCTGTGTTGAATGTGGCCTTGTACTTTAACCCTTTACTGAACAACCCCTTGTTTCAACCAGCTTTAAGAAGAAAGCGTTTGAAAACTGTGGGAAAATAAGAAAATGCTGGTAACCAGCATTTTCTCCTCTCCCACAGTGTTTTCCACCCTTTCAAAGCCAAATACCATCATTACAGTTACATTTAATTTGTTGTCTGCAACTGCTTACAATATGGGCAAGTCTAAAATTTTGTAGTCTGGTTAATACCTTCAACGACATTTTTTCACCTGATTAACTGTTTCGTTTAACCAGTCATCATTCAAATACGTTATTGAGCCATGTTTTCATCGGAAAAATATAACTTTTGCCAATTTGAGGATGTTCCTAGGGTGAAAATTGAAGGCTATCGTGGGGGTCCTTTCTCAGCTCTGATTATTGATAGGGGCAGAGCCTCATAGAGGACAGGAGCTGATGAAGATCTGGAACAGAAAATTAATATCAATACCATTTCTCCCCCTCCCCCCCCATAGAATATGCTTGTTCTTATAAAATATTTCTATTTATTGCCATATTTGACTTTTTTCTCTATTGGTCTTTCCCACTATTTGTTGAAAAAAAATCCATATTTCATATCTTTAACTCGTTACCAATCAACAAAATTTCAGACTTATCCAGATTGAAAGCATTTGCAGACGACATAATAAATATGACTCAAAAATTAAAGTTTGTTTTTGGAAGGGTAGAAAACATTGTGGGAAAAAGAGAAAATGCTGGTCACCAGCATTTTCTCCTTTTCCCACAGTGTTTTCAAAAGCTTTCTTTCGCAGGGTCGTTAAAAGTCAGGATTGTGTTGTAAAGGGTTAAAGGTATTCCCAGGCATATTGTTTTAGTCCCTTGAAGTTTAGCGCACTCTGTAAAGCATGTTGTGTATTGCCAATTCATGGTCATTTGAACAACAGAAGTTATGATTCAGACCTGTTTTGCTCAATGTTTTCCTCCATTCAACAAACCTTCCTGTGTTCTACATTGTATTTCAATATGGCTAAATGTTTTTCCTGGTAAACAGTTAAAATTTATAAAAATCATACCTCTGTTGTTCCTAAAGTCAGATATGCCAGTCGTCTGTTGTTCCTAAAATCGGCTATGCCAGTCGTCTGTCGTTCCTAAAATCAGCCATGCCAGTCGCAGTATATTCTGTATTGCATGCTCCAAATCATGGTCATAGAAACATCAAAAATAACATTCTGGACATGTGTTGCTCAGTGCTTTTGGATCTAATTAAACTTCTTAGAAAATGTTTGTGCGTAGTATTGTATTCAGTTGGTTCATGTTTAACCCTTTACCAAACAATCCTGTGTTTTAACAACCTTGAGGAAGCAAGCCTTTTGAAAACATTGTGGGAAAAAGAGAAAATGCTGGTTACCAGCATTTTCTCCTTTTCCCACAATGTTTTCTGCCCTGTCAAATACAGAAATCACCATTTAAGCAATATTTGATTTGTCGTCTGCAAATGCTTTAAAAATTTGGACAAGTCTAAAATTTTTTCGTCTGGTAGAGAGTTAAAAAAATTAAATCTCTGACATTTTTAACAAAGCTAAGAGGATCTGTTTTAGTGGTTTTAAATTATTTTTTCTCCAATCAAATCTTTGCTTTTTTTCATGTTTGCTTTTTTTCACATTGGCAAAGCTTCATTTTGATGAATAAGCTTTAGGCATGCTTCATGAGTTTCAGGGGTTTTTTTTATTAAAAATGTGAAAATGACAAGAAAAAAAACATTGGTCCTTCTGCCATCAGTGCTACTTCAGGAGTTTCCCAAGTTTCCTGAGGAAAACGCATTTACGAGACACTGTGGGGAAAAGAAGAAAATTGTGGTAACCAGCGTTTTTTATCAGTTAAATCACAGTTTCCCCCTTTTAAATACAATATTTTGTCAATTGAGCCACTTAAATTTTCTCATCTGCTGATGCATTCAATATGGACAAGATTAAAGTTTTGCTGTTTGGTAAAGAGATAAATACCACCAAATTACTTATTACTATGTCAGAATTTTAGATGTAAGGTAGAGAAATCCCAGAGAATTACTGAAAGAATAGTTGTTTTCGATTTTTAACTCTACCACACAATCCCGTCTTTTAATGACCCAGAGAATGAAAGCTTTTGAAAACATCGTGGGAAAAGGAGAAAATGCTGGTAACCAGCTTTTTCTCCTTTTCCCCACAATGTTTTCTATTCTTCTCAAAACAAGTTTTAATTTTCGAGTCACATTTATTTTGTCATCTGCAAAGGCTTTCAATTTGGACTAGCCCCTAAAATTTTGTCATTTGGTAAAGATTTAAACAAGCATCTTTGTATCTTATTTTACAGAGAAATCGACCACGAAAGTGCTGTGAGGGAGTACATCCGTAGGGAGGGGGAGGCCCCAGCCCCAGAGGATTTATACTCCAAAACAAAACAGCTGCCACCCAAATTTAAGACCAAGATCAAGGGACTTATACACTTAAAGGAGAATGAATCATTGCATGTTGAATGCAAGCTGACACCAATTGGGGATCCACACATGAAAGTAGAATGGTTCAAAGATGGTCAACCTCTTCCATATGGTAAATAAATCTTCATACTGTTTCAGTTAACCCTTTACCACACATTCCCAAGATTTAACCACCCTGAGGAAGAAGCCTTTTGAAAACACTGTGGGAAAAGGAGAAAATGCTGGTTCCCACAATGTTTTCTTCCATATCAAAGACAGAAATTATCATTTGAGCTACATTTATTTTGTCGTCTGCAAATGCTTTCACCGTTTCTGAGAAGTTTTAGACTTGGAGATTTACGTATGTTTATTACAGGTCACAGGTTCAAGCCCAGCCATGACTTTGGCTTTGTTGCCCTGGACATACTGTACATGTATCCAGAAGATTCTGGTATCTACACCTGCCGCGCTACAAACCTGTATGGCGAGGCTGAAACTGTCAGTGAAGTCAAATGCAGAGGTACCTTATTTATATAAGTGACGCTATGGGAAAAGGGGGGGGGGTTGAATGCATCTTTGTGAAGCAAACACCAATGAATTGGTCATATAATATGGATCCTTTCTGTCTGAAAAACACAGAATCATGAGGTAGAAAGGTCAGAATCATGAAGTAGAATGGTCCTTTGACATGCAGAAAAATTACCAATAGAAAAAGTGTAAACCCAGGTCAGCCTGCACAGGCTAACCTGAATCATTACTTTTTGCAGATACATTTTGCCACCTTTTTACAGAGCATGGTTTATATATTAATTCTGACCTTTTTGAACCTTTGTGTTGATTGTTGACTTTGTTTTCTGTAGAGCAGTAAAACAAGGATTACACAGTAAGATTCCAATCAATTGATAGGAATATTTTGATCAGTTGAATGAGAGATTGACAAAAAAAGAAAAAGAGTTTTAAAATGTTAGTATATAGATTACTGAATAGTCAGATAGTCAAATATCTTCAATATGTGGCTGTGGCATAATTTGATATAAATTCACTCAACGTAGTTTTCATATAAAAGGGAATGAGGATTAAATTAATCAAATGTTGGACTTTCAGGTCGAAGGTCAGTGATCATGGACACTCAGCTGCCAGGAGAGGGAGCCATTCACCTTCAGGAAATGGAGGAATCTTGGAGAGGGTATGTGCTTTATTGTGAATTATACCCCCCCCCACATACGAAGTAGAGAGGGGTATACTAGTTTCACCATGTATGTCTGGTTGCTCGTCCACCCATCTGTCCATTCGGCAATCCGTCTAACTATAGGCTTTTTCATTTCCATGCTGAAACTCAAAAGCCATTTGACCTATGACTCTAAAACTTTACACAATTGTTGTTCATGACCCAAGGGGATGCCCTATTGTTTTTTTGGTCACATGGGTCAAAGGTCAAGGTCACAGGTTAACTTTGAAAATTGTTTCTTTGCTCTAGCTCAATTGCTGTTTGACTTAGGACTCTGAAACTTTAAACAAGTGTTACACATGACCCAAGGAGGTGCTCTATTATATTTGGGTCACATGGGTCAAAGGTCATAGTCACTGGTGAACTTGGTTTGATAATCCTTTCAAGGCTCTAACTCAGTAGCTGTTTGACCTAGGACCATGAAACTTTATGCAAGTGTTGCCCATGTTTAAAGGAGGTGTTGAATTGGTTTTGGCTCCCATGGGTCAAAGGTCAAGGTCACAGGTGATCTTTATTTCCATTCCCTGATTGTGCTACTTAGGCGGCAAGGTGCTCGTGGGGGGTATCTGTCAGCTTTACGACAGTTCTAGTTTGAATTTAAATGGAGCATCATGGACTAGTTTAAAAGTATGTTCAAAGTTCTTAAACAAGTGCTAGACACAAATTGATAGGTGCACTGTTACACTGAAAAATAAAATCTGTTATGGATCTAATGGAAGCATACATTGTGATAGCTCAGGCAGGTACTTCAGAACACTTAAGATATAAAAGCAATATAAACAAATCTCCATGCACACGTATCTTTAGGCAAGAAAAAAGAAAGATAGAAGATCAGATTGCACATGCATGCAGTCTTATTGCCATCTGCACTGTCTGCTTCTCTGTTACTGGCTTAAGTCAAATAAGCCCCATTACCTGTATATGCAGATAAGAGCAGCTGGATATATTTTTCAGGTGATGAATTAAGAACAATCATAGTTGCTTTTGTGGTAGATGCAGATCAGACAGTACAGAATGTGGCTGTTTTTTTTTTATGTTCACAGCTGAAATTGTGTGGACATTCTTGCCCAAAACTATCTTGAACTATTTTTTGCTTTTGTTCTACCTTATAAAATTATGTCCATTTTATTTCAGTACAAAGGTAAATATAGTTATGTATTTCTTTGTACCATTTTGTCTTCACATGACGTTAACTCTACTAGACAGTTACATAATTTGTAACTCTTCCATTTTGAAAGCATGTACAGACTTCAAATGAGATATGATTTTTTTTATGGATTTTTATTTTTTTTGAAAAAGAGAACACTAAGGGAAAATGAGAAAATGCTGGTTAGCAGCATTTTCTTCTTTTCCACAATGTTTTCAAAAGCCTTAGTACCGGTAATCTTTCTCGATGTCATAGGAACAGCACATTGTTTGTTAACTTGTTAACAGCTCAAAAGCTATCTTTAGGTTATTTGGTCAAATGTTTCGAATATTTTCTATATTTTCTACAGATTTATGGAACCCCCAGAAGACAAGGAAATAGAACAGCCCAAAGTTCACACAGTACCATTTATTGACCTGAAACCGGACCCTGTTGAGGTTCAAGAGGGAGAGCCCGCCAAATTCATGGTGAAAGTCAGTGGATACCCACGACCAAGGGTGAACTGGTATGTCAATGGAAGTCTGTGTGTCACAGTAAGTACTCATATCCACGTGGTTAGATTACCCTGTACCACACAATCCAGACTTATAACTGCCTTGAGGAAAGACAGCTTTTGAAAACATCATGGGAAAAGGAGAAAATGCTGGAATCCACAATGTTTTAACAATCTTGAGGAAAGACAGCTAATGAACACATTATGGCAAAAGGAGAAAATGCTGGAAACCAGCATTTTTTTCCTTTTTCCCCCCCACAATGTTTTTTACCCTTTCTAAGACAGTTTTTACCATAATTGCCACATTAAATTTATTGTCTTAATGCTTTGAATTTAGAAAGTCCAAAATGTTGTCATTTGGAAAAAAGTTAAATATCTTTTTCAGTGAGTTTCAATAGATTTATCAGTATCATCTGGGACAATATCTATATGGAATAGAGAAAAGTTACTAGTATTTTAGGTAGTGATTTAACCCTTTACCGTGTAATGCCTACTTTTAACGACCCTGAGAAAGATGGCTTTTGAAAACCTTGTGGAAAAAGAAGAAAATGCTGATTATCAGCATTAAGAAAATGCTGATTATCAGCATTTTCTCCTTTTCCCACGATGTTTTTTACCCTATGAAAGACAAATTTTATGTTTTGAGTAACATTTAATTTGTTGTTTTCAAATGCTTTCCATTTTATCATCTGGTAAAGAGTAAACTATCAAACAAATGATGAAATGTTAGGCCATTTCATATTGGAAGAATTTGCAGACAAAATATCAAAACTAGCAGGAATGATGGGATTGTTTTTACCTTGAAATAGTAGAAGACACTGTTGGGGGAAAAAAAAATGTTGATTACCAGCATTTTCTCTTTTTCTCATTATTTTTTCAAAAGCCTGCTTCCTTAAGATCATTTGAACTTTGTTTCATTAAGGCTTATTCAAAGTAAAAATTTTAGTTTTATTTTTATCATGTATCATTGTAAGCCTTTATATATGTCATTGCTGATATAGCCACATCTTTTATGTGCAAGTAAATCTAAAAAACTCATTCACATTGTGCTTGGTATATTTGGTTGATCTGTTGATGAAAGCATTAGTCTATGTTAATCAGAGACAACTGTTTGATAGACATTTTGTTGCCCTTTTCTAAAGCTCTGTTGTATTATTACAGGGAGCCAGACAAAAGATTACATACGATGGCATGATGCATTACCTGGAGATTCCACGAGCACGGGAAACTGATGTAGGTCAAGTGAGGGTGGTGGCCAGAAATACTGAAGGAGAAGCAGAAATGTCCACTACCCTTAAGGTCATACCTCATGATGACTGGAGATCCCAGCTCAGACAGGCTCCTAAAGGTACAAATAGGGTGGTTAAAATTACAAAATTTGGGTCTGATTACAGGCCCGGCTGTTACTGAAGGTTATTGTCATATCCATGTCATCCTCTGTGTCTGCAGCCCACTGGGGTAGCTCAGTGGTTAGCGCATCTGACTTGTGGCCTGGCCGTTGCGAGTTCGATACCCGGTTGAGGCAAACTTTCTCTCTGGCTATATTTCGCCTCTCACCTCAGATGCATGTGAGAAAAGTAGTCAGTGGCTTTGGAAAGCAAGTTGTGTCAGTACTGGTGTGAGACAGCCAGGAAACACATTGGTGCATCGCTGACCACCATGATATGACCTGAGCTGTTAAAATGGCATTAAACTCTAATACAAACCAAACTAATTCTGTGTCTGCAGTCTTGTCCAGCAAAAACTCTGACATTTTCTGACATACATGTAGAAGACATTTACTTCAAATTAAGGCTAGTTGTTTACTGTAAAAGGAGAAACCCAAACAAATATCCCTAAAAATATTTTTGACACAGGACGCCTTTTTCATTTAGCAGTTACACTGAAAAAAGCACCTGCAGCCAAGTGTTAACTTGCGTATACAATGCTATTTTTAGCATTGTAATTGAAAACAAATTTCATATAAATTTTGATAATGTTTCTGCAGATTTTGATTCCCCTGCAGTTGACAAGTTACAAGCAATTGCTCCATTTTCCTACATTGGTTTAATATTATCGTAAGTTTTCTCCTTTGTATCCCTTGTGTTAGCTTGTGTTCTTGTGTCTTTGAAATCATATATATATATATATATATATATATATATGAGCCATGCTCTGTGAAAAGGGGGCTTAATGCATCTGCGAAAAGTATTGATTCAGGTCGGCCTGTGCTGTCCGCGCAGGCTGACTTGGGCTGAAACTTCTCGCTATCGGTCAGTTTTCTGTATGTTCAAGGACTATTCTACCTCAAGATTCAGTTGGTTGTTTAAAAAAATGGCTATTTTGGATCCATGATTATGTGATGACTAGCTTGGTACAAGGCATCATGGAGGTACATTAAGCCCCCTTTTGCCAAAGCATGGTTCATATGCTTTGAGTGTGTAGTGATTATGAGTTAATTTTCTGAATTGCAGGAGACATACTGATAGAACTGGACAGAAGAAAGCAAATAGAGCTGAAGAGACCTGAACCACCCAAAGCCTCTGAATACCAGCTGAAACAGGTCGAGAAAGGTATGCTAAAATTCATGTCTTTTATTGAATTTTTTTTTTTTTATATTTTCATTTTTGAGAAAAAACTTGGAAGTAAAATTGAGATGAATAAATTGAAGTCACTTAGAAATTTTTATAAGTGATAAAGTGCATGGTACATGAGATCCATTGACTTTTTCACCCTAATAGGAAGAAACATGGGATTTTATGTGCATGGGCAGCATAGATCATTATTATTAGACTGCAAGGAATTTACAGTCTGATTTTGGATCTATTCTGTCTGCTTGTTAAGTCAGGCCTATGATACAAAAATCTTCTAGGGTTCAGTAGATTGTATTTTCAGCCACATATATATATATATATATATATATATATATATGTGTGTGTGTGTGTGTGTGTGTGTGTGTGTATGAGCCCTGCTGTGGCAAAAGGGGGCTTAATGCATCTCCGTGATGCAAAATACTGATAAAGCCATCATGTAAGTATGGATCCATATTAGCAATTAACAACTGACTTAATCATGGGGTAGAATTGTCCATGGACATACACAAAATTGACCGATAGCGAAAAGCTTCGGCCCAGGTCAGCCTGCGCGGACTGCGCAGGCTGGCCTGAGTAGATACTTTTCACAACTGCATTAAGCCCCCTTTTCACAGAGCATTTTCCATATATGTTTGGTGCTGAAAGAGTTTAGATCTTGCTAATAACATATTTGTTTACTTTACAAATGATTAAACATTGGTTATTATATTTTTCAGTGGGTGATAAGGAAATCACCATATCCAGATTTGACAAAGAAACCATAATAACAGAACAACAGTACATCACTCGTCATCGTGAACTTCAGTCCGTCAAACAAGCTGAAGAGAGACAGGTTCCTGCTCGAGTGGTTAGACAAGACAGACCTGAGATCCAGCTAGAGATACAGCAAGCCAAGATGGTTCCTGTCATACCAGCACAAGAGAGAGGAGAACCACAGGTTTCAGAGCACCAGGTGTTGCTGGAGCGCAGGGAACCACCAGTGTTTACAAAACCACTCAGACCTGCCAGAGTTGTTGAGGGCAAACCATTAGAGTAAGTTTTTTTTTCAAGTCACTTATTAACTGTAAGGTTTGTAAATTGAGACTTTGCCTTCATTTTTATAGGAGAATTAGTAGGGCAAGTTAAGATGTTCTAGTCTCCAAGGTGTTTACTAAACTTGCTCTGTGTTTAACCCTTTACATTTTTTAGACTTGCCCAGATTGACAGCTTTTGAAGATGACAAAATAAATTTGACTCAAATATAGAAATTTACTTTAGGTGGGTAGAAAACATTGTGAGAAAAAGGAGAAAATGCTGGTTGCTAGCATTTTCTCCTTTTCCCGCAAAATGTTCGAAAGGCTTCTTCCATAGGGTTGTTGAAACCAGGGATTGTATGGTAAATGTTTTAACAGATGATTGCACTTTTTATTGTTGTTCATGTTGTCACGCCCATCAAAGAAGTTCTGCGAAGCATAAATCTGCTATGTTATCACGGTGCAGGATTTGGTTACACATCTTCTTTTACAGTTTTTTTTGTTTTACTTTTTATAATACTTTGTAGAAAATTACTTGTTTTCATGAGTGTGATTGTTCTTCATTTTACAGGAATGATGTGTGGGTGATATTTTACTTTCTTTTTTTTTATAAACTTTTCCCTAAGTCTTTTTTCTTTTCATTCCAGTAGTAATAGTCATGAATTTGTTAACCCTTTACTGACCAATTACATATTCCCCTTGGGGGAGAAGGTTTCTGAAAAAAAAACTAGCATTTTCCCCAATTCCAAGAAAAATGTCAGTTTGGAGAGATACCATTATTTTGACAATACATAATTCATCAAATACCTTCATAGTATTACAAGATAACAAATTTATCATTCTGTGAAAATTTAACAGATACTGGACTTTTTTTGGATAATTTTCTTACATAATTGGGTTATCTCAAAGAATTTTAAGTCTAGATACTCTTTTAAAGTTTTCAAATACCATACTTAATACTGTACTTCTATACGTCCGAACATTGCCCAATGCCTTATCGTCGTTTGTATATCTCTCTGTCTCTGCCTTCCTTGACATTGTCACGCAGAGCTCCAAATAGAGGGAGTGACTTTGATTTCAAAATCGAAAATATTTATCATTTTCAACTAAACCCTATGTTATGGATACTCATTAGAATCGTTTCATCGAGACGATTCTGATGAGTACCCACAACATAGGATTTGGAAGAGAAATAATGGATTTAGAATACCATCACTCCCCCTTATCTGGAGCTCTTATTGTGGAAGTCTCTCTGGTTAAAAGTGTTGTTTTTCTTTCCTGTTTCCATATAACCTCTATTTCTGTTTTTACAATTGTATACCTTTTAGATAAATCTACAAGATGAGGGGTCATCAATTTCTGATTAGATAATTTCAATTTCCTTTACTAATCTTTTGCCACACAATCCCGAGTTTAAATGACTTACTAATCTTTAGCCACATAATGCCGTGTTTAAATGACAGTGAAGAGAAAGGCTTTTGCTGGTAGCTAACATTTTCTCCATTTCCTGCGATGTTTTCTGTCCCTGCAAAGAAAATTCCCAGCATTGGTGTCACATTTATTTTGTCGTCTGCAGACACTTTCAATTTGGACAAGTCTAAAATTTGGTCATTCGGTAAAATGATGATTGCAGTCATGAGAAGTATAAGTCTCGCCTGTTTTCTGTAGGCTCTGTCGTAAATAGTCACCATTTTGAACCAAACCATTACTTTTCTTAAACAGTGTTAAAAAAAAAAAAAAAAAAAAAAAAAAAAAAAAGGAGCAACAACCAATTGCTCTTTTTCTCATTGTTTCTTGCATATCATTAAAGCCCAGACGGGTAGCTCAGTGGTTAGGGTATCAGATGCATGACCTGGTGGTTGCTGGTTCGATACCTGATCAAGGCAAACTTTCTTTTCGGCGATTTTTGCCTCTTACCTCTGATGCATGTGAGAAATGTAGTCAGTGGCTTGGGAAGAAAGTTATGTCAGTACTGGTTTGAGAAGGTCAGGAAGCACATGCATAGGTGCACTGACTGTCATGATATGACAAAGCTGTTAAAACGGCGTTAAACTGCAATACAAACAAACCATATCATTTAAATGAAATCTACCTTGTCTGAAACGGTTTTAGATATGTCTGAAAAAAAGCATTGAGAGACATTTTTGTACAAGACTTTATTATTACTCCGAGTATCTTCAATGTTTTCAAAAAGTTGTCTGTGGTAAGACTTAGAAAAGTATTATTTGTACTGTAATGTGTCAAATATGGTTGACCTGTAAAAGATATTAGTTGTTTATAACCAGTGTTGAGCCCTTTAGCTTAGAAAAGTCTTATTTGTATTGTAATGTGTCAAATATGGTTGACCAGTAAAAGATATTAGTTGTTTATAACCTCTGTTGAGCCCTTTAGCTTAGCTGGTATACAGGGTTTGAAACCACAAGTGGTTCAAATCCTTAGCTTGACTGATATCTTCTTGGGATTGACGATAGTCATTGTGACAAGAATCACTTTCTTTTTATTGTTTTGACAATGTTTATGTGGGAAAGCAGCCATTGGCTTGGGAAGAACATTGTGCAAAGTACTGGAAAGCACTTGTAAGCATGGATAGGTGCACTTGCCACTGTGATATTACCGAAACAGTGTTGAAAATGGCGATCTACGCCATGCAAATGAATTAATCACAACCTGTATGAAATCATTTTTGTTATATATGTAGGAATCAATTCCTCTATTTCTTTAGGTTGGAAGTTCAGTTCAAGGGATACCCACCCCCACTGATCACATGGTACCGTGACAACTTTGAGATACACTCATCACATGACTTCAGGATTGTTACCACAGAAACGACAAGCAAGCTCATGATTCCAGAAGTGTTCCCAGAGGACACAGGAATGTTCACAGTCAAGGCCTACAACATGTATGGTACTGTACAATGCAAGGTAAGTTTATAAATATGAAACCAGACAAAAGAATTTTGGACTTGTCCAAAGTGAAAGCATGTACAGATGACAAAGTTAATGTGACTTAAAAAAGTGAAATCTGATTTTGGAAGAGTGAAAAAAAGCATGGGGGGGGGGGGAGAAAATGCTGGTCACCAATATTTTTTTCCTTTTCCCGAATTATTTTCCAAAGGCTTCTTCCTCAGGGTCGTTAAAACTCGGGGTAAAAGGTTAAATCGTTTTCACATTGCATGACTTCTATATTGTTACCATGGAAACAAACATGTTCAACTTACATTGTGCATCTTAACTCATTCAAATTGTTTCCTGCAATTGAAAACATTGCAAGAGAAAGCTTTTGGGAAAACAGTATCGGGAATGCAGATTTGTTTGTTACTACAATCACAATCTGATGCCACTTCTAGCATTAGATGCAGGTTAATTTGTGTATCAAGCTTACAGAAAAATAAGCAAGTCGCCTTTTTGTACTTCAGGCTAAACTGACTGTAATAGAAGATGAGGAACCTACTAAAGACATACCACCAGAATTTAAGAACCTTATCCGAGACACAGAGATTGTGGAGGGTGAGCCTGCAACATTTGATTGTCAAGTGTCTGGTCATCCCAAACCTAAGGTTCACTGGGAAAAAGATGGCAAGCCCATGGACGAAGAGAACCCTAGGATGAAGTTTATCAGCGAAGACAGCAACTATACATTGCTTATTTATGAAGTGAGACCTGAGGATGCAGGAACTTATGCCTGTGTTGCCATTAACAATGCTGGCAAGGCAACCTGCACTGCCAAACTGAATGTGGAAGGTAAGATCTAGTTTTTGGTTGATTCTTTTTGTAGGTTTTAAGAACAATACAGTTAATGTCATAGCCAACGTTACATCTGTTCATGCAGTTCTGGTGCTTCTTACAACAGTTTTACTCACAACACTCTTTCTAAGCCACATGCATTTTACATGTATATCCTTTTAGGGTCTGAGTAGAAGAAAAGCTTACACTCTCAATCGTGTAACTTTTCAGTTCAATGTTTCAATGTGAGCTGTCTAAAGAGTATAGGGTAATTTGCCCTTGAGTCGATTTCGCCCCAGAGTCGAACCTTTTTAAGAGTATAACTTTGTTATTGTGCATATGAATCTCAAATTAGGCTTGAACACATGGCACAAAGAAAAAAAGTTGATTTATTAAAAAGAATTATAAAAGCTGTCCACTTGCGGAGGGAGTAATATTTAGAATAGTAATATTCCTACTGCAGGTTAAGTAAACAGAAGTGGGTATTTACATGATTCCACATTGTCCCATTTTAGTATTGGTATTACCACCAGAGACAGTGGAGGTGGAAGTCACAGAAGCCCCTGTGAGTGCCCCAGTGTGCCTACAGGAACCTCAGAATCTGGTTACTGATGAAGGGGAGCCAGTTACATTTACTTGCAGAATTCAAGGATCTCCTCGTAAGTAGATGTATATGATTCTTTGACGGAACTTTAGTTGACCAATCATCTTGCAGTCTTTTACAGCTGGTAGTAAAACTGCTCCTGACAGAGAACATAACCTTGTTGCAGCCTACTTTTGAAAACATGATCACAAAAGGAGAAGTGCATGTATTAAGAAAATTCCTATTTTCTAACAAAGATCTTTACGTCATATGTTAGGATCTTGCATGAGTGTTTATGTGTTATCATTTTTATCAAACAGGTTGACTAAAATTGTATGACGCGAGCTTTGGTGAGCATCATATACATTTTAGTCAACATGTTTGATAAAAATGATGATACAAAACACAAATTGGGATTGTATTTATCACATTAAAAGACAGATATCCTGCATCATAACCCTTAGCCCATATTCTTGTGTACATACACAAGAAGATAGCTCTTTGACATTTTCACCGAAAGTTGAATGGAACAGTTTCCAGAGGGGATAAGTCAAATTATTTACGTTATGTTGTTGATTTTAAATATTGGTCGCTGCATTTCTTGTTTTTTTAAACATGAAAATGAAAAACTTTCCACGCGAATGCAGCTTAGTAGCACTGACTCATTTTGCTACAAAAATGAAAAGTAGTGCAAAATATGGCACTTTCTGTGGTTGGTTTATACGGGTTCACACGTTCATGACTAAAATATGACCATAACCAGGTCCCCAAAAAAGATGATTCACTAGTGTATTATCATAAATAAGTCATGGGTATAATGCACTGCGGGAGGACATTTTATGTGATAAGCTAGATTTCTGTTGATTTTTAAGACGTCCTTTTCGAAGACAACAATGAGTTATTGTCATAGGTATATTGTCGTCTGCATCGTCATCTGTTGCTGTCTGCTTCATTGTGCAAAAACTTATTTATAGTATCTCTACCATTTCTGAAAGTGTTTGCTTCAAGCTTGGACTAATTGTTATTTAAAGGGAAACCAATACAACAAGAGCATTGGACCATTAAAATAATTTTGACACAGTATTGCCCCTTTTTGACATGGAATTTGTCTTACAAAAGCTATGACATTGACAATATCTCTGTCATTCCTCAAGGTAAATTACTTCAGACTGGGACTAGTTGTTTAGTATCAAAAGTGGAACCCATGCAAGGAGGGCAGGCAACTATCAAAACATTTTTGACACAGTTTTGCTCTTTTCGATTCAGAATTTACACTGAAAATCTATCTATTCCTAAAAGCAACTGCAGCCAAGTGTTTGCTCTCACATGCGGTGTTTTTGTTTATGACTCTAAACAACTATTTTCTAATTTGTCCGATACAAATATTCTTCAGGAAGTGTCGAGTTGAAGGAAGGTCGGTCCACCTTTTTGTTAATATGCCACACTTCATGTTTGATATATCTGTTTTATAAAGAAAATGGTTGATTAGGAAAAGGTATCATTTGAAATAATCTTCGAAACATTTCAGACTAAATCAATCTTTAATTTTTCAGCTCCAGTTGTCCAATGGTACAGAAACAACCAGGTTATCAAACCATCTAAATATTTCCACATGGAATCCACACCTGATGGCCTTCATAGCTTGAGAATACAGGAAGCCTTCCCAGAGGATACTGGGCATTATAGATGTGTTGCCAGGAACAAAGCAGGGGAAGTCACTGTCACAGCTTACCTCAAAGTCCATGGTATGTTTTTTTTTTTTTTTTTAAATCAAATATGAGTTTTATTGACCATTACTGCACAGTGATGACTTTTTATATTGTGGGAAAAGAAGCAATCTTTACCCTAGTGATAAAAGTTAAGATTTTTTCAAATCGAAAGTCAGATAACTAATTGCTCAAATGATGACGTGTTTCTTTGAAAAAGTGGAGGACATTGGAAAGTGAGGAGATGCAGGTGACCAGCATTTTATCCTTTCCCACAATGTTTAAAAAGGTTTTATAGAGCTTGTAAAAATACTTGTTTGGTACAAGGTAAACACCTTTGTTTATAACATTTAGGCATTGAGAGTGAACCAGAGCCAGTACAGCCTACACCACAGGAACGCCCACCACAAATTGTCAGACCAATCACAAACACCCTTGTGGTTGAGGGTAGCCCAGCCAAGTTTGTTGCAGAATACAGTGGAGAGCCCCAGCCCCAAGTGACATGGCTGAGAAATGCTCTTCAAGTATTACAAGAAACAAGGAACATTACTATTGAAGTCACAAAGACAACCACTACGCTGACAATCAAACAGGCCTTCCCAGAAGACAGTGGGTTGATCACCTGTAGACTGAAGAATAGACTTGGTACCACAGAATGCTCGGCTGAGCTGTATGTGCAAGGTAAGTGAACTAGCTTCATTGTGGCATCCAGTACATCTTTTGGTGTCTCCATTTGCCAGTTAGCCACATACTTCAAGTATCACGATAGTCTATGTATCATATAGAGAAAATTACTGCATATGTCTGGTGCTTATTCTGGAAAGTGATTAGAACCTATGGCAGATGTTGGATTGATTTCAGTCAAAAATCAATATTATAGCTTTGTTACTTTGTATGTAAAAAATGTTAAAGTAGACTGTCTGAAACATATTCCCTTGAAAGTCAGTCCTTGAACAAAGTTTCCAAGTAAAGGTAGGTAAAAATGGAATGCAAAAAATCTTTGTGCTTTGTGTCTTGGGACAGCAACATAGTATGACAAAGAACCTTCAAGTGCTGTAGAACATCACAAAGAATCCCCCATGTGTTGAATGCTCTTGAAAAAAAGTTCCATCAGTCCATTATATAAGTAACAAGTTGAAAATGCATGTAGTGTTGCATGATCATCACAATTTATGATGTTGGAGTGTTACAAAAGGGTTAAATTCAGGGTGGGGTTTGGGTGGGGCAAATTATTAATTAGATGTGGCATGACTCCTAATTGTTAATTATAATAATTATTCCCTATGAAAACATGATTTAACATCACTAGAATGTAAATTAGGATAGAAACGAACAGATAAGCTTGCCACTTCAAATTTGCAAAAGAAGTTTCTAGACTTACATTGTCAAGAGAGAAAAAAAAGTTTTCTTGTCATAATAACAATGAGCATGATGATGAAGTGTTTTTTCAGTTGTATTTTTCAGGTCTTGCCAAGGCATGCTATCAACCCTGTATAAGCCA
Source organism: Tridacna gigas (assembly GCA_945859785.2). Lineage (NCBI taxonomy): Eukaryota > Metazoa > Mollusca > Bivalvia > Cardiida > Cardiidae > Tridacna > Tridacna gigas. The sequence continues at coordinate 35,151,332 of OX244044.2, forward strand.
CCTTTTACTCTACTATTTGTATTTTTTGTTCGCTATTTTTTTTTTAACGATTCCATTATTTTTCATTTAAACTTCTAAAACAAAGTGATGATTCACATGTAGTTGTAAGAACCCATAAAAAAATGGTATACACTGCTTATGGTTTCTTGCAATCAATTACAAATTGTTCATGTTTCTATATCTGATTTTTCCCCCTTGCAGATAGCAAGTAAATAGTGGCTCAGATGATGATATTTGTCCAAAAAAAGCATAGAAAGCATTGTGGGAAAAGAGTGTAAATGTTGATTACATGCATTTCCTTCCTTTCTCACAGTGCTCTTAAAAGGCTTTTTCTTCAAAGTCTTTAAGGGTCCTGCTTGTTGGTAAATTGTAAAAGTATATAAAATTCTTTTTATTTCGTGTGTTACTAACTGAATTACTCTTATGAAATGTCTTTTGTTACTCTTTGCATTACTAACAGAATGTCAATTAACTTTCTCTTTATTTCAGTTTTGAGATAAGATTTTTTGAAAATAGTCTATAAAAACTTACATTTGAATGTATGTAATAATAAACGAGTTAGTTACATATAGATCAGAACCTAGAGTTTTAGCATGGTTTGTGGAAGAAATAGCATGTTGAAGGTCTTGCCTTGAGATAAAGCTAAGCATGGTACTACCTTGATAGATTCATCCAGCACTGAAGAATTGTTAGGTAAGTGAAAACATAAAGCAAAGGCTTAAATGACAAGTTATATGGAAAGCAACACACAGAAAGGGGCCTTCGGACATATGCGTAAAAGTGTGTTGTACGAGATCAGCCTGTGCTGTCTGTGACTAAGCCGACGCGACACTTCCCGTTTTGTGCGATTTTTCTGTTTCACCACTGCACAGGCTAATCCTGGATGACTTTTTACGCAAATGTTTGAGGGTCTCATTTTGCATATTGCGGGCCATATATAAATATATCATATTTTGTGGCTGTGGTACATTCAGTAAAGCCAAAATGTTTATGAACAAAACATTTTGTGGATGTGAAACTCATCAATACAATTTTTTTTTACCTGAACTCAACATGTTTAAAGATGTGCTAAATTTTCTATTATCTCTTTACCTAAAACTTTTAGACGAGTAGAAATTAACAACATTTTCAGATGGTTAATTAGATGTGTCTAGGATGATGGGATTGTTTCAAAGTGTCTCAGAAGGTGGGACTGTTTCATAGAGATTAAACGATAATGTAAGAAAAGGAGAAAATGCTGGTTACCAGCATTTTCTCCTTTTCTGGTTACCAGCATTTTCTCCTTTTCCCACATTTTTTTGAAAAGCCGTTTTCTTCGGCGTCATTAAAACCTTTGGATTGTTTGGTGAGGATGTAGGTTCAAATTTGAACACACCATATTTTATAGATGTCGAACAAGCCAAGTTACTGGAGGAACGCTATAAGACAACCATTGAGAGAACTCCACCAGAGTTTGTGAAACCTTTACCTGCTGTTAGAGAAATTACACCTGGCGAAATGACCAGGTATGATCAATTTTTTTCAAGTGTATATCCATCTCGTAATGATTGATATTTCATCTGTAACTATTGGAGGAAATTGAATACCGTTTTCTAGTTATAAATATGTAAGCAATGAATGAAATGTGTATTTTACAGTCAGTCGAAAATTCCTAATTGTTTCAACAGCAAAGCAATTTTGAGCAGTATGTCTTCTACAATATTGAACATTGATCATTGAAGATCAGCCTACTGCATATGTACTGTGATTTTGATCCACTCTGTTTCCCAAAGAATACAAAGTCATAGCTTTCATTTTCACACTTTAGGCTTGAAGCCACAGTAGTATCAGAACCCCCTCCAAAGAGTTATGTATGGACTGTGGATGGACAAGAAATCCGACCATCAGAGAGGGTTCGCATTGTCCGAGAGGGCAGCACTATCATACTGATTATCAACCCTACACAACCTCAGGATGTTGGAGAATATATACTCAAAGTGGAAAACGACCTTGGGGAGGTTACATGCAGAACTACTCTCACTATGCCAGGTATACACTTTACCTTTACAGTTCTGAATTATTGAAATGGACCTTTTCAATCAGGACAAACATCTGAAATATTTCTATTTCAAGGTTATTTTGGCCTAAATATGTAACGAAGGAGGGGACAGTATAGATTCAAGATCAGGCTGCATGTTCTGTGCAGTCTCTGGATCTCAGTGTTGGCAAAGACAACTTTTGTTGGTTCTTGCACCTTATGTTTTTTTTCCCATCATGTGTTTAACTGGCTAAACTATTTATGTAAAACAAAACACCCCCTCCCACAGTTCACAACTTTGTTGAGAAAAGGGGTAATTTTTACGAAAAAATCAATAAAGGGTTCTAGTTTTCCTACAATTTCATCTTAAATGAATTCAGTTTGAAGGTTTTTCTTTTCATTCAACAACTTTATGGGAAAACGGATAATGTTTGCAACAAACAGTAAAGGGGTTATCTTTTTCCCAAAACGTAAGTAAATGACACATTTCTTTCGAAGGTTTGTGCCATTTATTTGTGTAATAGATTTTAGCTGGTCAAAAAAAAATAACAATAATAATAAATACAACGAAAGGTTAAAGAAACATTTTGAATGCAGTACAATGAAAAGTGCTGAGGCAGCCATGGTAAACATGTAACTGAAGCAGTTCTAGTAACTGTGAAACACCATTAAAACACATTTTATTTATTGTTTATCTCTTTGTACCAGGGAAGGAAAAAGTTGTTGCCTTACCCAGACCCAAAAAGCCTGAAGAAATGACCTTGACACACACCACAACCACTGTTACAAAGGAGGAAGTTGTAACAACAAGAAATATTCGCCCAGAACTGGTCCAGCCATTGGAACCGGAGGTCTATGTTAAATCTAGGGGAATTGTCAGGTAAGATTTGTATACTCTCTGGATCAGTAGTTCAGGCATTAGATGTGATCATGAATTCTGAACATTTTGAGCAATAGTCTATGCTCTAATTACAGTTTTTGTCTTCGTTTTTTTAAAAGCTATTTACGTAGTAAAGTCTGTCTTTCTCTTTGTTAACAATACCTGGTGATTAAATGGGGTGTCCTTTTGCAAGGCATTGAAGAGCAGTGGAGGAGGTAATAAGCCCTTACCAAACAATGAATTTGTAGCCCAGTCCTTTTCAAAGCAGGTTCTGTCAACAGTTTAATGTAGATCAAATGATCAAGTTTGAAATGGCAGAAAACAGGTTGAGAAAAGAAGAAATGCTGTTTTACTTGTTAGGTTTTCAAAAGAACTGATCTATGATATTACGAATGATATTATTTTCTAAAGTTACAAAATGTGTATTCAACAATTTCCAATTTTATTCTCATTAAGCTCTTGGGGTATTGAGCTCCAAGGGAGTAACACCTATGTTTACTTCAATAATGAACTGTTTGCAGGATTACATAAGTGTTTTTATACATGAGTCATGCTCTGTGAAAAGGGGTTTAATGCATTTGCAAAAAGTATTGACCAAGGTCAGCGTGTGCAGTCTAGAAACTTGGTATGGGTCAATTTTCTGTATTTAAAAGAACCAGTATACCTCATGATCAGTAGCTTGTTAGACAAAATGGATTTTCTGAATCCTTAATTATATGATGACTAGCTTGGTATCACAGAAATACATTTAAATCCCTTTTACCAGAGCGCTGCTCATATTCATTCATTTAGGTACATAATTTTAAATGTTTATTTCTAGATTGGAGTGTGAGATTGATACCTACATGCCACCTAAAGTGACCTGGTTCATCAATGGCATGGAGATCAAACCATCACCCCACCATGAGATCTTGTACGAGAGTGGAAAGTCTGTTCTGCTGATCATTGAAGTCGGCCCAGAAGACACTGGTGAATACACGGTGAAAGCTAAATCTGATGAGATTGGAGAAATCGTGAGCAGCACCACCCTCTATGTACAAGGTAATGTATTTTTTCTAACCCTTTTTACCACACAACCGCTAGAGTTAATGACCTTGTAGAAGAAGGCTTTTGAAAACATTGTGGGAAAAAAAGAAAATGCTGGTAACCAACATTTTCCAGCAATATTTTCTACTATATCAAAGACAGAAATAATCAGTTGGAGCTACATTTACTTTATCAACTGCAAATGCTTTCATTTTGGTCTAGTCCAAAATTTTGTTGTTTGGTAAAAGTTGAATATCTTAACTTTTCTCACGAGATAATTTTGTAGCAGACAACTTTGAAAACATCTTAAATACAGATAATCTACATGAACGAAGGTTTCATACATGAACATGTGTAAAAACCTTGTAATTTATTGAGAAATGCTGGTTAGAAGTGATGCGTCTCTCTTCTAGCGACAGTTTTTTTTTATGGGCATCTGCTACATGAGCCAAGCCCCGGTAGTGCAGTCGGTAGCATACATGACTTGAGGACAGGGATTCCTGATTCGACATTCCAGCTTGACCAATTTCATTCTGAGGATTGATGATAGTCGTTGCAACAGGATTCATTCCTCTCGCACTGCCCATTTTTTCGATAATGTGGGAAACAGCCAGTGGCTTGGGAAGAATATTGTGCAAAATACTGATAACAGAAATTCCATAAAAGCATTGTTCGGTGCACTGGCTGCTGTAATATAACCAAAATAATGTTGAAAACGGTGTTAACACCATCCAATCAATCAAAGCAACTTTGAAAAGATCCTGCTGAAATAAAAATGATGTACATGAACTATTGTTTGATACATGGACTCTTGTGAAAACATTATCACAAATTGGGAAATGCCGATTTACAAGTGAAATATCAATCCTTGATCCGCAGTGGTTTCAAATTTGGGCTTCTGCAAGATGAAAAAGGGTCTCCAGATCATGTTTTAATTTATTCCATGTGTAGGCCACTGTGTATGCATCTGCATTATTAGGTACTTCACATGCACTCATGATCAAAGCAATTGCTTGAACGCTCAATTAATCCATTTATCAAAATGCTCTCTTGATTGTTTTCTTGTTTCACTTACGCAGCTAATGACTTTATTTATATATTTATACACATACCCCTACTTATGTGTACATCGAAAGAAAGTAAATCTGATCTCAAGAGGTGTATTTCATTCTACAGAACCTGCAACAGAGGAGATAACCATGCCTAAACAGCCAGTAGACACAGTAGCCGTGCCACCGTCTCCAGTAGAGACCATGGTGCCACCAAATTTTGTGGAACCTATACAGTCAGTGCAGGCAGTGGATGGACAAGAGCTCCGTCTGCCCTGTAAAGTCACGGGCAAGCCAATGCCACAAATATCCTGGTACCATAATGGTAAAAACATTGACCAGGACGAAGAGTTTGTTGTAACTTACAGTCCTGACTCTGGAGACATTAGTCTTCTCATTGTTGAAGTGTTCCCAGAGGACGAGGGTGAATATGTTTGTGTTGCTCACAATCCTGCTGGAGATGCAGTAACAAGAGCAACATTAGCTGTAACTGAACCAGAGCAACCTGTCACAGAGGAAGAACCTGTTGATGAGGAGACTACGCCAAAATCTGAACTTATTGCTGATGAAACTGTGATGGAGGTTGAATGTGTGCCAGATCAAGAAGAGGAAATAGAAGAGGAGGATGTGAAACCAGAAGTGATTGAAAGACCCAAGCTAGTACCGCTAGAACAGACTAAGAAACCAAGACCTCCATCACCTCAGTTTGTTGTCGAAATACAGAAGAACATTGAACAACCTGAAGAAGAAATGCCACCAGAAGTAACTGAAGAAACATCTATAGAGATTAAACTAAAGAAAACTGAGCCTGAGTATGAGGTTGTAGAATTTGAAGTCAAGCCCGATTTAATAGAAAGGCCAAAGGTTGTTCCACTTGAGGATACTAAACCTGTGGATAGACAGCCTTCTCCCGAATTTGTTGCTGAAGTTCAAACACAAGTACAACCAGATGAAGAACTTCATCCTGAAGTGACAGAAGAAACAACTATTGAAGTTAAACTTGTAAAACCCACACCAGAATATGAGGTTGTGGAGACTGAACTGAAGCCTGACGTTATAGAAAGGCCAAAGGTTGTTCCTCTACAAGAAGCCAAGAAAGAAAAGTCACCATCACCAGACTTTGTTGTTGAAATACAAAAGCAGGTTGAACAACCCGAAGAAGAGATACAACAAGAGGTTACGGAGGAAACAACTGTTGAAATCAAATTGGAAAAACCAAAACCTGAATTTGAAGTTGTAGAAATTGAGCTTAAGCCTGATACAATAGACCGACCAAGAGTTATTCCACTTGAAGAGACAAAACCTAGACCCCCATCTCCAGATTTCTTTGAGGCTATTCCGGTGAAGTCTGAAGAAGTGCCTGTTGATGAGGAGGTGAAAGCCGAAGCTGAAGAAGAAATTCTCGAGCCAGCTGTTAAAGCAGATAAAATTGACAGACCTAAGCCAAAGTCTATTGTTCAAGAAAAGCCAGTTGAGGAGCCAGACTTTGATGTTGATGTTATCACAGAAGCTAGGCCAGAGGAGCCTGAAGGTGAAGCTGTGCATGAGGAAACCTTGATACCCGATGAAGTGACTAAGGACTTTGAAATTCCTGAACTAAAACCAGAAGATGAAACTCTCGATAAGAAGAAAGCTACAGATGATGAAGAAGCCCCTAGGGAAAGAGAAGGAATTATTGTTGAAGATATCTATGAACCTGTTGATGAAGGAGAAATGATCGAACAAGTGCCACCAGAATTTGTTGAACTTCTGCAGCCCCAGGTGGTTTATGACGGAGACAAAGCTGTTCTGAAATGTAAAGTTATTGGCACACCTTTGCCTTCAATAACATGGTTTAGAGAAGGAGCAGAGATCTCTCCTAGTTCAGATTTCATGCCTGGATATGATACCACTAATGGCATATGCTCCTTGGAAATTCCAGAAGTCTTTCCCGAGGATGCGGGTGAATATGCTTGTAGAGCTGTGAATCCATATGGAGAGGCTGTGACCACAGCAAACCTTCTCGTGGAAGGTAATTTCTTGTAATTATTTCTTGTAGTTAATATGTGTACAACTGACAGTAAAAAAATATAGAATTATTGTAGTGTGATGAAAAATATATCTGACATTGCTGCAAGATGGAATACCTGTATATAGTTTTCTCATGTACAGAAAACCTGCTTGTCAAAAATGATTGTGGCTTGTAATTGTGCAAATGTGAAAAAAGTATGTGGAAAATTTTGATGTTAAAATCCTACTAGAATTGATAAACAGTTGCAAAACTGGTTCTGTGCTAATGTTAAAAGGTGTGACGGTTATTAACCTGATACGTATAAATCTATTCATTGAAAAATCATAAAGAGCCTTTATTTCAGCATAATGGCTGCAAATAGTAGGAATAATTGTCTAGAAGAAAAATCTTATCATGATGCAGTAACTGAAAAAGATGAAATTACTTAGCTGCATTTATAGGAGCGGAAGATACTTTCAATACTTGCTCTCCCAAAATTAACAACCTTGCTCTCTATGGATACACACAAGTGAGATGTTGTCCTAAGATGAGTGAAACACTCTAAAAAAATAGTTTAATTCTTAATGTGCTGAATCTGCCTTCAGATTAATTTTCTGACAGTGTTAAACAAGGTCAAAGTGCAGAGAATGTGAATTCCAGTCTTTGATCTTTACTTTGTTACATTTTTGGTACAAAACAAGCTTGAAACAGCAATAGATTGGTTTCTTTTCATGATTGAGAAAGTCAGTTTATTTATTTACCAGGTTAAAATTCTTTTTATTTTTATACATTACAGTAGCTGCTGATGAACCCTCTGATATTCCTGAATCCCCAATGGATGTTCCAGATGCAAAAGTGGAAGAGGAAGTAGTCACAGCACCCAAAAGGGCTCCTGAATTTGTCCGACCGTTGGTGACCAACTTGGAATTACCAGAAGGAAGCATTGCCAGGTGAAACTCTATTAATGATTTTTGTTTAGTATAAACATTTGAGATATTTAGGCCCACTTTGATACTATTAGACAGTGTAGATCAGGATTAGGGTAATCTTTAACTTTTTTCCCGAAAGACAAAGTTTTTGACTTGTCCATAGATTTGCAGTCGACACATTTATGTGCCTCAAACGGTGGAATTTGTTTTTGAAAAGGTAGAAAACAATGTAGGAAGAGAATAAAATGCTGGTTTGCAGCATTTTTTCCTTATCCCACAATGATTGCACAAGCTTTTTTTTTGCAGGGTTATTAAAAGTTAGGATTTTATGGTAAAGGGTTTATTAGCACAATTACATATTAAAGAAGTCAAACATAAAAGAGCTTGTTTATATTTGAAAGTAATCAGTGACTGAAAGATTTTCCTGCAATGTTCTTGTAAAGAAACACCTGAAACACTTTAATAGGTGGACTGGCCATTGTGACATAAATAAGAAACTGATGAAACACAGAACAAATACATGAGTGGTTCTCTGAGAAAAGGGGGCTTTAATGCTTGTCCATGATGCTCTATGCCAAACAAATTATCACATAATTATGGATTCAGAAAATCCATTTTGTCTAACGATAGACTACATTTGGAGGTAGAATGGCCCTTGGACGTATAGAAAATTTACAAAATTTACAGATAGCAAAATGTTTTGACCCATGTCAGCCTGTGAAGACTGCACAGACTGACAAAGGTTGATACTCTTAGTGGATGAATTAAGCCCCTTTTTCACAGAGTATGATTCATATATGGATCTTTGGTGCACATTTTTCCCACATTTCTTCACATGATGAGTTGTAGGCCAGAGTCTTGGAAAGAGTGTTTTGTAGAACTCTGATTAACAAACACCTGGATCACATGGAAAATGTGCACTAGATGCTGTTACATGATAAAAGTAACTTTTGATATGGCTTTAGATACAAACACGCATGTTTTTAAGCAATTTTCCATATATCCTCACAGGTTGGAGATAGAGGTAACTGGAGAACCAATGCCAACCATCACATGGTATATGAACGATTCTCCATTAGAACCCTCACCTAGAATACAGATTATCCTAGAGGATACTGTATGTACTTTGATCATATTTAACACTGTACCAGAGGATACTGGGGATTATATCTGTAAAGCTGAGAATGAGACAGGAGTAGTGACTTGTAAAACATCTCTTCACATCACACGTAAGTTACATCTGCATTTCTCTGCCATAATTTACACAACCATATTAGCCAAGCCCCCGTAGCTCAGTCGGTAGCGTATAGGACCTTAGAACAGGAGGTGGCCAATTTCTTTCTGAGGATTAATGATAGTCATCGTGACAGGATTCATTCCTCTCTCACTGCTGACCATTGTTTCGACAATGGTTATGTGGGAAAGCAACCAGTGGCTTGGAAAGAATATTGTGTGGAGTACTGGTAAATGAAACTCCAGAAAAGCATGGATAGGTGCACTGGGCGCCGTGATATAACCGAAATAATGTTGAAAACGGCATTAAACACCATGTAATCAATCAATGACAACCGTATAAACTGTATGTATTGCCACAGTTCTTATTTATTCGTTTCATCTAGGTCTGTATTTATTCCAAGTCCAATTCTCGATTTAGAAAGTAACACAACTTCTGATTGGCCAATCAAAAATTTTGTTTCTTTCAAATTTAGAAAGTTTTTGAAAGTAAGAGTAATTTGATCTTAAGAATTGTTGATTAATACAGGCTTTAAAGGGCTTAGGCAGAATATCGCAGTCAATTAGTTGGCTTGTCTTGGATCATAGATTGTAAATTGAAGTAAAAATAGTTGTTGGATACTGGCCTGATTTTCCATTCTTTCATAGCATCTCCCTGTTTTCACTTTTCTCCTCTCTTATCCCTTGCTTTTGTTCTGTGTAAAAGTCTGTCATCTATATTTCTCAATCTTGATAGATATCAGAGTCATTGAGAACTTAATTTTGAAGTTAATACTAAAGTTTTGTGGCATGGGATCACGTAGGATACATACAAGAGCGCTTCCTCGTATTATTTATTCACATAAGCCAAAAAACGTAATATCATCACACACCGGAGAAAAGGGACGAAAAAATGTAAATAGCCCCACTTGAAGGCTTGAGGCCAACTGGAATTATTCAGAGTGTCTTTTTCTTGTTTCAAGTTATGGTATAAGAGTTACAAATGAGCACATTTTAGTTTTGTACTGTTTTCAATATTTTAGCCAAGAAAACAATGGACTTTGAGCTTGAACCTGAGCCACAGCCTGAACCCCAGCAAATGGACAGAACAAGCTTGGTTTACACTTCCGAGGAAGAAACATTTGTTAAAAGACCCGTGTTTGAATCTGATTATTACTTCACCAGCGAGGATGAGATTCCAGAGGAACAGTTGGCACCGCCAGAGTTCACTCAACTTCTGAAGCCTACCACTGTGAAAGATGGTCAACGCGTTGAACTGACTGTAAGTTTCCGTGGACGACCATCACCAAGGATACGCTGGTTTCATAATGGACAGGAAGTTATCAAGAGTGAGGACTTTGATATCATTATTGATTACAACCGAGGCGTCAGTGTGCTGATCATTGTGGAGGTCTACCCCGAGGATGAAGGGGAATATACATGCACCGCCTCCAATAGGCTAGGAGAAACCATCACCACCTGTAGACTGACTGTTGTTGGTAAGCTATTAACCTCCTTTTCCCTTTACCACATAATTCAGAGTTTTAACAACCCTGACAGGGACGAATTTTCAAAATATGGTGGGAAAAGAAGAAAATGTTGGTAACCAGCATTTTCAACTTTCCCACCACGCCTTCTATCCTTTCAAAGATCTTGAGATTTTTAACCCGTAACTGTGCAAATAACACTTTTTATGCCTGTGCATTAGACAAGCCAGGACAGCTGTATAGAAAAAGGGGTACCCTCTTCTTTTCACACAATGTTTTCCGTGTTGGTGAAAACGTGTATGCCCTTTTTTTTTTTAACTTGTTGTCTTTCATCAAAAATATTTTTGGTTTTGGTAGATCTGGAAATGATCTCTTCTGGATCGGATATAAACTGCTGTATAAGGAATGATGTAATTATGACAAGTTTGCGAAAAAAGTTCAGACTTGTTTATATTGAAAGTGCAGAAAATCATTTGGGAAAAGAAGAAAATGATGGTTACTGGTATTTTCCAATTTTCCGAAAATGTTTTCAAAAGCCTTCTGGATTAAAAAGACAATTGATAATTTGGCGGAGAGATGATAATTGAAATGATACATATGTCCTTTATAGGGCCAGAGGAAGAGGTCCCTTCAGCAGAAACCCACAGAGAGACAATAGAGATTCAACATGAGGCTCCAAAGGAGCAAGAAGTTCCGGAGTCTACACGGGTCACCCAGACATACCAAATAGATCATCCACAGCCGGAGGAGATGATGGTACCAGAGGAGACCACCCATACCCAGGCAGTTAGAATTGACAAACAAATGGTCTTACAACCTGAACAGAGAACCTTCACCCAGACAATCGAGATAGATGGTAGACCTAAAAAGCCACAGCAAGTGGAGATAAGGGTTGGTGTTCCAAAATCAACACCTGTCACCACGCAGGTAGTCAAGGAAACCACCACGTTTACCACAATTACAAGTCAAGCACAGGTGTGTATATTTTTACGGTTTTGTCATCTTTTTCATTTTTAGCTCACCTGAGTACAAAGTACTCGAGGGGAGCTTTTATGATCGTGCTATGTCCGTCGTTGTAGGCCACATTTTCAGTCCGATCCTCATGAAACTTGGTCAGAATATTTGTCTTGATAAAATCTGGGATCATTTCGAAATTGGGTCATGTTGGGTCAAAAACTAGTTCACTAGGTCAAATCTTAGAAAAAACTTGTGTGCGCTTTAGAGGCCACATTTTCAGTCAGATATTTGTGAAACTTGGTCAGCATGTTTGTCTTGATAAAATTCGGACGACTTCGAAATTGGGTCATGTGGGGTCAAAAACTAGGTCACTGGGTCAAATCTTAGAAAAATCTTGTGTGCGCTCTAGAGGCCACATTTTCAGTCAGAATATTTGTCTTGATAAAATCTCGGACAAGATCGAAATTGGGTTATGTGGGGTCAAAGACTAGGTCACTAGTTAACTCTAAGAAAAACCTTGTGTGCGCTGTAGAGGCCACATTTTCAGTCAGATACTGTGAAACTTGGTCAGAATGTCTGTCATGATAAAATTTTGGACGAGTTCGGAATTGGGTCATGTGGGGCCAAAAACTATGTCACTACTTAAGTCTTAGAAAAACCTTGTATGCTCTCTAGAGGCCACATTTTCAGTCAGATACTTGTGAAACTTGGTCAGAATGTTTGCCTTGGTAAAGTCTCGGACAAGTTGAAAATTGGGTCATGTGGAGTCAAAAACTAGGTCACTAGGTCAAATCTTAGAAAAACCATGTGTGCGTTGTAGAGGCCACATTTTCAATCAGATACTTGTGAAACTTGGTCAGAATGTTTGTCTTTATAAAATCTCGGACGAGTTCGAAATTGGGTCATGTAGGGTCAAAACCTAGGTCACTAGGTCAAATCTTAGAAAAACCTTGTGTACGCTCTATAGGCCACATTTTTAGTCTGATACTAATGAATTTAGTCAGAATCTTTGTTTTGATGATATCTTGGAAGAGTTTGAAACCTGGTCACCTCAGTTCAAAAACTAGGTCATTAGGTCAGATCTTAGAAAAACCTTGTGTGCACTCTAGAGGATACCTTTTCAGTACGATACTCATGAACCTTGGTCAAAATGGTTGTCAAGATAAAAATTCGTATGAGTTCGAAATTGGATCATGTGGGGTCAAAAACTAGGTCACTAGGTCAAATTAAAGAAACACCTCGTGGGCACTCTAGGAACCACATTTTTTTGCTCAGTTGACTTGAAAATTGGTCAGAATGTTTGTCTTAATTAAATCTCAGATGACTTTGAAATTTGGTCATCTGGGGTCATAAAGTAGGTCACTAGGTCAAAGTAAAGAAATACCATGTGGGCACTCTAGAGGCCACATTTTTTGCTCAGTTGACTTGAAAATTGGTCAGAATGTTTGTCTTAATTAAATCTCGGATGAGTTGGGGTCATAAACTAGGTCACTAGGTCAAATTAAAATAATGCCATGTGGGCACTCTAGAGGCCACATTTATTGCTCAACTGACCCGAAAATCGGTCAGAATGTTTTGTCTTGATGAAATCTTGGATAACTTCAAAATTGGGTCACCTGGGGACATAATCTAAGTCACTAGGTCAAATTAAAGAAATACCTTGTGGGCAGTCTACAGGCCACATTCATTGCTCAATTGTCTTGAAAATTGGTCAGAATCTTTGTTTTAATAAAATCGCGGATGAGTTTGAATTTCGGATACCTTGGGTCATAAACCAGGTCACTAGGTCAACTAAAAGAAATTTATTCTGGGCGCTCTAGAGGCTACAATTGTTAGTCAATTGACCTGAAAATTGATCAGTATGTTTGTCTTGATAAAATCTTGGATGATTTCAAAATTGGGTCACATAGGGTCATAATCTAGGTCAGATTTAAAGAAATATCTTGTAGGCGCTCTAGTGGCCAAAATTCTTGCTCAATTGACCTGAAAATTGGTCAGCGTGTTTGTCTTGATGATATCTCAGATGTGTTTGAAGTATGGTCACATAGGGTCATAAACTAGGTCACTAGGTCAAATTGAAGAAATACATTTTGGACACTCCGGAGGCCGCATTTTCAGCTCAGTTGACCTGACAATTGGTCAGAATGTTTGTCTTAGTAATATCTCAGATGAGTTTTAAATTGGGTCATTATGACCCTGGAGTGAAATTTCGCCTATTGACTCAGGTGAGCGATCCAGAGCCATCAGAGCGCTCTTGTTCACTGTTCTGGTTGATTGTTTTGGAAGAATTCGAAAATGATGAACGTAAATGTTTAACATTCACAGCTGTAGGACCAAAAAACTGACTACAGAACAAAATGTCCTAAATAAAAAGTTGTGAAAAATTACTATGTGATGGTTTAAATGCTGTAATTTACATAGCAACAATGAAATTTTTACTGTAGGACTTCGGTTTAGGGTGAAAATTTCGTGGAATACAAGCACATTTAGTGACCGATGATTGACAGAAATCATTCTTAAATCGTGAAATATTTTCAATTTGTACATTTGAAATTACACTGAAGTAATTACACTGAAGTAATTTGTATTGGTCAACCCTTTATCTCATGCAGTCATGTTAATATCTCTTGAGGTGAAAGATTTTTCTTAAGACTTTAAACTCTAGTACATGAAAATTTATCACTACAGATAAAGAGATTTTTAATCACATTGTAGAATTAAGTATCAGATAATGTATTGATTAAGATCAGACTGTGCATTCTCTAAAGCCTGATCTTGATCAATACCATCGATTAAGCTTCTTGTGTCTCCTTGTGGTGTCCCCGGAATTCTTATTTTGAAATCATATAAGCCTTGGAATTCAGAGAACAACTAGAGCTTTTTAGCTCACCTTAGGGCAAAAGTCCTCAAGATGAGTTTTTGTGACCATGCTGTGTCTATCGTCTGCGCATCAACAGTTACCTTGTTTGCACCCCAGAGGCCACATTTTCAGTTCGATACTCGTAAAACTTGGTCAGAATGTGTGTCTTGATGATATCTTGGAGAAGTTTGACCTGGATCACGTGGGATGAAATAGTAGGTCACTAGGGCAAATCTTAGAAAAACCTTGTGTGCACTGTGGAGGTCACATTTTCAATCCAATACTCATGAAAATTAGTTGCAATGCTTATTTTGCTCACTTCTCGGAAATTGGGTCATGTCCTGTCTAAAAGTAGGACAAATCTTTGAACCTTGTGTGCACTGTATAGGCAGTCTGATACACATAAAGGTTGGTCTGAATTTTTGTCCTATCTTTGACTAGTTGGAAATTTGATTAAAAAAGTAGGTCATTAGGGCAGATCTGAGAGAGAAAAAAAAAAAAGACTATATACGATCTAGAGGCCGTATCTTTAGTCTGATACTCATGAAACTTGGTCAGAATATTTTTTAAATGTTATCTTGGACAAGATTGAAATTAGGTCACCTCGAGTCAAAAGGTAGGTCTTTGGGACAAATCTAAATGAAAAAAAAAGATCTTGTGTTCACTGTAGAGGCCACATTTTCAGCAAGATACTCGCGAAAATTGGTCAGAATGTTTGTCCTGATGTCTTGGAAAATTTAAGGATTTGATCATGTCAAAAAATAGGTTACTGGACAAATCTTGGAAAAAACTTGTGTGCACTCTAGAGACCGAAAGTTTAGTCTGATACTCATGAAAAGTAACCAGAATGTTAGTCTTGGTGATATCTAATACAGGCTAAAAATTAGGTCATCTCAGGACAAAAAGTAGGTCACTAACACTTTTTATATCATGACATTCAGGATCTCTTCAACTTTATCAATTCCAGATGACTTAACTCAGGTCAGCGCTTTAAGGCCAGTGGCCCTCTTGATATATGTTTTAATGTGATTAAAGATTCGGCGGTGCAGAGCAAGCAGTGTTGATTGATTGATTGTATGGTGTATAATGCAGATCTCAACATTATTTCAGTTACATCGCGGCGGCCAGTGCACCTATCCATGCTTTCCTTGAGTTTCTTTTAGCAGTACTCTGCACAATATTCTTTCCAAGCCACTGACTGCTTTCCAACATAACCAGCCCACTCAAGTAGCTCACTGGTAAGCATATCAGACTAGTGACCTCGTGGTTGCCAGTCCGATACCTGGTTGAGGCAAATTTTGTCTCTGGCGATTTTCACCTTTAACCTCCGATGCATGTGAGGAAAGTAGTCACTGGCTTTTGAAAGAAGGTTGGTCAATACAGGTGAGAGAAAGCCAGGAAGCATGTGGGTGCTTCACTGACCACCATGATATGACATGAGCTGTTAAAATGGCGTTAAACTCCAATACAAACCAAATAACACATAACCGTCTTCAAAACAATGGTCAGTGGTGAGAGAGTGATGAACCCTGTCGCAATGACTGTCATCAGTCCTCGGAAAGAAATCAGCCGAGCCGTGGTTTGAACCAATGACCACCTGTTCTCAAGTCCTGTATGCTACCGACTGAGCTACTGGGGCTCGGCATCCAAGCATTGAAATCATGGATATACACTAACAATATTCTGTGAGATCCAAGTATATAAAATATACTTGGAATTTAAAGAATACAGCCTTTCGACAGCATTATAAATTTCCATGACCTGAATTTTGCTTTTAAAGGGTTAAGAATCTGGAATTGTCATTTTGGTGTAACCTCGCTTTTCAGCCGGAAGAGGTACCTGAGATCAAGGAAGGGCCTGAAAGGAGAAGAACTACCATTACATTTGATAGCCCCGCGGCTCCAACACCTGTCGAGATGACATTTGAAGTGCCAGAAAAACCTGTTGAGAAAGATGTTATTTCTGCAACAGAAACATCTACCACAACTGTCACCAAGGAACTCAGATTCAGGGGGGTAGAACCTGAGGTTCCAGAGTCACATAAAGAAACTATTGAAATAATTGGTCAGAAACAGCCACAAGAGGTTGAACTATTGGTAAAGGTACCTAGAACTACAACAGAGACAACTGTAGTTTCTAGGGAAACTGAAGAAGCCAAGACCCAGCCACAGAGAATTGAAGTTGAGATACAAGAAACATTTATGACACAAAAACCGAAACAAACTGAAATTGTGATTCCAAGGTTGGACACTACTACGAAGGATATTGTTATGGAAACCGCAGTTAAACCTGCACAAATACCAAGACCAGTTGAAGAAACAGTTGAAGAAACGAGACAAACAATAGAAATAATTACTGAGGAGAAACCTCAGGAGGTTAAACCTGTTGAGACTCATAAAGAGGAAATTACTTTGAACATTGAAGGAAAACCACCAGTTGAACAGGAAGTTGTTTTTCAGGTGGAGACTTTGCCTCTTTCATCTGTAGAGACAGTTCCTGTGGAAACAGAAACACCTGCACCTGAACAACCAGAAGAAGTTACTGAACGAGAGACAATTACTATAAAACCAGTGCCAAACCAAGAGACACAGGCCCCTGAAGATGAAATTGAAATATCAGAAAGGGAAACCATTGAATTTGTGAAGATGCCTGAAGAGAAAATTGATGTTGAAATAGAAGTGGCCCCTGTTGCTCCAACTTTGACTGAAACCATTGAAATAGAAACAGTTACTAAACAATCTGTCACGGAACAAACTGTGCCAGAAGTTGAAGAAACACACAGAGAAGAAATAACACTTGATGTAAAAGGAAAGCCTGTAGAACAAGTAGAATTAATTGTTCAGATGCAACCAGATGAAAAACAAGTTCCCGAGTCTCAACAGGTTCAAGAAATTGAACAGGTAATTGAAAGAGTTACAGAGTCATTATTTGTTCCTGAAATAAAAGAAACCCCTAAAACACAAGAACCAATGGAGACTGAGGATCAACCAGGAACTGAGATACAAATGACTATTGACTTAAGTGAGAAAGAGGTTACTGAAATTGAAAAAGTAACGACCACAAAACAGACAGAGGTTTCTGAAGAAACCACAGTAACTGTCCCTTTAGTATCAGAAACTCATAGAAAAGAAGTCACCATTGATGTTGAAGATAAACCATCTGAGGAAGTTACTATGATAATTCAGGTGCCAAAAGAAAAAGGAGCTCCAGAAATTCAGGAAATTTTAACTACAGAAAAGACAGAAATAACTGAACAGACCACAGTTACTGTTCCTATAGTTTCTGAACTTCAGAGAGAAGATGTTAGTATTGATATTCAAGAACAGCCTTCAGAAGAAGTGACTATGACTATTCAGATACCAAAGGAAACTGAAATGCCTGAGGTACAAGAGATTTCTACCACAGAAAAGGCAGGTGTTACTGAACAGACCACAGCTACTGTTCCTTTAGTATCTGAAACTCAAAAGAAAGAACTCGTACTGGATGTTAAAGAACAGCCTTCCGAGGAAGCTACTATGGTAATTCAGGTACCAAAAGAGAGTGAAGTGCCTGAAGTGCAAGAGGTTTCTACCACAGAAAAGACAGAAGTTACAGAACAAAGCGTAGTTACTGTTCCTATAGAATCAGAAGTTCAGAGAGAAGAAATCACTATTGATGTTCAAGAACAGCCTTCAGAAGAACTGACCATGACTATTGAAATACCAAAGGAAAGTGAAGTGCCTGACGTACAAGAGATTTCTACCACAGAAAAGACAGATGTTACTGAACAGACCACAGTTACTGTTCCTTTAGTATCTGAAACTCAAAAGAAAGAACTCGTACTGGATGTTAAAGAACAGCCTTTTGAGGAAGCTATTATGGTAATTCAGGTACCAAAAGAGAGTAAAGTACCTGAAGTGCAAGAGGTTTCTACCACAGAAAAGATCGAAGTTACAGAACAAACCGTAGTTACTGTTCCTATAGAATCAGAAGTTCAGAGAGAAGAAATCACTATTGATGTTCAAGAACAGCCTTCAGAAGAAGTGACCATGACTGTTGAAATACCAAAGGAAAGTGAAGTGCCTGAGGTACAAGAGATTTCTACCACAGAAAAGCCAGATGTTACTGAACAGACCACAGTTACTGTTCCTTTAATATCTGAAACTGAAAAGAAAGAGGTCGCTCTGGATGTTAAAGACCAGCCTTCTGAGGAAGCTACTATGGTAATTCAGGTACCAAAAGAGAGTGAAGTGCCTGAAGTGCAAGAGGTTTCTACCACAGAAAAGACGGAAGTTACAGAACAAACCGTAGTTACTGTTCCTATAGTATCTGAAGTTCAGAGAGAAGAAATCACTATTGATGTTCAAGAACAGCCTTCAGAAGAAGTGACCATGACTATTGAAATACCAAAGGAAAGTGAAGTGCCTGAGGTGCATGAGATTTCTACCACAGAAAAGACAGATGTTACTGAACAGACTACAGTTACTGTTCCTTTAGTATCTGAAACTCTAAAGAAAGAAGTTGTACTGGATGTTAAAGAACAGCCTTCTGAGGAAATTACAATGATAATACAGGTACCAAAAGAAAGTGAAGTGCCCGAGATACAAGAGGTTTCCGCCACAGAAAAAACAGAACTTACAGAAAAGACAACAATTACTGTTCCTCTTGTCTCGGAAACTCAAACAAAAGAAGTCACTATTGATGTTCAAGATAAGCCATCTGAGGAAGTTACCATGACAATCCAGATGCCAAAAAATAGAGAAATACTAGAAGTCCAGGAAGTTTCCACCACTGAAAAGACAGAAGTCACAGAGGCCACCACAGTGACTCTTCCAATCGTGACTGATACGCAGAAAGAAGAAATACATTTAGATATACAAGAAAAGCCCTCTGAACAGATCGAGATGGTTATTGAAGTGCCACGGGAGAAAGAATTGCTTCTGAAGGAAGAGGTCACACGAACTGAAACAAGTGTTACAACTACTATGATAACAGAAGTCCCTGAGACTGACGAAAAATCCAAGGAGGAGATGACTCTCGTAACACAAGATAAACAACCAGAAGCTGTTCAGTTTGAAATTGAACTAAAACCTCAAGAAGCACCAGAAATAACTGAAGTCACCGAGACTGATATAACTAAAACTGTCACTCAGACTATTCAGTTACCACTGATAGAGGAAACACACAAGGATGAGATAACCATTGATCTAACAAAGAAACCTGAGACAATCCAAATGGAAATTGAAGTTCCTACAGAGACTGTGACAGAGACAGTAATAAAAACAACAGAGATCATAGAAGAAACTCCAGTTAAACCTGAGAGTACTGAAATTCATAAAGAAGAAATCCAATTTGACATTGTAAAGAAACCTGATGCAATTCAGGAAATTGAAATAAAGATACCAGTGGAAGGAAAAGATGAAAGCCCAAAAGAGACCAGCCCCAAGGAACAGGTTCTCTTGCTGGCTCCAACCACAGAAGAGATCTTTGACACCCTTGACTCAGTTGAGGAGGGTATTCCACAGTTTGTCTGGGGATTGACCTCCCTGAAGGTCATGGATGGAGAAGAGGCTAAATTTTTCTGTGAAGTAAAGGCTGAGCCAAGCCCAGTTATCTCCTGGTTCCATGATGATAAACCTATAGCTGAAAACCAAGACTTTAGGTTAGTATCATTTTTTTTATTTATCTTAATAGCATTTCTTGTTTGGTGTCCTTTTTGAATTCCTTAGATGAAAACTAGAGGTTAACAGCAAAATAAGATAGCTATGTGCTGCTTACCATCAATTGAAAATTATTATTCTGTAAATTGTGAATTTAAGTTATGCAAGTAGATTTTCGTGTATTTGTTTGGATTTTTTTGTCACATAAGATGTGTAATCAAACCAAACAGCCAAATTGCCACTGATGTAATTATTCAAATAATATAGAACCTAATCATAAGACAATATGATATCGTGAAATATATGTAGGGCATATTTTTTTCTTTTTTAATATGATTGCTTCAATTCTTTTTTCTTTTGTATTGATTTTTTTTTAACTCTTTACCACAATCAAAAATGTAGACTTTTTAAGCTAAAAGCATTTGCAGACAACAATTTAAATGTTGCTTAAATGATAGAATTTGTCCTTCAAGGGTAGAAAAGATTGTGGGAAAAGGGAAGAACACTGGTTACCATCATTTTCTTCTTTTCCCACAATGTTTTTTATAGAAAGGCTTCTTCCTTGGGGTCGTTAAAACTTGGATGTGGTAAAGGGTTAAACATAGTTTGTCACATTATACATTGCAGGATAACTTTTGAACCGGAGTCCGGTAAATGTACATTGCTGATTGTGGAAGTTTTTCCACAAGATGCGGGAGAATATCGCTGTATAGCTGAAAATGAGCGTGGCAAAGCAGTCTCCGTAGCTACACTGGAGGTTGAATGTAAGTCGATTTTGTCTAACTTGTACTGTGACTTTAAACTCCTTCTGGGGTAATTCAATGAAAGAAATAGAGCCAATAATGAACTTATTCAAAACAAGGTGCTCCTCCGTTTCTTTGATTTTTTTTTTTTTCATCATTGTTACTATAAATGGCAGAAAAGGTATGTAAATTAAGGTATCGATTTTTTTTTTTACATTATATTTAGTTTTCAGTATTAGTGTTTTAAAATGTTCTGTGGATCCTTTACCACACAGTCTCATGTTTTAATCACTGTGTGAAAAAACCTTTGGATAATATTGTGGGAAAAGAAGAAATGGTTGTTACAAGCTTTTTTTCCTATGCACAATGTTTTCTATCCTTTCAAAGACATATTTCACCATGTCGGTTATATTTAATTTGTCGTCTGCAAATGCTTTCAATTTGGACTAGTTTACGAATTTGTCGTTTGTCATAGAGTTAGACAAAGCTTCTTATAACTTGTAATATCTCTAGTTGTCCAATAACATTAACTCTATATTGCGTAATAAAATTTTAGCCTGGTCCAAATTCAAAGCATTTGCAGAAAACAAATTAAATATGGCTCGAATGATTGGATTTGTTTCTGAAAGGTTAGAAAACATTGTAGGAAAAGGAGAAAATGCTGGTTACCAGCAATTTCTCCTTTTCCCACAATGTTTTCAAAATTCTATTTTTCCCCAGGGATGATAAGACTCGGCATTCTGTGGTAATGGGTTCACATGCCTCTCTGATGAATACTTTCTGATATCTACCTACTTTAATTAAATATTTTGAAATTGCCTTCTTATTAGAGGACAAAATTTAGACTCATCCACATAAAAAGCATTTGAAGACAACATATATGATGTGGACCAAATGGAGGGATTAGACTTTAGAAGGGTAGAACAATTCTGGGAAAAGCAGAAGATGCTAGTTACCAGCTTTTTCTCCTGATCCATGAAGCACGCCCGGGTAGCTCAGTGGTTAGCATATCTGACTCATGACCTGGTGGTTGCGAGCTTGATACCCGGTTGAGGCAAACTTTTTTTCCGGCGATCTTTTGGCTCTCACCTCTGATGCATGCGGGAAAAGCAGTTAGTGGCTTTGGGAAGAAAGTTGTGTCAGTACTGGTGTGAGAAAACCAGGAAACACATGAGTGCGTCACTGACTGCCATGACATGAACTGAGCTGTTAAAATGGCCTTAAACTCCAATACAAATCAAACCAAACCTGTTCGATGATATCTTCAAAATCTTTGTTCCTGAGAGTCGCATGATGCCTTTGAAATTATTCTTTCTGAGGGATGCAAGTCATTGAAATGCTTGATTACATGAAATGTTCGATACATGAAATACTGTATTGTCTGTTGATAATTTCAGCCTATGAGTATGTTGCTGATACAGAAGAAGCCTCGGATTCAGTGCAGTCATCACAAGAAGCAATGTCCCCAGGTCAAGTGTTGGACTCTGATGTTGAGGTCTCTGCAGTTCGTCAGCAAATGTTGGATGAAATGCAGGAAATGCAAGAACGCATTCATTCCATCTTCTCTGGTGAGTAATTGACTGTTTTCCAAAAAACGAAATCTTAGACTTATTATATTGAAAGCACCTGCAGATGTGACTTAATGGTTGGATTTGTCTCTATAAGGTTGCGGGAAAAGGAGAAAATGCCTGTTACCGGCATTTTTTCCTTTTCCACATTGTTTTCAAAAGGCTTCTTACTTGGTTGTTAAAAGTCGGGATTGTGTTGTAAATGGTTAAATTACTTTCATTGTATAATTGAAGAGAAAATAAATAGTAGTTTAGTCCTTTTTCAACAAGTCAGTAGTTCGTGGGATTGTCCTTTGGCAGGATACCACAGAGCCCAAGCCTACATGAGTAGGCGAGCTGTTGTAGTGATATGACTGAAATAATGTTGAAAGAGGTGTAAAGCACAATTTAATTAATCTCTTAAACCAATCCTGTGTTTTAGTCAATTTTTGTGGAAAAAGGAGAATTTGCTTGTAACCAGCATTTTCTCCAAATCAAACAATGTTTTCTACCCCTTTGAGGATAATTCCCCTTAGAAAACAATGTTTTCTACCCCTTTGAGCATAATTCCCATAGTTTAAGCCAACTTTAATTTGTTGTCTGAGAATGCTTTCAGTTTTGACAGGTCTGAAACTTTTTTTTTGGTAAACAGTCTGTTTGAAGCTAAATATCAACCTTTGGCTGTAATATATTCATAAACTGCACTATGCTTGTATAAAGTTTTCCATCAAATTACCTTGGAAAGGTTTTATAGCCCTGTAGTAATCCTATTGTAATTGCTAAATATTAATTGTATTTTGTCTTGACAAGCAGTTAAACAACATTTTGATAGAGTAAATAAATAAATTCAATCAAATCTTGTTACTGACAAACATTAATGCAGTTGAATAAAATGAGTGAAACAGTATGAAAGAAAGGCCCATATGGAGCCTATATGACATGATCGATACTGAAAGGTGTAATCTCTAGGAGTACCAAACGAATTAACCCTTACCACACAATCGGGTTATTTAATGATCCAGTTGAAAAGGAGAAAATTCGGGGTCCGTATTCACCAACCATTCTTAGGAATGTTCTTAGTCTTATTCTCCAAGATTGTCTAAATTTGAAAATAACGCAACTTCTGATTGACTAAACCATTTTTTGGCTAAACCAAATGGTTTAGCCAAACAGAAGTTGTGTTACTTTCAAATCCAGAAAATGTTGGAGAATAAGACTAAGAATGTTCTTAAGAATGGTTGGTGAATACGGACCCCGGTAATGTTCTCTACCCTTTCATAGTCAAATGTCATAGTTTGAGCAATATTTGATTTGTACTCGGCAGATGCTTACATTTGGAATAGATCTAAAAATTTGATGTCTGATAAACAGTTAAAACATTTAAAAGGGCATTAAACTAGATTTTGATTCAAATATTCAGGAACTTGATGTTTTGAACGGAAAAATCATAAAGAGATGACTGTTTACCCGTAGTCTGAAAAAACAAAAAATAATGCTGAAAAAATTTCCACAAGTTGGAATCGAACGCATGACCTTCAGAAGTGTAGTTGGCAACTCATCCAACTGAGTAATGGAGCCAACAGGTACCTCAACATGTTAGAAATGTTTTTATCCCTTGGTATGCAATAATGGCTGGCTATACCATTGCTAATGGTTTGCTAATGGCAGAAAATTATTCAGTAACAGTACAAAAAAGTGGGTGATTTGACCAGTGTTTTCTCTGTGTCATTTCAAAGCCATCTAAAGTATAAAACGTTATAAATATTTTATCAAAAAAATGCATGAAACCATCTGGTTTAATGCCCTTTTAAACTCTCAAAGGATTATTATTCCTGTTTGTCTACAAATATAGGTGTAAGAGATGACCTAGAAGCTGACATTGCAGAGACAGAACAGAGACATGAGGAGATAATGAAGTCTAGCTTACATGAGGACCATATTCTAGAGGCAGACGTTTCTGATATATCTTCAGCTTCTCCCGTAGAAGCCGTGCCAGGGGAAGAATTGAAGGTATGTAGAAGCTTTAGTTTTACTACCTTCATAGGTCATTGTTTCAGAATATGATCTTTCACATATTTTTATGAGATTTAAATTCTTATAAAGATATGTGGAAAAAGGCAAAGTCGTACAAAGACACGGTGGAAAAGGAAAAAAGTGTTTCCTTTTCTCTGTTTCATAGTATGTTTTCCACTCTTTTAAAGTTAAATCCTATCACTTGAGTCACATTTTATATCTTGTCTGTAAATGCAATTAGTTACGACCTTTTCAAAAATTTTGTTTTTTTTTGATAAAGGGTCATAATTTTGTGGTTCATTTCAAAAGCCAGATCACTGCAAAGCCTTTTTAGTGGTCATGCATGGTAAAGTGTAGGATTCTTAAGTTGGAGCTTGTTTGACACAGTTTACAGTGGAAAGGAAATTTTATCAGTTCAGGTTTGAAATGTTCCATATAATGAACTTTATTTTGTTTCATATTGTCAGTAGTCCTCATCAGTATTTTTGTCTAGCCCGCTTGGGGTGAGCGAAAAATAGTCTTCACAATGTCACTTCGGAGTATTTGTGTCCATGTGTGTGTCAGTCCCAAATTGTCCAGGCCAGAACTTTAACATTTGAGGACGGATTTCAAAACGATTTGGCGTAGTTGTTTTCCTTTATGAGTAAAGGTGCCATTTGAAACATTTGTTCTGATAGGTCCAAGGTCAAGGCCATACTTGAAGGTCAAATGATAAAATTGTTATGCATAGAGCTTGTCTGAGCTACAACTTCTACATTTATGAATCGATTTCAAAATAATTTGGCACAATTGTTGTCATTTGAAAGATCTCTGAGGTCCAAGGTCAAGGTCACATTTGAAGGTCATAAAATAAGCTTCTTGTTCATAAGTAGGGAATACCCCTATCCTCATGCAAATTAGGAAAAACAAGGATCTGAAATAGATACGACATATGGTGCCCCAGGGCAACCCGCTAGTATTGTATTGTGCAACATGGATGCATTTCTGGTGTTTCTTCAAGCAGCTCACGTTTCACAGCATGCTAGTCAAAATCCTAGTTGCTCACCAACGTAGTTAAAGTAGGTCAAAAATTGAGCAAGTGAGAACAATTGTATGAAGTTTAGAACATATTTAACATTTTTAATTACAGATTACTCAAATACCAGATACAGACACTACAGAATACAAAGTAGAACTCACAGAGGAGGGTCTTAAAGATGAGCCAGTTTCTGAAGTACCATATGAAATTCAGGAAAAAGTTCAACCCTCTGAAGAAGTAGCAGATACAATTACTTCCGATGCACTTGTTCCTGAAGAAACTAAAGCTGACATGGTCAGTGAAGGTGAGGATCAGCCAGATGTTGCTGAAGTAATACCAACTGAAACAGATTCAGTTTTGCCAGTTGAAGAGGAAACAACCCTCTTCAAAGCAATGGAAAAGAAACCAGAATATAAATCAGAAGTTTCTGTCACAACAATTGAAGTGGCTGATATTTCAACTGCTCCGGATGAAGAAAAACCTAAAACAGTAACAGGAGAAGTTCAAGTTGAAATATTGGCTCAACCTGAAAAGAGTACCAAGGAAACAAAAACTGAAGTTTCATTTGAGGAAATAGAACAGCCTTCTACCACAGAAGTGACCTCTATACAGATTCAGACTGCACAAGTGAAAGATGTAATTGCAGATTTGACAACAGTAGAAAAAATAATTACAACAGAAAGTGAGGTTAGTGAACTCATGGAAGAAGAAATTACGCCTGATGTAAAAGAAGTTTCAGAAGTAAAGAAAGAGATTATTACGGAGAAAGAAGTCATTACTGATGTAGAAGACACCAAAGAAAAACAACCAGAGGAGACAAAAATAGAATTGGAAATAGAAGTCAGACCAGATGATGAAACTGTTGCTGTCACTGAAACCACTATTGAAACTGTCACTAGCACTGAAACTGTGTCTGATGTAATAAATATTTCTTCTGATTATCCTATTGAATCCAAAGCTGACACCTGTCTGAGTACTATTGATATTTCAGAAATTCAAAAGTTACCAGAAACTCATACCGATGTTGTACCTCAAACAGAAACTATTTCTGTGACAACATCAACAGAAATTCAAGACACAGCAGTGTTTAAAACCGAAATTATAACTGAAACAGAAAAACCAGAAATCACTGAAGTTGCTGAAACTAAAATTGAACAAACTACCAGCACAGAAATACCATTTGAAGATACTAAAGCAGAAACTGCACCTCAAGAAGAATTCAAAACTGAAATTGATATTGATATTATTGACAAACAAGAAGTTGATGTTGTTCCAAAAGTGGAAAGTGAGATACTTAGTATAACGGAGATAAAAACAGAAGTTCAAGAGACTAAACCAGCCGATCAAGAACCATATCAAACTGAAATAGTGATTGACAAAACTGATCAGCCAGAGGTCTCGGAGGTAACATTAAAATCCCCAGAAGTTGGAGAGTTATCTGAAGTTCAAATTGTGTTAACTAAACCAAGTCTTGAACAACTTGAGGAATACAAGGTCGATTTGGCTGAAGAGGAAGAAAAAGTAGTAGAAGTTGAAGAAATTGAATTCAAATCTCCAGAGTCCACAGATGTATCTAAAGTTACTGTGGAAATGACACGGCCCACAACAACAATGAAAGACACCTTTGAAGTTGAAAGTGTTGAAGAAGAGGCTGATCAGACTGCAGTAACTGATGTCAGAGTCATGTCACCAAAATTAAGTGAGATTTCAGAAGTAGTCAGCGAAGAAAGCAAAGCTAAGGCAACAAAACCGGATGAATTCCAAGTTGATGTTATTGAAGCTGAGCTCGAACAACCAGATTTGACTGAAGTAACTGAACAGTCATCAGAAAAAGGTGAGACTTCTGAAATTGTTTTGGAAATAGCCAAACCAGTTTCTAAAGAAGTTGAAAAATATGAGACAACTGTGCTTCAATATGATGATGAACATCCTGAAACTGTTGAAATTCAAAAACAGAAGCCAGTGGAAAGTGTAGTAAGTGATTATCAGATACTATTGGAGAAAGCTGAACCTGAAATAATTGAACAGTTTGAAGTTGAAAAGAAAGAGGAACCAAAAGACACATTCACTACAGAAATACAGGATCAAAAGGCACCCAAAGAAAAAACAGAAGTTGAACTGCCCATCAAAGAACCAGAACATGATGTCGTTACTGTTACCTTTGGTATGCATGAGGATGAAGATGAAGAAACTGTTGTAGAAACGGTCACACATGAAATTATGGAAGAAAAAGTTGAAGTGTCAGAGCTTCAGCAAGAACGTCCTGTCTTCATACTACCACTAAAAGACGAGACCTTGACTGAGGGAAATAACCTTCACCTTGAGACAATTGTCAGAGGAAATCCGACCCCAACAATAACATGGTTTGTGGATGATGAACAATTGTCACCATCTGAAGATGTAAAGACAACATTTGAAGAAGATGGTCGATGCACTATCACAGTTCTACAGATGATCCCTGAAGATGAAGGTGAATACTGGGTTGAGGCCACAAACGAATATGGAACTGCTACAACTTCAGCATATGTTACTGTCGTTCGTGAGTATCGGTCTTGCACTGTTATTATTATCCTTAGTTCAGTTACTGCAGCCTACGTGTGATGAAAAGTCTTGTATTAAAAAAAAAAAAAAAAAAACAGGGAAAAAAAGGGAACAAATACAGTGTCAATCAAAGTACATTTTTATTGCTTTTCTTTTTTTTTTACAGGGAGATTCATAGCTGCAAAATCATTAAGTTTTTTCATTTGCATACAGATGTGAATTCAAGTGGCTGTCTTTGAAATCATTGTGGGAAAAGGGACAAATGCTTGTGAAAGGAATTTTCTTTTCCCATAGCATCTTCAAGTAGATATTTTGTCTATCCTACATATATGAGTGATTCTCTGACAAAAGCGGGTTTAATGCATCTCCTGGTTCATTATACCATGCAAGACATCATACAATGATGGATTCATAACATCCATTTAGTCTGACAAATGAGTGGATATGGAGAAAGAATGGTCCGTTGACATGCATAAAATTTACAATAGCAAAATATTTTGACCCATGTCAGCCAGGACTGCATAGGCTCACAATGGTTGATATTTCTTGCAGATGCATTAAACCTTTTCACAGAGCATGATTGATGCATATTTCTCCTCAGTAACATTTACGTGTTTGTATGCTTAAAATTGTTCTGTATGGTAGCCAGTTTAGGCAAAAAGTCAGTTAAGAGTGTATTGTCAAAGCCCCACTGTTGTTATTGTCTGCGTCGTCGTGCAAGAAACTTTGCCATTTTTACAAAATTCGATATTTCATAATATCTCTGTCATTATTGAAGATATTTACCTCAAACTTGGACAAGTTGTTTGCTATCAAAAGGGTAACCCATACAACAAGGGCAGGTAGCCATCAACGTATTTTGACACAGTTTTCCCCCTTTTTGACTTGGAATTTTCACTGAAAATCAAGCAACTGCAGCTGAGCTTTGGCATTTGCATTCGGTGCTCTTGTTTTATTCATGTATTGGCAACGTCTGGCAATAATTCGTATAACATGTAAGGAATACATTTCATGGGTGCAGAAATTGAAACTAAGCTAAAATACACTTCATTCCAAAGGTGGTAGCTTGTATTTCCTGTGTTTGATTATGTAAAGCAATTCTGTCAGCATGATGAAAATATTATACTCAGGTATTCACATAGTATATATTTGTTATATTTTATATACTTCATATTTAGTCACATGTTTCGTTAATGGTCATTTTTATGATAAATATATGGTAGACTAGAAAAGAATGGAATGAACCGTTTTGTTATACCTTTGTTGTTCCTTCTTTGAATGTTACACAAAGTCTGAAACCATCTGATCTATAATAATCATCCTGGTGCAATGCTGACCTTAGTATCAATTGTGAACTTGTTTCTCTTCCAGAATCATTATCTTGGTTATCATGTGATCAATCCCTTTTGATAAATTTATCCACTATGTAGTAGAAGTCCTTACCATATCAATCTATGCATTTGTCTCCCATTGTTTAATAATTTAAACATAACTGTTCCTTTTGTCACCAAGTTATGTTCACGGCCCTCCCAATATACCTGTTGTTTCCTAATTGATTTTTCCTTCAATAACTTTATGCCAATGATTTGTCATATTCACGCAAAGACAGTCATGTTTTATAATTATCTTTATTCTTCATTTTCCAACAATTTAACAAAACGCACAAAAGACCCTAGTTGTTGTTGCTGCACCATGTAACAATATTTATTCCACCTTTAATAAAAGTAAGGAAATACGTCCAAGTTAAACAGATTTTACCATTGCTGGTAAGTTCTTTAGGTAATTACCATGTAATTATCCTCTCTCTTGTCAAATGAAGCTGTTCCCCATTTATCCTTTAAGCCTTTGAAAACTTTGATATCCTTACCTAGTTTTAGTTTCACACCCTATCTCTGCTAAACTATCACTCTTGCATTATCAAGGTAAATCTTAAAAGTGAAACCCTTTGTTGCTCCTGAAACCACTTGATAATCATGAGTCTTCTCAATACCTTAAATTCTTTGATGTTATATGTTTGAAACTTTCCTGGTTTTCTCTGATCTACTGTGAAAGCTTTCATTTTTCAGATGTAGAGTACGTATAGCATAGAACCACTATGAACTACTTTTTTCGGGAACTGATTTTTTTCCTTTTCAGCAACTGAAGAAGAACATCTGGAAGAAGTTGACAAACAAATTGACCAACAAACTGCTATTCTTGATGAGACAACTCTAGTCGAAGATCAAGATAAGGATGAGAGGCACAAAGTTGAAATGACCATTGAAACCAAATCTGTTGAATCTGATGTTGTTGAAATGGTCACAGAGAAACCTGTGAAAGAGACAACTGAACTTGAAGTAGTAATAAAACAACCAAAAGGAGACATTACTGAGGTATTAACTGAAAAAGAAATACCAGAAGTTGACTCAAAAGAGACAATGGAGATTGAGATTCGAAAGCCTAAAGAAGAAACTGTTACAACAGAGATTAAGTTACAACAACCAAAGAAAGGAATAGATGTGCATGAAGATGAAATGCCAAAAACGGAGGAATCTGTAATAGAGATTCCAATTCACCTAAAGCTAGAAGATAAAGAAGTTACACA
Source organism: Tridacna gigas (assembly GCA_945859785.2). Taxonomy (NCBI): domain Eukaryota; kingdom Metazoa; phylum Mollusca; class Bivalvia; order Cardiida; family Cardiidae; genus Tridacna; species Tridacna gigas. Next base: position 35,181,824 of record OX244044.2, read on the forward strand.
AATCAAGACAGAAATAACCAAAACTCAAACAGAAGTTAAAGAATTTGAAGATGAAAAACCTCAGACTTTTGAAACCACTGCCGAAGAACAATTGCATGACAAAGCTTTCGTCAAAATAGATCTAGAAAAACAACCTGTTGATATTGAAGAAGTTACAACCATTACTACCGAAAAGGTCGAAGTTCAAGAAGAAGTGCCTAAACAAGATATTTCTGTGACAAGCATTGAGGTTGTTCCAAAGAAAATTCAGCCAGTTGAAGAAGAAATACCAGCTTCAGTTACAGAGACAAAGACAGTTGTCAGGAAAACAATTGAAGTTGAACAAATCCCGACAGCAGATAAACTACTCACTGAGACTCATATGGAAAGTATTGAAATTATACCAGCTCTTGATGACAGTAAAGATATAACAGACATTACAGAAAAGGACTTGTCACAAACCATTGAAATTGCAACAGAAGAAGAAAAGCCAGACAAGACAGTTGTTGAAATAAAATTGGAGAAACCGATACACGTCGAGAGTGAAAAAGTTGAAATTCAAGACAGACCAAAGGAAAATGTATCTGGTACGAGCATTGATGTAATTCCAAAGAAACTAGAACAGGTTGAAGTAGAAGTAATGGCCCCTGTATCAGAAACAGAAACGGTTATTAGAAAAACCATTGAAATTGAACAGATTAAAAAGGAAGAGATGTCAGATTTAGAATCCCGTGAAGAAAGTGTTGAAATTAAACCTGTTGTTGATGACATTGAAGAAACAACCTTCGTAACTGAAAAAGACATACCAACTAGACCAGAGGAAATATCACGGACGGTCGAAGTTTCTCAAACACTAACAGAGTTTGAAACAAGGATTGATGGGCAGGTTACCGAAGATGACTCTACAAAGCCTAAAGTGACGGAGATCATCTTAGATTCAGGGACTTCTCCAGAGCCCGAAGCTTCTGCACCGTTTGAAGAAACGGTTATTGCTGAAAGGGAAGTGATTGAAGTAACTGAGGACAAGATTGAGGAAACAGAAGCTGAAGCACCTATGAAAGAGACTGTAACGTTAGAAAGGGAGCAACTTATCATTCAAGAAATCCCATTAGAAACTGAAGTTCATGAAGTGCCAGCAGACACAGAGGAAATAAATTTAAGCCAAGTACTAGAAACAAGTATTCCTGTGGGTGAAGTTTCTCTAGTCCAAGTGGTGATTGCAGAGACTGAGATTGAAAAGCCTGTTGAAGAAACTGTTGAATTAGTCAGAGATACAATTGACACTGAGAAAGCCAAGCCATCAGAAGTTTCAGTAGTCCAAATAGATACTAAAGTATCCGAAATGGATGTGTTTGTTGACTCTGAAGATGTACATGAAGTGCCAGTTTCAGAGCCTGGTGAAGTTTATGAAGTTGTCATCAAGCCACAGGAAACCACTGTTGTTGCAGAGGAACAAAAATTTCAAACTGAAGAAATGATTACTGATGAAATGAATAATGAAATTCAAGCACCAACAGAAGAGACCATTGAAGAAACAAGAGAAACTATTATTGTTCATTCACCAGAACCATCTGAAGTAGAAAGTGACATTTCTGAAATAACTGTAAAAGAAGTGGAAATGATTCCAGTTGATGCAGAAATTGACAAACAGGTAGATGAAGAAATAGAAACAACAAGAGAAACAATAGAAATGACTAAAATACCAACTACAATAGAGGAATCTGAAGAAAAAGACATGGAGGAAGAAGTGCCATCTTACGAAATTGAAACAGTTTTTCCTCTTGAAGAAACTGTAGAAGAGATTAAAGACACTATTCAAGTCAGTAAAGAAGAAACCACATATACTGAGTTGACAGAAACTACATCTGAAGATTTAACAGGGCTGTCAGATGGAGAAATGAAGGAAGTAACGTCAGAGATAGTTATTGAAACAGAAAAAGTAAGAATACCGACAGATCAAGATCTTGATAGTGTTCCAGAGCATCTTGAAGAAGTTTCACTGGAGATTTATGGTACAAAAACCGAACCTACATCGACAGAAGATGTTGAAGACACAATAACTGAAATAATTCTAGATACCGACAAGGTGCAGCCCTCTGAAGAGATTACCTTAGAGAAAATGCCTATCATCAAACCTGAAATTCCAGCTGAAACAAAAGATGAAAAAAATACTTTTGAAACTGAAAAGACGATTGAGCTACAAGAAGAGAAAGAAGTGAGCCTTACAGTGGAAGAAATAGCAGAAGAATTACCGGAATCAATAATAACAGAGGATCAAATACCGTTTAGAGCTCCATTAGATGAAAATGAGGTTGAGAATCAAGATACTACTGATATTGTTGAGCAAGAGGTTTCACAAGCAACTGAATATTTGGTAGAAGATGTTCCTGAAACACTTGAAAAACCATTGGAAACGTCTGAAGATGACGTTTCTAGATTGCAGCCAACCGAGGAAACTATCACACTACCCTCTGAAGAGGTTGATATGTTTGCAGAAGAAATAACCAAAGATATTTTAGTTTCCATTACAGCATCAACTGATAAACCATCAGAGGTAACAGAATATGAGCTCCAAGTCCAGTCAGAGCAGTTGGATGACGAATCTTTGAAAGGTGAAATTTCAGTACCGGTTATAGAATCTGTTGAAAAGGGAACAAAATCCACAGGTATTGAAGAGGAAAAACCGACTTTGACCGAAACAAATGTTATTGAACCAAAGGAAATTCAGTTGTCTGAAATTACTGCTGAAGTAATTGAACAATTCGCAGAAGAGATAACCAAGGATATTTTAGATAAAGCTTCTAAAGGTGAACTTGTTCCTTCATCTGTTTATGGGGAAGAAACTGAAGTTCAATTTGAAGTTTCTGAAGACATCAAGGAGGAAGATGCTATACAAACAGAGGATGTAGTTACTTCTAGAGAAGAGACTGAGAAGAAACCTGATGTGCAGAGGGTTACATTTGAAGTAGCACCTGAACAAGTGACAGAATCATTACCTTTTGAAAAAGAAGAGAAACTGAAAGAAGAAGAAAGGATTCCTGAAGTGAGTGAATTAGATGTGAAGAAAGACACTGAAAGTGTTAGCCTTGAATTTGACATAAAAGATAAGCAAATCACAGAAGAGGTTGCCATTGATATACCTGCTTCAGAGAAACTAATTTCTGAGGTGGAATTTGAAATTCCTACCAAAATTGATAAGGAGGAGAAATTAACTATTGACGAGACTATTGAATCATCAAAGAAAGTTGCTGAGATAGAAATACAATCCCAACCTGATGAAGTTGTCTCAGAAGAAACTGACAAAGCGTCTGTAATTATACCAATTGAACAAAGAGAAATAGTACCACATGATGTTCAGTTAGAAGATGTAGAAACAAAAGACATTGAAGAGACTGCTGTTCCAGAGTCTGATGCTGACATTGCAGTTGATGAAACACCCGATTCATTTGAAGAGTCAGTAGATATTCCATTGCCTGAACAACAAGAATTAGTTACTTCAGTTACATTTGGTGCACAACTAGATGAAGAACAAGATATTGTCACAACAAAAGTTGAAACTGTTGAGAAGAAAACTGAAGAAAAAGACAGTCTTGTTATCGAGGAAACAGACATTCCACTGGACCTTGAGGTCCAAGAAAGAACTGTTGTTCAAGAAGCAGTTTTGGAACATGTTCCAGAAGAAAAAATTCCAGAGGCGGTGACAATAGGTGATAATATTACCGATGAAACCCCTGTCAAAGAAGTGATAGAGATACCTCGTGAAGCAACTTCACCTGTCGATGAGAGTATAAGTGAAGAATTAGACATTGAAGAAAAACCTATGACCGCTGAAGAAGTGTCTGTTGATATACCTGTAGATGAAATACCCAAATCTATTACTATGGATATTTCACAAGAAAAACAGCCGCAGGATATATCAATTAACACCTTTGAAATCGAAATCAAACCTCAGAAAGAAGTTGACATTACATTAGAAAGCGAAACAACCAAAGTTATAGAGGAAACGCATATTCCAACTGATACAGAGGTTACAGAGAAGACTGTCTTCACTGAAACAATATTGGAAGACATTTCTAAAGTACCAAAAGAAGAAACTGTAGATATTACACTGGGTGAAGAAATCAAAGAAATAGTTACTGAGGTTATTGAAGAAACAGATGTTCAAGCAGATGTTGAAGTTGCAGAAAAGACTATTGCAACTGATACCATATCAGAAGATATCTCTATTCCAGAAAAAACTGAGAAAGTTACAGTAGGCTTGATAATCTCAGAGAAACCACAGAGTGAAGAAATAAAAGCAACAGTAACTAAGGCAGTTGAAGAAATAGTTCCAGCAGACATTGAAATTTTAGAAAAGACTTCATCATCTGAAACAGTATTAGAAGAAAGTGCTGTTCCTGAAAAACCCACCAAAGTAACAACGGATGTTACAGTCACTGAGAAATCTCAGGAAATAAAAGAAACAGTAACCAAAGTTGTAGAGGTTGTTCAGACAGGACCGAAATTTATAAGAACTCTCTCAGATCTTACAGTACATGAAAGTGAAGTTGTTGAATTTATTGTGGATTTTGAATCAGAAATTGAGGTTGAAATTACGTGGTTTATTGATAATGAACCAATACAGGAAAGTGAAAATTTTATTATCACTATTGAAAAAGATTTCAGCAAACTTGCTATTCCAGAAGTATTCATTGAAGATGAAGGCGAATACAAGGTGGTCATAACAAACACAGTTGGAACTATCGAATCAGTTTGCTTCCTCACTGTTATTGGTAAGTTGAACAACAGTTATTTATCACAATTTTTTTAAAGTTGTAGAAGTATTAAACTATTTTCATCTATTTAAGTGAGGTGAATAGCATCAATTTTTAAATGCATCTTAAAGAAATGGGCTAGTCAAAGAGGCCAATAGCGGCATCTACATGAACTATATCTTTTCAACCATTGTTTGACATAATTATCATTGCAGGGTCCAGGATTGCTTGGTGTAAAATGTTAGACTCTTAACCTAGAGGCTACGGGTTTGAGCCGCACTGGAAGCACTGCGTTTTTCTTGAGAGTGTTCTTGAGCAAGACTCACAGAGCCTTAACCTTGTACTGGTGAAACCCAGGACACACATGACTATGTGGCCTATTGCCGTGATGTGACTGAAATAATGTTTAAAAAGACGTAAAACACCATTCATTCAATCAATCAGTCAACATATTGAGGATGGAAGAGTGAACTACCTTGAGATTCAGCCTGCATTTTGTTACTGTATCTCTTTCTTAAGAAGTACAAGTAATGTTTAAGCCCTTTATGAAATGTTCCATCTAGCAAACATACTTATTCTTCCTAATGAGAAAAAAGGTCTTTTAACCACTTATAGGGAGTTAATGAATGAAATGGTCATTTTTTCATGACGCATAATACATGTTTCAACAATCTTATTAATAATTCAAAACAGCTTCTAAAATGATATCTGCTTCTCTTTACAGGTGAATACACTTGAATATCACACACTTAACTACACAAGTCATGTTCACACATACAGTATTCAGTGCATGTGTTCAAGTTTTGCATGTGACCAATATCTAAACACCAATACAACCAGGCTATCTTTAACCTTTGTGTTATCCATTCATGTTACATGTCTCTCATTGGCTCGTGTTTACCAGCTACTTTGTACTTGGTCTGAATTTTAACCCTTTCCCAAACGACAAAATTTGGACTGGTCGAAATTGAAAGAGTTTGCAGACGACAATTTTAAATTTTATGAAAATGGCAGAAAGGTCTCAAAAAGGATAGAAAACACTGTGGGAAAAGGAGAAATTGCTCGTTACGAGCAATTTCTCCTTTTCCCACAGTGTTTTCAAAAGACTTGTACTGCAGACATGTGAAAACCAGGGCTTGTTTGGGAAAGGGTTAAGATAGGCCATGTGATTAGCTGATTTGATATGTCGCAGCCAATTAAAGATATGTTTTTGAATTAAAATGGTATTAAGAAAAGTTGGTATATAGTTCTAACTACTTAATGCACCATCAATTTTCAGTATCGAATTTTGAATTGTTTTGTGCTAGCTGACCAGTTGAAGTGAAATTTACTGAAGGGGAGACAATTGTCATTTATTCTGGTTTTCTACAGTACATAGTCTCCTTGTTGAATTTTTCAATTTTGAAAAGAATGTGAAGTTAAGAGGTCCTCCATGGCTCAGGGCTGAAGAACCTGACCTTTTACTGGTGAAACCCAGGAAACAAGTAAGTGAGTTGTTGCATTGGAGAAAGCCGAATTTTTTTTTTATATTCGAAAAGAAATTTGCTCAGATACCATGATGGCAATTATCAATAAAATTTAGTGGCAGTATCACTTAAGGTACGATTAGAATGTATGTATATTTGCGGGCAGCTGTGGTCCAGATAATGATACCAATTTGTAGTAATCATTATTAGAAAGGTATAGAGAAGAATGTATACCAATAGGCAAGAAAAATAACGATTGAAAATGGACACCTACTGAAAACATGCAGATATTTATACTTGTTATCAGACAGTAAACGAAATTGTAACATGCCATATAAATAAACATTTTGTTATATGATAAGCACTTACAGAGTGGAATACTATTAAAGAGGACTGTTGGAATTAACTTCATCAGGTTAGGAATGGTTTTGTATTTTGGATCCTGTGTTGAAAGTGTAGGATGTACAAGCTGGAGGTCCAGATTTAATCCTTGCTCTAGCCACTATTTTCCTTTTTGTGTGAGAACCCTTGGGCAAGATGATTCAGAGCTCTAGCTTTGTACTGGTGACACCCAGGTCACACAGGAATAATTGATATATTTTGATAGTAGTCCAAGATTTCAAATACGTCAAGCTTAAGTTTGGATGAAGGCAACTTTCAAATACAACAAAGTTCTCTAAAAGGATAGCTCTTCATGAAGCCATTGCAGGGTGTACCTTAAACCTTTACCAACCAATCAAGACTTTTAACAACTCATAGGAACAAAACATTTGAAAACATTGTGGGAAAAGAAGAAAATACTGGTAACCAGCATTTTCTCCTTTTCCCACAATGTTTTCTACCCAACAGAGAATACTCAACAATTCATCAACAACTATCATTTTGTCTGCAAACGCTTTCAGTTTTGAAGAGTTGGAAAGTCTGTGGTTTGGTGAAGAGTTAATAGCATTACATCAGAACATCATTCAGTGTCTCAGTTATGGTATAAAATGTACGGTACCAAGCTATGTTTTAAAATCAATTCCAATGCTTCTGTCAAAAACAATCAATCTAATCGGCTTAGACACATTGCCATAAGTCAGTGTGTCAGCTATAATGTATGGTGTTGTTTGATATAATATAGTATGTGTCTGTTCCATGACTTTCATTATTTATTGTACTTTATAGCTCTGGAAGAGACAACTGACAAAGAAGTGGTAGTTAAAGAAACAACATCTGTCAAAACCACAGAAACTGTAGAAGTTACACTTGAAGAAAAACCAGACGTTGAAGAAAAAGGTGAGAATGATAGTTTCATTTTTGACCTTTTACTGATCCCATAAATGACGAAATATTGCGGGGTCCTGTGTGGGTCAGTGGTAAAGTGTAGGACTCGAGACCTGGAGGCCCCAGGTTTGAGCCTCACTGGATCCACTGGGTTTTTCATAGGAGTATCCTTGGGCAAGACACTTCAGAGCCCTAGCATAGAACTGGTGAAACCCAAGAAATAGATGAATACGTGAGCTGTCACCTTGATATGACTGAAATAATGTTGAAAGTGGCGTAAAACACCATTCAATCAATGAATCGACCATAAATGAATACACAGCTTTTAAAGAAGGTGTGAGCAAAGGAGAAAATGCTAAGATCCAGTAATTTCTCATTCACCCTCTATTTTTTTCCCAGTCAGAAACTAATTTAATCATTCAAGATTTCTGTAAATTGCTTTCAATATGGACTAGCCTAAAATTTTGCCAAATTGTAAACACTTTATCTTAGCTAAACCCTTTACAACACAATCCTGACTTTAAAAGACCCTGACCGAGAAGGCTTTTAAAACATTGTGGGAAAAGGAGTAAATGTAGGTAGCCAGCATTTTTTCATTTCCAACAATGTGTTTTACCCATCATTTTAATTTTTGTTTGTCATCTGCAAGTGCTTTCATTTTTGACAAGTCTAAAATTTTGTTGTTTGATAAAGAATTATTGATAGAATTTAAGTAGGTATGGTTAATTTTCTATTCAGCAATTAGTCAATCACAAATACAATCTTTTACAACTTTAAACTATCAGTTTTGGCTATTTGTCCTGTGCAGAAATGGTTTGGTTTTGGGCACCAAAGGTATGCATGGCATGAAATATTTACCACGTCTGCAAGTTGTTACAGACAACAGGGTCGGTATTCACCAACCATTCTTAAGAATGTTCTTATGCTTATTCTTCAAGATTTTCCACGTTTGAAAGTAACACAACTTCTGGTTGGCTAAACCATTACCAATCACAGGGTGTGTTACTTTCAAATTTGGAAAATTTTGGAAAACAAGACCAAGAATATTCTTAAGAGTGGTTGGTGAATACGGACCCAGATTTTGGAGTTGTCCAATCTGGGACATTTGCAGACAAAAAATTGAATGTAGTTCATGTTGTGTAAATTGTCATTGAAGGCATACAAAACATTGTTGGAAAAGGAGAAATGCTGCTTATAAGCATTTTCCACTTTGCCACAATGTTTTCAAAAACCTTCAATGTTAAAAGTTGCAATGGGATGTGGTAAAGGGTTATACCTGAACCTATATTTTTGACACAAGAACGCCAGGCCTTATATCTTGACCATTGTTTTGCCTAGCTTATCTGGGTATACTTCAGTAGAATTATTTTTCTTCTTAAATTTAATTTTCAGAAGAGCCTCTAAAAGAAGTTTCAGAAGAAATTGTATTCCCCAAGAAACCAGAGGAGATTAGTGAAAGTGTTTTCGCAGCTCCCCGTTTCACAACGACCCTCCAGAAACATGTAGATGTGCAGGAAGGGACAACAATTACCCTGATGTGTGTTGTAACTGGCGAACCTACTCCAGAGATCACATGGTATATGGTAAGTACTGTTTTAAGTCCTGGACCCCAAAATAATGAAACATACATTGTGAAGTCTAGTTTGCCACCTCCATTATGCACAGCCATTTCTATTTAGATTTATTTTCCTAACCTGAATGTTTTTCAGTGAACAAATTGCCTGTATTTTAGATAATATGTTGTATATCTAAATTCTATATACAAGTTATCAAGTTCTTGGGTACCGGAATGATTGAGTAAACGTGTCAAAGAAAGAAGTTTCTGTACTCGGAATGTGTTTAATTTGAAGGATGATGCGCCTTTACCTAGTGAAGAACGCTTCATCACGGAGTATCATCGCAATGAGTGCCGACTGACAATTAAAGATGTCACCATTGACGATGAAGCTTACTACAGATGTGAAGCCAAGAATGAGCATGGTGTCGCCAATACAGTTGTAGAACTTTTCGTAGAAAGTAAGTCATTGATTTCTAAGCTGATGCTGCCCCTTGCACTAATAACAATACCATGTATGGTGCTTGTATTGTATTCGTTGAGAAGAATTAAGTTATGAAAGATTTTCATTCAATGTAAATAAATCAGTTCCCTGAAAACTAGCCTGTGATTTGCTTGAGACGAAATGTAATTTTTTGCCTTTAACTCTTTACCAAACAACTAATTTTTGTACTTGACAAAATTGAAAACATTTACAGATGACAAAATAAATGTAGGTCAAGTGATGATTTTTGTCTTTGACAGGGTAGCAAACATTGTTGGAAAAAGAGAAAATGCTGGTTACCAGCATTTTCTCCTTTTTCCACAATGTTTTCAAAAGCCTTCTTCTTTAGGGTCATTAAAAGTCGGGACTGTGTGGTAAAGAGTTACTTTTTACTGAACTATCTGCATTTTAAACACCCTGATGAAAAAGGCTTTTGAAAACATTCTGGAAAAAAGGATAAAATGCTGGTTACCAGCATTTCTCCTTTTCCCACTATGTTTTTTACCGTATCAAAGAAAATTCCATCATTTAAATTTTTGCCAGCAAATGCTTTCAAATTCGACAAGACTACAAAGTTGTTTGGTAAAGAGTTAATTGTGGCAGAAAAAAAATACATTCATTATCACAGAACATGCTGTCTGAGTTATGATTCACCCTGTATGATATTTTGAAACTAATAATATCAATGCCTGTTTGCTTTTACTTGGAAAAGTCAAAAATGCATTTTGAGGGGATATGAAATGATTTTAAATGCTGTAGTTAGACCTTTTACCAAACAAACCTTTTGGAAACATTGTCGGAAAAGGAGGAAATACTGATAACCAGCATTTTCTCATTTTTTCATTCTATTTTCTACCTTTTCAAAGGAAAATCCCATTTTTTGAGCCTCATTTAATTTCATCTGTAAATCGATGGGTGAGTGCAACACTATCCTAAGTGCCTATACAAAGTATAGGCACTTAGGATAGTGTTGCACTCACCCATCGAAATGCTGTTTGTTGTTTTTGGTAAAGAGTTAAATGCTCAAGTTCAGAGGAGGTTTGAAGTTGTATTTAGTGGCACTCTTAGTCAAGCTATTTGTGTCTATTAACCCTTTCCCAAACAAGCCCTGGTTTTCACGTGTCTGCAGTACAAGTCTTTTGAAAACACTGTGGGAAAAGGAGAAATTGCTCGTAACGAGCAATTTCTCCCTTTCCCACAGTGTTTTCTACCCTTTTTGAGACCTTTCTGCCATTTTCATCAAATTTAAAATTGTCGTCTGCAAACTCTTTCAATTTGGACCAGTCCAAAATTTGTTGTTTGGGAAAGGGTTAACTCTTTTTACAAAACAACAATATTTAAGGTTCGTCCAAATCGGAAGCATATGCAGGCGACAAAATAAATGCAACTCAAAAATTGAAATTTGATTTGAGAAGGCTAGAAAACATAGGTAACTAGCATTTTCTCCTTTTCCCACACTGTTTTTCAAAGCCTTTTATGTTAAAGTCGTTAAAAGGTGGGATTGTGTTGTAAAGGGTTAATGTGTCTTATGCCCTATCTTCGCTTATTAACCCTGCAGAAGAAAACAAAATATTTATATTTGTCCAAATCAAAAGCATTTGCTGACAATACGTTACATGTGGCTTAAATAATGAGATGCCTTTGACAATTCAGAAAAAAAATGTGGGAAAAGGAGAAAGTGCTAATTACTAGCATTTTATTCTTTTCCAAGCATGTTTTTGAAAGGTTTTTTCCTCGAGGCCATGAAAAAAAACTAGATCATTTATATATGTTGTTTATGCTTGCTTATCTGTAACCTGACTGACAGAATAATCATTCTCTATGTGATACTAATGTTGAGCCTCTAACTCTTTTCCACACGATAAAATTCTGGACTGCACCAATTTGAAAGCCCTTGCATATGACAGATGTGATTCAGATGATAAGATTCTCTGTGAAAGGGAAGAAATCATAGTGAGAAAAGGAGGAAATGCTGATTACAAGCGTTTTTTCCTTTTCCTACAATTTTTTCAAGGGTATCTCTTTTAGGGTCATTAAAACTTGTGGTAAAGAGTTAAGCACTGTTGGCTTATTATTACCAAATGTTGGAGTATATATTGTAACACTTTCATCCATTCTCCATACCATCTTTGTCGATTGACTCTCTATCAGAGGACAAAATTTTAGACTTATTTGTAATTGGAAGCATTTGAAAAGGAAAAAAAAGCTATTGTTCAAATGTTTGGGATTATACTTGTATTTAAAAGGTTGGAAAATGTTGTTGGAAAAGCAGAAAATGCTGGTTACCAACATCTGGTTATTCCTTCATGTTTTCGAAAGCTTATTTCCTCAGGGTCATGGAAACACTACTTTATCTGGTTAATGCTTCAATCATTTTCTAAATGTTTGCTTATCTGTAACCAGACTGACAGATTAAGTGATACTTACGTAGAGCCTGTAAGCACAGTTGGCTTATTTACGTGTAATGTCATTCATTTTTGGAAAAGAAAATGATTTAACTCTTTACCAAATAACAATTTTTCAGATTCTTCCATACTGGAAGTATTTGCAGACAAAAACTAAATTTGATACAAAAGCGCTGATTTGTCTTAAATGCTATACCAAATCACACAATTTTAGACTTTTCCAAATTGAAAGGATTTGTGGACTTTGTCTTCCATATAGTAGAAAACATTGTGGGAAAAGGAGAAAATGCTGGTTACCAGCATTTTCTCCTTTTCCCACAGTGTTTTCAAAAAGCCTTTTTCCTCTAGGTTGTTAGAAGTCGATATTGTGTGGTAAAGGGTTCTAATCCACCAGGAATGGACCAAATGCCATCTGTGTCTTTTACCATGTACCATAGTATAAAATTTTGGATTTGTCTAAATTGAAACCGTTTGCAGATTAGAAACTTTTGTTGAAATGACATGAGTTAGTATTTTTTAAAAAGCAGAAAAGGAGATAGTACTGCTCACCCCCATCTACTCCTTTTTCAGTAATGTATTTGAAAACTAATTTCCTCAGAGGCTTAAAAACACTAGATCACTTGATAAAGGCTTCAATCCTATTGTTCATGCTTGCTTATTTGTAACCTGACTGACAGACTAATCCCCTTTGTGATACTAATGCACAACCTGTAAGGGCTGTTGGCTAATTGAATTAAATGAGCCATGCTCTGTGAAAAGAGGCTTAATGTATCTGTGAAAAGTCTTGACCCAGGTCAGCCTGCGCAGGCTGACCTTGGCCGACCTAGGCCCAAACTTTTCGCCATCGGTCAATTTTCTGCACGTCAAAGGACGAGTGTACTTCATGAATCAGTTGGTTGTGATACAAAATAGGTTTTATGGACCCACAATTATGCAATGACTTGCCAGGTATCGTGGATCACGGAGATGCTTTAAGCCCCCTTTTGCCATAGCATGGCTCATTTGTATCTTCATTTGATTACAGATTTCTATACTTGTCCATACAGAAAGCTTTTGCAGACAATTCATTGAATATGGCTATAAGCCTTTAACCCTTTACCAAACAATCCTGGGTTTTAACTACCCTGAGAAAGAAGGCTTTTGAAAACATTGTGGGAAAAGGAGAAAATGCTGGTAACCAGCATTTTCTCATTTTCCCACAGTGCTTTCTACATTTCCCAAAACAAATTTCACTCTTTGAGCTACGTTTATTTTGTCATCTGCAAATGCTTTCAATTTGGACTGGTCTAGAATAGTGTCGTGTGGTAAAGAGTTAACACACTATCCCGAGTTTGTACAACCTTGAAGTAGACATCTTTTGAAAACATGGTGGGAAAAGGAGAAAATGCTGGTAATCAGTATTTTCTCCTTTCCTCACAAACTTTTATACCTTTCAAAGACAAAATAGCATCATTTGAGCCACAATCACCTTGTAGTCTTTGACCCTTTACCAGACGACAACATTTTAGCCTTGTCCAAATTGAAAGCATTTGCAGACGACAGTTTCATTGTGGTTCAAATGATGCAACTTTTCTTTGATAGGGTAGAAAACATTGTGGGAAAAGAAGAAAATGCTGGTTACCAGCATTTTCTCCTTTTCCCACAGTGTTTTCAAAAGGGTTTTTCTTCAGGTTCGTTAAAAGTGGTGACTGTGTGATAAAGGGTTAACCCTTTACCACACGATCCTGACTTTTAATGACCCTGTGAAAGAATCCTATTGAAAACACTGTGGGAAAAGGAGAAAATGCTGGTAACCATCATTTTCTCCTTTTCCCATAATGTTTTCTACCCTTCCCAAAATAAATTTTAATTTTTCATTCACATTTATTTTGTTTGCCAACAAATGCTTTCAGTTTGAACCATCTGAAATTATGTTGTTTGGTAAAGAGTTAACATGTTATTACATAGGCTAATTGTTGATTACCTCTTTACCAAATGACAAAATTTTACCCTTGTCCAAATTGAAAGCATTTTGCAGATTATAATTTCAGTGTGGTTCAGATGGTGCAATTTTTCTTTGATAGGGTAGAAAACATTGTGGGAAAAGGAGAAAATGCTGGTTACCAGCCTTTTCTACTTTTCCCACAGTGTTTGCAAAAGGTTTCTTTCAGGGGTTGTTAAAAGGTGGCATTGTGCAGTAAAGGGTTGAAAATCTTTCAAATGACATAGGCAAGAATTATTTGAATCCAAGGAAAACAAGCACAGTTTTATGGGAAACATTGTGAAATAAGAGCATATTATTGTAACAAGCAACTGCTTCCTTTTCCACAATGTTTCAAAAGTTGTTCATTACATTGATGTCAACCCTTCAATTGTTATAATGAATTTAAGTTTTTTATAGCTTTACCCTTTACCACACAGTGCCGAGTTTTAATGACTCAGACAGAGCAAGCTTTTGAAAATGTTGTGGTAAAAGGAAAAATGATAGTAACCAGCATTTTCTCCTTTTCCCACTATGTTTTCTACCCAACCACAGAACTTAAGGTTGTTTGTACCAATTCTGAATTTGTCGTTTGGAGATTTTTTTGAATTTGGAGAGTTTAAAATTTGTTTCATGGGAAATGTTTAACATACCATGAAAATGGAGCTATTCTAGAATCGTAACTCTATACCATATGACAAAATTTTAGACCAGTCCAAATTGAAAGCTTTAGCAGATGACAAAATACATGTTTCTCAAAAATTGAAAATTGTTTTAGGAAGAGTAGAAAACATTGTGGGAAAAGGAGAAAATGCAGGTTACCAGCATTTTCTCTGTTTACCATAATGTTTTCAGAAGGCTTTTTCCACTGGGTCCTTCAAAGTCGGGATTGTGTGGTAAAGGGTTAAAAAAGATTGTCTGCTATGTATTACATTAATTCTTCATCAAACAATTTTTTTGACCACAATAGTAAAAACTTTCAGAAACATTGAGGGACAAGGATAAAATGCCGGAAATTGGTATTTTCTTCTCTTACCATAATGTTTCATACAGTTTTCAACAACCGTCACTTGAGCAACTTTTGGGTCATCATTTGCCTGCTTATGATATGGGGACGTCTATTTTTTTGTTTTGTAAAGAGTTGAATCATTGCTTTGGGGGTGTAAAAATGTCCCCTTTATGGAAGGCCTTGTAAAATCAAGTATTTTTCATTTACCTTCTTCCCTTATTCACAGTAAGAATTATCAATTTTAGCATCATTATATATCAACATTTTTACCAATATTTGAACATTATTATCAATCCACATTATTATCTATCAACATTATCTATGAACATTATATACGTTATTGTCATTGTTTTATCATATTGTCACGCTTTTCCATATCTACAGCCATTACAATGTACAAGATCTTGCGCGAAGAATTCTACAAACTGGAGGTACAAGTAGATCTATTCTGGCGAAACAACAGAATGATGAAAATCGAAGAGAATATAACAGAAACAAGATCTATTACTGATCACACAAAAGATTGTTAATTTCGTGTCAGAAAATTCATTTAAACTCTAATGAACTCGAACTCTTTACCAATGAGGTAATGAAGCTCAGGAGTGGACGTTTGAAAACATTTTGGGAAAAGGAGGATATGCTTGTAACCACCATTTCCTCCTTTTGCCATGTTTCCTACTCTTTATTTGTTGTTTGTAAATGCTTTTAAAGAGGAAATGTTTTTGATGTGGACAAGTCTTAAACTTCTATGCTAAAGAACCAAGCATTTACAAACAGTATTAACAGTTCATTCTTTGCTTCTCATTTACTATGATTTCACTTGCATATGAAAAAGAAAAAGAAGAGTTTGAAATACAAGAACAGCTATGAAAGAAAAAGATACTGGTAGTTGGTAGTAAAATTTCTACTATTAACTCCTTACCAAACAACACAATGTTAGACTGGTCCAAATTGAAAGCATCTGCAGACAACAAAATAAATGTGATTGAAAACTTGAAATTTGTTTTGGGAAGGGTAGAAAACATTGCAGGAAAAAGAGAAAATGCTGGTTGTCAGCATTTTCTCCTTTTCCCACAATGTTTTCAAAAGGCTTCTTTCACAAGGTCGTTAAAAGTCGGGATTGTGTGGTGAAGAGTTAAATGCCGGTAGTGAGTTTGAGATTTTAAATGAATTTTCTACTGCTTCATGTTTATTGCAAATGAAAGATATATGAACTGGTATTTAATCACTTAAAAACTTGGATTTATTAATTGTTATTCTCTCTTGGACACTGGAGAATTTACCTGAAAACAACCTTTCCATCATTTCAGTATTAATTACATAGACTCAATGCCATCACTATTACATAGGACAACCTTTTACTTGTCAGTTCACTACATGTTTCTTTCTCTTTTAGATATTTCTTTTGAAAAAGACAAGGAACAGCTCAATTTTGATGGTAATTTCGGGAAACAGCCAGTGTGAAGTACTGGTAAAATAAAAGTTCATAAAAGCATGGATAGGTGCACTGCCTACTGTGATATAACTGAAATATTGTTGAAAATTGGGTCAAACTTCATACATGAATCTTTGAATTAGACTGCTCAAAGATATGCAGAATAGTGAGGGCTAACATTGTGAATTGATTTAACTAGTTGGTTGTCCCGAAAGTAACTCTTGTTCATTCCATTGGTAGTTCTAGTTCTGGTAGATTATAATTTGTAGGTCATTTTTCATAGATCTTGCTAATGGAAATGGTACTAAACCAAGCAAAGTGATGACTAGAAACTTAAACCACTAATGCACAAAAACAAGGTATCAAGTAAAAACAGAATTAGACATGTAGCCTGAAGCTTTTTAAAACATAGTAGAGAAAAGAGCAGTTAAAAATGATGAAAGTGACATGGTTCCATTGTCCTCAATGTGTTCCATATAAGTGAAGAAGAGCATTTTCATTTACTCTTTACCAAATGATTTCCTGTTTATAGGATTCTATGGAAAATCAGTTTTTTTATCTTGAAAGGAGAAAATGCTGGTAACCAGCTTTTTGAAAAATTTTCGCAAGATATTTTCGACCTTGTAACAGACAAATCCTTTTTTTTTTTAAACCATATTTGAGTTGCAGTCTGCAAATGATTTATGTAAGGCTGTAAGGCTAAGGAATTTCAATCTTGTAAAGAGTTAAATAGTTCTGTTTTTGTGTCGCCTTTGCAAGACTTTGCTTGGTCTAAAATTTATCAATCTCTTCACCAAACAACAAATTGTAGACCCTTCCAAATTGAAAGCTTCTGCAGAGGACAAATTCAAAAGTGCCACAAATGAACTTAAGTTCTTTGACAGGGTAGAAAACATTGTGGGAAAGGAGAAAATGCTGGTTATCAGCATTTTATCCTTTTCTCATGTTTTCAAGAACCTTCTCATTTGGAGTCGTTAAAACTCCGGATTGTGTGGTGAAGGTCCTTACATTAAAGACTTCAATATTTCTTATGATTATTTCAAATGTCATAGAGTTTGTCAACAACAATTCAACTTTATTTAAGCCATGTTCTGGCAAAAGGGGGCCCAGTGCATCATTCCTAGTAAGACATCACATAATTATGGATCCATAAAATCCATTTTGTTTAACAAGTGGCTGAATCACAAGGTAGACTGGTTCTTTGAAATACAGAAAATTGACCAGTAGCAAAAAGTTTTGGCCCAGGTCAGCCTGCACTGACTTTGCAGGCTGACCTGGGTCAGTACTTTTCGCAGATGCATTATCCCCCATTTTCACAGGGCACGGCTCATTTGTTTTTAAATTTCAATTTTCTATAAATATATTTATTTTTGTATTTTCCATATGTCGCCTTTTCATTTAATTTTCTTCTATTATTTTCATGCCATTAACCCTGTTTTGTTTGCAATGGCTGTTCCAGTCCTTCTATACATGTAACCATTATCCATCTTCCATTGCTGAAATGCATTTTTCCAATTAATATGTGATGCCGTGATGCTTTACTTAAACATAACAGTCATTATGTGCTGTTTTTGCTTTGTGACAATCTTTTTATAACTGTTCAGTTACAGATGTTCATATTTGTGATGGGGAATTCAAAAGTCTCGGCATTTAATGTTTTGTTCTATCTTTCTATGACACAAGTCACTATTCTTCTATGTGGAAAAACAGCCAATCCATGACTTACTAAGTTTTAAAGAGAAAATTAAAACACCGAGTAGTAAAAGATAAATAGAAAAGTGAATTTCAGCATGGAGTCAGTCATTTGTGATTGTCATTGAATGTCATAATTTCAAAGATATAGTTCAAATCTGCTGTTTTAGAAAAGGGTAACGAAATTTTATTAGATGCTATGTTAAGAAATGATACAGGTTCACGTTCTGTCAGCCAAACAGATAAGTAAGCATTACATTAGAGCGTAATACTCACCCTCAATATCACTTAGTTTTTAGAAACCGTAAACCATAGTTATGGTAAAGTAACTGATTTGGATAATTTTTTTTTTTCAGCTGCTTCAAACACTGGTGAATCTTCACTGGTGAATCTTATGTGGGTCAACATCAAATCAGACATAAATCATTCAGCATGGTTACCATGGCTCAACTCATTTTCAGCCATCAAATTTATGCCCAAAGAATTTAACTTTTGTGTTTACCGTCTATTATACTTGTTTTAGTACCACAAAAAGCTGTTGAGCGTGGACCTGAAGTAACGGAGGAAACTGTTGTATCTGTTGCTATAGAAACACAACCAGTGTCACAGGAACCCACAGCACAGTCTGTCACACCTCTAGGTTGGCCATTTTGTTCTTGTTTCTGTGCAATGTCAGAGTCCCAGTCCAGTTTGTGTTCTATCAGTCTTGAAAACATGGAGTTGTGGGATATGTTAATGGTGGCCATCTTCATCTTGGGTGTACTGCGTTACTTGGCCTGGTTGTTTCACTTTGGCTGGTGTTTTTTGATATGCCTTCTACTTACCCTCTGGTGGTCTTAAGTTACAAAAATTTCTTCAGAATTTCCACTACAGTTTGTCTGGACTTTTACAAATTTCTTTGAATTTAAAACTTCTTGTAATGAATGTCTTCGTGTTTGTACATAACCATTTAGTGTTTGAAAATGATAAAATTTCAAAGGGGATATGCTGTTGACAACTAAATTTTTAGAGGAATACTAAGTTTTTTTCTTTTTGAAAGTTTGGTGGAGGAAAAAAAAGCTTTGATGTAGCTTGTAGCTCTAATTTTAACATTTTGGCTTATCTTAAAGACTGCCAGAGAAAATATGATTGACAAACTGTGACTCTTAGACTAACAGGTACTCAGTTCTTTATATATGTTCAAGTTCTAAAGTTTTCTGTGAAAAAGTTTTACACAGTATGTCAATGTTTTAACTGCTAACCTGTTTAGATAATGTGTAGACATTATGATTTCCTTGCTATGTTTTACTTCCTTATTTTTTTTTAATCTGTTCAACTTTATGTTAAACTTTCTAGTAGTCTGTGCATGCAGTGTTTAGTTCATTTCCATAAGCTTTTTTATATTAATATATTTTACTCTTTTTGGATAATTTATAGCTTTTGTAAGCAGCTTTTACTCTGATAAGGGCCATGCCATGCATTGTCATATATACTAGAGAAACAGAGCTTAATCTAAGCTTAAAGAAACGTGAGACATAAAGCCTTTATTAAGCTTAGAAACTGAGTTCCAAGGTAAGAGACCCTCACTCTGTTAGAAGAATGACCTAATTTCTTGAAAAGCAGCCTTTCGAATTCCACATGAAGTATTTCGTTTTGAGATTTTTTAAGGCTCAGAAATTCTTTCGATGGAAAATGTATCAAACACTATTGATAAACAGTCAAAAGTGTTCATAGTTTCAAGATAGATTTGGTTGTGTAGAAATTAGATGAAGTTTCGGTTGAGAGAATTTGTATTCAGCAATGCATGGAATATTTCTCTTCATTTTGCGGAAAAATGAAATTAAGCAACTTTTCAGGGTAGAAATTGTAGTTAAACCTTGTAGCAGGTGAGCAAATTGTATCTTTTTTTTTTTTTTTTATTTTTTTTCTTATTCTGTAGGCAATTTCAAAACTTGTGGTTTGATAACTTGTGAAACCTGCTAGGACCAAAATAAAAATTTTAAAAAGTTAAATCGACATCTTACTTATGTTTTAACGTTGCCAGCTTTTCAATATTTGGCCTCTAAGCATGTTCATCCCTCTTGGTTACTTGAATTTTGAAATGGGCTGCAATGACTGGTCAAAGCTTTAGTAAGCGCCACCTAGTGGTATGTTTTGATCACTGTTCCTACCACTTTTTGTTAGCTAGATTATTAACCACCAAACAATAGCTGTTGTCACACCTCTATCTCTAGTTAAATGTATGTAACAGTTTTGGTGCCTTTAAATGATAATGTCTTTTTTTAACAATTGTTAAAAGCATTCCTGTTACTTTCTTGTCTATATTTGTGATTTTTCTTAAAAGCAAAAAGTGGTAATGACTATAGTGATAAACCTCTTGTGCTCACCTGGCTCCATCCTTTCTCTATTATTCTGTTTCGTTGGCATAGTATCAGTATTATTTCGCATGTTTAACTCTTTACCACACAGTCCCAACTTTTAAGGATCCTAAAAAACAGAAGCCTTTTGAAAACATTGTGGGAAAAGGAGAAATGCTGGTAACCAGCATTTTCTCCTTTTCCCACAATGTCTTCTACCTGTCCCATAACACATTTCAATTTTTAAGTCGCATTTAATTTATCGTCTGCAAATGCTTTCAATTTGGATTAGTCTCAAATTTTGTCGTTTGGTAAAGAGTTAAAGTATGTTCATGTCGTTGTGTGTAATTTTAATTAGATTTATGTTTCACTAATCGATAAAATTTATCTTGGTTTTTTTTTGTAGCTTAAGAAAACCTGCATGGGAATGCTAGCCTGGAAAGTATAATTCCCACGTACTTGACTCCTCTGCCAGACCTGGATTTATATCTACTCATTACCCATACAGCAGGTTGCTTTGTAAATATTCATGTAAAATATGGACAATGAACACAACTTTCAACAATTTTCTCTTTTCGAGTCCTTAGTTCTTTACCTAATGACAAAAATTTTACACTTGACCAGATTGAAAGCTTCTGCTAATAGAAAACAGCCTTTGAAAACAATGTGTTGGTACCAAGCACTTGCTTCTTTTACCATAATGTTTTCTACCCTTTCAAAGACAAACACCACCATGGGAACCACTTTGGTATGTTGTATGCTTGTGCTTTCAATGTGGATGAGTGTAAAGTTTCTTGATCTGGAAAAGAATAAATACCTTTAGCTGTATGGTGTATTTGTGAAACACCCATAATCGAGAATCGAGGCTGGCACATGAGCACTTTATATTGACTTTCTTTGTAGGTTCTTTTTATCGAAGGAAACAATTAAAAAAAAGCACATTCCTTTCCTTTAACCCTTTACCGCACAATGCTGTCTTTAAACGCCTCTCAGAAAGAAGCCTTTTGAGAACATTGTGGGAAAAGGAGAAAATGCTGGTAACCAGCATTTTCTCCTTTTCCCACAATGTTTTCTACCCTATCAAAGAAAAGTTGCGCCATTTGAGCCACACTGAAATTGTCGTCTGCAAATGCTTTCAATTTGGACAAGCTAAAATTTTGTCGTCTGGTAAAGGGTTAAGTTCTGGGTTGAGAGGTCGCTGGAGCATTTCATACACTCAGAAAATTTAATGTACTTTTGTCAAAATTTAAAGATAGAAGATAGACTATGAAATAGTATTGTTTTTTAGCTCCACTGGCCGAAGGCCAGCGGGCTTATGTCATGGCCCGGTGTCCGTCGTGCGTGCGTGCGTGCGTGCGTCCGTCCGTCCGGTCGTCCGTCCGTCCGTGCATTAACTTTTATTTCAAACATCTTCTTCTCTGAAACTACCCATCCGATTTTCACGAAACTTCACAGAAATGATCCTGACATGGTCCTCTTCAGAATTTCTTGAAAGAATTTGATTCCTTCAAAAACTCTGGTTGCCATGGCAACAAAACTGAAAAATATTGGAAATCTTTAAAAATCTTCTTGTCTGAAACCATAAGGCATAGGGCTACCAAATTTGGCATGTAGCTTTATGTAGTAGACCTTTATCAAGTTTCTTCAAATTATAGCCCTGGGGTCAAAATTGGCTCTGCCCCAGGGGTCACAAGTTTTACATAGGCTTATATAGAGAAAACTTTAAAAATCTTCTTGTCTGAAACCATAAGGCATAGGGCTACCAAATTTGGCATGTAGCTTTATGTAGTAGACCTCTATCAAGTTTCTTCAAATTATAGCCCTGGGGTCAAAATTGGCTCTTCCCCAGGGGTCACAAGTTTTACATAGGCTTATATAGAGAAAACTTTAAAAATCTTCTTGTCTGAAACCATAAGGCATAGGGCTACCAAATTTGGCATGTAGCTTTATGTAGTAGACCTCTATCATGTTTCTTCAAATTATAGCCCTGGGGTCAAAATTGGCTCTTCCCCAGGGGTCACAAGTTTTATACATAGGCTTATATAGAGAAAACTTTAAATATCTTCTTGTCTGAAACCATAAGGCCTAGAGCTACCAAATTTGGCATTTAGCTTGATCTAGTTGGAGTCTACCAAAAGTGTCCAAAGTATAGTCCTGGGGTCAATTTGGCCTCATACTTGGAGGGGGGGTTCACAAGATTTACATAGGCTTACATAGGGAAAACTTTTAAATCTTGGTGTACACAGCCATAAGGCTTAGGCTACCAAATTTTGCATATAATTATAGCATTATTTAGTGGACAGTTACAAAGAGGGCCCAAGTTACAGCTCTAGGATCAAGTTTGGCCCTGCACCAGGGATCACAAGTTTTACATGGGTTTATGGAGTGAAAAGTTCAGAAACCATCTTGTTACCAGCCATAAGGCCAAGAACTCCCACATTTGGCATGTTATTCTTCTAATACAATATTCCCCATTTAGTCAGACTGTAGCCATGAGGTCAAAGTTTTATAAGGGCTTATATAGTGAAGACTTTTCTTCGTGGTTTATATTTATAAGCCAGTGGAGCGATACAGGGCCATCATGGCCCTCTTGTTTAGGTATTTGCATTCTTTGGAGCATCTCCTTGATTTGTATTTTTTTATTAAAAAAAAAGAGGATTGTAGAATGTTTTATGTAAAAAGTGAAAAATGTATATTAAAAAAAGCAAAATGTGGTTGTCAAAAGCAACAATTCGTAGTTAAGAGAAATCAAGTTTATTTATCCCATGTGTCAGTTACATTTCTTGTTGTTCTTATCTAGTGACAAACCATATCTTTACTTTTGCATTTCGGTGAATTTCTCCCTTAATTCTAAAATTATCATATTTCTCTGTGAACCAGATATGGTTTATTTTGATGAATCATTTACTAGATCAGTCAAGCTAGTTGATTAACCCTTTACCACACAATCCAATGGTTTTAATGACCCTTGGAGAAAAGGCTTTTGAAAAAAAAAAATGTGGAAAAGCAGAAGATGCTGGATACCAGTATTTTTTGCAGTGTCCACAATGTGTCCACAATGTGTCCCTCACTTTCACAGTACAAATTTATTTGTTTTAATCACAATTGATTTGTCATATGTTAATGAACTCAATATGGATTATTCTAAAATTTCTTTGTGTGGTAAAGGATTGAACAAGTTGAAAATTAACACATAGAATGCTGATACTTTACATCACTGCAGTTTACAGCTTCAGGAAACTTGGTTGGAAAAGTATCATTTGCTTAATAATTAGTAGCTAAGCCATTGCTTCTTTTCCCACAATGGTTTCCATATGACACAGAATTATATTTTCCTTTTCCTGTCTCCAGTGCATAATTTCTTGCAGCTTCTTTGTGGGACTAATAATAGCCCGCATGATAATGGGTTATTTGTGTTTGATAAGGATATGGTTTGTGAAGATTACCTCTTTGCATGGAAGTAATTTAAGTATTGTTTTCAGTGATGAATGATTTGATAGCATGCCTTGACAAGACAGAAAATACTTTTTAAGTTTGAGGTCAAACTACAAGGTAAGAGTATTTCATTAAGTACATAAAAAAATCAAAGTCCAAAAACTACTGGAGTAATTTAGTCTTTTCCCAAAATGTTTTCAATATTTGTCTGCAGTAAGGTGATAAAAAGGTCTCAGAAGTAAATGAGTTTCAGAACCTTTGACCTTTAAAGATCTGGAGAGGTCAGTAGAATGGTAGAGGTTGTTCATTAGTAGAAAAGGTAATACAAAAAAAAAAAAAAAAAATGCAATTTGGTCTTTTAAAGGTCATGGAAAAAAGCATTAAAAAAGTCAGAATAACAAAAGAAATCCATTTGTAGGAGTTTGTTTTGAAATGAGTAACAGCATGTTTGTTGTATTGTTACAAGAGGGATGGCCCCCATGCAGCACTTTCTTTTTTCTGTGAAATCGAGACATATGGCAGTCATCAGCCATGCACATCAATCTGTGTGTCATTGGTTGAACACATTTCTTGTCACATCTCTGTCTGTCTGTCTGTCTGCCACTGTCTCTCTCTCTCGTCTGTCTGCATCTATCTATCTATCTATCTATCTGTCTATCAAGTATGAATTTACAACACTTGTAAAGTGCAGCTTTGGAAAAGCTGTCTTAAAGGAGCATATTGCATGAACTGCAATACCTTGCTCCTTTTCCTACATTTTTCCCAAAAGCTATACAAAAAAGGCATTTGCCATTTCTCAGATATTTCTTCCGTAGCAGTTACTCTTTTGTGGTAGGTTTAAAAATAGCATTGATGTGCTGATTTGTTACTGGATCTCTCGCCATACTGCCTCACACCAGAATTACTATGTCTATGGTGTTGTTCAGTTTAACTGTGCATAAGAGGACAATTTTTCAGTCATGCCCAAAGTAAGAGCCTTTGCAAATTAATTGTGGCTCAAGTGGAATTTACTCTTGAAAGGGTAGAAAACATGGTAGAAATAGAAAATGCTGGTTACCAGCATTTTCTCCTTTTCCCAAATAGTTTTCGAAAGTCTTTTTTTCTCGGTATAACAGGGGATTATCTGGTAAAGGGTTATAGCAAAGAGAAGAGCATGTTGGAGCGGACAGTTCATGAAGGACCAGTAATTGGCAGAAGCTATCTGTTTGTTACATGTGCAGCATACAACATTTATTTTTGTCATGTCGTCATGACAAGATGTTTCTTTGCTTTGCAATGCCAGTTTCAACATTATTTCAGTAATGGCATTTATGCATTCATACACACAAGTTCTATTACTGCATTACAGTGTTTGTTGTCCCAGTTTTATAAAAGTCAAATTTTTAGCTTGGTTGTTTTTAGCTCACGTGAGCTCAAAGTGCTCAAGGTGAGCCTTTATGATCATGCTGTGTCCGTTGTGTCGTGTGTTATCCGTCATAAACTTTTACTTGTGTATGCTGTAGATGCCACATTTTCAGTCCGATACTCATTAAACTTGGTTAGAATATTGTCTTGATGATATTTCACAGATGAGTTGGAAAATAGGCCATGTCAGGTGAAAAAATAGGTCACTAGGTCAAATCTTAGAAAAACCTTGTGTACACTCCAGAGGCCACATATTTAGCCCATTCATCCAATACCCTTGAAAGTTTGTCAGAATGTTTGTCTCGATGATATCTCAGACGGGTTTGAAAATTGGTCATGTTGGGTTAAAATTAGGTCACTTGGTCAAATCTTAGAAAACCTTGTGTACACTATAGAAGCCACATTTTCAATCCAATACTTGTGAAACTTTGTCAAAATGTTTGTCTTGGTAATATGTCTGACAAGTTTGAAAATGGGTCACTTTGGGTAAAAAACTAGGCCACTAAGTCAAATCTTTGGAAAACCTTGTGTTTGCTCTAGAGGCCAAATTTTCAATCCAATCTCATGAAAAGTGGTTAAAATCTTTCTCTTGATGATATCTGTGATGGGTTTGAAAATGTTCCAAATCGGGTCAAAGAGTAGGTCACTGGATCGATTATTTAAAAAACCTGTTTGCTCTACATTTTCAGTCCAATACTTATGAAAGTTGGTCAAAATGTTTGTTTTGATTATATCTCATATTAAGGTGGAAATGGGTAATGTTAGGTGAAAAATTAGGTCACCAGGGTCCGTATTCACCAACCATTCTTAAGAACGTTCTTAGACTTACCCTTGTGGATTTTCTAAGTTTGAAAGTAACACAACTTCTGATTGGCTAAACCATATGGTTTAGCCAATCAGAAGATGTGTTACTTTCAAATTTGGAAAATTTTGAAGAACAAGACCAAGAATGTTCTTAAGAATGGTTTGTGAATACGGACCCAGGTCTTACCTTACCTTATGTACACTCTAGAGGTCTCATTTTTGGTCCAATACTTATGAAAGTTGGTCACAATATTTGTCATGATGATTCATTGTTGGGCCAAAAAGTAGGTCACTGGGCTTAATATTTGGAAAATCTTGTATACACTGTAGAGTCCACACCTTCAGTCCAATTTTCATGAAAATTAGAATGTTAGTCTCGATGATTTCTTTGACAAGTTTGAAAATGGGTCACATTGGGTCAAAAATTAGGTCGCCAAGGTCGCCAAGACAAATGTTTGAACAACCATGTGTACCCTCTAGAGGCCACGTTACATTCTCAGTCAAGTACTCATAAAAAGATTTGTTAGAATGTTTTGTCATGTTATCTCGAAAGATGTTGGAAATGGGTAATGTTTAGTCAAAAGGCTCAGGTGAGCGACTTCAGGGCCATGATTGCCCTCTTGTTTAAGAAAACATTAAGGAATTGCCATGGCACTGTTGCTGTTGTCTGCTTCATCAAGGAGCAAAAATTTTCTTTTATCTTACTATTCTCTTATGTATGACATATAGGATCATACCCGAGTGTATTATGTATTAATCATTTTTATCAAACAAGTAAAACTGTAAAACACTAAAATTGTGTGACATGAGCCTTATCAAACAAGTTGACAAAAATTATATGAGGTGAGCCTTATGAAACAAATTATATGACGAGAGCCTTGGGGAGTATAATATACATTTTAGTCGACGAGTTTGATAAAAATGATAAAACATAAACACAAAAGTTAGGATGACAGACAAACAAAAGTCCTGCATCATCACCTTCAGCCTATGTACCGTTCACGGGTCCATGTTTACAGATGTTGTTCGGTTTGAAATCTGCACATATACAAAAGATATCCCTGTGACATTTACATCTAAAGTAAAATGAAACAGTTTATAGAGGGAATAAATCAAATAATTTTCCACAATTGTGTTGACTTTAAAACAGCCTATGCTTCATTTCTTGTTTTTATCAAACTTGAAAAAATCATAACATTTTCAACATGTATACGTCTTAGCAACAATGCCATTTTCCCATACATGGCGAAGTAGTACAAATTCCTGCACATGCTGTTGTTGTTTTTGCCGGCTTTATGCCATCATAAGTACAAAAATAACCAGAATAGGGATTAAAAAACGATAATATACTAGTGTATTATCAAAAATAAGTCATGGGTTTAATACACTGCTGGAGGAGGTTTTATGTGACAGAATATTTACTTCAAACTTGGGCTTGTATTTTAGTGTCAAAAGAGGCAATTAGCTCTCAACATATTCTTGGCACTGTTATGCCCCTTTTTTTCCAATTATAATTTTCTGAAGTGGAGCATTGGCACTCACATGGTGCACGCTTGTCTACCTGGCATCTGTTTATGATGAAGAGTGTGAAAAATGTAGTCTGGCAGGGACAGAAATTATACCTGAATTTTCATTTCAAAAGCCACTTACATACAAACAAATCCATAGGGCATCAAGGAATATTATCACCTTACCGTATGCAGACACTGTTGTGTTCATGTAACAGGGTACTTTGAAAGCATGGGTAAATGTGAAATTGCTTGTAACTTTAGTACCTTGTTGATTGTCAATCTTTTACAAGAATCCTATCGACATTTACTCATGTAAATTCTTTTCTGAAGGAAAGGAGTCACGGTAATGCCACATTCACTCCCATTTTTATATTGCGCAAAGAAAGTGCTTTAACAGTTTACCAACAACACTGAGAAAGAAGCCTTTTGAAAACATTTTGGGAAGAGGAGATACTGCTAGTAACCAGTGTTTTCTACCCTATCAGGGACGAGCTCCATCATTTGAGCCACATTTAAATTGTCTGCAAATGCTTTCAGTTTGGACAGGTCAACATCTTTGTCATAAAGTAAAGAGTTTAAATCAGGAGTGTATGGTAAAGGGTTAAAAAATGTACGCACAACCACCGAGGACAAATGTAGATAACGCTTAATAATATAGATAGGATCACATGGTGAGAAAATAAACACTACACATATGGAGAAACAGATCTATCTTTTTTCAATTTAGAAGAAAGTAAATATAGCTTTTACCTGAATGTATCCTTAAAGGGTGGGATTTTTGTTAGTCCTGTTTAGATATATCTTGGCGCTTCATAAGGCATATACGTGCACTAAAAAACCAACAATAGCAGGTAAATAGAAAAAAAAAACTATAAAACTTAAAAAAAAGGAAATCATGAGGGCATAAGAAAGGTTCAACATTGTTTCAACACTTCCTGCAAAAAGATTAATGAATTTCTAACATTTTAGCACCCCATGTTGAAGAAGAAGTACCAGAGGTGCAGACAGCTGTTGAAGAGATTTTGACTTTGGAGGGTCAAGACATTTCACCTGAAAAGATGACCCCAGAAACCTCTGAGGTCATCACCATAGAAACGACAAGGGAGGATCTCAAGAAGCCTGAGACTGAGGAAGTTTCTTTCGAGATAGTGACACCAGAGAAGACAGAAATATCTTCAATGGAAGTCACTGTAGAAGAGTCACCTCTTCCAGATGAAGAAAAAGTTGCTCCAACGGCAACAGTTAAAGAAGTCTCCATGGTTACCACTGAGGAGACGGAAGAGGTTATCCCAACAGAAGTTACCCCAACAGAGGTCACTACTGTTTCTACCGATGTAGAACTGTTATTGCCCAAGGAGGAACTTTCAGAAACGAAGACTGCTCCAGAAGAGGAGGTAAGGCTATCGTATGTAACACTTAACCAAACATCAACATTTTAGACTCCTCATTGAAAATATTTAGATGAAAACGGCCTTCTGCTTGTGTCACTTGTACTGCCTTTTGGTTGGTGTGATAGAAGTGAATTTGTGAGTTGACTTTACAATTTTACAATTGTAGTATACTGGTCTACAAGTCTATCCCGCAGATAGATATAAATAAATAGCTTATGTTTGTATAATGGGACACTTATATTGCCATGCTATAGAGCAATCATCTGTAGCGATGTGGTAGAGCGATCACCTTTAGATCTAGAAGTCCTGGGTTCAGTCCCTGTCGGGGAGGTTATTTATCAGAACTGTTACACTGGCGCATGCCTTATAAAATCCATTTGTGGCAAAACCCTCATTTGTGTATGTAGTATACTGGTCTGTCCAACAGATAGATATTATGATTATATTGCAAAGAAATTTCTCGAGAACTGATTGGATGATATGCTCCGAATATATATTGCTGCACAGTGGCAGCTCCCAGGGAAAAGCAGAAAATTCTTGTAAGCAGCATTTTCGTTTCTCCTTTTCCCACAATATTTTCTATCATATCAAGGACAAATTCCATCGTCTGAACTAAATTTGAATTGCTGTCTGCAAACACCTTCAATTTTGACAAGTCTACATTTTTGTCGCTTGGTAACGATGTAACTGGTGCTGCATGCAGGGCTCAGTGGTTGAAAATGTGGATTTGTTACAAGGATGTTGGTTCTTACAAGTTGTCCCTTGGCAAGGCAGGGCACAGCCTTAACCACGGATTAATCCCAGGAAACATTTAAAGTGAATTGTTGTGATATTTCTAAAACAGTGTTGAAACATGAGTAAATGCCATTTAAGTATTCAAAGCACCATTTATTTATTCTTTAGCTTGTGCCTAGGGAAGAAGTCACAGAGGAGACTGTCCCTGTTGAAAGCCAGGAAGAGGTAACCCCCACCCTACCCACAGGTGAAGCCCCACGATTCATCACTGAATTGTCACCCATCACAACCACTCATGGAACATACATCAAGTTTCTATGTGTGGTTGTTGGCCAACCCCGTCCCACTGTCCGATGGATCTTGGATGGCGAGCCCATTCCAGAAACATCGGCGACATACATCACAGAGTACCACAAGGATGGTACCTGTATTTTAATCATCAAGGAAACAGTGCCTGAAGATGAAGGGGAATACACACTAGAGGCAACAAACGATTTCGGAACTGTCAGATCGACAGCAGAACTTATACTAGAAGGTGAGGGACTATATGTACATGCTTTCTTGTATTTGAGCCATGTGACAAAAGGGGGCTTAATGCATCTCCATAATGCATGACACCAAGCAAGTCATCACAGTATTATACATCCCTAAAATCTGTTTTGTATAACAACATACAGAATCACGAGGTTCACTGGTCCTTTGACATGCAGAAAATTGACCAAAATCAAAAAGTTTTGGCCCAGGTCAGATTGTGGAGACTGCACTGGCTGACCTGGGTCGATACATTTTGCAAATGTGTAAAGCCCTCTTTTCACAGAGCATGGCTCATTTTTTTCCTATACATAGATTATTTATTTGTAAAAGTTGCTTCTTAACCTTTAAAGCACAAAAAAAATAAAATTCATGCACCATCAGAAAAACAGACAACAAAGTTGCAATTTAATGAGTTTTTTTCCAGAATATTTTGCAAAATAGCACACTATGTATATCAAAGATCAGTCTAAATTTCTGATCTTGATCTGAAGTGTTTGCAAAAGGCAGTCTGATTTTGATCTACACTGTCTACCTAAACCATTAAAATTGTACTCAACACTCTGAAGGTTTGAACATTTAAAGAAAAATAATTTGAAGATTAAGAAATATTTTACAAAAATGATAGATAGCACTGATTTCATTATGTGCAAAGGGGGGGTGTTGGTTTTGATTTTTTATTTTACAAGTCTTCTTAAAAAAAGAGGATCATTTTGAAGAGTGTTACAATTATTTTTACATACTTTTGTTGACGGCTACGACCCAATGGAATTCAGAGTAGGAGTAAGGTGTTCTAGAGAAGCTTTTTCACAGTTCATTTAAAAATTTTTCACGGTTCATTTAAAAACGTCAAATTACATAAATATTTAATGTTTCAAATCTAAACTTTATTGGCTTTTATTTTATATAAAACTTTTGTTTTATTTGAAGGAGAGGCAAGAGTCTGTATTAACCCCTTACCAGATGAAAAAATTTTAGACTTTTCCATATTGAAAGCGCTTGCAGCTGATACCTGAATTGCAACTCAAATTATGAGATTCCTCTTTGAAAGGGTAGAAAATATTTGTGGGAAAAGGAATAAATGTTGGTTACCAGCAATTACTCCTTTTCCCACAATGTTTTCCAAACACTTGTCTATCAGCATTGTTAAAACTCAGGATTGTTTTGTAAGGGGGTTAACCCTTTGCCGCTCAATCACATATTCAACCAACCTGAGGAAGAATGCCGTCGAAAACAATGTGGGACAAGGAGAAAATGCTGGTAGGCATTTCATCCTTATCCTACAGTGTTTTAGACCCTCTTAAAGATATCTGAGCCATATTTAATTTTTACTTTACCAAGGTTTTCAATTCAGATGATTAAAATTTTGTTGTTTGTTAAAAAGTTTATTTGCATTAAAAAATAAATGTGGAAAAAAGAGCAGGTGCCTACAGCAAGCGCTTGTTCCTTTTTCTTAAATGCTTTAATTTAAAAGCTTGCTACTGCGATGAGTGTAACTCTAGCAAACCACAGAATTTAAGACTTGTCCAATTTGAAAGCATTTGCGGACGTCAAATCAAATCTAGCCGCTAAGATGGAACTTTTCCAAGGATAAGTAGAAAAAATTGTGGGAAAGAAGAAAATGCTGGTTTTGTTTTCAAAAGTCCTTTTCATTAAATAAAATCCAGGATTGTGTGGTAAAGGGTTGAAGTACATGTTGATTTATAACTTTTTACCTTTCAACAAAATTTCAGACTCCTTCATACTAAAAGTATTTGCTGAACAGATTAAATGTAGCTCAAATCGTGACTTTTGTTTGTAAAAGGATAGAAAATTTTGTGGTTAACGGATTTTTTCCTTTTTTCCCCACAATGTTTTTAAAAGCCTTTTACAGGATCCTTAAGAATTTAAATTGTTTGGTAAAGGGTTAACAGATAAAACTGGTTGTAGTATAAGGTCTCGGGAAAAAAGCTCTACTCGATGAGAAGAAAAAACAGTTACACAATTTGTTTTGGCACAATATGTAAGGACAGTGTGTAAACTTTAAAAAATAAGTTTTGTTACACAGGTATTTACTCCTCAATGTGTATCTTTCTACAACCATTGAATATTTGCTACTTTTTTTATACCTATGAAATAGTCCATCATTTGACTATTTGAGCCCTGTATAGCTTCAGACTAGATTGCCTGAAACATTTGAAAAACATAGCTGTCTAATTAAGGTATCAAAAGAACTAAAATTGCCGTAAAATATCACGCAAACAAAAAAGAATTAATTCTACTTTATTGTATGAATGGGAAATTATAGACATGAGCAATTTGGACAAAATCACTTTCCACGACAATTTTTCCTACATTTATAATTCAGTGGAAGAAATCAAAACTGATAAGCCTGAGGACTCATTGACACCTAAATATCCTGATGAAAGAGCAGCACCAATAGATGAACTTCCTGTGGTAGCTCAAAAACAATTAAAACTTCCTCTTGATCAAATTGAGGAAGTTAGTGTTAGTAGTATAAGCCCATCAGTTGAATCGGTTGATTTTGAAGTAACAGAAACTCCTGCATTGTTGGCTGATCAGGACATAGTGGTTTCCAAAACAGAAGAGATCAAGTCTGAATCTCCTGTACTTGTGACAGATAAAGAAATGCAGATCCCAACTCTTGAAATAAAAGAAACACCTGCAGGAATAGAGGCAGAAGCATCTGAGGAGGAGAGACCTGAAGAAATCAAGGAGGATATGGAAACTCCTGCTATGATTGGTGAGATTGTAGAAGACAAAGATGTTGAAACTGCTGTAATTGAAGGTTATCGTGGTGAAGAAGAGGCAGATACTGTGAAAGAGGAGTCAAAACCTTCAGAAGTTGTAGAGGTAACAGAAGATGCAGATGTTGCAGTTCCTGTAGTGGAAGAAGCACTTGGCATACCTGAAGAAAAACCTGAGAAGAAAGCTGTTCCAACAGAAGAAACTCCAATAATAATAGAATTAGATGTGGAGCAACCTTCTGAAAAGCTGACAACCACAACTGAAATTACAGAATCTACAGCAGAAATTGAAGTGATTGAAACTGAAGAACAATTGCAAGATGTCGTACCTGAGAAAGAATGGGAACTGACTAAAGAAATGGACTTAATAGCGGGGAAACCTGATCAGAAAACAATTGTGGAGGAAAAGACCCCAGTTATAATAGACTTACATGTTCAGCAACCTATTGAAAAGGTGACAACAAAAACTGAAGTAACAGAATCTACAGTAGTAACAACAATTACTGAGATATCTGAACAATTGCCAGACATAGTTGATGAGAAAGACAGGGAATCGATGGAACAAATATACCTTACTGAACAACAGCCTGATCAGCAAACTATTGCTGGAGAAGGAGCCCCTGTTGTAATAGACTTAGAAATTCAGCAACCAGTAGTAGAAGAGTCAACCCAAGCTGTAATTACAGAATCTAAAGTGACAACAGAATTGATTGAGACTACAGAAGAAATGTCCAATACTGTTCATGAGATAGAGTGGGAACTGACAAAAGAAATTGAAACAATTGAAGAACAGCCTGAGAAGAAAGCTCTCCCGAAAGAAATTACACCAATCATGATTGATGTAGAGGCCCAACAGCCTGTAGGAGATACTGAAACTAGGATTGAAATTGCAGAGTCTACCACAGAATCAGAAATAATTGAGACAACAGATGAATTGCCTGTACCAGACATGGTTCTTGAAAAAGAACTGGAATTGCCCAAAGAAATTGACAAGCTTGAAAAACAGTCAGATGAGAAAGAGATTCCTAAAGAAATTAGCCCAATCATTATAGATTTAGAAGTTCAAAAGCCTACAGAAGCTTTCGAAACTAAGTTTGAAATCACAGAATCTGTTTTAGAAACTGGACAAATTGAGACTACGGAGCAACTGCCAGACCTAGTGCATCAGAAAAAAGAGGAGTTTGATAAAGTCAGCACAATAGAATTAATTCCTGGTGAAGTGGCTGAGGTTGATAGAAAAGTATCAGAAGTTTCTATGACTGAAGTCCTTGTGGGCATAGATATCCCTGAAAAGACTGCTGATGTGACAAAGACTGAGACAGTAGAAGTTATTTCAAAACTAGAACCAATCTATCCCAACATTGAAATAGAAAAAGTGGATGATAAAAATAAAATTGGTGAGTTAGAAAAACCAAAGCTCAAAAAGAGCATTGATTCTGATTTGGATGATACTTCTGAAATCACTGCTATTTCTGAATTGTCAGATACTCCTGACACAATCACTGCTGAAACCAAAATAATACCACAGGAAGTGACTGTTGGTGCTCCTGAAGTACCTGACCTCGAAGAAAGTGGCACAGGTATATTTGACATGCTAGAAATAGCCTGGCTGATGCTAGCTTTTGCAACTTGAAAGGCATGAAACTCTTTGGTTGCTCATATGCTAGAAAAAGTACATGTAATATTTTGGCATTCAGTTTATTCAGAAAAAAAGTTTTATCATTACTTCATAAAACTGTAGGTAGAATCATAGAGTTTTATTTCTATGATTATTTAGTTTTTTTTGTTTTCATTATTGAAATAGTGAAGCTGTATTTCTATTCGTAAATGTTTTGTGAATTGCAAATAGTTCAGTTGCAAGTCTTGATGTATGTTTTGATTCTGAAGCTATCAGTATACAGGACTACCTTATGGTTCAGGTATACATTCATTTCTCTAGTTCTTTATATCTAGGATCCAGTTTGTCTTTGAAATTTTCTTGTGGTTAGATAATTTCAAATGGAAAAAGACATGGCCTTAAAAGTAGGGGCTTATTTTTATGCTTAGCTTCTGGCAAAGACTGTATTATAAATATATTTTGCAAGGATTATTTTTGCGGATTTATACTTGTTTTTATGTACATGTATACTTAAATCGTATTTTCAAATTTTTTTTTTTTTTTTTTTTTTTTTTAATTAATGATATCTTAGACTTTCTGCAAGTTTGGATGAACAAAACTTTTGGTTCAGCTCCCCATCCTGTATAGTAATCCACTAACAAGTGTCATTTGTATAAGAGAAACAGATTTTCAACATTGGTTACTGACTGTTGTCTTAATAACCACCTTTGTGGTGTAACATTAAGAGTTCTGGCTTTGACAGTGTAAAGTCGGGGATATGATACTCAGCAAGATTGTGGCAAAGACCCTGAGCTATATGGTAGTAATTGGCCCCTAAGGTAGCACTTTGGATTTAACCATAGATCATACAATTCTGACTTTTAACAACCCTGAGAAAGATGTTTTTTGAAAACATTGTGGGAAAAGAAGAAAATGCTGGTAATTAAATGTTTTCTACATTTACAGAAGCACATTCTATCATTTAAGGGCATTAATTTGTCATCTGCAAATTTTGTTGTTATGGACAATTGTAGTATTTTGTTGTCAGGTAAAGGGTGTAGAAATAGCCTTATTTCTGCTAATTTGAGGGCTATGTGCTTGATATGGAACTGCTTCAAAATAGTCTAGAAAAATACCTTTTTTGATCCAGTAAATATTTATCTTTCCTCATTTGTATACTGTATATTTTGAATTTGAGATGGTTATAGCCTGGAAATTCATGCTGATTTTCAGTCAGTCAGAGACCCAAAACTAGCCGTATATTTACCGGTATATCTGATGTACTAAATCAGCCAGTCAGTGCTATGTCTCTTGATTTGTTTTGTTTGATAATTATATTTTTCTATTTGGATGGATTATGATGTATTTTGCAGAAAAAGGTATTTTGACAATCTTTCAATTTCTTTTTTCTCCACTTGTTACAAAGTAGTATGGACTAGCTCTAGTGATTGCCATGATTGTCTTTTTTTTTTTTTTTTTTCTTGAAATGTCCATAGCTCTATACAGAATAGATTTGAGATAACTGATAAGTCAGTCAGAGACTCAAATGGTTGCTTTGTTTTTGTGAAGGTAGAAAATGTTATTGGAAATGGAAGAAAATGCTGGTTACTAGCAATTTCTCCCTTTTCTGATGTTTTCAAAAGCTACATGTATATTCCTCAAGATAACCAGAACATGGGCTTGTTTTCTACCATTCAAAGACAGTTTCATTGTTCAAGCAACATTTAATTTGTTGTCAGTAAATGCTTTTAATTTGGATTAGATTGAACTCAACAAAACTGAAAGCATTTGCAGACGACAAAATAAATGTAGCTAACATGACGATTTGTTTCTTTGATAGGGTAGAAAACATTGTTGGAAAAGGAGAAAATGCTGGTTACCAGCATTTTCTCCTTTTCCAACAATGTTTTAAAAAGGCCTCTTTCTCGGGTCGTTAAAAGTCGGTGGTAAAGGGTTAAAGAGTTCAAATAGATGACTGCTTATGTCTTTACCAAATGACAAAATTATGCTTATCCAAATTGAAAGAAAATGTACACAACAAATTCGGCATGGCTGAAATGCTAGAATTTGTCATTGAAATGGTAGAAAACCTTGTTGGTAAAGGAGACAAGCTGGTTACAAGCGTTTTGTCCTTTTCTCTCAATATATCCAAAAGTCTACTCTAGGGTTGTCATTATCTCTGATTTCTTGGTAAAGGCTTTAGGCATGTGACAGTTAGCCTTAAGCTGTATCTTGTTAACTTGATATATTTTTAGCTCCTACAGAGGAAGTGGTATCAGAGGTTACAGTGGAGATTGAAGAGAAAGAGAAACCAGTAGAGATTCCAGAAGAAATCTCCTTTGAGGTATGTAGATCACTTACCATTTTGGGGAATGTCATACAAGGGAAACTCATGAATGTGTTACTCAACATGCCTTGAGTTGGAGAGTTGGAAATATATTTTTAACTTTAGCTTGTCAAAATTTACAAAAAAAACTGTCACATTTTGTCACTTTTCTGATCTCTGAAGAAAATAAAAAAGCATAGGATGAAAAAAGTGTATCAGATAATAATTTGACTAGACATTTACTATTTAATTTTGGCTTAGAGACATACTATTTTTGCCCTTTCCATAGATCACTACAGAGGTGGAGCAACCCACAGAGGAAGAAGAAGTGGCCTTTACAATCCCAAGGGAGGAAGGAGCACCCAAACCAGAAGGTCAGTTCTTTAATTGTGTACTTGGCATGATGATAAATGTTTATAATCAAGTATTTAATTATATGTTATTATATTATATGGATCTATAACGTCGAGCCTAGGGAATAAAGCAACATCCTTAGTGTAGATGATTAGAGACTGCTTTGATTAAATGACTGTATTTGAGTGGAGACAGTTTGTAGCCGCTCAGTCATGCCATATGAGGTCTAAGACAAGAACAAGAAGCATTAGAAATACAGCAAAAGAATTAGACAAAAGAAAATCATTTCTTTCAACCAAAACATAAATATAACAATAGAAAGAAGAAACTAACCGGGAAATTCGATCTATTTTTTTTTTATCTTATTTTTGGAGTGGGGATGGATGACACTGCAATATAAATACTGTCTTGTGTTGTGGAAGATGATTAAATGGAAATGTTCAAATCTAGATGTTATGGAATCCACTTGGCACATATTAGTACTGTATAGCTATTATCTAGTTTTAACCCTTTCCCAAACAACAAATTCTGGACTGGTCCAAATTGAAAGGGTTTGCAGACGACAATTTTAAATTTGATGAAAATGGCAGAAAGTTATCAAAAAGGGTAGAAAACACTGTGGGAAAAGGAGAAATTGCTTGTTACAAGCAATTTCTCCTTTTCCCACAGTGTTTTCAAAAGACTTGTACTGCAGACATGTGAAAACCAGGGCTTGTTTGGGAAAGGGTTAAGAAAAAATATATAGATATGTAGACACAATTAGGTAGTTTGAATCTTTGCCTACCTTGATTTGCTTACACTACTTTCAAAATACAAAACATCTTTACCACGTAACTCTTTGTTTTTATAATCTTGGAGAAGAAGGCTTGGGAACACATTGTGTGAAAAGGAGAACACGCTGATAACCAGCATTTTCACCTCCTCCTTCAATGTTTTCTACACTTTCTAAAGCAATTCCCATCATTTGAGTCACAATAGATCTGAGTCATTATCTGCAAAAAAAGGGGGTTTAATGCATTTGCAAGAAGTATCGACCCAGGTCAGCATGTACAGTCTTGGAAACATTTTGCTATTGGTCAATCTTTTTGCCATCAAAGGACCAGTCTACATCATGATTCAGAATGATGCAAAAAGTATTGACCCAGGTCAGCATGTACAGTCTTAGAAACTTTTTGCTATTGGTCAATCTTTTTGTCATCAAAGGACCAGTCTACCTCATGATACGGTGGGTTGTAAAACAG
Organism: Tridacna gigas; assembly: GCA_945859785.2. Taxonomy (NCBI): domain Eukaryota; kingdom Metazoa; phylum Mollusca; class Bivalvia; order Cardiida; family Cardiidae; genus Tridacna; species Tridacna gigas. The sequence continues at coordinate 35,220,241 of OX244044.2, forward strand.
AACAGATTTTTAGGATCCAAAATAATGTGATGACTTGCTTGGTATAATGGATCACGGAGATGCATTAACCCTTTCCCAAACGACAAATTTTGGACTAATCCAAATTGAAAGAGTTTGCAGACGACAATTTTAAATTTGATGAAAATGCCAGAAAGGTCTCAAAAAGGGTAGAAAATGCTGTGGGAAAAGGAGAAATTGCTCGTTACGAGCAATTTCTCCTTTTCCCACAGTGTTTTCAAAAGACTTGTGCTGCAGACACGTGAAAACCAGGGCTTGTTTGGGAAAGAGTTAATTAAAATCCCTTTTGCAAGAGCATGACTCAGTCACCCTGGATGAGACAGTTTTTCATGTGGTAAAGAGATAAATACTATATTCGAATTTCACCTGTGTAATGTTGATATGATTCATAAAAAGATGGTATAAGAAGTACAAGTGCATATTTGGGACATTGAGGATAATTATTAGGACATGGAATACCAAGCCAAACTTGAGTCCTTTTTGCCGGCATGATGGACCCTGATCAGAGTACACAGAACATGCAGTCTGATCTTGGACCTACAAAATATGTTTTTCTGAAGATGTTGTAGCCCACAACATCCTTTGAAATTGTGTTATCTAAATCTGATTTTTAATTTATAATGTTTCTAAAGGAGCTTGCGAAGTTAACCCTTTACCAGACGACAAAATTATAGCCTTGCCCAAATTGAAAGCATTTGCAGATGGCAATTTCAGTGTGCCTCAGATAGTGCAATTTTTCATTGATAGGGCAGAAAACATTGTGGGAAAAGGAAAAAATGCTGGTTACCAGCATTTTCTCCTTTTCCCACAATGTTTTGAAAAGGCTTCTTCTTCAGGGGCGTCAAAAGGCGGCATTGTGCAGTAAAGGGTTAATAGGTCATTGATAAGCATTTCAAGGGAAAGTACCCATGTATCTTACTTTTTCATGTTGTATAGGTAGATATATTTCAGTTCTGTAGACTACTTTATGCTTTACCACACAATCACTAGTTTTAATGGCCCTGAGGAAGAAGCATTTTGGAAACATTGTGAGAAAAAGGAGACAGTGATGGTTACAATGCTGGTTACCGGCATTTTCTTCTTTCCCACAGTGTTTTCCACCCAATCAAAAACCAATTGCATCATTTGAGTGGCATTTGTTGTATGCAAATACTTTCAATTTGTACCAGTCAGAAATTCTGTTGTTTAGTTAAGAGTTAACAGTCTGAATTCTCACCAGACACCAAAAAAGTAGACTTGTCTATACTGAAAGCATTTGCAGATAAGATGTATAAAGTGCCTCAAGTGATAAGTAAGTTTCTAATTTTAAGGGAAAGGAAACATTATGGGAAAAAGAAAAAGTGCTATTTATTAGTATTTTTAGCTCTGTCGTTTTCGAAGAATATGTCAAAGTATTGTCATAGCCCTGTCATCTGCCTTGCCTTGCAAAAACTTTGATATCTTGCAATATCTCCATTTTTACTGAAGATAATCAAACTCGGACTAGCTGTTAACTATTGTAAGAGAAACCCATACAACAGGGGCAGGTAACTATCAAAATATTTTGACACAGTTATGCCCCTTTTTTAACTTTTATTTTTTAGAAAACTTTGACATTTTATGAAATATCTGTAATTACTGAAGATAATTACTTCAGACTTTAAGTAAAAGCAACTGTTGTCAAGTGTCAAGTGTTGGCACCAGAATGTGGTGCTCTTGTTTTCCTTTGGCCACAGTGTTTTCAAAAGCTGTCTTTCCCAGGATTGAAGGAAAATTGTGACTGTTTGGTAAATGGTGACTCTTTGTATTATAGTCAAATACTTATTCTACAAGTGCATGTATTAAGATTAGTTTTCCATTATTTTGTAAGATATTCAAACCAAGTTTTTAAAAAAAAAAAAAGCAGAAAAAAAAGATAGAGTAGCAATTACATTTTTACCTTCTTTGCTGGAAAACAACATAGAAACTCTAATCCTAATACATGTACCGTTATATAGATTTAGTGTTACACTTATTTTGTTTAGTTCTTGCTTTCACATAAATTGTGACAGTTCCAAACAAAGCTCACTTTGACCTCTGATTATGAAATTTCTCACATGTTAATCCTTTCCTTCATATGGATGAATCTTGATATATCGGCACTGGATAAAGTAAAATTAATTTTATCAAAGAAGAAATTGCCACATTGCAGTTTACCAGCCTGTGCTGGCTTTTTACAATTTTTTTCTGAGATCATATTTAGGGGGAGGGGTTTGCAGCAATAGCTGGAAAGTAATAGATTTTTTATGATGTACTGGATTAACCCTTTCCCAAACAAGCCCTGGTTTTCACGTGTCTGCAGTACAAGTCTTTTGAAAACACTGTGGGAAAAGGAGAAATTGCTTGTAACGAGCAATTTTTCCTTTTCCCACAGTGTTTTCTACCCTTTTTGAGAACGTTCTGCCATTTTCATAAAATTTAAAATTGTCGTCTGCAAACTCTTTCAATTTGGACCAGTCCAAAATTTGTCATTTGGGAAAGGGTTGACACATTATCACCTGCAGACAACTCTTGGTCTTAAAAGAAAAGGAGAAATTCGCCTTTTTTTTTTTTTACACTATTTTCTCTCATTCTTAGATTAAGTCTAATTCATGTTGATTTTATATATTTTATGAGGATGACTTAACAAAGTTGCCTTACGTAAATGTGTTTTGATTCAATAAATTAATTGTAAAACTGTGATGATATTTTACTTATCAAGTCTTCCATTTGCTGGGCCGTAGCCTTGCTTTGATGGTTTGAGTATTAGTTTGAGAGAAATAAGTTATAGCAAGTCTGTAAGACATTATTTTAATCCTTTACTGTACACAATCACGACTTTTAACGACCCTGGCGTAGAAGACTTTTGAAAACATTGTGAGAAAAGGAGAAAATGCTGGTAACCAACATTTTCTCCTTTTCCTACAATGTTTTCTACCCTTTCACAGACAAATCCATTTTATAGTCAGTCCCAATACTTGAGTAACATTTAATTGTTTTCTTCAAAATTAATGCTTTCAATTTGGAGTAGTGTAAAATTTTGTGGTCTAGTAAAGAGTTAGATATCTACAGGTTATCCAAACAAGGTATCAGTTTTTCCCATGCAGGTATGTAAGACATGTCTTTATTGAAAACATTGCAGCCAACAGTCAAACTTTTGTCACTTGGCAAAAACATTAAAATGTTGTTGAATTTGACATGACTGCTTGTTTGCAATCTGATTGATTTCATTCTGTCAACAGAGAAGAAAAGTGTTGATTGTGCATGAACTTTTTACCAGATAGCAAACATTTAGACTTGTCAAAATCCAGAGCATTTGCAGGTAACAAATTAAGCCTTTACCGTACAATGCCGCATTTTGACGCCCCTGGGAAAGAAGCCTTTTGAAAACATGTGGGAAAAGGAGAAAATTTCTCCTTGTCCCACAATGTTTACTACCCTATCTAAGAAAAATTGCACCATTTGAGCCACATCAAAATTGTCGTCTGCAAATGCTTTCAGTTTGGACAAGGCTAAAATTTTGTCGTCTGGTAAAGGGTTAAATGGCTTTAGAATGATGGAATTGGCTTCAGAAAATGGGAAATAAGAACATTGCCAGCATTTTTAACTTTTCCCACAGTGCTTTCAAAAGTTCTTTTCCTCAGGGTTGTTTCATGCGGGATTGTGTTGACCAGGGTTAGCTTATTACCTGCTGTAGTTGACATATTTATCTGGCAGCAGGCCAATATTGAAAACAATGTGGCAGAAGAAGAAATTGCTGTAATTTCTCATTCTGCTATGTTGCTTTTACATGTATTTATGTATTGAAACTGAAGTAATGTTGACTGTCCATATTTTTTTAGGGTGGTTTTGAAGTTGTCTGCTTCATATTTCTTTAACCCTTGACCAAAAAATCCAAAGTTTCTGTGTTCCTGCTCAAAAAGTCTCTTGAAAACAATGAGGGAAAAAGAGATGCTGGTTACCAGGATTTTCTCCTTTTCTCACAATGTTTTCCATTCCCTCATTGACAGATCCCTCTATTTGTGCCATATTTCCTATGCCTTCTGCAATTGCTTTCAGTTTGGACCAGTCTAAATTTTTTTTTCAAGAGTTAAGATGGTAGTGAGTAAAGCTATTTTGAGAATTTATAGATAAATAACTGATATCTGATTGAAAAAGAAAAAAACCAACAACAAAAGGATGACTTGATAAAGCTAAAAATAACAAAACAGTTTTCTTTATGCACTAGGTCTGTCAACTTAACTCTTAGATTGCGTCTTTTTCCTATAATGTTTTCTACTCTTGAAAATGTCCATTTCATTATTTGAGCAGCGTTTAATTTGTCATCTGCATGTCATTGCGATGCAGAGAATTCTAACATTTCTTTTTTAATTCCCGTGTTTTGGGAAAAGGAGAAAATGTTAGTAACCACTTCCAAAGAGAAATTTCAGTTTTTGATTCACATTTTTGTCTGCAAATGCTTTCAGTTTGGACCAGTCTTAACTCTTTACCACACAACAAAAATGTAGACCAGTCCAAATTGAAAGCATTTGCAGACAAACTTTTAAATGTAGCTCAAAACATAACATTTCTTTCTTACAGGGTAGAAAACATTGTGGGAAAAGAAGAAAATGCTAATTACCAGCATTTTCTTCTTTTCGCACAATGTTTTCAAAAGGCTTCTTTCTTGGGGTCGTTAAGAGTTGGGATTGTGTGGTAAAGTCTTAAATGTTGTTGGTTGGTAAAGAGTTAAAGATTTTTAAGTATCAGTTTCAGTTATTTGGCCGTCTAGGAGTTATTGTTGTAAATTATAGCATTTATAGCATAATGTTGATCTTTATAAATTAGATATTTGCATACTATTCTTTATTGATCCTTTACTTCATGTATTCTGATAATGTTGCATTTTCTTTGTAGTATTTCTTGTTGGTATCCCCATATTTATGTATGGTTATGTATATGAGTCAATGCTCTGTGAAAAAGGGGATTAATACATGTGCAAAAATGCTTGACCTGTATCAGCCTGGTCAGTTCTTGCAGGCTGACATTGGTCTAAACTTTTTGCTTTTTTTTTAATTTTCTGCATATTCAAGGACCATTCTACTTCATGATTCAGTCAATCGATAGACAAAATGTATTTTATGTATCCATATTTATGTGATAACTTGCATGTAGAAATGTATCATGGAGATGCATTAAACCCCCTTTAACAAGAGTACCACTCATATATTTTCACTCCTTGATACTCTATGTATTCACCTTTGTTTATCCTAAATCACTTGAAACTCCCTTTCCACCAAATCAGAAGAAGTTAGGCCAACCATTACTGAGGAAGACACACCAAAAGTGATGGAAGACACAATAACTATGACCCAGATTCAAGAAATACCTTCCTTAAATGAAAATAAGGAGATTTCTGTTGTTGAAATATCAAAAGACATTGACACTTCAGAGATTGATTTGTCACTTGTTCAGTTCGAAAAATCACTGATCGAAGAAGAAACATCTTCCATACCTAAAGTTCAAGAATCAAAGGTAGGAAAGATTGAGATGGTCATTCAACCAATTAAAACAACAAAAGTAGAACTAGACGTTGAAGAAAAGGAATATCAGGTTACAGAAATTGTTGAAGTAATAGATGCTACTCCAACAACTGATGAAACCATACAGGAGAAAGTTGTGATTGAACTTAAACTTTCTGAAGAAACTGCATTGAGAGGAGACACAAAAGACAAGGAATCACCTTTTGAAGAAATTATCAAAGAAATTTCATTGGCTTCTGAAGTTACAGAAGTAAAAGAAGAGAAGGTTGAGACTGATATCAAGCAAACAGAAAAACCACAAGTTGAAGCAGAAATTGAACATATGGAATTAGTGCTGGAAGAAGTCAGAGAACAAATTAAGTATATTCCTGAAGCTGAAGATACAAATAAAGATAAGACTAGAATGAAAATTAAACAGACAGAGAAAGACGATAAAAATGAAATAAAGGAATCACCTGTTGGAAAAGTTGTTGAGGAAATAAGTTTTGCCCCCTTTGTTGAAGAAACAAAGGAAGAAATACTTGAGACTGAAATTCCAGCACAGGAACTGACAGAAGTTGAAACAGAAATTGAAGAGAAGAAATCACAAGTGGAGGAAACTGTTCAAGAAATAGGTGTTATCAAAACACTTGAAGAAACAAAGGAAGAGAAAGTTGAGATTGAAATTCAACCCACTGAACAGATTGAAGAAGAAATAGAAATCAAAAAGACTGAATCACCAGTGGCAGATAGTGTTGAGGAAACAAGTCTTACACCAACAGTTGACAATAGAAAGGAAGAAAAAGTTGAGTTTGAAATTCAACCAATTGAACAAACTGAGGTTGAAGTAGATGTTAAGGGGAAAGAATCACCAGTTGAGGATATCGTTGAGGAAATAAGTATAACCCAAACAGTTGAAGAAACTAAGGAAGAGAAAGTTCAGATTGAAATTCAACCAACTGAACAGACAGAAGTAGAAGTTGAAGAGAAGAAATCACTAGTGGAGGACATTGTTGAGGAAATAAGTCTGACCCCGACAGTTGAAGAAACAAAGAAAGAAGATGTTGTTGAGGATATAAGTCTAACCCCGACAGTTTATGAATCAAAGAAAGTTGAGATTGAAATTCAATCAACTGAAGAAACTGAAGTTGGAATAGAAATTGAAGAAAAGGAATCACCAGATAAGGGTATTGTTGAAATAAGTGTTGATTCAATAACTGAAGAAATAAAGGAAGAAGCGGTTGAGATTGAAATACAACCAACTGATCAGACCGAAGTAGAAATAGATATTGAAGAAAAGAAAGCACCGGTGAAGGATGTTATTGAGGAAATAAGTGTTACTCCAACAGCTGAAGAAACAAAGGAAGAAAAAGTCGACATTGAAATGCAACCAACAAAACAGGCCGAAGTAAAAACAGAAATTGAAGAGAAAGAATCACCGGTTAAAGATATGGTTGAGGAATTAAGTGTTACCCCTACAATTGAAGAAATAAAGGAAGAGAAAGTTGAGACTGAAATTCAACCCAAAGAACAGACTGAAGTACAAATTAAAGAGAAGGAATCACCAGTTGAAGATATTGTTGAGGAAATAAGTGTTATCCCAACAGTTGAAGAAATGAAGGAAGAAGAAGTTGAGATTGAAATTCTACCAACTGAACAGACTGCAATAGAAATAGATATTGAAGAAAAAGCATCACTGGAGGATGTTGTTGAGGAAATAAGTGTTACTCCTACAGTTGAAAAATCTGAGGAAGAAAAAGTTGACATTGAAAGGCAACCAAAGGAAGAGACAGAAATAGAAACTGAAGAGAAAGAATCACCAATTAAAGGTATTTTAGAGGAAATAAGTTTTATTCAAAGAGTCGAAGAAACCAAGGAGGAAAAAGTTGAGATTGAAATTCATGAAAGTGAAGAAGAGATTGAAAAAGAAATAGAGACCAAAGAAACTGAATCACCAAAAGAAGAAATTATGGAGGAAACAATTCTTACACCAATAGTTGACGATAGAAAGAAAGAAAAAGTTGAGATTGAAATTCAACCAGTTGAACGAACTGAGGTTGAAATAGAAGTTGAGGGGAAGGAATCACCAATTGAAGATTTTGTAGAGGAAGTAAGTGTTACCCCAACCGTTGAAGAAACTAAGGAAGAGAAAGTTGAGATTGAAATTCAACCAACTGAAGAGACTGAAGTAGAAGTCGAAGAGACGAAATCACCAGTGGAGGATATTATTGGGGAAATAAGTCTGACCCCGATAGTGGAAGAAACAAAGAAAGAAGATGTTGAGATTGAAATTCAATCAACAGAACAGACTGAAGCTGAAATTGAAGGGAAGGAATCAATAGTTGAAGATATTGTTGAGGAAATGAGTGTTATCCCAAAAGTTGAAGAAACAAAGGAGGAAGAAGTTGAGATTAAAATTCAACCAACTGAACAGACGGAGGTAGAAATAGATATTGAAGAAAAGAAAGCACCACTGAAGGATGTTGTTGAGGAATTAAGTATTACTCCTACAGTTGAAGAATCTAAGGAAAAGAAAGTTGACATTGAAATCATACCAACAGAACAGACAGAAGTAAAAATAGAAATTGAAGAAAAGGAATCACCAATTCATGATATTGTGGAGGAAATAAGTGTTGTCCAAACAGTGGAAGAAACCAAGGAGGAAAAAGTTGAGATTGAAATTCATGAAAGTGAAGAAGAGATTGAAAAAGAAATAGAGACCAAAGAAACAGAATCACCAAAAGAAGAAATTATTGAGGAAACAAGTCTTACACCAATAGTTGACGATAGAAAGAAAGAAAAGGTTGAGATTGAAATTCAACCAGTTGAACGAACTGAGGTTGAAGTAGAAGTTAAGGGGAAAGAATCACCAGTTGAAGATATTGTGGAGGAAGTAAGTGTTACCCCAACCATTGAAGAAACTAAGGAAGAGAAAGCTGAGATTGAAATTCAACCAACTGAAGTAGAAGTCGAAGAGACGAAATCACCAGTGGAGGATATTATTGAGGAAATAAGTCTGACCCCGACAGTGGTAGAAACAAAGAAAGAAGATGTTGAGATTGAAATTCAATCAACTGAACAGACTGAAGCTGAAATTGAAGAGAAGGAATCAATAGCTGAAGATATTGTTGAGGAAATAAGTGTTATCCCAAAAGTTGAAGAAACAAAGGAGGAAGAAGTTGAGGTTGAAATTCAACCAACTGAACAGACCGAAGTAGAAATAGATATTAAAGAAAAGAAAGCACCACTGAAGGATGTTGTTGAGGAAATAAGTGTTACTCCTACAATTGAAGAATCAAAGGAAAAGAAAGTTGACATTGAAATCATACCAACAGAACAGACAGAAGTAGAAATAGAAATTGAAGAAAAGGAATCACCAATTCATGATATTGTTGAGGAAACAAGTGTTGTCCAAACAGTGGAAGAAACCAAGGAGGAAAAAATTGAGATTGAAATTCATGAAAGTGAAGAAGAGACTGAAGAAGAAATAGAGACCAAAGAAACAGAATCACCAAAGGAAGAAATTATTGAGGAAACAAGTCTTACACCAATAGTTGACGATAGAAAGAAAGAAAAAGTTGAGATTGAAATTCAACCAGTTGAACGAACTGAGGTTGAGGTAGAAGTTAAGGGGAAAGAATCACCAGTTGAAGATATTGTGGAGGAAGTAAGTGTTACCCCAACCATTGAAGAAACTAAGGAAGAGAAAGCTGAGATTGAAATTCAACCAACTGAAGTAGAAGTCGAAGAGACGAAATCACCAGTGGAGGATATTATTGAGGAAATAAGTCTGACACCGACGGTGGTAGAAACAAAGAAAGAAGATGTTGAGATTGAAATTCAATCAACTGAACAGACTGAAGCTGAAATTGAAGAGAAGGAATCAATAGCTGAAGATATTGTTGAGGAAATAAGTGTTATCCCAAAAGTTGAAGAAACAAAGGAGGAAGAAGTTGAGGTTGAAATTCAACCAACTGAACAGACCGTGGTAGAAATAGATATTAAAGAAAAGAAAGCACCACTGAAGGATGTTGTTGAGGAAATAAGTGTTACTCCTACAATTGAAGAATCTAAGGAAAAGAAAGTTGACATTGAAATCATACCAACAGAACAGACAGAAGTAGAAATAGAAATTGAAGAAAAGGAATCACCAATTCATGATATTGTTGAGGAAATAAGTGTTATCCAAACAGTGGAAGAAACCAAGGAGGAAAAAGTTGAGATTGAAATTCATGCAACTGAAGAGATTGAAGAAGAAATAGAGACTAAAGAAACTGAATCACCAAAAGAAGAAATTATTGAGGAAACAATTCTTACACCAATAGTTGACGATAGAAAGAAAGAAGAAGTTGAGATTGAAATTCAACCAGTTGAACGAACTGAGGTTGAAGTAGAAGTTGAGGGGAAAGAATCACCAGTTGAAGATATCGTGGAGGAAGTAAGTGTTACCCCAACCATTGAAGAAACTAAGGAAGAGAAAGCTGAGATTGAAATTCAACCAACTGAAGTGACTGAAGTAGAAGTCGAAGAGACGAAATCACCAGTGGAGGATATTATTGAGGAAATATGTCTGACCCCGACAATGGAAGAAACAAAGAAAGAAGATGTTGAGATTGAAATTCAATCAACAGAACAGACTGAAGCTGAAATTGAAGAGAAGGAATCAATAGTTGAAATAAGTGTTATCCCAAAAGTTGAAGAAACAAAGGAGGAAGAAGTTGAGATTGAAATTCAACCAACTGAACAGACCGAAGTAGAAATAGATATTAAAGAAAAGAAAGCACCACTGAAGGATGTTGTTGAGGAAATAAGTGTTACTCCTACAGTTGAAGAATCTAAGGAAAAGAAAGTTGACATTGAAATCATACCAACAGAACAGACAGAAGTAGAAATAGAAATAGAAGAAAAGGAATCACCAATTCATGATATTGTTGAGGAAATAAGTGTTATCCAAACAGTGGAAGAAACCAAGGAGGAAAAAATTGAGATTGAAATTCATGCAACTGAAGAGATTGAAGAAGAAATAGAGACCAAAGAAACTGAATCACCAAAAGAAGAAATTATTGAGGAAACAAGTCTTACACCAATAGTTGACGATAGAAAGAAAGAAAAAGTTGAGATTGAAATTCAACCAGTTGAACAAACTGAGGTTGAAATAGAAGTTGAGGGGAAAGAATCACCAGTTGAAGATATCATGGAGGAAGTAAGTGTTACCCCAACCATTGAAGAAACTAAGGAAGAGAAAGCTGAGGTTGAAATTCAACCAACTGGAGTAGAAGTCGAAGAGACGAAATCACCAGTGGAGGATATTATTGAGGAAATAAGTCTGACCCCGACGGTGGTAGAAACAAAGAAAGAAGATGTTGAGATTGAAATTCAATCAACTGAACAGACTGAAGCTGAAATTGATGAGAAGGAATCAATAGCTGAAGATATTGTTGAGGAAATAAGTGTTATCCCAAAAGTTGAAGAAACAAAGGAGGAAGAAGTTGAGATTGAAATTCAACCAACTGAACAGACCGAGGTAGAAATAGATATTAAAGAAAAGAAAGCACCACTGAAGGATGTTGTTGAGGAAATAAGTGTTACTCCTACAATTGAAGAATCTAAGGAAAAGAAAGTTGACATTGAAATCATACCAACAGAACAGACAGAAGTAGAAATAGAAATTGAAGAAAAGGAATCACCAATTCATGATATTGTTGAGGAAATAAGTGTTATCCAAACAGTGGAAGAAACCAAGGAGGAAAAAGTTGAGATTGAAATTCATGCAACTGAAGAGATTGAAGAAGAAATAGAGACTAAAGAAACTGAATCACCAAAAGAAGAAATTATTGAGGAAACAATTCTTACACCAATAGTTGACGATAGAAAGAAAGAAGAAGTTGAGATTGAAATTCAACCAGTGGAACGAACTGAGGTTGAAGTAGAAGTTGAGGGGAAAGAATCACCAGTTGAAGATATCGTGGAGGAAGTAATTGTTACCCCAACCATTGAAGAAACTAAGGAAGAGAAAGCTGAGATTGAAATTCAACCAACTGAAGAGACTGAAGTAGAAGTCGAAGAGACGAAATCACCAGTGGAGGATATTATTGAGGAAATATGTCTGACCCCGACAGTGGTAGAAACAAAGGAAGAAGATGTTGAGATTGAAATTCAATCAACTGAACAGACTGAAGCTGAAATTGAAGGGAAGGAATCAATAGTTGAAATAAGTGTTATCCCAAAAGTTGAAGAAACAAAGGAGGAAGAAGTTGAGATTGAAATTCAACCAACTGAACAGACCGAGGTAGAAATAGATATTAAAGAAAAGAAAGCACCACTGAAGGATGTTGTTGAGGAAATAAGTGTTACTCCTACAATTGAAGAATCTAAGGAAAAGAAAGTTGACATTGAAATCATACCAACAGAACAGACAGAAGTAGAAATAGAAATTGAAGAAAAGGAATCACCAATTCATGATATTGTTGAGGAAATAAGTGTTATCCAAACAGTGGAAGAAACCGAGGAGGAAAAAGTTGAGATTGAAATTCATGCAACTGAAGAGATTGAAGAAGAAATAGAGACCAAAGAAACTGAATCACCAAAAGAAGAAATTATTGAGGAAACAAGTCTTACACCAATAGTTGACGATAGAAAGAAAGAAGAAGTTGAGATTGAAATTCAACCAGTTGAACAAACTGAGGTTGAAATAGAAGTTGAGGGGAAAGAATCACCAGTTGAAGATATCGTGGAGGAAGTAAGTGTTACCCCAACCATTGAAGAAACTAAGGAAGAGAAAGCTGAGATTGAAATTCAACCAACTGAAGAGACTGAAGTAGAAGTCGAAGAGACGAAATCACCAGTGGAGGATATCATCGGGGAAATACGTCTGACCCCGACAGTGGAAGAAACAAAGAAAGAAGATGTTGAGATTGAAATTCAAGCAACAGAACAGACTGAAGCTGAAATTGAAGAGAAGGAATCAATAGTTGAAATTAGTGTTATCCCAAAAGTCGAAGAAACAAAAGAGGAAGAAGTTGAGATTGAAATTCAACCAACTGAACAGACAGAGGTAGAAATAGATATTAAAGAAAAGAAAGCACCACTGAAGGATGTTGTTGAGGAAATAAGTGTTACTCCTACAATTGAAGAATCTAAGGAAAAGAAAGTTGACATTGAAATCATACCAACAGAACAGACAGAAGTAAAAATAGAAATTGAAGAAAAGGAATCACCAATTCATGATATTGTTGAGGAAATAAGTGTTATCCAAACAGTGGAAGAAACCAAGGAGGAAAAAGTTGAGATTGAAATTCATGCAACTGAAGAGATTGAAGAAGAAATAGAGACCAAAGAAACTGAATCACCAAAAGAAGAAATTATTGAGGAAACAAGTCTTACACCAATAGTTGACGATAGAAAGAAAGAAAAAGTTGAGATTGAAATTCAACCAGTGGAACGAACTGAGGTTGAAGTAGAAGTTGAGGGGAAAGAATCACCAGTTGAAGATATCGTGGAGGAAGTAAGTGTTACCCCAACCATTGAAGAAACTAAGGAAGAGAAAGCTGAGATTGAAATTCAACCAACTGAAGAGACTGAAGTAGAAGTCGAAGAGACGAAATCACCAGTGGAGGATATTATTGAGGAAATACGTCTGACCCCGACAGTGGAAGAAACAAAGAAAGAAGATGTTGAGATTGAAATTCAATCAACAGAACAGACTGAAGCTGAAATTGAAGAGAAGGAATCAATAGTTGAAGATATTGTTGAGGAAATAAGTGTTATCCCAAAAGTTGAAGAAACAAAGGAGGAAGAAGTTGAGATTGAAATTCAACCAACTGAACAGACCGAAGTAGAAATAGATATTAAAGAAAAGAAAGCACCACTAAAGGATATGGTTGAGGAAATAAGTGTTACTCCTACAGTTGAAGAATCTAAGGAAAAGAAAGTTGACATTGAAATCATACCAACAGAACAGACAGAAGTAGAAATAGAAATTGAAGAAAAGGAATCACCAATTCATGATACTGTTGAGGAAATAAGTGTTATCCAAACAGTGGAAGAAACCAAAGAGGAAAAACTTGAGATTGAAATTCAACCAACTGAACAGATTGAAGAAGAAATAGAAATCAAAGAGGCTGAATCAACAATAGAAGATATTATTGAGGAAACATGTCTTACACCCACAGTTGGAGATAGAAAGGAAGAAAAGGTTGAGATTGAAATTCATGCAATCGCACGAACTGAGGTTGAAGAAGAAGTTGAGAGGAAAGAATCACCAGTTGAGGATATCATGGAGGAAGTAAGTGTTACCCCAACAGTTGAAGAAACAGAGGAAGAGAAAGTTGAGATTGAAATTCAATCAACTGAACAGACTGAAGTTGAAATAAAAATTAAGGGACAGGAATCACCAGATGAAGATATTGTTGAAGAAGTTTGTGTAACTTCAACAACTGAAGAAATAACGGAGGAAGCAGGTGAGATTGCAATTCAACCAACAAAACAGACTGCCGTAGAGATGGATTTGAAAGTGAAAGATGTTGTTGAGGAAATAAGTGTTACTCCAACAATTGAAGAATCTGAGAAAGTTGACACTGAAATGCAACCAACGGAACAGACAAAAGTAGAAATAGAAATTGAAGAGAAGGAATCACCAATTGATGATATTGTAGAGGAAATAAGTGTAATCCCAACAGTGGAAGAAACCAAGGAGGTACAAGTCGAGGTTGAAATTCAACCAACTAAACAGATTGAAGAAGAATTAGAGATCAAAGAGACTGAATCACCAGTAGAAGATGTTATTGAAGAAACAAGTCTTACACCAACAGTTGGCGATAGAAAGGAAGAAAAGGTTGAGATTGAAATTCAACCTAATGAACAAACTGAGGTAAAAGTAGAAATAAAGGGGAAAGAAATACCAGTTGAACATAGCGTGGAGGAAATAAGTGTTACCCCAACAGTTGAAGAAAGAAAGGAAGAGACAGTTCAGATTGAAATTAAACCAACTGAACTGAGTGATATAAAATTTGAAGAAAAGAAACTACAAGTGGAGGACATTGTCGAGGAAATAAGTCTGATCCCGACAGTTACAGAAACAAAGAAAGAAAATGTTGAGACAGAAATTCAATCAACTGAACAGACTGAAGTTGAAATAGAAATTGAAGAAAAAGAATCACTAGGTAAGGATATTGTTGAAGAAATAAGTGTTACCTCAATACCTGAAAAAACGAAGAAAGAAACAGTTGAGATGGAAATACAACCAACTGAACAGACTGATTTAGAAATAGATGTTCAAGATAAAAAAGCACCAGTGAAGGACTTTGTTGAGGAAATAACTCTTTCTCCAAAAGATGAAGAAACAAGGGAAGAAAGACTTGACATCGAAATGCAACCAGTTGAAAAGACCGAAAAAGAAATAGAAATTGAAGAGAGAGAATCACCAGTTAAAGATGTTGCAGAGGAAATAAGTCTTAGCCCCACAGTTGAAGAAACAAGGGAAGAGAAAGTTGAGATTGAAATTCAACCCAAAGAGCAGATTGTAGAAGAAATTGAAGAGAAGGAATCGCCAGTTGAAGATATTGTTGATGAAATAAGTGTTATCCCAACAGTTGAAGAAACAAAGGAGGAGAAAGTTCAGATTGAAATTCAACCAACTGAACAGACTTTTGTAGAAATAGATATCAAAGAGACTGAATCTCCAGTGGAAGATATAATTGGGGGAGCAAGTCTTACAGGAATAGTTGACGATAGAAAGGAAGAAAAAGTGGAGATTGAAATTCAACCAACTGAACAAGCTGAGGATGTCATGGAGGAAATAAGTGTTACTCCAACAATTAAAGAATCTAAGGAAGAGGAAGTTGACATTGAAATGCAACCATCGGAACAGACAGAAGTAGAAATAGAAATTGAAGAGAAGAAATCACCAATTGAAGAATTTGCAGAGGAAATAGGTGTAATCCCAACATTTGAAGAAACCAAAGAGGAACAAGTCATGGTTGAAATTCAACCAACTAAACAGGTTGAAGAAGAATTAGAGATCAAAGAATCACAGATAGATGTAGAAATCGATGTTCTAGAAAAGAAAGCACCAGTGATGGACATTGTTGAAATAATTGTTTCTCCAATAATTGAAGAAACAAAGGAAGAAAAAGTTGACATTGAGGTGCAACCAACGGAACAGACCAAAATGGAAACTGAAGAGAAAGAATCACCAATTAAAGAGACTGTAGAGGAAATAAGTGTTAGCCCTGTAGAGGAAATAAGTGTTAGCCCTACAGTTGAAGAAACAAAGGAAGAGAAAGTTGAGATTGAAATTCAACCCACAGAACAGATTGTAGTAGAAATTGAAGAGAAGGAATCACCAGTTGAGGATATTGTTAAGGAAGTAAGTGTTATCCCAACAGCTGAAGATACAAAAGAGGAAAAATTTGAGATTGAAATTCTACCCAAAGAACAGATTGAAGAAGAAATAGAGGTCAAAGATACTGAATCACCAGTGGAAGATATTGAGAAAACAAGTACTACACCAACAGTTTACGATAGCAAGGAAGAAAAAGTAGAGTTTGAAATTCAACCAACTGAAAAAACTGAGGTTAAAGTAGTGAAGGATATTGTTGAGGAAATATGTGTTACCCGAACAGTTGAAGAAACCAAGGAGGAAGAAGTTGAGATTGAAATTCAACCAACTGAACAGACTTTGGTAGAAATAGATATCAAAGAGACTGAATCAATGGTACAGACTGAAATTGAAATAGAAATGGAAGAAAAAGAATCACTAGATAAGCATATTGTTGAAGAAATAAGTGTTGCCTCAGCATTTCAAGAAAAAAAGGAAAAAACAGCTGAGATTGAAATTCAACCAACTGAACAGACTCCAGTACAAATAGATATTAAAGAAAAGAAAGCATCAGTGAAGGATATTGTAGAGAAAATAAGTGTTACTCCAACAGTTGAAGAAACAAAGGAAGAAAAAGTCGACTTAAAAATGCAACCAACGGAACAAACAAAAATTGAAGAAAAGGAATCACCAGCTAAAGATATTGTAGAAGAAATAAGTGTTAGCCCTATAGTTGAAGAAATAAAGGAAGAGAAAGTTGAGATTGAAATTAAACCCACCAAACGGATTGAAGTAGAAACTGAAGAGAAGGAATCACCAGTTGAAGACATTGTTGAGGGAATAAGTGTTACCCCAACAGTTGAAGAAACCAAGGAGGAAGAAGTTGAGATTGAAATTCAACCAACTGAACAGATTGAAGAAGAAAAAGAAATCAAAGATACTGAATCACCAGTGGAAGATATTATTGAGGAAAGAAGTCTTAAACCAACAGCTGACGACAGAAAGGAAGAAAATGTTGAGCTTGAAATTCAACCAGTTGAACAAGCTGAGGTAGAAGTTGAGGGGAAAGAATCACCAGTTGAGGATATCATGGAGGACGTGAGTGTTACCCCAACCGTTGAAGAAACTGAGGTAGAGAAAGTTGAGATTGAAATTCAACCAACTAAAGAGACTGAAGTAGAAGTTGAAGAGAAGAAATCACCAGTAGAGGATATTATTGAAGAAATAAGTGTTACACCGACAGTTGAAGAAACAAAGAAAGACAAAATTGAGACTGAAATTCAATTAATTGAACAGACTGAAATTGAAATAGAAATTGAAGCAAAGGAATCACAAGATAAGGATATTGTTGAAGAAATAAGTGTTGCCTCAGGATTGCAAGAAACAAAGGAAAAAACAGCTGAGATAGAAATTCAACCAACTGAACAGACTGCAATACAAATAGATATTAAAGAAAAGGAAGCAACAGTGAAAGATATTGATGAGGAAATAAGTGTTACTCCAACAGTTGAAGAAACAAAGGAAGAAAATGTTGACCTTAAAATGCAACCAATGAAACAGACCGAAGTAGAAATAAAAATTGAAGGGAAGGAATCACCAGCTAAGGAAATAGTAGAGGAAATAAGTGTTACTCCAACAGTTGAAGAAACAAAGGAGGATGAAGTGGAGATTGAAATTCAACCCACAGAACAGATTGAAGTAGAAATTGAAGAGAAGGAATCACCAGTTGAAGATATTGTTGAGGAAATAAGTGTTATCCCAACAGTTGACGAAACAAAGGAAGTAAAAGTTGAGATTGAAATTCATCCAACTGATCAAACTGAGGTAGAAGTTGAGGGGAAGGAATCACCAATTGATGATATCATGGAGGAAGTAGGTGTTACCCCAACCGTTGAAGAAACTAAGGAAGAGAAAGTTGTGACTGAAATTCAACCAACTAAAGAGACTGAAGTAGAAGTTGAAGAGAAGAAATTACCAGTGGAGGACATTGTAGAGGAAATAAGTCTGATACCGACAGTTGAAGAAACAAAGAAAGAAAAAGGTGAGATTGAAATTCAGTCAACTGAACAGACTGAAGTTGAAATAGAAATTGAAGAAAAGGAATCATTAGATAAAGACATTGATGAAAAAATAAGTGTTGCCACAACAACTGAAGAAACAAAGGAAGAAACAGCTGAGATAGAAATTCAACCATCTGAACAGATTGAAGTAGAAATAGATTTTGAAGAAAAGAAAGTACCTGTGAAGGATTTGGTTGAGGAAATAAGTGTTCCTCTCAAAGTTGAAGACACAAAGGAGGAATCACTTGATATTGAAATGCAACCAACAGAACAGACTGAAGTAGAAATAGAAATTGAAGATAAGGAATCACTATTCGAAAATTTTAATGAAGAAACAAGTGTAACTGAGGAATCTAAATCAGAAGTAGAGATTGAAATGAAAGAAGCACCAATTGAAAAGATCAAAGAAGATATTACATTCACACCTGAAATCAAAGAAGCGCAAGAAGGAGAGGTTGAAGTTGAAATTCATCCAATTGAAATTACAAAAACAGACTTAAAAGAGGACATAACTATAGAAAAGCTTACTGAGGAAATAAGTGTTTCTACAACAAATGAAGAAACCATTTTGACTGACATCTATCCATCAGAAAAAACACATGCTGAAGCAGAAATAGCACCGAAGGAATCTCTAATGGAAGAGAACAAAATTGAAATCTCTAGTGAAAAAGATATCTCAAAATTACGGAAATCTTCTACCTCAAAACTTGGCATCCAAATGGTATATGAATCTGGGTCAGAAACTGATATTTCCCAAGAGTTTGAAGCACAGAGTATAGGTACACAAGTTATGCATGTAATACTACTTATCTGTTCTCTGGCTCGTTCTGAAGACATGTCTTATGCTTAATAGACAATAAGAATTTACACTGAAATACTGCTATATCGATTTCAATCCTTTTTTAATGAAGTGTAATTTCAATTACTTGTTTTAGTTTTTCTCTTCAGCAAGCATCTGAAACAAAAAAAAAAAAAATGTGGGAGAAAAAACAATAGCTCAAATTGAGTTTTTTGCCTTATTTTCCACAGTGTTTTGTAAACCACCATTATGTGAACATTTGCTTTCTCTCAAAAATCTGTATACCTTTCTTGGGTCTGGCACTAGCTTTTGTGGTTATGCAGACATGTTTTTTCCTTTGCATAAGCCTGTAATAATCAGTTTTCAAAACATAATATCTGAAGCAAGTAAGAACAGTTCTCAAATCTGTTTCTTTTGAGTTATTTAATTTATATATGTAAGTTTATTGGATTAACTTGTATGTTCAGATTTGAAATTTGGAAACAAGTAAACTTGGGTGTAAATTCATAAGCTTTTTGCAAGAGTAGTCGCTGCATGTTTTTTTTTTATTTGTCCTGCTTAATGTTTCTACATGTGTCTTTTATTTAGACATACATATGCTGGTTCTATTTAGGTTTTTTTTTTACAAATTGTGATCACAGCATGAAGAAGAAGCATGATGTAACTGAAATATTGTTGAAAACAGCATTAAGCACCAAACAAACAATAACTTTTTCCATTTAATTTTTCTTTATATGGACAGGCTTCCATAAAAAAAATCTTGAATTACTCTGTCTTTAAAATTTGCATCATGAAGAGTAAATATTTGTTTAGTTCCAAAAAATGATAAGCTAGTTAGTCCTTTAAAAGTGTGAGTTGGCCTTAACCCTTTCCCAAACAAGCCCTAGTTTTCACGTGTCTGCAGTACAAGTCTTTTGAAAACACTGTGGGAAAAGGAGAAATTGCTCGTAACGAGCAATTTCTCCTTTTCCCACAGTGTTTTCCACCCTTTTTGAGAACTTTCTGCCATTTTCATCAAATTTAAAATTGTCGTCTGCAAACTCTTTCAATTTGGACTAGTCCAAAATTTGTCGTGTAGGAAAGGGTTAAAGCAGAAAAAAAAATGTAGGACACTTACGCTTTATTTATGGAAAGCTCATAAGCTCATATTCAGTAAATCTTTTTCTGTTTTTTTTTTTTTTAAAAAAAGAAGCATTGATAAAATGAAAGTGTTTGGTTTCTTTGATTTTTAGCTCGGCTGTTTTCGAAGAAAACATCAATTTATTGTCATAGCCCTGGCGTCATTTGCATTATTGTCATCTGTTTTGTGCAAAATCTTTGAATTTTCAAAACTTTGACATTATAACACTGTCATCACTGAAGATATTTACTTCAAACATTGACTGGTTGTTAACTATCAAAAGGGGAACCAGTACAACAGGGGCAGGTAACCAGCAAGGTATTTTTGACACAGTTATGCCCCTCTTTTGAATTTTCATGAAAAAGCATCTGTCTTAGTGTTGGCACCAGCATGGGGTGCTCTTGCTTTTGTACATGTGAGTTTTAGGGGTCCTGCATAGCTCAGTGGTAATGTGTAGGACTCATGACCCGGAGGCCACGGTTTCTAGCCTCACTGGTGCCACTTTTTTTTCTAGGGATTCTCCTTGGGCAAGATACTTCAGAGCCCTAGCCTAGTACTGGAGAAACCCAGGAAATACACGAATATGTGGGCTGTCACCATGATATGACTGAAATAAAGTTGAAAGTGGTATAAAACACCATCCAGTCAATCAATCAATCATGTGATTTTGAAATTTGGAGGCAGTAGGCCAGGGAAAGAGAACCAGCTTCTCACATAGAGTTAAATGAATTACCACACAATCATGAGTTTTAACACCCCTTGGAAAGTAGATGTTTGTAAACAGCATTTTTCCTTTTCCTGCAATATTTTCTATCCTTTCAGAAACAAACCATATAATTTGAGCAAAATTTGTCATCTGCAAATGCTTTGTATTTGGATCAGTCTAAAATATTGTTTTTGTTCAATAAAGAGTTGAGCATTTAACTCTTTATGAGATGACAAAATTTAGAATCATCCATTTTATAAAAGCATATTCAGTGACTCTCAAATAGTGGAGGTTATCTACAAAATGGTAGATTATGTTGTGAGAGAAGAAAATGGTACATGTAGGTTTTCTCCTCTTTCCTTAACGTTTTTAAAAGCCCTCTTCCTTAGGGTCGGGGAAAAATGAAGAAACAAAGTTTGACAAGAGATGATATAGGATGATGAGTATGATCAACTTTTGGAACTAATCCCGTTGTGACTCAAATACTGGTTAGGTTTCTTGGAAGCATTCAGACATGACTTATATAAGTTGTAGAAATTGTTTCTTAGTTGATGTGAAATAAATAGGTTGAAACTAATGTGAAATAAGTAAGTTGAAAGTAACTAAAATGTTTAAAATGCACATGGAAAGCCTTGAATTGGCTTAATTGAAATTTGAACAAAAAGTTTCCTAAATATGATAATTCATTTACTTCCAAGTGGTTTCTTTTTTAAAGTAATCCATCCACAAGTAAAGAGGAAGTTAGATTTTAAGCTCATCTTTCTGCTAATGAAAGCTTTTAGTTTTTGAGTGAATTTGTCAAAGTAGGCAAGTAAATATACATGGCATTTTCTTTTTTTTTTCATTTAGGCATGAATCTAGCTTCAATGTGTGTGTGTGAAAAAAGTGAAACATATATTGGTTTAATTTATGTGAACATGAATTCAGCATTTGTTGTATTTCATTTTTTTAAATTGGTCACTCTTTCTTCTTCGTTGTTCTTTCTCATACTTCACTATAAAAGATAAAGCAATTTGAAAAGAACTTAATTATAGTATATAATATAACTGCAATCATCACTAAAACCCAATTCAATAGTTAACTGTTTCAAATAAGTTTTTAGAGAGTTTGCCCATCAGGTGTGCTGGCATCAATTGTGATTTGAGCAAGCATGTATAAATGAGTTATTTAAAATTCTGTAATAAGCCCTTTTCTCCTAAGAATATGCCATGAGTTGGACATTTTTCAGTGTGATTCTATTGGGGTTTTTTATCATTCTGAATTTTTTTTTTAAAGACTTGAAGATTCCAGTATCAATTTGAAATAGGCTTTGACTAGGATATTAAACTCCTTTGCTATTGGCAAATTGAGGACAACAACTAGAAGTAGTATTTGTTTTTTCTTGAAGACTTGGTAGTTTCCAGTATCAATTTTGAAATAAGCTGTAACTAGGCTATTAAACCTTTGTCAGCAAATCAGCTATTCACAGATTGAGGACAACCACTATTTTCTGTGGCTGTTCTTACAAATTCCTCCTTATTTCTCCTCTGTATAGACAGACCTCAACCTTTTGGGTTCTAGTTTTGGCTTATGTAAATGTTTGCACTCAGTTTGACCCAAACTTGCCTACAAAGTATCCTCTGTTTGTGTCAGACCTGTTGTTTGATAGATCAACATGGCATTGAATACAGTATAGATTTAGTATTTTTATAACATATTTCTGATATATTCTATAAAATTTCCCAGCATGCACATCTTCATCATCTCAATATTCAATCATAGTATCATTTTTGACTTGCAACACATCTTGTAACTGGGGGTTATTCTATTCCTCATAAAGACACATTTTTATACATAATCATAATTATGGTAAATGGCTGGGACATTGTTGCAACTCTTTACCAAATGGTACAATTTCAGGCTCGTCCATTTTGAAAGCATTTGCAGATGACATACTTAACCCTTTCCCAAACAACAAATTTTGGACTGGTCCATGTTGAAAGAGTTTGCAGACAACAATTTTAAATTTGATGAAAATGGCAGAAAGGTCTCAAAAAGGGTAGAAAACACTGTGGGAAAAGGAGAAATTGCTCATTGCGAGCAATTTCTCCTTTTCCCACAGTGTTTTCAAAAGACTTGTACTGCAAACACGTGAAAACCAGGGCTTGTTTGGGAAAGGGTTAATTTAGTTGAAATGATGGTAATTGTCTTTGAAGGTGTAGAAAACATTGTGAAAAAAAGTGAAAATGCTGGTTAATAGCATTTTCTCCATTTCACACAAGGTTTTCCAAAGGCTATTTCCTCAAGGTCATTAAAACTAGGTATTTTGTGGTAAAGAGTTAATGAGAATTCTGTCATTTTCCACAATACTTACCAGTCCATTTTCTTGATTTCCTTTTTCATGCACTAAGGATCAAAAAGTATATTTAATAAGCAATTTCACTGTCAGATTACTATAGAATTCAACATCTATACTGCATCAAAATGTGTCTTTATTGAGGGATAGGCTCATAGCTATGAGAGTTTTGCAGTCTTTGTCATTTAAACCAACATCATACAATTATGGAGTTTTGCACTCTTGCAGGAGACAGCTTTTTGAAAACATTGTTGGTAAAAGAGCCATTGCTTTTAATAAGCTATTGTCTCTTTTCCTGCAGTGTTTTCAATGTTACTAAAAAAAGGTATTTCCATGCCTTAAAATCTTCTTGTTTTGTGTCTCACAGTTACAAGTTAGCGGTATGTCTGAAAATTGTCAGTATGGTGGTGGATTTAATAACATCTATAGCAATATAATCACTAATTATCAATGCATTCAGGCTCAGATGTTCATGAAGAAATAAGCCTTGAGGAAGAATTTTTGTCAGAAAAAGAGAAACAAGTTGGTAAGTTAGTTTGAAAAAAGAAAAACCTGAATGCTCCTTATTTCCTCCCCTCATTTTTTCAACCTTATGTGCCTTTTTACCTAATTTTGAATTTTTACTGCAGTATAACATTTTTTTCTGTGTTACAAATATCTAAACAATCTCCAAAGACTTAATTTCTTATCATGATTTTGAATTTGAAAAACTGATTGTTTGGCCGAAACATGATATGTCTTGGCTTGAAGGAGCCAATCAGAAAGCAGGCTATGTAAACAATGTGATATTTAAACTTTTATTACACAGTCCCGAGTTTTAACGACTCTAAGGAAAAAATCTTTTGAAAACATTGTGGGAAAAGGAGACAGTGCTGGTAACCAGCATTTTCTCCTTTTACCACAATGTTTTCTAGTCTTTTAGTAACAAATTTCACCACTTTAAATTTGTCATCTGCAAATGCTTTCAATTTCCTCCCATCAAAATTTTTGTCATTTGGTAAAGGGTTAATATCAAGAAAACCAGTACTATGCATAAGTTTTATTTGCAGTGTGACCAGTTTTCAAAAATCTTTTTACAGCACAAATTTACCTGTTGGAGTTATTGAGTATAAATAGTACTGAATACCACAAGATCAACTTAAAGATGCTCAAAATAGCATTAAGAACATAACGTAGAATCAGAGTTATTTGCTCTACGGTAATTAATGTTCTCCTGTCTCAGATTTTGCGATAACAAACAAAAACTTTCACCTTTGGTCTCTTTCCTTGAATGTCGAAATATTCCCTGAGGAGATGCCCTATTTATCTATCATAATTTTTATCTCTTTTCTTCTATTTAATTCATTGTACATGATACTTTTTCCTGAACTTGCCATTTTCATGAATCTGTTATTTTCATGTAAGGCTTACACATATCCAAACAAATGTGACTTGTTCTGCCTCTACAGTAGGCATCTTTTTGACAAACTTATGGGAAAAAACAACAATTGCATATTTCAGTCAATTGCTCCTGTAGCCACAATCTTTTCTGTAATTTTTTTTACAAAACTGTTTTATGCTTAAAACTGGCTTATAATGGTACTGGGTTATTTTGATAGTCCCAATGTAAGAAAGAAACCCATCTCCTTATGCTTTTTGTTAGGAAGTTAATTTTTACCTTTCCGCTAATCTCCATTGTTTGGAGTCTCTGAGTATACAGAAAAAGGAATCAAAATTATGGTTTAAATCCATGATCAATCTATTCATTCTCTTCCATCAGGTAATGATCTGCACCATCAGCAAAAGCAACCAAAGTTGACTTCATTGCCCTTCCAATACATTATTTTTACATATTCTTGATTCATACACATTTGCCATGTGCTCACACATTTTCATATGGCTTTCATATGCATCAATGTACACATTGCTCTAGAATTTTGCTCTAGAATTGTGCCAACACCTGTTGTATGATGTCAACTAGCATCATATTATTTTTTTTTTTGCTATGAATTTAAAATAAAGGAAAGTATTATCTAGCTTTTGGTATTGTATGGGTAAATGTTGTACACACTACTGGGATAACTCAGATTAATGAAAACTTAGCTTTGTTTCATTATAAAATAAAAACTACCATGGGATCATGGAAATTTATTACAATAAGTAAAATTTAAGATTCGGTTTTCAGTTGTTATTGAAGTGGACACTACTTTAATATACAGTTTTGTCTTGTGGATCATTTTGTTTCCGTTTTTAACCCTTTACCACACAATCAGAGCTCCAGATAGAGGAAGTAATTTCGATTTCAAAGTTGAAAATATCCATCACTCTCCTCTAAACCCTATGTTACGGGTACTCATTAGAATCGTCTCGATGAGACATCATAGGGTTTGGAAGAGGAATAATGGATTTTGAATACTATCACTCCCTTTTATCTGGAGGTCTGACAAACCCGACTTTTAACGACCCCGAGGAAGAAGCCTTTTGAAAACATTGTGGGAAAAGGAGAAAATGCTGGTAACCAGCAATTTCTCCTTTTCCCACAATGTTTTCTACTCTTCCCAAAACAAATTTCAACATTTAAGCCATATATATTTTGTTGTCTGCAAATGCATTCAGTTTGGACCAGTCTAAATTTTTGTTGTTTGGTAAAGATACTATGTTTCAGTTAAAGTCTGTTCTGCCATAGTAAATGGATTCAGAAAAAAATATGTAGTTGAAAGTGTTTTAACCCTTTCCCAAACGACAAAGTTTGGACTGGTCCAAATTGAAAGAGTTTGCAGACGACAATTTTAGATTTGATGAAAATGGCAGAAAGGTCTCAAAAAGGGTAGAAAACACTATGGGAAAAGGAGAAATTGCTTGTTACGAGCAATTTCTCCTTTTCCCACAGTGTTTTCAAAAGACTTGTACTGCAGGCAGACACATGAAAACCATGGCTTGTTTGGGAAAGGGTTAAAGAAGAGGAATTTTGTGTTTGATGTTATCTACTGTATGTATTAAAACAGACTAGATATTGTACAAGTATTTGAAATTGTATTTCTTTTTCAAAAAAAGTGAATGTTATCAATTTTCTTTCAACTTGATTCCTATTAAAAATATTAAAAAATCTTACTTTTTTTTTCCAACAAGTTTACAGTGCTATTCTGATCCAGTTAACATGTATTAACCCTTTACCGCACAATGCCGCCTTTTGACGACCCTGCAAAAGAAGCCTTTTGAAAGCATTGTGAGAAAAGGAGAAAATGCTCGTAGCCAGCATTTTCTCCTTTTTCCCACAATGTTTTCTATCCTATCGAAGGAAAATTTTACCAATTGAGCCACATTGAAATTGTTGTCTGCAAATAATTTCAATTTGGACAAGGTTAAAATTTTGTCATCTGGTAAAGGGTTAAGCAGTTTATTCATCTATTTGATATTAAGAATTGTGTAAATTAATTTTCCTTGGGTACTTTTAAAACAAATTCATGACAAAGAATTTATTTTATTTGTGTTTTCAGAAGAAGAGAAGGAAACAGTTTCTGATGAGGAGTCTAAGCAACCTTTACATGGTGAGTTTGTTTCAAAGTCCAGTATTTTGTGAACAACAGTATGTGGTTTTCGTAACAAATAACTCTTTACCAGATGACAAAATTCTAGACTTTGCCAAATTGAGAGCACTTGCAAACAACAAATTGAATATTATTCAAATAATTGGAATTATCTTTGAAGGGATAGAAAAAGTTGTGGGAAAAGTAGAAAATGCTGGTAACTAGCATTTTCACGATTTCCCACAATGTTTTCAGAAGCCATTTGCAGCAGGTTTGTTATTACATTTGTTATTACATGGGAATATTTATGATATGGTTAACTTAACCCTTTACCAGATGACAAAATTTTAGCCTTGTCCAAATTGAAAGCATTTGCAGACGACAATTTCAATGTGGCTAAAACTGCAATTTTTCTTTGATAGGGTAGAAAACATTGTGGGAAAATGAGAAAATGCTGGTTACCAGCATTTTCTCCTCTTCCCACAATGTTTTCAAAAGGCTTCTTTTCCAGGGGTGTTAAAATGCATCATTGTACAGTAAAGGGTTAAGATCAGACTTGACAGAATGGGCTGTCTTGAATCTACTCTCGCTCGTATTTGCTGAAATATTCTTGCCAAAATAGCGCTGAAATTAACCATTTGAGTCACACTCTGACAAAAAGGGGTTTAATGCATCTCTGTAATACATTATACAAAGCAAGTCATCACATAATCAGGGATCCATAAAGTCCATTTTGTGTAACAACGGACGTGATCCTTAGGCAGAATCGTCCTATGACATGCAGAAATTTGACCAATGGGAAAAAGTTTTGAACCAAGGCCTGCGGAGGCTGACCAGGGTCTTTACTTTTCACCAATGCATTTAACCCTTTTTTCACAGAACATGGCTGTTATGTTACCGTCTTCACCCTTTACCACACAATCCCGACTTTTAACGACCCCGAGAGAGAAGCCTTTTGAAAACATTGTGGGAAAAGGAGAAAATGATGGTAACCAGCATTTTCTCCTTTTCCTACAATGTTTTCTTCCCTTCCCAAAACAAATTTCAATTTCTGAATCGGATTTATTTTGTCGTCTGCAAATGCCTTCAATTTGGACCAGTCTAAAATGTTGTGGTTTGGTAAAGAGTTAAACAAAATTTGTCAGCAGATAACTATGAAAAAGTCCTTTTGAAACATAGACTATAACATGAACTAGCTTTTTACCAAAGAACAGAATTATAGACTAGTTTAAGTTGAAAGCATTTGCAGCTGACAAAATAAATGTGACTTAAAACTTAAAATTTGTTTTGGGAATAGTAGAATACATTGTGGAAATAAGGGAAATGCTACTATAGAGCATTTCCTCTATTCCCACAATGTTTTCAAAAGGTTTCCTTCTTAGGTTTGTTAGAAGTAGGGATTGTGTGATGAAGGATTAAGGCTTGATACATGAATATGAGCAACTCTTGCATGGTGTTTTCTGCAATTGTCTACTGCTAGAGGAAGACATCACTAATTTTGCTGGTGGTTTCTGCTCACTGTTTGCTGCCTCTTTCTTTAGCCCATTCCCAGACAACAAGTTCTAGCCCAATCCCAAATTCAAACATTTGCAGACGACAAAATGAAAAGTGCTAAATATGAATTTAACATCTCTGATAGGGCAGAAAGCACTGTGTGAAAAGGAGAAAATGCTGTTTACTAGCATTTTCTCCTTTTCCTACTATGTTTTCAAAAGGTTTCTTCTTCAAGGTCGGTAAAACTCGGGATTGTGTGGTAAAGAGTTAAATTTCTACCACACAACAGCAATGTAGACTTGTCCAAATTTGAAAGCATTTGCAGACAATAATTTAAATGTGGCTCAAATGATGAAACTTGCCTTTGATAAGATTGAAAACATTTTGGGAAAAGGAGAAAATGCTGATTAAGCGGCATTTTCTCCTTTTCCCACAATGTTTTCAAAAGGCTTCTGTCACAGGATCATAAAAACTCGGGATTGTGTCGTAAAGGGTTGAATTAGTTATCTAAGGATTAATTTACCAAACATCAAAACTTTAGACATGTCCAGGTTAAAAGCATTTGCAAACAGTAAATTGAGTGTTGCTCAAGTAATGGTGTTTGTCTTCAAAATGGTACAAAACATTGTCAGTAAAGGGAAAAAATGCATATTACCGGCATTTTTTCTTGCCCAAGATGTTTCAAAGGGTCGTTAGGAAAGGGTTGTTAGAAAGGGGATTATTTGGTAAAGGGTTAATTCATTTAATATAACTTTGCAGAAGTGACTGAGGAGATCAAGAGAGTGGCCCCAGAATTCACAACAGAGCTAGAAGACATCCATAGAACCGATGGTGGCAAGGCTGTATTTGAGGCTCATGTCACTGGTCAACCACGTCCAACAGTTACCTGGTTGAAGGAAGATGTTGACCTTGCTGAGGCAGAAGAATTCCAGATCTCATACGACGATGAGGTGGCTCTCCTAACTATACCAGATGTATACCCAGAAGATGCTGGTCGCTATACAGTGGTTGCTAAGAATGAACTTGGTACTGCTATGTCAACGGCTGAGCTCTTCGTTAAAGGTTAGAAATACACCTGTAGTGATCAACTCTTGCTATATACTGTTACATAATAGACCTTTGTCAAAATTGTTTATTTTATTATTCTGGAGTCAAAAAAGGGCTTACCCAAGAGTTGAGATGTTCCACGAGGAGATGGAGGACAAAAAAAATTATGTTATTAACTATAAGTCATTAAGCCTCAACCTTTCATGTATGATATCACTTAAATCTTTACCAAATGACAAAATTTTAGACTAGTCCAAATTGAAAGCAGTTGCAGACGACAAAATAAATGTGGCTGAAAAATTGAAATTCATTTTGGAAAGGATAGAAAACATTGTCGGAAAAGGAGAAAATGCTGGTTACCAGCATTTTCTCCTTTTCCCACAATGTTTTCAAAAGGCTTCTTTCTCAGGGTCATTAAAAGTTGGGATTGTGTGGTAAAGGGTTAAGAGACCTCTACTAAGATTTGTCAACTTTTAAGTCCCAGGGTCAAAATGGTCCTGCCACAGGGTTCACATGACATTTCAGGTGAGCAATTACTGATGGGCTATTTTTTATGTATGTGTAGTTTGTATGATGAATCATATGCTCAGGAAGTCTAATCTTTTGTCTTGTGTCAGGATGATTCTTAGTTTTCCAAAACCTATATTTACAGCTGGTGAAACCAGCTATGAGGAAGAGCTTATTCCACCAGCATTCATGCAGAAACCAAAGTTCCAGAATGTAGATGAAGGTGCTCTGGTATCCTTCTCAGCCAAGGTTGCTGCACTACCTAAACCTGATGTAAGTATAGAGCTTGGTAACTACTATTTCTTATATTCCAGCAATGTTTTCTAACCATTTAAAAACAAATCCCACCATCTGAACAGATTCTTAAACTTTTGCCGGAAAACTGTGACTTTTTTATTGCCCCTATAATAAATAGCACTTAAAACTGGAGAGGGATGAGGATCGCTTTCTTGAAACAGGAAGGAACTATAAAATTGCTTTGTTTAGGGAAGGGAGGGATAGAAAAAGCTGCTGCATTTTGTGAAAAAAACATTGCTGTAGTGAACTGAAATATTATTTACTGTTTCTACAATTTTATTTCTGTTTATAGATATACTGGAGTCATAATGGAGTCCAGATTGAACCAGATGAACAGTATACAATTGAGACTCTCGAAGATGGAAATACCTATACCTCGACCTTGACCTTACAGGAGGTGACACCACAGATGGCAGGAACTTACAAATGTGTCGCTGTCAATGAAGCTGGAGAGGAATCTGTATCTGCTTCTCTTATTGTGAAAGGTGAGGTTTTTGTTTGTTTGTTTGCTTTGTTTCTTTGCTTTGTTTGTTTGTTTGTTTGTTTACTGATCTCTTTACCAAAGGACAAGATGATAACCAGTCTAAGGTGAAAGCATATGCAGATGACAAATTAAATTTGGCTTAACTCTTTACCAAACAACAAAATTTTAGACTGGTCTAAATTGAAAGTATTTGCAGACGACAATTTAAATTTGGCTCAAATGATAAAATTTGTTTTTGATTGTGTAGAAAACATAGTGGTGAAAAGGAGAAAATGCTGGTCACCAGCATTTTCTCCTTTTCCCACTATGTTTTCAAAAGCCTTCTTTGTTAGGATCAGTAAAACTCGGGATTGTGTGGTAAAGAGTTAAATAATGGTATATGTCTCTAAAAGAGTAGAAAATATTGTTGGAAAAGGAGAAATTGCATGCTCCCAGCATTTTCTCCTTTTCCCACAAAGTTTTCAAAAGACTCCTTCCTCAGAGTAGTTAAAACACATAATCGTGTGGTTAAGTTTAATTTTGTTAACCCTTAAAGTGCCTTTCACGACTATAGTTGCATTCGCAGACAGTGTGGATCAAGATCAGGCTGCACAAAACGTGCAGCCTGATCTTTGAACTACACTGTCCGCTTTGAGGAATCACTGTAGTCAAAAGCAACCATGAAATTGCAGTTATTTGGGTCGTATTTCTAGGATGAAAATGTCTGATGGGTTTATTTGGTGCTCTAAAGGTTAAAGATGACTCAGGGTGCTTTTGTGGATAGTGTAAATCAAGATCAGACAGCACAGATCATGTAGTCTCATCTTGAATTCCCTCTGTCAGAGGTTTGGCAAGTGTTATGTCAAAATAAGTATAATTTTCTTGATAGAGAAACATCATCAGCATGGAATGATATCAAAAACTACAAAAGAAGTAATTGTTTGTGTTGGATTTGTTTTTGCAGAGGCAGAGGTCCAAAAGGATCTGAGAAGCCAGCTGAAAAAGGAAGTGTAAGTAGAATATTTGTTTGTTTGGTGGAGTTGTTTGATGGTAGAGAAAGTTTGGTCAAATGGTTGTTTGAACTTAACCTCTGGTAGACAGCATTTTGAACATTTTTGTTTTGCTGCAGACAGCTTTTAAAAAACATTATGGCAAATTTTACTGCTTGACAAAGATGTTTTCAAGTATCAGAGTTTAAAATCATGCTATTTATATCATTTTTACATTAGCGTTTTCAAAGTTTTCTGCTGAAAATTTCTTTCAGGAGGGTATTAGTTTTGAGTAGAATTTGAATGAAATAAACAAAGTACAAAGAAATCTTGTTTTTGCATGTTTAGGCTATTTACATTTCAAAAGAATGCTATAAATGACAAAAATGCTTATCATGGATGTTTTACTGATTGTGTGTGATATAAGCTTGTTTTTTTTTATATAAATTAATATGATAGTGTTTATGTCTTTACCACACATCAAAAATGTAGACTTGTCCAAACTGAAAGCATTTGCAGACAATAAATTAAATGAGTTTCAAATGATGGAATTTGTCTTTGATATTGTAGAAAACGTGGGAAAAGGAGAAAATGCTGGTTACCAGCATTTTCTCCTTTTCCCACAATGTTTTCAAAAGCCTTCTTTCTCAGTTGTTCCTCAGGGTCATTAAAACTCAGGATTGTGTGGTAAAGGGTTAACGCTCTCAGCCCCAAACTATAAACATGACCTTGTTCTAAGGCTAACGATACAATCCTCTGAAAATCAAAAAGATTTCAGAGATAAACTCCATCATTCAATAATTTGTGTGCAGATATTTTCAGTGTGATGCATTTAGAATTTTGACACCTTGTAAAAAAATTCAGTCAGTGGAGTTACTAAGTCTGCTTTTTTTTCAGTTTTTGAACTTGATAATAAGATTTGAGGCTTTTTAATATTTTGAATGAAAGGTTTTCTGTTCAGTTTCACTTTAATAAAACTTAGTTTTATTTGAAAAATAATTTTGGAAGTTTGTATACTAATGCAATTGTACTGAAACTGCTGCATGGTCTTAGCTTTCTTTTATATAGAAATATATCAGTCTGTGACAGTCAGTAGTTAAGAGCATGATTATTCAAGAGTTATCTTTCTTGTAAAAGAAAGATTTAATGAAAAGGGAGACAACCTTTTTGTCAAACTTAATGGAAAGGGGGATAACTTCTTGTCAGTGTCTTGCTCCATGCATGTTAACTATGGTGTTATATATTTAGGAGAACTAAAGTAGGGGTAAAACATGCACCACAGCAACAAGATTTCAGGAGCAATCTACAGACAAAAGTGTAAGTACAAATGGCCCGCAACATGCGAAATGAGACCTGCGGACATTTGCATAAAGTGTCATACTGGATTTTTCATACAGTAGACTTTCGTGTGACAGAAAATTGCACAAAAATGGGAAGTGTCGCCTTGGATAAGTCACAGGCTGATCTGGGACGACACACTTTTACGCATATATCCGAAGGCCCCTTTTCGTGTGTTGCACGCCAGATGAACCACACTCTGGCAAAAGGGGGTTTAATGCATCCCCATGATACATGACACCATTTAAGTTACCTTATGATTATAGATCCATAAAATCCATTGTGTCTAGCAAATGAATTATGAGGTAGAATGGCCCTTCGACATGCAGAAAATTTACCAATAGCAAAAGGTTTCAACTCGGGTCAGCCTGGGTGGACTGCGCAGGCTGACCTTGGTCAGTACAACTTGTAGATGCATTAAATACTTTTTTCACAGAGCATGGCTCAAATATAGAAAACAAGTGTATCCATTTACCAAATAATCCTCTCTGCACATCCCATAAAAAGACAACTTTTAAAAACATGGTAGAAGAAGAAAATGCCAGCTCCTTTTTTCCACAATACCTTCTATTCCTTCAATGACAAAGCCTATCATTTGGAAACATTTGTCATCTTCAAGTACTATCTATATGGATAATTCTCAAATACTGTCATGGGGAAAGAGGAAATAAGGAGGAAGGAGATTTCAGTAGAAATGGCTCAGACTTGCAATGTCAATATTCTTTTATCAGACTATCTCATGTGACATCAGACATAGATTGTCTAAGATCAGTCTGCAGTGTGATCTAAATCTTCACTGTCTGTTAAAGCGTTGTAAAAAGTTAACCCTTCACCAAATGCTTC
The DNA here is from genome assembly GCA_945859785.2 of Tridacna gigas. Classification (NCBI taxonomy): domain Eukaryota; kingdom Metazoa; phylum Mollusca; class Bivalvia; order Cardiida; family Cardiidae; genus Tridacna; species Tridacna gigas. Next base: position 35,253,579 of record OX244044.2, read on the forward strand.
CATGTTTTAACCCTTTACTACACAACCCCGACTTTTAAGTACCCTGAAAAAGAAAGCTTTTGAAAAAATTGTGGGAAAAGGAGAAAATGCCAGTAACCAGCATTTTCTCCTGTTCCCACAATGTTTTCTACCCTTCCTAAAACAAATTTCAATTTTTGAGTAACATTCATTTTGTCATATGCAAATGCTTTCAAATTGGACAAGGCTAAAAGTTTGTTGTTTGGTAAAGGGTTAACTCTTTACCAATTGACAAAATGTTAGACTTGCCCAATTTAGAACACTTGCAGACAACAGATACTGCTCAATTGGTGAGATTTGACCCAAAATGAGCAGAAAATATTGTCAGAAAAGGAGAAAATGCTAGTTACCAGGATTTCCTTCTTTTCCCGCAATGATTTCAAAAGTCTTCTTCTTCAGGGTTGTTTAAACTCGGGACTGGTTGGTAAAGGGTTTGTGACCCTGAGAAAGAAGGCCTTTGTGTTGTGAGAAAAGGAGAAAAGTGCTAGTGACCAGCATTTTCTGCTTTTCAACAATGTGTTCTACTTCACCAAGGACAAAGCCAATAATTGAAGCCTAATGTAACTCTTTACCACATGATAAAATTTTAAACACTTCCAAATCAAAAGCATTTGCAGACACCAATTTCAGTGTGGCTCAAATGATGGGATTTTTCTTCGACAGGATAGAAAACATTGTGGGAAAAGGAGAAAATGCTGGTTACCAGCATTTTCTCCTATTCCTACAATTTTTTCAAAAGCCTTCTTCCTCAAGGTTGTTAAAAGTTGGGATTGTGTGGTAAAGGGTTAATTTGTTCTCTGTAGAAGCTTTCAGTACGGACCAGTATGAAATTTTATCATCTAGTTACAGGATTTTGGGGGTTAGATCAAGATATCAGATTTGAATTTTTGAATTGCTTGGATAAGAAGTGTTGTTTTAATTTCTAGTCTTGTTGTTTAAGCATGCTTTCTGACAGCAATGTAAAAGTAGTGATTTTAGTGGCTTAACCCTTGACCACATGGCAGAATTTTTAACTCGTTCATATTGGAGGAATTAAATGATGACAATTCAAATGTTTTTCAAATGATAGCATTTTCCCTTCAATAGGTGGAAAACATCGTGGGAAAAGGAGAAAATGCTGGTTACCAGCATTTTCTCCTTTTCTCACAATTTTTTCAAAATGCTTCTTTCTCAGGGTCATTAAAAGTCGGAATTGTGTGGTAAAGGGTTAATTTCAGTTGATTTTTTTTTTTCAAGACATTATCTGACGCAGTCATTGTCTTTGTTTCCGGTTTCTGTTTTCTTTTTTTCAAACATTCTTCTTGTTCCAGCTTACTATCTATAGGTTTGGCTTTTCAAATGTATGTTGTTGATATGAATAGTCAAGTCTGAATCTTTACTTACAGAATTCTAAAGTACTTTCTACCCCATTTAACTCTTTACCACACAATACCGACTTTTAATGACCCTGAAAGAAGCCTTTTAAAAGCATTGTGGGAAAAGGAGAAAATGCTGGCTACCACAATGTTTTCTACTCGATCAGAGAAAGTTGCATCATTTGAGCCACATTGAAATTGTCGTCTGCAGATGCCTTCAATTTGGACTGATCTAAAATTTTGTCATGTGGTAAAGGGTTAAATAATATTTGATGGGTCCGCTAGGGTATCATAGTACATGATGGCAAATAGAAACATGGCAGTTGGATCGTTAAGTTGTATTTATTCTTACAGGGCCTAATAAACCTTACAGACATTTTGAGTCGGGGAAATAAGACCCAAGTAATTCGGAAATCAAAGGTAGTCTTGTCCAGACTGTCTTAATCCTTACCAAACAACAAAATTTTGGACTGGACCAAATTGGTAGCATTTGCAGACAACAAATTAAATGTTGCTCAAATGATGAATTCTGTCTTTGATCAGTCAGAAAACATTGTTGGAAAAGGAGGAAATGCTGGTTACCAGCATTTTCTCCTTTTCCCACAATGTTTTCAAAAGCCTTCTCTGTCAGGATCATTAAATCTCGGGATTGTTTGATAAAGGCTTAACAAAGCAGACAGTGTTAATCAAACATCAGACTGGATGTTTTCTTGCAGTCTGCGCTTGATATACAATGGCTCCAAAGGCAATTAAAGCTGTCAAGTTGTTTTACATTCTGAAAACAAAAAGGAGACATAAGAAAGTAAAACACACTTATGTTGTGGCGGTTTTGGAGAAAACCATGTGAAATACCTTAATGATTTCCTGATCATTTTCTGCATTTGCCAAGACATTTTCAGCCATTGCTTTAAAGCTAGAAATAAAAACAATTTTTAATCTGAAAATGTATTTCTTGCAATGTTAAATGATTGATGTTGTTGAACTATTTGATGTTTGACTAATCTTGTAATTAAAATTTTTGTGTTTTCTTGCTTTGCATGGTTAGACAAACAAAAGTAGGTGTGAAAACCGAGGCAGAACAAGTTGACTTCAGAGAGACTTTGAAGCACAAAGTGTAAGTTTTATTGTAGATACAATAACCAAACTGTAATATTCAGAGAATTACAATGTACAAAGTTCTACCTTAACTCACTACCAAACAACAAAATTTTAGACCTGTCCAAATTGAAAGTGTTCGCAGACGACAAATTAAATGTGACTCAAAAATTGAAATTTGTTTTGGGAAGTGTAGAAAACATTGTAGGAGAAGGAGAAAATGGTGGTTACCAGCATTTTCTCCTTTTTCCCACAATGTTTTCAAAAGGCTTCTTTCTCGGGGTGGTTAAAAGTCGGGATTGTGTGGTAAAGAGTTAACTCACTACAACTGACAGACGTCCCGTGCCACTTTGCAATGTGACAAAAGGAGAAATTGCTGGTAAAAAGCAATTTCTTCTTTTATCGCAGTGTTTTCAGTTGTAATCATTTATTTAACATTTATTCATGTTGGTTTTCTGTTGTGTACAAAGATGTTTGAGTTTGTCAATTTGTGAACCCTTTACAAAACTATCATGCACTTTGGTATTTCTGGGGATGAAGACATTTGAGAATGTTGATGGAAATAGAGAAAAACACACTGGCATCCTTTTTAACCCTTTACCACACAATCCTGACTTTTAACGACCCTGAAGAAAAACCCTTTTGAAAACATTGCGGGGAAAAGGAGAAAATGCTGATAACCAGTGTTTTCTCCTTTTCTCACCATGTTTTCTACCCTTCACAAGACAAATTTCAATTTTTGAACCACATTTTGATTTGTCGTCTGCAAGTGCTTTCAATTTTGACCAGTCTAAGATTTTGTCATTTGGCGAAGGGTTGACCCTTTACAGCACAATGCCGCCTTTTAATGCCCCTTGGAGAGAAACCTTTTGAAAACATTGTGGGAAAATGAGAACATGCTGGTAACCAGCATTTTCTCCTTTTCCCACAATGTTTTCTACCCCATCAAAGAAAAATTGCACCATTTGAGCCACACTGAAATTGTCATCTGCAAGTGTCTTTCAATTTGGACCAGTCTAAAATTTTGTTGTTTGGTAAAGGGTTAAAGACCAATTCCAACATGTGAACCACATTCTATTGTTGGTCTGCAAATGCTGTCTGGACAAGTTTAAAACTTTATTGACTGGTAGTGAGTTCAAAACTTTGAACAAAATAGAGAATGCAATTCAATAATTATGTAATACAAATCAGCTGCACCCTGGGAAAAGTAGGTTTGATGCATCTAAGTAATGTGTTATAACAGGCAAGGCATAGCATGTTGTGGATCCATCCAGCTGATCCATGAAGGAAAACGGTCCTATGGCAAAACGTTTCCACCCAAGTCAGCCTGCTTGGACTGCACAGGCTGATATGGGTCAATACTTTGCATTAAACCACCTTTTCACAGAGAATGACTCATACATACATGTAACAAGGTATATCTAAATCAGACCTCCAGATAAGGGGGAGTGATAGTAGTCTAAATCCATTATTTCTCTTCCAAACCCTATGTTGTGGGTACTCATTAGAATTGTCTCGATGAGACAATTCTAATGAGTACCCATAACATAGGGTTTAGTGGAGAGTAATAAATATTTTCAATTTTGAAATCAAAATCACTTCCTCTATCTGGAGCTCTGATCTAAATTATGCATAACTGTTCATTATTTTGTCAAATAAGCATCTTGAAAATGCACATTAGAATGAAGGGACTGAATTCAATACTGTTCAAAAATAGCTTTAATTACTCAAGTATTTATTAATTTTTGAAAACATTGTTGGTAAGGGAGGAATTGCTTGTTAGGAATCACCGTTTTTCTCGTATTCTTTTCCATGTCATTCAAAGAAGACATTTTAAATAAAATCAACTTTTCTCATTATAAAAGTTATTTTATACTGAATTTTTTTCTTGGTAAGATTGGCATGAAGGAAATATTGACACAGGTCTAAAATCTAAAAGTGATTTGGAAAGTAATTATGTTTACTGTTCATAAGTTTAAGTGTTCATTAGTTAGCTATCCCCTTATGAGAGGGCCTGTGAGCTAAATGGTCAAGGAACTGTATTTAAAATTCAAAGGTTATGGTTTGACTCCAGTTATCAACACTCGCTGTGGGGGTATTTTCTTGAGCAAGGCTAGGTACAGCTCTAGCATGCCACTGATGAAAATCAGAAAAACTCATGAATAGGTGAACTGTCAACGTGATGTTACATGATATCTTGTATAAAACATTGTAAACTACTATTCAAACAGATACTATTCAAACAGAAATCCTTTTTTAAGATGAGTTGATACTTTTCAGTATTTTTTTTTTTGTAATTGAAATTATTTTTGTCGATGTTTGACTTAACAGGGAAAGTCTCAAATCCATCAAATCAGACAGGTAACAGGCGTCCTGTATGCTAATGCTCCAAAGTCCTACAACAAATAAAATTTGACCTGCATTTGTCCTTCAAACATTCTTTATTTGACCTTCCTGGCACCCAAAAGTCTTCAACTCTCCTGTTTGCTCATACCATAATGAAGCATGACTTGTATCTTTGTACATTTGAATTTGGGTCAATGTTATTTTTATTGAACACCCTTGCAATTTTTTTTATTTTGTCTAAACACTTTTAAATAAACCATCCATTGTATTCATAGGAGACAGAAGTAGTCAACATGTATACTAGAAAGAAAAAATCGGGGAGGGTGGGGGCTGTTAATAAGAACGAATAATCTTGGCAAAACAAAGTCCCTACATCATCATTGTACTTGATGTCCTTACCCTATTACATATTTCTAAAACATATTCTTGCTGATACAATTTACCAGTTATGTTAAAATATGGATAGCACCAACATGTATCATTGTGAAGGTGTATATATATTTGCATGTTCAACTAACCTTTTTGCATCTCCCAATGTTTGCATGAACAGTGAAACAAAAGTTGGAGAACGCTTTGCAGCTGAGCAAGTAGATTACAGAGAAGAAGTGCTTAAAACCAAAGTCAAGACCAAAGTTGGTGAACGTTTCGCAGCAGAGCAAGTTGATTACAGGGCAGAAGTATTGACAAAAAGAGTACAGACCAAAGTCGGAGAACATTTTAGAGCAGAACAAGTAGATTATAGGGATGTTCTTACAGCTAAAGTTGAAACAAAAGTTGGGGAAACCTTTGAAACAGAACAAGTAGATTATAGAGATGCATTGAAACACAAAGTAGAAACTAAAGTCAGAGAACACTTTGAAATGGAACAAGTGGACTATAGAGAAACTCTTAAACAAAAAGTGTAAGTTTATGAAAATTCAACTCTTGAAGTGCCTTTCACAATTATTGTTGCCTTTGCTGCCACTGTATATCAAGATCACACTGCACTAAACGTGCAGTCTGATTTATGATGTACTCAGTCCGCTTTGCTGAGACATTCTGGATGAGAGCAGCTTGAAAGGTGCCTATATTTGGGTTGTATTTCTAGACTGAAAATGTCTGGTTTATTCAGCCCTCTGAGAGTTAGTTAGTTTTTATTTTGATACTTTAGACAGTTCTAGCAGGGCATTGTTTGGATCAGGTTACGATAGAAATTATCTTTGTGCCACCAAAATTCCAGAAAGAGATTGCAATTTGGAAACTTTCGAAAGATCAAAGTTATATTTTTGTATGTTGGCCTACCTAGAGCTATCCGGTCAATTGAATTGATCAAACTTTGTTCTACTTTTTATCCAAAACTCACTCTGCTACAAAACTTGCTATTTTGTAAGCTTTGGGATTACAGTATTTTTGGATTTGGGAAAAACACATGAGCAGATTTAATAACAAGAAAATGAAAAGGGGATGAAATCTGTTTCATGGAAGCACTTTGTTTGATATTTATTTTCATAATGATTAAAGCATGTATTAATGAGCATGCTGCACCATTTTGTGATTTTTATATGTTTGATTTGCATGTACAGTGACACAAAAGTTGGAGTGATATATGAAATGGAACAAGTAGATTACACAGATGCCTTGAAGAACAGAGTGTAAGTGTCTTGATGTTTTGTTTCTTTTCTCGAATGAGGCTGTGATAATGATCATGGTCATACTGTTGTAAAAAAAAAAGGCCTCCATAAGGTGTGTGCTTTTTACAGTACACTGACGAGCCCTGGATTTTGACATTGGTTTTCATTTTTAGCTTTAATCCTTTACCAAAAAGTCCCGAGTTTTAACGTCCCTGAATGGAAATGCCTTTTTAAAACATTGAGGGAAAAGGAGAAAATGCTGGTAACCAGCATTTTCTCCTTTTCCCACAATGTTTTCTACCCTTTCCAGAACAGATTTCATATTTTCAGTCACATTTATTTTGTCGTCTGCAACTGCTTTCAATTTGGACCAGTCTAGAATTTTGTCGTGTGGTAAAGAGTTAAACAAATTGCTGACAGTGGGCTTCCTAAATATGCATAATCAATAATATTTCTGCTGCACAAAGAATAAAACAGACACCGAGTCATCATTATTCCACCATCATTGCAATGTTATTTTGCATTTGACTTTTCTTATGTTTTAATAGTATTTCATGGAATTAGCAATTGCTGCAACTATTTCATTTTGTAATTAGTAATTCAGATAAATCATAGCTTCACCCATCACTGACATCAACTTAATTCATTGAAATACTCACTTTCTTCTTTTACAATTTCTTTACTGTATGCTGGCATATTTTAAAATGTATGCCATATATTGCTTTTGAACAAATGTTTTCTTTTTCAATAATGCTGTATTCAGCCATTCTATGAATTCCACATTTTCCTTTCATTTGTTACATAACATTATTTGAACAAGTGTCAGTTGAAAACAACATATAATCACTATTATGATTTTATTACAAAGTTTATATCCGATACCCGAGATACCTGAAAGAAGATCTAGCACAAAAAGAGTGTAAGTCAGTGCCGATATATTAGGATTATGGCTTCTTTCCTCTTCTATGCATGACTTGATATATATTTTATCCAAAATTTAATGACAAAAAAGTTTGGGGTTTTTTTATTGAAAATTAGTTATTGTACCTTTTGCCTTTTTTCAATTTAGATATTTTGAAACCTGAGTTTGAAATAAAGTGCTAAGATGATAAACTGTAAGATATGAGATTCATCACCATTATTTCCATTTTTCTTTCCATCTTATCTGTCAAATAATGATAAAAAGAAATCTAGCCAGAATTAATAAAGGATAGATTTTCTTCACAACCAACCTATTGTAGTTCAATCTCTTAGTACTTAACTCTTTACTTGACAACAAAGTTTTAGACTTGTCCAGATCTAAAGCGGCACCCCCGGGTAGCTCAGTGGTTATTGTATCTGACTCGTGACCTGGTGGTTGCGAGTTCAATACCAAATTGAGGTGAACTTTCTTTCCAGCCATTTTTTGCCTTTCACCTCTGATGCATGTAAAGGGTTAAAGAGTTAAGTAAACAAAAACAAACATTTGTAGTAAACAAAAACAAACATTTTCAAAATAAACAAAACAAACATTTTCAGTCTATGAAAATTACATGCTCAAGTGCATTTGAAAACGACAAATTTAATGTCGCTTAAAATATGGAACCTGTCTCAGTCTGTAAATGAGTAGAAAGCACTGAAATCTAAAGGTTTATATTTTACTATGACAATCCTGAGACATTTTCATGTGATCCAAAATAATCATTAGAAAACATTGAACATCTTGTAACAAGATGATAGACCAGTTTTATAATGATTTTAGAATGAAAATGCTGTTTAATGTAAACAAGGTCTGTGCTTGATTATCAGCCATACTTTTCATTTTTTTCACCCAACAAATGTGTCTAAAATTTAATTTGAAGCCTTCAGAATTTGCCATATTTGCCATGAATGGCTAGAGTTTTTATTTTCTCCATTGTAATCTCTTATATATTTGTATATTTATGCATTTCATGCATGAAAAATTCTTACTGGTATATATTTCTTACATTTACAATAACATTATGAATGCATGTTCCTTACTGTATGCATGAGGATTTTATATTTACCTCCCCCATGTTGACTCTTTAATCTAGGGAAACTCGAGTTGGTACTCAATATGAATCTCCCCAGCTTGACTTTAGGCATGTTCTGCAAACTGATAGTGAGACTGGGTAAGTTTGTGACAGTATAGTCAGGACTGGTGTAAGCATTCTGTTTGAGACAAGTTAACCCTTTACCACACAATCCCAACTTTTAATGACCCTGAGAAAGAAGCTTTTTGAAAACATTGTTGGAAAAGGAGAAAATGCTGGTAACCAGCATTTTCTCCTTTTCCCACAATGTTTTCTGCCCTATCAAAGAAAAATGGCACCATTTGAGCCACATTGAAATTGTCATCTGCTTTCAATTTGGACAAGGCTAAAATTTCGTCGTCTGGTAAAGGCTTAAGGGATACTGTTTATACACAATAAGCAGTAACTTATTTACATGACTGTGGAACAAGTTTTGCTAAGGTTGTCATTCTCGATGATCGCATATTCCACTGTGAATTATTTCAGTATCTATCGTGGAAGGGGAGGGGATGCAGTTTTTGTATTGTCCGTCTGTCAGTTTGTCTGTCTTTCCGGACAGATATCTTCTAAAATCCTGGACACAATTTGATGAAACTTCATATATGTGTTCCTTATGATAGTCTGCCGATATTTTTTCTTTTTTACTATTATTTATTTAACCCTTTCCCAAACAAGCCCTGGTTTTCACGTGTCTGCAGTACAAGTCTTTTGAAAACACTGTGGGAAAAGGAGAAATTGCTCGTAACGAGCAATTTCTCCTTTTCCCACAGTGTTTTCTACCCTTTTTGATAACTTTCTGCCACTTTCATCAAATTTAAAATTGTCGTCTGCAAACTCTTTCAATTTGGACCAGTCCAAAATTTGTTGTTTGGGAAAGGGTTAATGGCGTGTCATGGAAATAGGCGGCTTTTCCTAGCAGGGAATATCATTTCAATGTAATACTTGTTTAACTTAATGTATGCATTTGTTTGGTTTTTTTTTTGAAATATTAGAAAATGCAAGGAGAAGGAAATGTTTTTGTTTTTGTCTCTGTTTTAAAATTTTTCAATGAAGATTTAAAACATTTGGTTTAAGTAAATCTTTTTATGTACAAAATAGCATGAGTAGATAATGAATATTTTAACTGCTACCTTTCTGACAATAACATTTGCAGACGACATAGAGTGTATCTCAAATGAAAGGAATTTGTCTTTGAAAGTGTAAAAAACATTGTCTGAAAGGAGAAAAGACTGTATATCTCCCTGATCCATATTTTCTCAAAAGTCCATATCCACATGGTTGTAAAAAACAGGATAGTTTACCTGGGGATATACTGAGCACCATAGCACAGTCTGTAGTGTACAGGAATTGAGACCAGGGGTCGCTGGTTCAAATCTCCAGCCTGGCGAATTTCTTTCTAAGGATTGATGATAGTCATTGTGATGGGATTCATTCCCCTCTCACAGCTGATCATTGCTTGAATGGTGGTTATGTGAGAAAACAGCAGTTGCTTGGTGAGAACATTGTGTGAAGCACTGGTGAAAGAAAATCCAGGGAAGTATGGATAGGTGCACTGGCCACTGCAATATCACTGAAATAATGCTGAAAACAGCATTAAACACTATATTACAAACGACGAATCTGCCACATAGCTTTCAACATAATTAAAAGTGTTAACACTTTTCTGAACAATGCCGCCTTTTAATGAACCTGGACAGGAAGCCTTTTGAAAACATTGTGGGAGAAGGAGAAAATGCTAGCATTTTCTCCTTTTCCCACAATGTTTTCTGCCCTATCAAAGAAAAATTGCACCTTTTCAGCCCCACTGAAATTATCGTCTGCAAATGCTTTCAATTTGGACAAGGCTAAAATATTGTCGTATGGTAAAGGGTTAAGGCATACTGTTCCTTATATAAATTTCAATGATTGAAACACTGTGATTCATTACAGAACATTTGCTGAAGAAGAAAAACAGATTGTAGAAGAGGTGGTTGAAAAACCAGAAGAACTTTCTGAAGTTGAAGCTGAAATTGTATTGCCAACAGAGGAGGCTCCAACTGCACCAGAATTTACAATTGTCCTGGAAGATGTCAAGGTCAAAGAGGGCAAACCTGCTCAATTTCTTGCCAAGGCAACAGGACAGCCTACTCCTAGGATTACTTGGTACCATGATAATGAACCCATAGAAGATGGAGAAATATACAAAATTGAGTAAGTGGCTGGTATATAGGATACATCCAGTACAAGTGGGATGCATCCATGTGTGCATCCCAAGTGGGGTAGGGGGTTGATAACATAGTGGGAAAAGAAGCAATTGCTCTGAGTTAGTCATTGCTCTTTTTCAACAATGGATACTTTTTTTTACAATTTATGGCTTCCAATTCCTCTTTATATTAGTTTTTTTCTCTCTTTGACAATATCCTTGTTGTTTTGAACATGTGTTTGCAGTAATGATGGTTCATTCATAGAGTAGTTATCTGGTGGATATTTGTTTTTTCGGTGAAAGATCGAAATTTATTTCATCTCGTGAACATCATCGGTAATGAATTTCAATCTTTCACCAAAAAAAAATATATATACTATTTATTTCATGCTTCTAACCCATATTTTGCTGGAATTTTCCTCAAAAACCAGCAGATTTGTTTTCAATAATTCCCCGTGGCGTACGCCCCCTCACATGACCACACATTACAATATTTCGTAAAGAGCAAGAAATATATTGTTAATTATGTCACATTTCCCTCCATTTGAATGGCACACGCTGATTACCTGGGTAACTAGTGCAGGGGAACTACTGTTTCTGCCTTCAATTGAAGACTTAGAAAATATGAAATCGGTATTTTCACTGGTCGTAACCATGAAATATCAAACCATAATCCACCATTATTTCTCGATAAACTACCAAAAAGCATGAAATAAAGAATGCATTTGTTCTTGTCCTACAGATACCCATCAGACGGGGAGAGCACCCTGGTATTGTCTGAAGCTTTCCCAGAGGACACAGGGGTTTACACTGCCAAGGCTACCAATGAACTTGGAGAGATTGAGTGTACATCCACACTTGAAGTAGAGGGTGAGACCATACTTGTGACTTGTTACAGAAAAATTGAAAACGTGCTCATAAAATAAGGATCAGTAACATGAATTTAGGTTTTATATATGGCGTGCAACACACAAAAAGGGGCTTTCGGACATATGCGTAAAGTGTGTCGTTCCAAATCAGCCTGTACAGTCTGTGACTAATCCAAGATGACACTTCCCATTTTTGTGTGATTTTCTGTTTCACGAAAGTCTGCTGTATGAAAAAATTTTATGTAGTCGTAAAGTGCAGTCTCGGATCAGCCTGCGTGGACTGCAAAGGCTAATCCAAGACGACATTTTACGCAAATATCTGAATGTCTCATTTCGGATGATGTGGGCCATAGAGATGGATACATGTAAAAAAATTATGGGAAAAGCTATTGCATGTTACATAAAATTTCTTCTTTTGCCACAATGTTTTCGAAAACCCTTTACCAAGGGACAAAATGTAGGACTTGTCCATATTGAGGGCTTTTGGAGTCGACAAATAGAATGTGATGCAAATGATAAAATTTGAGTTTGAAAGAGTAGAAAATATTGTGGGGAGAGGTGAAAATGCTTAGTGAGAAGGATTTTCTCTTTTCCCCACAATGTTTTAAAAGCTTTCTCTCTCAGAGTTGCTTAACTCTTTACCAAACTACAAAATTTTTAGACTAGTCCAAATTGAAAGCATCTGCAGACGACAAAATAAATTTGACTGAAAAACTGAAATTTGTTTCAGGAAGGGTAGAAAGCATTGTTGGAAAAGGAGAAAATGCTGGTTACCAGCATTTTCTCCTTTTCTCACAATATTTTAAAAGGCTTGTTTCTCAGGGTCGTTAAAAGTCAGGATTATGTGGTAAAGGGCTAACCAAACTAAAAAAATTGTACCAGTCCAATTTAAAAGCATTTGCAGATGAAAAATCAAATGTGATTCCAATGATGGGTTTCGTCTTTGAAAGGGTAGAAATCATTGTGGGAAAAGGAGAAAATAGTAACCAGTATTTTCCTTTTTCCACAATGTTTTTAGAAGCCCCTTTCTTCAGGGTGCTTAGCACTCGGGATTGTGTGGTAAAGGGTTAAGAATGGAGAAACAGCTAGTGGCTTGGAAAGAGTGTGCAGTATAAGATTAGTTGAGGGAACACCAGTTTGCATGGATAGATCTGTGCAGTGGCAGCAGATATCACTGAAATTACTGTGGAAAATTTATGCAAAGATGAAATAAAATACATTCTTTTAACCCTTTACCAGAAGACAAAATTTTAGCCTTGTCCAAATTGAAAGCATTTGCAGACGACAATTTCAGTGTGGCTCACATGGTGCAATTTTTCTTTGATAGGGTAGAAAACATTGTGGGAAAAGGAGAAAATGCTGGTTACCAGCATTTTCTCCTTTTTCCACATTGTTTTTAAAAGGCTTCTTTCCCAGGGGCGTCAGAAGGCGGCATTGTACGGTAAAGGGTTAAAGATGACTTAACTGTTTACTAAACAACAAAATTTTAGACTGGTCCAAATTGAAAGCTTTTGCAGACAACAATTTAGATTTGACTCAGATGATGAAATTTGTCTTTGATATGATAGAAAACATTGTCAGGAAAGGAAAAAAATGCTGGTAACCAGCATTTTCCCCTTTTCCCATAATATTTTCAAAACGTTCTTACTCAGGGTTGTTAAAACTCGGGATTGTGTGGTACAGAATTAACCTCTACCAACTGCCAAAATTTTAGACTTGACCAAATTGAGATCAAAAATAAAGTATTGTTCAAATGATGATTTTCATCTTTGAATTTTCTGCGTTTTTCCCCCCGACAATGTTTTCAAAAGCCTTCTACCCAAGTGGGTAGCTAAAACATGGGGTTGTTTGGTAAAGGGTTAAGCTGAGAACTATTATTAGGAATTATTTATTCATTAACAGAATTAATAGATGAGGCTGAACAGCTAGACTTTAGGGGAGCTCTAACCACCAAAGTGTAAGTTGTCTGTTAAATTTCCTACTTGTAACACCTTGTACAAATATTCTAAATTTCCTGAATATTATTCATTTCAGCTGAAGCACCTGCCCAAATTGAACAGTAAGCAATGGAAATGTTTATTGCTTGAATTTTTTCTTGTTTTGCCAGAATTATTTCATCAGAATTATTTCATTTCCTTCTCTTTTTTAGCTATGCAAATTATACATTTATGACTGAAAAGCATGAAAAGTTTATTAACCCATTCCTGCGAATGCCTCTACAGTTGACAGCTTTTGAAGAAATAAGATCGGAAGCAATAGCTTTGCAAGCAAAATACTCATTTCCTGAAAATGTTTTCTATACTTTTTAACAGTTAACAAGTCAATCCAATGTTTAAAGAGTTCGTAGACAGAAAACTTTTTAAGCATTGTGGAGAGAAAAGAAGAGCATGCTCGTAACCAGCACTTTCTCCTATTCCCACATTGTTTCAAAAATAAATATCACCATATAAGTTACATTTAACCCTTTTCCCAAACGAGCCCTGGTTTTCACGCGTCTGCAGTACAAGTCTTTTGAAAACACTGTGGGAAAAGGAGAAATTGCTCGTAACGAGCAATTTCTCCTTTTCCCACAGTGTTTTCTGCCCTTTTTGATAACTTTCTGCCATTTTCATCAAATTTGAAATTTTCGTCTGCAAACTCTTTCAGTTTGGACCAGTCCAAAATTTGTCATTTGGGAAAGGGTTAAACCATTTGCATTAAGCTTTCACTTTTGACAAGTCTGGAATTTGGTCATTTTGGCAAAAAAATAAAGGCTATAGTTTCCTTTACTTGGAATGGGTTTTGTTGTATTAACCCTTTACCACACAATCCAGAGTTTTAACGACCCTTAGGGAGAAGCCTTTTGAAAACATTGTGATAAAAGGAGAAAATGCTGGCAACCAGCATTTTCTCCTTTTCCCACAATGTTTTCTACTCAGTTGAAGTCATTTTTCATCGTTTCAGCTATCTTTGATCTGTCGTCTGCAAATGCTTTGAATTTTGGACAAGTCTAAAATTTTGTCTTGTGGTAAAGAGTTAATGGGTCAAATAGAAATTCTTGCTGTGCTAGACTATTTTATTTTGTGTTTGTGTGTTCTCTATACTGCTCTCCAAATATTGGCCAATATATTATGAAGAATCCTGTACCTCATTGCAGTTCTTGTTGTCAGTTATAACTTGATGTAAAGGTGGTCAAGGAGAGAACATTGTGACATACGGTTAAATCGCTTACAAGAAGGTTTTTCTGCCCATTACAATAATTTGACAAGTCATTCACGGTAGTTGCATGTGGCTTAATATGCTTGAGGAAAGATACATGAGCCATGCTCTGGCAAAAGGGGGCTTAATGCGTCTCCATGATCCATAATACCTAGCAATTCATCACATAATTATGGATCCATAAAATCCATTTTGTTCAACAACGACTAAATCAAAAGGTAGACTGGCCCTTTGACATGCAGATAATTGACCAGTAGCGAAAAGTTTTGGCCCAGGTTAGACTGTGTGAACTGCGCGGGCTGACCTGGGTCAATATTTTTCGCAGATGCATTAAGCCCATTTTTCACAGAGCAAGATTTACATGTATGTTGTAACCCTTTGCTACACAAACATAGTTTTAACAAGCCTAAGGAAAAGGACTTTTGAAAAAATTGTGGGAAAAGTAGAAAATACAGGTAACCCAAAATGTTTTCTACCCTTTCAAGGACAAGTTTAATCATTTGTGCTACATTTAACCCTTTACCACACAATCTCGACTTTTAACGACCCTGAGAAAGAAGCCTTTTGAAAACATTGTGGGAAAAGGAGAAAATGCTGGTAACCAGCATTTTCTCCTTTTCCCACAATGTTTTCTATTCTTCCCAAAACAAATTTCAATTCTTGAGTCACATTTATTTTGTCGTCTGCAAATGCTTTCAATTTGGACCAGTCTAAAATTTTGTCGTTTGGTAAAGAGTTAAAGGAGTCAAAAGCACACTGTCATGCTAGTGTTAGTTGAATTGATTGCCTTTGTATACTCCTGCATGCCTTGTTATATAATACTTGTTTAACCCTTTCCCAAACGAGCCCTGGTTTTCACGTGTCTGCAGTACAAGTCTTTTGAAAACACTGTGGGAAAAGGAGAAATTGCTCGTAATGAGCAATTTCTCCTTTTCCCACAGTGTTTTCCACCCTTTTTGAGACCTTTTTGCCATTTTCATCAAATTTAAAATTGTTGTCTGCAAACTCTTTCAATTTGGACCAGTCCAAAATTTGTCGTTTGGGAAAGGGTTTATAATATTTTTCCCCACATTAGAGACACTAAAGTTGGTGTACAGTATGGCATGGAACAGATGGACTTTAGATCACTGTTAAAACCTTCCACTGTAAAATCACAGTAAGTGTAAAACCTGCGTTTAGCTAATGCTCAATCATAGTTCAAAACTCAATTTTAGTGTTAAACACAATTTATTCAGCCAATTAAGATGCACCATGTTCTTTTTTGTGGTATTTGTCGAAGACAATGCCACTAAGAGTTCAATGTGGTATTTTGAAAATCATGTATTGTAGTTTGTGCAAAACCCAAAGATGTAAACCCAATCAAACACAATTTTTCAAAGACAAATAAGTGTTTCGATAGTACCCAGATATATAATTATCATTGGAGTATCAAAATAAACTGGATCATGGGAATACTTCTTTTTTTATTGAAAATACTTAGACCCGCTATGGCCTTCTGTTGGTGCAATGATACACACAACCTTTGTCTCCTGACAGTGTTCATTCCAAAACTAGTTCGTACCTGGGCTTGTTCGTCCTTTGGCTTGTTCGTCTGGGCTTGTTTGTCTGGGCTTGTTTGTCTCAGATTTTTGTTAGTTTATTTGTTAAATTATTACTTCCACACCTTCACAAATGCCACACCAGTGCTTTCAGTGCTTTGATTTATTTATATTCACCTATTTTCAGTAAACTAAGGACAAACTTGTGTACACATGTTAATTTCTTAAACTTGTGACTGTGTTATAACCCCACCTGCACCAGTAAAATCATTACAAAGTATGGGGGGTTTATAATTAACTCTTTACCAGATGACAAAATTTTAGACCAAACCAAATTGAAAGCACTTGCAGACTACAAGTTAAGTGTGTTTAAACTGATGATTTCTCTTTTTGATAGGAGAGAAAACATTGTTGGAAAAGGAGAAAATGCTGGTTGCCAGCGAGACCACAAAAGGGAAGTATGAAAACTAGTCTCCTATGTCAGGTGGTCCTTTGATGCAGTTTCATTAAAGGTGATTAAAGTAATACAAAGTGTAAAATCAAATCAGTGATCTCTTAAAGCAGTTGGTTGCTTAAAAGAGATGGTCTGTTCGACTTGGTTGACAATGTATCACTTAATGTTTTTTTTTTTAGGAAATTCGAAGAGGACATCACTGAGGCCATAACTATTACTGCGGATAAACCAGAAGAACAACAAGTGGAAGAGACTATTGTTGTTCCCGAGGTAATTGTTATGTTTATTTACTTATTTATTTCATAGTTTAGCAACAGGAGCTTGATGGTTTAAATTCTGACTGGGACATAGCTAATGCCGTAGCCTAGTGCAAATGACATCCAGGAAACCATTATATCGGAGCTTTTGTCTGGATATAATTGAAGTTGTTGATAGTTGTAAAGTAACCAGAGCTCCAGATAGAGGGAGTGAGTTTGATTTCAAAATTGAAAATATTGATCTCCCTCCAATAAACCCCATGTTGTGGGTACTCATTAGAATCGTCTCATCGAGACGATTCCAATGATTACCCACAATATAGGGTTTGGAAGAGAAATTATGGATTTAGAATACTATCACTCCCTTTTATCTGGAGGTCTGAGTAACACATTAACTGAATTGTAAATGTTGAATTATTGTGAATATTTTCAAGGTGGAGAAAGCAGAGTTACATGCCCCTGAGTTTATTGTCAGTGTCGCTGATATCACAGTCAAGGAAGGAGAGGGGGCCACATTCACATGCAAGGTCGAAGGTCAACCAGTACCAGAGATTACATGGTACTATGCAGACAAACCTATCCAATCAGATGAGGTCTACAATGTCACTCCAGGGGACACAGAAGGGGAGAGCACTCTTGAGATTCCAGAAGCTTTCCCAGAAGATCAAGGTGTCTACACTGTGAGAGCATCTAACGAAGCAGGCACAGTAGAACAGACAGCATTACTTACTGTGACAGGTAATATAGGTAACCTGATTATACCCCCGCAAAATGAATGTTTTCGGGGGTATACTGGAATCAGCCTGTCTGTCTGTCCGTCCATCCGTGTGTCCATCTGTGTACAAAATACTAGCAATTTTTGTGTCGCGAACTCCTCCTACAGTTTTCCTTTAATTGCATTGAAACTTTGCACATATATTGATCATATATTGAAGATTTGCAAGACGTAATTTTCAAGTGTCAACTCCCTCTGGTTGAGGAATTATCTCCCCTTGAACTTGACACTTTTTTTCTGTCAAAGCGCTGGCGGGGGTATGAAGTCACATTCAGTGACAGCTCTAGTTAAAGACTGCTTCTCTTTAGTTATGTATTGTCTGTAAAGAGCAGCTTTTAAAAGTACAAGTATGATGTAGTTTTACATTTTGTTGTCTTGTAAAGAGTCTACAAGCCTCACTAAGTTACATCTTGTTGAGGGGTCCAGCATGGCTTAGTGGTAAAGTGTGGGACTCGTAGCCTGGAAGTCCTGGGTTTGAGCCCCACCTGATCCACTAGGTTTTTCGTGGGAGTGTCCTTGGGCAAGACACTTCAGAAAGCTCTAGCCTACTACTAGTGAAACCCACGAAATATATGAATTTGTGAGCTGTCACCCTGTTATGAACTTGTTTGTGTATCAATGTAAAATAAGTATGTTTAAAAAATAACCATTTACCACACAATGGCACCTTTTTACGCCCCTGGGAAAGAAGCCTTTTGAAAACATTGTGGGAAAAGGAGAAAATGCTGGTAACCAACATTTTCCACAATGTTTTCGACCCTATCAAAGAAAAGTTGAACCATTTGAGCCACACTGAAATTGTCGTCTGCAAATGCTTTCAATTTGGACAAGGCTAAAATTTTGTCGTCTGGTAAAGGGCTAAAGCCAAAAAGAAACATGAAAGGTACACACTATGCCAGTAGTGTGTAGTTTATATTTCCGTGCCTTTGTCTGGAACTGTAACCCTTTACCACACAATCCCGACTTCTAATGACCCCAGCAAAAGAAGCCTTTTGAAAAGATTGTGGGAAAAGAAGAAAATGCTGGTGACCAGCATTTTCTTCTTTTCCCACAATGTTTTCTACCCTTTAAGAGACAAATTTTATGTTTTGAGCTACATTTAAAATGTCGTCTGCAAATGCTTTCAATTTGGACTAGTCTACATTTTTGTCGTGTGGTAAAGAGTTAAATAGAATTGGTCTTTGCTTGTTTTGAATTCAAATTGTAACGAAAAAAGGGCCATTAATCCAAAGACACCTACTGATTTACTTGATGCAAACTTATTTTCAAAACAATGTGAAATATGGAGAAAACTGTAAACAGGGTGTTTTTTTTTGTTTTTTTTAAGATACAGTTAGTTGCAGTTTACATAACTGAAACTCCTTTTATTTACGAGGAATGAGTTGACTAACATAGTCATAACATTTTTTTCCGACAGAACTTATAGAAGCTGAAGAAAAAGATCAACCAGAAGTGAAGGCAGAGATCATAGCCCAAGAATCAGAGATTACCCTGGAAGCTCCAAAAGAAGACATACCAGAGGTTACTGCTGAAATCACTGCCCCAGTTGAAGCTGAAATTGAAGTCACAGTCGGTGATGAAACTAGTGCAGACTTCCAGGTAGGTTTAGATGGAAATATATGCTTGGTCACCATGGAAAATGCTGTTTGCTGTTCAATAAATATTGCGGCCTCGTTACTTATTTCCTCCCACAGATGTTGATTTTGTCATGCTGCAGTGCCTATTTTTGTACATTTATAAATTGGTTAAATAATTTAGAAGCACTTTTTTTTATCATGAAAATTTTGGATTTAACCCTTTACCATACGACAAAATTCTAGACTGATTAAATTTGAAAGCATTTGCAGACAACAAAATAAATGTTACTAAAATGATGATTTCTGCCTTTGATAGGGTAGAAAACATTGTGGGAAAAGGAGAAAATGCTGGTTACCAGCATTTTCTCCTTTTCCTACAATGTTTTCAAAAGGCTTCTTTCTCAGGGGGGTCAAAAGGCGGCACTGTGCAGTAAAGGGTTAATGTATAGCTATTTCGAGAGCTTTTGACTATATCTATCACCTCAGAATTGCAGAGAACAGTTTTAGATGCTTTCAGAAAGTGTAGGTCAAGATCAAACTACACTGGACAGGCAGTCATGGATTGGGTTTATACTGCCCTATTTTATTATGAGATGTTCTGGCCTATATACCCGGTAATAGCCGTTAAATTTGGCCTATCTATGGACAACATTTTTTTTTTTTTTAAGCAACCCAAGAATTCATAGATCAACTCTACAAAAATATAATTGAGCCATGCTCTGTGAAAAGGAGGCTTAATGTATTTGCAAAAAGTATCAACCCAGGTCAGCCTGCGCAGTCAAAAGCCTTCTTCCTTAGGATAGTTAAAACTAGGGACTGTGTGGTAAAGAGTTAACCCTTTACCACACAATCCCGACTTTTAACGACCCTGAAGAAGTAAGCCTTTTGAAAACATTGTGGGAAAAGGAGAAAATGCTGGTAACCAGCATTTTCTCCTTTTCCCACATTGTTTTCTGTACTTTCAGTGACAAATTTCATCATTTGAGATGCATTTGATTTGTCGTCTGCAATTGCTTTCAATTTGGACAAGTTCAAAATTTGGTCGTTTGGTAAAGAGTTAGATGTCATTTTTATGGAAATTTATCATCCCTAAGTTTAGTTTATTACATTGATATAGGACTATTTTCTCCTTTGCCCTCAGTATTTTCAAAAGTCATTATCCTCAGTGGTTTAACTCTTTACCGAACGACAAAAATGTAGACTTGTCCAAATTGAAAGCATTTGCAGACGACAAATGTAGCTCAAATGATGATTTCTGTCTTTTGATAGGGTAGAAAGCATCGTGGGAAAAAAGGAGAAAATGCTGGTTACCAGCATTTTCTCCTTTTCCCACAATGTTTCTCCTTTTCCCACAATGTTTTCAAAAGTCTTCTCTGTCAGGGTCGTTAAAAGTCATGATTTTGTGGTAAAAGGTTAATACATGGACCATTTTAACTTTACCAAATGACAACATTTTAGACTGGTCCAAATTGAAAGCATCTCCAGACGACAATTCAACGGTGGCTTAAATGATGGAAATTGTTTATGATGGGGTAGAAAACATAGTAGGAAAAGGAGAAAATGCTGGTAACCAGCATTTTCTCCTTTTCCAACTATGTTTTCAGAAGCCCATTATGTTTTGGTCTGTAAAACTCGGGATTGTACGGGCAAAGGGTTAAAGTTTTTAAATTGATAAAACTTTTCTCCAAATATCCATAAAAAGACATTCTTTTTTTACACTGGAAAAAAATGTACAAGCGATTTATATTCAAAAGTATTAGTACAATATTATTTCATTGTCATAGAAATCTGTAGAATAGAACCAGTTGCTAATCTCTGTACCAGATAATGAAAGTATATGAAATGCATTTGCAGACGACAACTTCACTTTTCCTCAAATGATGGGATTTGTATGTGATGGTATAGAAAACATTGTTTAAAAAGAAGAAAATGCTGATTGCCTGGATTTTTCTCCTTTTTCAACAATGTTCTTAAAAGCAGACTTTCTCAGGGTTGTTTAACCCTTTACCCCACAATAACCTATAGAAAGACAGCTTTTGAAAATTTAATGGGAATAGGAGAAAATGCTGGTAACCAGGATTTTCTCCTTGCCCAACAGTGGTTTCTACTCTTCCAAAAACAAATTACTTTATGATAAGTTTTGGTAAAAGGTTAGATATAGGGTTACTTGGTAAAGGGTTACACTTGTTTCTTATAGTTCTGTATGTTGCATAGTTGCCTTGCAATAGATCTGCACATAACACATTGAGTATTTCTCCTGCACACCATCTTTTTTACATGATGAAAAAAAATCTTTTCTGATACTACCCTAGATATTGCGCTTAAGGTTTGATTTTTGTACTTTCTTCATCTTCAAATTGATAGTCATTGCGACAGGATTGACCATTGTTTTGATGATGGTTATGTGGGAAAGCAGTCAGTGGTTTTGAAAGAATATTGTGCTGAGTACTGGTAAAAAGAAACTCCAGGAAAGCATGGATAGGTGCACTGGCCGCCGCGATATAACTGAAATAATGTTGAAAACGGTGTTAAACACCCTACAATCAATCAATCAATCATCTTCAAATAATGGTAGACATGTGAAAACTTTATTGTAGGCGTTGTAAAGAACTTTTTGTCAGTACATCAAGACTTAGTGTCAAACAAAATTTTGTAGTTTTCCTGTTAAAGGCAAACACAGTTTTTTAGTGGCATTAACCAAATGTATTGAGTACTGTTGAGATACAAGATTTACTGGTATTAGTTTTTGCCCTGTCTTAGTTAAAGTATGACTTTTTCAATCCCTGCAGTAAACAGATTATGAAAACATTGTCGGGTAAAGGAGAAACAAGGGGTCATAGCCTTTTAGTATTTTCAGAACAGTTTTTAGGTAAAATTTTACTGTATCCACTATTACCGTTATGTGTAGGTTTTCGTATGAATGAATAGAAAAAAAATAAAGAAACAAATGAATGATAATGTATGTTTTATAACTAGACAGAATCAGTTTAAAGAGTGAAAATATTATGACATTTACTAATTTCCTAATGAAGACCTATTTCATTGCACCTATTGCAGGGATCTTTCAGAAATGGTGTTGCATAAAGAGAAATTGCTCAAATAGATTTATTTCCTCATTCACCAGAGCTCCAGACAGAGGGAGTGATTTTGATTTCAAAACTGAAAATATTAATTATTCTCCACTAAACCCTATGTTATGGGTACTCATTAGGATTGTCTCATCGAGACAATTCTAATGAGTACCCGCAACATAGGGTTTGGGAGAGAAATAATGGATTTAGAATACCATCCCTCCCTCATATCTGGAGCTCTGATTCACTATGATGTTTTTTAGACTCTATAAGCATCCAACACTGTTGAAAGATATTCAGCTAGGGCTCTTTTATAGTTTTATAAAAAGCTGGTTTTATGATACAGTTGCTTGAGTTATTGTTGTACTAATCTGATCTGTAACATCTCACCAGAACCAAGCTACTGAAAACGTTGAGAGAAAGGAAGCAGTTGCTGGTAAGATGCAAATGCTGCCTTTCTCTCAATGTTTTCACTGCAGTTCTAATACTTCATTTGTCTTAAAAAAAATGTTTCATATTTGCCATCTGGACATAATTTGGTTTTTGTAAAACTGCAATGCACAGAAATAAATTAACTCTTTACCAAACGACAAAATGTTAGACTAGTCCAAATTGAAAGCATTTGCAGATGACAAATTAAATGTTACTTAAGAACTGAAATTTGCTATGGAACGGGTAGAAAAAATGGAGGGAAAATGAGAAAATCCTGGTTATCAGCATTTTCTCCTTTTCCCACAATGTTTTCTACATGATAAAGGAAAAATCGCACCATTTGAGCCACATTGAAATTATCATCTGCAAATGCTTTCAGTTTGGACAAGGCTAAAATCTTTTCGTCTTGTAAAGGGTTAATTCTAATGGTGTCATAAACTTTAACCATAGAGGCTTCCTGTGATATGCCTATAAAACACAACAGTAAGCAATGTAGACTAAAAGATAGAAGAGGAAGTTTTACTAATCACTTTTCAAAGAATTACTACAACTATACTATATATTGTAAATTTACAATGTAACCTATTCCTGAAAGCGATGCGATGTCTGATACACATGGTAACTTTGAAAGATATAGTGACAACTGAAGAAATCACTGAGGATAAGCAATTTCTTTACTTGTCACACTGTTTGTTTTTCCATCTCCGTTTCCCATTTTGTGTGCTCTTTTTTGTTTCAATAACTCAACCAGTTGTTAATTTTAGCAGGTCCAAAATACATAATGAGTAAATACAGGCCAAAACATGCTATTTGTTTTTCTCATGGTGATGGGAGAATAATTACACAAGCAGGCAATTTTGCAACAAGCAGCTAGAAGTAGATGTTATACGTAATTAACATACAAATATAGAGAAACTGCTAACTGCATGGTGCTACCTGTATTTTTTGTTTGCTATTTTGTCTGTAGCCAGAGCATGCACTGCCTCAGTACAACCTAGATAGTGACAGAATTTACACCTGGAAAATGACAAATATTGACAATCAATCAGAGAAAGGTCCAACTATTTTTAAGGAGGAAATCACAGTTGAAGAAGTAAGCTTCAAGCCTTCAGTGAAACAATCTGATGAAGATTTAACATCTGGAGAAAAACAAGCTGATGAAACTGCAAGAGAGACTGAATTTGTACCTGAAATTACAGGGGTTGAATATGAGGAGTATCTACTTAAAGGATCTATTGAACCACATCTCGACTTTAAAGTGGAGGAATCAGTTGAGAAAGAAATCAGTGTAGACCTGAATCTTCCTGAAGATGCAAGATCTGAGGAAAGACCTAAAAGACAAGATATCATACTTGCAGAGGAGTATCAGTATCAAGTACCCAAAGATGCATACTTGGGTGACCGGCATTATGGTGTGGATATGTCTATTAGGACAGAAGATGAAGTTTCTGAACTACCAGATTCTGAAATTGCTTCACTTATGTCTGATCGTAAAGGGGAACTAGGCAGAAGAGATTCCAGGGATTCTGATGTTTCAATATCTGACAGAGAATACTCAGATAAGGATGATGAAAATGTTGTTATATCTGAGGATGAGTCTGATGAAGAATCACCTGCTGATAAGCCATCTGGCATGGTGCAACCTAAAATTGACTCCACAAAACCTGTAATAGGAGAATCAGACTTTGATCTAACTCTTGGCACACCATCTGAAATTTCAGAGTTTACTTTAAGAACACCAGCTCCATCAAGTGTGCTGGTGGAGAAGCCACAGGTTGATTCTGATCATTCTAAATCTTCCACCAGTGAAAAATCAGACTCTTCTTTCAGTGACAGATCAAACTTGTCGTATGGATCAGATCATGGAGAGAAAAGCAGACTTCCAGATAAACCAGTCGAGGTTGATGACTCCCTGGATGAGACAGAATCAATTGGTGCAATTCCTGAAAGAGTGTATGGAGATGTTTACATGCAAGAAATATCCAGGTTAAGAAATGAACCGTTCATATCAGACTCTAAAGAAGTCAAACCTCTTGATACAGATGTTTTGAATAGACAAGAAGCAATGGAGGATGATATTGATGAAAAGAGTCCTTCATTAAGTCAGAGGCCAGAAAAGCACATTATTGTTTCAGAAAATGAAGAAAGTGAAACAGAAGAATCTGATGAGGAGGAAGAGAAGAGAAAACCATTCCTTCTTGATGAGCCTGGGAAAGCAGATAGTTTGAAAAATCTTGGTGAAACTTATGAATCTCCTGATCATAAGAAACCATCTGATAAGGATTATTTGTTTGCTCAGAAATCTCCTAGACCTAGATATAAAGGCTATATAAGAAGTGAAACTCCTGATTCAGAATCCGATGTTCCTCATGAAACTGATGAATCTAATTTTGATGTAACAACAGATCTTGAAACCACAGGAGATCAAGAAATGATTGCTGAACTCGTAGCAGATCTGGAAGCTAATGTCACACCTATTGCTGGAGCTGGAGTAGTCTCTGATGGAAGTAAAACAACAGATGATGAGTCCTCTACAATCAAAGAAGAATTTATTACTTTGGTTGATAGTTTAGAGAGGAAACCACAGCAATTGATAGAAGTTAAGGACTATTTATCATCTTCTGAGGATGAATCACCAAAAAAGACAATTCTTATAGGAAAAACGGAAGATAGAAGTGAGTCACCAGTCATTATTTCAGGATTATCATCAGCAGAATTAGAGCTTTCTAGGATAACAGAGGAAGCTGAGGAAAGCGGGGAAGACTCTGAGAGTGAATCCACTGCAAGTGCAGAAAGTGTTAAGTATGTAGAAGTCTCTGCTATTAGAGATGAAGTTCTACAACAAATTCCAGAAGAGTCAGAATCAGTCGATGTTTCCATGGAGATGGCCAAGGAGGATATCAGTGACACTTCTTTTGATGTGGATGACAGTTACAATGTAGAAGGACCACTTGCAAGGTCCACACTGAGTAGGGATACTCTAGACAATACAAAACAGGTAATTGGGATGGTTTAGAATTATAAAGGGAGAGCAAGGGACTTGATAATATTGCAGAGTATGCACTCTGCATTTTCTTGTTTTGATAAATAATTTCATCATTTGTGGCCTTGATGGGTCAAGGAAAGGAAAAAAAATTTGAACTGCAGAAAATTTAAAGTTTTGTAGACCTAGAATGTCTTGCTCCCTTGCTCTCTTTATGTTGCAATCAAATACTTAAGGGGGAAAACAAGACATCACAATTAAAGAAATCAAAGTTGAAATGTTTCAGTAGAAATGCTTATGGTTCGCAAAATCTGTTACTTGTGGCCTTTCATTAATTGTTTAAAGAAGCATGGTTTGCGGTTTTGTACATGTTGTGTCCTGTCCGAAGTTGACCCCCTTTTTTTTATATAAAAAAAAAGTCTTGTTTAAAAAGTAATAACATGAATTGGAATGGTGTGCTATTTATGTGCCCTACAAAATGACCTTGTTACTTTTCTGTCTGTTGATAAATGGCTGGCGAGACTTTGAAGAAGTTGCTATTTGCGCTAAAACAGCATTGCAATCCTTGCATTCCCTTGCGCCCTGATATAAGTATCACAGCAATATTGATATCCCAATTTGACTAAAATTTTATATGATGATGTCCTACTATAAACATATGTAACAACTTCAAATGAGCACTGCTCTAAAGAGAGGGTATTTAACCCTTTCCCAAACGACAAATTTTGGACTGGTCCAAATTGAAAAAGTTTGCAGACGAAAATTTCAAATTTGATGAAAATGGCAGCAAGTTATCAAAAAGGGTAGAAAACACTGTGGGAAAAGGAGAAATTGCTCTTTATGAGCAATTTCTCCTTTTCCCACAGCGTTTTCAAAACTTGTACTGCAGACACATGAAAACCAGGGCTTGTTTGGGAAAGGGTTAACCCTTTACCACATAATTCCCAATTTTAACAACCCTGACAAAGAAGATCTTTTATAAACATTGTGGGAAAATGAGAAAATGCCGATAACCAAGGACATAATTATACTATCATTTGAAAAACATTTGAATTGTCATCCGTCCTGCTATATGGATGAGTCTAATATTTTGCTTTTTGGGGAAGGGTTAAGTCTGTTACTATAGTTGTAAATGATACATACTTTCCAAAATTGTACAAAGAATGTGGCAAATGCAGAAATTGCACCTAAAAGTATCAAATACTGTAGACCCAGGTCAGGGGTCTCAAAACCAGATTTTAAGGGAACTTTCAGCATTCTGGCTTAGATATTGGTAGTCACTGCGACAGGATTCATTCCTCTCTCACCGCTGACCATCGTTTCACCAATGGTTATGTGGGAAAGCAGCTAGTGGCTTCGAAAGAATATCGTGTGTAGAACTGGTGAAAGGAACTCCAGGAAAGCATGGCAATGTAACAGAAATAATGTTGAAAACAGTGTCTAACACCATACAATCAATCAATCAATCAATCGCGCTTAATTAAATAGGTTAAGAAATGAAATCCACATACCAGACAGATTGGGTAAAATTAGAGCCTTCTTTGGGATTCTTAGTCCTAGTGTCTTTCTACTTTTACTTCTGTATTCTAGGACAAGAAATGATCTGGGGTGATGGGAAACTGCTGTGTTTCAGCAGATTTTAGAAATAGCAGATTTTTTTCTAAAAGAGAAATTATCTTAGTTTGAGTGATGTTAATATTAATTCTTTAGCAGAGGAATCCTTAGTTTACCTCTTTACCAAATGATGATATTGAAGACTTGACCAAAAGGGAAAAAAGCAATTTGCAGACAACATATTCAATATGTTATTTCTGTCTTTGAAAACATCATGAGAAAAGGAGAAAATGTTGATTACCAACTTTTTTCTCTATTTCCTTCAAAAGGCCTTCTTTGTAAGGTTTTTTAAAACTTGGGATTGTTTGATAAAGGGTTAAAGACACCAAGGCAGAAGGCTATTGAAAACAATATGGTAGAGGAAGGAAAAAATGTTGATAGCTAGCATTTTTTTCCTTTTTCCACGATGTGTTTCCCTTGCAAAGATTACTGTTTTAAAAGAGGATATGCCTAAAATTTTGTTGTCTTGTGAAGAGGTAATATTAACTGAAATATCTTCTAACCAGTTAACAATGACTATCAAAACCCTCATATCTAATAATATTTGTATCAAATATTATCACGCCCATTTATCCAACAAAATCTTGATGATGTTGAATACATAAATTATGTAACCAAGAAATTAACACTGTTTTTGGATAGTGCAAAAGTCAGTCAAAACTCTTTTTACTTTTATGACTATTTTGGTCATCTTTGAAGTGCGAAGATCAATTTTCTTAGAAAGAATTGCAGAAGCAGTTCTGATTACTCATATCAGCAATCAGAGGAGCTGATACTTTGTTTTCCACAGACTTGATGTACCCTTATTATCTAGATGTCTTTAAAGTCATGACATTCACTTCCATTTTTTTTCTATTAACCCTTTACCACACAATCCCGACTTTTAACGACCCTGGGAAAGAAACCTGTTGAAAACATTGTGGGAAAAGGAGAAAATGCTGGTAACCAGCATTTTCCCCTTTTCCCACAATGTTTTCTACCCTAACCAATACATAAATCACTATTCAAGCTACATTTAATTTGTTGTCTGCAAATGCTTTCAATTTGGTCCAATCTAAAATTTTGTTGTTTGGTAAAGAGTTAATAGTGGTAGGATTCTCTCTTTTCTACCAAACAGCCTGTTACTGACTGGTTAATTCAGAAGCTTGCCAAAAACCTTGTCTAAGGTTGAGTTGGGTAATGAACTTGTATCACATGCACTATGGACTGCACAAAAACCCATATAATAATTATATGACTCCAGACCTATTTTTTCGTATATCCTGTTACATTTTAGATTATTCTGATTACAATTTTATCATTGCATGGAATTGATTTTTGTTACTTGTAGTTCACTTTGGAGGAGGAGCCAAAGAAAACTGTGGAAGATGTCAGCGCTGAAATGCCCTTTTTTATCGAAGAGCTCTCAGATCAAGAAGTGACTGAAGGTGACACTGTGACCTTGTTTGTGAAGGTTGATGGAAAACCATTCCCAGAATTGACCTGGTAAGTTTTGTTATTGGGACAGTACATGGTATTACTTCCCTTTATGCGAAGTTCATATGCAAACAAGTTCAACTGGTAAAGAGTGTTTCAAAAGTTCTGTGTACATAAGAGCTGAGATTATAGCTTCACTAGCGAAATGTAGGATGCTCTTATGTCTGCATTCATTGCGCAGCTGGTCAGTGTTGCTGTATCTGGCCAACAGAGTTCTACAGCTAATGTACTGATTCTAGAAAAGATTGATTATTATTGAAAGAAAACATAAAATTCTGAATCTGTCAGTTTGACTACTTCCAATTAACACTTTACCAAACGACAAAATTTTAGACTAGTCCAGATTGAAAGCATTTGAAGACGACAAAACAAATGTGACTGAAAAAAAATTGAAATTTGTTTTGGGAAGGGTAAAAAACATTAATGGGAAAAGGAGAAAATGCTGGTTACCAGCATTTTCTCTTTTTCCCCACAATGTTTTCAAAAGGCTTTGTTTTCAGGGTCGGTTAAAAGTCGGGATTGTGTGGTAACCATTTTGTTCTGTCTTTTTAGGTACCGAGATGGAATTGAAATCAAACCAGATGACAGACATGTGATAGACATTCGTGGTAATTTTGCCGCACTGATCATGAAAGACATTCAACCTGATGATGATGCTGAGTATTCTGTCACAGCCTCAAACAGTGCTGGAAAAGCAACATCAAAATGTGAACTGTTCGTCAATCCTCTCGGTAAGTGATGATCTTAATGATTTATAGATGAGCTATCATTAAATCCTTCACTGTACACATTTAAATTTAATGACCTAAGCTTTTAGAAACATTGTTGGAAAAGGAGCAGTTGCATGTTACATTCAACTGTTCTTTTTCCCTCACTGTTTCCAATAAACTCAAGAAAAGCATTTCATTTTTTTTTCTGCCTTTAGTGTTTCTTTTTTGTGTCATGTGTTATACGAGGGCTGTTTGATAAATTTGTGGAATTATGTTGTAAAATATTAACCCTGTACCAAACGTCAAAATTTTAGACTATTTCAAATTGAAAGTAGTTGCAGACAACAAAGTAAATGTGGCTGAAAAATTTAAATTCATTTTGGGAAGGGTAGAAAACATTTTGGGAAAAGGAGAAAATGCTGGTTACCAGCATTTTCTCCTTTTCCCACAATGTTTTCAAAAGGCTTCTTTCTGGGGGTCATTAAAAGTTGGGATTGTGTGGTAAAGGGTTAAGATCATGTTTTGCATACATATTAAGCAATTTATACCCAAAACATACTTTAAATTTCAAACAAATTCAGTAGAAATATATTTACAACATAGATTACTACCAATTTATCATCTATACCCAACAGGTGAAGCCCCATCTTTTGTAACCAGCATCGAAGATCTGGAGGTAGAACTTGACTCGCCCATTGTACTGCAATGTCAGGTTCGGGGTACGCCCAAAAAGATTGTATGGACAAAGGACGGAGAGGAAATAACAGGGGACAGATTTAAGTAAGTTGTCATCATTTTTTATTGTTACCAGTGTTAACTTTTACCGTCTACAGACGATTTTTAACGCTTTACCACACAATCCCGAGTTTTAATGACCCTGATAAAGGAGGTTATGGAAAATGTGGAAAAAGGAAAATATGTGGGTAACCAGCATTTTCTCCTTTTTCGACAATGTTTGCTACCCCTCCAAAAAAAAAAATTTCAATTCTTAATTCATGTTTGTCATAGCAAAAGCTCAGAATTTTGACCAGTCTAAAATTTTGTTGTTTGGTAAAAAGTTAACGACCTCATTCCTGTTCAGTTTCCATATTTTTGAAGGAAATTTTACTCAGTAAGCCTGCCACCAATTTATTTCGGATATTGAGTGAAGAAAAAGTACGGCAAAAGTAGAAATTGCTGTTAACATGCTATTTTCCTGTGCTGTATTGTTTTGACATTTATTTAACGTTAACCACACAACAAAATTCATTGACCCAGTTTAGATGTATTCCATAAACTACAGTCATGGCCCCTGGGTTATCTTGCCTATGTTTTCTTGTTCTCATGAATTATTCATGAGGCATTTTGATCGGTAATCTCAGTTTTTTCATTGAAAAAACTTAATCTATTTTTTTTTTATCAACCATATGCCATCATTTCTATTTTTACCTTGTCTACAACCAATCAAATCACTGAAAAAACTGAGATTACCAATCAAAATGCCTCATGAATAATTCATGAGAACGAGAAAACCCAGGGGCGATGAATGTAGTTTACGGAATACATCAAAACTGGGTCAACAAGGATAGGGATTGGTTAGCAAGGTGTTAATATATAGCAATCTAGCTGGTCTCTGTTGCTGCTGTGGATAATGTAGATTCAGAACATGGAGTCTGATGTTGGATCTATATTGTCTGGTATTTTGTAATGATGAAGCCTTAGAAAAAAAGGAAAAAATACAAGTCTTTAAACTATGACAAACTTAACAGTAATTATTGTCTAACGGCGATACCGTTTTTATGTCTGGCATTTCCAAAATGTTTAAATTTAGTCACTTAACTCTTTATCACACGGTCCCGACTTTTAACAATCCTGAGAAAGAAGCCTTTTGAAAACATTTTGGGAAAAGGAGAAAATGCGGGTGACCATTCCCAAAACAAATTTCAATTTTTGAGTCGGGTTTAATTTGTCATCTGCAGTTGCTTTCAATTTGAACCAGTCTAAAATTTTGTTGTTTGGTAAAGAGTTAAGTCCACCTTTTATTTACCCAAAGCTGCCTATTCAGTGAAAGGAAAGCAAATACGATATGAAGTTATAGAAATAGAATCAATGGAAAAAACAAAGAAGTTAATCAAGTTTGATTGAATTCAATGATTTTAGGAAAGGTTCAGAATGGTAAGTGAAGAGAGCTGTTGTACAAACCTTACTCCAGTTTATCGTTGACCCATTCCCACTGAAAGCTCGGCTCTTTACCAGATGACATAAGCATAGATTTGTCCAAATTAACTCATTACCAAATGACAAAATGTTAGACTGGTCCAAATTGAAAACAGTTGCAGATGACCAAAGAAATTTGACTCAGAGATTGAAATTTGTTTTGGAAAATAGAATCCAAGAAGAAAATGCCTGTAACCTGCATTTTCTCCTATTTATCACAATGTTTCACTTTTTTCTGAAACAAATTGCATAATTTTAACAATGTTTAATTTGTTGTCTACAAAATACTTCCAATTTGGACAAGCCAAAAATGTGTTGTCTAGTAAAGGGTTAAATCTTTACCAAGCAATAATATTTTAGACTTGTCCAAATAGAAAGCATTTGCATACAACAAAAATCTATAATTAAAAAATTTCAATTTATTTATGGATGGGTACTAAACACTGTAGGAAAAGGAGAAAATATTGGCTAGCAGCATTTTCTCCGTTTCCAACAATGCATTTGAAAGTTTTCTTCTTCAAGGTTGTTAAAACTCGGGATTGTGTGGTGGATGATTAAGGAGGAAGAGTACCAGTTTACAAAATATACAAGTGGGAATGGGTTAAATTTTGTATGTTGAACAAAATACTCTTGTTTGAAATTGAAATATCAGCCTTTGTTAACCCTTAAGGTGCCACAGATATGTTGATGGTGTAAATTAACTCTTTACCAAACGACAAATTCCAGAGACTGCCAAATTCAAAGCTTTAGCAGACGACAAATTTGAAAGTGATACAAATGAACCAAAGTTCTTTGACATGGTAGAAAACATTGTGGGAAAAGGAGAAAATAATGGTTTCCAGCATTTTCTCCTTTTCCCACAATGTTTTCCAAAGCCTTTTTTCCTAGGGTTGTTGAAAGTCGGGATTGTCGGGAAGAGTTAACCCTTTACCACACAATCCCAAGTATCAACAACCTTGAGGTAAAAGGCTTTTGAAAACATTTTGGGAAAAGGAGAAAGTGCTAGTTCTTCTGTTCCCACGTTTCCTACCCTTCCATAAACAAATTTTAATAGTTGAGTCGCTTTTATTTTGTCATCTGCAAAAGCTTTTATTTTGGACCAGTCTAAAATTCTTGTCGTTTGGTAAAGAGTTAAGAGATTGCTCAGGATGTGCATTTTTCTCTTGAATCCATTTTTATCTCGAATTTTTATCTCGCTTTTATTGTGAGATACTATGTCCTACCATCGAATCACAAGTTATGGATCTTACTTAGATGACTCGAAGATATTCATTTCATTGATGTGGTAGTGTTTAGGGTAAAACCTTATGATGAAAAGGGTTTTAGTACTCTCTTTTGGGGAATGGGACATTTACCAGACATTTTTATTTTAACATTGGATATTTTATATCTAGATCCACATGGGTTTTTTTGTAGCATGTTTCAGTTCTAAACTCGAGAAAGGTCTTTACTTATGTTACAATTTCTGCCCAGTCTTGTACTACAGAAACGTCATCAATGAAGCTTTAACTTTTTTTCAAACGACAAACTTTCAGACGTATATCTCCAAAAATGGTATATGTTTTTGAAAAGGTAAAAGACACTGTTGGAAAAGGGGGAAATGCTTGTTACCAGCATTTTCTTCTTTTCACTCAATGTTTTAAAGCCTTCTTCTTCAGGGTCGATAAAACTTGGGATTTTTTAGTAAAGAGTTAATGCACAGTATTACATCTTTTATTAGCCTGCTTTAAATAAGTTTAAACTTTCACAAAGCAAGTAAGTGTTTTAATTGGCCTGAATAAGTAAAATTTCAAAAATTGATGGAAAAAGGAGAGTGTGCCGGAACCTTTATTTTCTCCTTTTTCCACAATGTTTTCAACCCTTATGAAGTCAAATTCCCACATATGAGCCACACTTTATTTGTCATCTGCAAATGCTTTAACTTTGGAAGGAACTAAAATTTTGTCATCTGCTAAAGGGTTGATGATGATTTAACTCTTTACCACACAATCCTGACTTTTAACGACCCGGTGAAAGACATCTTTTGAAATCATTGTGGGGAAAAGGAGAAAATGCTGGTAACCAGCATTTTCTCCTTTTCCCACAATGTTTTCTACCCTTCCAAAAACAAATTTCAATCAAATTTATTTTGTTGTCTGCAAATTCTTTCAATTTGGACCAGTCTAAGATTTTGTCGTTTGGTAAAGAGTTAATAGAAATTTGAAATAAAGATAAAATACATAGGAAACACATCGAATGCATAGAAATAAGTGGACCAGAAGATAGTTAGAGCTACATGTATTAGAGTTGAAGTCTTTTAGCAGTAAAAACTTTTTTCAACATGTCTTGTGAATAGTTTTATGTTATAAGTAATTAATTTTGTAGATAGGTATTGTCAATTTTCTTTTATGTAGTAAATTTGGTTTGTAAAAATTTCTTTTGACTCTTTACCACACACTCCTGACTTTTAACGACCCTAAAGAGGATTTTTGAAAAAAAACTGTGAGAAAAGGAGAAAGTGCTGGTAATCAGCATTTTCTCCTTTTCCTGCAACTTTTTCTACCTCTTTAAAAAAATGAATTTTGAGTCACATTTATTTTGTAATCTGCAAATGCTTTCAATTTGGATAAGTCCAAAATTTTGTTTGGTAAAGAGATAACCAACGTTACTTGCTGTAGTATTTAAGTGTGTCAGTTCGGATACTGGCATAAATAGATGCATTATTTGGTTGTTGGTCTCCTAAATGGAATATAAAGGATACAAATATAAATTCTAGCAACAGCCTTTGTCAATTATAAAGTTTGCAATAATGATTAATGAAATGACTTATAGACCTTTATCTATGGATTCCACCCAAAGATTCAAATTTCGCTTTTCAAAGCAAACATGCAAATTCATAGAACTACATTGTATCTTGTCCTTTGTAACCTCCTGCCTTCAAAGTAACAGTTATAATTTATATTAACTCATCATGGATAAACTACATTTCATGTCATGTATTTCAGTGATGTAATGCTTCAAAACCGAATCGTCATAACAAATACGGAAAAAACAGAGCTTGGTGCATCTAAATTTTAATTTATATACAATGTACATGCTTTTGTAGCAAAACCCATTGGTTTAAACATACTTCACAAAAGAGAAAAGGTGCTTACTCTTAATCTATGTAACCAGTTCGCTTTTCATTACTGTAAAACATGTGTAAAAGATTCTTTGGACAGTGTAGAACAAAAAGCAAATAAGGCTCTGACTTTAAACATATATACAGTAATTACCATGCTTGGCCTAGTTCCTTTAACTCTTTAGTGCCGAGCCCCGGTAGCTCAGTCAGTAGCGCACAGGACTTGAGAACAGGAGGTCGCTGGTTCGATCCCTGGCTCGGCCAATTTCTTTTGGAGGATTGATTATAGTAATTGCAACAGGATTCATCCCTCTGTCACAGCTGACCATTCTTTCAATGACGGTTATGTGGGAAAGCAGCCAGTGACTTGGAAAGAATATTGTGTTGAGTACTGGTAAAAGAAACTCCAGGAAAGCATGGATAGGTGCACTGGCTGCTGCAATATAACTGAAATAATGATGAAAATGGCGTAAAACACCATATAATCGATACAATTATTTAACTCTTTACTAAATGACAAATTTTTAGACAGGTCAAATTGAAAGCATTAGCAGATGACTTAATAAATGAATAAATGTATCAGATATAATGTCTGTGAAAGGTTACAAAACATTGTGGGTAAAGGAGAAAATGCTGGTTACTAGCATTTTCTCCTTTTCCCTCTGTGTTTACAAAAGTGTTTTTTCTCTGGGTCGTTCTAACATGGGGTTGTTTGGTAAAGGAGTAAAGGCTTGATACAGGCAATTGCAATTAGAATCACTCCTCTCACTCAGCTGAACTGTCAGTTTTCAATGTCTTGTGAAGAGCAGCAATAGCTTTGGCGTCGCACCAAGTAGTGGTAAGGATATACCTGGATTGCATGGATAGGTACACTTGCTGCCACCATAAAAAGAAGTGCTATTTGCATTTACATCAGACTTGAAACTAAGTGAAAATTTCAAAAATTTGTCAAAAAAATTGACGAAGAAAAAATGATTACAAATCTTCTTGCCTAAATGTTCCTTGTTTCTTCTTGTAAGTCTATTAAAGTTTTATTAGAGTAAATATGACAAATTTCAAGAGTTCCATGCACAACTTCAATAAAACTGTTGCAAACCGAAAAGGTAAATATCAGTACAACACAGAATATACAAACTATTCCTGTATCTCCATTCCTTCAATTTTTGACCAAAACCATTTTGAAATTGCATTTTTTTTTTATTACTAGTAAATTAAGAGACAAGGTTTGGCCTTTTTCCTTTGTGATGAATATGCGTATGAATTGACATTCTAAATCAAGATAGTTCTGTGTAAGTTTGTTAACTCTTTACCACACAATCCCGAGTTTTAACAACCCTGAGGAAGAAGCCTATAGAAAACATTGTGGGAAAATGAGAAAATGCTGGTAACTAGCATTTTCTCCTTTTCTCGCAGTGTTTTCTACCTTTCCCAAAACAAATTTTAGTTTTTCAGTCACATTTATTTTGTCGTCTGCAAATGCTTTCAATTTGGACCAGTCTAAAATGTTGTTGTTTGGTAAAGAGTTAATAGCTAAATCATCCAAGCAATCTCTTGTTTTACAACTACGTTGAAGAAAACTTTTGAAAACATGCTGGTAACAAGGATTTTCTCATTTTTACCCTTTCACAAAGTCAGATTTCATCGTTTTAGCCACTATTAATTTGTCATAGATCTGCTTGTGCTTTCAAATACGGACAAGTCTAAAACCCTGTTGTTTAGTATAGTGTTAAATGATTACCAGAATATATGAGCTGTAATTGACAAAAACATAAGTGTTCTACTTCTTTCCATTGAAGGTCTGCCTATGAAGAGGAATTTGTTACCTTGACAATAGACCATTCAACACCAGAAGATGAAGGAGAATACACCATTAAGGCAATCAATGACAAAGGTGTTGCTTCAAGCAGTGCGGAGGTTCTTGTTCATTTGGAAGCCCCAGTGTTCACCACACCACTGTCTGACCTTGTGGTAGAAATAGGCCAAACAGCAACCTTCGAGTGCACAGTGACTGGTATACCCAAACCTTCAGTGACCTGGTTCATTGAGGACACACCAGTTGTTGAAGGACCTAAATATACTACTACATATACTGACACTGTTGCAAAACTCGAGATCAAGGATGTGTCGACAAATGACACACCAGTGTTTGTGACTTGTAAGGCAGAAAATGTGGCTGGTGAAAAGACCACCTCAGCAGAATTAACAATAGAAGGTATTTTTATATAGTTGTACATGTATCCATGTATAAGTACAAATAACATTGGTTTTTATACCCCAGAAATAACAAGGATCCTTTAAGGTTGTCATGGCAACAAGTTTGGCTTTGCAAGTAAAAAATAATATTTTCAAGAAATAATCCAAATAAGCAAATTTTGCACAGTTAAATAGATCCATAATGTACATATTTTCTGAACAAAGGTATTGCTTAACCCTTTACCACACAATCCCGAGTTTTTACGACCTTGAGAAAGAAGCATTTTGAAAACATGGTGGGAAAAGGAGAAAATGCTGGTAACCAGTTGGACCAGTCTAACATTTCGTTGTCTGGTAAAGGGTTAAAAAGAATGCCAAGAAACGTGACTTGAACTCTAAAATTGTTTCTGTGACAACCTTTCGTACATGAAAAATGTCCTTTCTCATGCTAATGTCTTGATCCTCTTATAAGTTTGCCTGCATGAATGTGGAATACCAAGACTCAACCCAGTCTTAAGCATCGTTTGACATGAAAAGTTTGCTGTTTGTTGCATGGGACCGGAAACAGCTCTGTAGTCCAGAGTTTTTAGTTCATATTATCCCAAATTTGAGGAATGCTGACAACTTTGTTGCCATTCTCTGCACAGAGAAATCAGTGTTACCTTTGTGGGATTTTTAATCTTTGAGAGAATTTATAACCTTTTTACCTCTTAATCTAGATCTTCTACAGAGTCAAAAAATTGTTCTGAAGGAAAAAAAAAAAACAATTTAATCCTTCACCAGACAACCCAGAAGATGGCTTACGAAAATATTGTGGGAAAAAGTTGCTAGCATTTTCTTCTTTACCCTACAATATTTTTCAACTCCTAAACAGACAAATAACATTATTTGAGCTATTTTTACCTGTCAAATGAGAAAGTCTTTGATATGGACAAGTCTGGTAAAGAGTAAAGTTCTTGTTAACCCTTTACCAAACAGTCCCGACTTTTAATGACCCTGAGGAAGAAGCCTTTTGAAAACATTGTGGGAAAAGGAGAAAATGCTGGTAACCAGCATTTTTTCCTTTTCCCACAATGTTTTCTACTCTTCCCAAAAGAAATTTTAATTTTTGAGTCACACTTATTTTGTCGTCTGCAAATGCTTTCAGTTTGGATGAGTCTAAAATTTTGTCGTTTGGTAATGAGTTAAATGACATTTATTTGCTGAAAGTAGGATGTAACCTCAATCTTCTTGAATGTAACAGTATTAGATTAGTCTGAAAAATATGAGGTAAAAGGTTATCCAATCATTCTAGTTCATCGTTTTCATTATTGACATCTTTGAGGATGCTAACAAATCATTGCTAGCTATTATATACATGCTACTGTTCTTACACACCATCTATATATCTGTGTTCCCTTGTTACACAGTGTCTGTTTAGAATAATGTAACCTTAACAAAGTAGCCTATGATTTGCCTTTGTAATACTGGACTACTTTAATTTGTAAATAAGTATTTCAACTAAAAAATATCATGAGCATGATGTTTATTTCCTAATGTTAGAAGAAAGTATACATTTTTTTGTCATTTTCAATAATCATTTGGTATTCTTATATGAAAATCTAATGACTCTAAGAGGATGACAAACACAACTTTTGAGTTCATTTGTTGACGGCATATAGTGTATAGGTATATATCAAGATTAGACTGTTCAAGAATGTGCAGTTTAATCTTGGATATTACACGGCAGATATTTTGAGATATTCTGACCATTTTATTCTTTTCTGACTGAAAATGGCCTTTCATTTACTGGGCCCTCATTGGGTTGGTATGAGTTAAAGATGATGCCTTAAAAAAAAGGTACAAATCAGGCCCATAAAAGGATGACAAAGTAAATTAAGAATAAAAGATTGTGTGTAGGGACAATTTAACCTCTTTTCCAAACCTGATATAATAATTGGCATTTTTGTTTCTTATGGAACTTTTTGTTACTTATTTGAGTTGGCTGACTCAACTAAAAATTTGTAGAAACAGGAGATTAAAAAAAAAAAATCTAACAACCAAATGTGGAAAAGGGGTTGATAGAAACTTTATGTCATATTTCATGTTACTTTCATGCCTTCTCATTGTCTGTTTGTCAATTTATAATTCCCTTATGAAAATATTCATTGGCCAGAAATAAGATTAGACTATTATTTGTCTGTTAAAAAAAAAACAAATCTACAAAGTGTAGGTTTTAGTTGCTAAATCAAGTGTTGTGTTACCATGGATCAAAGAATGAAACCAAATTTCTGAGAAAAATATTTGATGGAACTGTGCATTATAATTTTCTGCACTTACGAAATGCTGGTCCCTCATCTGCCAACCTGAACACAATTCAAACTTAACAAATCTGGTCAGCAATTTCATGGTGGTTAATTCAGTTAGTAAAAAAGACTACAGATTTTATTAATGTTCAAGCCTAAATATTACTAACTTGATTTGAATTCACTTACAAATTTAATATTGAAAATTTGAAGAAAATATGTTCATTGGGGAATACTTTGTTATGGAGTTGCACACAGTTCTTACAATTGTTACTGACATTCTTCATGGATAATATAGTTAGAACTCATATACTGAATCTCTTCAGCTTGTAGAATATCATTGTAGATTATCGTTGTATCATGATTGATTGTCATATCTCATTATTGCCATCAAGCTTTCTTCATGATATAGATATTCATTAGAAATACATTCCATACTGTATACATTCCATTCTTTCTTTATTTTATAAATGCTGAATTTTGCCCCATAGAGATCCATTTCTGTGTTATAATCATTTAAAACCAGGAAAGAAGTGTGTCTCTTTTGCCTCAGCTAGAAGTTAGAATTACTGGTGTGTTAGGAGTGGAATTTTTTGTGGGTCTTAGATATTTGTCTTCATTGTCTTTGAAACAGTCAATAATATTCTCTGAATTCATTTGCAAATAATGGAGACAATTTTTTTCCTAACAGCAAACGGATAAAAGCAGTTGGACAAAGTTACATATTTATACATATCTATGATGTCTTGTCTTTCATGTTTACATATCAGTATGTTTGTCTTAATGTAAATAAATGGCTTGATGTTTTCAAATCTTAAGAATAATATTTTTAGGGAAAAAGGCTTTATTTTCAATATGTCATGAAGAAAGATAATCTTTCAAATCTAAATTGAAATTGTTTGAAATCTCCCGATCTATATGAAAGTGCATGTTGCATCAGTTACCCAATTCATTTTTATATGTGTAAAACAAAATGTTTTATATTTGTTACAGAATGTTTGTATGTTTGTAGACTGACAAAACATAGATGTAGTATGTTATTTCAAACATTTGTTCATTTTATTGTTTGATCATGTTGTGATATTTAACACTGCATCAGATAAAAATAAAAAAAAAGTAATTGTCCTTTCTTTTGAAAGTTCTTACCTGTCTTCATTTTTCCAGTGACTAATGAAAAACAAAAAAAGAGATGAATTATTTATAGCAAAGGATGAGACAGAGATGCCAATGTCATAATTTTGAAACCTTTCTGCTTTTTCATTCACTATTATTACTAACGATGGATCAGAGAAACTGAATGAGACAAAATGGTGACAATGTAGTTTCGAAATGGTAGCAATGAGCCATTAGTCTGTATATAAAGCCCAAACAAAATAATGTAATTACATTTAATGACAATACATTGTGTATAGTGAGTTTAACACTCTGTATTTTTTTTTTCTTAATATGGGAATCAGACCTACTCTAAAGTGAAGAAGATGTAGAGGTATTTCAAGATAAAGTCAGAAACAAAATCAAATTTGGTGAAGGTATTGACAATGAAGGGTAGTAATGAGTTACTTTTTTTGTAACTGAATTGCTGATTTTTTTCTTATCTCTGTGAAGTACTTTGTACATTATCAGAATCAGTTATTTCATTGTTTTGTTGAATAAAGACAGCAGTAAGGAAATATTCCCTCGCTGTATATTGCCAGTTTTGTACAAAGAGAAAAATGATAGATATACATGTAAATGATATCTAAGTAGCTGACATGAAACAAAATGTCTTTATAGATTTCATGAATAGGAACTTAGCTTGTCCAAAACCATGTAATGTATTATTCAAATAAAGCATTTATTTACCTAATATTTCTTTTGGTTTTATGTCTGTTGGAAAAAGTAAATGATTATGACAATATCATCTGCAGATTTATTGAATTTGGCATGCTTGTTTATTAACTTAGTGAGCTTGTTGGAATTAGTTCTGTATGGTTAGTTAAACAGTTTGTTTTCAAAGTATGATTGCATTTCATTTACCAAACTATTTCATGATTTACTTGCATCTTTTATTTGTCTTTGTATTTGACTGTTCATTTCCATAAAACAGAAAATACCTCTTTTGTTTTCAGAAAGTAACATTTAAAATTTCGTTTTAAAATGAAACTTTTCTGTAATGTTGTATTCTTAAGGTGGGTAGAAGAAATAGAAAGTATCAGACATTTTCTCTGTATGTAAATGATTTAGATATAGAATTGTGATCTGGAATCATGGGAAATTAAGAAAAAAACAAGAGGGTAACTGTAACAGGTTTTGAAATTATATCGAGAAGTCCATTTTGGTATAAGCAGTCATCTGATATATGTGCATCTAAAGCAGATCAAATCATTGTAAATACTGAGGGATCTGTATCTCCCCAAAAATACAAAACTGACTACAAAAGAATTGAGAAAAAATGTGCATAAGTGAACTCTATTAATAGAACATAATTTGAAAGTGGAAAAATCAATGTCTGTGCAGTATATGCTGTTTAGCAGAATGACAAAAATGATGCATGTAATCAACATTACAATGACATTATGTAATGATAGCATTTACAGTATTCTGTAACCAAGAAAAAATTACTGATAGACTGAAAATAGAAATAGGGTTTGAAATACTTATCATTATTCTTTGAAGCATTTACAAAGTGTATTCATATGGTAATATCTTCCTCATAATTTGTATTATTTTCAAACTGCATATTTATGACAATCTGCTTCAGATATACTCATGATCATTAACTTTTTCTCCCACCCCTAATGTACCCTGTTCACATAGTTTCTACTGAGCCCAGTATGACATTATGATGGGCCATAAAATCGCATTCATGCATTCTTATTGTACCCAGGACCTCTGCAAGTGAATTCACCATCCTATAAATATACTCCAAACAAGGAAAGGTTTCAACATAATGATTTATGAGCAAAAGCAAGTTGATCATTTAAACAATGATCCGAAAAATTGATATGAACAAGGCCAGAAAAGGGCCTATTTGTAGTTTTGTGGCATTTGTCGAAGACAATGCCACTATGAGCTCAATACAGCATTTTGAAAATCCTGTATCGTAGTTTGTGCAAAACTGAAGGAAGTAAACCCAATTAAACTCAATTTTTCTCAGACAAATAAGTGTTTCAGCTGCACTTACATATAAAATTGAAGAAGGCGTATTAAAATAAATTGAATTTGGCCATCTGTCGTGGAAACACTTCTTTTTATCGAAACTAAGTTTATTTGCAATGGCCTTCTATTGGCATAGTGATACACATGATCGTTATCTCCTGACCAATCAATTCTGTGCTTGTCCGTCCCAAAACCCATTCATTCCCGGGCTTATTCGTCCCCGGGCTTGTTCACTGTGGCTTGTTCGTCCCACAAGATTGCACCTACTCTTTTGGATTGTGCATGACTTATACAGTAAGATGACTTCAAGCAAACATTTTGAAACTTTTTCTGATGTTTATTTTTCAAATTATAAATTCAACACAATGGCTTCCTTGACAAATGCCACACCATTGCTTTCAATGCTTTGATTTACTCTACAGTTGTTTCCTTTTTTACTTCTAAATTTCAAATGCAAATTTTGTAGAATGAATATATGAAATTGGCTTTGTACTGCCACTCAGCAAAACAGTTTTTAGACTAATCTAGTTTGATATTTGTGTACAAAAGATCACACAAATACACATCAATACATTTTAAATGCTGAAGCAAACAAAAAGAGCATTTTGGCAGATTATGCAATGACTGTCTAGGTTGTGGATTTCCTGGTTCAATTTATAGTATTGGTAATAGTGAGCAATTTCTCCTTTGCCAAAATGTTATTGCATTTACCAAACCTTAAGTCTTGTTGACTGGTTCAAATTTGTTTTGAAAGCTAATGATTGATTGGTTTTCATTTATTTATCATTCATTTATCCTTGCCACCAGTTGCACATAATGGCCTTCCCCCAGACGGCTGTCAGTGATCATGGGCGTAGCCAGGATTAAAATATTTATACGCACAGTAAAGCATGAAGTGCTGACCGGGGAGGGAGCAGGAGGGTGGCATTTATTGTAAAGCATAGAGGAATTCATCGGTGCATCAATTTTGCACATCGATTTAGTTTGAAAAGGAGCACAGATCCAGAGAAAAATCAATACATGTATATGATCTTGCGATTTACAACTTTGGTCTCTGATTTCTTTTTTATATGCATGTATGTATTGTATGAAATGGGCGCTACGCCCTTGGTGATGTTACGGGGTATGTGCAAGATACAGGACAAAACTCATCCTAAGCTCTGTCTGGTTCTCTAAGGCCCTCGGAGTATCGTACCATCACACGGGACCTAGGTTGACTGTCTCATCTGAAAGACTATTTGCCAAGCCCGAGTAGCACAGTCAGTAGGGTACAGGACTTGAGAACAGGGCTAGCTGGTTTGAATCCCCAGCTTGGCCAATTTCTCCCTGAAAATTGATGATAGTCATTGAGACAAGATTCATTCCTTTCTCACAGCTGATCACTGTT
Source organism: Tridacna gigas (assembly GCA_945859785.2). Taxonomy (NCBI): domain Eukaryota; kingdom Metazoa; phylum Mollusca; class Bivalvia; order Cardiida; family Cardiidae; genus Tridacna; species Tridacna gigas. Next base: position 35,297,471 of record OX244044.2, read on the forward strand.
TCAATGATTATGTGGGAAAGCTGCCAGTGGCTTGGGAAGAATATTGTGCAAAGCACTGGTAAAAGTAACTCCAGGAAAGCATGGATAGGTGCGCTGACCCAAGTCATGACTGAAATAATGTTGAAAACTGCGTTAGACACCATACAATCAGTCACCGAAAGGCTATTGTTAAAATTTTATTTGGCCAGCTGTGGGAATCACAACCACACCCTCGAGGGGTCCGAGATTTGTTGCTCTCAAGTCTAATGCTCTCCACTTGAGCTGTTCAGGTCTCAAAAGATGATGGGTAGTCCTTTACTATATGAGTCATGCTCTGGCAAAAGGTGCTTAATGCATCTCCGTGATGCATGATACTAATCAAGCCATCACATAATTATGGATCCTTAATAGCCACTTTTTTTATAAACTGAATCATGAGGTAGACTGGTCCTTTGGCATACAGAATATTGACCAATAGCGAAAAGTTTTGACCCAGGTCGGCCTGCGCGGACTGCGCAGGCTGACCTGGGTCGATACTTTTCGCAGATGCATTAAGCCCCCTTTTCACAGAGCATGGCTCAATAAATGTACTTTGGATGACTCTTATATAGTTGAGGTCAGACTGTCAGTCAACTTTATAATGAATTGGACAACATTCCTGTACTGTCACTAACTACTTATCAGACCTGTCCATGTTTAATCGCCTTTTAACTCTGTACCAAATGACAAAAATTTTATATCAGTCCAAATTCGGAGCATTTGCTGACGACAAATAAATTGTGGCTCAAATGTGAGGATTTGTTTTTGAAGGAGAAGAAACATTGTGGAAAAAGAAAATGCTTTTTTTCCCCCTTTTTTGTCTGTTTCGCACCATTTTTTCAAAAGCATTCAAAAATTTATAGAGTGGCAAAGGAAAAGGATTGCATGCTCTCATGATGGAATTTTGGTGTTGGCAGTCAAGAAAACATTGTTACCGGCATTTCATCCTTGTCCCACAATGTTTTCAAAAAGCCTCCATCCTCAAGTTTGTTGACCCTTAAAGCACCTTTTACAACTATAGATGCCTTTGTGGGCAGTGTAGATCAAGATCAGACTGCACAAAACGTAGAGTCTGATCTTCGATCTACACTGCTTTGCTAAGACATTCTGACAATAGCAACCTTGACACAGAGCTCCAGATAAGAGGGAGTGATGGTATTCTAAATCCATTATTTCTCTTCCAAACCCTATGTTGTGGGTACTCATTAGAATCGTCTCCGTGAGATGATTCTAATGAGTACCCATAACATAGGGTTTAGTGGTAAATATATTAATATTTTCAATTTTGAAATCAAAATTAATCCCCCTATCTGGAACTCTGTAAATGACATTGCTCTTATTATGCTCTTTTTTCCTGGAATGGAGATGTCAGTTTGGTTTATTCGGCCCTGTTTGGTAGGGTTAGCAGGAGACACACTTGCTGACAGTAAAGATCATTGTGCAGTCCAATCTTGGAGCTATACTGTCCCATATTTGGTGAAATATTCAAAATGTTCCTGAATATGCAATACTGTATTTCCTACTAAAATGCTAATTTTCATCACATGGGTAATGATTGAGTAGCCTGGGAGCTTGTCTTGTTTGTCAATCTGGGTTTTTGTATTAACATAAAGAGAAAAGTTTCAGATTTCATTGTATCAGAAAGGGGAGAAAACAATTGGTTTGCATTCAGCCAGGTTGTCATCAGTTAACCCTTTACCACTCAATCCCGACTTTTAACGACCCTGAGAAAGAAGCCTTTTGAAAACATTGTGGGAAAAGGAGAAAATGCTGGTTACCAGCATTTTCTCCTTTCCCCACAATGTTTTCTAACCTTTCAGAAACAAATGCAATCATTTTAGCCACATTAAATATGTCGTGTGCAAATGCTTTCAGTTTGGACCAGTCTAAAATTTTGTCGTTTAGTAAAGAGTTAAGGTTGGTCTCTCACGAAGGGTTCACTAAAACCACAAAAACACAATGAGTCCAGATAAGGATCTTAATGTTAAGTTAGGGATACAGTCTATTATTGTATCCTTGTATGGAAAACTTACCAAACAATCCCATGTTTCAAAGACCTTGAGAAAGAAAGTTTGAGAAAACATTGTGGGAAAAGTAGAAAATGCTTATAACCAGCATTGTCTCCTTTCTCACAATGTTCTCTAACCTTCCAGAGACGAATCCAATTATTTAAGCCATGTTGAGTATTGTTGTCCACAAATGCTTTCAATTTGGATGTCTAAAAATGTTCTTGCCTGGTAGAGGGTTGGGTGGGAAAAGGGCAGCATGCTGTAAATGAATACCTTAACTCTTTACCACACAATCCCGTCTTTTAACTACCCTGTAAAAAAAGCTTTTTGAAAACATTGTGGGGAAAGGAGAAAATGCTGGTAACCAGCATTTTCTCCTTTTCCCACAATGTTTTCTACCCATCCCATAACAAATTTCAATTTTTAAGTCACATTTAATTTGTTGTCTGCAAATACTTTGAATTTGGACTAATCTAAAATTTTGTCGTTTGGTAAAGAGTTAAGTACAATAATGGATATTTTTCAACCCAATTGACCCAACTGATTGTAAACAATGATAACATATTCAAATGCCTATAATGTGCTGTTTTAAAATCCTACCCTGCACTCAGCCATGTTTTTTGTCTTCTGAATAAATACATATACCGGTATCCTTACAATTTTCTGTATTTGATGGATTCATTCCTCACTTACCATTGATCATTGCTTAGGCAATGGTTATGTGGGAAAGTAGCCAATGGCTTACCAAGAATATTGTGGGAAGTACTGGTAAGAGAAACGTCGGCAAAGCATGGATAAACACCAACTAAACTTAACATATTTTGCACATGATATAGAATTAACGCTTTACCACACAATCCCGACTTTTAACGACCCTGTGGAAGAAAACTTTTGAAAACAGTGTGGGAAAAAAAGAAAATGCTGGTAACCAGCATTTTCTCCTTTTTCCACAATGTCTTCTATCCTATCAAAGACAGAAATCATCAATTTAGCAACATTTAAATTGTCGTCTGCAAATGTTTTCAATTTGGTCCAGTCAAAAATTTTGTTGTTTGGTAAAGAGTTAATGATGAAGTCTAAATAAAATTATGTCTGCTCCATCAATATTTCAAGTAGATTCTTTTGCTTCCAAGTCCAAGAGCTAGCTAAAAATTACAGCTCTGGCCTTTTTATTTACTTTCTTAATAGTGTTCAAATTGTATAAAGTATTTTGTGAAAATTATAAAGGCAAGAAAAAAAACAACTAAAGATGGTGTGTCCCCTTACCTTATGCTTCAGTTATTTTGAAAGCATCGTTTTTGCCAGTTTGTGCACAGTGTTGAATTATATCATGAAAAAAATGTATTTTGGATTTCATTAAAATGGAAACAGATTTTAGGATTGAAAAATAATGAGAAAGAATAATGAGTTCTATGCTAAATGTTACTCTTATTTTGGCCTTATTCTTGCCTTAGTCTTTTAGGCAATTTTGGATTCAGATTCTTTCAAACAGAAAATGTAGATAAATGTCAATTTCTGTATACACAAGATGATTTTTCCAAAATTAGCACAATTTTTGTTTAGTTTTATAAAAGAAAGTGTACATCCAGGTGGCCTATGAATTTGTTTGATGAAGAGCTATGGCTGGCTAATCTGTTTGTTTAACCCTTTACCACACAATCCCGAGTTTTAACGACCCCAAGAAAGAAGCCTTTTGAAAACATTGTGGGAAAAGAAGAAAATGCTGGTAACCAGCATTTTCTTCTTTTCCCACAATGTTTTCTACCCTTTAAGAGACAAATTTTATGTTTCAGCTACATTTGAATTGTCATCTGCAAATGCTCTCAATTTGGACTGCTCTACTTTTTTGTCATGTGGTAAAGGGTTAATTCTCTTGACGATTTAAGTATAAACATGATGAAGGGATATTAGGGCAGATCATCTGGTATTACAATTTTTTTTTTTTAAATTTTGAAGATTTATACCCATGACTCTTAACTTGATACCAAATGATCCAGGATTTTCATGACACTTAGGAAGAAATGTTTTAAAAACTTTTTGGGAAAAAGAAAAAAAAACAACCTGGTAACAGCATTTTTACCTTTTCCCCCACAATGTTTTCTATCAAGACAATTCCCATTATGTTAACCATTTTTAATGTTGTTGGCCACAAAAACTTTCAATTTCTAATTTAGACAAGTAAAGAATTGGTGGCCTGTTTAAGAGTGAAGGTTCTAACTGCTGGTACATAATTCAGAAGTATACCAAAATCAAGGGGCTGAGCATGATTTAATTTACCTCATTTGGTTATGTTGTTAGCACTGATATTTTAATTTGTTCGGATATCAAAACTTGTTGGAATAGATCTAATTCATTTTATTGTGAGAATGAATTTACCTTAAGTAAAAGATTTCCTTAAAATCTGATCTAATAATGGTAGGTTATCTAAAGATCAATCTGTGAAATACGATGTACATAAGGTTACTTTACCCTTATGCTCACCTTATCTAGTGAATTGCTTGTAAGCTCTGACAAATTGTTACAGTCTTGTATAAGAGCTTTCTATATACTACAAAATGTCCACAATAAAGTGAACATACAACCTAATCTATTATTCTACTGTCACCTAAACAATGGAATTCCAATATCATATACCGGGTATCTTGTCCTGGTTCACAGCACAAAAATGTGTCCACCCTTTTCTGCATTACTCTGCCTGATAGAGAAACTGTCAACCGTTTCCAAGACATGTTGCCTCATACAAAAACTAACCCAGTCTATCTTTCAAAAAATTGCCACAAAAGACTGGGCATGTTGCTTTTTATTTTGTAAATTAAAAGTAAGAACCAAAATTTGTGTGTTTTCACACCCTGAAAGTCTTTGAACAATTGAGGGGAGGGAGAAAATGCTGTTAACCCTTTCCCAAACGACAAATTTTGGACTGGTCCAAATTCAAAGAGTTTGCAGATGACAATTTTAAATTGGATGAAAATGGCAGAAAGGTTTCAAAAAGGGTAGAAAACACTGTGGGAAAAGGAGAAATTGCTCGTTACGAGCAATTTCTCCTTTTCCCACAGTGTTTTCAAAAGACTTGTACTGCAGACACGTGAAAACCAGGGCTTGTTTGGGAAAGGGTTAACCTGTGGAAGACAAATACAATTCATTTTAGCTGCATTTAAAAATTTATCTTGAAATCCTATCAACATGGAAGACTTATAAAATGTTGTCTGGTACAGAGTTTAAAAAACAGATCTGCAAGATTTCATGGAAAACCATGTTCCTGAAAAACGATCCCTAGCCCTGTCCCTTACCCTAACCCAGACAAATTGTGGCTGAAATCTTCATCCCAAGCAGAGCTTTTCATGAAATAAATCTAGGCATTAAGCAATCAGTATTTTAAAACACACATGGATTTCGATAAAATGCCCATTTGATGAAATGTCATGCACTGTTAAAGAACATCAGACTTTCTCCTATGATGTATGGCCAAAGCTCATGTATATCATATGTTAAAGAATAAAGACTGACTTCTGAGAGCAAAAAAGGGCTGTCTTTAAAAATCATTTCCACACCTACTGGACTCATTTCATAAACTCTCAGATGCAGTTATTTCAATCTGCATGGATTGGAGGAAAAGGGTCTCACTAAATCTTTTACCATACAATCCGGAGTTTTAATGACCTTGTGGAAGAACACAGTTGAAAACATACTGGGAAAAGGAGGAAATGCTGGTTGTTTTATTGACCTGGTGGATGAACCCAAATAAAAACGTTGTGGGGAAAAGGAGAAAATGCTGGATACTAGCATTTTCTTTTTTTTACCGCAATGTATTCTGCTCCTCCAAAGATAAGTTCAATTATTTGAGGGATATTCGATGTGTTGTCTGCAAATGTTTCAACCTAGACTGTTCTGAAACTTTGTCGTCACTTAACCCTTTACCAAACAATCCCGGGTTTTCACGACCCTAGGAAGGAAGGCTTTTGAAAACATTGTGGGAAAAGGAGAAAATGCTGGTAACCAGCATTTTCTCCTTTTCCCACAATGTTTTCTGCTCTATCAAAGAGCTTAAGCCTGTTTGTTCCAAAGTTGAATTTGGCGTCGGCAAATGCTTTGAAATTGGACTCGTCTAAAATGTTGTCGTGTGGTAAAGAGTTAAAGTAAAGTGTTAGTCAAATTTACATACATGTAAAGTAGGGTGACATTTTAACCCTTTGCCACACAACGACGAGTTTTAATGCCTCTGGGAAATTGGGCTTTTGAACACATCGTGGGAAAAAGAGAAAATGCTGGTAACCTTTCATAAACAAATCCTATCATTTGAGCCACATTTAGTTTGTCGTCTGCAAATGCTTTGAAATTGGGCCCGTCTAAAATTTTGTTTTCTGGTAAAGGGTTAAAAAGCAGACGAGATAGCATCAGGGGATATGATTATGAATTATCAATTTTAGCAAGTTATTACAGTACATCCTTTACAACTTTTTATACCCCCGCAAAATGAATGTTTTCTGGGGTATACTGGAATCAGCCTGTCTGTCCGTGTGTCCGTGTGTCCATCTGTGTACAAAATACTAGCAATTTTGTGTCGCGAACTCATCCTAGAGTTTTCCTTCAATTGCATTGAAACTTTGCACATACATTGATTATATATTGAAGATTTGCAAGGCGTAATTTTCAAGTGTCAACTCCCCCTGGTTGAGGAATTATCTCCCCTTGAACTTGACACTTTTTTTCTGTCAAAGCGCTGGCGGGGGTATTAAGTCACATTCAGTGACAGCTCTAGTTCCCTCTAGATACGAAATAGCTGCAGACAACTGGGAAGAAATTCTTGAAAAAATATGAAAAACATAGTTTCACATCATTAATTCTTTACCGCACGACAAAATTTTAGACTTGTCCAAATTCAAAGCATTTGCAGACGACAAATTAAAGATGGCTGAAACAATGAAAATTGCCTTCAGTTGAGTTTGAAAACATTGTGGGAAAAGGAGAAAATGCTGGTTACCAGCATTTTCTCCTTTTCCCACAATGTTTTCAAAAGCCTTCTTTCTCAGGGTTGTTGAAAGTCGGGATTGTGTGGTAAAGGGTTAATTCTTTACCAAATGAAAAAATTTTGGGCCTGTCCAAATGGAAAACATCTCCAGACAATAAAATAAATGTGACTCAAAAATTGAAATTGGTTTTGAGAAGGGTAGAAAACATTGTGGGAAAAGGAGAAAATGCTGGTTACCAGCATTTTCTCCTTTTCCCGCAATGTTTTCCAAAGGCTTCTTTCTCAGGGTCGTTAAAACTTGGGATTGTTTGGTAAAGGATTAATCAAACTCAAATACATGCAAAAAAATGTCAAAAGGAGAAATTGTTCATTGGAAGTAGGGATTGCATACAACGTAATTTATGATCCCTGTTGGAAGCAAATCACTCTTTTGCCACAATGATTTCAAAATATGTTGTAAGATGAAAAAGGTTGCCTATCCCTTTACCACACAATCCCTACTTTTAATGACCCTGAGAAAGAAGCCTTTTGACAACATTGTGGGAAAAGGAGAAAATGCTGGTAACCGGCATTTTCTCATTTTCCCAGTGTTTTCAAAATTCTTCTGTAACCCTTTCCCAAACAAGCCCTGGTTTTCACGTGTCTGCAGTACAAGTCTTTTGAAAACACTGTGGGAAAAGGAGAAATTGCTCGTAATGAGCAATTTCTCCTTTTCCCACAGTGTTTTCTCCCCTTTTTGACAACTTTCTGCCATTTTCATCAAATTTAAAATTGTCGTCTGCAAACCCTTTCAATTTGGACCAGTCCAAAATTTGTCGTTTGGGAAAGGGTTAAGGTTGGTTAAACTTGGGGATTGTTAAACTTTGTAAAGAGTTAACCCTTTCCCACATAATCCCAACTTGTAATAATCCTGAAATGGACCCTTTTGAAAACACTGTGGGAAAAGGATAAAATCTTGGTAACCAGCATTTTCTCCTTTTCCCACAATGTTTTCTAATCTATCACAGGCAGAAATCATCATTTTAGCTTCACTGTCATCTGCAAATGCTTTCAATTTGGTCCATTCCAAAATTTTGTCATTTTGTAAAGAGTTAATACATAAAAACAACTTCAATATATCCCAGACCAACTTTGCAAAGAAAACCAAGACATAAATACATGTAAAAAATATATCATCTAAATCCAGGTGTATGTAAATATTGATGAACAAAAAATTGAATGACTAGGTATGAACTGTCAACTCTCTCACATAACGTTGGGCTTAAATAAGCCAATTCAGTGCCTTATGTGCCATCTTGACGTTTTTACAAGCTAATGAGAGAAGCTGTACAGTACCTTAACTATTTAAATGTTGACCTTTGACCCACTACATAATGCTACTGCTATAAACAAATTTGATTGGTTTAGACTTGGTGTCATGTGCACCCCTTCATGAATATTCATGATAGGATTGTATGTGTCCTATCTAATTTATGTAAATGGTGTCATTGATCTTTGATGTTACTCAGTTAACATTTAATTGTTCTTACTTGATCCTTCACAAAACAACTGTGAAAAAGCTTTTTTATATTGTTGGAAAAAACATTGAAAACATTGTGGGAGATGGACAAACTGCTGGTAACCAGCATTTTTTCCTTTTCGCACAATGTTTTCTACCCTATCCAATACAAAAATCACTATTTAACCCTTTCCCAAACAAGCCCTGGTTTTCACATGTCTGCAGTACAAGTCTTACGAAAACACTGTGGGAAAAGGAGAAATTGCTCGTAACGAGCAATTTCTCCTTTTCCCACAGTGTTTTCTACCCTTTTTGAGACCTTTCTGCCATTTTCATCAAATTTAAAATTGTCGTCTGCAAACCAAACTCTTTGAATTTGGACCAGTCCAAAATTTGTCATTTGGGAAAGGGTTAAACTACACTTAATTTGTAGTCTGTAAATGCTTTCAATTTGGTCCAGTCTCAAATTTTGTCGTTTGGGAAAGGGTTAATCCTTTACGAAACAAATGTGAGAGAGAAAGCTTTTTTATATTGTTGGAAAAAAAAGAAAATGCTGGTAACCAGCATTTCTTCCTTCTCTCTCAATGTTTTCTACTCTTTCTAATATGAGTCCCATTATTTAACCCTTTACCACACAATCCCGACTTTTAATGACCCTGAAGAAAAAGCCTTTTGAAAACATTGTAAACATTGAAAACATTGGTAACCAGCATTTTCTCCTTTTCCCACAATGTTTCCTACTCTATCAAGACAAAAAACATCATTTTAGCATTGTTTATTTTGTCTTCTGCAAATGTTTTGAATTTGGTCAGGTATAAAAATTTTGTCATTTGGTAAAGAGTTAAATGTGGCTCCAACAATCGGATCTTTCTTTGGTATGGTTGAAAACATTGTGGGAAAAGGAGAAAATGCTGGTTACCAGCATTTTCTCCTTTTCCTACAATGTTTCCTAAAGGTTTCTGCTTTAGGGTTGTTTAAACCTGGGATTGTGTGGTAAAGGGTTAAGGAATAGAAAACATTGTTGGGAAAGTAACCAGTATTTTCTCCTTTTCCCATGATGTTTTCTCAGAGTTGTTAAAGTGGGGATTGGTTGGTAAAGTGTTGTTTTTTTGTTCAGTTAACCCTCTCCAAAACGACAAACTTTCGACACTTCCAAACTGAGAGAGTTTGCAGACGACAATTTTAAATTTGATAATAATGGAAGAGAGTTCTCAAATAGGGTAGAAGACATTGTAGGAAAAGGAGAAATTGCTCTTTACGAGCAATTTCTCCTTTTTCTACAATGTTTTCAAAAGACCTGTGCTGCAGACATGTAAAAACTGGGGCTTGTTTGGGAAAGGGTTAAAACTTGCATGATGTATACCACTATTGTGTATTTGTGATGGTTTAATGTGCATTTTGTCTTTTTATTCTTCAAAAGTTTGAACTAAACAGATTGGAGAGGAAATGAGAAGAAATTCAAATGGGTGGTTCTCAGTCAAACAACATTCCCACATTGAGAACAACTTTGAAATGAGTTTTAGACCTGTCTGAATTGAAAGTATTTGCAAACAGCAAGTTAACCCTTGGGGCGCCGAATAAACTTGTCGGCCATTTTCATGCTAGAAATACGACCTAAATAATTGCAATTTCATGGATCCTTTTGTCTACAGTGATTCAGCAAAGTAAACAGTGTAGATCAAAGATCAGGCTGCACATTTTGTGCAGCCTGATCTTGATCTACACTGGCCTCAAAAGCAACTATAGTCGTGAAAGGCGCTTTAAGGGTTAATTGTGGTAAAAGGCTAAGGTTGTTTAAATTCAGGATTGTTTGGTAAAAGGTTAACCCTTTACCACACAATCTCGACTTTTAACGACCCTGAGAAAAAGCTTTTGAAAACACTGTGGAAAAAGGAGAAAATGCTGGTAACCAGCATTTTCTCCTTTTCCCACAATGTTTTCTACCCTTCCCAAAACAAACTTCCAGTTTTCAGTAAAATTTATATTGTTGTCTGCAAATGCTTTCAATTTGGACCAGTCTAAAATTTTGTCGTTTGGTAAAGGATTAAAGGGGAAAATTTAATGAAAGCAAGTAAAAAAAAGCTTGTATGAAAATTTTATACAGTGATAAATAATGGTACTTTGAATTCAGTATACCCCATTTTTTTTTTACACTAAAGGTTTTTAGGGTATTTATATCTTTACATCGTATATCATATTTTGCTAAAATCATTTTTTTATTTCTTTCTTTCATTATCACTTTTTTTCTGCATGGGTCATTAAGTTCATTAATATGCCACTTTAAAATCATCACTTCCAATACTTACAGTATATATTTATTTGATCTAAAATATATTTCTCTGTAACTCTTTACCAGACAACAAAATTTTTGAATCGTCTAAATGAAAAGCAGTTGTGAAGACAAAATGTGACTCAAATGTTGGGATTTGTCCAGGGGTAGGTAGAAAACATTTTGTGAAAAGGAGAAAAATGATGGTTACCAGGATTTTCTCCTTTTCCCATAATGTTTTCAAAAGCCGACCTCCTCAGGGCCGTTAAACAGAAGATTGTTTAGTAAAGGGTCACGATATAAATTTTTATTTGCACGAAATCACTTCTTCTCTTTCACTCTTCATCATACAACAATGTTGTAGACTTGTCACCAGCCATTTCTAATTTTCAAACACTGTCTTCAAAAACCTTCATTCCCAGGGTTTTATAAAATTTGGCTTGTTTGGTACAGGGTTGATTCTCTGAAAGATTTAGCTACTTCTCCCATTTCTAACAAGCTATTCCATATGTCGCATTATTTTCTTGCCTGTTTCTGCATTTTAAAGGGAAAAAGCTGATTAACAGTTCATGTTACTTAACTCTTGTAGCATGCATGATTGTCTGGGTTGAGTACAACAAGAGTTATTTCTCTTGAAAGTTTGTGTTTTTATATGATCTCCAATGATATTCTTTAACCCTTTACCACACAATCCCGACTTTTAATAACCCTAAAAGAGAGGGCTTTTGAAAACATTGTGGGAAAAGAAGAAAATGCTGGTAACCAGCATTTTCTTCTTTTCCCACTTGGTTTTTACCCCTTTGAAGAAACATACTATTACTTTACCCACATTCAATTAGTTGTCCTCAAATGTTTTCAAATTGGACTAGTCATTTTTTTGTGTATGTGGTTAAGACTTAAAAAACAGTAAGCCTTTGGAAAATTGTGGGAAAAGAAGAAAATGCTGGTAACCAGCATTTTCTTTTTTTTCCTGCAATGTTTTCTACCCTATCATCGTCAAATTCCATTATTTGAGCCACATGTTATTTGTCGTCTGCAGTTGTTTCCAATTTGGAGCAGTCTAAAATTTTGTCATCTGGTAAAAAATGAAGAAAAAAAAAATGATGCTTTTTTATGATTTCTTAAAAAAAGTAAACAAAATTAAATGTAAATTTATCAGTCAGCAAGATGTATCTCTTCAAAGAAATTTACTTCACTTTCTAAAAAGCTTCTGTTATGAAATTTTGATGTACATCTATGCTATTTTCTTTTTTTGAAATTTGATGAAAAAATTATTTGGTTGTTTACTTAAACAAATATTTTCTTGTCTATTTTTGTAGCTCCAAAGGAAGAGAAACCAAAAGGTAGGTCTAGCTCTATTTACTTTTTGGAATTGTAGTGGTTTTGTAACATGTTTTTGTGAAGATCAGACTTCACAGCAAGATTGTTTATGACACAATATACTGGTAAATTTAGACTTGTCACAATTCAAAACATTTGGAAAAAATTAATGAAATGCTGCTAGAATTATGTGATTTGTCTATGAAAGGATAAAAAAGAAATATTGTGGGAAAAGAAGAAAATGCTGGTAACCAGTATTTTCTCCATAGAAATTCTTTCTTGGGTCTAATTAGAATACAGGATTGTTCAGTAAAGGGTTAACTCTTTACCACACAATCTCGAGTTTTAACAACCCTGAGAGAAAAGGCCTTTGAAAACATTTGGTAAACTTTTGGTAACCAGCATTTTCTTCTTTTTCCACAACGTTTTCTACGCTATCAAAGACAGAAATCATCATTTCAGCTACATTTAATTTGACATTTGCAAATGCTTTCAGTTTGGTCCAGTTCAAAATTTTGTCATGTGATTAAGGGTTCAGAATTAACTCTTATCTTGTTAAATAAAATTAAATAAAACTTTCAAGACGATAGTAAAAAGCCGGATAACAATATTTCAAACTTATCTTTTGGAGAACAGTTTCTCCTTATTGGACATTGTAGAACCAAGATCAGAATGCACAGAACGTGCAGTCTCATCTTGGATCTACACTGACCGCAAAAGGTAAGTGAGTCGTGCTTAGCAGCTTAAGAATTAATAGGGATTCATCCATAGATCTCAAACAATTGTTTGTAAACAGATCGTCTTTGTTTACCTCCTTTTGTCAACAAAGAGGCTTGTTCAAGTGCAGAAAATGTTCACTTTTGTTTACATTTTTCAAAACCGAGTAACCGTTATAACTTTCAATCGTACCTGTCCTTTTGCTTTAGTGCTGTTATCCTTGTAACATTGTTTGACAGCTGTACAGCATAATGCTTTCAAAAAGATTCTGACAAATGGAGAAATGGCTCAAAATTATCATTCTTTTCCATTTTTTATACAAGGTTTTCTTGATTGTTTTCAGATCCAAATATTACTTGAATAAACGTATATCTGTATCTAACAAGAAAGTTTTAACAAAGAGTATCTTAAGACCTTTGGCATGGAGTAATGACTTAACACTATTCCAAACAACAAAATTTCAGACTTGTCCAATTTGAAAGCATTTGTAGATGACAAATGTGATGAAAAAATTGAAATTTGTTTAGGGAAGGGTAGAAAACATTGTGGGAAAAGGAGAAAATGCTGGTAACCAGCATTTTCTCCTTTTCCCACAATGTTTTAAAAAGCTTTCTATTTCAGAGTCATTAAAACTCAGCACTGTGTTGTAAAGGGTTTAAAAGATTATCACCAAAATCATTCGAAGGCTTTTAATGATTTAGAATGTGTCAGAACTGAACTGAAATTATGTGCTTTGGATTTGTCTCTGTTAATTAGTGTTGTTGTGGCATTTGTTGAAGACAATGCGACCATGAGCTCAATTTAGCATTTTGAAAATCATGTATTGTATTTTGTGCAAAATCCGAAGGAAGTAAACCCAATTGAATTTTTCTAAGACAAATAGTTGTTTCGATTGCACTCAGATATGAAAATGAAAATGGCATATTAAAATAAATTGAATTAGGCCATCAATCATGGAAATACTTCTTTTTTATCAAAAATAGCTTGATCCTCCATGGTCTTCTATTGGCGTAAAGATACACACAATTTTTGTTTCCTGACCGCCCGATTCCGTGCTTGATCATCCCAAACGAGTTCATTCCTGGGCTTATTCGTCCCTGGGTTTGTTCACCAGGATTTTTTCCTCCCTTTACCACACAATCCCGAGTTTAACGACTCCAGGGAGGGAGGCTTTTGAAAACTGGTAACCAGCATTTTCTCCTTTTCCCACAATGTTTTCAACCCTATCAAAGAAAAACCGTATCATTTGAGCCAGACTGAAATTGTCTTCTGCAAATGCTTTCAAATTGGATGGGTCAAAAATTTTGTCGTTTGGTAAAGGGTTAATACTGCTCCATTATAGAACTGATTAAAGTATTAGTGAGGTAACACTTAACTCTTTACCAAATGACGGAATTTTAGACTGGTCTAAATTGAAAGCATTTGCAGACGACAAATTAAATGTGGCTAAAGTAATTGCATTTGTTTCTGAAAGGTTAGAAAACATTGTGTGAATAGAAGAAAATGCTGCTTACCAGTATTTTCTCCTTTTCCCACAATGTTTTCAAAAGGCTTCTTTCTCGGGGTTGTTAAAAGTCGGGATTGTGTGGTAAAGGGTTAACTCTTTACCAAACAACAAAATTTTAGACTGGTCCAAATTCAAATCATTTGCAGATGACAAATTCAATGTGTCTACAAAAATGAAATTCGCTTTGGGAATGTTAGAAGACATTGTTTGGAAATGAGGAAATGCTGGTTACCAGCATTTTCTCCTTTTCCCACAATGTTTTCAAAAGCTTTCTTTCTTGGGGTCCTTAAAACTAGGGGGTTGTTTTGTTAAAGTTTAATTTTGTTAAAAACTCAAACAACTCCCATTATATTATCTCTCAATACTTCTTGTCCTTTTGCTCTTACTTAAGGCATGATTTTTGCTCTAAATGAATCAGTCTGATGATGCACCAAAAACAACAGTGCAGCCATTCCATTTTTTATATACACTCAGGTATATAGAGGTTTTATTAACTCTTTACTAAACAACAAAATTTTAGAGCAGTCCAAACTGAAAGGTTTTGCAGACGACAAAATAAATGTGACTCAAAAATTGAAATTTGTTTTGGGAAGAGTAGAAAACATTGTGGGAAAAGGAGAAAATGCTGGTTTCCAGCATTTTCTCCTTTTCCTACAGTGTTTTCAAAAGGCTTCTTCCTCAGGGTCGTTAAAAGTTGGGATCCTGTGGTAAAGAGTTAACAAGTTAACCCTTTGCCAAACAAGCCCTGGTTTTACGTGTCTGCAGTACAAGTCTTTTGAAAACACTGTGGGAAAAGGAGAAATTGCTCGTAACGAGCAATTTCTCCTTTTCCCACAGTGTTTTCTACCCTTTTTGATAACTTTCTGCCATTTTCATCAAATTTAAAATTGTCGTCTGCCAACTCTTTCAATTTGGACCAGTCCAAAATTTGTTGTTTGGGAAAGGGTTAAGTGTAATGTTAAAATGCCCGTCATTTTGACATTATTAATCCATTAAACATCAGTAGAACTGAATTGGTCTAATCTAAATGGTTCTGAAAATAAGAAGATGAAATTTGCAGGAGTAAGAAAGGATGATTTGAGCAAAATCAAATTATTGAAGGGTTTTTTTTTTTTAATCTTTTTCATCATTTGTTAGAATTTTTTTTTGGTAAGCCATCTAACAGCAAGGCATCAAAAGGCACCTACAGGGGGAAAGAGTCAATGTAAAAGAGATTAGTGCATTTCATTGTTCAATCCTTTACCACACAGTCCTGAGTTTTAATGACCCTGAGAAAGAAGCCTTTTGAAAACATTGTGGGAAAAGAAGAAAATGCTGGTAACCAGCATTTTCTCCTTTACCCACAATGTTTTCTACCCATTCCAAAACAATTTTAGTTTTTAAAGTCGCATTTATTTTGTCTTCTGCAACTGCTTTCAATCTGGACCAGTCCAAACTTTTTTGTTTGGTAAAGAATTAAGTTAGAGATAAACATACCCTAGGACAATATTACAGGAGAAATGAACATAAATTTGATAAATGTTACTGAATTTGCATCCTTGGAATTATCTATAAATTTGATTGGTCGGTTATTGATCATGAATTGATTCAATTGGATAAAATAGTTTGATGCAAAATTTGTGTGTGTGTTTATGTTTGAATCTTTATTGTGGTTTTTTTTTTTGTGCAAAAACTGGTCAGATGCCAACATACTTGTTTGAAATCTGAAAATTTACATCAAGAAACCAATACCAAAAGTGAATGATAATCTAAAGAAATGTCAATGAAGGAAAGAAATGGCTTTAAATTCTTTGATTTTTATATAGTGGTTAAATATGGTTAATTTATTAACACTTAAGCTGCTGAATAAATTGAACGCAAATTTCTACGCAATACTAAAAGCCCAAACATTGCGGTTTCAAGGTTAATTTCACCGGAAAGAAAATACCATATCGGACAGTGTAGATCAAAGATCAGACTGCACGTTCTGTGCAGTCTGATCTTGATCTACACTGTCCGCAAAAGGTCAGTGGGTCGCAATTAGCAGCTTAAGGGTTAAAATCCCAAATATATGAATAAAGAAGAATTACTGGTGTTAAAAAAGCTACGATTATGTGCAATGCTGGTGTACACAGAGCAGCTTAGTAGAACTTTTATTACAATATTTTGTAATGTGAAAATTGAGGATATACTGTTGGAATATAGGAACAAAAATGGTGGGTAAAGTTGTATGGTTGTATTTTTGTTACTCATGGTGTTTCAATCTTCCAAACTATCCACCATAAATAAAGTTTTCTTAATTTTTTAACTCTTTGTCAGACAACAACAATTTAGCCATGTTCAACTGTTGAACACATTTGCAGACTAGAAATTGAATATTGTTAAAATGATGCCTCTGCGTTTGAAATGGAGAAAACGTTGCGTGAAAAGAAGAAAATGCTGGTTCCCAGCATTTTCTTTGCTCACAACGTTTTCAGAAGGCCTCTTTCTTAGGGTCTTTAAAACTCTGGATTGTGTGGTAAAGGATAACTCTTTACCACACTGTTCCAACTTTTAACAACCCTCAGAAAAGGCGCAGGTTGACCTGAGCTGAAACATTTCGCTATTGGTCACTTTTCTGTAGGTCAAAGGACCAGTCTACCTCATGATTCAGTCGGTTGTTAGACAAAATGGACTTCATGGATCCATGATCATGTGATGACTTAATTCAAATCATGCTCACAGAGGTGCATTAAGCCCCCTTTTACCAGAGCATGGCTCATTTACTTTCATCTGTTTAGTTTAATTATGACAATGTTGTGATAATTTCAGACACGGAAGAAGTGAAGAAAGAAGACGAAAAAGCAGTAGTCAAGCCTGAAGGCAAGAAACCAGAGTTTGTCCTGAAGATCAAAACACAAACTGTAAGTTGCGTACATTTGCCTATGTTAACCCTTTCCCACACAATCCTGAGTTTTAACGACCCTAAGCTATAGGGTTTTTGAAAACATTGTGGGAAAAGGAGAAAATGCTGATAACCAGCATTTTCTCCTTTTCCCACAAGGTTTTCTACCCTTTCCAAATCAAATTTCAATTTTTGAGTCGCATTTATTTTCTCGTCTGCAAATCCTTTCAATTTGGCAGAGTACAAAATTTTGTCGTTTGGTAAAGAGTTAATGTGATTTTTAGCCTATTCCTGCAATAAAAAAGCTTTACACTTCACAGATGACAGCTTCTGAAAACATTGTACAAAAAGGAGTAAGTGCTTGTTTTCAATATAAGTTGAAAACAAAAAAAATTTCTATTTTTCTTTCCATTAATCCCTTACCACACAATCCTGAGTTTTAAAGACTGTGAAGGAATAGCCTTTTGAAAACATTGTGGAAAAAGGAGAAAATGCTGGTAGCCAGTATTTTCTCCTATTCCCACAACATTTTCTACTCTTTTAGAGACAAATCCCATCATTTCAGCCACATTTAGCCCTTTACCACATAATCCTGGGTTTTAATGACCCTGAGAAAGAAAGCTTTTGAAAACATTGTGGGAAAAGGAGAAAATGCTGGTAACCAGCATTTTCTCCTTTCCCCACAATGTTTTTTACCCTTCTCAAAACAATTTTTAATTTTTGAGTCACATTTATTTTGTCGTCTGCAAATGCTTTCAATTTGGACTAGTCTAAATTTTTGTCATTTGGTAAAGAGTTAAGTGTTGTTTGAATTACAGCTGGATGAAGGTGACCAAGTAGACTTTAACTGTGAGGTCATTGGTGAACCTAAACCAGAAATAAAGTGGTTCTACAATGGTCAGGAACTAAAACAAGAGGGCAGATACATTATAGCTGAGGAAGAAACTGTCCACCATCTTGAAATTACTGACATTGTACCAGAAGATGCTGGGGACTACATTGTTGAAGCTGAAAACACCTTTGGTAAAGCAACATGTGCTGCACAACTGCAGGTCATTGGTAGGTGATCTCTTCTGTTTCTTTTATTTAGCTCTGCTGAAGGTGGAGGGATATTGTTTTGGCACTTTCTGTCCAGCAGGTCAATTTCTGTCCTTCCATCCCCCCTGTTCCATCCAATTTTTGTTTCTGTAGAAAACTATGGCCCCTTTAGTATAGGATGTCACTTTAACTTTTTACCAAATTACAAAATCTTAGACTAATTAAACCCTTTACAACACAATCCCGAGTTTTAACGACCCTGAGGAAGAAGCCTTTTGAAAACATTGTGGGAAAAGGAGAAAATGCTGATAACCAGCATTTTCTCCTTTTCCCACAATGTTTTCTACTCTTCTCAAGACAAGTTTTAATTTTTGAGCCACATTTATTTTGTCGTCTGCAAAAGCTTTCAATTTGGACTGGTCTAAAATTTTGTCGTTTGGTAAAGAGTTAAGAAAAGATTTCAGACTTTAGACTCACAATGCTTTCAAAAGCCTATTTCAGGGTTCAGTAAAACTCAGGACTATTTGGTTAAGAGTTAACTCTTTACCACACAATCCCGAGTTTTAACCACCCTGAAAGAGAAGGCTCATGAAAACATTGTGGGAAAAGGAGAAAATGCTGGTAACCAGCATTTTCTCCTTTTCCCACAATGTTTTCTACCCAATCAAACACAGAAATTGGGGTTCTGCGTGGCTCAGTGGTAGAGTGTAGGACTCGTAACCTGGAGGCCCCGGGTTCGAGCCCCACCTGATCCGCTGGGTCCTTTGTGGGTGTGTCCTTTGGCAAGACACTTCATAGCCCTAGCCTAGTGCTGGTAAAACCCAGGAAATACATGAATATGTGAGCTGTCGCCATGATATGACTGAAATAATGTTGAAAGCGGTGTAAAACACCATTCAATCAAAAATACAGAAATGACAATTTAAGCAACATTTAATTTGTAGTCTGCAAATCCTTTCAGTTTGGTCCAGTCCAGAATTTTGTCATTTAACTCTTTACCAAACAACAAAATTTTAGAACAGTCCAAATTGAAAGCTTTTGCAGATGACAAAATAAACGTTACTCAAAACTGAAATTTGTTTTGGGAAGAGTAGAACACATTGTGGGTAAAGGAGAAAATGCTTGTTACCAGCATTTTCTCCTTTTCCCACGTTTTCTAAAGCCTTTCCTCAGGGTCATTAAAAGTCAGGATTGTGTGGTAAAGGGTTAAAGAAACAAACAGTGAAGGACTTATCAAGTGATACAGGCTTATTTACCATTATAGAAAAGCCTAAAGAAGAGGTACAGAAACTGGAAGCACCTAAATTTGTCATCGAAATCCAAACTGTAGAAACCACAGTGAATGAGAAAGCCTCGTTTTACTGCAAGGCCAAAGGTCAACCCAAGCCTGAGATCCTCTGGTACAAAGAGGACAGACAGATTACCAAAGAAGACAACAGATTTACCATTGAATATGGTGATGATGATTCATCGTTACTAATAATTGATGTTCTCCCAGAGCATGATGGGAAATATATGGCTGAAGCTAAAAATGAGGTTGGATCAGTGACCTGTAAAGCTGAACTATTTGTTCACGGTAAGCTCTTCTTCAAGATTTAACTACCTTTTTGTGGCATTTGTTGAAGACAATGCCACTATGAGTTCAATACAGTATTTTGAAAATCATGTATCATAGTTTGTGCAAGACCAAAGAAAGTAAACCCAATTACACTTAATTTTTCAAAGACAAATAAGTGTTTCGATAGCACTCAGATATATAATTGGCAACAGTGTATAAAAATAATTTGGATTCGGCCATTGGTCATGAAAAATATCTATACCTGCTATGACCTTCTAGTGGCGCAGTGATACACACAACCTTTGTCTCCTGACCGGGTTAATCTCAAAACCAGTTTGTTCCATGGCTTGTTTGACCCTTTGCTTGTTCATCAGGGCTTGTTCGTCCCACATTATTGTTTGTTTATTTTTCAAAGTATTAATTCCATATAATGGGTCCCTTGACAAATGCCACACCAGTGCTCTAAATGCTTTGATTTTTTTTGTATTGATACATGTATTCTAGGGGTTTTCCATGCTCAGTAAATAAGGTGTTGGATTTGTAATTCCACTCTGGCAGTTTTGATAAAGTGGAAGTTTCCTTGGGCAATGCAGTACAGAGCCCAAGCACTGGTTTACTCTTTACTGGATGGCAAAATTTTAGAATCTTCAAAATTCAAAGCATTTGCAGGGAACAAATGAAAAAGGCTCAAACAAATGAAAATGTATTTGAAAGGGAAGAAAACACTGTTGGAAAAGGAGGAAATCAGAGTTATCAGCATTAATTCCGAAAGGGGTGAAATATACTTAACCCTTAAAGCGCCTTTCACGAATATAGTTGCTTTCGCGGCCAGTGAAGATCAAGATCGGGCTGCACAAAACATGCAGCCTGATCTTTGATCAACACTGTCCGCTTTGCTCAATCACTGTAGACAAAAGCAACAAGGAAATTGCAATTATTTGGGTCATATTTCTAGGATGAAAATGTCTGATAGGTTTATTCGGTGCTCTAAGGGGTTAACTCTTTACCAAACGACAAAATTTTAGACTGGTCCAAATTGAAAACATTTGCAGACGACAAAATAAATGTGACTGAAAAATTGGAATTTGTTTTAGGAAGGGTAGAAAACATTGTGGGAAAAGAAGAAAATGCTGGTTACCAGCATTTTCTCCTTTTCCCACAATGTTTTCAAAAGCCTTCTTCTTCAGGGTCGTTAAAAGTCGGGATTGTGTGGTAAACTGATAAGATTGTTTATTGAGTTGTTTTGAATTGTTTTGTTCATTCTGCTTTTCCAAATTTTCAGAAAAAGAAGAGAAATATGCACCAGAAATCATCAAATCTCCATCTGAAGTTTTTGCTAGGGAACATGACAGAGCCCAATTCCTTGTCAAAGTCATTGGACTACCAAGTCCCACAGGTGAGAAATCAATGGGCTATTTGATCGTTTACCGCACAATGCCGCCTTTTGATGCCCCTGGGAAAAAGGCCTTTGAAAACATTGTGGAAAAGGAGGAAATGCTGGTAACCAGCATTTTCTCCTTTTCCCACAATGTTTTCTACCCTATCAGAGAAAGATTGCACCATTTGAGCCACATTAAAATTGGCATCTGCAAATGCTTCCAATTTGGACAAGGCTAAATTTTTGTTGTCTGGTAAAGGGTTAACTCTTTATCTGATCAAAAAAAGAAGAAAAATAATGAATTTCCCCATATTATAAGGATTTTCAGATTACATACTAAATGGTGCTCAAATGGTGAGATTTAGCTTTGAAAGGTGAGAAAACATTGCGGAAAAAGAAAATATACAGGTTACAATACTTTCTCCTTTTATTACAATGTTTACAGCTGGTAAACAGTTTAACCCATTACCACACAATCCTGGGTTTTAACGACCTTGTAAGTGAAGGCTTTTGAAAACATTGTTGGAAAAGGAGAAAATGCTGGTAACCAGCATTTTCTCCTTTTCCCACAATGTTTTCTACCCTATCTAAAACAGATGTCATCATTTGAGCTACATTTAATTTGTTGTCTGCAAATCCTTTCAATTTGGACCAGTCTAAAATTTTGTCATTTGGTAAAGATTTAAACTTGCACTGCCACGATATACTGGAAAAATAATGTTGTGCATTCAAAGGTAACCAGTGAATTTGCAAACCTTTATTTTTTTTTTACAAAATTTAGCTGTTTTAACTGCTTACCAGACAACAAATTTCTAAACTGGTCTAATTTGAAAGCGTTTGTTGACTACAAATTAAAATAGGCTTAAACAATGAGATTAAATTGTCTCTGAGAGGATAGAAGACATTGTGGGAAAAGCATTTGCTCCTTTTCCCACAATGTTTTCTACCCCATCAAAGAAAAATTTCATCAATTGAGCCACACTGAAATTGTCATCTGCAAATGCTTTCAGTTAACCCTTCCCCAAACAAGCCCTGGTTTTCACGTGTCTGCAGTACAAGTCTTTTGAAAACACTGTGGGAAAAGGAGAAATTGCTCGTAACGAGCAATTTCTCCTTTTCCCACAGTGTTTTCTACCCTTTTTGAGACCTTTCTGCCATTTTCATCAAATTTAAAATTGTTGTCTGCAAACTCTTTCAATTTGGACCAGTCCAAAATTTGTCGTTTGGGAAAGGGTTAAGACTGTAATCAGAGAATATGTTGGGGAGAATCCACAAGGTAAATAAAAATTGAGATATAGATATTACCACCTCTTTGAAATGCTACATTGTATTCACTCCTAATTTACATTCTGTGTATTATAATGACTCTGTCATTTAATTTTTAAAGTGACCTGGATAAAGGATAATGTGACCTTGAAAGACACTGACCTCTACCACTTTGAAAGCTATGAAGACACCTACTGCTTTGAGGTCAAGGACACGAGCTCCGTGGATGCCGGTGTCTATACATGTGTTGCTGAAAATGAAGTAGGAAAGGCAACCTGTGATATTCCACTGGAGGTCAAAGGTAAATTTAAATTTTCTCTATTACATACAATGAGTTTTTGTTTTATGTTTTGTAAAGGTCTTTTATTAACTACATGTATTCATGTCCATTTTCACACATTACCTCTGTGCCAGTCGACAGGTTTTTTAATCATCCGTATTGAAAACATTTACAGAAGACAAGTTGGGTATGGCTAAAATGATTTGATTTGTCCTTTTGAGGACATTTTTGAATGCCTGCCTTTGTTTCCATATGAAAGTTTTTAGAATTCAAAGGGCTGAAAACCCTGTCATACACTAAAATGATTTTTGTTCTTTATAAGGTAACCCAAATAAATTTGTGAAAAAAACATGTTTTAACATGTTACATTAATCTTGAAGGTGTCTCAGTAGCTATAGAATATTTTGACACAACTCTAGATTTAGTTTACATGTTGAGTTGAATTTCTTTAATGTGAGTAGATATAACTAAGTATGGATTTACTACTTGAAGATTTTGGTGGATGATTTTGTATTTTCTTCTTTGGACAGTATAACACTCTTCCTTGTATAGATTAGACTTTATTGTTTGTACCTGATTTCAAAAAGACACATTTGTGTGTGATAAATGGTTGTTTAAGTTATGGCACTATGTCACTTTTATCCTTACACAATTTGTACATCACTACCATAGTTCATGTATTTGTTCATGTATTATTTTCATATTATGTCACAGTGTCTTTCATTTGCATATCTCCAAGGTGTACTAATTAACACAATATTAAGCCATTCTTCAATAAATGTAAAGGCCACATAAACTTGTTTACAAAATTTGAAAAAAGGAAATTTTAGTCAAAGTCCATGAGAAATACATGAAATAAGAAAATTTTGTGCTGATTAAGAACAAGCAGATGAGGTGAAAGTGCACAGTGTACTGAAGTATACAAAATATCGCTGAAACACACAGCCTTTTTCAAAAGCATGGTCAAGTATTGATATGCACATACAGGACTGAAATGTTACACAGTTTGCGTCTTGTATGCTTTTCGCTTAATTGAGTGCAATTAACCCTTTACCACACAATTTCGACTTTTAATGACCTTTAATGACTTTGAGAAAGGAAGCTTTCGAAAGATCATGGGAAAAGGAGAAAATGCTGGTAACCAGTATTGTCTTCTTTTCCCACACTGTTTTCTACTTGTACCTAAACAATTTTCAGTTTTTGAGTCTCATCTATTTTGTCATCTGCAAATTCTTTCAATTTGGAGAAGTCTAAGATGTAGTTGTTTGGTAAAGCATTCTTGTTCACAAAAGAGGATCACAGAAGAACATGTGTACTTCATAGATGTAGTTTTAGAAAGCACTATTGCAGTTTTAGTCCTCTGTAATTACTATTTTGATCCTGTCGACTTTGAAAAAAAAATGATATTGGTGACCCAATTTTCATCCTGTGTAGGAGAAAATGACTACACCTCTGTACTTGAAACAGATGACTGTAAGTATTGTATGAAACAAGTAAGAAAATAACTA
Organism: Tridacna gigas; assembly: GCA_945859785.2. Classification (NCBI taxonomy): domain Eukaryota; kingdom Metazoa; phylum Mollusca; class Bivalvia; order Cardiida; family Cardiidae; genus Tridacna; species Tridacna gigas. Next base: position 35,321,669 of record OX244044.2, read on the forward strand.
AAACCTTTTTACATCTTTGTATTGTGACGTCTAATATGTGTATGTGTATGAAAATGATTTTGAGGTCATAATTTATTTATCTAGAACACAATTTTTCATATGTTTTTCCAGAGTTCCAGATAGAGGGTGTGATTTTGATTTCATAATTGAAAATAGTAATCACTCTCCACTAAACCCTATATTGTCTCATCAAGATCATACTAATGAGTACCCATAACATAGGGTTTGGAAGAAAAATAATGGATTTGGAATTGTATCACTCCTTTTTATCTGGCATCTCTATTCTGTAACAATTTTCAAAAGTACTTTTCAAAATTACTTTCTTTCTTAACAGAAATTTGTGTTTTCATTCTTGAAAGTGGTTAGGTGCACAGAAAAAAGTAAATTGTCTTTAGTTTATCCCTTTACCACACAATCCCAACTTTTAATGACCCTGAGGAAGAAGCATTTTGAACACATTGTAGGAAAACGAGAAAATGCTGGTAACCAGCATTTTCTCCTTTTCCCACAATGTTTTCTACTCTTCCCAAAACAAATTTCAATTTTTGGGTCATGGTTCTTTTGTCATCTGCAAAAACTTTCAATTTGGACTGGTCTAAAATTTTGTTGTTTGGTAAAGAGTTGATGTTTAACCCTTTACTACACAGCAAAAATTTAGACTGGTCCATAACAAAAGCATTTACAGATGACTAATTAAAAGTATCTCAAATGGTCATTTCTGCCTTTGATTGGGTAGAAAACATTGTGGGAAAAGGAGAAAATGCTGGTTACCAGCACTTTCTTGTTTTCGCACAATGTTTTCAAAAGGCTTCTTTCTCAGGGTCATTAAAACTCGGGAATTTTTGGTAAAGGGTTACCAAGCCATTTGTGCCTTTGACCAGACCTCAATTTCATTTATATTTATATTGTAATCTAAGAGTTAATCAGAACCTAGGTGATGGTTGATTAAGGTATTAGTGAATGAATGCCTAAAAGTTAGGAGTCATTTAGGAACAAATGAGAATATTAAACAGACACAAAATGCATGAGAAACTGTTGTTAAATTTTTTTGATATCTGACTTCTTTTGGATGAACAAATTACGTGAACACAGCCCGCAAAAGCAACTCTAGTTGTGATAGACCTCTCAGAGGTTAATGTTTACTTGTACAGATATCTTAATTATGTTTTGTAATCATTATTTATTTTTCACAAATTTTGACATTTCCTTTTACCAATGTCATTGCCAAATTATTGTTGTTGCATTTACAATGTAACATACTTTAACTGAAAATAATGCTACCTTAAAGGTGCTTTATCACAATTTAAGCTTTTTTGATAAAGCAGAACATGCTAATTTCATTGATGTAGAAGGAACAGGATAAAAATTTGCATGATATTTATTCTTATCATACACTTATATGTATAAGATGATATGTCAATGAAACAAACCCTTTACCAGACAAACATGTGTTTTTATTACACTGACAGATGGCTTTTAAAATATATTTGTTGGAAAGAGAGAACCAACATTTTCTGCTGTTTCAATAATGTTTCTACCCTATGTTAGAAACATTACATAATTTTAGCTACACATTATTGTGTCTATTGCTAATGCTTTTACGATATGGCCAAGTCTAAAATTTTGTTGTCTGGTAAAGAGTTATGTTATAATATTATTCTAGAATTTTCCAATGGCAATATTTTAGACTGGTCCATATTGAAGGCATTTGCAGACGACAAATGTTACTAAAATGATTTGATTTGTTTCTGAGACGCTAGAAAACATTGTGGGAAAAGGAGAAAATGCTGCTTACCAGCATTTTCTCCTTTTCTCACAATGTTTTTAAAAGGCCTTTTTCCCAGGGTCGTAAAAACCCGGAATTGTGTGGTAAAGGGTTAAACAAAATGCATGGGTTGTGGATAGAAATGCTTTTTGCTCTACACTATTTTGGTGAATAAGGACGATAACTTGGTTCTTATTACTAAGGATATTCAAAGTTCCCTTGCTATACCAGAATTATTACTCATAAACATATTCTGTCAAATTCTGTACAAATCAAAGATAGAATTTTTTCATGTGTTTGGTCCTTGTTTTACATGGCTGTTTGATAATCATGTTATTTAAAGATACGTGTATTTTGGTGTATATTGGTTTACTTTGATTAAGAAATTTGCACACAAAAATTGAATTGAACCGAGTTTATTGTGTAATGGATTTCAGAACAAAAATTAAATAAAACCTGCTCTATCTATGAAGGGCAATCAAGAAAGGTTACTTATTAATGTTATTTTGCTTCATGATATGTTGGAATATGTTGTTAGAAACTGTAAATAAATACATATTATTTCAACGTTTTGTGTATACATGTCTGTATATAACTAAGTTCATATCGTTTTATTCGTAACTTTAAACTTTGTTGTTACTTGAAAAACATTTAACTCTTAACCAGGTGACAAACTTTTAAACTTGTCCAGCTTTTATGCATTAGAAGACAACAAATTAAATGTGACACAAATGATCAGATTTAGCGTAGAAATGGTAAAAACATTGTTAGTAATTCAGATAAATGTTGGTTCCTAGCATTCCTCATTTTCCCACAATGCTTTCAAAACCCTCCTTCCTTGGCATTGTTAATAGTCGGGATTGTTTGTACTGGTCTAAATGATTGATTGTATGGTGTTTTACTTCATTTTCAACATAATTTCAGTTATATCATGGCGGCCAGTGCACCTATCCATGCTTTCCTGGAGTTTCTTTTACCAGTACTCCACACAATATTCTTTCCAAGCCACTGGCTGCTTTCACACATAACCATCATCAAAACAATGGTCAGCGGTGAGGGAGGAGTGAATCCTGTCGTGATGACTATCATCAATCCTCGGAAAGAAATTGGCCAAGCCGGGGATCGAACCAGCAACCTCCTTTTCTCAAGTCCTGTACGCTACCAACTGAGCTATGGGGGCTTTGCTGGACTAGTCTAAAATATGTTGGTTGGAAAAGGGTTAAATACATGTATCATATTTATAGCTGAAACATATGTCATTTAGGAGCTTAGCATCAATGATAAGGATATAAGTAATTTTATGCTTGCTAAATTCTTACACTGCTTTTATATGCTGATGACTATACAGCCAGGTTTTTAGCGTACCTAAATTATATTACAAGTAATTGTTCTTGCAGATGACAAATTTGAAATTGGTAAAGATGAGCATGACGTCTCTGATTGGGTAGGACCGTAGGACACATTGTCGGAAAAGGAGAAAATGCTGATCACTAGCATTTTCTCCATTTCCTTCAAGATTTTCAAAAGCTTACTCCTTTATGGTGTTTATAACGTGGGATTGTTTGATAAATAAAATAAAACTCGTTACCGAGCGAAACATTTTAGACCAGTCCAAATTGAAAGCTTTTGCAGACGACAAAATAAATGTGACTGAAAAATTGAAATTTGTTTTAGGAAGAGCAGAAAACATTGTGGGAAAAGGAGAAAATGCTGGTGACCAGCATTTTCTCCTTTTCCCACAATGTTTTCAGAAGACTTCTACCTCAGGGTTGTTAAAAGTTGGGATTGTGTTGTAAAAGGTTAAATTGGTCAATAAACCCTGAACACATTTTAGTCTAAAGTAGAAACCCTGAACACATTTTAGTCTAAAGTAGAAACCCTACAGCAATATCAAATTTTATTGTCCATTATGTCTAACCAAAGCAAACAGTGTTTTCTGCCTCAAAGGTAACAAAAGTAGTGAAGAAGCTAAAACCCGTTACCACACAATCCCGAGTTGTAACGACCCTGAGAAAAAGGGCCTTTTGAAAACATTGAGAGAAAAGGAGAAAATGCTGGTAACCAGCATTTTCTCCTTTTCCCACAATGTTTTCTAACATATCAATGACAAATTTCATCATTTGGGCCAACTTTAATTTGTCGTCTGCAAATGCTTTCAATTTCAACCAGTCTAAAATTTTGTTGTTTGGTAAAGATTTAACTCTTTACCAAATGACAAAATTTTAGTGCCGACCAAATTGAAAGCGTTTGCAGACGACAAATTAAATGTTGTTAAATTGAGAATTTCTCTCTTTGATAGGGTAGAAAACATAGTGGGAAAAGGAGAAAATGCTGGTTACCAGAAGACAGTTTACATCATTTGATCCATATTTCAATTGTCATTTGCAAATGCTTTCAATTTGGACCAGTCCACAGTTTTTTTCGTGTTGTAAAGAGTTAAGCTTTAATGTTAATCTGCAGCTATACTTTTATCTTATGATACAGCTAGCCACCTTACTGGTTCGAGAGCTTTACTCAACATTATTTCTTTCCACAGTGGTAAGAGAAGACAGGGTAACAGAATCCCCTCTTGTCATCAGATCACAAGAGTTATCCCAACCACCAGAATTCACTGAAGTCTTTGAGGCAACAGTAAGTTTCCGTTATCCCCTCAGTGTCATTTGTCTATTTGTTTTACCCGTTACCAAAAAGTCCTTTGTTTTAGCAACCCTAAAGAGAGGGCTTCTGAAAACATGTTAGGAAAAAGAGAAAATGCTGGTAGGGCTACATGATATTTTCAGTAGAAAAATAGATAGAGGATAGTTTTTTTTTTTTTTCGGTGAAAGATCGAAATTTATTTCACCGAGTGAAGTGGTAATATTTTCACAAGTGGTGCAGCCACGAGTGAATATTATCAGTGATGTTCACGAGATGAAATAAATTTCTATCTTTCACCAAAAAAAAAAAAATTCTATTTATTTCATGCTTCTACCCCCTATTTTGTTTGAACTTTCATCAAAATCCCGTACAATTGTTTACGATTAATCCCCATGGCGTATCCCTCTCACATAACAACGCATTACAGAATTACATCAAGCATGAGAAATAGAGCATAAATTACGCCATATTTCCCTCCATGTTAAATGGCACGTGATGATTACCGAGGTAACTAGTGCCTGGGAACTAATGTTTCCGCCTTCAATTGAAGAGTTAGAAAATGTAAAATCGGTATTTTCACTGGTCGTAACCATGAAATATCAAACCATAACCCACAATTATTTCTCGATGAACTACCGCAAAGCATATAATAGAACTTTTGTATGGGCTATTGTTTTGTCTTCAGTGAATAATAAATCCAGCTCTCTGAAGGCTACTCTTAGACCAAGCAACTGTTCTCTTTCCCACAATACTAGTATTTTCCAAATTTATAAACTGATGGGCATGGATACTTACTTTTGTGAAATAATGGGTAAACAGTGCACACATCATATTTGTTTTGTTACAGACTGCAATGGAGGACAAACCCATGACATTGACCTGCAAGGTCATTGGGCTGCCACGACCTGATGTTGCCTGGTTGAGGGATGGCAAGGAACTGATACCCACACCCAATATCAAACAATCCTATGAGGATGACACAGCCACTCTCACCATTAACAAAATGACAATGGACCAAGATGGAGAATATAAATGTATCGCGGAAAACTCAGCAGGTGTGGCTGAAACAGCAGCTAGGGTCACTGTGGAAGGTAATGACTTGTTTTTCTCTTCCCCCATTTGAACCTGGGCTTTTTGGGCAGAACATTATAGGGAAAGGTCCTCCTTTTTCCCAACAATGTTTTCTACCCTATCGAAGAACAGCATTTGGGTTTTACTTGTTTTATTCATTGCTCCAATAAAGAGTTAACCCTTTACCACACAATCCCAAGTTTTAACGACCCTGAAAAAGAAATATTTTTAAAAAAATATTGTGGAAAAAGGAGAAAAATGCTGGTAACCAGCATTTTCTCCTTTTTCCACAATATTTTCAATGATCTCAAAGACAGATACTGTCATTCGTGCCCACTATATTTGTCACCTGCAAATGCTTTCAATTTGGACTGGTAACAAATTTTGTTGTGTGGTAAAGAGTTAACCCTTTACCACACAATCCCGACTTTTAACGACCCTGAGGCAGAAGCCTTTTGAAAACATTGTGGGAAAAGGAGAAAATGCTGGTAACCAGCATTTTCTCCTTTTCCCACAATGTTTTCTACTCTATCAAGGACAAATTTTGTCATTTGAGCCTCTTTTAATATGTCGTCTGCAAATGCTTTCAATTTGGACCAGTCTAAATTATTGTTGTTTGGGAAATAGTTAAATAGTCAAGATTCGTCTCAATGGCACAATCCATTCCTGTGTTCTAAGATAGGGCTAATGCCTTTGTTCAGGAGATTGTCAGTTATGATAACAATATTCAAGAAAGGACTGAGATGCAAAGATGATTTCAGAGCATGTTACAAGCTTGTGTAGGTTAGCTCTTGTAGTTTAACCCTCACCCTGCTAGATAAAAGAAATGAAACTTTCCAGCAGATAGTAAAACCCAACTTTTTTTTACTATTTTAAAGGTATTTCTGGGGGAAAGATATCTCCTTATCGGACAGAGTAGATCAAAGATCAGACTGCATGTTCCGTGCAGTCTGATCTTGATCTGCACTGTCCACAAAAGGTCAGTGAGTCGTGATCAGCAGCCCAAGGGTTAATTCATGAATTAATCTGCAGCAAATGATTTTGAACACATACTTGGAGACGACACTTTACGCAAATGTCCAGAGGTCTCATTTAGCATGTTTAGGGCCATATGTTATAAACCAGGGATCAACTGGAAGGCAGGGATTACTCAAATGATCACTGGGCAGGCTAATCAGAGACGGCACTTTATGACTACATATGATTTTTGCATGCAGTAGACTTTCATGAAACAGAAACTCACAAAAAATGGGAAGTGTCGTCTCGGATTAGTCACAGACTGCACAGGCTGATCTGAGACGACACAAAGGCCCCTTTTTGTGTGTTGCACGCCATATGGAATGATATGAAAACATTTGAGGCAGCAGGAGAAATTGCCTGTTTCAAACCATTTATTCTTTTGTCAAAATTCTTGCAAGACTGGTTTGTTGCACAGATGACCGAATTGTCTACAGGCAGCATTCAGTTGCATTTATAACCTATCTTGTTCTGAGTGTAAATGTTTGGCTACATCTTTATGAAAATTTAACTTTTCAGGTAAAATGGAAGCCCCAGAATTTACCCGTAAATTGACAGACAGGGATTGCCGAGAGGGCCGTCCTGTTAAATTTGAATGTGCTGTGAAAGGCATACCTAAACCTGAAGTGACATGGTAAGATATTTTAGAAAAGAGGTACAGGTAACTCTTTACCACACAATCTCAAGTTTTAACGTCCCTGAGGAAATAGCCTTTCGAAAACCTTGTTGGAAAAGGAGAAAATGCTGGTAACCAGCATTTTCTCCTTTTTCTGCAAGGTTTTATACACTTTCACGGACAATTATCATCATTTCAGCTAAAATTTTAAATACATGTATGTTGTCTGCAAATGCCTTCAATTTGGACCAGCCTAAAATTTTGTCGTTTTATATAGAGTAAATGGGATGGGTGATATTTTTGGCTAAAAAAAGTAACATCTCTTTAGTGCTTTTCTACAATCTATATTTAGGATACTCATTGGGAGTAATTCTAATGTGTACCCAGAATATAGGTTTTAGTAAAGAAATTAGATTTTGAAGATCCCCACACATCCAGACCTCTGCTTAACCCTGTATGACATACAAAGATTTAGGCAGATCCAAATTGAAAGCATTCATAGATGACAAACTGGATGTGGCTCAAATAATTGAATATGCTTATGTTAACCCTTTACCAGACGACAAAATTTTAGCCTTGTCCAAATTGAAAGCATTTGCAGACGACAAGTTCAACGTGGCTCAAATGGTGCAATTTCTCTTTTGAAAGGGTAGAAAACATTGTGGGAAAAGGACAAAATGCTGGTTACCGTCAAGTTTGTCTTGATATGTAATACTTTATACGTGGATATATACGTGTGTCGAAAAATTTGCAAATTACCACATATGGACATTTCACGTTTGGTAGTGTTTCCGGATTCAAGACACTCAATACTTGTTGGTATATTTTTGGTTAAATTTGTGAACAGAAATGTTTGTGAATTGTGCAAATTCATGAAATCGCAAAAATTTCCACATCACTTCCACTTATATAGTACATAACTTACTTATGGCAGTTTATGCTGCTTTAACCCTTTACTACACAATCCTCAGTTTTAATGACACAGAGAAAAAAGACATTCGAAAACATTGTAGGAAAAGAAGAAAGTGCTAGTAACCAGTATTTTCTTCTTTTCCACAATTTTTTCTACCCTTCCCAAACCAAATTTCGATTTTTTCAGCCGAATTTTAAATGTCATCTGCAAATGTCTTCACTTTGCAAGTCCTAAGTTTTTTCGCAGAAGTTTTCAACAGTAGTCTACTGAAAGACACAAAAGTCATCTGTATGAGATAATAAGAGAGATACAAGTTTCAATATAAGTATCCTTTTGTGTTAAGGTCCATCAATGACCAGCCAATAGAGACAGGCCTTAAATTCCACACAGACCAGCGTAAGGGAATGCTTGGTGACGTCACACATAGTCTCAGCATTGACAACACAGAGGTTGAAAATGCTGGAAAGGTCAAGGCCACAGCAACAAATAAAGCCGGAGAAGTTAGCAGTGTTGCTAATCTAACGGTTGAAGGTAAGTGTCTTTTTTTTGTTGTAAATATGTCATCCTAGTGTGCAAATGTTTTAATAGCTACGTTTTTTAAAAATTCTGTTAACCTTTTACCACACAATGACCCTGAGAAAGAAGCCTTTTGAAAACAATGTAGAAAAAGGAGAAAATGCTGGTAACCAGCATTTTCACCTTTTCCCACAATGTTTTCTAACCTTTCAGAAACAAATGCATTCATTTTAGCCACATTTAATTTGTCTTGTGCAAATGCTTTCAATTTGGACCAGTCTGAAATATTGTTGTTTGGTAAAGAGTTAACTTGTAGCAAATGGACATGTCATTTAAGTTGAGAACATTTGTTAAAAAATAGGGATGGTATATTTTTAACACCATTTATTGAAAGTATTTGTTTGAACTTTTGCAGAGAAAAAAGAAAGCCCCAAGTTTGTACGCAAGATGGAAAATGTGGATGCCATCGAGAAAGCTACTGTAAAGTTTGAAGTGGAAGTGACAGGCAAACCTAAACCACATTGTACATGGTTAGTGTTCATTTAAATATTATCTGCTGAATTATTTGTGGCCGACAACTTTGAAAATATCCTTGTAAATTAGGATAACAAACATCAGGCTGTATACATGAGAACATTCTGAAACTTCATGGTACAAGTAGAAGTTGCTCATTACCTGGAATTTTGTGTTAGTCAACATAGTGAAAGACTATAACCAGGGACTGTAAAAGAACTGGTTCAAAACTGTATAAAAAAAAATTATGAATAGTTGAACTGTTTCTAACTTGTGACTTACAGAAATAATGTGAAACATCAATCAAATATATAAAATCAAAGGACTCAGAGTCCTGGAAAGCGGATTTGTAGAGTAGCATAAAGCTGTAATATTTTGTATTAAAAAAAAATAACATCACATGCAAAACATGTGCAATCATTTTAAATGCAGTTAGCAAGGGCAGGAAAAGTCAAAATTGTTCTGCCTAGTGGGCCTGGCAGTAACTTTTATTCTATTACTATTTAAGGAGTGGTAATTTGATCTGTCAATCTTAATGTAGTTTTTTGCTGGTGTTAGATTCCGAAATAGATATGTATACACGTGTAGGACAGTATATACGGTAGTGACAAAAGCGAGCTTGAGGTGTATTAGCTAAAACTGAAAGTAGAATGGGCGCAAGCATGAATGACAGTATATTTGGTTCAGGTCAAACTGATATCATACTACAGTGTCAGTGCTCATGCCTCGTTACGCATGATGTATTTGGTTCCGGTGAGAACGATCACAGTAAGAGGATTTGCTATACAAATCTGCTAAAAAGAAATGTAACAATCTTTCCTGTATTCACCTCAATGTTTTCGAAAAGTCTTTATGATTACAGTCGAACCGCGTTTATCCGGGCTCCATAATTCCGGAAATCTCAGGATCCGGACAAAAACATCAGGGAACAGATATTTTCTGTACAAATTTTACTTTTTATTCCGGAAATCCGCGTTCCGGAACCGGAATGAAAAAATCGGGAACGAAGGGTTAAAAATTAGTACAAACCTTATCCAAGAAACCGGACGTGGCCTGACTGTGTATCACACAAATTAAACTGGTACCCGTTGTATCTACCGTAACCGTCTGATAAATACAAAAATCGATAACACACAATTTAGACTTGTTATTTTCCCCGGGACCATAGACTGGTTTTCATAAATATCATAAATGCAGTCTACTCCGAGCGATTTCGGACTGGTTCGTCGTGAATAACACGGGTATCAGTCTAAATAGTGTCAGTTGTTGCAGACGATTTTCACACGTTTTGAAAACACGCGTGTTAATTAGTACTGTTTTCGAAAACCGTTAAATGACGTTCTCGTGCCATCGACAATTGTCAACTTAACAGATTATCCATACACATAGTACTGAAGTGACAATTCCACGCTTTTGTTGTTTAATTATTACTGGATCTACTTGATTACAGTAACAATGGCTAAAAAAATAACTGAAATGTCCGCAAAGATTTTGTGGGCATGTTTAAACCTATCTTTCAAAACTAAACGCAAAACTAAAATATGAACATACCGTCTGCTTGCATATTCAATAATCCTTCGTTTCAAAAACAAATATTTTCAATTTAAATGGTAAACCATAGGAAAAAAAAAAACAGTTTGATTCATGTGTTAACTCGAGATGTTTATGTTCCCCAAAGTACACACAAAATGGCCGCCAAAACACGATAAATTTCGTTAGGTTTTTCGAAAATATTTTACTCCTAACAGACTGTAAAGATGATTGAAAATATGCCTGTCTTCGATATTGAATCAATTGGCAATCAATCTCAATTAGTCTTTGCCATTTTACCACTTTGAAAGTACGACTATCAGAAGCCAACAGAATGACTACACCACCAGCAAAAGACGAGTTGAAGTTTCGACTTCCGTGAAAAAAGACATTTGTCAGTACAAAGAAGACCATCCAAAAAAACACTTTTGCAGGAATTCGACAACACGTCATGTACATTTAAAATACTGTGCATATCGTGTTTTCCTTTTGTTTCGCCCTTTTCATTGTGTTTTCAAAAGTCATAAATGTGCCGAGCTTTACAAGCGCACCTGTTTGCACAATAGGTATGCAAGTGCATGTAATTAGGTACAAGTAAAAAGACATGTACAAAAACAGACAAATAACAAAAAGGCAGAATGCAAATTTATGACACCCTTTATTTTATAAACTTGAACAATCGTAGGAGCAATAATGACATGTACACAAGTGCTTGTGTAAAACGTACGCTGTTGTAATTCTTACGATACACGGTGTCCCTTATCAACATGGAGGTTATTGACCTAGCTTAACTTGGATGCCATGCCAGCAATCACAGTTCGTTGATCCGGAAATACGGCTGATCCGGAAACATTCATAGGAAACAGAAGTGGCCGGATAAACGAGGCTCGACTGTATATGCATTGAAACTAGCCTGCTTACCCTTAGGTTGCTAAAGAAACAACTTGAAAATTTTCTGTCAGGAAAAAAAATACAAATTTTCAGTTTTAAAGCTATTAAGGTGCGGCTGTCCCTAAATATCAATAGTGTGGATCAAAAACATAAATGTATTTTTTGTGCAGTTTGACGTTAATCTTTATCATCTACATAAATAACTGTATCTTTGGTACTCATAAATGTTTTAAGGCTAAATTGATTGAAAATAAATTTACAGGTCAAAGGGCAACGTTGAACTTAAAGAAACTGATGACGTCATCATAGAGGTTGCAGATAAGGTTCACACCTTGACCTTGAAGAACGTCAGACCAGCTGACGCAGGACTGTTTGGTGTGAAAGCTCACAATCCTGCTGGACAAACCTCATGCAGTGCGAGACTAAAAGTAGCACGTAAGTTTTAGAGTTTTTGAAGGCTTAATTTTTTTGTTGTTTTGAGTTGCTCTTATTCTGTAATCATAACATCGCTTTTGGTAAATTTCTCTGAAAAACTAAATGCACTTTACATTTTTTTTTTTTTTTTTTCATGTGCATGAAATTCTCAAATTTGTAATCAAGGTAATCATTAAAGGATTAACTCTTTACCAAACGACCATATTTTAGCCTTGTCCAAGGTCAAGAATTTGAAGACGACAAACTGAATGTGACTTGAAATCTGAAAAGTGTCCATGAAAGGGTAGAAAACATTAAGGGAAAAGGAGAAAATGCTGGTAACCAGCATTTTCTCTTTTTCCCAAAATGTTTTCGAAAGCTTTCGTCCTCAAGGTCATTAAAACTTTGGATTGTGTGGTAAATGGTTGAACAAAAGATAGTGCAGTAATCCTTGAATAATATACTGCAGATTCCACATTTCATTGGATATTGAGAAATAGTGAATGAGATTTTGCCTTAACCCTTTACCACACAATCCCGACTTCTATCGACCCTGTGAAAAAAGCCTTTTGCAAAAATTGTGCGAAAAGGAGAAAATGCTGGTAACCAGCATTTTCTCCTTTTCCCTCACTGTTTTCTAGCCTTTCCAAAACAAATTTCAATTTTCCAGTCACATTTATTTTGTCGTCTGCAAATGCTTTCAATTTTGTCGTTTTCCGGGTTTTCACAACCCTGGGAAAGAAGGCTTTTGAAAATATTGTGGGAAAAGGAGAAAATGCTGGTAACCACAATGTTTTTCTGCTCAGTCAGAGAGCTTAAGCTCATTTGTACCAAAGTTGAATTTGTCGTCTGCAAATGCTTTCAAATTGGTCTAGTCTAAAATTTTGTCATGTGGTAAAGGGTTAAACAGTGTCTATAAAACTTAAGCAGTTTTATTTTGTTGTAATCTGGTATAACAGTAAGAATAATGCTTTGTTAGAATTTTTTCTAAAACATTAACTTTATGAAATTATATTGGTGTTGTGAGTTGCAATTAATAATGTCAGAATAGATTTAATTAACCCTTTACCGCACAGTGACGTCTTTTAAGGACTCTGGGAAAGAAGCCTTTTGAAAACATAGTGGGAAAAGTAGAAAATGCTGGTAACCAGCATTTTCTCCTTTTCCCACAATGTTTTCTACTCCATGAAAGACAAATTCATGTTCTGAGTTACAGTTAATTTTTTGTCTGCAAATGCTTTCGTTTTGGATTATGCTAAAATTTTGTCATTTGGTAAAGAGTTAACCAGTTGACTTCCCAATAATTAAGGTGGACACTACTCGAAAAAGTTCAGAAATATCACAGTTTGTTTAACCATTTCCCAAACAAGCCCTGGTTTTCATGTGTCTGCAGTACACGTCTTTTGAAAACACTGTGGGAAAAGGAGAAATTGCTCATAACGAGCAATTTCTCCTTTTCCCACAGTGTTTTCTACCCTTTTGGAGAACTTTCTGTCATTTTCATCGAATTTAAAATTGTCGTCTGCAAACTCTTTCAATTTGGACCAGTCTAAAATTCATCGTCTGGGAAAGGGTTAAATATTATAGCACTGTGTAGGTCAACTATCAAAGTGCATGTTTTTGCAATTTGATCTTGATCTACATTGTGTGCACAGTTCTTAGACTTGACATACATATATAAAGGGGCTGTATATTATATTTTATAGTCATACCAAATTTTGATAATCAAATACCTTAAAGGGCTTTTCTTAGTGCAACGATTTACATATAACCTTTATGAAAGTAAATGTGATGGTTTTTTAACATACTGTAATTGAAGCTGTTCTATTTTAAACTTGACTCTTTACCAAACGACAAAATTTTAGACTCAGTCCAAATTGAAAGCATTTGCAGACGACAAAATTAATGTGACTCAAAAATTGAAATTTGTTTTGGGGACGGTAGAAAACATTGTAGGAAAAGGAGAAAATGCTGGTTACCAGCATTTTCTCCTTTTCCCACAATGTTTTCAAAAAACTTCTTTCTCAGGGCCGTGAAAACCCTGGATTGTTTGGTAAAGGGTTAATTCACATAAATATTGTGGCTTACTAAAATTTGTTGGGCAAGCATGCATGCAACTTTAGCCATAGTTAAAGATTTAGAATAAAAAAAAAAAAAAACAGATGAAAGCATTCTAGTACATATCCAGTGTGTGTTAAGAAATAAAGCATCAATTAGAAAACATGTCTGCTGAAATTGCACTGCAAGACTGGAACCAAAAATTTTCTGGGGGTTAAGAGGAAAAAAAGAAATGACAATTCAATGTATCGGCATATATGATTTATTTGTTCTAAGGTGGAAGTTTCTTCATTTCATTTTCATTCATTTTTCTGAATGATCATTCAAAACAAGGTCCTCTTCTAGTATGTTGTACCAAAGGCTACTGAAACTCTATTGGTCTATCACGAGATACAGAATTTTTCATTACACTGTTATTATAAATAGCACATTGGCTACAGCCTCTATAGTCTTATTATATACAACATAGCGGCAGTCGTCAATGTGCTATTTATAGTAACAGTGTAAGTGACAATTTCAGTATTATGTCATATATACAGGCGATGCACCAATGTCCCTTATATAAGTGTTCAATGTCCGATCAAGGAAAATTTTAGTGATCCGTGATAAACCAGTGGAGCTTCAAAGGCCTGTGGTTGTACTCATCATAGGCTATTAACACACATACTGATCTCATTTCCTCCTGTAAAAATTTTTAGCAGACGACTTGAATTAAAGTTTTAGACACGAATACTTGTGAAAACATTGCAGCAAAAGGATAAACTACTTAAAATGTAGATTTTTTTTCCCTTTTGCCACAATATTTTTAATAATGGTCTGCTGCAAGACAAAAAAGGTGATAGCAGGAGGTTATGATTTAACTCTTTACCAAACGACAAAATTTTAGACTTGTCCAAATTGAAAGCATTTGCAGACAACTATATAAATGTGACTCAAAAATTGAAATTTGTTTTGGGAAGGGTAGAAAACATTGTGGGAAAAGGAGAAAATGCTGGTTACCAGCATTCTCTGCTTTTCCCACAATGTTTTCAAAAGGCTTTTTTCTCAGAGTCGTTAAAAGTCGAGATTGTGTGGTAAAGAGTTAACGCATATGTTTCACCGTATCGTATCATTTTAAAAGCGCAAGAAGCGGACAGCACTGAGCAAATAGACACGCCAGAAGAGGTCAACGGTAAGGTCAAGCCTGCGCTAGAGAAGTTCAGTCATCAAAGCCTAGCTTATGCCCTATGCCTCATAGACACATCTGTTTATTTAAAAGTGCAACGAACAAATTCTTATAAACGTTTTTGGAAAAGGAGCTCGTGTTTATTAGGAGGAAGAGCTATCCTTTTTCTGCAGTTGTTTTTTTCTTCTTCACCCTTTACAAGACAACAAGATTTCAGACAAGCCCATGTCAAAAGCATTTGAGCCATGCTCTGTGAAAAGGGGGCTTAATGTATCTGCGAAAAGTATCGACCCAGGTCAGCCTGCGCAGTCCGCGCAGGCTGACCTGGGCCGAAACTTTTCGACTTTGGTCCATTTTCTGTATGTTAAAGGACCAGTCTACCTCATGATTCGGTCGGTTGTTAGACAAAATGGACTTTATGGATCCTTAATCATGTGATGACTTGCTTGGTATCGTGCATCACAGAGATGCATTAAGTCTCCTTTTGCCAGAGCATGGCTCATTTGCAGAAAACATATTCAGCATGACAGAAAATATGTGATGTGTCTTTGAAACGGTAGAAAATGGTGGGAAAAGAAGAAAATGCTGGTTATCAGCCTTTTCTCTTGTTCTATCAATGTTTTCCAAAAGTTTCTTCCTCATGGTTGTTAAAACATGGGAGTGTTTGGTGAAGAGTTGAATCTAAGATAATTTTATCAACTTTTAGAGATAGTGTAGATAAAGATCAGACTGTACATTCTTTGCTGTCTGATCCTTAATCAGCGCTGTGGAGTATCTTGTGTCTTTATCAGGTCTCAGCCAATCAAAGGTTTTTTTATTCTGAATTAAGAATCAGTGCAATATTTAGAATTATGAGTGTAACTGACCTGATTACTTACATGGCTCTTTTTCTTTTTTATAGTGAAGATGTTTGAGGCAAAGGGTTGGAAATTTGCACATACAGAAATAAAGCAGTTAGCATAGTAAAAAAATAGCATAGCGTAGCAAAGCATAGAGTAGCTGCACATGATTGCAAGCCAACAGGTGGTCAGTTCATCTGGAAGAGATGGTTCTATATATGAGACTGTAGGCCTGAGTTATTTCAGAGCTCCAGACAGAGGGACTGATTTTGATTTCAAAGTTGAAAATATTAATTATTTTCCACTTAAACCCTATGTTATGGGTACTCATTAGAATCGTCTCATCGAGACGATTCTAATGAGTACCCACAACATAGGGTTTGGAAGAGAAATAATGGATTTAGAATGCTATTACTCCCTCTTATCTGGAGCTCTGTATTTGCATCAAACATACAAAAAAGAAAAGATTAAACAATTTTGCATGTTTGAAAATGTGAAATGAAAAGATATTGTCATATCAAAGAGAAAGGTCTAAACAACATTATTCTCTGCTTAAGGATAATGATGTATGTTTATATACAAACATTTATATTTATTCAAGAATTGTCTATGGAAAATGATATGTGTGTGTGTGTGTGTGTGTGTGTGTGTGTGTTAACTGGATCCATGGATTAACTCTTTACCAAACGACAAATTTACAGACTGGACCAAATTCAAAGCATTTGCAGACGACAAATTAAATGTTGCTAAAATGACGATTTCTGCCTTCCATTTGGAAGAAAACATTGTGGGAAAAGGAGAAAATGCTGGTAACCAGCATTTTCTCCTTTTCCCACAATGTTTTCTACTCTATCCAAAACAAATTTCAATTTTTCACTCACATTTATTTTGTCGTATAAAACTTTGTCGTTTGGTAAAGAGTTAAGTTGATTATAAAAAAAGTGGTGGCTTTTATGGTTCCATAGTACTGTGATTACTTGCTTGGTACAATGCATTACGGAGATGCATCAAGCCCCCTTTTGCCAGAGCATGGCTCATTTATTCAAGTATCAAATTGATGACGACATATTATATACAGGGACTTATGCTTATCTAACCCTTTACCACACAATGCCGCCTTTTAACGAACCTGAGAAAGAAGTCTTTTGAAAACATTGTGGGAAAAGGAGAAAATGCTGGTCACCAGCATATTCTCCTTTTCCCACAATGTTTTCTTCCCCATCAAAGAAAAATTGTACCATTTGGGCCGCATCTAAATTGTCCTCTGCAAATGCTTTCACTTTGGACAAAGCTAAAATTTTGTCGTCTGGTAAAGGGTTAAGTATACTTCTTCAGGTATGAAGTGGATGTATTGTGAATACAATGATTCATATTAACAGTTGACCAAGTTACAAAGTTATAAACTTGCCCAAATTGAAAGAATTTGCAGACCAAACAATGAATGTGATTTATAGATTGAATTCTTGCTGGTGGAAGGCTGGAATACTTGTGGGAAAAGGAGAAAATGCTGGTTTTCCACATTTTCTGCTTTTCCCACAATGTTCTTAACTCTTTACCAAACGACAAAATTTTGGACTCAACCAAATTGAAAGCATTTGCATATGACAAATGTTACTTAAAGCATGAAACTTGTCATTTAAAGGGTAGAAAACATTGTGGGAAAAGGAGAAAATGCTGGTTTACGGCATTTTCTCCTTTTCCTACAATTTTTTCAAAAGGCATCCCATTCAGGGTCGTTAAAAGTCGGGATTGTGTGGTAAAGGGTTAAAAACCTGCTTCCTCAAGGTTGTTAAACTTGGGATTGTATGGTAAAGGGTTCATTCAAATATAGCTCTTCATGTGTAGGTTGGTAGGATCATGCAGAATAAAACTTAAAATGCTTTTGCAGAAATTTTAGATCAGGCACTGTCCATGACCAAGATCAGAATGCACAGAACATGCAGTCTGATTTCAGACCTGCTCTTTCATCTATTTTGGAAGAAAATCTTGCCAAACAGGCTTAAAACATATAAATATTCTCAGTTGCTATATGATAGCTAGTGAATATGTAATGCTCAACAGTGTAATTAGTTTATTAGAAGACTGTTATTGAACACCACTTGTGTAAGTTAGAACTGTTCTGAACACCTGTTTCTTAGTGGTACACGACATTTAGTCGAAAGTGTGTTTCGTCGAAATCCTTGTATGTTTTGAAATACCGATTGCTAAATTCCTAGATTTATTTCATGAAAAGCTCTGTCAGGAAGGAAGATTTGAGCCACAACTTGTCTGGATTAGGGTAAGGGTTACGGCTAGGGATCGTTTTCGACGAACATGGTTTTTGATGATATGTCGCAAACCTGTTTCTTTCATAGTTACTGTGTACATATATTTATTGAACACATTTTTTACCCACTGAAGTTGTTTGTTGAACACCAGTAGTAACTGTTTATTGGACACCTAGTTATTAGTTATCCCTGTTATTTGCACAATTCTTTTAACCCTTTACCGCACAATGCCACCTTTTGACGACCCTGGGAAAGAAGTCTTTTGAAAACATTGTTGGAAAAGGAGAAAATGCTGGTAACCAGCATTTTCTCCTTTTCCCACAATGTTTTCTACTCTATCAGAAAAAAAAAAAAATTGCACCATCTGAGCCACATTGAAATTGTCGTCTGCAAATACTTTAAATTCAGACACGGCTAAAATTTTGTCGTCTGGTAAAGGGTTAATACAGTATCATCCAACCACTTCTGGGAGCAGTTTGGCAAAAGAAGAACTTCCTAAATATGTCTGAGGGGTCCTGGATGGCTTGGTGGTGGAGTATGGGACTCGTAACCTGGAGGCCCCGGGTTCGAGCCTCCACCTGATCTGCTGTGTTTTTCGTGTGTCCTTGGGCAAAACACTTCAGAGCCCTAGCCTAGTACTGGTAAAACCCAGGAAATACATAAATATGTGACCTGTCGCCGTGATATGACTGAAATAATGTTGAAAGCGGCATAAAACACCATTCAATCAATCAATCAACATGTCTGAGGAAAAGCATAGACTTGTACAATCCTGGGGAAGAAAGCTTTTGTGAGAAAATGCTGGTTACCAACACTCTATCTTTTCCCAGAATGATTCTTAATCTTTCAAACATGAAATTGCATCATTTTTGCCACAGTTATTTTGTTGTCTGAGAATGCTTCCACTATGGACAAGTCTGACTGTCATCTGGTAGGGAATTAATTTGAATTTTAAGATGCTCATACTATCCGTGATTTGATTGGTTAAGCATATTTACCTAGCCTGGACTTTGTTCTTAGCTGAAGTTAGTATTTGAGTCCAAAACATGTAAAATGTTACATTTTGCACCACTTAACCCTTTACCACACGACAAAATTTTAGCCTTGTCCAAATTGAAGGCATCTACAGGCGACAATTTCATTGTGGCTCAAATGGTGCAATTTGTCTTTGATAGGGTAGAAAACGTTGTGGGAAAAGGAGAAAATGCTGGTTACCAGCATTTTCTCCTTTTCCCACAATGTTTTCAAAAGGCATCTTTCCCATGGGTGTTAAAAGGTGGCATTGTGCGGTAAAGGGTTAAAATGGCTCTTTGTACAAATTATCTTTAATTCTTTACCACACAAGAAAAATGTAGACTTGTCCATATTGAAAGCATTTGCAGACGACAATTAAAATGTTACTAAAATGAGGAAATTTTTCTTTGAAAGGGTAGAATATATTGTGGGAAAAGGAGAAAATGCTGGTTACCAGCATTTTCTCCTTTTCCCACAATGTTTTCAAAAGGCTTCGCTCTCAGGGTCGTTAAAACTCAGGATTGTGTGGTAATGGGTTAAAACAGTCTAGCTACAGAAATAAGTTAAGCATACATAGAAACCAGATGGATCATTTGTTGTGACTATCTTTTGTTTAAATTTCAGCTGCAAGAAGACCAAGTTTCCTGAAACAAATGCCCGACATTTTGGCTCCAGAAAGTGGAGAGGCCAAGTTTGAATGTAAGGTTGAAGGATTTCCCATGCCAGACGTGAAATGGTAATTTGTCTGTTCTCATGATTATGGACTCAAGCTTTTATTTTCATGTATTCATTGTCGAGCCCCAGTAGTTCAGTCGGTAGCGTACAGGACTTAAGAACAGGAGGTTCGATCCCTGGGTCGGCAAATTTCTTTCCAAGGATTGATGATAGTCATTGCAACAGGATTCATTCCTCTCTCACCGCTGACCATTGTTTCGATGATGGTTAAGTGGGAAAGCAGCCAGTGGCTTGGAAAGAATACTGTGCGGAGTACAGGTAGAACTGGCGGCAGCCATATAGCTGAAATAATGTTGAAAACTGCATTAAACACTATCAGTCAATCAATCCATCAATCATGCATTCATCATCAAGTATTTTCTCATTTTGACAAGTTTTAATAAAAATTGCAATGCTTTTATTCAGTACCAAATAGTTGTAAAGTTTTTTGTTTTGTTGACTATGCAATGATTTTTTGCAGGTTCCTGAATGAAAAAGAATTGGAACCAAGTGACTCTATTGTCATGGAGCAGAAGAAGGATGGTACCTGTATCTTGACCTTGAAAGATGCATCAGCTGACCTTCAAGGAGAGGTCAAGGCCGTTGCTTCCAATGTCGGAGGTGAAGACCTCATGAAGGCTAACCTTGAGGTCAGAGGTCAGGCTCCAACCTTTGTTGAACAACCTATGAAGTGTACTATTCTTGAAGGTGAGTTTAGCTCAGTTCCCATTTTAGTCACCTTGATGTGAAATAGGTAATCTTTACCATACAAATAAACTTACGACAAAGAGATTGCAAAAGAAATAAGTGGTATATATCATTTATCTCAAGCAAATTGAGATACACACAGTGCAAAAGCTATTTGGTACATAGAATGCTTTTGAAATGGTGTAAATTTTCTTTTTACAGTTTTCTTCAATTTAAATCATTTTTGTTTGTTTTCAAGGTGACAAAGCCATATTCCGTTGTCTGGTCAAAGGAGAACCTGAACCTAAAGTGGAATGGTCTAAAGGAAGATGGACAAAAGTCAAACCCAATGATAAATATAACTTGTTTAAAGACGAGAAAACTGGTTTAGATGTGTTGGAGATCAAGGACGTGAAGAACAAAGACGCTGGAACATACACAGTAAAAGCATCCAACGAGCACGGCACAGTTGAAGTTCCGGTGACTTTGATCGTTACATCTCTTCCAGAAGAGGCAGAGGATTGGAAAGCTGCCTTGTTACACAGGTGAGATGTTTTTTTTTAATTTTTCTTACCAGACGACAACAACATTTTGTACTTGTCAAAAAATGAAAGCATGGCGACGTGGATCAGTTGGTTATGTACAGGACCTCAAACCAGGGAGTCACTGGTTTGGATCCCCAACTTGGCTATTTTCTGTAAGAGTATTGATGATAGCCATTGTGACAGGATTCATTCCTCTCTCACTGATGATCAAAGGTTTGACGATGGTTATGTGGGAAAGCAGGCAATGGTTTGGGAAGAATATTGTGTGAAGTACTGGTAAAAGAAACTCATGAAAGAAAGTAGGGATAGCTATACTGGTGGCAACTGGTTGTTACTGGAATAATGTTGAAAACAGTGTTAACTCATTACCAAACAGCAAAATTTTGGACTGGACCAATCTCAAAGCATTTGCAGACGACAAATTAAATGTGGATCAAATGATGATTTCTGTTTTTGATTGGGTAGAAAACATTGTGGGAAAAGGAGAAAATGCTGGTTACCAACATTTTCTCCTTTTCCCACAATGTTTTCAAAAGGCTTCTTCCTCAGGGTCGTTAAAACTCGGGATTGTGTGGTAAAGGGTTAAATACTATATGAACAAGCAGACAAAAGATGAAAAAGTTTCAGCTGAAGTGAAGGACTAATCTTTGAAAGGTTAGAAAACATTGTGGAAAAAATTGCTTTACTTTAATCTTATTAAGATTTTTAATCTTTGTTTTGCTGAGCTCTGGTAGCCGAGTAAACCATGTGTAGTGCTGGTAATTGAGAAAGACATGAAGCCTTGACATGACTTAAATATTGTAAATCCTTAACTCTTTACCACACAACAAAATTTTAGAATTATCCAATTCCAAAGCATTTGCAGGCAACAAATTGAATAATTAAATGTGGTTAAAAGTGTGTGATAGGGTAGAAAACATTGTGGGAAAAGGAGAAAATGCTGTTTACCCATATTTTCTCCTTTTCCCTCAATGTTTTCAAGAAAGTCTTCTTCCTCAAAGTTGTTAAAAGTCAAACTTTTAAGGTAAAGGGTTAAATCACCTTTCACACCTATAGGTGGCTTTACCGCAAGAGTAGGTCAAGATCAGTCTGCACAAATCATGCAGTCTGAATTTTGATCTTCACCGTCTGCTTTGCTGAAGCACTGTAGACAATAACAAGTTTGAAATTGAAATAGGTTTGGTCTTATTTCTCGACGGAAAATGTTTGTTTGGTTTATTTGATACCCAAAGGATTAACCCTTTACCACACAATCCCGAGTTTTAATAACCCAGTGGAAGAAGACTTTTGAAAACAATGTGGGAAAAGGAGAAAATGCTGGTAACCAGCATTTTCTCCTTTTCCCACAATGTTTTCTATCCTATCAAAGACAAATTCCATTTTTTGAGCCACATATGAACTGGCATCTGTAAAAGGTTTCAATTTTGAGAAGCCTACTTTTTGTCGTGTGGTAAAGACTTAAAAGTGCCAATAAACATGGTTCAAATTAACCAACAAATCATTTTCAGAGAATATGAGAGAGAGGAAGCTGAGATCACAGCTGACTGGTTACCAAGCCTCCGACATGTTGAAGGAGAAGAGAAATCTCCAGAGAAACCAGAAGAAAAAGAACTGATCATGGAGAAAGATGAACCAGTAGCCTTCCAGATCTTACAGAAGCGTAGAATGTCTGAGGTATACAAAACTGCTTAGTCTGGATTACTTGCCCCTACCACTACGTTATTGGGTCAGGCAAAACACAATAATAGCGGCCTCCCAGGTATCCTCAAGCATACCCCTACATGCTTCCCCTTTTTCCCCAATTTCATGTGATCCAGTTAATAAAATGAGATCAATTTTGTACAAAAAATACATTATTGAATCTAAAATGTACTGTTGGGGTATGGTTTAAGCATAAATTCGACTATGAATCATTTTAAAAGTAGCCCTGTTTTCGGACGTTATATAGGTCCATTGACATTTCGGATACTTAAAGCATCTCTGATATGTAGTCGTCTCTGATATGTAGTCTTTCTCGCTAAATAAGAATGACATGTAGAAAAATTCACTGCCTGGCATGACTTAATGGCAAGCGATCTGTGTTGAATTCAGCCTATGATCCAATTTGAGCATGTGAAGTAACAATATCCCATCTCCTCTGCATATTACCAACGGGGGCCGCCATTATTGCACTTTGCCTGACATACTCTCGTAGTACGGTGGGGTACCAGACAAAAAACTTTTTGCCTTTATGTCACTGAATACTAATATATGAGCAATGCTCTGGAAAAAAGTGATTTAACCACACGACAAAATTTTAGACCCCTCCAAATTCAAAGCATTTGCAGACGATAATTTCAGTGTGACTCAAATGATGCGATTTGTTTTTGATAGGGTAGAAAACATTGTAGGAAAATGAGAAAATGGTGGTTACCAGCATTTTCTCCTTTTCCCACAATGTTTTCAAAATGCTTCTTTCCCGGGGTCTTTAAAAGTCGGCATTGTGTGGTAAAGGGTTAATAAATTTTGATATCTTCACATTTATAGCATAAATTTTGTAACGTGATTTGTATTTGGAACCCAGTAGCAAAACTGTAACAAACCTGCAGAATGACTTCAATGCAGTTTTTTACTAAGATTCTGTACAATTCGTAAGTTTTTGCGTAAGAATTTTTGTAACTTTACGCCTACGTTCAGATTTATGAAATTCGTACATCTGTTTTACTAAACTTTTGTTTCTTTGTGAATTTGCGTAAGTAAGTATTTTCGTAACTCTTCAATTGAAGGCAGAAACAGTAATTCCCGTGCACTTGTTACTGAGGTACACAGTGCGTGCCATTCAACCAGAGGGAAATATGATGTAATTTACCCTCATTTACCCTACATTTCTCGCGATTCACGTCATCACATATGTCAGCCGCTTCCGTCAAATATGGATACTGAACCTGTGAAGAAAAAAATTGATTTGTCTAAAAATGAAAAATATGCCTACTGTGGATAGCTGTGAGTATAATTATAATGTTTTTTCCTCACATTTTTCCCTCTATGACAATGAAGTACAAAAAATACCTCCAGATTTCGGCCTATGTTCTTACTTACGACCAATAGTTTTCTACGTAAAGTTACACAAAAACTTACGTTTGAACTTAGCTATGGAAACTTTAGTGAAATGCAAAACTCGGAGTTACGCAAAAACTTGTTAGTTACGTTTGCGTTAGTACTTTAATAAAACGGTCCCCTGATCCACACTAACAGGTCATTTTCACAAGATTTTAGAGTCAAGATTTTTTAGCAAGTATAGTACAGTAAACTATGATAAATTCTGTATTTCTCTATTCAGTTGGAGGCTGCCAAGAGAAGTCCAGTTGAGATTGAACCAATCCAGCGAGAAGGTGTTGACCTTCAGATGGCCGCTCCTACCAAGATAGAGAAGGAGGAGGCACCAACAGAAGAATTGGAGAAGGCTCCCTACAAACGTGGAGTCAAAGAGATCACTGAAGATGAGCTTGATTCAGCAGAGTTGGTTATTCCTAAAGTTAAAGTAAGTGTTGTCAATATTTTGTTCAACTAACACAAAACCACTTGCAGAGAACACTATTTGTCTTATACCAGACGGCTTCTTTATGGCAGAAGTTGCTCTCAAAATAAGATATAAAAGTCTGTACAGACAATTCTGCACTTTTCAAAAATGTTATAACTCTTTACCAAACGACAAAATTTTAGATTAGTTCAAATTCAAAGCATTTGCAGACGACAAAATAAACCCGAAGCAAAAATTATTGTTTGTTTTGGGAAGGATAGAAAAAATTGTGGCAAAAGGAGAAAATGCTGATTGCCAGCATTTTCTCCTTTTCCCACAATGTTTTTTAAAGGGCTTTTTGCTGAGGGTTGTTAAAAGTCAGGATTGTGTGGAAAGGGTTGTGGGTTTGCCAGCAACTGAAAGATATAGTAGTTCTTTACCATCTGGAGTTTTAATGACCCTGATAACCTTTAAAAACATTGTGGGAAATGTTTTCTATCCTAATAAATGATAAATTTCATAAGTTGATCCATATTTAATATGTCATCTGCAAATATTTTTGATTTGGACCAGTACAAAACTTTGTTGTTTGGTAAAGAGTTAATTCTTTTCCAGATGACAAAGGTATTGACTTAACTCTTTACTACACAATCCCGACTCTTAACGACCCTGAGAAAGAACCCTTTTGGAAACATAGCTGGAAAAGGAGAAAATGCTAATAACGAGCATTTTCTCCTTTTCCCGCTTTGTTTCCAAAAGGGTTCTTTCTCAGGGTCGTTAAGAGTCGGGTAACCAGCATTTTCTCCTTTTCCAACAATGTTTTCAACCTTTCCAAAAATAAATTTCAAATTTTCAGTCACATTTATTTTGTCATCTGCAAATGCTTTCAAATTGGACTGGTCTAAAATTTTGTCGTCTGGTAGAGAGTTAACAATATTGAAAGCATTTGCAAATGACAAATGAATTATGGGATATATTTTTGGAAGGTCTTAAAACAATGTGGTAGTGGTGGAAGGATAAAATACTGGTTATCAGCATTTTCTCTTTTTTTCATAATGTTTTCAAAAAATGTCTACCACAGGGTCATTAAAACTTGAGATTACATAGGAGTTATGTAGACTTGGTCAGTTTATGTCTGTTTTTTTTTTTTTTCAGTGGGAATGGACGGTACCCCTCAAAGATGTATCGGTCAAGGAACTTGAGTCAGCTCTCTTTGAGTGTGAATTCTCTATCACTGATGTCAACACAACATGGACTGTAAACGGGGAACCAGTCCCGGAGGCAAGTCCAAAATATGGTATCAAGAGGGAAGGCAAGAAACACACTCTAGATATCTCCCAGTGCCGCCCACGTGACCAAGGGGAGGTAACTTGTACCTACGCAGATCACACAACCACCGCCAAATTAGCAGTTGAAGGTGAGTGAAAAAGTTTTGAATGATTAGATGTTTTGGACGTTGATTAATTCTTTACCACACAATCCCAAGTCTTAACGACTCTGGGGAAGGGGCCTTTTGAAAACATTGTGGGAAAAGAAGAAAATGCTGGTAACTAGCATTTTCTTCTTTTCCCACAATGTTTTCTATCCTTTGAAAGACAAATTGTATGTTTTGAGTTACATTTAATATGTCATCATTCATTTTGGACCAGGCTTGAATTTTGTTGTGTGGTAAAGAGTTAACTCTTTACAAAGGTAACTCTATACCAAACAACAAAATTTAAGACATGTCCAAATTGAAAGCATTTGCAGACGAGAAGATAAGTGTAACTCAAAAATTGAAATTTGTTTTTGGTAGGGTAGAAAACATTGTGGGAAAAGGAGAAAATGCTGGTTACCAGCATTTTCTCCTTTTCCCACAATGTTTTCAAAAGCCCTTTCCTTCCGGGTCGTTAAAAGTCGGGATTGTGTGGTAAAGGGTTAAATTTGTAGCAGACAACTTTGAAAATAGCTGTGTAAAGTATGGATGACTAGCTCTCTCAGCCAAATGTGTAGCTCGCACTGGAATTTACAATAATGTTTCGATTTAGAATGGTTGGTGTATTTGGACTTATTCTAAAACTGAGGTGTAATTACAAAACTTTCCATGACCTTACAGAGCGTCAGATAGAGGGAGTGATTTTGATTTCAAAATTGAAAATATTAATCACTCTCCACCAAACCCTATGTTATGGGTACTCATTAGAATCGTCTCATTGAGAACGATTCTAATGAGTACCCACAACATAGGGTTTGGAAGAGAAATAATGGATTTAGAATACTATCACTCCCTTTTATCAGGCGCTCTGACCTTATAATTTGTCATGATCTTCTGCCTAGCCCCGGTAACTCAGTTTGCAGGATACAGAACTTGAGAACAGGAGGTTGCTGGTTCGATCCTCAACTTGGCCTATTTCTTTCTGAAGATTGATGATAGTCATTGGGACAGGATTCATTCCTCTCTCACCACTGATGATTGCTTTGAGAAAAGTTAGGTGGGAAATCAGCAAGTGGCTTGGGAAAAAGATATTGTGCAGAGTACTGGTGAAAGAAACAAAAGGAAAGCATGGATAGCTGCACTGGCCACTGCAGTATAACTGAAATATTGTTGAAAATGGCATTAAGCACCAAACAATTAATCAACATGACCTTCTAGGATAAACCAAAGAAAAAGTTAAACCCTTTACCAAACAATCCTCAGTTTTAACAACCCTGACAGAGTAGGCTTTTGAAAACATTGTAGGAAAAGGAGAAAATGCTGGTAACCAGCATTTTCTCCTTTTCCCACAATGTTTTCTACCCTATCAAAGAAAGAAATATTCTTTTTAACTACATTTGATTTGACGTCTGCAGATGCTTTCAAGTTCGTGCAGTCCGACATTTTGTTGTTTGGTAAAAGTTTAACCCTTTACCAAACAATCCCTGGTTTTCACGACCCTGGGAAAGAAGACCTTTGAAAACATTGTGGGAAAAGGAGAAAATGCTGGTAAATAGCATTTTACCCTATCAGAGAGCTTACACTCATTTGTACCAATTTAAAATTTGTCGTCTGCAGATGTTTTGAATTTGAAAGAGTCTAAAATGTGTTGTTTGGGAAAGAGTTAAATTGGTTCGCTTTACCTATAACTAGGTCTGCATAAAGAGTTCACTGCTAAACTTGATGACACCACAACAGTGGAAAACACTGAAGCAACCTTCACATGTACAACAACGGACACAGAGGGCGATGTCATCTGGAAGCTTGATGGCAAACCTCTACCTGACTCAGACAAATACAAAACCCGCAGTGAGGGTACGACACATAGCCTTACTATATCTGACCTTACACCCAACGATACTTGTGAGATATCAGCAACATTTGGGGATCAGACAACAACTGCCAAACTTGAAGTTCAAGGTGAGGATTAACATTTTGTATATCTAGTGGTCAACATTCTACCAACATTGTAGACTCATCACTGTTTGAAAGTGTCTCAAGTGATGGTAATTTTCTTTGAAAGTTTTGAAAGCATTGTGGGAAAAGAAGCATTGCTGGTTACCTACATTTTTCTCTTTTCCATGAATGGTTTCATTGGCCTTATTCCATGGTGTTTAAAGCCCACCTGGGTAGCTCAGTGGTTAGTGTATCAGACTTGTGACCTGGTGGTTGCGAGTTTGATACCTGGTTGAGGCAAACTTTCTTTCTGGTGATTTTTCACCTGTCACCTGTGAGAAAATTAGTCGGTGGCTTTGGAAAGAAAGTTGTGTCAGTACTGGTGTGAGAAAGCCAGGAAACACATGTGTGCATCACTGACAGCCATGATATGACCTGAGCTGTTACTATGGCGTTAAACTCCAATACAAACCAAACCAAACCACATGGGGTTAAAAAAGGCGGATGTTCATGAAAGACCCTACCACTGAGATATTAAAGACAAGTTTGTTGCTTTTTTTAGGCAGCATAGGTTAAGAGCAGACTTCACAAAGAGTGCAGCCTGATCTTAGATCCATATATTTCAATGTTTTGTGAGATGCTCTGGCCACATTGACCTTAAACTGTAGCAATTTTGCTCAAATTATTTACTAAAAATGTCTTTTTGATTTACATCGCTGTGTACAGGTTAAATGTGTACATAGTATGATTGTGGTATGCACTTCTTAATGAACTACTTGTAACTACTTTTTTTGTTTTACTGTGTTATTGATAGATGTACATTGTAGCTTGAATTTTATTTGAAGAAAGAAGCTAAAAAACAGTGAACAATGAAATCTGAATTTTTTTTTTCCGGCACAAAAACATTCTATGAGACAGAGAAATCATTGTAATAGAGAATCATAAGGCTGTATTGAAAATTAACCCTTTATAACACAATCTCTAGCTTTAACCATCCTGTGGAAGATAATATTGAAAATACTATGGAAAAAGGAGAAAATGCTGGTAAGCAGCATTTTGTCCTTTTCCCACAATTTTTTATACCCTTTATGATATAAAACAAATCTAAAGATTAAAGTCACACTAAATTTGTCACCTGCTAGTGCTTTGAATTTGGACCAGTCTATTATTTTGTCTTTTGGTAAAGGCTTGATAGTTGGCACAGAATGAAGAATGGTTTGTGAATACAGACTGTGAGTTGCCCCAAGCATTTTCAGAAGTTGCTAATGGTTTGGATCATTTCTATTTTTTATTAGAAATTGCTGCTGATTTCACAGTACCACTCTCGGATGTCTCTGTTTTGGAAAAATCAGACGCAGAATTTTACTGTGAGCTGTCGCTACCAGTTGACAATGTACGATGGTTCCTAGACGATGTTGAACTACGTGAAGGAGACAAGGTAGAATTCATCCGTGATGGTACAGTGCAAAAACTGATCCTCAAAGATGTTGATGTTACAACAGAGGGACAGGTATCTGTTCTCGCTGATAAGAAGAAATCATCTGCTAATCTGTTTGTACAAGAGCTGTCACCCGACTTTGTCAGACCACTTGCCAATGTTACAGTCAAGGAACGTGATCAGGCTGAGTTCATTGCTGAAGTAAACAAAGAAGGTGTTACTGTCAAATGGTTTGTCAAAGACAAAGAGGTAGAAGAAGATGAGAAGTATGAAATCTTTGCTGAAGGCAAGACTCACAGACTGGTTATCAAAGATGCTATTCTCCCTGATGCAGGTGAAGTGACAGCAAGAGTGGAAAGCAAGATGCAGAAAGCTCAGCTCACTGTTGAAGGTACTGTAACTCTTTACCAAGTAACAAATGACTAAAATTTTGGACTGGACCAAATGGAAAGCATTGGCAGAAAACAAATTAACTCTTTACCACATTAGGAAAATGTAGACTTGTCCAAATTGAAAGCATTTGCAGACGACAATTTAAATATAGCTAAAATGATAGAGTTTGTCTCTGATTGAGAAGTAAACATTGTTTTCACAAGGCTTCTTCCTCGGGGTCATTAAAACTCGGAATTGTATGGTACAGCGTTAAATGTAGCTCAAATGATGAATTCTGTCTATGATGGGGTAGAAAACAGTTGGAAAAGGAATAACAAATATAAATAAGCCAGGCTCAGTGAAAAGGGGGCTTAATGCATCTGCGAAACGTATTGACCCAGGTAAGCCTGGGCAGTCCGCGCAGGCTGACCTGGCCCAAAACTTTTCACTATTTTTCAATTTTCTGTATGTCAAGGACCAGTCTACCTCATGATACAGTCAGTCATTTGACAAAATGGATTTTATGGATCCGTAATTAGGTGATGTCTTGATGTAATGCATTACAGAGATGCACTAAGCCCCATTTTGCCAGAGCATGGCTCATTAATATAATGTTTCATAAAAGATTGGTTGTTGTAAACTCGAATCATGAAAACTTTTGCTTTCACCACATTTCTTTCACATGAATAACATCAAAAAGAAAAGTAGTGTTTGGCTAAGTTGTTAGCCCTTTGCTTACATCTTTGTCATTGCTTTCACATAAAATGTTATTTACTTCAACAATAACAACAATAATATTAAGGTTACCTACTGTAAGGATAAACCCAGTTTAACTCTTTACCACATGACAAAATGTTAGACTAGTCCAGATTGAAAGCATTTGCAGACGACAAAATAAATGTAACTTAAAAACTGAAATTTGTTTTGGGGAGGCAAGAAAACAGTGTGGGAAAAGGAGAAAATACTGGTAACCAGCATTTTCTCCTTTTCCCACAATGTTTTCAAAAGGCTTCTTTCTCAGGGTCGTTAAAAGTCGGAGTTAACTCTTTACCACATGACAAAATTTTAGACTAGTCCAGTTTCAAGGCATTTGCAGACGACAAATTCAATTTCGGTAGAAATGATCTTAGGCTCTCTGATAGAGCAGAAAACATCGTGGGAAAAGGAGATTACCAGCATTTTCTCCTTTTCCCACAATGTTTTCAAAAGCCTTTTTTCCCAATGCCATGAAAACCCAGGATTGTTTGGTAAAGGGTTAACCCTTATCCTGCCAAATAAGTTAGATGAAACTTTCAAGCCGACAGTAAAACCAGAATAGCACCATTTCAAACTTATTTTTTTGGAGAAAAAAAAATCTCCTTATCCAATAGTGTAGATCCAAGATCAGACTGCACGTTCTGTGCAGTGTGATCTTGATATACACTGTTGGCAAAAGATGTCAGCTAGTCACATTTAGCAGCTTAAGGGTTAAGATTTGCAGAGTATGTTGTACACATGTATCTCTTACTGACTGTTTTATGAACTGTTATTTGACGTTTTGCAGAGGTACCAGTTGAGTTTGTAGCAGAATTGTCCGAACAACATGTAGAAGAGCACAAAGTATCATACTTCACGTGTGAAGTTAATAAACCTGACGTTACTGTTACATGGCAAAAGAATGGTAAAGCCATCAAACCAAGTGATAAACACCAACTTATGGACGATGGTACAACACACACACTGGTTATCGTGGATACTGACCAATCAGATGTAGGGGAGTATTCGGTTGTCGTTGGCGACCAAATGAGCTCGGCTAAACTGCATCTGGATGGTAAGTGAAACCGTTCCTGTTTTGTCACATTACTTTATGAAACAAATTTGTAGCAGTTGATTTAACTCTTTACCACACGGCAATATTTTAGGCATATCCAAATTGAAAGCATATGCAGACGACGAAATAAGTATGACTCAAAAATTGAAAATTGTTTTTTGGAAGGACAGAAAACATTGAGGGAAAAGGAGAAAATGCTGGTTACCAGCATTTTCTCCTTTTCCCACAATGTTTTCAAAAGGCTTCTTTCTTAGGGTCATTAAAAGTCGGGATTGTGTGGTAAAGGGTTAACTCTTCACCAAACAATCCTGTGTTTTAATAACCCAGAGGAAGAAAGCTTTTGAAAACATTTTGAGAAAAGGAGAAAATGCTAGTAATCAGCATTTTCTCCTTTCTCCGCAATGTTTTCCCACATCTGCAGAAAAGTCATGATTATTTTGTTGTCTGCAGATGCTTTCAATTTGGAAATGTCTAAGATTGTGTGGTTTGATAAAGAATTAGGAATAGGCATGTAAAGTATGAGTAATCAACATGGAGAAAGTTTTGAGACATTACCGGTAATACATGTGGAAAGATTTTTTGCAAAGGGAGAAACTGCTTGTAACAAGTTTTCCAAAGTAGTCGCTTCAAGATCAAAAACTATTGTCCACCTGGATAACACACAATCCCAAATTTGAATGAACCCCCCCCCCCCCGCCCCCCTGCAAAGGAAGAAGCCTTTTGAAAACACTGTGGGAAAAAGAGGAACATGCTGGGAACCAGCGTTTTGAGGCACATTTACATTGTCATCTGCATGTGCTTTCAATTCAGACAAATCTACAAAATTTTAGACTGGTCGAAATTGAAAGCATTTGCAGACAACAAAATAAATGTGATTGAAAAGTTGAAATTTGTTTTGGGAAGGGGTGAAAACATTGTGGGAAAAGGAGAAGATGCTGGTTACCAGCATTTTTCTCCTTTTCCCACAAGGTTTTCAAAAGGTTTCTTTCACAGGGTCGTTAACAGTAGAGATTGTGTGGTAGACACTTAACTGATAATTCACTTTTTGCCTGATTCATTGATTATATGCATTTGTCTAATAATTTATTGATTTTCACATTGATTGATTTTTTTGCATGGTGCTCGCAATCTGTCGTGTTTTGCCTCAGTTACAGTATAATATGTAAAAGTTTGTACAATTCCCCCATAAATTAAGGCAAAATACTTGAAGGAAAAATTTGCGAGTAATCACCAGTCATCAGAGACAGTCATAGAAATAATTACAAACAATTTGTGTGAAGATGAGTTTCGACAGATTGATAAATCTTTACTCAATCCTTTGTTCTTAAATATCTCCAAAAGTCTGATTTTAGCTTTTTAAGTTTGTATCTTCTTCAGTGCATTTTTAGGGAGTTCCGCTGGGTCCATTTTTTGTCATCCCTTTTAGATTGTATTCTTATTCTATTCCTGGATTTGAAAAGTAACACAGTTTCTGATTGGCTAAACCAAATGGTTGAATCATCAGTGGATTTAGCAAATTAAAAATTGTGTCATTTATAACTTAGAATGGTTGGTGAATATCAGCCCTGATTTTATAAACCCTTTACCAAACATCAATTTTTTTACACCCGTCCAAATTGAAAGCATTTGCAGATAACAAAATAAATGTGACTCAAAAATTGAAATTTGTCGTTGGAAGGACAGAAAACATTGTGGGAAAAGAAGAAATTGCTGGTTACCAGCATTTTCTTCTTTTCCCACAATGTTTTCAAAAGATTTGTTCTCCAGGGTAGTTAAAATTTGGCATTGTGTGGTAACTGGCTATCGTGAATGAAGATGTTATATCTTTCATATGTCTCATTATGCCTGTATGCCTGTATATTGTGTCTTGATTGTTCAGTTATACAAATGAGCCATGCCCTGGCAAAAGGGGTTTAGTGCATCTCTATGATGCATTATACATGTACCAAGCAAGTAATTACATAATTATAGATCTATAGATAAAATCCATTTCATCTAACAACCAACTGAATCCTGAAGTAGAATGGTCCTTGGACATGTAGAAAATTTACCAAAAGCAAAAAGTTTTGACCCAGATCAGCCTGCATGGACTGTGCAGGCTAATCTGGGTCCATACCTTTTACAGATACATCACACCCCCTTTTAACAGAGCATGGTTCATATACTTCTGATTACATGCTCATATCCATCTCAGGGAATAATTTCTTTTAAGGAAGAAAATAAAGTATTTTTACCAGTATTGGTCTAGATTTCATTGTTGGAAAAATATATAAAGTTATAAGAATTTAATCAAACAAAATGTGCTAAGGATAGTTTCTGATCTTTTTCTGCAACAGAAAATAAGGCTTATAAAGAATTTCACAATTTTGCTATTCCACTTTGATTCAGATTTTATGATATTCTTATATAAGCAGACATTGCATGAAAGGTGCTGGGTTAGACTTCTTACCAGATAGAATAACACTTTAGAATGCCAAACTGTGAGTGTTCACAGATGAAATATTAAATGTGGCAGAAGCAATGGACTTTGTTTTTGAAAGCATGAGAAACTTTGTGTGTAAAGTAGAAAATGCTAGTCACAAGCATTATCTCCTTTTCCCACAATGTTTCTCTCAGGATCTCTCAGGATCATTGAAAAAAGGACAGTTTTGAATAGGGTTAACCCTTTACCACACATTCCCGACTTTTAACAACCCTGAGGAAGAGGCCTTTTAAAAACTTTGTGGAAAAAAAGGAGAAAATGCTGGTAACCAGCATTTTCTCCTTTTCCCACAATGTTTTCTACTCTTCCAGAAACAAAATTCAATGTTTGATTCTCATATATTTTGTCCTCTGCAAAAGCTTTCAACTTGGACAGGTCTAAAATTTTGTTGTTTGGTAAAGAGTTAAAACACTGGTTGAAAGTTTAAGTTTGACTTAGTAAAGTGTTTACATTCACTTGGTAATGGCAAAACACAGAATATGCAAAGACAGAAAGGTGTGGGTGGGGGTTTGGAAAATCTATAAGTATTCTTCTTCTTGTTGTTTTGCATGGATATCTAAACTCATTTCCAACCGTTATCTTTGTTTATGCTGCAGAATTCATTGCTGTGGATTTTGTTGACAATTCCAAATTAGCCTTTATCAGAATTTTATGAGGTACTGTCTTTATAGGCTCCCTCATGCTGCTGAATTCATTGCTATGGATTTTGTTGACAATTCCAAATTAGCCTTTATCAGAATTTTATGAGGTACTGTCTTTATAGGCTCCCTCATGCTGCTGAATTCATTGCTGTGAATTTTGTTGACAGTTCCAAATTAGCCTTTATCAGAATTTTATGAGGTACTGTCTTTATAGGCTCCCTCATGCTGCTGAATTCATTGCTATGGATTTTGTTGACATTGTTCATGGAGAAGGCTTTTGAAAAACACTGTGGGAAAAGGGATCAATGCTGGTGACCATGTGCTTGTAGTCAGAAACCGAACGTTTTCTACTCTTTCTTAGGCAAATAGTCATCATTATTGTACAGCCTAAAATTTTGTCATCTGGTAAAAAGTTACTGGTAACACATAGCTTACTTACACAAGCCACAAAGATATGAGCCATGCTCTGGCAAAAGGGGGCTTAATGCATCTCCATGATCAATGATACCAAGCAAGTCATCACAAAATAATGAATCAATAAAATCCATTTTGTATAACAACTGTCTGATTCATGAGGTACACTGATCCCTGGACATGCAGAAAATTGACCAGTAGGGAAAAGTTTCGGCCCAGGTCAGCCTGCGCGGACTGCAGTCCGCGCAGGCTGACCTGGGTCGATACTTTTCGAAGATGCATTAAGCCCCCTTTTCACAGAGTGTGGCTCATATCAGCTTGCCTTAATCCTTTATCACATAATCCTGTGTTTTAACAAACCTGAAGGAGAAGGCTTTTGAAAACATGGTGGGAAAAGGAGCAAGTGCTGGTAACCAGCATTAGTTAACTCAATGGCTATATGACAAGAGTTGGAAATAAGTTAAATCTATGTAAGTCTTTTTTCCCCGCAACTGTTACAAATGAACTATTTGTCCAGTTTTATTTATACGGTTATACATTAAGCTTCAGTCACAGAAACATGTTGGATATTGTCTGTTAAATGTTTTAATTTTGTACCAGGTGTCAACATTTTGAACTTGTTTATATTGAACATGGTTCAACTTACGTAGAATTTTTCTGTAAAGGAGTCAAAAATATTGAGCAAAAAGAGGAGAATACTGGCCTCCTTTTCCCACAATATTTTCAAAAGCCTTTTTTTTCAGTGGAATTTGAAATACAGGATTGTTTTGTAAAGGTTTGATGCACAATAAATTTCTGTGGCTGGAATAAGACGTACACTGTACGTTAGGCCTAAACAAAATGACTGTGTTTCCACAAACCTGATTCAGCCTGTCTCTGACTGCTAGTACCTGCAAAATTCTATTTCCAAAGTTAAAAGAATATATATTCATAAATTATGGTGACCCATTCACATATTTTGCAAAAAAAAAAAAAAAAATGATTCCTGTTTCTGTCCTGTATTTTTTCACTGAAAAAAAAAAAAAAAAAATAACTATCAACAGACTTCCTCTTATTTCAGTATGGTAGCAGAAACACAGTTATTTTTTTGTTTAGGTCAAATAAATATACATGTATTGCAAATTTTAATCAAGATGCAAGTATGCACAAGACTGCAGTAAAGAGTTGTAAAATTTGTTTTTCAAAGTTGATATTTTTCATTATACTTTTTTCCAGAAACATACAGAGTATGATAACATTAGGAAAACATTTTAGCCATGCTCTGGCAAAAGGGCCCTTAATGCATCTCTGTGGTGTATGATACCAAGCAGGTCATTACATGATTATGGATCCATAAAGTCCATTTTATCGAACAACCCGCTGAACCATGAGGTAGACTGTCTTTTGATATACAGAAAATTGACTAATAGCGAAAAGTTTCGGCCCAGGTCAGCCTGCACTGACTGTGCAGGCAGACCTGGGTCGGTACTTTTCGCAGATGCAATGAGCCCCCTTTTCACAGAGCTTGACTCTTTTTTTTTTGTAATTCTTTACCACAGTCTTTTATAAAAATAAATCTGCAGGCACATTGCTTTGGAGTGGATCAAGGCTTGATGTAGTATTAACCTTGTCAGCTATGGAGTACTCATAATACAACAAAAATATGATGTCCATCTTAACCCTTTACCACACAATCCCAAGTTTTAACGACCCAGAGATAGAAGCATTTTGAAAACATTGTGAGAAAAGGAGAAAATGCAGGTTTCCAGCATTTTCTCCTTTTCCCACAATGTTTTGTACCTTTCCCAAAGCAGATGTCAATTTTTCAGTCACATTTATTTTGTCGTCTGCAGATGCTTTCAATTTGGACTTAAATTTTGTCATTTGATAAAGACTTATGGGAAACATGATAATAGACATGGAAAAGGGATGCCAAGACAAAATCATTAAACTCTTACCAGTCAAAATTTTATACCTATCCAACTTGAAAGCAGCTGCAGACCAAAAAATATATGTCGCTCAAATGATGGGATGTTTCTGCAAAATGGCAAAAAAAAACGCTGTAGGAAAAAGGAAAAACTGATGGCTACCAGCATTTTCTCCTCTTTCCTCAATCTTTGGAAAAGCTCTCTCTCTCTATCTCTCTCTCTTTCTCTCTCTCTCATTCTCTCTTGTTGTTAAAACCAGTATTGTTTGGCAGAGGATTAATTTGCATATTTGGGGGATGATGATACTATGCATCATGTACACGTGTATTAAGATTGCATGACATTGGCATGTTCTGTGTTATTTGTTACTCACACAATCCTGTTATACCTCTGTTTGCCTTTGCAGGACATGTACTGAACAGCATGCCAGTCCAGTTTACGTCTCCACTACAACAGACATTCAAACACAAAAACCAGTCTGTCACATTTTCATGTCATTTGACCCACCCCGATATATCAGTCACATGGTACAAGGACAGTGTTGAAATCAGCAATAGGAACAAAAAATATACTGTCGTTAGTTTGGGTCATTTGCATAAACTTAAAATTTTTGATCTGGATTTAAGTGACGAGGCCGTTTACATGATCAAAATAGATGGCAGTGAAAAAACATCATCTGCCATGTTGTTTTTAGAAGGTCGGTAGTGAAAAAAGATATTTGCACCCTTAGACTTCTCGTTTCCATTGCGTGTTTGTTTTTACAACTTTTATAACTTCACTTTGGATAAAGTGCACATCTAACATATGCATACATTTTACACTGACCATCAATACACATTTACGCTGTTGCAATGATCAACTTTTTTTTTACACAAATAAGATTGGTCCATGATCTTGTTATAGTATGAAATGCATGTAGATAAATGTACATACTCATATATTTATTATCCTAACATCTAGATATATACACAGAAATTGCTTTTTAGAAAAAGATATTCATATTGATATGTGATATGTAAATGTTTTATGCAAAATTAAACTTATTACATTTGTAAATATATAAATACATGATTGTATACATTTGTATATTTAGATGTATATAATGTTTATTTTTTCAATCTGATTTGCAAGGGATAAGCTTTGCACTTACTTACATGCCCCAGTATATAATATACATACAGAGTTTCACAGCTTTATGATTTACTAACATAGAGCATGCTTTATTCATTTAAACATATACACAGGAGAGGAACACACACATATTTGTATGCACAGCTAGACAGTCAGGATTGGAATAGCAAATTATTAGCTCTCAATCAAATCTAAGCATTTTATAGAGCATGTCAATCAAAGGAATTTGTTTTCTTTTCATTCATCCTAATACATTGCATCCTTCCCATAATTCCTTTGCTTCCAGAAATCCCCATTAATCTCTCTTTGACATTAAAACGTGACCACAAATACCATTATGAGTCAGACAACATGGAGCACATGGCATCATTTATATGTCAAACCTCTAAATCATCGATTGAGGTAACATGGTTTAAAGACAAAGCAGAGTTAATGCCGAGTCGTAAGTACGAGATCCAGCACACAGGAAGATATCACACTCTTACGATACATGACCTGTGTTTGTCCGACTATGGTGATTACATAGTGGAGATTGGAACTCCGCGAGTAATGCATGGGGCAACTGCACGAGGTTTGTTTTTTTGATTTATTTAGCTGATATAATACTTACAGTAAATCCTTTCTATGTGACCACCTCTTAACTCTTTACTGCATGACAAATGTTTGTCCAAATTGAAAGCTTTTGCAGACCACAAATTAAATGTGACTCAAGTGATGAGATATTTCTTTGAAAGAATAGAAAACATTGTGGTGAAGGGAGAAAATGCTGGTTAGCAGCATTTTTTCCTTTTCTAACAATTTTTCCAAAGTATTCTTTCTTGGGGTTGATAAAACTTGGGAGTGTGTGGTAAATGCAATGTGTCAAAACCTTGAAAATTGTGATAAAATCTTACGATTTTTTTTGCATGGTATGTCATGCACGTCATGTTTTTTGTGTGTACCCATCTATTTGATGTTTGTAACTTTAACCCTTTACCACACAATCCCATTTTTTAACGACCCTGGGGAAGAAGTCTTTTGAAAACATTGTGGGAAAAGGAGAAAATGCTGGTAACCAGCATTTTCTCCTTTTCCCACAATGTTTTCTTACCTTTCAGAAACAAATCCAGTCATTTGTTTATTATCTAAATTGTCGTCTGCAAATGCTTTCAATTTGGACCAGTCTAAAATTTTGTCGTTTGGTAATGAGTTAAATCTGAGTGAATGAGTGCATGGTGTTTACAATTATTGGCTGGCATGATTGATTTCCAACAAGTTTTTCAAAAACAGATCATTTGTCATACTCCAACATGCGTCAACAGTCAATCAAAAACATTTTGAATTGTATATGGCATTTGTGATATTCCTTCATAATCTAAAAGAGAAGATTGACATTTGAATGATATTTATCAAATAACGTTCTTCGTCTTCTAAAGAAATTACATGTGTTTGCTTAAACCCTTCCAGAGCCCCCAACACAGTTCATAATTCCCCTCCAAGAGGCCACTTGTCAAGAAGGACAGGAAATCACCTTTACTTGCGAAGTTGCAGACGACAAATCACCCGCGAAATGGTTTAAAGATGGCAAGAAGATTGAGCCCTCTGAGAAATATTCCATGAGCAAAGATGGTCGTAAACACTCCTTGACGATTAAAGATGCCCAGCTTGACGATAGGGCAGAGTACACAATCAAGGTCAAGGACAGAGAAAGCACTGCACCACTATTTGTGGAGGGTAAGGTTCTTTGTTTTCATATTCTGCAAATAATCCTTTACAACAAAATCCCGAGTTTTAATGGCCTTGAGAAAAAAAGCTTTTGAAAACATTGTGAGAAAAGGATTTTTTTTTCCTTTCTTTCAACTGTGTTTTCTAACCTTTCAAAGAAGAATCCAATTATGTAAGTCACATTTAACACCTTTCCAAACAATCCCTTGTTTTCACGTCCCTGAGGAAGAGGCCTTTTGTAAACATTGTGGGAAAAGGAGAAAATGCTGGTAACCAGCATTTTCTCCTTTTCCCACAATGTTTTCTACCCTGTCAAAACACCTCAAGTTCATTTGTACCGCTTTCAAATTTGTCATCTGCAGATGCTTTGAATTTGGAAGGGGCTAAAATTTGTTGCCTGGGAAAGGGTTAATTTGCTGCTTTGCAACTGCTTTCAGTCTGGACAAGTTTTAAGTTTGGGTGTCTGGTAAAGAGTTAGAATATTTCCAAGTGATACACTGCATACTTACAGAGTGACCTTTTCTTTCTTTTATGGCAAAAGTAAATGATTAATGTGCCAAAAGTGTTTTGATTATGGGTTCAATTTTTAAGTTATTGCCATTTTTGTGGCACTTGTCGAAGACAATGCCACTATGAGATCAATACGGCATTTTGAAAATCATGTACATGTATCATAATTTGTGCAAAACCAAACAAACTCAAGTTTTCTCAGACAAATAAGTGTTTCAATTGCACTCAGATAGGTTTATTAAAATGAACTGAATTAGGCCATTGATTGTGGAAAGACTTATTTTTATGGAAAATAGCTTTATTTGCAATGGCCTTTTATTGGATTAATGATACACACAATCTTTGTCTACTGACTAATCGATTCCCTGCTTGTTTGTCCCAAAGCCTTCCTAGGCTTATTTGTCCTTGGGCTTGTTCGGCATGGCTTGTTCGTCCCACAAGATTGCACCTACTCTATTGGATTGTGCATTATAGTAGGTTGACTTCAAGCAAATATTTTGAAAGTTTTAAAATGTCTACTCTTTTTTCAATATTTCGGCTTACACCTTTATCAAGAAATTCAACACGAAAATAATGCCCTCGACATTTTGTGACAATTTTCACACCACCATTATTTACAAACTGAAATGACGTTGTCATTGACGACATGACGTCATTTAGTACTCTGATGGTTTTTGGCGTTTTAACGTCATGTAGCACCAAAAAGTCATTGTAATACTGCAGAGAGGGTCCTAAAACTGTTTTTCACATTGCAGCCATTTGTTCGAACCGTTGCTAGCTTCTGGATCCATATTCCTTCTTTTTAACTGCCGCTCTATCTTTTCTACCCCATGTAATTTCTCTAAAACAGCTATTGCTGTGTCCTTCTTTGAATGGCATTTCATTCCAAAAGTGCAGATTGATTGGTTTGTCTTTCTTGAGTTTTATGTCTCGGAGATGTGTATAATTCATTCCCTTTGGAATACAAGTGAATTTGACATATTTTGAAACTATTTTTGTTGTTTATTTTTCATATTATTGATATAACACAATGGCTTCCTTGACAAATGCCACACCGGTGCTTTCAACAGTGCTTTGATTTCATTTCAGAATCTCCAATAAAGTTTACCAAACCACTAAAAGAACAAATGGAATGTACAGAGGGTGATACAGTCACTCTAATATGTGAAGTGAACAAACCAAACAAGGCTGCCATGTGGCTGAGAGATGGAGAACAAGTCACTGTAACTGATGGTTACGAAATTGTTGTGGAAGGCAATGTCCATAAGTTGATCATCAGGTGTGCATCCCTTGACCATGAGGCAGATTACACATGTATGATTGGAAATGCTGAAACAACAACCATGCTTTATGTTGAAGGTCAGTCAACATCTTATAATTTTACAAATGTCAAAATTTCATTGATAACACTATGAAAAACAACACGCTAATGTTCAGTATTTTGCCTTTTTCAAGTGTTTGAAAAACTTTTCCATGGCCTCAAATACTGTTCTATTTAAAGATTACGATATTGCTAGTGTGAGGGAAACAACTCTTACTTGTAAAGAGGTCACTGGACTTCCCTGGAATGTCCCAGTGGCATTATTCGTGCCCCACAATTTGAAGTTTCTGGATGCATCACTGCATTTTTTTTTTTAATATGTTGACGCTACTGGGAAAAGTGTTTCGAACTCTTGAAAAATGCGAGCGTTAACTCTTTACCAAACAACAAAATTTTTAGACTGGTCCAACTTGAAAGCATTTGCAGACGACAAATTAATTGCAACTTAAGAACTGAAATTTGTTTTGGGAAGGGTAGAAAACATTGTGGGAAAAGGAGAAAATGCTGGTTTCCAGCATTTTCTCCTTTTCCCAAAATGTTTTCAAAAGGCCTCTTTCACAGGGTCGTTAAAAGTCGGGATTGTGTGGTAAAGAATTACATGTAATTCATTCCCGAGAAATTTATACTGTCATTGTGTATATTGACAACAGTCCTGTACAACTTCCTGTGCTTGATATCGACAGATCTGTGACTAGAGTTCCTATGTGAACTAGCTGTGCAATGTTGTTTAACTCTTTACCAAATGACAAAATTTTAGACCAGTCCAAAGTGAAAGCATTTGCAGACGACAAATTAAATGCAACTTAAGAACTGAAGTTTGTTTTGGAAAGGGTAGAAAACATTGTGGGAAAAGGAGAAAATGCTGGTTACCAGCATTTTCTCCTTTTCCCACAATGTTTTCAAAAGGCTTTTTCCCGAGGGTCATTAAAAGTTGGGATTGTTTGGGATTGTGTTAAAATACCATGTGCAGCTTTTAGGTGCTTCTGTTACCACAATATCAGTAAGTGTAGAGTAAGTGCAGGCTGATCTTGGTATATACTTTTTTGGTGAGATATATTCACAAAGACACCCTCGAAAGCTCTTATTTATACTATAGAAATATCCTGTTTTATTGTTAAGAGTACAACAAAACCTTATACTGGTCCGAAAGGATAGCATTTGCAGATGACAGATTACATGTGACCCAGATGATTAAATTTCTCTGTCCATCTAGAAAATTTATTGGGAGGAGAAATTTTAACATTGTCCCAGATTGTTTTCAAAATCCCTCCTCCTTAGGGTCATAAAAACACAGATTTTTTTTTGTGTGAAGGGTTAAACAATAACAATATATAAAGGATATTTGTGTTTTAGCAGTGAAAGATTGAAATTTATTTCATCCAGTGAACATCACTGGTAATATTTTCATGAGTGGTGCAGCCACTCATGAAAATATTACCGATGATGTTCACGAGATGATACAAATGTAAATTTTTCGCTGAAAAAAAAAAAAATTTTTGTTTATTTCCATGCTTCTAACCCCTTTCATCAAAATCCAGTACAGTTGTTTTCAGTAATTACCCCTGGTGTACCTCCCCCCCCACATAACAGTACATTACAATATTATGTAAAGCTTGAGAAATGTAGGGTAAAGCATGTAAATTATGTCATATTTCCGTCTGGTTGAATGGCATGCACTGTTTACCTAGGTACATGCAACTCGTGTGCAGGAAATACTGTTTCCACCTTCAATTGAAGAGTTACAGAAACATTTACAGTAAATTTCACTGGTCATAACCATGAATTATCAAACCTCATAATCCATTATTTCCCAATAAACTACTGAAAGCATGAAATAAGATACAATTCTATGTCTTAAAGCTTTTCACTCTTTACTGAACAACATTTTTAGAGTTGTCCAAATTAACCCTTTATCACACAATCCTGACTTTTAACGACCCTGAGGAAGAAGCCTTTTGAAAACTTTGTGGGAAAAGGAGAAAATGCTGGTAACCAGCATTTTCACCTTTTCTCACAATGTTTTCTACTCTTCCCCTCAAAAAATTCCATTTCTGATTCACATTTATTTTGACATCAGCAAAAGCTTTCAATTTGGACTGGTCTAAAATTTTGTCGTTTGATAAAGAGTGAAAGGTAGCTCAAATGGTAGAAATTGTCCTCATTAGAGTAGAAAACTGTAGGGTGAAGGAGAAAATACTGGTTACCAGCATTTTCTCCTTTTCGCACGATGTTTTCAAAAAGCCTTCTCCCTCAGGGTTATTAAAACTCTGGGATGTTTGGGAAAAGGTTAACATCAGAAATTCTACCTTGTATATGAACAGAACCTGCAGCAGAATTCACACATCGTCTTAGTGATGTCACTGGTAATGAAGGAGAAGACATAGAGATGTTTGTCGAGCTCAGCCGTCCAGACATACCGGTCAGCTGGATGAAGAACCAGATGCCATTAAAACCAAGCGAGAGGATCAAGATCTTATGTGAGAGGTACAGACAGGTGCTGCGCATCCTGGATGCTATCCCAGAAGATGAGGGTGAATACACAGTGTGCCTGCCAGACAAGTCAGAATCCACTGCTGTCCTGAAGATAACAGGTAATATTTTTTTAATAGTTTTTTGTGGCATTTGTCGAAGACAGTGCCACTATGAGTTCAATACAACATTTTGAAAATCATGTATCGTACTTTGTGCAAAACCAAAGGAAGTAAACCCAATTAGAATCAGTTTTTGTGAGACAAATAAGTGTTTCGATTGCACTCAAATATGAAATTGAAAATGGCGTATTACAATAAACTGGATTAGGCCATCGATCGTCGAAATTCTTCCTTTTTATCAAAAATAGTTTGATTCGCTATGGCCTTCTATAGTGGCGTAATGATACACACACACCGTGCTTGTTCATCCCAAAACCAGTTCGTTCCTGGGCTTATTCGTCCCAGGACTTGTTCGCCCGGACCTGTTCGTCCCACAAGATTGCACCCTTCTCTATCGGATTTTGCATGACTACATAGTAGGTTGACTTTTAAGCAAATATTTTGAAACTATTTCTGTTGTTTATTTTTCAAATTATTAATTCCATACCATGGTGCCCTTGACAAATGCCACACCAGTGTTTTCAGTGCTTTGATTTGATTTTGTATTAAACTATATGTGCGAGTTGAAGTTAAAGGTACCTTTGTTCCAAATGGTGTTCTACTGGCCTGCCCCCAGGGGTGTCTA
The DNA here is from genome assembly GCA_945859785.2 of Tridacna gigas. Lineage (NCBI taxonomy): Eukaryota > Metazoa > Mollusca > Bivalvia > Cardiida > Cardiidae > Tridacna > Tridacna gigas. The sequence goes on from OX244044.2 coordinate 35,366,635, forward strand.
CTATCTATGCTAAATTCACTTTCTTCTTAACCCTTTACCACACAATCCCGACTTTTTACAACCCTAAGAAAGAAAGCCTTGGAAAATATTGTGGGAAAAGGAGAAAATGCTGGTAACCGGCATTTTCTCCATTTTCCACAATGTTTTCTAACCTTCTCAAAACAAGTTTTAATTTTTGGGTCACATTTAATTTGTCATCTGCAAATGCTTTCAATTTGGACTAGTCAAAAATTTTGTTGTTTGGTAAAGAATTAAACATTTTCCTAACAATTCAGTGTTTTAACAACCTTATTGAAAACATTGTGGGAAAAGGAGAAGATACATGTAACAAATGTTTTCTCCTTTCATCCTAGACAAGGGAAAATAGACAGCACAACCCACAAATAAATGTTGTTTTTATTTACAATTTTTTTAGAGAAACCAGCTGAATTCACCAAACCACTCAGTGACATGACTGTAAAAGAAAAGGACACAGTCATCTTGGAATGTGACCTGAACAAACCAAATGTTCCTGTGAAATGGCTCAAAGATGATCAAGAGATCAAACCAGATGACCATATAAATGTCATTGTGAACCAATACCATCATCAGTTAGTGATGACTGATGTCACGCTGGATGATGCTGCTAAATACACTTGTGTGTGTGGTGATGTCAGCACAGAATGTACTGTCAAAGTCACAGGTTTGAATCTTTACATTTTCTATATTTTTTTGTTTTTAAGTTCTTGTCAAATTTAATTTCATGATGTTAATTGTTCTTGTATTGCTACAGATCTTAGATGAAGCCTGATTGATATATTTTAAACCTGTACCAAACGACAATATTTCAGACTTGTCAAACTTGAAAGCACTTGCAGACGACAAAGCACTTGCAGACGACAAGTTATCCCACAAATGATGGAAATCGACTTTGAAAAGATAGAAAACATTGTGAGAAAAGGAGAAAATGCTGGTTACCAGCATTTTCTCCTTTTCCCACAACGTTTTCAAAAGGCTTCTTTCACAGGGTCGTTAAAAGTCGGGATTGTAAGGTAAAGACTTAATCTGCTTACAGACTTATTACACACCTTAAGTTGACTTCGTTATTTCAGACGCATTCCTCTATCATTAACAGACTTAAATTATGTTCACACAATGTTTCAGACTCAACTCAGCAAAATAATGGACTTAAGTCTGTTAACTCTTTACCAAAGGACAAAATTTTAGACTGGTCCAAATTAAATGCATTTGCAGACCACAGAATCAGAGTGACTGTAAAATTGAAATTTGTTTTTGGAAGGCTACAAAACATTGTCGGAAAAGGAGAAAATGCTGGTCACCAGCATTTTCTCCTTGTCCCATACTGTTTTCAAAAGGCTTTTTTCTCAGGATCGTTAAAAGTTGGGATTGTGTGGTAAAGGGTTAAGTACCTTTATTTTTCTGAGTTGAGTCTGAAAACTAGTGTCAGCTCAGGATTTGAGAACATTACTATTTTAATCTGTTAACTCTTTACCACACAGTCCTGACTTTTAACGACCGGGAGAAAGAAATTTTTTCAAAACATTGTGGGAAAAGGAGAAAATGCTGGTAACCAGCACTTTCTCGTTTTCCCACAATGTTTTCTATCCTTTCAGAATCAAAGAGCAAAATTTCAACCGCATCTAAATTGTCGTCTGCAGATGCTTTCAATTTGGACAACTCTAAATTTTTGTCGTTTGGTAAAGCGTTAATGCTAATGAAATGTGTCTCAAATAACAAACTCGGCTTAGCTCTTTACCAAACGACAAAATTTTAGACCTATCAAATTGAAAGCAGTTGCAGACAACAAAATAAATGTGGGTCAAAAATTGAAATTTGTTTTGGAAGGATAGAAAACATTATGGGAAAAGGAGAAAATGCTGGTTACCAGCATTTTCTCCTTTTCCTACATTGTTTTCAAAAAGCTTCTTTCTCAGGGTCATTAAAAGTCAGGATTTTGTAGTAAAGAGTTAAGTCAGAAACTGAGTCAATGAGCGGATTTAAGCAAAATAAGAAACTTAAGTTTTTCCCTGAAACCGCACCCTGATCTTCGTAAAAGCAAAAAAAAGTCTGTTAACCCTGAAATTGCCTTTCACTAATATAGTTGCCTTTGCAGCCAGTGTAGATCAAGATCAGACTGCACAAAACATGCAGTCTTATCTTTGATCTACACTGTCCGCTTTGCTAAAACACTACAGACAAAAGGAAGCAATGAATTTTCAATCATCTTGGTCTTACCCTAGAACGAAAATGTCCATTGGGTTTATTTGGCGCTTTAACTCTTTACCAAACCACAAAATTTTAGACCAGTCCAAATTGAAAGCTTTAGCAGATGAAAAAATAAAGGTTACTAAAAAATAGAAATTTGTTTTGGGATGAGTAGAAAACATTGTGGGAAAAGAAGAAAATGCTGGTTACCATCATTTTCTCCTTTTCCCACAATGTTTTCAAAAAACTTTTTCTTCAGGGTTGTTAAAAGTCGGGATTGTGTGGTAAAGAGTTAAGGGTTAATAAAAAGGGTAAGGCCAACATTGAACTGATATATTCTTTTATCTTATAACAGAAAAACCAGCAGAATTCAGTAAACCACTTTCTGACCAAACTGTCAAAGAGAAAGAGACAGTAACACTTGAATGTGAACTAACCAAGCCTAATGTACCAGTCAAATGGCTGAAGAATGGTCAGGAAATCACAGCAGATGACCACATCAAAGTCTCCATGGACCAATATCATCATCAGCTGGTGATGGCTGATGTCACGCTGGATGATGCCGCCAAATACACTTGCGTGTGTGGTGATGTCAGCACAGAATGTACAGTTAAAGTTACAGGTAAATTTCTGCCTTGTTCATTCTATTTCTGGATCTTTGTTTTCTTATCATTCTTTTAACTCATTACCAAACAACAAAATTTTAGACTCATCCAGATTGGAGGCATTTGCAGATGACAAAATAAATGTGACTGAAAAATTGAAATTTGTTTTGGGAAGGGTAGAAAACATTGTGGGAAAAGGAGAAAATGCTGGTTACGAGCATTTTCTCCTTTTCCCACAATGTTTTCAATAGGCTTCTTCCTTTGAATTGTTAAAAGTTGGGATTATGTGGTAAAGAGTTAGATTACAGTCCAATTTAATCCCTGTTTTCAGCTCTGCACTAAATGTAACTCTGTACTAGAGGACAAAATTATAGACTTGTTCATATCAGCCCTTTACCACACAGTCCCTAGTTTTAACGCCTAGCAGGAAGAAGGCTTTTTGAAAATATTGCTTCTTTTCCCACAATGCCTTCTACCCCTTCAGAGACAGTTTCCTTAATTTGAGCTGAATTTAAGTTGTTCTATGCAAACCGTTTAGGTTTGGAAAAGTCCGACTTATAATTGTATAGAGTTAACCATTTACCACACAATCCCGACTTTTAACAACCCTGAGGAAGAAGCCTTTTGAAAACACTGTGGTAAAAGGAGAAAATGCTGGCAACCAGCATTTTCTCCTTTTTCCACAATGTTTTCTACCCTTTTGAAAATAAATTTCAATTTTTGATTGACATTTATTTTCTCGTTTGCAAATGCTTTGAATTTGGACAAATCTTAAATTTTGTTGCTTAGTAAAGAGTTATGAGAATTTGCCCATGTAGCCCAAATGACAGGATTTGACTTAGGGTAGAATCCATTGTAGGAAAATGAGAAAATGCAGATTGCCAACATTCTATCCTTTTTATATTTGTTTTAACTCTATACCAAACAACACAATTTTGGAATGGACCAAATCCAAAACATTTACAGACGACAAATTGAATGTAGCTTAAATGAAGATCAATATATTGGATAGGGTAGAAAATGCTGGTCACCAGCATTTTCTCCTTTTCCCACAATGTTTTCAAAAGGCTTTCTCCTCAGGGTCATTAAAACTCGGGATTATGTGGTAAAGGGTTAAGAAGCTCTTACATTGGATCATTTGTTGACCCTTTCCCAAATGACAAATCTTAGACTCTTCCAAGTTCGAAACATGTGCAGTTGACAAATTCAAAATTGGTACAAATGAGCTCCAAGTTCTATGATAAGGTAAGAAATCGTTGTGGGAAAAGGAGGATGTACTGGTTACCACCATTTTCTCCTTTTTTCCCTCAATGTTTTTAATGTCTTCCTGCTCAGGTGTTAAACCTCAGGATGATGTGGTAAAGGGCTAAACTTGTTGACACATTGCCACATTGTAACCAGGATGCAACTATCTGCAGAAAAGCTGAGGTGGTATCCATCTAGGGATAAAGAACATTATCTGATAGTAGAAACAAATATTGTAGAAAATGGATAAATTGCTTACAATGACTTTCAAACCTAACCTTGAATATTCTTTCTCTGTCTAGAAATCCCAGTTGAATTTGTCAAGAAATTGGAAGATCAGAAGGTCATGGAGAAGGTCAAGGTCATTCTTGAATGTGAACTCAATAAGCCCAACAGGCCTGTGAAATGGCTGAAGAGTGGGAAGGAGATCAAGCCCAAAGACAATGTTCAGATTTCAATGGATCAGTATACTCATCAGCTGATTTTCACCGAGGTGACCCTCGAAGATGCCGGCAAATACAGGGCCGTATGTGGCAATGTCAGTACAGACTGTACTCTGAAAGTGGATGGTGAGTTTTCAGATTTGCTTTTCCTGTTTTGCCTGTCTTAGAAACTGTTTTGAATGTGAGGTTATTATTTTTTTTACATTTGATATGTCATGAAATGATGAGTAAAAGTCACCATTAACCTAATAATACTTAATTTTGATTTTTTATGAAAACATTGTGAAAACAGGGGCAATTGCTCTTTGTACCACAGTGTTTCAAAATGCTTGCAACTACAGTAGCAAAAACAAAACCCTGTAATGGGTTAATTTGACTGCTATAAACAGTTTTCATGTCCTCAGCAATACTTAGGTAATAAATGACCATTTCTAATTTTTGCTTTTCTACAGAAATACCTCTACAGTTCACAAAGGAACTTGAAGATACAAAGACATATGAAAAGAGCAGTGTGACTCTCACTTGTGAGCTTAATAAACCCAAAAAGTCGGTGAAGTGGACCAAAGATGGGAAAGTACTACGTTCCACCAAGGCCACAAAGATATCAGTGGATATGTATACACACCAGGTTGTGTTTACTGACATTACACTGGAGGATGCTGGGAAATATGCGTGTACTTGTGGCAGCATATCTACTTCTGCTACACTCTCTGTGTCAGGTTTGTGATCATGCATATTTTCATTTTCATTGTGAGAGTTTGTTGCCTGAATTTGTTAGATGCTTATCTGATAATGAAGTGAGACCTAGATCTACAAATGAAATGAGATCTAGATCTACTAAAATCTTATTTTTATCAGATCTCCTACCCAAAATATACCAGTAATGCACACAACTTCATAGACTGCTAAGCATAACTCACTGACCTTTTGCAGATAGTGTAGATCAAGATCAGACTGCACAGAACATGCAGTCTGATCTTGGATCTACACTGTCCGCTAACCCTTTTCACAATGTTTTCACAGACCTTTTTCCTCAGAGTTGATAAAACATTGGATTGTTTCATTAACTCTTTATCAAACGACAAAATTTAGACTTGCCCACATTGTTAGCATTTGCAGACGACAAAAGAAAGATGCTCGCAAGCTGAAAGTTTTCTTTCAGAGGGTTGAAAACATTGTAGGAAAAGGAGAAAAATGCTGGTTATCAGCATTTTCTCCTTTGATCTGAATGTTTTCAAAAGGCTTCTTCCCCAGGGTCGTTAAAACCCGGGATTGTGTGGTAAAGGGTTAATAGTCGATTTCTTCAGCTTTAGTCAATTCGTAGTTGACATTATGCAGATTTCATTTTTTTTTAAACTTAGATTATCTGCAGCTATTTTAAAAGGAATAAACTTGCATGAAAAATCCCATGATTATGAAGAAATAAGAAAAAAAAATATACACATAATTATAATGGTGAAATTTGTTTCTACAACAGAAGAACCAGTCAAATTTACTAAGCCCCTCACAGACCTCGAGGTCGCCGAGAAAGAGGAGATTACCCTCACATGTGAGATCAACAAGCTCAACAAGAAGCCTAAATGGTTCCTGGATGATGAAGAACTGCAGACAGGTGACAGGGTCAAGATCACATCTAGAGGTCTGATCCATAGGATTACCATTCAGACAGCCAAACCTCATGACGAAGGAAAATACACGGTGGCATTTGGCGAGGTTACTTCTTCATGCAATGTCACAGTGAAAGGTATATATATTTATATTAGCCATGCTCTGCAAAAAGGGGGCTTAATGCATCTGCGAAAAGTATCGCGCAGGCTGACCTGGGCGGAAACTTTTCGCTATTGGTCAATTTTCTGTAGGTCAAAGGACCATTCTACCTCATTATTTAGTCACCTGTTTGACAAAATTTAGTTACTTGTTTGACGAAATGGATTTCTTGGATCCATCATCATGTGATGACTTGCCTGGTATAATACATCATGGAGATGCATTAACTCTTTCCCAAACAAGCCCTGGTTTTCACGTGTCTGCAGTACAAGTCTTTTAAAAACACTGTGGGAAAAGGAGAAATTGCTCGTAACGAGCAATTTCTCCTTTTCCCACAGTGTTTTCTACCCTTTTGGAGAACTTTCTGTCATTTTCATCAAATTTAAAATTGTCGTCTGCAAACTCTTTCAATTTGGACCAGTCTAAATTTTAGCATTTGGGAAAGGGTTAAGCCCTCTTTTGCCAGAGCATGGCTCATATTATGATTACTTTAAAAACTAATCTTGTGATATTGATATTTGTTCAACTATGATAAATTCAACACTTTAACACACAATTCCAATTTTAACCCTTAAAGCGCCTTTCACAACTTTAGTTGCTTTTGTGGCCAGTGTAGATCAAGATCAGGCTGCACAAAACGTGCAGCTTGATCTTTGATCCACACTGTCCACTTTGTTGAAGCAATGTAGACAAAAGCAACCATGAAATTGCAATTATTTGGGTTGTACTTCTAGTTTGAAATAGTCTGATAGGTTTATTCGGCACTCTAAGGGTTAATGTTCTTTAGGAATTAAGGCTTTTGCAGACAGCAAAAAAACCAAAAATATAACTCAAAAATAGAATATTTCTGGAGGTGACCAAAACTTTGTGAGAATAGTAGAAAATTATGGTAACCTTGAATTTCTCCTTTTCCCATGATGTTTTCAAAAGCTTTCTTCTTCAGGGTTGTTAAAACTCAAGATTGTGTGATAAAGGGTTGAAAAAAATCTTGTGATATTTTTTTCAATAACTGTGACAAATTTAACTCTTTACCACACGACCCGAATAGAGAAGGCTTTGGAAAACATTGTAGGAAAAGGAGAAAGTGCTGGTAACCAGCATTTTCTCCTTTTCCCACAATGTTTTCTACCCTATCAAAGAGACATATCATCACTTTAGCAACATTGACTTTGTTGTCTGCAAATGCTTTCAATTTGGACCAGTCTAAAATTTTGTTGTTTGGTAAAGAGTTAAATAATAAGTCGAATTCCATTAGTTATCAAGGTGCGTATTTACCAAATACCCTAACTCTTGTTCTAATTCTAAATCCAAGCCATCCGAGCAACGGAATATCCCAGTGTACTGGACGGTTCATCTGGGAATTCAACTCTATACCAAATTGAAAGCATTTCCAGACAACAAAATAAATGTACCTAAAATTTGAAATATGTTTATTGGAAAGGTAGAAAATGTTTTGGAAAAAGGAGAAATTGCTGGTTACCAGCATTTTCTCCTTTTTCCACAATGTTTTCAAAAGTCTTCTTTCTTAGGGTCATTAAAACTCAGGTTTGTTTGGTAAAAGTTAATTTTAGAGCCGCATAATTATTGTCGAATATAACACTTGGTTTGATCATTTTAAAGGAGTGGACAAGCAAATATTCTGAAAAATGTACATTTCATCCATTTTTCAGAATGTTTCTATGCAGCTTCAGATGAATATTTAACTAAATTTTCTCTCCAATTTATATTCAGAACTTCCAGTGGAATTTGTTGCACCACTGAAAGATGTGGAAGTGAAAGAGAAGTCATCAGTGACCTTGGAATGTGAGGTCAACAAGCCAGACGCCACTGCCACCTGGACAAAAGACCAAGAACCTATCTCGGTGTCCGATGGCTATGACATCCGCCGTGATAAGACACGTCACTCCCTGCATATGGACAAGGTCATTCCGGAAGACTCTGCAGAATATGCAATTAAAGTTGGTGAACAGTCAAGCACTGCCAAGTTATTGGTTAAAGGTAGGTATGCAGTTTGGACATTTGCATAAAGTGTCATCCTGGATTAGCCTGCGCAAGCTAATCCAAGTCGGCACTTTACGACTACATCAGTTTTTTTCATACAGAAGACTTTCATGAAACAGAAGATTGCACAAAACTGGGAAGTGTCATCTTGGATTACTCACAGACTGCACAGGCTGATCTGGGACGACACACTTTTACGCATATGTCCGAAGGCCCCTTTTCGCGTGTTGCACACTATAAAAGAGTTAACGCAGGTTTGACTGTAATTACAGTAACATATAATAATAAATAAATTTTGTTTGCAGAATCAGTTGATGTCACCCTACCACTCAAAGATCAACAGATCAAGGAAGGAGATGATGTCACACTTGAATGCACCGTCACCAAACCAGATCTCACTGCAGAATGGACCAAAGATGGGTCACTTATTGAACCCAGTGAAAAAATCATTCCAAAGTCCGCTGACAAAACACATTCTCTTCTCATTAAGAATGTTGAAATTGATGATGCAGCAGAATACATTGTCAAGGTCGGAGATGTGACCTCTAAATCTAAACTTGAAGTTCAAGGTTAGTATTGAAACAACCTTGAACCATGATTTCTGTTTCTTTTTTTTTTTTGCTTAATTTCATCATAAGTTGTATTTTTGTATATATTGGGGTCAGAATTTCCCAAATAAAATGTCTCAAACTTTAAGTTTTTATGAGATTTAGTGTTAGAGATAAACTATTAGAAAATAGTGTCAAATTATAGGACAGATACGAATCACTGAAATAAGAAATTAGGACAGTGTTAGAGACTGCAAAATAGTTAGATAATGAAGTCTGCTCATATAGCAATTTACCACTCTTTGATGGAAAATGGGTTGATGACAGAATTGGAAATTTTTCAGAAACTGGAGTGGAATTTGTCCGCAAATTGTCTGATGTCAATGTTGATGAAATTCCTGGTACTGCCACCTTGGAATGTGAATTATCCAGAGATGATGTCCCAGTGAAATGGTACCGTGACAACACAGCCCTGTTGCCTAGCAACAAGTACAAGATGATTGATGAAGGTCCTGTACATAAGTTAGAAATTACTGATGTAGATGGGGAAGATGAAGGACCCTATGCTGTGGTTGCTAAGGGACAGAAATCAGAGGCTTCTGTCTTTGTGGAAGGTGAGATGGCAGTAGTAGTTAGAAACTTTGGGTTGTTATCCACTAGCAATTCTAAATACTGCTTTTAACCCTTAAACAAACAACAAATTTTTGGACTCGACCAAATTCAAAGTATTTGCAGACTACAAATTAAATGTTGCCAAAATGATAATTATTTCTGTCTCTGGTAGGGTAGGAAACATTGTGGGAAAAGGAGAAAATGCTAATTACCAGCATTTTCTCCATTTCCCACAATGTTTTCAAAAGGCTTCTTTCTCAGGGTTGTAAAACTCGGGGTTGTGTGGTAAAGGGTGAACCTTTACAACATATCTGATAAATTTTTATGCTGTAACTCTGTAACAGTGTCATCTAGAAAAGAGTTGATGACAAAAAATTTTTTTGGCTATTTGCAGTTCCACCAGAACTGTTTGCTGACAAGACCCTTGAAGAAGTAGTGACCTTGAAGAGAGGCCAGTCCACTGCCTTTGAGATTCCATTCAAGGGTAGCCCACCACCCACTGTCACATGGACCTATAATGGAGGTGACCTTCCGGACAAAAAGAGAATGGAAGTTGAAACCATTCGTAACATGACAACAGTGAGACTCGCCAAAGTGATCAGAAGTGATACTGGAGATTACACGCTTACTTTGGAAAATCGTGTTGGTAAAACAACACTGACCATCAGGCTAAATGTGCTTGGTAAGTCGGGCATGCTCACCTTGTCTATCAGATATCGACCATTTACCACACAGTCCCTCGTATTTACAACCCCTAGCAGGAATGCCTCTGAAAACATTGTGGGAAAAGCAGAAAGACTAGTAACCAGAATTTTATTATTTTTCCACAATGTTTTTTACCCTAACAAAGACAAATCCCATCATTTGAGCCCCATTTTATTTTGTCGTCTGTAAATGCTTTCAATATGGACCAGTCTAAAAGTTTGTAATGTGGTAAAGGGTTGAGAGATCCAGGATGATAATGGCTATATAAATTTCACTTCCTGACAATAACTTTAACTCTTTACCAAACGACAAAATTTCAGACTTGTCCAAATTGAAAGCATTTGCAGATGACAATAAAGATGTGACTCAAAAATTGAAATTTGTTTTGGGAAGGATAGAAAACATTGTGGGAAAAGGAGAAAATGCTGGCTACCAGCATTTTCTCCTTTTCCCACAATGTTTTTAAAAGGCTTCTTCCTCAGGGTCGTTAAAATTTAGGATTGTGTGGTAAAGGGTTAAGTAAAAAGCTAAAGACAGTCCGTATGATTGAAAAAAAAAAAGTCTGATTTTTTCAAAACTTTTCACAAATTACAGACAAACCATCAGCGCCAGAAAACCTCTCTGTATCCGACATCACATCAGAGTCTTGCATCCTGCACTGGGGACCACCCAAAGACAATGGTGGATGTGACATACAGAAATACATCGTGGAAAAGAGAGAGGCAAACAGACGATCATGGAACAAAGTGGCCGACACTCCAAACCTTGAACTTTTGATACCAAAATTGGTCGACAAGAATCAATATCTGTTTAGAGTGGCTGCGGAAAATGAAGTGGGCATTGGAGAGTTTGCTGAACTGAAGGAACCCATCACAGCCAAGGATAGCTTTGGTTAGTGTTAAACCTTCAGCTGACTTTATCTGCTTCAGCAAACAGTGTAGATTTAGTTGTATTAACGTCTTAACAAACAACAAAATTTTAGACAAAAGTGGAAGCATTTTGTAGACATCAAATTAAATGTTACCAAAAGGCTGAGGTGAAAAAAAAAACTTTGTGGAAAAAGGAGAAAATGCTGGTTACCACAATTTTGTTGTTTGGTAAAGAGTTAAGGGCTGTAAATGGTTTACTGTATGTTTCAGGTTTTTCTCGCCTTCAGAAATTGCCAAGATTGGTTGTTTTGATTATGACGTGTATGTCACTTATCTCATTACCAAAAGACAACATTTTAGATTGGTCCAAATTCAAAGCATTTGCAGACAACAAGATAAATGTGACTCAAAAATTGAAATTTGTTTTCAAAAGGCTAGAAAATATTGTGGGAAAAGGAGAAAATGTTGGTTACCAGCATTTTCTCCTTTCCCGACAATGTTTTCAAAAGGCTTTTGCTGCAGGGTTTTTAAAACCCGTGATTGTATGGTAAAGGGCTGATATCATTCACTGCTATTCTCTCTCTTTTTTTTTTTTTTTGGCATCATTGTCATTGGTAACTTACCTTTGATTTTATATAATTTTCTGCTACACAGTGGTCCCTGATGCTCCAGAGGCTCCCACAGTCAGTGAGATCTTTAAAGACTCTGCTCTGGTTACCTGGCAACCACCAGAAAGAGATGGTGGCTCACCTGTTACAGGCTACATACTTGAACGCATGTCTGGTGTTGGAAAGAATTGGATACCAGTGAACAAAAAGCCAATCCTGGAAACCAGCCTAAGGGTTGATGACCTTAAGGATGGTTCCACATATCAGTACAGAGTTATTGCTGAAAATAAAGCAGGGAAAAGTAAACCAAGTAAACCCTCTGATACATTTACAGCTAAAGATCCATGGGGTAGGCTTCTTTCATTTTTGCTTTTTTCATCATTATACCACAATGTTTTCAATAGCTTTCTTTCTCATGGTCGTTAAGAGTTGGGATTGTGTGGTAAAGAGTTAAAAGGGTATTTTCTAGCATGGGTTACCAGCATTTTTCCCTTTTCCCACAAAAGCTCTTTACCACAGATCTCAAAAGACAGGATTGTATGGTGAACACTAAATAGTTAAGTAATTTAATCATGTCTTTTAATTTTAGAATTAAATGAGGTATCGTTTATTTTTTGTTTTGACTTCAAGTGACTTCCATTTAAAGATGAATTGTATTTTCCAGACAAACCAGGCCAGCCAGGAGCCCCAGAAATTATGGGTACAGATAAATCATCTGTTGCCCTTAAATGGACCCCACCAACAAAAGATGGCGGTGCCCCAGTTAGCTATATCATTGAGTATCGTCGTCTAGGATCTAGGTCCTGGACACGAGCCAACAGCATGCCCATAGATGAGACAACATTCAGTGTAACAGGTCTTAAAGAGGGTGAAGAATATGAGTTTAGAGTGACTGCAGAAAACAAAGCTGGTTCCGGTCCTGCATCAGAGCTGTCTGTACCCACTAAGGTTGAGGAACCATTGGGTAGGTCATTTAAGAGCTTTACCACACAGTCCTGATGTTTAACAACTCTGACAGAGAAAATGCTGGTAACCAGCATTTTTGCCTTTTCTCATAATGTTTTTGACTGTTTTAAAGGCAAGTCCCATCATTTGCACCAAAACAGATCTTTTTTTGTGCGAATGCCCACAATTTGGACTAGTCTAAAATCTTGTCTAGTAGAGGGTTAAAATCTGCAGAGAGTAGAGTTCAGTGATCTGTTCACATTAATTTGAATGACATAGTCTGCAAGTGTTCATTTTTTCTGTTTTTTGTCATTTAAATCAAACTCTTTTCTGAAAATTAACTATTCACCAAACAACAAAATTTTATACGTGTACAAATTGAAAGCAATTGCAGACGACAAAAATCGAAATTTAAATTTGGAAGGTTACAAAACATCATGGGAAAAGGAGAAAATGCTGGTTACCAGCATTTTCTCCTTTTCCCATGATGTTTTCAAGTCTTCTCCCCCAGGGGATTGTGTGCTAAAGACTTAATATCTCCAGAGAGTTGAGCTCTATGCTCTGTTCAAGATATGAGAGATATATTCTGTAAGTGTTCATTTTTTTCCTGCTTTTTTCCCCCCGACATATAAATCAAACTCTTTTTTTTGAAAATTAATAAAAGTTCTTTTCAATGTTATTCTCAGTTGGTGTACCTCCCAAGATCCTTGAGCCACTCTCAGATGTGATTGTTGTGTCACCTAAGGATGCCATATTGGAATGTGACCTGGACGTGGGTGAACCAGAGTCTGACATTAAATGGTAAAGTTTAGCTGCCTCCATTTTGATTTTTTAGAAGTAAATTAATTCTTTACCAAAACAATTTGTACATTATGAAGCTGCCTCCGTTTTGATTTTTTAGAAGTAAATTAATTCTTTACCAAAACAATTTGTACATTATGACCTTGAAAACTTTGGTGGAAAATGAAAACATGTTTATGAACCATGGCTTTTTTTTCCACAAAGATTTTCTACCTTTCAAAGATAAATGCCTTTATCTGAGCCTAATCTTATTTGTTGTTTGCAATTGCTCAAGAAAGTCAAAAGTTTTGTTGTCCTGCAAAATGTTAATCCAGCGTTTTAGGAAACTTAGACTAAAGAAGCACTAAAGTTATATCATTCAAAATAATGTTTATTTGTAAAAGTTTCTTTTAACGTTCTTTTTACATCAACCTTGCCCCTCTTTTCAACCATTGGCGATGGGACGGTATTGTCTGCTTAATTCTATGTTCTATATTGTCTGCGTTTTATACTGTCTCATTGGCAATGCAAGTGCCTTTTAATCAAGATGAGACAAATGTGCAGTACAATCAGTCAGATGCTTGACTAAAAAATCTCTTCATTCATAATGGAATAACATTTTCAAAAGGAAATTATTTATTTAGTGGCCCATTACCAAACAATACAGGGTTTGTTTATGACCCATCCCCCAAAATAAAAGCCTCTGTAAAAAAGGAGAAAATGCTGGTAACCAGTATTTTCTCCATTCCCCACAAAGTTTTCTACTCTTTCAAAGACAAACCCTATCAGTTGAGCTACACTGTAATGGTAGCCTGCAAAAGTATGGGTCAGTCAGAAATTTAGTTGTCTGCTTAGGATTTAAACCTCACAAATCCGACTTTCAACGACCCTGAGGAAGAAGCCTTTTGAAAACATTGTGGGAAAAGGAGAAAATGCTGGTAATCAGCATTTCCTCCTTTTCCCACAATTTTTTCTACTCTATTAAAGACAAATTTCATCATTTGAGCCACCTTTAATATGTCGTCTGCAAATGCTTTGAAATTGGACCTGTCTAAATTATTGTCGTTTGGTAAAGATGTAAGCCTTTATCAAACGATAGAATTTTAGACTTGCCCAAAGTGAAAGCTTTTGCAGATGACAAAATAAATGTGACTCAAAAATTGAAATTTATATTTGATAGCGTAGAAAACAGGGTGGGAAAAGGAGAAAATGCTGGTGACCAGCATTTTCTCCTTTTCCCACTATGTTTTCAAAAGGCTAGTCCCTCGGGTCGTTAAAAGTCAGGATTGTGTGGTCAAGAGTTAAACCAAATGTTATTCTTGTTAATTTCAGGTACAAGGGACAGAAAGAAGTCAGAAAAAGTCCTAAATATGAGATGAGTTACGAGGATGAAGTTGCCTCCCTTGTTATCCATAAAACGGAACCAGATGATACCGGTGTGTACAGTTTACAGGCAACCAACCAGCTTGGACAAGTCAAGTCAGAGGGCAACCTGGCTGTACATAGTAAGTTGGTGTCTTTATTTTGTCAGTCTGTATAGGATAGGAGAACTTGTCTGCTGGAGATATCATGAGGTAACTCTTTACTGAACAACAAAGTTTAAAACCATTCCAAATCCAAAGCAATTGGCAGAAGACAAATTAAATATGGCTAAAATAGTGGAAATTGTCTTTGAAAGAGTTGGAAACATTGTGAGAAAAGGAGAAAATGCGTGTTACCAGCCTTTTTTTTTTCTGTTTCCGACAAGGTTATCAAAAGCCTTCTTCCAGGAGCCGTTAAAACTCAGGACTGTGTTGTAAAGGGTTAAATTAGCTTGAAAAGTTTACCAAATGGTGCTTTTTAACTCTTTACCAAATGACAAAATTTTAGAATATTCCAAATTGAAAGCATTTGCAGACGACAAATAAAATGTGACTTATAAATTGAAATTTGTTATGGGACAAGTAGAAAACATTGTGGGAAAAGGAGAAAATGCTGGTTACCAGCATTTTCTCCTTTTCCCACGATGTTTTCAAAAGGCTTCCTTTTTAGGGTCGTTAAAAGTCGGGATTGTGTGGTAAAGAGTTAATTAAAGTATTGGCTTTAATGAGCTTAGATTTTCTTTAACCTTCAAAAGTTTTGAACGACTTCCTAGTCCCATTTCCTTATTCCTGCAGCCCATCCTAAACTTGACTATGACAACAGACTGAAAGGTGTACAGAACATAAAGGCTGGAACAACCTTGACCTTGCCAGTGAACACCAGTGGTATCCCATCACCCACAGTGGCCTGGCTTTTGGATGAAGAGCCCATTGAGAAATCCCCCCGCATCACCATAGATACCAGTGATGTTATGACAACATTGACCATCAAGAATGCGACTCTGGACGATTCTGGAGTCTACACCGTTGAAGCTGAAAATACTGTCGGAAAGGCAGTGGCTGACTTCCAAGTAATCGTCAGAGGTAAGATTCTTACATACTTTATTTAACCCTTTACCAAACGACAAAATTTTAGACTCGTCCAGATTGAAAGCATTTGCAGACGACAATTTGAGTGTGGCTCAAATGGTGCAAATTATCTTTGATAGGGTAGAAAACATTGTGGGAAAAGGAGAAATTACTCGTTACGAGCATTTTCTCCTTTTCCCACAATGTTTTCAAAAGGCTTCTTTCTCAGGGGCATTAAAAAGCAGCATTGTGCGGTAAAGGGTTAAGAATCAACCAATTTAATCCTCAGAACATTACATAAGTTGACTTTCCTCCGACATGAAGGGAGGTCCTATGTAAATCACACAAAGGGAGGTCCTATATAATTTTTTTGTATCATTGGTTTTTATGCTGTAACCCAAATACTGTGTTATTACATTGATTTTTCAGACAATTAAAGAAAAGGACATTAATTGATTACCAAAAAGTAAAATAGCATAGTCCTTACTGAAAGCAGTTGCTTATGACAGATGTGTATCAAATGATGGGACATTCCATTGAAAGAGCCAAGCCACCATAGCTCAGTCGGTAGCGTACAGGACCTGGGAACAGGAGGGCGCTCGTTCGATCCCTGGCTTGGCCAATTTCTTTCTGAGGATTGATGATAGTCATCATGACAGGATTCATTCCTCTCTCTCTGCTGACCATTGTTTCGGCCATGGTTATGTGGGAAAGCAGCCAGTGGCTTGGAAAGAATATTGTGCGGAGTACTGGTAAATGAAACTGCAGGAAAGTATGGATAGGTGCACTGTCCACCGTGATATAACTGAAATAATGTTGAAAACAGCATTAAACACCATACAATCAATCAATCAATTCCATTGAAAGAGCAAAAACCATTTGAAAAGGAGAAAATGCTGGTCACCAGAATTTTCTTTGTTTCCAAGAATGTTTTTAAAAGCCTATTTCCTTTAGGTTGTAAAACCAGAAGATTCTGTGGTAAAGGGTTAACCCTTTACCGCACAATGCCACCTTTTAACAACCCTGGGAAAGAAACCTTTTGAAAACATTGTGGGAAAAGGAGAAAATGCTGGTAACCAGCTCCTACAAATTTTTCTACCCTATTAAATAAACATTGCACTGTTTGAACCACATTGAAATTGTCGTCTGCAAATGCTTTCAATTTGGACAAGGCTAAAATTTTGTCTTCTGGTAAAGGGTTAATGATGATCATGGTCTTGAGATTTATCCAGACTTTATAAATGTCACAAAAAAATTCTTTACAAATGAAAAATTACATTTCAGACAAACCATCTAAACCTAACAACCTAGCTGTCAATGAGGTCATGAAGGATTCTGTCATGTTGTCATGGCAACCACCCACAAATACTGGAGGAAGTGACATTACAGCTTATATCATCGAAAAGCGGGATGCCAAGAGGAACACATGGACAAGGGTGGAAAAGGTCACTGGCCTCACAAACACGTTTGCCGTCCAGAAACTTCTAGAAGGCAATGAGTACTACTTCAGGGTGTCTGCAGAAAATGAGATAGGTCAGGGTGAACCTGCTGAACTGGAGACGCCTGTACTTGCCAAGAGTCCATTTGGTGTGTTCTCTCATTTTTTTACTTTATCATTTGAGCCATGCCCTGTGAAAAGGGTGCTTAATGCATCTGTGAGAAGTATCAACTTGGGTCAGCCTGTGCAGTCCACAGCCGAAATTTTTCGCTGTTGGTCTATTTTCTGTATGTCAAAGGACCATTCTACCTCTTGATTTTAGTTGATTGTCAGACAAAGTAGATTTTATGGATCCATAATTATGTCATGTTTTATAAATCATCACAGATATGCATTAATCCCCCTTTTGCCAGAGCATGTTTTCTTTTTTTTTTTTTTTTTAATTTAGATCTATAATTGTCATAGGCAGAAGACCATTTTGAAAAAAAAATTGACCTTATTTCTTCAAACATTGTAACACTATTTTGGAACAATCCCATAATTGGATGAATCTGATGACGAAGGCTTTTGAAAAAGAAGAAAAATTTCTGCCCTTTCAAAGAGATATCTGACCATATCAGTGGAATTTAACTCTACCAAACGACAAAATTTTGGCCTTGTCCAAAGTGAAGGCATTTGCAGACGACAATTTCAGTGTGGCACAAATGGTGCTATTTTTCCTTGATAGAGCAAAAAACATTGCGGGAAAAGGAGAAAATGCTGGTTACCACAGTGTTTTCAAAAGACTTGTACTGCAGACATGTGAAAACCAGGGCTTGTTTGGGAAAGGGTTAACTCTTTATCACACAAGAAAAATCTAGACTGGTCCAAATTGAAAGCATTTGCAGACGACAATTTAAATGTGACTCAAATAATGGAATTTGTCTTGGATAAGGTAGAAAAAATTGTGGGAAAAGGAGAAAATGCTGGTTACCAGCATTTTCTTCTTTTCCCACAATGTTTTCAAAGGGCCTCTTCCTCAGGGTCGTTAAAAGTCGGGATTGTGTGGTAAAGAGTTAAGCTTTGAATTGTGTCGGAAAGGCTGAATTTCCAGTCTACATGTACAGTATATGCTTTCAACTGGTAGAAGTCTGGAATATTGTCATCTAGTAAAGAGTCAAATTAGACTCATTTGAATTTTATCTTCTTTGCTTTGTTGCAGATGTCCCAGATTCACCCAAACATCTCCAACCCACAGATGTCACAAAATCTTCAGTGACCTTGACCTGGGAAGCCCCGCAGAAAGACGGCGGATCTCCAATCACCGGATATATCTTGGAGCGCTGCCAACTTCCTGGAAGCCGCTGGGCCAAGATCAACAAGAAGCCTATCTCGGATACAATGCATACTGTAGCAGACTTGGTGGAAAATACAGACTACCAGTTTAGGGTGTCAGCTGAGAATACTGTTGGTATTGGAAAACCTTCAGAGCCTACAAGTCCAATCAAAGTGAAGGCTCCATATGGTGAGTACATTTTTTTATTTGTTTCTGTCAAACTTGTTGTTATTGTTAATGCTGGTAATTTTTCCTAAAATTTCATAATGCAAAATTTGTATCTTTTTTCAATATTTATCCAGCTTAAGGCTTAAAAGGCTTATGAAATCAGTTATGTTGGATGTTATAGAGAGAGAGAGAGAGAGAGAGAGAGAGAGAAGGAACAGTTCTCTCATTTCGCCACTTTGGTTTCATGTGCAAGAGCTATTGAGTTAACCTTTTACCCGACAACAAAATTTCAGACTAGTTCTAATTGAAAGCCTTTGCAGATGACAATTTGAGTTTGGCTTTCAAACACATTTTCTTTAGGGTTGTTAAAACTCAGGATTGTGTGGTAAAGAGCTAGAATGACAGTATGAATTTAACTCTTTACCAAACGACAAAATTTTAGACTAGTCCAAATTGAAAGCATTTGCAGACGACAAATTAAATGTGACTCAAAAATTGAAACTTGATTTGCAAAGGGTAGAAAACATTGTGGGAAAAGGAGAAAATGCTGGTTACCAGCATTTTCTCCTTTTCTCACAATGTTTTCAAAAGGCTTCTTTCACAGGGTCGTTAAAAGTCGGGATTGTGTGGTAAAGGGTTAATTAAACCTGGAGATGAGTCATTGATGTTATAAGTTTTATAATTAGGGCAGTATTTTTTGCCATTTATTTTCATCATTATTCCTGTTATCATTACACATTTATCTGTACAGAAAAACCAAGTTCACCTGGTGTACCAGCCATTACAGACATTACTGGGGACTCTTGTACACTGGAATGGACCCCACCCACCAAAGATGGTGGAAATGCTGTGAATAATTACTTCATTGAATACAAACCACTCTCTTCCTCAAAATGGCTTCCTGCCAATGAGAGTGTCAAGGTCCCTGATACAACTTTCACAGTGAAGGACCTTGAAGAAGGAGAAGTGTATGAGTTCCGTGTCACTGCAGAAAACAAAGCTGGAAGGGGGAAACCATCCAGTGTGTCGGAGAAATGTACCATGAAAACTCCTGCTGGTAAGTTATTTAACACTTTACCAGACAATCACAGGCTTTAACGACCCCGAAAGAAAAGCCTGTGGAAAACATTGTGGGAAAAAGAGAAAATGCTGGTAATCTGCATTTTCTCCTTTTCCCACAGTGTTTTCTAACCTTCCCAAAACAAATTCAAATTTAAGATTTGCATTTATTTTGCCATCTGCAAATGCTTTCAATTTGGACCAGTCCAAAATTTTCTCGTTTGGTAAAGAGTTAACACTTCACCAGACAACAAAGATTTATACTTGTCTAACTTGAGAGCATTTGCTGACGTCAAATGCTGGAGTAGGAAAAATACCGGTAACCAGCATTGTCTAACTTTTCACACAAAGTTTTCAAAGGCCTTCTTTTTTAAGGTCGATAAAAGTCGGGGTTGTGTGATAAAGGGTTAATTCTTTAGCAGACTACAAAATAATGAACTCAACCACATTGAAAGCACTACAAAAAAGTCTTGCAGATGACATTACTTTTCAATAGTGTAATTTGTCTTTCCAATTTGGACCAGTCTAAAATTTTGTCATTTGGTAAAGAGTTAACTGAAATGTGATTTCTATTTACCTCTTCACAAGATGACAAAATAGACTATTCCAAATTGAAAGCATGAGCAGACAACAGATTAAATGTGGCTCAAATTATTTGATTATTCTATAGAAGGTTAGAAAACATTGTGGGAAATGGAGAAAATGCTGGTTACCAGCTTTTTCTCCTTTTTTTTCTGCAATCTTTTCAAACACTTTCTTTGTCAGGATCATTAAAACCCAGGATTGTGTGGTAAGGAGTGAAGTAAAGTGAAATATTTTCTAAACTTTTTGTTAACCCTGTACCACACAATCCTGACTTTTAATGACCCTGAGGAAAAAAAGCTTTCGAAAACATTGTTGGAAAAGGAGAAAATGCTGGTAACCAGCATTGTCTCCTTTTCCCACAATATTTTCTAATCTTCCCAAAACAAATTTCAATTTTTGAGTAACATTTATTTTGTCGTCTGCAAAAGCTTTCAATTTGGACTGGTCTAAAATTTTGTCGTTTGTTAGAGAGTTAAGTGAACTAAAAGTTGAAATCTTCTGTATGTTGTTATGTAGTTCCAACAGTTGGAGAAGCCCCATCAGTTCTGGAAGGTTTGCCAGATGTCACAGTACAACTAGGCGAGATTGGATTTATGGAATGTAAGATCAGTGGAGAGCCAGAACCCACTATAGCCTGGTTTAAAGACCAAAAGCAACTCCATGAAAACAAGAAATACTCGTTTGATTACTCAGAACTGGTAGCCACCATCAAGATTAAGGATATCAGTGAGAAGGATGCTGGGAAAATTACCTGTGAAGCCTCCAATGACCTTGGGTCTGTCAAAACTACTGGACAACTTGAAGTTCAAGGTGATAGTTTTGATTGATTTATATTATTGCTTGTATAGTTGTTTTTCTTTGACTATGATGCAAGCAGTAACTGTTTTTTTCTGTTGTGCCGAGCTCCAATGGCTCAGTTGGTAGAGTACAGGACTTGAAAACATGAGTTTGCTGGTTCAATCCCCACTCTGGCCAATCTATTTCCAAGGATTGATGATAGTTCATTGCAACAGGACTCATTCCTCTCTCACCACTGACTATTGTTTTGACGATGGTTTGGTGAGATTGCAGCCAGTGGACTGGAAAGAATATTGTGCAGAGTAGTGGTAACAGAAAATCAAGAAAGCATGGATTGGTGCACTGACTGCTGCGATATAAATGAAATAATGTTGTAAACAGTGTTAAAGACCATACAATCAACCATTGTTTTCTGTTGTGTTATCCAAATATTAGTATATTAGATCATATCTACATTATCACATGCACTAGTTTTTCAGTGCTGTAGAATTAGCCTGTACAGTAAAGGACTAACTCTTGACAAAAATGAAATTTAAGACTGGTCCAAATTGGAAGCATTTTCAGACAACAATTTAAATGTGGCTGGAGTCATGACAATTGGCTGTGAAAGAGTAGAAAAAAAAATGTGAGAAAAGGAGAAAATGCTGGTGACCAGCATTTTCTCCTTTTCTGACATTGTTTTCAAAAGCCTTCATCTTCAGGATTGTTAAAATTTGGGATTGTGTGGTAAAGGGTTAATGCACAAGTTTAGTTAAACTCGATCAGAGCTTTACATATTGTTTGTCAATTGTGAAGAATACTTCAGTTTGTAAACCATAGGATGTGTAATTCATGGAGTGTGAGTTCAAATCTCAGCTTGAACTCTCGTGTAGGAATTATGATAGTCATTGCTAGTAGTTGATTTTATCCTCATCCCTGAAAACATTGCCTTTATGACACAATCACGACTTTTAAGGATCCAGAGAAAAAAGTCATTTAGCTCTTAACCAAACGACAAAATTTTAGACTTGTCCAAATTGAAAGCATTTGCAGGGGACATATTAAATTTTACTGAAATGGTAGTTATTGTCTGTGAAAGTGTGGAAAACTTTGTGGGAAAAGGAGAAAATGCTGGTTACCAGCATTTTCACTTTTTCACACAATGTTTTGAAAAGGCTATTTCCTCAGGGTTGTTAAAACTCAGGATTGTGTGTAAAAGAGTTAAACACATTACAAGAAAATGAGAAAATACTGGTAATCAGTATTTACTCCTTTTCCCACAATACTTTGTATCCTATCAAAGACAGAAACCATCATTTTAGCAACAACTGATTTGTTGTCTTAAAATGCCTTCAATTTTGTACTGTCTAAAATTTTTTGTTGTTTGACAACTCTTTACCACACAACAAATTTTTAGACTGGTCCAGTTTGAAAGCATTTGCGACAACAAATTTAATTAAGCTCAATTGATGGTAGTTATCTGTGAAAATGTAGAAAACCTTGTGGGAAAAGGAGAAAATGCTGGTTACCAGCATTTTCTCCTTTTCTCACTAGGTTTTCAAAAGGCTAATTCCTCAGGTGGTTAAAACTCTGGATTGTGTGGTAAAGAGTTAAAGGGGCTAACTTATGTTTATGTGAAAAATCTGGCAGGGGCTTAGAATGAGTGTTAGTAAGGTGAGACAAAACGCCAGAAACCCATGAATCCTTGCACTAGATGCCATGGTGTAATTTAGTTACTGATCAAAATGGCGTAAAACATCAAATGACCAAATATCATTGTTGCCATTTTCAGACAAACCAAAACTCACATATGACAACAAATACAAAGAAATGACACTTAAGGCTGGAGCAACACTGAAAATACCAGTCAAGTTCACTGGTCTTCCCAAGCCATCAATTACATGGACCATGGATGACAAACCAATCAGATCTCAAGGACGCTTGACCTTAGATACAAATGATAAGGCCACAACCTTGACCTTGAAAAAGGTCACCAGAGAGGATGATGCTGTGTACTCAGTGTCTGCCCAGAATGAGGCTGGAATTGATACAGCTACTTTTGACATTATGGTCATAGGTACGATAATTTGTAATTTTTTCAAGCCTTCAACACACAGAACCGACTTTTAAAGACCCTGAAAGAGAAGGCATTTGAAAACATTGTGGGAAAAGGAGAAAATGCTGGTAAGCAACATTGTTTCCTTTTCCTGCAGCGTTTTCTACCCTTTCAAGGACAAATTTTGTCATTTGAGCCACCTTTAACTCTATACCACACAATCCCGACTTTTAACAACCCTGAAAAAGAAGCCATTTGAAAACATTGTAGGAAAAGGAAAAGGCTTCTTCCCCAGGGTCGTTAAAAGTCGGCATAGTGTGGTAAAGGGTGAAGACATGAAAACATGGAAAAAGGAGGGGATTGTTCGTGTTGAGTACAGGTAATTTCTCCTTTTGCTACAGAGTTTTCAGAAGCAGTCTGCTACAAGAATAAACAAGTCATCTGCAGAAGGCAGATAAAGCTGGAACCAATAAATGATTACAATTTTCTATACATGGCATGAACACACAAAAAGGGGCCTTTGGACACATGCATAAGTGTGTCGTCCCAGATCAGCCTGTGTAGTCCGTATTGACTAATCCGAGACGACGCTTTCAGTTCTTATGTGATTTTCTGTTTCACAAAAGTCTACTGTATGGCAAAATCTTAAGTAGTTGTAAAGTGCCATCTCAGATTAGCCTGCGTAGACAGCGCAGGCTAATCCGAGAGGACACTTTACACAAATGTCAGAAGGTCTCATTTCGCATGTTGTGGGCCATATAGGGTAACTGTTATTCAAGTTTGTGCGCATATCTAATGGGTTTTCAAAGACACTGAAAAGTTCAAAATTAATGATTTATCAAACAATCCCGAGTTTTAACGACTCAAAGGAAGAAGGCTTTTGAAAACATTGTGGGAAAAGGAGAAAATAATGGTAACCAGAATTTTCTCCTTTTCCCACAAGTTTCTTCCTTTTTAAAGAAAAATCCCATAATGTTAACCTCATTTATTTTACCTTCTGCAAGTGCTTTCAATACAGATAAATCCACAATTCTGTTGTTTGGTAAAGAGTTAAGCCCTTTCTGATTCCATGTTTTTTCGACCCTATAGATTAGGCTTTTAACCTTTTCCCAAACAGGCCCTGGTTTTCACGTGTCTGCAGTACAAGTCTTTTGAAAATTAGGCTTTTAACCCTTTCCCAAACAAGCCCTGGTTTTCACGTGTCTGCAGTACAAGTCTTTTGAAAACACTGTGGGAAAAGGAGAAATTGCTCGTAACGAGCAATTTCTCCTTTTCCCACAGTGTTTTCTACCCTTTTTGATAACTTTCTGCCATTTTCATCAAATTTAAAATTGTTGTCTGCAAACTCTTTCAATTTGGACCAGTCCAAAATTTGTCATTTGGGAAAGGGTTAAAAACATTGTTGGATTTGGAGAAAATGCTGGCAATCAGCTTTTTTTCCTTTCTACATGTATTTGTCCCTTGCAAGGACAAACTTTGTCATTTGAGTAGCGTTCATTTTGTTTTCTGTAAGTGCCTTCAGTTTGAATGAGCATAAACGTTTTCCTTCTGGTAAAGAGGTAATCCAAATTTTTTTTTCTGTGTTTTCAGATGTTCCAAGTAAACCAAATGATCTCAAGACACATGACATCAAACGTGACAGTGTCACATTGTCATGGCAACCACCAACAGATGATGGTGGCACTGACATTGTTGGATACGACATTGAAAGGAGAGAGCAAGGTCGATCCTCATGGACAAAGGTCGCAACACTGGATGGAACTGAAAACTCGTACCTTGTAAAGGATCTCATTGATGGGAAAGAGTACTTCTTCCGCATTTCTGCTAAGAATGACATTGGCTCCTCGGAGCCAACAGAAATGGAGAAAAGTGTTACACCAAAGAGTGGGTTTGGTAGGTTAAAGTGCTGCATCCCTTTGTTGTCTTTGATTTTTGAGTTACTTTTGTTGCATCACCTTGGAGTGACCTCCCTTGGAATACTTGATAAACTGTTACCACATGTAACTGAGATTTGACTAACATTCCATGGTTGTGTTATGCATGATCTTGTTATCCTGGTTTAACCTTTCACCCATACAAATGCATTTTTTAAACAGCTGCAGCAGACAGGTTTTTATAAACGTTTGTAACAAAGGTAGCACTTTGCACCCATGTTGTGCATCTGTTTCTATGCTACAGTTTTTTCCCAATTATTTTTGTATCATAATTTTCTGAGTTTTTTACCATCAAGTGTGTTCATTGGGATATAAATGGAACTTAAAAATTAAGTTACATGTTAAAAAAATGAGCTAAGAAATACATACATCAGCAACCTGTGACCTATAACAGACTGAAAATGTATATTTCATCAACCCTTTACCAGATGATTCTGTTCTTTTTACAATTTTGGAGAAAGAGGGCTTTTAACCCTTTACCGCACAATGACACCTTTTAATGACCCTGGCAAAGAAGCCTTTTGAAAACATTGTAGGAAAAGGAGAAAATGCTGGTAACCAGCGTTTTCTCCTTTTCCCACAATATTTTCTACCTTATCAAAGAAGAATTGCACCATTTGAGCCACATTGAAATTGTTGTCTGCAAATGCTTTCAATTTGGACAATGCTGAAATTCTGTCGTCTGGTAAAGGGTTAAAAAATTGTCTGACTAGTGATAGTTGTGATACAGGAACAAGCAAATTCATTAATGCATTTCATGTACCATTTTTTCCTGTATTCAGATAGATTCTTAATAATTTAATTGAAAGAATTTACGTCTATCTTTATGCATGTGAAGTGCCAGTGTTCAAAGCATGCAATATGTTAAAATAATGTTGCATTTTACAGGTGTCGACAGAGTTGCTTGATACATATTTCATCAAGTAGTTTAGAACTTAAGTTCCATTAACTCGTTACCAAACGACAAAATTTTGGACTGAACCAAATTGAAAGTATTTGCAGACGACAAATTTGATGTTTCTTAAATGGTGATTTCTGTATTTGATAGTGTAGAAAACATTGTGGGGAAAAGGAGAAAATGCTGGTTTCCAGCATTTTCTCCTTTTCCCACAATGTTTTCAAAAGGCTTCTTTTTTAAGGTCGTTAAAAGTCAGGATTGTGTGGTAAAGGGTTAATATTGAAAAAGATGTTTTATCTTTTTTTTTTTGTGTGTTCTACTATGCATGATTTTATTTTTGATAATTTTTGATTTTTGCATTTATTTGACAATTCATCTTTGATTAAATGGTATTTTAGGCATGATGTTATTTACAGGATAAATTGCTTAATAATTAAAATGTGTTTTTTGTAGGAAAGACTGAAACAGTGCCAGTCCATATCATGTTTGGCCAGAATATTACTAAAATTCTTGAATAGCGTAACAACTTCTTTACTTAGTAATCTGGTTATTGTTTACCGACATGAATTTGCAGTTGATCGTGCAGGGCAATTGAAAATAAAGAAAGTTTTAGAAGGAAAAGAATTACTGACCTGGTGTAAAAAGCAGATCAACAGACTTGATAATAAATCCAATTCATCTGTTACCGGTATTCAAAACTAAAAAACTGAAAGTCTCTTGAAAGGTGAAACATGAGCTCCTATGAATTTTACTCCAACAGTTGTAAATTTATAGAAATTCAAACATTCCTTGTATTAAAAAATTAGCGAGAAATTCTATATGCATTATCAAATCAGATTTTAATTGTTATACATATATGAGCCATGCTCTGGCAAAAGAGGGATTAATGCATCTCTGTGATCTGTGATCTATGATACCAAGCAAGTCATCATATAATTATGGATCCATAAAGTCCATTTTCTCTAACAACCGACTGCATCATGAGATAGACTGGTCCTTTGACGTAAAAAGTGTTGGCCCAGGTCAGCCTGCACGGACTGTGCAGGCTGACCTGGGTCGATACTTTTTGCAGATGCATTGAGCCCCCTTTTCACAGAGCACGACTCATATGTCTATGTCCTTGTATATAAGAATGAGATAAGTTGGTGCTTTTTATATCCTCTCATATCGAAATATTTCATCCCCTCATCCCCCTTCTCAAAAAGAGATGAATGGTCCTGATTTTGGATATTGATGTCTTTTTTTCTTTTCTAAGTGTTTGTCGGGGGCGTGCTAATGCATATGGTCGTGTTTTAAAAACCTAAGGGTTAAGGAATACAGAATTTATTATACTGGATAGATAGATTTATTTTTATATAGACGAAGGACTTGCAGTACCAGTGTATTAACCCTTTACCGCACAATGCCGCCTTTGAACAACCCTGGGAAAGAAGCCTTTTGAAAACATTATGGGAAAAGGAGAAAATGCTGGTAACCAGCATTTTCTCCTTTTCCCACAATGTTTTCTATCCTATCAAAGAAAGAAAAATTCTACCGTTTGAGCCACATTGAAATTGTCGTCTGCAAATGCTTTCAATTTGGACAGGGCTTAAATTTTGTCGTCTGATAAAGGGTTAATGGTACCCGAACCAATTACTCTAATCTCATTATATTAGTCAAATGATAGCCTATACAGTTGCTTACATTCACAGTTTTTAATACATATATAAAATATATACAAAATAAAGTGGAAATTAAAAGAAATTGTGCATGTTTGCTAGTTATTACAATACGCCATTTTAACCCTTTACAATCAGTATTGAACTCTTTAGCACACAATCCCGAGTTTTAATGACCCTGAGAAAGAAGCCTTTTGAAAATATTTTGGGGAAAGGAGAAAATGCTGGTAACCAGCATTTTCTCCTTTTCCCACTATGTTTTCTACCCTTCCCAAAACAAATTTCAATTTTTCAGCCACATTTATTTTGTCGTCTGCAAACGCTTTCAATTTGGACCAGTCTAAAATTTTGTCGTTTGGTAAAGAGTTAAGGACGATATTTTCATGTGCTGCAAATTTGTGAATGAGTTTAACCCTTGGCCGCACAATGCTGCCTTTTAACGACCCTGAGAAAGGGGCCTTTTGAAAACACTGTGGGAAAAGGAGAAAATGCTGGTAACCAGCATTTTCTCCTTTTCCCACAATGTTTTCTACTTTATCAAAGAAAAATTGCACCGATTGAGGTACACTGAAATTGTCGTCTGCAAATGCTTTCAATTTGGGCAAGGCTAAAATTTTGTCAACTGGTAAAGGGTTAATCAACATTTTCCTATGGAAATTCGAAACTTATACACTCATCCTATATTCAAACATGAGTAGAATGATCCTGAAAAAAAGTACTGTTTTCAAAATAAATCCATCTATCTACTTTGGAGTACATAATTGAGTCATTCCCTGAGGTTAAATACATCTGCCAAAAGTATCCATGGACTGTGCAGGCTGACCAGTGTTGACACTTTTTGCTAATGGTGAATTTTTCTGCATGTCATAAGAAAATTCTACCTCATGATTCAGCCATGTTTTAGACAAAATGAATCCTTACTATGCAGTGACTTGCTTAGTGTAATAGATGAGGAAGGTGCATTAAAGCCCCTTTATCCAGAGAACAGCCGATACATTTAGTCAGCTTGGGTCCTTGATCACTCCTCACTATGGTCTCCATATCACAGTCCCTATAGATCTTTGGCAATTATCAGATCATCTCTTACATAGAGCTGTACTGAAAAAGTAAGAGCTGACACTATGAAAGGAAAAAATGGTCAGACTGGAAACCAGGCTAATGCATGTATTCGTTTATATACATTTAATGATCGTAACTAAGAACAGGTTATTCGGACCATTGTCTGGATGGTCAGAACTGGAAAAGTCTGCTATTGGTGTGAACCTATCATTTTTTAATTTTTTCCACACAAATTTTCTAGCATGCACACGTTACCGGTATCTCTTTACCACACAATCCCAACTTTTAACGACCCTGAGAAAGAAGCCTTTTGAAAATATTGTGGGAAATGGAGAAAATGCTGGTAACCAGCATTTTCTCCTTTTCCCACAATGTTTTCTACCCTTCCGTAAACAAATTTCAATTTTTCAGTCACATTTACTGTTTCGTCTGCAACTGCTTTCAATTTGGACCGGTCTAAAATTTTGTCGTGTGGTAAAGAGTTATACCCAAAAATTAACATATTGATGTTTTCTACCCTTCCAAAGAGAAATGCCCTTATTTGAAGTGCATTTACTATGTTGTATTATAGTCAATGAGACGATTTTAATGAGTACCCATACCATAGGGTTTAACGGAGAATAATTAATATTTTCAATTTCGAAATAAAAATCACTCCCTCTATCTGGAGCTCAGATTTACCCATTTATACAAAAAAAAAAAAAACATAGATGGGACTCAAATATTAGAAGTTGTCTCCAAATGGGTAGAAAACATTGTGGAAAACTTCAAGTGTTGTGGAAAACAAGAAAATGCCGGTTACCAGTGTTTTCAAAAGCCTTCTTTCTCTGGGTCCTAAAAGTTAAAAACTGGGGACACAGTTTGTTTAAAATAGATTTATAGATTTTACTAGATTAACTTCTACAAAAATAAACTTCCATCCCCTCCCAGGAAAAAAATCTCACTAACAAAATACTAGATCTCATCAATTGTTGAAAGTTTTTTGCATTATTGACTGCTTGCTGCATGAGCTAGACCAGAGACATACAATACACTAATCTATGTCTCTGGCTAAACGGATGACCTCAAACATTGACCTTGCATGGAATGCTGTTGCTATGGATACAGTGTAAAGGTAAGGTAGATTTCATTTTTTTTTTTTAATTAATTGAATATGATCTTGGACACAAACAAAGGATAGATCTAGACTAGATTTGAACTATGTACATGTAGATCTACAACTTATCTATATCTAGATTTCTAGGCCTAGGACTATTATGGTACATGTATTTCAAATAGTCTCTCATGTTTCATTTAACAAGTCCCATTCTTTGCTTTACTACATGTATATCCGAATGTTTTGTTTTCTGGATTTTTTATATAGGCCTAGATCTGGTTCTACGATTTTAAATCATTGATCTAGATTAAAACAAGCGATGACAGTAAGTTTTATGGTGTAGCAAATGTTATGACCACCCTTTAAAGCTGAGTTATCTGGATGTAGTAAAAAAAATCGTCTGTAGGGACGAAAAAAAAAGTCAAGATCTATCATCTCTCATCTAGATTTCCATCTGACCCATAGACAATGGTTTGATACGCTGAGCGTTGTTGATTGACAACAGTTGAATAAATTATTATGCGATCAGCGTAGAAGAATCGAGACGAAAACGAACGCACTATAAGTGAATTGATTTTTAGCTCTACTGGCTGAAAGCCAGCAGAGCTTATGTCATGGCGGGGTTTCCGTCGTCCATCCGTCCGTCTGTCCGTCTGTCCGTCCGTTAGTCTTTTTTCTTGTTTACGCGATAAAGTCTGCATTTGTTGCCGGATTTTCATGAAACTTGCACAGTTTGTTTATCTCATCAATAGCTTCAACCCTATTGAATTTGAAAAAAATCCAACAAACAGTATGGGAAAAGTAGCCATTTCAAGTTGAAAATTTCCAGTTCTTGTTTACGCGATAAAGTCTGCAAATAACTTCAGATTTTCGTGAAACTTGGACAGTTTGTTTATTTCATCAATAGCTTCAACCCTATCGACTTTGAAAAAAATCCAACAAATAGTATGGGAAAAGTAGCCATTTAAAGTTGAAAATTTAAATTTTCTGTTCTTGTTTACGCAATAAAGTCTGTATTTCTGGTCAGATTTTCATGAAAATCACACAGTTTGTTTATCTCATCAGTAGCTTCAACCCTATTGATTTTGAAAAAAAAAATCGAAGAAACAATGTGGGAAAAGTAGCCATTTCATGTTGAAAATTTCCAATTCTTGTTTACGTGATAAAGTCTGCATTTGTAATCAGATTTTTGTGAAATTCACCCAGTTGTTTTGTCTCATCAACAGCTTGAATCCTATTGATTTTGAAAAAAAATCCAAGAAACAATGTGGGAAAAGTAGCCATTTTTTTTTGTTGAAAATTTGTCTTTTTGCATCATGAATTCATAATGTATGCTAGCATAAAAGCAAGATTTAATTCCCTGCCAGTAGAGCATATTCAGGCCCTTCAGGGCCTTCTAGTTTTTTTTGCTGCAATTTTAACCATGTTAACTTGCGGAAAAAAAAAAAAAAATAAGTCATCCCAAAATTAACTCATTTCTTTGAAATTAGTCAGGAATCGTTATGATAAACATGATAACGCTTGGAAGAAAAGGTTTTCTAGAAAGCACATTTCAAGTTTTCAAACATATCTAAATGCCGTAGTTTCATTTCCGGTCGCTTTTGAATTCGGACAAAATTCTGCAACACCTGTTTGTTCATGCACATTCAGAATTTCAGAATGCTGATCATATATTTCTATTTCTGAACAAAATAATTTAAAAAATTATTAGAAAAAAAAAAAAAAAAAAACCCATTCTTTCTGCATTTTGACCCAACCTCCAACACCACATTCATTCACCTATTGCAGAAGTTCCATCAGCCCCAGTTGGTCCCCTTGAAGCATCTGATATTACAGCTGACAGTGTCAAGTTGTCATGGAACCCACCAGAGAAAGATGGTGGGTCACCAGTCACCAAATATCTTGTGGAGAAATGTGACAAGAAGAGGAAGACTTGGAATGTTGTAGCCGAGGTTGACAGCCAGACACTAAGCCATGTTGTTCCTAAACTCATTGAGGACAATGCTTACTTGTTTAGAGTGATTGCTGTCAATGAAGAAGGTGCTAGTAAACCACTGGAGACTGAACACGAGGTTATACCAAAGAAACCAGCAGGTATTAACTGATTACCAAACGATAAAATGAATGTGATTGAAAAATTGAAATTTGTTTTGGGAAGGGTAGAAAACATTGCGGAAAAACGGAGAAAATGCTGGTTATCAGCATTTTCTCCTTTTCCCAACTATGTTTTCAAAAGGCTTCTCCCTTAGGTTTGTTAAAACTCGGGACTGTGTGGTATATAGTTAAGACAATATGATGAAAAAAAAAATCTCCTCTGTTTCTTTGTTTCCTAGAGGATCTATAGTCATGAATTGATCTCCGATTTCAATGCTTCTAATCAAACCTTTTTCAAACAATCACATGTTTTAAACCTTTACTGCACAACCCAGCATTTTAACTCTTTACCAAACAACAAAATTTTAGACTTGTCCAAACTGAAAGCATTTGGAGACAACAAAATTAATGTGACTCAAAAATTGAAAATTGAAAATTGTTTTTGGAAGAGAAGAAAACATTGTGGGAAAAGGAGAAAATGCTGGTTACCAGCATTTTCTCCTTTTCCCACAATGTTTTCTAAAGGCTTTTTCTTCAGGGTCGTTAAAAGTTGGGATTGTTGGTTAAGGGTTAATGGCCTTGAAAAAGAAGACTTTTGAAAATATTGTGAGAAAGGGAAAAACTGCTGGTACTTGTAACTAGTTTTTTCTCCATTTCCCATTGTTTTCAAAGATACAGTTAATAACCATAAGTATTTCCTCAAAGTCCAAATCCCCATTGACATGTACCTTATTTCACCAAATTAACGCGCCAGGGCACCATGGTTTACCGGTATTCCCAGTTTGCCCAATCCCATTTCGCCCATTCCCATTTCGCCAGAATTTTTCCCGTTTCGCCCATTCTTTATTCGCCCTTTCCAACTTGGCCCTTTTCCCATTTCGCCAAATATCTGTCCTGCCCTTTTTCCGTTTTGCCCAAATTCATTTTCGCCCACTTTTCATTTCGCCCAGAAGCCATCTCGCCCAACTTTCCCATTTCGCCCAAAGACCATTTCGCCCTTTTCCCACAAGGCCCCTTCCCATTTCGCCCAAACGCCATTTTTCTGATATCTGGGCCCAAAACTAGTGAAAAGTTCTCTAATAAGTTAATTCCTCAATTTAGTGGTAAAGGAACAGGGTGTAGGCTACAACACGTAAGGGCCAAAATGGTGATGGGGAGAGCTGATAACTGGGCAAAATGGCATTGGGCGAAGTGGTGAAGGGGCGAAATGATAAAGGGGCGAGATGGCATTGGGCGAATCGGCAAACGGTGAATTGGCAAAAGGGCGAAACGGTAATTGGGCGAAAAGATGATTGGGCGAGGTGGCAATGGGGCAAAATGAAAAAGGGCAAAATGGGTAGGGGACAAGACGGCAAAGGGCGAAATGGGAAGAAAATTTTGGCGAAATGGGAATGGGCGAAATGGAATTGGGCGAACTCGGAAGACACCGGCACCATGCAACACACTGACAGGGCACTCCTATTTCATAGCCAATTTCTGGAAGTTTAAGTGCCATCAGTTAGAGTAAGTATGGTACTTTGATCCAAATTTGAATTAGTACTGAGTGCAAAGTGGGTGCCATTTTGAAAAACTCACTGTATATGCAGTAATGCAGACTATTGACTTTAACACCAGTTATGATTTAACTGGACATTAGATACCATTCAAGATTAGTATGGGTCACTGGTATTCAATACTTCACTTTCTTAAAGTTTTTTTCCAAGTTAGTTAGTTTGTGTTATCGGAAGTTTGTTATGTTGTTGGAAGTGTATGTGTATTTGGATAGTTAGGTGTTAATGACATCGATTTGTGAAGTAATTAGGATTATACTGGCCCTGTACCTGTAAGTTTATTAATAAAATATTGGTTATTAGTGATTTCCACAAGTCTTCGTTTGAAAAGTTTTAGTGTAGTTATCTTGCATTTGGAAGTTTGTCTCTCCAGTTGTCGATTTTGAGATAAGGTCGGGTGTGGGTGGAGGTTGTCCCGAGGCTTCTGGGCTAAGAAATATAGCGGGGGGCGCTACTATTAGGAAGGGAGCATTAATTAGGTGAAATATGGTATTTCCAACTTTATTTTTGTAATTCATTGTGGCTTAACCCTTTCCCAAATGACAAATTTTGGACTGGTCCAAATTGAAAGAGTTTGCAGACGACAATTTTAAATTTGATGAAAATGGCAGAAAGTTGTCAAAAAGGGTAGAAAACACTGTGGGAAAAGGAGAAATTGCTCATTACGAGCAATTTCTCCTTTTCCCACAGTGTTTTCAAAAGACTTGTACTGCAGACATGTGAAACCAGGGCTTGTTTGGGAAAGGGTTAACTCTTTACCAAACGACAAAATTTTAGACTGGTCCGAATTGAAAGCATTTGCAGACGACAAATTAAAGGTGGCCCAAATGATGAAATTTGTCATTGATAGGTTAGAAAACATTGTGGGAAAAGGAGAAAATGCTGGTTACCAGCATTTTCTCCTTTTCCCACAATGTTTTCAAAAGGCCTCTTTCTCAGGGTCGTTAAAAGTCGGGATTGTTTGATAAAGGGTTAATTACTTAAGCTACAGTTATGACACTGATATGAAAATACAGCAAAGTAAATTTTACTATGAAATACGGATTTTCAGACTTGATACAAGGTTATACTATACATGTGCAGCTGTTTAAAAAATATTCAATATTTCCTAAAAAAAAAGATTTTTACATTGACAACAATGAGGATGTTGCCAAAATTTAGTGGAAAAATAACAACTGTGTTTTAGAGAGCTACAACTTTGATGTCAGGCAACAAACACTTACAAAATATTAGCATAAATAGCTCCAGTAGTCTAGTTTTCTAACATTATGGTTTTCCTTCTGTTTGCCTGATTAGAAGCAGCATAATTAATTTTATCACACACTGAAAAATACATGTAAGTCAATGGGAATTTGGAATTTGATGAAATATTTATGGCCACTCACTGTAAATCCAATCATTTGAGTCATAGTTGAGTTGTTGTCAGCAGTTGCTTTCAAATTGGACAAGTCTAAAATTTTGTCCTTTGGTATAGTTTTGAAACCTTAACCCTTTACCACATGTCAAAATTTTAGACTCTTACAAACTGAAAGAATTTGCAGACAACAAAATAAATGTGACTCAAAAATTGAAATTTGTCCTGGGAAGGTTAGAAAACATTGTGGGAAAAGGAGAAAATGCTGGTTACCAGCATTTTCTCCTTTTCCCACAGTATTTTCAAAAGGCTTTTTCCTTAGGGCCGTAAAAACCACGATTGTGTGGTAAAGGGTTAAGGAAGGTCCAGATACGAATGCTTGGATGATTGTCTCTAAAAGTTGCAAATTCTGAAGTATATAATAGATATATGATGCAGCTTACTTGATTTTAAATTACTTTTAAATAAAAAGAAAAAAAAAATGGAAAAGAAATTATATTTCGGGATATTTAAGGAAAATCATACAGCACATTTAATCTGAAACTGAAAGCTACTGAACCACTTACATTGCAGAAGCCCCAAGTCGACCATCAGGACAACTGACCTTGACCAAACCAGCCAAGGACTCTGTGACCTTAAACTGGAATGCTCCAAAGAAAGATGGTGGAGCTCCCATCAAGTCATATAAGATTGAAGTATCAAATGATGGTAAAACTTGGAAGGACCTTGACACAACAGACAAGCTGACTACACAGTACATGGCTAAAAACCTTGAAACAGGAAAAGATTATTACTTCCGTGTTTCTGCTGTAAATGATATCGGACCAGGAGAACCCTTGAAATCAGACAAATTCAAGCCCACTAAACCAATAGGTAACTACCATTACATGTATAGAAACAGTTTCTGAATATTTCATGAAGAAAATATGCACAGGTTTTGTTGGTAGAAGGTAAATTTGTCTTAACCCTTTACCAAACGACAAAATTTTGGACTGAACCAAATTGAAAGCATTTGCAGACGACAAATTATATGTAACTAAATGGCAATTTCTGTCTTGAATAGGATAGAAAACATTGTGGGAAACGGAGAAAATGCTGGTTACCAGCATTTTCTCCTTTTCCCACAATGTTTTCAAAAGGCTTCTTTTTCAGGGTCGTTAAAAGTCATGATTATGTGGTAAAGTTTTTTTTTTTTCCTTTATTTATCTTCTTTATTTATATTCAATACATTAAATGGCAAAGTATTTTTCAGAACTTTTGCAACATATCATGTGTAAAAATGATCTGTGAATATTTCATGAATGCAGATATATGCACAAGTTTTGATGACAAAAAGATTATCTTTATAAAGTAAATTCTTGTGATTTTTTTCCATCCTTTATTATCTCTTTTGATCGTAGATGAAAATTATGAAAACTTGGTAAGTGTGAACAATATAATAGAGTGGGAAGGGACTTTTCAGAACTTTTGAGTAAATTTTTACAATGATTTGTCATTTGTTGAATCAATAGACGTGCCAGACAAACCAGAAGCTGTTGAAGTTATTGATGTTCAAAAGAATTCTGCCAAGCTGCAATGGACTCCACCCACACATGATGGAGGCTCACCAATCACTGGTTACATCATAGAAAAACGTGACATGAAGCGACCAACATGGACACAAGCTGGCAAGGCACCAAAGGATGCCACAGAGTTCACGGTGGATAAACTGCTCGATGGTTCTGAATACTTGTTCCGTGTTGTTGCTGAAAACAAGAAAGGACCAAGTAAACCATGTGAAACAAAAGCACCGGTCATAGCCAAGAGTCCATATGGTAAGAACATTGATGGTTAGTTGTCATTTTGAAGACCAGCGTTAAGATTGAACTTGTAAGTTAAAAGTAGATCTTTATAAAGTGTAGATGGTAACCAGCATTTTCCTCTGTTTCCGTCAATGTGTTCACTGGATAATCTCTTGCAAACAACAAAATTTTGAGCTGGGCTAATTTTAAAGTATTTGCAGATGACAAATCTAATGTTGCATAACTCTTTACCAAACCACAAAAATGTA
Source organism: Tridacna gigas (assembly GCA_945859785.2). Classification (NCBI taxonomy): domain Eukaryota; kingdom Metazoa; phylum Mollusca; class Bivalvia; order Cardiida; family Cardiidae; genus Tridacna; species Tridacna gigas. The sequence goes on from OX244044.2 coordinate 35,403,488, forward strand.
GACCAGTCCAAATTGAAAGCATTTACAGACGACAAAATAAATGTGACTCAAAAATTAAAACTTGTTTTGAGAAGGGTAGAAAACATTGTGGGAAAAAGGAGAAAATTTTGGTTACGAACATTTTCTCCTTTTCCCACGATGGTTTAAAAAGCTTTCTTTTACAGGGTCGGTAAAAGTTGGGATTGTGTGGTAAAGAGTTAAATGATAATTTCTGTCCTTGAAAGAACGTTGTGGGAAAAGGAAAAAATGCTGGTAAACAGCATTTTCTCCTCTTCTCACAGTGTTGTCAAAAGCCTTTTTTTTTTTAAGAGATGTTAAAAGTCGGGATTGTGTGGTAAAGGATTAAGAAGCAAATCCCATCAATTGAGCCACAACTAATTTGTCATCTGCTCCTACTTTCAATTTCACCGATCTAAAAATTTGTCTTTTAAAGAGTCAGCTTTCATACCAGACAACATTAACTCTTTACCAAATGACAAAATGTAGACTTGTCCAAATTGAAAGCATTTGCAGATGACAATTTAAATGTTGCTCAAATGATAAATCTTACCTTTGATAAGTAAAAAACATTGTGGGAAAAGGAGAAAATGCTGGTTACCAGCATTTTCTCCTTTTCCCACAATGTTTTCAAAAGGCCTTCTTTCTTAGGGTCGTTAAAACTCAGGATTGTTTGGTAAAGGGCTAAAGACCTGTCCAAATAGAAAGCATTTGCAAACAAGAGATTAATATGTAGTTATACAGGAAAAAATGTTTTTAAAAGGGTAGAAAGTATGAAAAAAAGAGGAAGTTCTGGTCACCAGCATTTTCTCTTTTTCAACAATGTTTTTGAAAGCCAGTAAAGGGCAAGGACTTGACTATAGTATCTTTCAGAAAATAGACAACAGAAGACCAGACTGCAGCATATACGTTTTTTGATTGACATCATCTGCAAAGCACACAGGTTTGAATTAACCCTTTACCAAACAATCCTGGGCCCTTCATGACCCTGAGAAAGAAGCCTTTTGAAAACCTTGTGGAAAAAGAAGAAAATGCTGGTAACCAGCATTTTCTCCTTTTCCCACAAGGTTGTCTACCCTATTACCGACAAGTTCTATCATTTAAGTCACATTTAAATTGTCGTCTGAAAATGTTTTCAATTGGGACTAGTCTAAATTTTTGTCGTTTGGTAAAGAGTTAAGACAGTACAGTTTGAATATGTTTCCTTACCCGTTACAGACAAACCATCAGCCCCAGTTGGTCCTCTATTGGTTGAGAATGTTACCCACAATTCAGCTGACCTAACATGGCAGCCACCCACACTAGATGGTGGACTACCACTCAAAAGCTATGTGATTGAGTACAGACCTACCACCCGCTCATCGTGGATCAAAGCAGGCAGTGTGGAGGGTCATGTAACCAACTTTACCATCAGTGATCTACAAGAAGGCACAGAGTATCTGTTCCGAGTTACAGCTGTAAATGATGAAGGTTCAAGTCAACCGTTAGAGAGTGAGAAATCTGTAAAACCGCAGAAGAAGATATGTGAGTTTGTTTTTAGTAAATGTAACTTACCAGCTTTTTTATGAAAAAGCAATTTAACCGCTCAACATATAGACTGTTTTAAGATATTAGACAAGATCATAGAAAATACATTTCATGCAGGTTGGATCCAAATAATGACACTTTTTTGTCAAATGAATCTTATTTCATGAATGTTATACAGAACAAAATGCTACTTCACATAAAATTTAGTTTCCTCTTCTGCACACATTACTCGACATCTAAAACTTTCTATACGCATGCAACTAACACTTTCTTAAAATATTGGGGAGAAAAGGAGAAATATGTAAACAAGCTGTTTGTCATTTTTCCACAATGCTATCCATGTCATCAAAAAAGACACTTTACTGTTTGCTTTTTTGTCATGCACAAGTTGTTTGCCAAAAAGCATGTATGGTAAATATAAAATGTATGATCTTTTTATGGCTTTGAAAGACTAACAACATTTTTGTTTGGAAACTATTGGTAACAAAATCGGGAACATAGATATCATAAAACTTTATACATATATGTCCAATACTTGTGAATATATGTCCAACATATATCTTTACAGCACCCCCAAGTGAACCTAAAGACCTCACTGTAGTCAAAGTTGACAAAGATTCTGTAACTCTAGAATGGAAACAACCAGAGACTGATGGTAACTCCAAACGCACAGCATTTATTGTTTGTCGCCGTGAAGCCAAGAGTGATGAATGGGTAAAGGTCGCCACTTTGAAACCGTCAGAAATGATTTACAAGATCACAAAGCTACCGGAAAAGAAATTTTACTTTTCCGTGGCAGCTGAAAATGCAGCAGGAGTTGGTCCTGCAGCAGAAACAGAGAAAGCTGTTAAACCAGAATATCCATTAGGTAAGAGATTTACAACAACTGTTTAACCCTTTACCACACAATCCAGGCTTTTAATGACCCTGAAGAAGCAAGCCATAAAACATTGTGGGAAAGCGGAAAATGCTGGTAACCAGCATTTTCTGCTTTCCCACACTTTTTTCTCCCCTATCCAAGACAATCCTATCATTTAAGTTACATTTGAGTTGTAATCTGCAAATGTTTTCAATCTGGAAGAGTATAATTTATTGTTGTTGGTAAAGAGTTAGCAAACAACAAAATTTTGCTTGAATTGAAAGTATTTGTTGGTGACAAACTAAATTTGGCACAAAAGATGGGATTTGCCTTTGAAAAATTGAAGCCATTGTGGGAAATAGAGAAAATACTAGATACCAGATTGTCTTTTTCTCGTCTAGTCTTGTTGCTCTGGGTCATTAAAACACAGGATTGTCTGGGAGAGGTTTGACCCTTCACCTTGTATTTATGATATGACACAAAAGGATTTCGAAAAAATGGTGGGAAAAGGAGAAAATGCTGATAACCAGCATGTTGTGTTGTGTTAAGGAAAGATATATGTTTTTAAATGATTTAAAAAACATTAGTGAAAAACTTCTTTTGATGGATGAATGAGACATTTTGAACTTTTTTAGGACCTCCAAGTATACCAGTTGGGCCACTTACTGCTAAAGATGTGAATGGATCAGAACTCACATTGTCATGGCAACAGCCAGAACACGACGGTGGTTCACCTTTGACTGGTTATTTCATTGAAAAACGTGAAGGTCGCAAACAATTCTGGGCTAAGGTTGCCAGAATTGGTCCGGAAGAAACAAATTACAGAGTCAAGGATTTGACAGAAGGAACTGATTACTTGTTTAGGGTGTCTGCTGAAAACAAAGAGGGAACCAGTAAACCACTAGAAATGCAGAATACTGTGACCTTGAAAAGTTTGCACAGTGAGAATGAGTTTTATGTTCTCAATGATTTTGTAATATCATGTAAATTTATCCTTTTTTTGTTAGTTCATAGTTTTGCGTGCAATACAGACTCAGAGGTAAAAAAAAAGTAATAATCATTTTTGTGTCATAATTCCATGTTTCTTTTTTCGTCTTCTTCAAAATTTCACAGATAAAAGGAATATATCTTTTATTCTGAAGTTCTCTATCATTATTTAAAACTATTTTAAAGAGAACCATTAATGTAAGTTAACCATGAAGAATTAATCATTGTAGAATTTTGATGTCCAGCTGCTTATCTGTAAATTCAGAGGGATTTTTTTTTTTTTATTTATTTGTTTTTTTTAGAGCCCCCAGAAAAACCAGTTGGTCCAATCCAGCTTTCTGACCTCAAGGAAGATTCTGTCAAGTTGTCATGGAAACCACCAACTGACGATGGTGGGCAACCAATCACAGGCTACAACATAGAGTTCAGGGAAAAGAGCAGATCAACCTGGCAAAAGGCTGGTTCCGTTGACAAGGACACAACCTCTTGGACTCAGAGCAAGCTTTTGGAGGATAATGATTACTTATTCAGAGTCACAGCAGTGAATGCTAAAGGTGAAAGTGCCCCTCTGGAAGCCTCTGAACTTGTTAGACCCAAGAAACCTCTTGGTAGGTGTAGTTGCTTTTACAAACTTACGGTAGTATTTGTATGATTAGATTTATTTTTGTGTTTTAAACCTTAAATATAAATAAGTATGATGTTTTGAATCCATGCTGTTGACAGAAGTTGTGACAAGCTCTTGCTCCTTTTCCCGAAATGTTTTCCATTTTCAAAAAGCGATGCCCTCTCTGTATAAGTTTTGTACTTTGTGTAATTTGCTAAACAGTGTAAAAAGTCTGAAAATAACCTGCACAAAAATGGGTTAAGACCCAAATAAGACTTCATGGACCTGAGCTAAATATCAATTTACCTTTCTGTTCTTTCATATAAGAACTATGACATCTTTTTTTTTTTTTTTTTTTTTTCTTTTAAAGAAAAAAAAAAAAAAAAAAAAAAAAATGAAATAACTTTTATTGATATTAACACATTATACCCTTCTCCCCCTTTTTACAGAAAACTTGTATCTTATACTACTTTGAGAAAAAATGTGACATGGATAAATGGCTAATAATATGCAGTTCCTGCATATGCTAGAATCTTTTTGCATGTATTCTTGTATGTAACAAAAATTGGCATTGATTACCACCCCATTTTCTTCTACATCATATCAGCCATGGGTTGAATTTTTTCTTTTAGCTGTACCAGATAAACCCAGTGATATCAAGGTCAAGGACATAAAGGATGACAGTTTGACCTTAACATGGAAAAAACCAAAGAGTGATGGTGGAGCCAAGATAGATACATACAGAATATTGATGAAAGAAGATGACAAGGACTGGAAGGAGATTGCAAAGGTGAAGGGCTTTGACAATGAGTTCAAGGTCAAAGGTCTTGAACCTGGCAAAAACTACAACTTTTCTGTGGTTGCTGAAAACAAGATTGGACAAAGTGAGGCTCTGGAAACCTCAGCACCAACAGTCTTTAAGAAGAAAGCCACTAAACCATCACCACCTGTTGGTCCGATCGAATTCTCCGAAATTCAGAAAACTTCTGTAAAGATTGCTTGGAAACCAAGCGAGAGTGACGGAGGTTCTCCTATCACTGGTTACTACATTGAACAGAGAGAGGCATCCAAGTCAACATGGACGAGGACAGACACCGTCCAACCTGGTATTACTTCATACTGTGTGCAGAGATTAAAGGAGAAAAAGGAGTATTATTTCAGAGTGTCCGCAGAAAACAAAATCGGCAGGTCAGATGCCCTGGAATCTGCTAGTGTCACCATTAAGTCACCACATGGTAAGACATCTCTGTTTCTTGTGTCCAGATGATGATATAATGACTTCTACTCTAAATTAGATATTTATACAGCCTTGAAACATTGTATAATGTTTCACAGATCTTTTACATATGAGCCATGCTCTGGCAAAAGGGGGCTTAATGCATCTCCATGATGGATTTTACCAAGCAAGCCATCATATAATTGTGAATCCATAAAATCAATTTTTTTTAACAACCAACTGAATCATGAGGCAGACAACATAACAGAAAATTAACCAATAGCGAAGTTTCGGCCCAGGTCAGCCTGCGCAGGCTGACCTGGGTCGATACTTTTCGCAGATGCATTAATCCCCCATTTCACAGAGCATAGCTCATATCTTTCACATAACAAGCCTGTGTCCCTAGCTTTAATCCTTTCCCACACAATCCCGAGTTTTAAAGACCCCAAAGAAGAAGGCTTTTCAAAACATTGTGGGAAAAGGAGAAAATGTTGGTGACCAGCATTTTTTCTCCTTTTCCCACAATGTTTCCTACCCTGTCAGTGACAGAAACTCATCTCTTTAGCTACATTTATTTTGTTGTCTGCAAATGCTTTAAGTTTGGTTGAGTCCAAAATTTTGTTGCTTGGTAGAGTAAAATACTTTACAGTAGTGTCTCTGTATCAGCTAGTCTGTAAAGGATGACTGCATAGGAATAGGTCAATAAATTAACCATTAGTCTTATAAAAGTCAACAAGACAGAATTCTGTTACATATGGTTTACGTAAGTTTACTTTCAAATATGAGATAGACTTTGGAAAACATTGTAACCAGCATTTTCTCCTTTTCCCACACTGTTTTCTACCCTATCAAAGACAGAAATCATCTCTTTAGCTACATTTATTTTGTTTTCTGCCAATGCTTTCAGTTTGGCTGTGTCCAAAATTTTGTTATTTTGTCATCTTTACCAGCTAGTCTCTAAAGGTTGACTGCATGGGAATAGGTCAATATATTGACCACTAGTCTTGTAATAGTCAAAAAGACTGAATTCTTTTCGTGTATATGATTTATAAATGTTTAGTTTCAAATGTGAGATAAGAGTGTATTGTGTATTTATTAGCAACATAGATTGATTTTGAGAATTATATTCTATTTATCTGTTACTGTAAGTCTGAACAGCAGGGAGCAAGTTGGTGAAAGCTATAAAATGAAATTGAAGTAGCTTTGCTTAATTTATATGTTTAAAAACTACTCCATTACATTTCAGTCAAACATATTGATAACTGCAAATTTATATGGGGGCTAATGAGGTTGTTAATATATTTTCTACATTATTACAGATGTTCCTGAGGCTCCAGTAGGATCTGTAAAAATCAGTGATGTGACAAAAGACTCCGTAACATTGTCATGGCAACCACCTAACAAAGATGGTGGCTCTGAAGTAACAGGATACATCATTGAGCAGCGTGACACTCGCAGAACTGCCTGGATAAAATCTGGCACAGTAGACAAGAACAAGACCACATTTACCCCTACAAAACTGATTGAAGACAATGAATACATTTTCAGAATTATTGCTGAGAATGCTGAAGGTCAAAGTGCACCCCTTGAATCAAGTACTGTGACCCCAAAGAGACCAAAGAGTAAGTAAATAGTTGTGTTCAGTAAATTTTATTATCCTAGAATGATTTGTAATCCAACAGGTCATTGAATTGTGATATATTCTCTCCCTTGTTCAAAAGTGCTTTCTGAGGCCTCTCAGGTACAAGCTGTTTAACCCTTTACCACACAATTCTGAGTTTCAAAACATAGTGGGAAAAGGAGCAAATGCTGGTAACCAATATTTTGTCCTTTGCACACAGTGTCTTCTACTCGGTGAGAGAACTTCAGGTCATCCGTATCATATTCAAATTTGTCATTTGCAGAAGCTTTCAATTTGGAAGGGTCTAGAATTTACTGTTCAATATAGGGTTAAAAAACATTGTGTTAAGTGGAAAAAATGCTCCAAATTCTACATTTCTCAATTTGTCTCCATTTTACAGCTTTTTCTCTACATTCAGGTTTCATAAGTGCAAAATCACTGCTGTTATCGCTATAAACATTTGAATTGGGGAAGGACCAAACCTGCATATGGGGTAACAGGATAGAAAATTTTAGGCAATGGTAGACTCTGTTTATGGAACTCTGACTTCAGGTGAAGGAAATGTTACTGTAGAAATATTACACCAATTATTAACAATTCATAAATATTTTGTTTCTCTAATGTAGCTATAGAATACTAGTTACTTAAAAGATCTTGAATTATGTGCATTACACTTGACAGCTGCTCCAGAAGCTCCAACAAATCTGAATGTCAAGGACAAGAAAGATACTTCAGTGACCTTGACCTGGAAAGCACCCAAACAAGATGGCGGTGCAAAGATTGAGGCTTACCATATTGTCAAGAAGGAAGACAATGGGGACTGGAATGACATTGCCAGAGTTAAGGCCATTGATACAGATTACAAAGTTCTGGATCTGGTGCCTGGAAAATCCTACCATTTTAGAGTAGAGGCGGAAAATGAGATTGGAAGAGGGGATGCTGTCGAGACATCTGCACCTGTTGTACTAAAGAAAAAAGCAGGTCAGTAATGCATTGACTCTTGACATGGTAAGGCCAATGTAAGGTACTTTTGCAGACAGTGTAGATCAAGATCAGACTGCACAAGGAGACGCCTTAAAAGTAATCTGTGACCATTTTGTGTGATATAGTGATGATTTGACTTAAAATCTTAACCTTAAAAGTTGACCTTTATGCTGCTAAGCACGACTTGGAGACCTTTTGCGGACAGTGTAGATCTAGATCAGACAGCACAGAATGTGCAGTCTGATCTTCAATCTACACTGTCCGATAATGAGATATTTCTTCCCCCAAAATAACTTTGAAATAGCAACATTTGAGTTTTTTAACTGTCGACTCGAACATATCATTTAACTTATTCAGCAGGATAAGGGTTAAGACACAGCTATAATTATACAGGACTTGATAAGTCTAGAAAAGAGAATCAAGGGTAAACCCTTTACCAAACATTTCCATGTTTTGACAACCAGGAAGAAAAACGCTTCTGAAAACATTGGTAGAAAAGGAGAAATTACTGGTTAGTCATTATAGCCACATTTAATTTTTTCACCTGCAAATGCCCTCAGGCTTAATTCTAGGGTTTGTTTTTCTGGTATCGAATTAACCCTTTACCACATAATTCCGACTTTTAACGACCCTGAAAAATGTTTTCTACCCTTCCCAAAACAAATTTCAATTTTTCAGTCACATTCATTTTGTCGTCTGCAATTGCTTTCAGTTTGGACTAGACTGAAAATTTGTTGTTTGATAATGAGTTAAGGTAAAATTGATGTCAAACAATGTATATCCATATTTACAGGTAAACCATCTCCCCCTCTTGGTCCAGTTGAATTTTCCAACATCAACAGAACATCAGTCACTGTTACCTGGAAACCCAGTGAAAATGATGGAGGATCACCAATCACAGAATACATTCTTGAAGCCAAAGAAGCTTCAAAGGCCTCCTGGTCTAAAGTCACCAAAGTCAAACCGGACATTACAACATACAGTGTACAGAATCTGAAGGACAAGCAAGAGTACATGTTCCGTGTGTTTGCAGAAAACCAAGTCAGCAGATCCGATGCTCTTGTGTCTGAAACTGTTATTTTGAAATCTCCATTTGGTAACTATAATTTCGCCATTTCTTATGCTTATGTTGTTTGCATCTCATCTTCATACATTGCTATCTCTGTAAAACCACCTTTCTGACTTCTTTACAATGCAGCACATTATTGATACAGGGTGCTACAGTAGCAATAACACGCTTTGGATATTGATAAGCAAAATCTCTAAACAAGGCAAGATTTTAGACACAATTTTTTTTTTGAAGGCAACTGCATACAACAAATGTGGCTCGGACAATAGGATTTTTATTTTAACTCTTTACCAAACAACAACATTTTGGACTGGTCCAAATTGAAAGCATTTGAGGATGACAAATGAAATGTTGCTCAAAAATTGAAATTTGATAGAGTTACAAGGAAAAGGAAAATATGCTGGTTATCAGAATTTTCTCCTTTTCCAACAATGTTTTCAACAGGCATTTTCTTCATGGCCGTTAAAAGTCGGGATTGTGTGGTGAAAGGTTTATAGGTAGAAATTTTGGTGGGAAATAGAGAAAATTCTGGTAATCAGCATATTTTCCTTTTCCCTAAGTGTTTTCAAAATTATAGTTGGAACTGGGGATTGTGTGGTAAAGGATAAAAGAAAAGATCAAGTTGAAGTCTTATATAATCTGGCTGCCTTACAACGTTGCCACGGTGTATGCACATTTATTCTTTACTTGGCAAAATATAAAAGCAGACCCATCCCTATTGAGCAGATAAATTTTGCAGAATGCAGATGACAAAATGAATGAAGTTCACATGATATTTATCTTTGATAGGGTACATATTATTGTTAATGAGGTCATATGTTAAGACATACTTGCTGAATATTTTCACAGATGCTCCATCCAAACCAATTGGTCCACTCAATGTGAAGGATATCACTGAAAACTCTGCCTCATTGTCATGGCAACCACCAGCGTATGATGGTGGTTCCCCACTCACTGGATACGTTATAGAGTCCAAGCAGGCTACCAGTACCTCCTGGAAAAAGGTAACAAACTTGAATTGAAATGAAAGCAATGTTTAATGAATTGTTAAGTTTTTCAAGTATGTCTTAGATTTAAAGGTTGATGAATTATTGGCTGCAGTTGTAGGGATTACTACTTGTAGTGTAGTGTATTATAAAAGTGTATTATACAGTGTATTAACTGTCTACCAAACGACAAAATATTAGACCAGTATTTGCAGACGACAAAATAAATGTGTCTCAAAAATTGAAATTTGTTTAGGAAAGTATAGAAAACATTGTGGGAAAAGGAGAAAATGCTGATTACCTGCATTTTCTTCTTTTCCCACAATGTTTTTAAAAGGCTTCTTTCTCAGGGTTGTTAAGACTCGGGATTGTGTGGTAAAGGGTTAATTATTGCCTGCAATAGTAGGGTTTACTACTTGTGCTGTAGTGTATATATAAAACTGTATTATATAGTTTTTGTATTAAACTTTAATTGCTTAACTCTTTACCACACAAACCCAACTTTTAACAACCCTGTGAAAGGAGCCCTTTGAAAACATTGTGGGACAAGGAGAAAATGCTGGTAGTTAACCAGCATTTTCTGCTTTACCCACAATGTTTTCTACCCTTCCCAAAAGAAATTACAATTTTTCAGCCACACTGAAATTGTCGTCTGCAAATGCTTTCAATTTGGACCAGTCTAAAAATTTTGTCGTTTGGGAAAGAGTTGACTCATTACTATGCAAGTAGACATTGCAATAAACAGCTCCTTATTAAACATTTGAGGAACAGAAGCATTCGTTTCTCACAAACAAAAGCTTCTTCCTCAAAGTGTTTTCAATATAATAAAAAAGTTAAATTTTTGATATTCTGCTGGTATATAGAAGAATTTAGAACATGAAAGCCTTTTAGGGCCAGTGTGGATTAAGATCAGACTGCACAAACTGTGCAGTCTGATCTTTGATCAGCACTGTTGGTTTTGCTTAGACATCCTGGATAGAAGCAAACTTGAAATTTCAGTTAATATGAATGTTATTTCTTGATTAAAACTGCCAGTTGGGTTTGTTCAGCATTCCAGGGGTTAACTCTTTACCACACGACAAAATTTTAGACTAGTCCAAATTGAAAGCGTTTGCAGACAACAAAATAAATGCGAATGAAAAATTGAAACTTGTTTTGGGAAGGGTAGAAAACATTGTGGGAAAAGGAGAAAATGCTGGTTACCAGCATTTTCTCCTTTTCCCACAATGTTTTCAAAAGGCCTCTTTCTCAGGGTCGTTAAAACTCGGGATTGTGTGGTAAAGAGTAAAGAGATAAACGTTTATTTTGCAGATTGGGGATACTCGCCCAACACAGACATCTTTCTTGGCTGACAAACTTTACACTGGCAATGACTTCTTCTTCCGTGTTAAGGCCGTTAACGCGGAGCGAGAAAGTGAAGCCCTGGAAACGGAGAAAGCGACACCAATAAAGAAAAAGATAGGTAAAATACAAATGAGCCATGATTTGTGAAAAAGGGGTTTATTGTATCTGTATGTATCAAGGTCAGCCTATGCAGTCCATGCAGGCTGACCTTGGTTGAAACTAATTGCTATTGGTAAATTTTCTGCATATCAAAGGACCAGTCTACCTCATGAGTTAGTTCATTGTAAAATAGAATGGATTTTATGGATCTATATTGTTAATTGTGACTTGCTTGGTATAATGCTTCACATGGATGCATTAAATCCCTTTGTCACAAGGCATGGCTCAGATGCTCAGATAGAGAATAGATGGTTGGTGTCTTGGATGGGTTAAGTTTATCGGGCAAGGCGGAGGAATTTATCTGGTGAGCCGAAGGCGAACCGGATAAATTTCAGAGCCGAGCCTGATAAACTTAACCCATCCAAGACACCAACCATCTATTCTATTTATCCTGTCACGCACTGTAAATGAACAAAACAAAACAAAAAACAGACATGATACAAAGACTGTACCTTTTATGCAATATCTTATGGTACTGATACTATGAAATTCCCGAGCCGAGCCTGACAAAATTTCCTGGATTCAAAGACACTACTGTCTATTCTTCAAATTTTCCAGTCCACGACACTATTCTGTATATCCTGTTTCACATTTACAAACATAAATCCGACTAGATAGAATATTTCGCTCGAAATTAAGGCACGTATTGACATCTTTCGCACTATGAAAAAAACACACTTGTATGGCAGACTGTGCAAAGCGCTTTTGGTATGCAGCTGTAATAATGACGTCATGAATAATATTGACTACGTCATAAACGTGACGTAAACTCTCGGAAGAATGTTGTGGCGAAGAATTCTAATTTATTTTAAATAATAAGAAAAATCAACGTGTGCATCGAATTTTAAGCGATAATTTTACTTTGAAATATTGATTTCGTGTACCGGCACCTAAAAAAGGAGTTCCGGCTAGTCACATGACCAACTAGCCTAATAAACCTTGATCATGTGACCAACTGACATATTAAACCTAGTCACGTGGTCAAGTGACCGTATATCACCAAGTTTATATGACCCCCTGTTATACGGCGGAATTTATAGGAGGTGACAGGATAATTTATCTTCCTGGTTTTAGAGACAGTGAAGTGTAGTTTGACTGGTTATCAAGTGCAAAGCACCTCTTTTTGTGACTGGGTTTTTTTTATTCTATGTCCTGTTTCATTTATTGATACTGTACTCATGTGAGAATAAAGCATTGCTGTGTATGGAAAGTTTATTGCCAGGTGAAATTTTGATTACATCAAGACACTTACAGAATACAATAGAGAAAAAGACAAAAACTAAGATTTGGATAAAAATGATATAGAAATTTGGATATGCAAAAGAAAGGAATAAATTTATTTATTTTATGCTTTTTGATAGTTTATCGAGAAATAATGGTGGATTATGGTTTGATATTTCATGGTTACAACCAGTTAATATACCGATTTAATATTTTCTAACTCTTCAATTGAAGGCGGAAACAGTTGTTCCCGTGCACTAGTTACTTAGGTAACCAGCACGTGCCTTTCGAATAGAGTGAAATATGACATAATTTACGCTATGTTTCTCGCGCTTTACGTAATTATAATGCATTGTTATGTGAGAGGGGTATGCCACGGGGAATCAGCAAAAACAGCTATACTGCCACGCCACTCATGAAAATATTACCAATGATGTTCACTTGATGAAATAAATTTCTATCTTTCACCGAAAAAAACAACTATCCTCTATGTATTAGTATTGATCCCATTAAGCAATCTTTGTAAATACAACAGTTTTACTTTCAATAAATTTCAGATGTCCCAGAAGCCCCTGCCTCACTCAAAGTAACCAAGGTAACACCTTCTTCTGTTGACCTACAATGGACACCACCCAAGAGAGATGGTGGGTCAAAGGTCAAGGCCTACCATGTTTACATGGCAACAAGCCCAGGAGAATGGCAAGAAGTTGGCACTACCAAAGGTTTTGAGGATAAATTCAGTGTACCGAAGCTTACAGAAGGACAGAGCTATCACTTTGCTGTAGCTGCAGAGAATGAAGGCGGAGTTGGACCTCTTTATGAATTAGAAGGACCAGTTGTTGCTGAGAAACCTAAAAGTATGTACAAAGTGTTTTTATGTCTCTCGAAACCCTTGAGTACCATTTTCCCAAGTTTTAACAATCCTGGCCACAAAGGCTTTTGAAAATATGGTGAGAAAAGGAGAAATGCTTGTAATCAGTATTTTCTCCTTTTTCTGCGATGTTTCATACCCTTTCAACATTTAAGTCACACTGACGTCTACAAATGTTTTAAATTTAATAAATTATAGGTCCAAATTTTGTTGTTCGGTGTAGAGTTAACATACCATGTTAGGCTTTTGAAGAGTAGAATTGTTACTTTTAGACTACAGGGATAGCTGCATGAAAACAGAATAAAGCCATTGATTCAAGCAGACAAATTTTATATTTTCTTGTAGACTACAATTCAATGCATTATAGCTATAGAAGAAATTACTTATATTTTGCACTTTCTCCTTCTTACACATACACATGTATTTGGGGGATGTATTCATGTACTGTACCTCTATTAATGTTGGTCATAAATGAGTCATGCTCTGGCAAAAGGGAGCTTATTGCATCTCCTTGATGCATTGTACCAATTAAGCCATTACATAATATGGATCCACAATGGCCACTTTTTTATAATGACAGACTGAATCATGAGGTGGACTGGTCCTTTGGTATACAGAAAAGTTACCAATAGCGAAAAGTTTTTACTCAGTTCTGCCTGCGTGGACTGTGCATGATGCAGATGCATTAAGCCCCCTTTTCACCGAGCATGGCTCAAATATTTTACATAAAAATGTTAATGCAAATGTCTATCAAGAGGTACCGAGTTAACCAAGACTGTTAAATGATTGAAAAAAAACAACTTGTTTTTCTGTGGCTCTGGGGGAAAAATCAGGAAATATTGAAATGACAGTGACAAATGAAACTGTTACTATTTTCTCAACAGGCAAACAAAATTAACTAACAAAATAGTTGTTTCACAGATGAAACCTTGCTATGTGAAAAGGGGATTTAATGCATCTGCAAAAAGCATCAAGTCATGTCAGGCTGTGGCGTCTGCACAGGCTGGTATAAGTCATAACTTCTTGCCATTGGTCAATTTTCCACATGTCAAGGGAAGGACCATCCTATTTCATGATTCATTCAGTTGTTAGACAAAGTTAATGTTATGGATCCATAATTATGTGATGACTTGCTCAGTATAATTCATCACAGAGATGCACTGAACCCCTTTTTGCCAGAGTGCTGCCGAGATGTTTTGACTGGACCAGGTCACAGAATACCAGACTGCAGTCTGATCTTGATGTAGAACGTTTTCAAAAGGAACTGGAGTAGCTATTTGCATGAAATAAGTCCTATTTTATTTCATGCTTTTTGGTAATTTATCGGGAAATAGTGGTGGATTATGATTTGACATTTCATGGTTATGACCACTGAAAATGCCGATTTTGTATTTTCTAACTCTTCAATTAAAAGGCAGAAACAGTTGTTCCCACGCACTAGTTACCTTGGTAATCAGCATGTGCCATTCAAATGGAGGGAAATATGTAATTTACCCTATATTTCTTGCACTTTACATAATATTGTAATGCATTATGTGAGGGGGGTACGCCATTAGGAATTACCGAAAACAACTGTACTGGATTTTGACGAAAGTCCCAACAAAGTAGGGGTTAGAAGCAGGAAATGAATAGAATATTTGTTTCTTTCAGTGAAAGATCGAAATTTATTTCAATGAGTGAACATTATTGGTCATATTTTCATGAGTGGCACAGCCACTCGTGAAAATATGACCAATGATGTTCACTCGATGAAATGAATTTCGATCTTTCACAGAAAAAAACAAATATCCTCTATTTACATTTTGATATTACAGACAAGCCATCCATGCCAGAAGGACCGTTTGATGTCTTAGAAGTTCAAAAGAACAATGTCAAGTTCTCATGGAAACCAAGTAAGCATGATGGTGGTTCACCAATCACAGCCTATGTTGTTGAGATGAGAGAAAGTTGGAAATCAAAGTGGAGCAAATATGGAGATACAGCCCCAGATAGTACAACTATCTTAGTCAGCAAACTGAAGGAAGGAGAAGAGTATCTCTTCAGGGTCTGTGCTGTAAATGCTGTTGGACAGTCTGAATTCCTGGAAATGTCTAAACCTCTCAAGCCACAGACACCAAAAGGTGAGTGGAATGCTCTTGTCTCTTTACTGGATGACAAAATTATAGATTTGCCCTTGTTATACAGCTAAAAAAAAAAAAGTAATTAAAGTTTCCTGTATAAGGATTGAAGGTTATAGTGTTTACCAGCATTTCCTCATTTTGCCATAATGTGTTCAGAAGCTGGATTCTACAGGGTTGTAAAAGCATGGGTTTTTATTTTTAGACATTCAAAAAGAAAACCTAGTTATATTTTGAAAAAGAAGACCTAGTGACTTTTTGTCCTTCCTTTGCATGAAGAAGTATTTTGATTATGTTTGAGACAATTTGGCAATTGGAGACCAGAATTTTTGCAGTCAACTATGACCCTTTGAATGACAATAAAAATGAAGAAAATATTTTTCAACTATAATAAAAAGCAAAATGTTACAATTTACTTTGCAAAAGTATTTCGAGTTCAGCTTTAAAGTTCAGAAACTAGATGAGAAAAACAAGCATGAAATTATACACACAATTTCATGTTCTTTACTCAATTGTAGCTGCACCAAGCCCACCTCAGAACATGCGCACAAGCCGCATTGTTGGAGACACAGTATACCTAGAATGGAAGCCACCTGCCAGTGATGGCGGTGCGAGGGTCACCCAATACCACATCTATAAAACCATTGAACAAGACATCGACTTCAAAAAGATACAAACACTTGATGCCTATCAAACGTCAACAGATGTGAAGAAAGTCCAGTGTGAGATTCCATTCTTGTTTGCTGTGTCCGCTGAAAATGATATTGGTGAAAGTGAGCTTACACAGATAGCAGAACCAGTTGTTATACCAAAACCAGTTGGTAAGTGTTTTTGTTGCTCACCTAATTTTTGTGTTGTTTTCATCTGTTGATAATTTGATTTTTATTTTTTTCGAGAATAGAATATTAGTTTTCCTCTATAGACTTGACGATAGCTGTAATGATAGAATTAGTTTTTCAAGGGTAGGGGGCATTGTTGGAAAAGGGGAAAAGATGCTGGTTACCACTACTTTCTCATTTTCCTGCCTGTTTTTTTTTTTTTTTTTTTTTTTTTTTTTTTCAAAATGAAAAAGCCTTGTTAATCAGGACAGTAAAAATATGAGAATGTTGGGTAAAGGTTAAGTGTTAAAAGAAAGCAATAAAAGGAAGGAACATTTTACTTTACAGATATCCCAACAACACCCATTGGTCCAGTAGAATTCTCAAACATACAAAAAACATCAGCCACAGTATCATGGAAACCCAGCAGAAGTAATGGAGGCTCCCCAATTACACATTATGTCGTTGAAAAACGTGAAAAATCCATGCGGTCATGGACAGAGGCTGCCACCATCAGGACAGATGGTCAACAGTTGGACAAACTGACTGCCGACCTTGCCAACCTCAAGGAAGGTCAGGAATACCTGATACAGGTCAAGGCCGTGAACTCTGTTGGAATGTCAAAACCACTCGAAGCACCAAAAACTCTGAAACCAAAGAGCCCATATGGTAAGATTTGTAACAATAGAAACCTGTAATCTAGACATTTTGATTTTAACACAGTGGCACTCTTGTGTTGTTGAAGACCTACCATCCTGCACAGGACTATTTGTTTTGCAGCAGACTATGTTTGGAAAACTGTTTAACCCTTTACCACACGACAAAAATTTATACCAGTCCAAATTGAAAGCATTTGCAGAAGACAATTTCAGTGTGGTTCAGATGATGTGATTTTTGTTTGATAGGGTACAAAACATTGTGGGAAAAGGAGAAAATGCTGGTTATCAGCATTTTCTCCTTTTCCCACAATGTTTTCAAAAGGCTTCTTTCTCAAGGGTGTTAAAAGCCGGGATTGTGTGGTAGAGTTAACTCGTTACCAAATGACAAAATTTTAGACTGGTCAAACTTGAAAGCATTTGCAGACGACAAAATAGATGTGACTAAAGAATTGAAATTTCTTTATGGAAGGGTAGAAAACTTTGTGGGAAAAGGAGAAAATGCTCATTACCAGCATTTTCTCCTTTTCTCAGTGTTATCTAAAGACTTCTTTTTTAGGGTTGATAAAAGTCGGGATTGTGTAGTACAGGGTTAAACTATTGAGGTAAAAAGAGAAAATGCTGACACCTTACAATTTCTTCTCTTGTTTTATTTATTAACTCAAAAATCATCTATAATACCTGTTTCACAAGGCAGTTTTTGAAACTTTTTCCTGTGAGTTTTCTATAAGAAGTAAGATGATAATTTTGATAATTTCACTGCCTGTTCTTTGGATTTTCTACATCTGCCTCTTTACAAGACCACAAAATTTTAGATCTGTCTACAGTGAAAGTATTTGCAGAACTCAGTGTAAATTTGATTAACCCTTTAGCACACAATGCTGCCTTTTTGCCTTTTAATGACACCGGGAAAGAAGCCTTTTGAAAACATTGGGGGAAAAGGAGAAAATACCATAATTTTATCCTTTTCCCACAATTTTTTCTACCCTATCAAAGAAAAATTGCACTATTTGAGCCACTTTGAAATTGCCGTCTGCAAATTTTTTAACATGGACAAGGCTAAGATTTTGTCGTTTGGAAAAGGGTTAAAGTAATCTTTTTCTTTGAGACAGTAGAGATCATTGTGAGAAAAGAGAAAGTGCTTGCTGGCAAGAGATAAATTTGTGACCCAATCAGGTTTTTCCTTTAACCCTTCACAACACAGGTCTGAGTTTTAACAACCATAAAGAAGAAAGCTTTTTAAAACATTATGGGAGAAAAAGAGACAATGCTGGTGTCCAGCATTTTTTACTTTTTCAACACTATTTTCTACCCTATCAAAGACAGAAATCATCATTTGAGCTACATTTAAATTGTTGTCTGCAAAATTAATGCTTTCAATTTGGACAAGTCTAAAATTTTGTTGTCTTGTAAGGAGTTAACTCTTTACCAAATGACAAAATTTTAGACTGGTCCAAATTGAAAGCATTTGCGGACGACAAAATAAATGTGATTGGAAAATTGAAATTTGTTTTGGAAAGGGTGGAAAACATTGTGGGAAAAGGAGAAAATGCTGGTTACCAGCATTTTCTCCTTTTCCCACAATGTTTTCCAACGGCTACTTCTTCAGGGTCGTTAAAACTCGGGATTGTGTGGTAAAGAGTGAAATCATCTTTAAACTTTTTGTGTATGTAGATGTTCCATCAGCTCCACGAGACTTGAAGGCTACAGCTGTCAATTCCACAACAGCTACACTGGAGTGGAAAACACCAGAAAAAGACGGAGGTGTTCCAATTACAGCATATTACGTTGAAAGACGTGAGAAGAAATATGGGTCATGGAAACCTGATGGACAGGTCTCGGCGCCGTCGACGACATTTGAGTCTAAGAAATTGTCAGTTGGTGTAGATTATTATTACCGTGTTTGTGCTGAGAATTCTGAAGGCAAAGGACCTTTTGTTGACCTTAAGCAAGGCGTTGTACCTTCAAAAGAGAAAAGTAAGAAAAACTAACTTCTAGTGTGTTCAGAAAAGAGAGAGAGTGGCCCGATTTGTGCATAGCAGTCAGTATCCCCTTAACCCTTTACTAGAAGATAGAATTTTTGACTTATCTGCATTTAAAGCACTTGCAGATGACAGATTGTACTTTGCTCAAATTATGAGATTTGTCTGTGAAAGGATAGAAAACATTACGAAAAGAGGAGAAAATGCTAGTTACCAGCATTTTCTCCTTTTTCCACAATGTTTTCAAATGCCTTTTCTGTCAACATTGTTAGAACCCTGATATGTGTGATAAAGGGTTAAACAAATTTTAGCAGCAGACTCTAGAAACATCCTTGTTAATCCTTTAGCAACCAACTTTTGTGATAGAAGATTTTTGAGAACATATCAAATAAGGATATAATGCGTGTAAGCATCATTTTTCCTCTTCCTCAAAAGCATGTCGCATCAGCTGAGCCACATTTAGTCCCTTACCACACAATGTGGATTTTTAACGACCCTGAGTAAGAAGCCTTTGAAAACATTGTGGGAAAAGGAGAAAATGCTGGTAACCGGCATTTTCTCCTTTTCCCACAATGTCTTCTAACTGTTCAGAAACCAATCCAATTATTTGATTTGTATATCATTTGTAGCCTGAAAATGCCTTCAATTTGGGCAAGTCTAAAATTCTGCTGTGTGGTGAAGCGTTAATATAATGTCTGCAACTGCTTTTGCTTTTGAGGAATCTAAAATTAAAAGTTTAAAACATGAAAGTCTTGATGTTTATTATTGAAGTCAAGTGTAAAGAATTATATAGATGCACATCTGTTTTTTTGGAATTTGCCAGTATAAAGACAATGCCAGTATGAGTTCAATACAGTAAAACTCTGATATAGCGAATTTCACGGGACCGTCAGATTTAATTCGCTATGAGCATAATTCGCTTTATTGATAGTACGAACTTCGTTGTACTTCGGGACTCAAAGGTGGACACATGTAGATGCAGTCTAACATTTATTTACCAGAAAAATGTTTTTCTAACATACTTCGACAC
Organism: Tridacna gigas; assembly: GCA_945859785.2. Lineage (NCBI taxonomy): Eukaryota > Metazoa > Mollusca > Bivalvia > Cardiida > Cardiidae > Tridacna > Tridacna gigas. The sequence continues at coordinate 35,423,536 of OX244044.2, forward strand.
ATATGTGTTATATTTATAGTATCCAATGACATTTATGACAGGTAGGAAAAACTAGTAGCCGATTGCGTATTTATTTAATCGAGTGAGCGATGTTAATCATTCAAAACACATTTTATACCGGTAGGAATTGAAAGCATTTGCAGAAGACAATTTCCTACTTGTGGCAAATTATACCTTACCATGATAATTATTGATCGATAACGCAGTCAGTTTATGTTGTGTAGATCAACGCTTCTAGCATCAACGTGTTAATTGGGCAAGCGGGAAGGTGTGAATAACTGACTTGGGAATTAAAGACCCTTAGATGCGACTTCAGTGTAACCAAGGTATTTTCAGTTGAAATGGATATCTGCGGACCTGATTTTTGATTCGCAATATGTGAAAATCCGTTATATCCAAATTCGTTTTAACAAATAATTTTTACAAAGGCGAAAGAAGGTTTTTGCCGGGGAATTGATTTCGATTCGTACTAAGCGAAAATTCGCATTATCAGAGTTCGTTATAATTAAGTTTTACTGTACAGCATTTTGAAAATCATGTATTGTGGTTTGTGCAAAACCAAAGGAAGTAAACCCAATTAAAATATATTTTTCTGAGACAAGTAAGTGTTTCAATTGCACTCATATATGAAATTGAAAATGGCATATTACAATAAATTGGATTAGGCCATCAATCGTGGAAATACTGACTTTTTATTGAAAATAGCTTAATTCCCTATGGCCTTCTATAATGGTGTAATTATACACACATACCATGCTTGTTCGTCCCAAAACCAGTTCGTTTCTGGGCTTATTCGTCTCAGGGCTTGCTCGCCAGGACTTGTTTGTCACACAAGATTGCACCCTTCTCTATCGGATTTTGTATGACTATATAGTAGGGTGACTTTTAAGTGAATATTTTGAAACTATTTCTGTTGTTTATTTTTCAAATTATTAATACCACACAATGGCTCCCTTGACAAATGCTACACCAGTGTTTTCAATGCTTTGATTGTAATAGAAATAAATTTTCGAATCCTCGTGATACTGCAAATAGATTGTTTTATAAAAAAAAAAACATCCTTTAGTGTCTCATGATTACCAAATGTAAAAGGAATGGACATTGTCTTTAATTTTCAAATGTTTTGAATTTTTTTCTCAATTAGCTGTACCAGACATGCCAACTGGACCAATCAAATTTAAGGATATAAATGCAACCAGCCTCACTTTGGAATGGCTGGCTCCCAAATCTGATGGAGGTTCCAAACTTGGTGGTTACAAGATACAGGTAACCACAGACCAGAAAATCTGGACGGATGTCACAATCACTGATAAGACAAGTCACAAGGTTCGCGACCTTACGACTGACCAATCATACTACTTCAGAGTGATAGCATTCAATGATGTGGGTGACAGCAAGCCATTGGTTTCAAACAGTGTTGTCTGCCAGGCTCCAAAAGGTATGTGTTCACTATATGATTGGATACATATTCACATTCTTTTCCAAACCTCTAGTTAACTCTTTCAGATGACAAAACTTAAGACTTCCATACTGAAAGCTTTTTGCAGATTACAAATTGAACCTAGCTCAAATTAGAGTTTTCCTTTGAAAGAGCAGAAACACTGGGGGAAAAGAAGAAAATGCTTGATCTTGGCATATTTTCCTTTTTCTACACTGTTTTCAAAAGGGCTTCTTTCTTAGGGTCGTTAAACTCAGGACTGTCTTGAGAAAGGGTTTAAACAGTTTCAAACAGAAAATTATTTTTTGATAGCAGTATACTACCTACACAAACCCTAAGCAACAAGACATATTTTATAAAGCAGTTTTGTTCTTTTTTAACCCTTTCCCAAATGACAAATTTTGGACTGGCCCGAATTGAAAGAGTTTGCAGACGAGAATTTTAGATTTGATGAAAATTGCAGAAAGGTCTCAAAAAGGGTAGAAAACACTGTGGGAAAAGAAGAAATTGCTTGTTACGAGCAATTTCTCCTTTTCCCACAGTGTTTTCAAAAGACTTGTACTGCAGACACGTGAAAACCAGGGCTTGTTTGGGAAAGGGTTAACAAGGCATTTCATGTACTGTATTTAGTGAGTGTACTGGATTCAGTATTGTCCTTGATAAGTTATCATAGAGGAGAAAGAAAGCTTTGTAACATGTTGGGGGAAAAGTAGAAAATGGGGCAATTTTTTGTTTTTGCACAATACTTTCTGACCCAGTTAACTCTAACCAAACGACAAATTTTAGACTGGTCTAATTTTAAAGCTTTTGCAGACGACAAAATGAATGTTACTCAAAGATTGAAATTTGTTTTGGGAAGAGTAGAAAACATTGTGGGAAAAGGAGAAAATGCTGGTTACAAGCATTTTCTCCTTTTCCTTCAATGTTTTCAACAGGCTTTTTCCTCAGGGTTGTTGAAAGTTGGGATTGTGTGGTAAAGGGTTAAGGACATTTAAAGACATAGAGTATCATTTGAGACACATTTCACTTGTAATCTGCACTTGTTTTCAGTACAGATTAGTCTAAAATTTTGTTGTCCAGTAAAAGATGAACAACCCTAAGACTGATCAGTACAACTTGGGCTCTTTTTTCGGAGACAGTAAAGATCAAGATCAGAATATGTGGTCTTGCCTCAGATTCAGACTTAACTTGTTTTTTCTCTATTATTATGTTTTTGCTATTTTTATTTGGTTTTGTTTGTTTATGTTTAACTCTTTACCACATGGGCAAAATATAGATTTGTGCAAATTGAAAGCATTTGCAGATGACAATTTAAATGTTGCTCAAAAGATGGAATTTGCCTTTGATAGGGTAGAAAACATTGTGGGAAAAGGATAAAATGCTGGTTACCAGCATTTTCTCCTTTTCCCACAATGTTTTCGAAAGGCTTGTGCCTCAGGGTTGTTAAAACTCAGGATTGTGTGGTAAAGGGTTAAGATATTCTGGTTAAAACAGCCAAGAAAATTCAATATCTTGAAAATGTTTTTTTTTTTCTTATTGAAAATGTCATCTAGACTTTTCAAGTTCTGTTACTTTCTTTTGCATTTTCTTCAGAAAAACCAAGCAGACCAAACGAGCCTTTCACTTCCAAACCTCTAACAAAAGATTCCATCGAGTTGACATGGAAACAACCGGATAGTGATGGAGGGTCGCCAATAACAAGCTACATCATCGAAAAGCGTGACAAAACCTATACACGCTGGACACATGTTGTGCAAACATCTGATGATTCGACAACCACTGTCCTCAAGAAGTTGTCAGCTGGTTCCGAGCTCATCTTCAGAGTATCAACTGTAAATAAAATAGGAACCAGTGAACCACTTGAGATGAAAAAATATGTCACAATTGAGAGTCCTTATGGTGAGGGATTTATTTTCTGTTTTTCTGACTTGTTACAGAGCTTTGACATTTTTATTTAACTCTTTACCACACGGGGAAAAAAGTAGACATGTTCAAAGTGGAAGCATTTGCAGAAGAAAACATAAATGTGGCTCAAACAATGGAATTTGTCTTTGTTAGGGTAGAAAACATTGTGGGAAAAGGAGAAAATGCTGGTAACCAGCATTTTCTCCTTTTCCCACAATATTTTCAAAAGGCATCTTCCTCAGGGTCGTTAAAACTCATCATTGTGTGGTAAAGGGTTAAACCTGTTTCTTCTTATGTTTAACTTTAATGAAGGAATTTATTCCTATAACTATAAACTCTCTTTTTTCAAATCATATGTAAAATACTGTGGCAAAAGGAGCAATTTGCCTGTTGCAAATAATATTACAGGGCTTCCTATGTTTTCATTTAAGTGTACATGGGGGGAGGGGGGGAATAATATCATAACAATACATAACTATACATAACTATACAATGGAGTAACCCTTTTCAAACACATGTCTTTTTCTACAACCATAAGAAGTAGGTTTTAGAAAATGTAGGAAGATGAGAAAAATGCCAGTATCTCTCACTGTTTTGCTTTTCCATCCAATTTTCTGCCTATCTTAAGACAAATCCTGTCATCCTAGCACATTTTTTTTTTTTTTTGTCTGCAAAAATGTTCAATAAGAATGAACTTAGCTCTTTACCACACAATCCTGAGTTTTAACGACCCTGAGGAAGAAGTCTGAAAACATTGTGGGAAAAGGAGATAATGCTGGTAACCAGCATTTTGTCCTTTTCCCAAAATGTTTTCTACCCTTCTCAAAACAAATTTCACCTTTTCAGTCACATTTATTTTGTCGTCTGCAAATGCTTTAATTTTGGATGAGTCTAAAATTTTGTCGTTTGGTAAAGAGTTAAAACTTTGTCGTCAATAAAGAGTAAATTGACCGAAGCTACCTTTCTTTACAGATGTTCCATCGGTACCCAAAGGTCCTCTGTCAATATCTGATGTAACAGAAACCAGCTGTATGCTGAAGTGGAAGCCATCAGAAAGGGACGGAGGTTTACCCATAACAAAATATGTCATCGAATCGAGAGAAGCTCGCCGTAGCATGTGGAGCCAAGCAGGCACAGTCAATGCAGATACTACTCAATTTTCACCAAAGAACTTGAGTATTGGAAATGAGTACTATTTTAGAGTGAAGGCAGTTAATGAGGAAGGAGAGAGCACTCCACTGGAGTCAGATGAGGCTGTTGTACCAAAGAAAAAGATTGGTAGGTTGACAGAGTGTAACTAAATTTATGGGAAGTAATTTGTTTGATTCCTTTGCAATGTTTTTGAAGTATTATACATGTACGCTTTTGCTGAACTGCTGTAAAATAATTTTCCTCGAATATATTAATAATTTCATTGCCTGTTGTATAGTACTTCTCACAAAATACTGTACTGTAGATCCAGAATCAGATTTCACATTCTCTGCTATCTGATTTTGATCTAAATTCTGCATAAATCTGCAGTTGTTCTAAATAAAGGGTAATATTTCTGAGATAAAAACTTGACAACCAGCAGATAACTTCTTTTTTCCTTTTCAGCAGACTACCTTTGAAAATATTCTTGGCAAAGGGAAAACTAAGTAATTTTCCTTTTGGCGTAATGTTCATGACCTTAATCTAAATTCCTATTGATTATCCATAGTTTAGAAGGATGTTTTGAATGATAACTGCTGCGAGTTTGATTTAGGAGGTGATAATTTCAGAATCTGTTTTCTCATGTAACTTTTTATCTCTGTCCAATAGACCAACCAGGCGCGCCCACAAAATTGTCCATTGACAAAATAACGGACAAAGATGTTAGCCTTGTATGGAAGGCACCAAAATCAGATGGTGGCTCCAGAATCAAGAAATATAAGATCTACAAGAAAAAGGATGAGCCAGGAAGCAAATGGATGGATGCTGGTAGCGTTGATTCGTACAAAACTAATGCTGTTGTCAGCGGACTTTCTCCTGATGAAAAATACCTCTTTGCTGTGATGGCTGAAAATGAAATGGGATTGGGTGAAATGGCTGAAACAGACAGACCCGTTAGCTTACAGAAACCCATAAGTAAGTAGAGTTTTATTTTTATTTTTAAGTAAAATCACAGGCTTACACAACCATAAGCCTAGGAATATCTTGGAAAAAATTTTTTCTACTTAACCCTTTCCCAAACAAGCCCTAGTTTTCACGTGTCTGCAGTACAAGTCTTTTGAAAACACTGTGGGAAAAGGAGAAACTGCTCGTAACGAGCAATTTCTCCTTTTCCCACAGTGTTTTCTACCCTTTTTTAGACCTTTATGCCATTTTCATCAAATTTAAAATTGTCGTCTGCAAACTCTTTCAATTTGGACAAGTCCAAAATTTGTTGTTTGGGAAAGGGTTAATTCTTTACTACATCACAACAGTTCAGATTGGTACAAATTGAAGGCACTCTCAGACAACAAAATAAATGTGACTCAAAAATTAAATTTGTATTTTTGGAAGGGTACAAAACAGTGTGGGAAAAGGACTTTTTCCACAGTGTTTTCAAAGGCTTTACTTTCACATGGTGGTTAAATTTCGGGATTGTGTAAGGAAGAGAGAAGAAGAGAGTACTGCACTGAAATTAGAATGAAATTTGAATTTCCATATTGACAGATGTGTGGTATAAATGTTACAATAATTTTCTTTAACTCTTTACCAAACAACAAAATGTTAGACCAGCCCAAATTGAAAGCTTTTTCAGACGACAAAATAAATGTGACTCAATAATTGAGATTTGTGTTGGGAAGGATAGAAAACATTGTGGGAAAAGAAGAAAATGCTGGTTACCAGCATTTTCTCCTTTTCCCACAATGTTTTCAAAATGCCTCTTTCTCAGGGTTGTTAAAACTCAGGATTGTGTGGTAAAGAGTTAACCCTTTACCAAACAATCCCTTGTTTTCATGACCCTGAGGAAGAAGCCTTTTGAAAATATTGTGGGAAAAGGAGAGTAACTAGCATTTTCTCTTGTTCCCACAATGTTTTCTACCCTGTCAAAAAACTTCAATTCATTTGTACCACATTTAAATTTGTCGTCTGCAAATGGTTTCAATTTCGAAGGGTCTAAAATTGGTTCTTTGGGAAAGGGTTAAGCTAAAGGAGTTTTGCAAGGTCTTTCCTAATGATGACCAAGTGTGTGAAACAAAAACATGACATACTTCTACTTTATTTCTATATGTGTATTTCAGAAGCCCCATCTCCACCAGAAGGTCCACTGATTGTCTCAGACATTACCAAGAACTCTGCAATACTCACATGGAAAGAGAGCCTAGATGATGGTGGATCACCCATAACCCACTACATAGTGGAAATGCACGAGTCCTGGAAAACTTCCTGGTCTTATGTTGAAAAAGTGAGGGCTGCAACTACAACATATAAACTGACTAGACTTACTGAGGGTACAGAATACATAGCTAGAGTGAAGGCTGAAAATAAGACAGGCCAGTCAGAGCCTATAGAAAGTGACAAGTTTACACCAAAAAGTCCATATGGTATGTTACTCTTTTGCTTATTGGTTTGTCTACTGAACTCTGCACTTGCTATCAACTTTTTAAACAATTTTAGTTAACCCTTTACCACACAATCCCAACTTTTCACAACCCTGAAAGAAAAGGCTTTTGAAAACATTGTGGGAAAAGGATAAAATGCTGCTAACCAGCATTTTATCCTTTTCCCACAATGTTTTCTTCCCTATCAAAATGAGAAATAATCATTTTAGCAACATTTAATTTGTTGTCTGAAAATGCTTTCAATTTTGTCCATTCCAACATTATTTCATTTGGTAAGGAGTTAAATGTGCCTAAAATGATGGGAATTGACTTTGAACAGGTGGAAAGCATAGGAAAAAAAGGAAATGCTGGATACCAGCATTTTCACCTTTTTCCATGATGTTTTCATTAAGGCTTCTACACCAGAATAATGAAAGCACAGGACAGTTTGTGTCAAGACTTAACTCTTTACCACACAATCACAAGATTTAACAACCCTGGAGAAAAAGCCTTCTGAACACACTGTGGGGAAAGGAGAAAATGCTGGTTACCAGCATTTTCTCCTTTTCCCACAATGTTTTCCACATGTTCTAAAAACAAATTTCAAATTTTAGAGTCACATCTATTTTGTCGTTTGCAAATGCTTTGAATTTGGACAAGTCTAAAAGTTGGTCGTTTGGTAAAGAGTTAAAAAAAATTTTTATTAATCTATGCACAGGACCCCCAACAGCTCCTAAGGGACCCCTGGCAGTGTCTGACTTGACAGCAAACTCCTGTAAATTGACTTGGAAAGCCCCAGAAAGTGACGGAGGTCAACCAATCAAACAGTACATCGTGGAAAGACGGGATTCTAGGCGTATGAACTGGGTACAAGTGGACACCGTACGACCCAAGTCCACATCCTGTGATGTTTCCCGGCTTGTAGAAGGCACAGAATATGACTTCCGAGTGTTTGCTGAGAACCAGGAGGGTAGAAGTCCAGCACTAGAAACTACTGAGAAGATTGTTTGCAGAAAATCTGCAGGTAATTACTTAGCCCTGTACCAAACAATCCTGAGTTATATGAGTTTTCATAGGAAGAAGGCTTTTGAAAACATTGTGGGAAAAGAGGAAATTGCGGACTACCAACACAGAGCTCCAGATGAGAGGGAATGATGGTATTCTAAATCCATTGTTTCTCTTCCAAACCCTATGTTGTGGGTATTCATTAGAATTGTCTCGATGAGACAATTCTAATGAGTACCCATAACATAGGGTTTCGTGGAGAATAACTAATATTTTTATTTTGAAATCAAAGTCACTCCCTCTGTTTGGAACTCTGACCAACAGCTTCCCCTTTTCCCACAATGTTTTTAAACCTTCAAAGACAAACCCAATTGTTTGGGTCATATTTAATTTGTCATCTTCAAATGGTTTCAATTGGACAACTCCCAAAATTTTGTCAGTTGATGAAGAGTTAAGTTCGCAGACACAAACCTCAGAGTTAATAAGTGAAAAAGATGCAGCATGATTTGTTGCAGGGATGAATATAACAAGCCATTCACTCTTCTCATTTTATCCATGTGGTTCAAAGCACAGTCTTTATCTGCATGAAACTGATCCACATATTAAGTTGAAAATAGATTATGTGAGAAAAAAGAAAATTGAAGACACTACATGCTGCTTTTTCTTGTTTATACTTGTTTTCAATAATATTGATACAGGCATATGAGTAAAAAGTAAGGTAAAGGTTGTTCTGTAAAAGTAAGCTTTATCTCTTTACCAAACGACAAGATTTTAGACCAGTCCAAATTGAAAGCTTTTGCAGACGACAAAATAAATGTGAATCAAAAATTGAAATTTGTATTTGGAAGAGTAGAAAACATTGTGGGAAAAGGAGAAAATGCATTTTCTCTTTTTCCCACAATGTTTTCAAAAGGCTTCTTCTTCAGGGTCGTTAAAAGTTGGGATTGTTTGATAAAGGGTTATACATCTGGTTCTTGTGCATCAATCAATGGTTATCTTCCATGCTGGGTAGAATACTTGGATGTATGAAAAGATCAATTTTTTAGCTCCACTGGCCGAAGGCCAGTGGGCTTATGTCATGGCCCGGTGTCCGTCGTGCGTGCGTGCGTGCGTCCGTCCGTCCGTGCATTAACTTTTATTTCAAACATCTTCTTCTCTGAAACTACCCATCCAATTTTCATGAAATTTCACAGAAATGATCCTGCCATGGTCCTTTTCAGAATTTCTTGAAAGAATTTGATTCCTTCAAAAACTCTGGTTGCCATGGCAACAAAACTGAAAAATATTGGAAATCTTTAAAAATCTTCTTGTCTGAAACCATAAGGCGTAGGGCTACCAAATTTGGCATGTAGCTTTATGTAGTAGACCTCTACCAAGTTTCTTCAAATTATAGCCCTGGGGTCAAAATTGGCTCTGCCCCAGGGATCACAAGTTTTACATAGGCTTATATAGAGAAAACTTTAAAAATCTTCCTGTACCTAGCCATAAGGCCTAGAGCTACCAACTTTTGCATGTAGCTATATCTAGTGGGCCTCTACCAAGCAGGCCAAAATTTTAGCCCTGGGGTCAAAATTGGCCCCGCTGGAGGGGTCACAAGTTTTACATGGGCTTACATAGTGACAACTTAAGAAATCTTCCGCTTTTGATTTTTTTTTTTTTGAAATTAGCCTTGCATCAGGGGTCTTATGTTTTACAGAGGCTTCATATGGACAAAACTTGAAAATCACCTTATTTATAACCATACAGCATAGACTTATATTATTTTGGCATGTGGCTTTATCTTGTGGACCTCTACCAGGGTTCAAGTAATTATAGCTTTTGGATCAAAAATGGCTTTGCCTTGTGGGTCTCAACTTTCACATGGGCTTTTACAGAGAAAACTTTGTAAGTCTTCATTTTGAAACCATTTGGCTCAGAATTGAAATGTTTAGTATTTATGGTTCATATTTATAAGCCAGTGGAGCGATACAGGGCCATCATGGCCCTCTTGTTTACTTTAACAGTCAAACCTGGACCAATCAGTGGCCCTCTGAAGACAAGTGACCTTACCCTGGACTCTGTGACATTGTCATGGAAACAACCTCTAGATGATGGAGGGTCACCAATCACAAACTATATCCTAGAAGCACGTGACTCCAAGTCACATGACTGGAAACAGATTGCCAAGCTTCCTAGCTCTACAACTAGATACACTGTAAATGACCTGGAAGAAGGAGAGACCTATGACTTTAGAATTTCTGCTGTGAACAAAGTTGGACAAGGAAAGCCGGTACAGACAGAAGCTTCTGTCAAACCACAGAGAGAGCCTGGTAATTATATTTATAAAAGTGCCTAAAGTAATCTATTATTATACTATAGGTTATTACAGTATAGTTCACTGTAATGTCTTTGGTATTTCACCACTTTTGATGTATCAGGCCAGCATTAAAAATGTTTTGGCTAAAGAAAAAAAAAATGCTTGTGAAAATCCATTTCTCATTTGGCCATATTTTCACATGCTTTTACATTTAAAACGTTTACTCGTGTTGATTATCTATGCTTATTAAAAATATGTTTTAAAAGAAAACCATCAATTTTTGATAAATATTTTTTTTTTTTAACTCTCTACCAAACGACAAAATTTTTGACTGGTCCAAATTGAAAGGATTTGTAGATGACAAATTAAATGTAGCTCAAATGATGATTTCTGTTTTAGATAGGGTAGAAAACATTGTGGGAAAAGGAGAAAATGCTGGTTACCAGCATTTTCTCCTTTTCCCACAATGTTTTTAAAAAACCTTCTCTTACAATGGGTTAAATGTTACGGAAAGTCTTTAAGAAAAGATAATACTGTACTAATTTCATGAGTACACTCTGTTTCTATTTACTTGTAGAAGCACCAAGTGCCCCTGGTCATCCTCTCGTTGCAAGTGATATCACAAAGAATTCTGTCAAGTTGTCATGGCAACCACCCAAAGACAATGGAGGGTCCCCATTGACAGGCTATGTGATTGACAGACTTGACCTTGACCAAGGTGGTTGGTCACATGCAGCTCGACTACCAGCCGATGTTACGACAGCCACAATAGACGACCTTACCAAAAACCATAGATACAACTTCAGAGTGTATGCTCAGAATAAATATGGCACAAGTGAACCCATTGAACTGTACGAAGCAATCAAAGTCTCTAGTGGCGTTGACGTACCCTCTGTCCCAGAAAACTTAAAGGTCAAGGACATTACAGCAGAATCAGTGACCTTGCAGTGGTCACCACCTAAATCTGATGGTGGGGCACCACTTGTCGGATATGAAGTTGAAAAACGTGACGCAGGCAGACAACAGTGGACCAGAGTCTCAAGGGTTTCACCGAAAGAAACAACTTACACAGTACCAAAACTGCTTGAAGGCAGAGGTTACCTTTTCAGGGTTATGGCTGAGAACTCTGAAGGTCTAAGTGAACCAGCAACGCTGGACAAAGCTGTTACTCCTGAACAAGAACTTAGTAAGTGTATAATTTGTCTAATGACTTATACCCTTTATCATGTGGTTTCACATCTGCATTTAGATATGAGCCATGCTATCTGGAAAGGGGGCTTAACTCTTTACCACACAAGCAAAATTTAGGCTTCTCCAAATTGAAAGCAATTGCAGACGACAATTTAAATGCTACTCAAATAATAGAATTTGTTTTAGATAGGGTAGAAAACATTGTTGGTAAAGGGGAAAATGCTGGTTACCAGCAATTTCTCCTTTTCCCACAATGTTTACAAAAGGCTTCTACCTCAGGGTCTTTGAAAGCCGGGATTGTGTGGTAAAGGGTTAATGCATTCCTGCGATGCATGATACCAAACAAGCCATCACATAATTATGGATCCATAATAGCCACTTATTTTAACAACCGACTTATTCATGATGTAGGCTGGTCCTGAAACATACAGAAAATTGACCAATAGCAAAAGGTTTTGGCCCAGGTCAGCCTGTGCTGACTGCACAGGCTGACTTGGGTCAATACTTTTTGCAGATGTATTAAGCCCCCTTTTCATAGAGCATGGCTCATATTTTAAAACCATTTTGGGAAAGAGAAAGTGCTGTCAACCAAAATTATATGCACAAGTACACGTACAAGAGAATATTTTACACACAAGAGAAAACATTATGGGAATAGGGAAAATTGCATGGTAAAATCTCTCTCCTTTTTTTCCTACAGTGTTTTCACAGTGACCTGCTGCAAAATGATAAAAACATGTATGTTGTAGGTGATGTGTTAATCATGTGCCAAAAATGCCATGTTTTATAGACTGGAGAAAGACAGCCCTTGAAAACATAGTTAGAAAATGTATTTTCTCCTTTTTTCAACATTTTACTTGAATGATATTTACTTGGTAATTTGTCATTTTCAAGTGATTTCAATATGGATGAATGGTATGATATTGTAGTCTGGTAGAGTTAGCCAGAGTTTATATATATATATGAGCCATTCTCTGTGAAATGGGGGCTTAATGCATCCACGAAAAGTATCGACCCAGGTCAGCCTGACTATTCAAGCGCAGGCTGACCTGGGCCGAAACTTTTCGCTATTTGTCAATTTTCTGTATGTCCAAGGACCAGTCTACCTTATGATTTAGACAGTTCTTCAACAAAATGGATTTTATGGATCCATGGTAACATGATGACTTACTTGGAATCATCCATCACGGAGATGCATTAAGCCCCCATTTGCCAGAGCATGACTGATTTGTAAACATTACAGCTGTCCCTGGAGCCCCAGAATTCTTGGAGGTTACTGCTGTTGAAAAGGATTCAGCTTCATTCCGCTGGAAGAGACCTAAAAATGATGGGGGTGCCTCTATCAGTGCCTACATTGTTGAAAAACGGGAAGAGTTCAAGGACACTTGGCTTAAAGAGAAACAAGTGGATAGCTTTGTACACAGTCATCAAGCTAGGGGCCTGGTACCCGGAAATAAGTACTATTTTAGAGTGAGTGCTAAAAATAGTATTGGTGTTGGGGAGCCAGCTACTTTGTCGCAGCCTATTGTGCCAAGTAAACCAATAGGTGTGTAACTTTTTTATAAACGTTTATGTTTAAATTTATTTCCTTTTGCAACATGGTTTTTTTTTGTGTGTGTTGCAGAAGATAGGTTCTGAAAAATACTAGTAGTGGCAAAAGGAGAAATTCTTAAATTTATTTCCTCTTACATCATGTTTTTTTGTCTTGCAGAAGATCAGTTCTGAAAAATACTGGTACTGACAAAAGGAGAAATTGTTTGTAATGTGGAATTTCTCCTCTGCCATAATGTTGTCAGTTGTACATGCAGTAACCTCTTCTTAACCCTTTACCGCACAATGACGCCTTTTGACACCCCTAGGAAAGAAGCCTTTTGAAAACATTGTGGGAAAAGGAGAAAATGCTGGTAACCAGCATTTTCTCCTTTTCCCACAATGTTTTCTACCCTATCAAAGAAAAGTTGCACCATTTGAGCCACATTGAAACTGACGTCTGCAAATGCTTTCAATTCGGTCTAGTCCAAAATGTTGTCGTCTGGTAAAGGGTTAACTCTACCAAATGATCAAAATGTAGACTTGCCCTAATTGAAAGCATCTGCAAGATGACAATTTAGATGATGGAATTTGTCTTTGATGTGGTGGAAAACATTGTGGGAAAAGGAGAAAATGCTAATCACAAGCATTTTCTCCTTTTCTCACAATGTTTTCAAAAGGCTTTTTTCTCAGGGTTGTTAAAACTCGGGATTGTGTGTTAATGGGTTAAAGTTGATCATCCATGTCTTTTAAGGATATTTATGAAGTTGTCTGCTGCCTATTAACTCTTTACCAAACAACAAAATTTTAACCTAGTCCAAATTGAAAGCATTTACAGAGGACATGTTAACCCTTTTACCGCACAATGCCACCATTTAACAACCCAGGGAAGGAAGCCCTTTGAAAATATTGTGGGAAAAGGAGAAAACGCTGGTAACCAGCATTTTCTCCTTTTCCCACAATGTTTTCTACTCTATCTAAGAAAAATTGCACCGTTTTAGCCACACTGAAATTGTCATCTGCAAATGCTTTCAATTCGGACAAGGCTAAAATTTTGTTGTATGGCGAAGAGTTAAATGTTACTCAAAACATAAAATTTTTCTTTCAAAGGGTAGAAACATTTGTGGTTTTTAGCATTTTCTTCTTTTCCCACAATGTTTTCAAAAGGTCTGTTTCTCAGGGTTGTTAAACTCAGAATTGTGTGGTAAAGGGTTAACCACATTCAGAAGGTAAAGTCATCCTTTTGTCTCAGTGTTTTTACCTTTTTACCAGACAACAAAAATGTAAGCTTGTCGAAACTGAAAGCATTTGCAGATGACAAATGTAGTGTACATGGTGGAATCTAGAGATTAGAAAACATTGTGGGAAAAGAAGAATATGCTGATCACCAGCATATTCTCTTTTTCCTATGTTTTCAAAAGCTTTGTTCCTTAGCTTAATTAAAACTTGCAGTTGTTTCGCGGAATGTTAAAACATCCTAAAATTTCTGTTGAATGCACCAACCTAAGATTTGGCATTAAAATGTAAATTTGTATTTGAGCCATGCTTTGTGAAAAGGGGGCTTGGTGCATTTGCGAAACGTATCGACCCAGGTCAGCCTGGGCCGAAACTTTTCGCTACGGGTCAATTTTTTGTATGTCCAAGGACCAGTCTACCTCATGATTCAATTGGTTGTTAAAAAAATTTGCAATTATGGATCCATGATTATACCATGGGTTGATTGATACAGTGTATCACGGAGATGCATTAAGCCCCCTTTTGCCAGAGTGTGGCTCATGTAGTATTGAATCTGAACACAAACAATTTTTTCTAAATGATAACTGCTTTCCTCATTTCAGACAAACCTAACAAGCCTACAGGACCACTTGAAGCCTCAAACATCATGGCTGATCATGTGACACTATCATGGAACAAACCTGACTATGATGGAGGTTCACGTATCACAGGATATCTCGTTGAAAAATCAGAAGCACGTAGACCAAAATGGGTGCGTGTGGCCCGAGTCGGCCCAGAGGAGCTGACAGCTGATGTAGACAATCTTCTGGAGAACCAAGATTACTATTTCAGAGTTATGGCTGAAAACAGTATGGGACTCAGTCCATCTCTAGAAATGAGCAAACCAGTCAAGCCAGTTAGTCCATATAGTGAGTAACTGGATAGACATTTTCATATCATTAAACTGTAGAGTGTCATGCTAAATGAAAGGTATTGCTCATTTGCAGTCTAGGAATAAGACTAAATAAGTGCAATGTCTAGGTTGCTTTTGTTCAAAATGTATCTGCAAAGCTTATTGTTTCAGATTTATCATGTATGGTTTCATAATTGTTGGTAAGAAAGTCAGTTATCATGAAACCCTGTGTACTGCTATCTCACTTTCATGTGGATCTGAGATTTGTAGTAATTATCCCTTTACCAAATGACAAATTTTCAGACAAGTCCACATTGAAAGCATTTGCAGACGACAAAATACATGTGACTGAAAAATTGAAATTTCTTCTGGAAAGGGCAGAAAATATTGTTGGAAATGGAGAAAATGCTAGTTACCAGCATTTTCTCCTTTTCCCCCAGTGTTTTCAAAAGGCCTCTTTTTCCGGGTCGTTAAAGGTCGGGATTGTGTGGCAAAGGGTTATTTAGTATAAATGATTGGGAATGTCAAACATAGAATAAGCCACATTGAAGGAATTTTGACAAAAAGTTTTAACTTAACAGTTACCAGGGTAAGTGAAAAATGTTACAATAGAAATTTTTAATCTAACCTTCAACTTTATTTGTTTTCAGGCCCACCTTCAATACCAGTTGGACCAATCAAAGTGCTTCAAGTGACACGTGATTCAGCAACTATCCAATGGCAGCCCTCTGCTTCAGATGGTGGCACACCAATCACAAACTACTTGGTAGAACAAAGGGAGGGAACTCGCAGAATGTACTACCATATTGGTAAAACTGATGCCGACAAAACACAGATCAGAATTACTGGACTGAGAGAGGACACTGAATACCATTTCCGTGTTGTGGCTGAAAATAAAGTGGGTACCAGCCCAGCTTTAGAGACAGACCAGCCTGTCATACCCAAGAGAAAGCTTGGTAGGTTTGCTGTTTTGTGTATGTTTGCTTATCGCTTTGTTCAGCAACATGGATGTCTGTTGAAAACATGGGAAAAAGAATTTTTTCTTTTCCCACCATGTTTTTTTTCTTCTTTCAGTTTTGAAGACAAACTCAATAGTTTGATCTATTTATCATCTGTATTGATAAGCCTAAGTTTTTGTTTTCCAACAAAGAATTATCTTGACTAGTCATAAAGTATTGAACTTATGACATCTCTGTGCTGAACAGACATGGCCACTCAGACAAGTTTGATTGTAAATGTTCAACAATTTTACAGAAGTACCAGAACCTCCGACTGCTCTCCGTGTCTCAGATGTAAATCACACAGCTGTGACCCTGAGCTGGGAACCTCCATATGGAGATGATACCATCACTAACTATCTCATTGAAAAGAAGAAAGAACATTCTGATGAATGGACAAGAGCTGGTAGGGTCTCAGGAAAGTTGAAAACTCATCATCTTACGGGTTTACAACCAGGGGGTGCTTTCTATTTCCGTGTGTCAGCTGAAAATCCTGCAGGCACCAGTAAACCAGCTGAACTACCAGTTGTTCTTGAGCTTAAGGGAAGAAAAGGTAGGAAAAGAGACTTGAAACTTGTTTTCGATATGCATGAGCAGTTTTTTGTTTTATCAGTCTTGAGAAGTTCTATAGAATAGTTATTTATAATTCAGGGTCCTTATTCACCAACCATTTTCAAGAACCCTCTCAGTCTTATTCTTCAGAATTTTCTAAATGTAAAAGTAACACGACCTGTGATTGGCTAAACCATTTGGTTTAGCCAATCAGAAGTTGTGTTACTTTCAAATTTAGAAAATTTTGAAGAATAAGACTAAGAATGTTCTTGAGAATTGTTGGTGAATACAGACCCAGGAATTAGAAATAAGATATTAGAAAATATTACAAATTGAAAATTGCCATGGAGGATGAGATTTGCGTCAAATATGTATAGCTTACATCTAAATGTATTTGTTGAGTAGAAATTCACAACAGGTTTTACATTTTTTTATCTTGAATGTATATTTTTTGATATTTTGTAAGATATTATGACAAAAACATGAAATTTCAAGACCTGGCTTGATTAACTCTTTACCAAACGACAAAATTTTAGACTGGTCCAAATTAAAAGCATTTGCAGACAACAAAATAAATGTGATTGAAAAATTGAAATTTGTTTTGGGAAGGGTAGAAAACATTGTGGGTAAAGGAGAAAATGCTGGTTACCTGCATTTTCTCCTTTTCCCACAATGTTTTTAAAAGGTTTCCGTCACAGGGTTGTTAAAAGTCGGGATTTTGTGGTAAAGAGTTAACTCTTTACCAAACAACAAAATTTTGTACTCGACCAAGTTGAAAGCATTTGCAGACAACTTGAATGTAGCCCAATCAATGATTTCTGTCTTTGATAGAGAAGAAAACATTCTGGGAAAAGGAGAAAATGCTTGTGACCAGCATTTTCTCCTTTTCGTACGTTTTCAAAAGCCCTCTTCTTCAGGGTCGCTAAAACTCGGAAATGTGTGGTAAAGGGTAAACAGAAAATGCCAATGTCCTTGAACCCTTTACCACACAATCCCGAGTTATAACGACCTTTGGGAAAAGGCCTTTTGAAAACATTGTGGGAAAAGGAGCAAATGCTGGTAACCAGCATTTTCTCCTTTTTCCACAATGTTTTCTACCCTGTCAAAGACAGAAATCATCATTTGAGCTACCTTTAATTTGTCGTCTGCAAATGCTTTTAATTTGGTCGAGTACAAAATTTTGTTATTTGGTAAAGAGTTAAGTCCATAAATCCAAAAGGAAATGCGCAGAGGTATGAGGTTATGCTATACTTTGTCTTATATTTTCATATAAATGTATAGAAGTTGATTTTTTTATCTCATTTTTACAGATAGAAGATGCATGTGTATAAAAAAGGAGTAAAATCTTATAGAACTTTTTACGTCCTCAATAACTATACATTTGAATATAAAAAAAAATAGATTACCCTCAGAAATATGATATAATAGCTGCTTGCGTAGAATTCTTAAACATGATGGTAAAAATGGTTCTTTGTATCTAATGATGAGATACAAGATGGGAAAAATTTTGTTTGGTACCTGGGAGAACCTCAAATACAGCAGAAAGATTAAACATGTGTGTGACAAACCTGGGTGTTTCCTTGTGTGATTTTTAACCCTTCCCCAAATGTATTTTACATTGTGATAGAATACTGAAGGTCACTTCCTTTATCTTTGCACTGTGTCACTTTTTTTTTGTCTAACTTTCATAGGTAACTGTACTTTTTAAGTTAAGAAATGAAAATGTGTTTTGATATGCAAATATCAAAACATATTTGTAATTATTCATGTAGCATTTAAAATAAATATTATGTATTAGTTTTATCACAATGATTTAAGATTTTATTTAAGCTATTTAACTCTTTACCACACAACAAAACTTTAGACTTGTCCAAATTGAAAGCATTTGCAGACGACAGTTTCAGTGTGGCTCAAATGATGTGTTATTTCTCTGAAAGGGTAGAAAACATTGTAGGAAAAGGAGAAAATGCTGTAACCAGCATTTTCTCCTTTTCCCACAATGTTTTCAAAAGGCCTTTTTTAGAGTCCTTAAAACTCGAGATTGTGTGGCAAAGGGTTAACATTGAAATCAGTTTCAGGATTTTTTTTTCATTTTACTTTCAGTGCTTAGTTAGATTGCAGTTGCAGTAAGCTCATCATCACTGCTTATTTCATGAAATGGTTCACAGATTTAAGCTATGACATGTTTGATTATGTTTAAGATTTTACCACCTTCATTTGACTCTTTTTGTCTTGTAGCAGACCTCTTTGAAACCATTTTGGCCAAAGGAGAAATTATTTGATACAAGCAATTACTCCTTTAGTCTCCATGTTGTCAAGTGTACTCAAGCAAGAATTCTTAATCATGTTGATGATCCCAATCTTACTTGGCTGATTTTAACCCTTTACCACACAACACCGACTTTAAACAACCTTGATGAAAGAAGGCTTTTGAAAACATTGAGGGAAAAGGAGAAAATGCTGGTAACCAGCATTTTCTCCTTTTCCCGCAATGTTTTCTTCTTTTTCAGACACAAATTCCATCATTTGAGCCCCATTTAATATGTCGTCTGCAAATGCTTTCAATTTGGACCAGTCTAAAATTTTGTTGTTTGGTAAAGAGTTAAAGTTATGCTTCGGAATGTTTTGATTGAAATTTTAACCCAAACATTGTTTTGACCCTTTACCGCACAGTGCCGCCTTGTAACGACCCTGGGAGAGAAGCCTTTTGAAAACATTGTGGGAAAAGGAGAATATGCTGATAACCAGAGTTTTCTCTTTTTCCCACAATGTTTTCAACCCTATCAAAAGAAAATTACACCATTTGAGCCACAATGAAATTGTCGTCTGCAAATGCTTTCAATTTGGACAAGGCTAGAATTTTGCCATCTGGTAAAGGGTTAATCCAACAAGAATTTCGTTACAGACAAACCAGGTGCCCCAGCTAAAGCCCCAGAAATTCTGGAAGTTGGACCAAGGTTCTGTGAATTGTCATGGGAACCACCTGCTTTTGATGGCGGGTCACCCATCACAGGATACCACATCGAGAGAGCAGACCTGTCTGGTACAAGATGGATGCCAGTCACAAAAACACCAGTCAAGGACACTAAGTTCCGACTTGGAGATTTGTTTGAAGATATTCCATACATGTTCCGTGTTCGTGCAGAGAACAATGAAGGTGTTGGAGAACCGTCACCTGCTACAGAGCAGGTGTACTGTAGGGATAGAATCGGTATTGTATTTATTGTACTCTTGTATGGAACTAGTTCATTTTTCCAATATGATATTTTCGGAATTACAAAATAGCTTGGTGAAATATGAACTCATAACTTAATGTTAAAATCATTATACTGTGGATTTGTTTGCATGGGTTAAAATCATTATACTATGGATTTGTTTGCATGGGCTTAACTCTTTACAGCACAATCCCGACTTTTAACGACCCTGAGAAAGAATCCTTTTGAAAACATTGTGGGAAAAGGAGAACATGCTGCTAACCAGCATTTTCTCCTTTTCCCACAATATTTTCTTTCTTTTCCAAATTTTAATGTTTCAGCCACATTGATATTGTTGTCTGCAAATAGTATGAATTTGGACAAGTCTAAAATTTTGTCGTTTGGTAAAGAGTTAATGTCTATTATGTCAATACAAAAAAGTATATTAACTGTTTCCACTCATTTTTCAAAATATTACTGATGTAACGTTGTGAGGATATCAACATAGCACCCTGCAGGATACACTGAAGATATGGATGAAGTACATCACTGCTGACTTAGAAAAAGATAAAATGTTTGAATTAAGATATAGAAGTTTGAAAAAGGGAAAAAAAAAAAAAAACTTTTGAAAAGCAATTTCTCCTTTTTCTCTTTATGTTTTCAAAAAGCAGCTATTCTAGGGGCATAAAGATTGGTATTTGTAAAGTTAATTCAATCCTATATTTCACAGCTACTGCTGCACCCAAATTCCTGAAAGAGATCACAGACCTGACAGTCGTAGAAGGGAAGGAGGCTGTGTTTACATGTGAAATTACAGGCATGCCACGGCCAGAGGTCACATGGTACAAGAACTATCGTGAAGTTTTCACTGGACGTCACTGCTCAGTATCTTCCGACGGAACGAAATACACTCTGATTATAAAGGCAGCTGACTATAAAGATATGGGTGGAATCGAATGTTCTGCAAGGAACAAGTTTGGCTCTGTGTCATGCAGGGCAAATCTCACTGTTGAAGGTACATTATTCTCTTATCTCTTTACCAAACGACAGAATTCTAGACTTGTCTACATTGAAAGCATTTGCAAACGACAAATTAAACATGACTCAGAAACTGAAATTTGCCTTTGGAAGGAAAGAAAACATTGTGGGAAAAGAAGAAAATGCTGGTTACCAGCATTTTCTTCTTTTCCCACAATGTTTTCAAAAGGCTTCTCTCTCGGGGTCATTAAAACTTGGGATTGTGTGGTAAAGAGTTATAGGCAACAGTTTATTTTTCCTCAATTTTTTAACTCTGTAACAGACAACAACGATCTGGACATATGAAACTTAAGATTTTTTTTTTCTTCAAATGACATTTAAATGTTCAAATGAAAGCAATTTTTAGCTCCACTGGCCAAAGGCCAGCGAGCTATTGTCATGGCGTTGTGTCCGTCGTGCGTGCGTGCGTCCGTCCGTTCGTCTGTGCGTGCGTCCGTAAACTTTTTCTTTAAAAAACTTCTCCTCAGAAACTATTGACTGGATTTTTACCAAATTTCACAGGAATGTTCCTTTGGTGGTCCTCTTTCAAATTCCTTCAAATAATTGTGTTCCATGAAGAATTCTGGTTGCCATGGCAACCAAAGTAAAAAACCTTTAAAAATCTTCTTATTTAAGCCCACACATTTTCCTTGGTATTAAGATCACAATTTACTCCAATGATATGCTATTAGTTAGTACTAGTAATAAAATATCACTGGCCATAAATAAGATAAAAGCTTGAGCACCTTTTACAACTTGAGCTTTTCAATTTTGCCTTATTACTAAGCCTGAGTAACCATGCCAAGATAAAAAAGAAAAAGTATTTTTATAACAAAACCCCCATGTTGTAGGTACTTTATAGGCCTTTTGATATAGAACAAGAGAACCTCTGCACTTTTATTAGTTCTGGTAAAGGTTTGTTGACCTACTAATGAGTAAATGCAGAGTGGACAGAAGGGGTGTAAATCCTGGTGACCTGGTACAAAGTGGGACAGGGCTTTACATTTGTGATAAGGCATTAATGTTACCCAGTCAAACTGATCCCGCAACTTCAGTACACCAGAATTAATCTGTGCCCTGGAGCAGGATATTTGATTTATGTAAATGCATTTGTAGACCATTTTGTGTTGTTTGCCACAGAAGACATTCTAACTGTGACTGTGAAAAGTTGATTATTAGGGATTAGGTGTTCATTGTATGCCAGCATATTTCATTCTATCTGGTGTATTGATGTAAGTTGATCTATATTGCTATAACATTCATTCATTTGCCCTCCTAGCTGTTCTTTTAGATTACCCCTTTACCACACAATCACAACTTTTAATGACCCTAAGAAAGACATATTTTCTATATTTTGATGTTTCCCCACCCAAAATGGTTTGTGAAAGGACCTGTTGCAGACAACATATCTTCAAATTAGTAAGACATATATAAAAAAGGATAGAAATTATTGTGGGAAACTAAGAAAATGCTGGTTACCATTTTTTTCTTCTTTTCTCACAAGATTTTTCCATACCTTTTTTCTTCAGTGAGGTAAAATGCAGGATTGAATGGTGATTGTTAAAAACTTCTTTTCGCCATTATAGAAATATCAGGCCTGTGGAGCGATACAGGCGCTCAAGCGCCTCTAGTTCTTTCAAAGGCTAGAAAATATTGTGAGAGAAGAAACAAGTGGTGCTGTTTTCCTCAGGGTTGTTACAGAACGTTTAGGAAAGCATTAAAAAGATCTACATCAGGTGCATAAAAGGTGGTGTTTGCTTTGTAATAGTATGGTAAACTGTATACGTTGGAAATTGTAAGCCCTGTATGAGTCTTGCTCTGGCAAAAGGGGGCTAAATGCATCTCTGTGATGCATTGTACCGATCAAGCCGTCAAGTAATTATGGATCCATAAATGCCACTTTTTTTAACAATCGACCTACTCATTCATGAGGTAGACTGATCATTGGTCGTGCAGAAAATTGACCAATAGCAAAAAGTTTCGGTCCAGGTCAGCCTTCACGGACTGCGCAGGCTGACCTGGGTTGATGCTTTTCGCAGATGCATTAAGCCCCCTTTTCACAAAGCATGGCTCATATTTTGAATAAATTATGGAAGAAAATGCAAAATGTACACACATTCACAAGAGATATATCAAGTTCGAACTCTTATTTCAGCCCCAGCGAAAATTAAAGATGTTCCAGTACGATACACAGAAGGCCTGAAATTCTGCCGTGGAGACACGATACATGCTCGTATTATGTTTACCGGACGTCCAACACCCACCGCAACATGGAAACATGCTGACAGAACTCTTAAATCAAATAGACGTGTAGAAATTAAGACAACAAATCAACACAGCATTCTTACTATAGATGATGCTGATAAGCCTGACAGTGGTATCTACACTTTTATTGTGGAGAACAAACTTGGAAAGGATATGGTAGAAATAGCTGTCTCTGTCATTGGTGAGTCTTAAGACTGCACATTTAGAGCTAGTTTTTTGTAAAGTTTGTTTGTTGGATTTATTTCCTTTCCATAATTTATACAAAGACATTACTGTTTAACTCTTTACCACACAACCCCAAGTTTTAATGACCTTCTAAAAGAAGCCTTTTTGAAAACATTGTGGGACAAGGAGAAAATGCTGGAAAGCAGCATTTTCTCCTTTTCCCACAATGTTATCCACATAATCAGAGACAAAAGTAATCTTTCAAACTGCATTTAGTTTGTCATCTGCAATTTCAATTTGGTCGAGTCCAAAAACTTGTCATGTGGTAAAGAGTTAAGCAACAAAAATGGCCAGTAAGAAACTAGAATTACTGATAGAAAAGAAAAATATTTGATGAAAAGAAAAACTAGTATTTAATTAATTTTATGGAAACATTGTGGGAAAAGGAGCTATTAATGTAACAAGCAGTGCTCTTTACCTGGAATGTTTTCAAAACTCAGTTTTAGCAGGGGCTAGGAGAGGTCTTCCATATTCCCAGATGTAGAGTTTAACTCTTTACCACACAGCAAAATTTTAGACTAGTCCAAATTGAAAGCATTTGCAGACGACAAAATAAATGACTCAAAAATTGAAATTAGTTTTGGGAAGAGTAGAAAACATTGTGGGAAAAGGAGAAAATGCTGGTTACCAGCATTTTCTCCTTTTCTCACAATGTTTTCGAAAGGCTTCTTTCTCAGGGGTCGTGAAAACCTGGGATTGTTTGGTAAAAAGTGAACTAAAACAATAACTAAACTTTTTGGTAAATGAAGCAAGAGTTTTTCTGATAAAATCTGTCTCTTTGAACAGACCGCCCTGATGCTCCACAAGGACCAGTCACCATTGTCAACACAACCAAACATTCTGTAGATCTGACCTGGAGAGAACCTGCAGATGATGGCGGCTCCCCTGTCACAGGTTATATCATAGAGAAATGTGATATGACAACAGGTCTATGGCGCCGTGCAACTACCTCCACCACAACATCCGTGACTGTCAGTTGTCTAGAGGAACACAAGGAATACAAGTTCCGTATCCTCGCTGAAAACCTGGTTGGTATCAGCGAGCCTGGCCCTGAATCACAGGTGGCCACTACAAGAGAGGAATCTCCAGATGTGGACTACACTGACTTCTGTAAGTTTTTGTCAGTTTTCTTCCTTTTAATAATTCTGGGAGTTTATTAAGCCTTTGCCATACAATCCTAGCATTTAACGACCCTGAGGAAGAAAGCTTTTGAAAACATTGTGGAAATAAGAGAAAATGTAGGTAACCAGCATTTTTTTTTCCTTTATCCACAATTTTTTCTACTTTTGAAGAAACAAGCAACTTGCATTTGAGCAACATTTTATTTGTAATCTGCATATGCTTTTCCCTTGGACCTGTGAAAGAATTTGTTATTTGATAAAAAGTTAAGAAAGAAAGGAGCTAAGAATGAAAAGGATAACACAAAGACATTAGCCATGTTCTGTGAAAAGGGGGTTTAATGCATTCACAAAACATATCGACCCAGGTCAGCAGTTGATCAACCCAGGTCCGCGCAGGCTGACCTGGGCTGAAACTTTTCAGTATTGGTCAATTTCCTGTATGTCCAAGGACCAGTCTACCTCATGATTAAGTGGTTTTGTTAAAAAAGGTGGCTATTATGGATCCATAATGGCTTGCCTGGCACAATGAATCACAGAGATGCATTAAGCCCCCTTTTGCTGGAGCATGGCTCATTTGTTTTTAAAAGATGTATTTCTTTATTTTCATGTACTTTAGATGATGCAACCTTCAGAGGTGACAAGGTGGACGTCAGCAAAATCCGAGGAGATGTCCTTGGCAAATACATTATCTGTGAAGAATTAGGTCGCGGAGCATTTGGTGTTGTCCACCGTGCCATAGAGAGGGCAACCAATAAGAACTGGGCCGCTAAATTCATACACTGCAAGCCTCATGAGAAAGAGATCGTCCGACATGAGATAGACATCATGAACAGTCTACATCATCCCAAACTGATGCAGTTACATGAAGCATTTGATCAGTCAGGAGAGATGGTCATGATTCTAGAGCTGTATGTATCCGAGTCAGAACTTGAAGCATTGATTGGTTCGTGTATCTTGCTGGACAGAACTTAAGTTGTTTTATTGCAGAGTGTAGAATGAAGATCATACTGCACAGAGTGTGCAAAATGAACTTTAACCCCTTACCACACAATCCCGACTTTTAACGACCCTGAGAAAAAAAGCTTTAGAAAACATTGTTGAAAAAGGAGAAAATGCTGGTAACCAGCATTTTCTCCTTTGCCCACAATGCTTTCTACCCATCAGGAAACAAATTTCAGATTTTGAGTCCCATTTATTTTGTCTTCTGCAAATGCTTTCAATTTGGACTTGTCTAAAATTTTATGGTTTGGTAAAGGGATACAGTGATTTCACAGTATATTTTAGTAACATGATGAAACGTGTATCTTGCTGGACAGAAGTTTAGTTGTTTTATTGCAGAGTGTAGATTGAAGATCGTACTGCACAGAGTGTGCAAAATGAACTTTAACCCTTTACCACACAGTCATGACTTTAAATGACCCTGAGAAAATTATCAGTAGCTCTTGATGTTTTTGTTTCACTGGTTCCATATCATTACAGGCTAAGTGGTGGAGAGTTGTTTGATAGACTGGTTCAACAAGACTATGATTTCACTGAGCAAGACTGTATAACATACATGAGACAGATATGTCAGGGCGTCCGACACATGCACCAACAGAACATAGTTCACCTGGACTTGAAGGTAAAGTTTTACGGTCAAATGCTCTTTAACCCTTTACCAGACAATACCGAATTTTAACGACCCTGAAGAAAGAAGGCTTTTGAAAACATTGTGGGAAAAGGAGAAAATGCTGGTAACCAGCAGCATTTTCTCCATTTTCCACAATGTTTTATACCCTTCCCAAAACAAATTCCAATTTTTCAGTCACATTTTTTTTTGGTCATCTGCAAATGCCACTTAACATTATTTTAACTACATGCAACATTAGAAACTTAACATTATTTTAACTACATGCAACATTATTATGTATTACAGACCTTCAGATAAGAGGGGGGGGGGGGGGGGGTTAGTATTCTAAATACATTATTTCTCTTCCAAACCCTATGTTGTGGGTACTCATTAGAATTGTGTCGATGAGACGATTCTTATGAGTACCTATAACATAGGGTTTAGTCGAGAGTATTAATATTTTCAATTTTGAAATCAAAATCACTACCTCTCTCTGGAGCTCCGATTTATTACAGTCAATGGATTTGCAAGTATGAAGGAAAAAGGGGAGTTATTTGTAAGAAGTAAATCACCCCTTTCCCACTGACTCTATTTTTCCTTATTACTTTAAAAGTTTTCAGTCAGTTCAGGAAGAGAATTCTGATGTCACTTAAACTTGTTTTGCACAGAAATTCTAATGGAAAGAGTTTACATTATTTGTACCAGTGACATGTACTTATAATAGAATATGAAATATTACATTACCTATCTTCACTGACACATTATGTAATTTCAGCCTGAAAACGTGATGTGTGTCACAAAAGACAGCACAGATATCAAGCTCATTGACTTTGGTCTAGCACAGAGACTTGAGGAAGGCAAGAAAGTCCGAGTTCTGTTTGGTACAGCAGAGTTCTGTGCCCCTGAAATCATCAATTATCAACCAGTCTCATTCTCAGCAGATATGTGGTCACTTGGGGTCATGTCATATGTACTGTAAGTATCAATTAATGCTTTACTACACAACTCTGGTTTTAACCCTTTACCGAACAACAAAATTTTAAACTGGTCGAAATTCAAAAGATTTGCAGAAAAAAGTTTAAATGTGGTTCAAATGATGAAATTTGCTATTGATGGGGTAGAAAACAGTGGGAAAAGGAGAAAATGCTGGTTACCAGCATTTTCTCCTTTTCCCATTATGTTTTCAAAGGCCTTCTTTGTCAAGGTCGTTAGAACTCAGGATTTTGTGGTAAAGAATTAAATTACCCAGAGAAAGACAGCTGTTGAAAACATTTCGGGAAAAGGAGAAAATGTGGGTAATCAGCATTTTCTCTTTTTGCCCATGATTTTTCTATTTTAAAGATAAATCCCTTCATTTGAGCCACATTTGGTTTTTCTATGGGGTGAATGGGAGAAAATGTTTGTTACTAGCAAATTTTTTTTTGCATAAAATTTTCAAAATCCTTTTGCTTCTAAGGTGAAAAAAAACACTGGATCCTTTTGCAAAGGGTTTTTTCACCTTTCACAAACAATCCTGTGTCAGTCAGCATTTTCTTCTTTCTGCACAGTGTTTTATACCTTTTGACTCTGTACCACATGACAAAATTATAGACTGGTCCAAATTGAAAGCATTTGAAGACGGCAAAATAAATGTAATTGAAAGATTGAAATTTGTATTGGGAAGAGCAGAAAATGTTGTGGGAAAAGGAGAAAATGCTGGTTACCAGCATTTTCTCCTTTTCCTACAAAGTTTTCAAAAGTCCTTTTCCTTGGGTGTCGTTAAAACTCGGGATTGTGTGGTAAAGGGTTAAAAGACAAATCTTGTTATTAGAACACTGGAGCATTTTGCAAAAGGTTTTTTCACCTTTTTCAAACAACCCTGTGTCAATCGGCATTTTCTTCTTTCCGCAGTGTGTTATACCCTTTAACCCATTCCCACACAATGACTCCTTTTGACGCGTCTGGAAAAGAAGCCTTTTGAAAACATTGTGGAAAAAGGAGAAAATGCTGGTAACCAGCATTTTCTCCTTTTCCCACAATGTTTTCTACTCTATCAAAGACTTAAATTATCATTTATGTTACATTTATTTTGTTGTCTGCAATTGCTTTCAATTTGGACACGGTCAAAATTTTGTCGTCTGGTAATGGGTTAAAAGACAAATTTTGTTACTAGAACCTCATTTAACCCTTTACCACACAACCCCGTCTTTTAATGACCTTTAGGAAGAAGCCTATTGAAAACATTGTGGGAAAAGGAGAAAATGCTGGTAACCAGCATTTTCTCCATTTCCCACAACGTTTTCTACCCTATCCAAGACAAATTACAGCATTTGAATAACATTTAATTTGTCGTCTGCAAATGCTTTCAATTTCAACCAGGGTGAAAATTGTGTCGTCTTGTAAAGAGTTAATATGTAGTCTGCAAATGCTTGTAATTTTGGCAAGTGGTGTTAATTGATGTCTCTTGTGTGTTGCAGGCTAAGTGGCTATTCACCATTTGCTGGTGATAATGACCATGAAACTTTCCACCATATCAACAACATACAATACGATTTTGATGATGATGTATGGGACAATGTGTCCGCTGATGGCAAAGACTTCATTAATAAACTGTTACAGAAAGACAAGAGGTAGGTAACACTGAATCTAGTAGACTTGTAGTACATATGGCCCGCAACATGCGAAATGAGACCTTCGGAAATTTGCGTAAAGTGTGTTGTCCCAGATCAGCCTGTACAGTCTGTGACTAATCTGAGTCGGGTTTTGTGTGATTTTCTGTTTCATGAAAGTCTACTGTATGAAAAAAATCTTATGTGGTTGTAAAGTGCTGTCTCAGATTAGCCTGCGGGACTGCGCAGGCTAATCCGGAATGACACTCTTTGCAAATGTTCGAAGGTCTCATTTTGCATGTTGCAGGACATAATTATGGTTTTGAGTGATTGGTTACCAAAATGTTGGGGGCGTTGGCAGAGTACAGTAAGAAAAACTCAGTGAATTTAACTGCACTGTGGAAGGTTT
Organism: Tridacna gigas; assembly: GCA_945859785.2. Taxonomy (NCBI): domain Eukaryota; kingdom Metazoa; phylum Mollusca; class Bivalvia; order Cardiida; family Cardiidae; genus Tridacna; species Tridacna gigas. The sequence continues at coordinate 35,452,555 of OX244044.2, forward strand.
TCTGTTACAGTGATGACAAACTTTTTTTTCCCAACGGTATTTTCAGTTATGTTCAGAGGTCTTCAACTGTGGAATAGAAATGACATTCGATACCTTTTTGAGCCCTGACAGCCCTGGAGTATCAAAATCTAAAACTTTGTTATCAATTAATGATACCCACTTGACTTATTTGTTTCTTTAAGAATTAAGTAGCTTTCTGACAAATTTTATGTCCTTTCTTTTTGTTTGAAAATGAAGCTTAACCCTTAAAGCGTCTTTCACGACTATAGTTGTCTTTGCAGCCAGTGTAGATCAAGATTAGGCTGCACAAAATGTTTCAGCTTTACTGAAACACTGTAGACAAAAGCAACCATGACATTGTAATTATTTGTTGAAATGCCTGATAGGTTTATTCGGCGCTAGAAGGATTAAGATAAGATGCTGATGAACAGTGTTTCACTACTAATGACGACATAAGTAGCTTTTGCAGATGGTGTAGATCAAGATCAGACTGCACAGAACATGCAGTCTGATCTTTGATCTACACCATCCGTTACCCAATGCTAGACAATGAAGCAATTCATCTTCAATAGCAGTAGAAATCTTCTTTTAGACCTCGAAAAAGAGTGGAATTTCTTGAGTTAGTAATGAAAGAGTTAAAAGAGATTTTGTAATACTGTAGTTCTATTATATAACTATTATAACCATGTTTACTTCCAGCAAACGCCTGACAATCGATGAAGCTCTTGACCATCCGTGGTTGAATGTAAGTATTTTATATTGGCTGCATTACGTAGAAAAACTTGTGTAGATACAGTTAGTGTGCTTTGATATTGTGTTCTTCATCCATATTGTCATCACTGATTTTAACCCTCAGGCTGCTAAGCATGACTCACTGACCTTTTGTGGACAGTGCAGCTCAAGATCAGACTGCACAGAATGTGCAGTCTGATCTTTGATCTACACTATCCAATAAGGAGATATTTCTTCCCCAAAATATGCCTTTGATTTTAACCCTTAGGCTGCTATGCGCGACTCACTGACCTTTTACGGACAGTGTAGATCAAGATCAGACTGCACAGAATGTGCGGTCTGATCTTTGATCTACACTGTCCGATAAGGAGATATTTCTTCCCCAAAATATACCTTTGATTTTAACCCTTAGGCTGCTGAGCGCCACTCACTGACCTTTTGCGGCCAGTGTAGATAAAGATCAGACTGCACAGAACGTGCAGTCTGATCTTTGATCTACACTGTCCGATAAGCAGATAGTTCTTCCCCAAAGTATACCTTTGATTTTAAATTTTAGGCTGCTAAGCACGACTCACTGACCTTTTGCGGACAGTGTAGATCAAGATCAGACTGCACAGAACGTGCAGTCTGATCTTTGATCTACACTGTCAGATGAGCAGATACTTTTCCCCAAAATATACCTTTGAAATAACACTATTTTGGTTTTTATCATCAGATTTAAAGTTTCATTTCATGTATTTAACAGGATAAGGGTTAATACTGTCATTAAATATTTCATTATAATAAAGTATGCAAAAACTAGGTCTGAACTGTATCAAACAAAAGAGCCAAGCATTGGATGGATACAGAAGAAAAAGAAATTACAAATGCTTTAAAACATACATTTTGTATCAATCATTGGTGGATATTTCATGATTAACACATTCTCATATAAATTGTACGCTTCCTAGTTTCACATCTTTTCCCTTTGTCTATGATTGTTGTTTGTGTACGTGAGCTTCAGTAGAGCATAATGTTGTGGGCGGATCATCCATTGTACAATTGTCCTTCAGTGATGAACGGTGATGAACTTAATGTACAACAGTTGCCCAAGAGAGAATCCAATTATTCTGTAACTCTCATTCTAGATTGATTTCAAAACACAGTTGATCAAGCATCAGATAAATTGATCTTGTTTTGAATTTAGATAAAAATTGAAGCATGCATTTGATCAATGAGAGTTATTCCTGCATTTTGCAGGTTATTGTTTAAATCCAAACATGTGAATTAGACACAAGTTTTGATATTGCATTGAGAGATATCCATGTAAAATAAGTCACTTGTTCAAAATAAAAATAAGCTCTACAGTGGAAAGGTTTGAGAGTTTCATACATGATATCATTCATTGCTTATTGTGAGTGCTTGTAGTTCTAACCCTAACAGCTGGTTATTTGTTTCTCTCATTGCACCAATCTAACAGCCAAGAAAGAAGAAAGAACGGGAACAGCCTGATAAGGTATTACTTATGGTGCCACTATTATTATTTTATAACTGATGTTAATTTTTGTAACTCTTTACCACACAACAAAATTTTAGAAATTGAAAGCATTTTGAGACAACAAGTCAAAGGTGGTTCTAATGACAAAATTTGTCCTAGGTAAGGTAGAAAACATTGTTGGAAAAGGAGAAACTGCTGGTTGCCAGCAGTTTCTCCTTTTTATACGCCCGTCGAAGACGGGACGTATTATGGGATCACCCGTGGCGGGCGGGCGGGCGGCGTCCAGTTCTTTGTCCGGAGCATATCTCCAAAACTATACTACCTACGGTTATGAAATTTCATGCATGGATAGATCTCATCAAGGGGGAGTGCAGTGCACAGGAATCATAACTCTTGCTTCCTTAATTTTTGAGTTATTGCCCTTTCTTGTTTTTCATACTTGAATTTTGTCCGGTGAATATCTCCAATACTATACTACCTAGGGTTATGAAATTTCATGAGTGGATAGATCTCATCAAGGGGGAGTGCAGTGCACAGGAATCATAACTCTTGCTTCCTTAATTTTTGAGTTATTGCCCTTTCTTGTTTTTCATACTTGAATTTTGTCCGGTGAATATCTCCAATACTATACTACCTAGGGTTATGAAATTTCATGAGTGGATAGATCTCATCGAGGGGGAGTGCAGTGCACAGGAATCATAACTCTTGCTTCCTTAATTTTTGAGTTATTGCCCTTTGTTGTTTTTCATACTTGAATTTTGTCCGGAGCATATCTCCAAAACTATACTACCTACGGTTATGAAATTTCATGCATGGATAGATCTCATCAAGGGGGAGTGCAGTGCACAGGAATCATAACTCTTGCTTCCTTAATTATTGAGTTATTGCCCTTTCTTGTTTTTCATACCTGAATTTTGTCCGGTGAATATCTCCAATACTATACTACCTACGGTTATGAAATTTCATGTCTGCATACATCTCATTAAGGGGGAGTGCAGTGCACAGGAATCATAACTCTTGCTTCCTCAATTTTTCAGTTATTGCCCTTTCTTCTTTTTCATACTTGCATTTTCTCCGGTGAATATCTCCAAAACTGTACTACCTAGGGTTATGAAATTTCATGCATAGATAGATCTCATCAACTGGGAGTGCAGTGCACATGAACCATAACTCTTGCTTAATTTTTGACTTATTGCTCTTTCTTTATTTTGAAACTTTAATTTTGTCCAGTGTACATCTTCAGAACTATACTAGCTAAGGATATGAAATTTCATGCGTGGATACATTCCATCAACGGGAAGTGCTGTGCATATAAATTTCAACTCTTGCTTGCTTAATTTTTCAGTTATTGCCCTTTCTTGTTTTTTTTTCGAACTTGAATTTTGTATGATGCATATCTCTCAAACTATACTACCTCGGGTTATGAAATTTTAGGGCTGGATACATCTCATCAAGGGGTAGTGCAGTGCACATGAAATATAAATTGCTTATTTTTTATGCACCAGCATTTTCTCCTTTTCCCCACAATGTTTTCTACCCTTTCCAAACCAAATTTCAATTTTTGAGTTACATTTAGTTTGTCAACTGCAAATGATTTCAATTTGGACTAGTCCAAACTTTTGCTGTGTGGTAAAGAGTTAATAGTAATACAATAATAAACAAGAGTTCCGTCAACACAAATACACTGCCATTATCTTCAATCAACAGTAAAAAAAATATTCTGCACTACTATTTTTCTATACCTCCCCTTTATCATTATTATGCCCCAACTTTACAACTTGGGGTAAGACGGGCGTATCTTGCGACAATTTGCCGCTCTTGTTCCATAATGTTTTTGAAAGGGTTGTTAAAACTAGGGACTGTGTGGTAAAGGGTTATGCTGACCTAAGCATGAAGTGCTCAAGGTGAGCTTTTGTGATTGTGCTGTGTCCCTCATGCATCCTCCATTGTCCTTCGTACAGCTGTCAACAGTTACCTTGTCTACACTCTAGGTGCCAAATTTTCAGTCTGATACTCATGAAAACTGGTCAGAATGTTTATCTTGATAATATCTAGGACATGATCAAAACTGGGTCACCTCTGGTCAAAAAGTGGGTCACTGGGTTGCATCTTAGAAAACCATTATGTGCACATTAAAGGCTACATTTTTAATCTGATACTCATGAAAGTTCTTCAGAATTTTGGTCAAATCAGGTAAAAAAGTAGGTCACTGTGTCATATCTCAGCAAAATCTTCCGTTCATGCAAGAGGCAACATTTTCACTCGGATACTTATGAAATTTGTCTGAATGCTTGTCTTGATAACATTTCAGACAAGTTTGAAATTGGTCATGTCAGGTCAAAAGTAGGTCACTAGATCATGTCTCAGAAAAACTTTATGCGCACTCTAAAGGCCTAATTTTCAGTCCAGTACTCATGAGAATTGGTCTGAATGTTTTTTCTTGATAATATTGCAGGCAAGTTTTAAATTTGGTCATGTTGAATCATAAATTAAGTCACTGGGACAAATCTCAGTAAAACCTTGTTTCACTCTAGGGGCTACATTTTCAGTCAGAAAATCATGAAAATTAATCAGAATGTTTGTCCAGATAATACCTTACACAACTTTGATATTTTGCCATGTGGGGTCAAAAAGTAGGTCACAGTGCCAAATCTCAGAAAAAAACTTGTGTGTACTCTAGAGACTTCATTTGTAGTATTATTACTCATGATAAATGGTCAAAACACTCATGTTTTACATCATCACATCCAAGGGCTCTTCAGCTTTATCAATCCTAGATGACTTTACTCATGTGAGCACTTAGGGCCAGTGGCCCTCTTGTTTATCTCAGTGTAATTCTGCAAAATAAGTGTAGGCTGTTAAATCTGCTTTGGTATTTTTGGTAAACTGCATGTCCTTGGAAAAAAGCTCTTTTTACAGTGTTTTCATTTTAAGAGCAAAAAAACTAGTAAGCCATTTCAGTTAAAGTTCACATTTATTGCTTTTTTTTATGGGCTATGTAACAATTCTTTTATGAGAAATAATATAAGGGGTTAACATTTTACAAGAACAGTGAATTTATGTCTGTAAATAGGAAGTTTACTCCCAGAACTCTGTCTAGTTTCTGAAACTATCCAAACTTGACTGCTTCAAAAAACATGCGATGTTCTATGAAAGCTGAACGTTCCTGGCACATAACTGCACAAATACCTTTCTACATGGTGCAGTAACAAGGCTTTAAAACGTTGTAGGAAAAGGGGTATTGTCTATAACAAGCAATTGTGCCTTACCCCAAAGTGTTTGCTGCAACAATTGACATTCTTTCTTTTTGAGAGTCATTTGTATTAGATGTTGGTTGTTGTAAAGATTGTCTGTACAGCAATATGTTAAATCTAGTCAATGAGATTCTGTCGTTAATATGTAATTTGTACACAACTATGTTTCAGGGTGGAGCGCGACTCACAGGCAAGCCTCTGTCCACACAATACCACAAGGATTACAGACAGAGAACCAGGCACAAGGTTAGAAAATTCATCACATATTTTTTTTTTTTTTTTATTTCAGATAAAAGAAATAAGATCTATATATTGACTTATTTTAGGTCTGAAGAATACCCGTTGAATGTTTGAAAAACTTCATGTCTTGGGAAACAAATTCGGAGCAGAAAACATTAAACCCTTTACCACACAATGCCAACTTTTAACGACCCAGAGGAAGAAGCCTTTTGAAAACATTTTTGAAAAAGGAGAAAATGCTGGTAACAAGCATTTTCACCTTTTCCCACAATGTTTTCTACCTTGTCAAAGAAAAATCTCATCATTTGAGCCACATAGAAATTGTCGTCTGCAGATGCTTTCGGTTTAGACAGGTATAAAATTTTGTCGTGTGGTAAAGGGTTAAAACATCCTAGTTGAATATGGATGATCAATATGAATTGAGATAAAATTGCAAGAATACAAGTGAACAGAAGTTGAAATTGCTCTTTATAATATATTTCTCCCTTTTTCAAAAATGGTGGACTGCATAACAAAAGAAGCCGTCTGATAGGTTATATGTTAATTCACATGTTATCATATCTAAGACTGAACTAATATATATTGCTGGTAGTTTATCGAGAAATAATGGTGGATTATTGTTTGATATTTCATGTTTATTACCAGTGAAAATATTGATTTTATACTTTCTGACTCTACAAATGAAGGCAGAAACAGTAGTCCCAGTGCACTAGTTACCTAGGTAATCAGTGCGTGCCATTCAAACAGAGGGAAATATGACATAATTTACGCTATATTTCTCGCGCTGTAATATTGTCATACGTTGTTATGTGAGGGGGGTATGCCACAGGGAATTACTGAAAACAGCTTTATTGGGTTTTAATGAAAATTCTAACATAATAGGGGTTAGAGGCATGAAATATACAGAATATTTGTTTTCAGTGAAAGATCGAAATTTGTTTCATCTCGTGAACATCATTGGTAATATTTCCACACTTGGCTGCACCACTCATGAAAATATTACCAATGATGTTCACTTGGTGAAATAAATTTTGACCTTTCACCGAAAAAAACGAATTTCTTCTATATCTTGGGCAAAGATGTATTTTGACTTGACTGAAAATTGACTTGTCTGAGATTTATAGCATTATTCTAGACATTAAGTTTAACTTCTTCATTCATATAATATTAAGTGAGTAGACTTTTAGATTTTTCTTCATAATTTTGATAAATAAACATGTACTTTGACCTTGACCTTTGACTTTCAGGAGGATGACCTTGACATTTTGCCTATTGGTCGCCTGTCCAGGGATAGTGCAGTACTCAGGAAGGAAGGAGATACTGGAATTATGGCCAGAAACTTGGTCATGGGTAAGTGAAAATTATTTACTGATTTCTTGGATGTGAGACCTTTTAACCTTTTACCACACAATCCCAACTCTAAACGATCCTACAGAAAAAGCCTTTTGAAAACATTGTGGGAGAAGGAGAAAATGCTGGTAACCAGCATTTTCTCCTTTTCCCACAATGTTTTCTACCCTCTCGAAAACAAATTCCAGTTTTTGAGTCACATTTATTCTATTGTCTGTAAATGCTTTGAACAAGTCTAAAATTTTGTCATTTGGTAAAGAGTTAAGGAATTCACTATAAGAGCCCCAAGCAGACCCATTATTGTTTAAGTATGTTAAAAGTTGCCATGATGTTCTAACCTTTGTTTAGGCTTTACCTGGTTTTGAAACTTATTTCTCTGACAGCGACTTACACTTGGACAGACCCATACTATAACAGATTGTCATCTTCACAATAATTTCCATACTTTTAAATGGTATGATTTGAACTCAAATGTATTTTTACACCCAAATTGTTTACTTTTGGTCACTACTGGGCCTTTAAAGTGGGAAAAAACAATTGATGACAAAAGATGGATGAAATGGACAATACAGCACTAGCACGAAAATAAATTATAACAATTTCAATTTTTTAGCTCCACTGGCCGAAGGCCAGCAGGCTTATGTCATGGCCCGGTGTCCGTCGTGCGTCCGTCCGTCCATGCGTCCGTCCGTGCGTTAACTTTTATTTCAAACATCTTCTTCTCTGAAACTACCCATCCAATTTTCATGAAACTTCACAGAAATGATCCTGCCATAGTCCTCTTCAGAATTTCTTGAAAGAATTTGATTCCTTCAAAAACTCTGGTTGCCATGGCAACAAAACTGAAAAGTATTGGAAATCTTTAAAAATCTTCTTGTCTGAAACCATAAGGCATAGGGCTACCAAATTTGGCATGTAGCTTTATGTAGTAGACCTCTATCATGTTTCTTGAAATTATAGCCCTGGGGTCAAAATTGGCTCTGCCCCAGGGGTCACAAGTTTTACATAGGCTTATATAGAGAAAACTTTAAAAATCTTCTTGTCTGAAACCATAAGGCATAGGGCTACCAAATTTGGCATGTAGCTTTATGTAGTAAACCTCTATCATGTTTCTTGAAATTATAGCCCTGGGGTTAAAATTGGCTCTGCCCCAGGGGTCACAAGTTTTACATAGGCTTATATAGAGAAAACATTAAAAATCTTCCTGTACCTAGCCATAAGGCCTAGAGCTACCAAATTTTGCATTTAGCTTGATCTAGTTGGGGTCTACCAAAATTGCCCAAATTATAGTCCTGGGGTCAATTTGGCCTCATGCTGGGGGGGGGGGGTGGGTTTCACAGGATTTACATAGGCTTACATAGGGAAAACTTTTAAATCTTGGTGTACATAGCCATAAGGCTTAGGCTACCAAATTTTGCATAATTATAGCATTATCTAGTGGACAATTACAAAGAGGGCCCAAGTTACAGCCCTGGGATCAAGTTTGGCCCTGCACCAGGGGTCACAAGTTTTACATGGGTTTATGGAGTGAAAAGTTCAGAAACCATCTTGTTACTAGCCATAAGGTCAAAAACTCCCAAATTTGGCATGTTATTCTTCTAATACACATATTCCCCATTTAGTCCGACTGTAGCCCTGGGGTCAAAGTTTTATAAGGGCTTATATAGTGAAGACTTCTCTTCATGGTTTATATTTATAAGCCAGTGGAGCGATACAGGGCCATCATGGCCCTCTTGTTTTGTATAAGTTCTAGTTTAATCTAGCCTACATTTTTTTTGTCCATTTTCAGAAATGCCAGACCACTCGCCTGTCCTTGTTGAAGGGCTGGAGGACCTTCAGGGCTACGAAGGATCTAGGATTGAAATGTCTTGTAAGATTACTGGCAAACCGGCTCCCACCATAACCTGGTAAGAACCTCCTGCAGTTGATTTTAACTCTTTCACTACTGATGACGACATTAGTACCTTTTGCGGATAGTGTAGATCAAGATCAGACTGCACAAAACGTGCAGTCTGATCTTTGATCTACACCATCCACTACCAGATGCTAGACTATGATGCAATTTATGTTCAATAGCAGTGGACATCTTCCTTTAGACCAAAAAAAAAAGCGGAATTTCTTGAGCTAGTAGTGAAAGAGTTGATGCTTACCGAAAGAATTTCAGAAAAGCACATAGCTGCTTTTGTGTCTGTTCACAATTTCATTTCTGCTAAAAAATCTCACACATTAAAGAGCATCCATCAGTTTTACTGATATTCTTGTTTCTGGTCTTGCTGCAGACCTTTTCTGAATACCTTGTTGATGAAGCAAAACTTTCACCTACTAAGCAATTGATTATTTTTCCACAATGCTTTCACTTTGATGAATGTGCTAAATGTGAATTCATGTTTGTTTTACTTATTATAGAAGGATATTTTCAGTCATGTAATTCAAAGTTGCTCAACTCTCAACCAAACAAAAAAATTTTAGACTTGTTGTGCAGCTTGAAAGCATGCACATAAAATTTCATTGCGACCAAAAAGGTTTTTTTTTTTTTTTTTTTCATTTTAAAGGTTATCAGCATTTTCTCATTTTCACACACTTTTTTTGTAGAAGCTTTCTTTATCATGGTCATACTGAAATAATGTTGAAAGCGGCATAAAGAATCAATCAATCAATCACAGGGTCATTGGAACTAGAGATTGTGTGGTAAAAATTAGTAATTAGAAACAAGTTGACTATGTTACTCAGTTTCTCCTCAAAGTCGCACTTCTAATTTTTGAAAGCTCCTAATTTTTTAAACCAATTTTATCAGTAATAATCAGTTAAAAGGTCTATACCACAACTCAACACTAGGTCTATGATTTATTATCGCATAAGCCAACTGGGATATGTCTGCCATGGCCTTTTGCCCTACCTGGTTACTAGAATGATCTAAGTAATATATTAACTTTTCCAAAGAGTGTTTATCCCTTTACCACACAACAAAATCTTACACTGGTCCAAATTGAAAGCATTTGCAGACAACAAATCAAAGGTGGCCCAGATGACTAAGTTTGTCCTTGATAGGGTAGAAAACATTGTGGGAAATGGAGAAAATGCTGGTTACCGAATTACCAGCATTTTCTCCTTTTCCCACAATGTTTTCAAAAGGCTTCTCTTCCAGGGTCGTTAAAACTCGGGATTGTGTGGTAAAGGGTTACCATAGGTAGTTGTTTTTGCCTTCTGTAATTATGGATCAAGTTCAGACTGCACAAAACATGCAGTCCAATCTGAAACTGTACTGTTTGCATTTTCAGTATTCTGTTGCTCTCATTTGCTTTGAAAATGCAATTTTTGTTTCCATTTTTTCTGGGTGAAATTTGGGTTTTGTGGCACTTGAAAGGTTAACCCTTTCCCAAACAACAAATTTTAGACTGGTCCAATTTGAAAGAGTTTGCAGACGACAGTTTAAAATTTGATGAAAATGACAAAGTTGTCCAAAAGGGTAGAAAACACTGTGGGAAAAGGAGAAATTGCTTGTTACGAGCAATTTCTCCTTTTCCCACGGTGTTTTCAAAAGACTTGAACTACAGACATGTGAAAACCAGGCTTGTTTGGGAAAGGGTTAACATGAAAATTCATGATGGTTTTTAGCTTTCTCAATGTATATGAGGTTGACGGTTAACCCTTTACCACACAATTCTGAGTGTTAAGAACCCCGAGAAAGAGGCCTTTTGAAAACATTGTGGGAAAAGGAGAAAATGCTGGTAACCAGTATTTTCTCCTTTTCCCACAATGTTTTCTATCCTTCCCAAAACAAATTTCATTTTTTGGGTCACATTTATTTTGTCGTCTGCAAATGCTTTCAATTCGGACAAGGCTAAAATTTTGGCATTTGGTGAAGAGTTAAGTGGTGTAAGAGACAGACCTGTCAACATTGCAACAATTAGTCAACTATGTGTGATAAGATGTCTTCTTTATTATTAATTTTTTGCTAAAAAATCAAATGTTCAGAAAAAAGAGTCAGAGTAAAAAAAAAAGGGGGGGGGGGTGATAGCATCTTTTATAAGTTTTCAAGTCTGTGTTGTCTAGAATTCTTATCGGTTATGATCAGATATACCTATGATACCTGAATGCCTGCAAGTATTTATAGACTTCAACCAGCTGTGAGCTGATAAGCCCAGAAATATTATTTTATTATTTCTTTTTTGATAATCAGATCTTGTTTTTGTGGCTACAATTGATGGTTATTTGAACTGTATCAAGATTATATTTGTGATTTTTAAGTTTTACAGCAATATTATTTTTTTTATCGTTCATGATTGATACTATTGGGCTGCAATGATTACATTTTATATTTTCATATATAACCGCAACTCAGCTAGGAAGTAATCAGTTTATTACAAATAGTTTTTCAGTGTAGTTATAAAATACTAGTATATGTAGATTAAAGATTAAAAGTGTATTTTTCGTATAGATTCTTAATAGTGAATTTAGACTTTTATTTTCTGTCATATTTTTATTGAATTTCAACTTTTATCCAACTCCGACAAAAGATTACTTAAAGAAATAATAAAGATGATAATAATTAAGTAACTGTACTATGGCCATGTGTGTGTGTGAGTGTTTTTTTTTGGGGGGGGGGGGATTAAATAATCAAAGGAATGCAAGTTTCCTTTTTATAAATATTATGATTTTTCTTTAACTGTTTACCATACAATACCTGAGTTTTAATGACCGTGACTAAACAAGTTTTTTAAAACATTAAGGGTAAAGAAGAAAATGCTGGTGACCAGCATTTTTCTCCTTTTCCAACAATGTTTTCTTCTCTAGGAAAAATTTCATCATTTCTATCGCATCAAATTTACCGTCTGCAAATGCTTTCAGTTTGGACAAGTCTAAATTTTTGTAGTCTGATAAAGAATGAAGTAGATGTGGAAAGGCATGTGGTATTCAAAGTAGGACTACATAAGGCTGAATGACTGGTTTTTCACAGCATTCTTGTATACAACTTAAATTGTTACAAACCAAAGAATGGTGCATTGACTCTTTACCAAACGACAAAATTTTGGAATGGACCAAAATGAAAGCATTTACAGACGACAAATTAAATGATACTTAAATGATGATTTCTGCCTGTGATAGGTTAGAAAACATTGTGGGAAAAGGAGAAAATGCTGGTTACCAGCATTTTCTCCTTTTCCTGCAATGCTTTCAAAAGGCTTCTATTTTAGGGTTGTTAAAAGTTGGGATTGTGTGGTAAAGGGTCAATATGTTTTTCAAACTATTCTAGGTCAAAGGATGGCACTGACCTGGAAGATTCAGCCAAATTCACATTGACGTACAAAGAGGATATAGCTTCATTGTTTATCAATGGTCTTGAGCCTGAGGATGCGGGTAGAATCACTTGTAAAGCCACTAACAAGTTTGGCTCTGTAAAAACCAGCGCTAATCTATCAGTTGAGGAAGTCCGACATCGCAGACGTAAGAAGGAGACCGAGGAGACAATGAAACTGAAAAAGAAGTAAGTTGAGCGGTTGCTATAACAATGCTAATTTCATTACAATATCTTATTTACAGATGTAACATCTGTCACTTAGCATAATAAAAGGAAAGCACTCAGTTCATATTAACAGCCTTTCAGAAAGTCCGCATTTTTGCGTTTTTGACGTGCAAAGTGAAAGCCTTACACAACAATATTAATATGTCGCATCTTCCTTGACGCAACATAAGTCAGAATAAAAAAGGAACATGAAGGATTGATTCAATGAATATATCTTACAAAATCGTCAAGTTTGTAACTGCAAAATCATATCGAACCTGCTTCCTAACACTGAATTATTACACTGAATCGGTCTAAAATGCGACATTATTGTGTGACATCGCTGTCGTCTCTTTTATAATTACTGTATAGAATCAGTACTTATACTTTTTGTCTACATTTTAGACCCTGCTAGGTAATGGTCACCAACTTGCTAGAGTAATCGGGATGACAGACGACAGTTTCTACGCAGTCATTGTTTTCTACTTTTACCTTGTATACCACACTGTCATTTAAAACTCTTTGCATTATGCGACATCTACAAACTGGCACAGGCAAACAACACGTGAACTAAATAAAAAAAGTTATAGATCATGACACGTAAAATTTCTGAATGACCCCCAAAATTCCAAACAGAGAGTCACAGATGACCCCCAAAATTTATGAGCTAGCAGAAACACTGTATTCACAAAAGCAGTGTACTGCATAACACAAAATGATTTTGAGATATGACTTATGTTTCCTCTTGTTTGTAATAGATTTGATATCTATGAATTCCAGATATGACAAGCATGATTATGACATGGAACTCAAAGACACCAACATCCCACCCAAATTCCTGTTGCCACTGGTAGATCAGTCGGCCAAAAAGGGTGATACAGTCACTTTCAGTGTGACAGGTAAGCAAATAGAATGTACAACTCACTTGCATTGGAAGTTTTTTTTTATTTTGTTTCAAGAAGATGAATGGCACCAAAAAATCTTGTTGAAAGAGCAAGAAATTTCTGCAATATGTGAATGCCCCTTTTTCTCACAGTTGGTTCTTCAAGGGTATGAAACATTCCATCGATCCCTTTACCACTCAATCCTGATTTTAACGATCTGGCAAAAAAAGGCTTATTTAACATCTTGGGGGAAAAGGAGAAAATGCTGGTAAAATGCAATTTTTAGCTCTACTGGCTGAAAGCCAGCAGAGCTTATGTCATGGCGGGGTTTCCGTCGTCCGTCCGTCTGTCTGTCCGTCTGTCCGTCCGTCCGTCTGTCCGTCCGTTAGTCTTTTTCTTGTTTACGCGATAAAGTCTGCATTTGTTGCCGGATTTTCATGAAACTTGCACAGTTTGTTTATCTCATCAATAGCTTCAACCCTATTGAATTTGAAAAAAATCCAACAAACAGTATGGGAAAAGTAGCCATTTCAAGTTGAAAATTTCCAGTTCTTGTTTACACGATAAAGTCTGCAAATAACTTCAGATTTTCGTGAAACTTGCACAGTTTGTTTATTTCATCAGTAGCTTCAACCCTATCGACTTTGAAAAAAATCCAACAAATAGTATGGGAAAAGTAGCCATTTAAAGTTGAAAATTTAAATTTTCTGTTCTTGTTTACGCAATAAAGTCTGTATTTCTGGTCAGATTTTCATGAAAATCACACAGTTTGTTTATCTCATCAGTAGCTTCAACCCTATTGATTTTGAAAAAAAAAATCGAAGAAACAATGTGGGAAAAGTAGCCATTTCATGTTGAAAATTTCCAATTCTTGTTTACATGATAAAGTCTGCATTTGTAATCAGATTTTTGTGAAATTCACCCAGTTGTTTTGTCTCATCAACAGCTTGAATCCTATTGATTTTGAAAAAAGTCCAAGAAACAATGTGGGAAAAGTAGCCATTTTTTTTTTGTTGAAAATTTGTCTTTTTGCATCATGAATTCATAATGTATGCTAGCATAAAAGCAAGATTTAATTCCCTGCCAGTAGAGCATATTCAGGCCCTTCAGGGCCTTCTAGTTTCCTTTTCCCACAATGTTTTTTTATCCTATCAAAGACAAATCTCACCATATGAGCAATATCTAATCTGCCATCTGCAAATGCTTTCAGTTATCAACCAGTCCAAAGTATTGTCATTTGGTAAAGAGCTATATAGTTAATGATCAACAAAATGGAATTTACAGTAAGATCTTTGGCAATCTGTTTACGGTAAGATCTTTGGCAATCTGTTTATGGTAAGATCTTTGGCAATCTGTTTACAGTAAGATCTTTGGCAATCTGTTTACAGTAAGATCTTTGGCAATCTGTTTACAGTAAGGTCTTTGGCAATCTGTTTACAGTAACATGTCGTCCAGAGCCTGATGTGACATGGTTCTGTAATGGAGAGAAGATAGCTGCCAGTGACAAGTACACATTTGAACACACAAAAGGAGTCTACCGACTAGTTATCAAAGGCGTAGACAAGGAGGATGCTGGGACATGGCGATGTGTCGCAAACAACGACTATGGACAGGCTTCCTGTTTTGCTGATCTCAAAGTCATAGGTAATTTTTTTGTTTCGTTAGTGATGATTGTTGGTTTAGTGAATGTTTATTTCTGTCAAAAAAGAGGTTCTGTAGTGTTTCCATGTCCCATTATCAAATTCTGTAAGAAAAAAAATTAGAAAGAATAACTTGTTACATTCTTCAGATGATTTGTCATACAACACACTGCCTTTGTGAACAAGGTGGTACAGAGGGAAAATTGAGACAAATCCAGAGAGTATCTATAACACAGGCTTTAGCTCTTTACCAAACAACAATTTCCAGACTCCTCCATATTGAAAGTATTTGCAGATGCCAAATTTGAAAGGGATACAAATGAACTGAAGTTCATTTACATTGTAGGAAAGTTTGTGGAAAAAGAGGAAGATTGTGGTTATCAATATTTTCTCCTTTTTCGACAATGTTTACTAAAGCTTTCTCTTTAAGTGTCATAATAACTCTGGATTGTGTGATATACAGTTAAGGATTAAGAAAAGAGTTATACCTCAACTTATACTGATTTCTCCTTATGGGGATATGATTGAGCCTTACTATGGCAAAATGGGGGTGTGGGAGTAAGGGGATTTAACCCTTTACCACACAATCCCGAGTTTTAACAACCCTGAGCAAGAAGCCTTTTGAAAACATTGTGGGAAAAGGAGAAAATGCTGGTAACCAGCATTTTCTCCTTTTTCCACAATGTTTTCTACCCTTCCCCAGCCAAAAAGCATAATTCCAGTTGCATCTAAATTGTCGTCTGCAAATGCTTTCAATTTGGACCAGTCTAAAATTTTGTCATGTGGTAAAGGGTTAATACATCTCTGTAATGCAATCCAAGCAAGTCTTCACATAACTATGGATCCATGAAATTCCACTTTCTCTAAAAACTGAATCATCAGATAGAATGGTCCTGGGACATGCAGAAAATACTTTTTCGCAGATGCATGAAACCCCCTTTTCACATAGCATGACCCAGTTATGTTATGCAATCAAGGATTTTTTTACTTGGATACATTCACTTTTACCTGCTAACAAAACTTTAGACTTGCTTACTATGAAAGCATCTACAGACAACAAATTAAATGTGCACACATGATGGGCATTGCCTTTGAAAGGATAGAAAACATTGTTGGAAAAGGAATAAACACTGGTAATAGGCATTTTCACTTTTTCCCATTCCTATTTCTGAGGATCATAGAAGAACATTATTGTTAACTTTGGTCAATGGTCAAGATAAAACTTTAGAGGTATTTGTTTGTTTTTTCACACACAGACGCTGTACCAGACAATTACAGAGAACCAAGATTTGTCCAAAAATTAGAAGACACCACTGTCCTTGAAAACACCAAAATTGTCCTTGAATGTAAAGTGGAAGGTCATCCAAAATGTAACATTGAATGGTAAGATACTTTTCCTAAGCATATTTGTCAAGTTATTATGATTGCATGTATTTAACCCTTTCCCAAACAAGCCCTGGTTTTCACGTGTCTGCAGTACAAGTCTTTTGAAAACACTGTGGGTAAAGGAGAAATTGCTCGTAACGAGCAATTTCTCCTTTTCCCCCACAGTGTTTTCTACCCTTTTTGATAACTTTCTGCCATTTTCATCACATTTAGAATTGTCATCTACAAACTCTTTCAATTTGGACCAGTCCAAAATTTGTCATTTGGGAAAGGGTTAACATAATTTGGTGGTATACTTCCAGGCTTATACATAACTCTTCATAAAACATAAAAAATTTTGACTAAGTAGAATTGAAAGCATTAATTTTGCAGACAATTTAGCTATGGCACAAATGAAGGAATTATCTTTGAAAAGGAAGAGAGCATTATGGAAGAAGGCAGAAATTGCTGGTTACAGCATTTTCTCCTTTCCCCACAATGTTTTCAAAAGGGCTGTCCATCAGGGTCTTTAAAATACGGGAATGTGTGGTTAAAAGGTTAATATGCTATTTTCATTATCTGTTTCTTTTTTAGCTTTATACCATACAACAAAGTTTTAGACATGTACAAAATGAAAGCATTTGCAAACAACAATTTTAAGGTGGCTCAAATGATGTGATTTTTCTTTGATAGGGTAGAAAACATTGTGGGAAAAGGAGAAAATGCTGGTTACCAGCATTTTCTCCTTTTCCCACAATGTTTTACAAAAGCTTCTTTTGCAGGGTCATTTAACCCTTTACCAAACAATACCGGGTTTTCACAACCCTGAGAAAGAAGCCTTTTGAAAACATTGTGGGAAAAAGAGATAATGCTGGTAACCAGCATTTTCTCCTTTTCCAATAATGTTTTCTTCCCTTCCCAAAACAAATTTCAATTTTGGAGTCACATTAATTTTGTCGCCTGCAAATGCTTTCAATTTGGACGAGTCTAAAATTTTGTCGTTTAGTAAAGAGTTAGGTCGAGATTGTGTGGTAAAGGGTAAAATGATTGTCAGCTTCAGCATGTCTTTATAACTTTGTATCTTATAGGTACAAAGACCGACGCCTCATTCAACCAGGTCGACACTACACTATTTCCTTTGAGGAGGGTGTGTGCACATTGTACATTCGTGAAATATTCATGACTGACCAAGGACATTATATGTGCAAGGCTGAAAACAAGGCTGGTTCGGCATTCACAGAGGCCAGAGTCAAAGTTCAGCGTAAGTTGGCTTTGTTGTTCAGTGATTTCAGACCTTTACCTTAAATAGATATCTCTAACTCTTTTTCAGGTGACAATCTTAAACTCTTTATCAAGCAGCGAAGTTTTGGACTTGTCCGAGTCCAAAGTATTAGTAGATGACAAACTACATGTGGCTCAAATAACAGAATTGTCTTTGAAATGTCAGTTACCAGCATTTTCTCCTTTTCGCTGTTTTCCAAAGCTGTCTTTCTTGTGGTCTTTAACCCTTTACCACACAATCCTGTGTTTTAACGACCCTGAAAAAAGAAGGCTTTTGACAACATTGTGGGAAAAGGAGAAAATGCTGGTAACCAGCATTTTCTCCTTTTCCCACAATGTTTTCTATCCTATCACAAAGAAATCACACCATTTGATCAATGTTTGATATGTCTGTATGTTAATAAATAGAGTTTGGTTTTAAAAAAATGGGAGAAAAGAGGGGGAAAGTTTTTGTTATCCACATTTTTGGCTCCTCTCTTGATGGTTTCAATAGCCTTCTGCCTCAGGGTAGTGAGAAAATGAGTGTACAATTTTGTCATGTGCTAAAGAAGGAATTCTTAAATTATGGACTTATCTAGATTGAAAGAATCTGCAGTCAACAAGGTTAACTTGACTCAAAAGCTGAATTTCTGAAGGGAAGAAAACAGTGGGATATGGAGGAAAGCTGGTTACCAGCATTTTTTTTTTTTTGTATTCCTGCAATGTTTTGAAAAGCCTTTTTCTTCCTTAGGGTCATTAAACTTAGAGATCGTGTGATACAGGTTTTTTAATTTTCCCTACAATGTTTTGAAAAACCTTTTTCTTCCTTAGGGTCATTAAGATTAGAGACTGTATGGTATAGGGTCAATTGAAGACTTAAAGAGTTTATATACATGTATCTAAATAGGTGCTGAGCCCAAGGAAACACCTCTGTTGCCGTCCACAGCTGCAGGAACAATGGCTGCCCCATCAGATGTTCCAAAGAAATCATTTGACAAGGCCCCAGACTTCACTGCTAAACTCAAGGACCGTAAGGTTGTTGAGGGCAACAGGATACGACTGACCTGTTCTGTCACAGGTATTCCTGCCCCACAGGTCACTTGGACTAAAGATGGAAGGGAGATAACTACAGGCAGACAGTACATTATTACGGTAAGTTTATTTTAACTAGTCATTAACTTTTATGGACTATCCCAAATCTCAGTTAAAGAAAGTGTAAAGATATGCAAGTCTATGAAATATCAATTAATAGTAATGAAACAGCGCTATTTGCCTTCCCTACTCTAGGTGGTAAAAAGTATCATACCCAACTTTATAATTTTTCTGCCACTCTATATACACTTTTCTTTTGGACTTCAGTGTTATTACATACAACCCCTTCTCACCTGATGCTCAAATTTAAACACTTGAAGTCATTGACAGCTGTAGCAAATAAGCTTGTATTGGTAACTGATTGCACAAAAATTGAAGAATTAATTTGACCAATTAACCCGTTACCACACAATGCTGACTTTTAACGACCCTGACAATGAAGACCTTTTGAAAACATTGTGGAAAAAGGAGAAAATGCTGGTAACCAGCATTTTCTCCTTTTCCCACAATGTTTTCTACCCTATGAAAGAAAAGTCGGATCATTTGAGCTACATTGAAATTGTCGTCTGCTAAAGCTCTCAATTTGGACGGGTCTAAAATTTTGTCATGTGGTATGGGGTTAAAGAATAAAGCATTTTAACCCTTAAAGTGTCTTTCACAACTATAGTTGCAATTGCGGCTAGTGTAGATCAAGATCAGACTGCACAAAATGTGCAGCCTGATCTTTGATCTACACTGTCCGCTTTGCTGAATCACTATAGACAAAAGCAACCATGAAATTGCAATTATTTGGGTTGTATTTCAAGGATGAAAATGACTGATAGGTTTATTCGGCGCTCTAAGGGTTAAGCAGAGGCATCACAAATGATAACATGTCTCCTCCAACTTTTTGAATACAGCATTGAACAAGATTCACAGTATAAAAAAATGGTTTGTAATCTCACATTTGCCCTCTTTTGTTTTCCCACAGAACAACTATGGTCTTTTGAGTCTGGAGATTGAAGCGTCAACACGTAGAGATGCTGGCAGATATGTGTGTACAGCAACCAACTCTGTTGGACAAGTGGAAACAACGTCAACTGTCACTGTAGAGGGTGGGTCATAGGTTGTTCCTTTTTCACATGATGCTTCCTTATGGCCAGAAACAAATTGGACGCAAATGACTTTATTCCTTTAACTCTTTACCAAACGACAAAATTTTAGACTCTTCCAAATTGAAAACGTTTGCAGACAACAAAATAAATGCAACTGAAAAATTGAAATTTGTTTTAGGAAGGATGGATAACAGTGTGGGAAAAGGAAAAAATGCTGGTAACCAGCATTGTCCTCTTTTCTCACCATGTTTTCTACCCTATCATAGACAAAAACCATTATGTGTTTAGAAAAGGAACAGACAGACAAGTTTATAAGGATACCAGGTTGTGTGCTGAAAAATAGACTAATGTTTTTTTTAAACAAATTTTAAAAGTTCCTTATTTGGAAAATGTTTGTGTTTTAATGTAGACATTTTTAAACATTTAGGGAAAAGGAGAAAATGCTGGTAACCAACATTACCCCTTTTCCTACAATGTTTTCCATCCTTTCTAAAACAATTCCCAGTATTTGAGCCATATTTATTTTGTCGTCGGAGAAATGCATTTTCTTTTCTGGTATAGAATATAAACAAATCGATAAAAATTCTGAAGGCAAGTCTTTTAGTTCCCACATGGCAACTCTTTTGTCATTACAGAGGCAAGAAAGTCACCCACACCCAAAGCTAAAGAAGTGTTCACTAGACCCACATTTATCCGTATGTTGCGAGACATAACTGTCAATGAGGGACAGGATGCCACATTTACCTGTAAAATTGATGGAAAACCAGAACCAACCATCAAATGGTAAGTATAGTCTCTAAAAACTTTATGTAGTATACTGGTCTTCTCTACCGATAGATATTAGCCATGCTCTGGCAAAAGGGGGCTTAATGTGTCTCTGTGATCCTGATACCAAGCAATTCATTACATGATCATAGATCCATAAAATCCATTTTGTTGAACAACCAACCAAATCGTGAGGTAAACTGGTCCTTGGACTTGCAGAAAATTGACCAATAGCAAAAAGTTTTGGCCCAGGTCAGCCTGCATGGACTGCACACGTCGATACTTTTTGCAAATGCATTAAGCTCCCTTTTCACAGGACATGGCTCATATAAATGTATAGCTTGTGTTTGTATAAGGAGACACTTAAACTGCCTAGCTGTAGAGCTAGTTTCTGTAGTGGCGTGATAGAGCCTTTGCCTTGGGACCTAGAGGTCCTTGGTTCAGTTTCAGCCCTTGGAGGTCATGTTTCAGAGCTATTACACTTACATTATATTTAACCCATAGAGTGCCGAATAAACCCAACAGACAAGACGTGAAACAACGTGTATTTCATGAATGTCTGTATATCTTTTAACCCTTTCACAACTTTGTCTTTATTATCAATGTAGATCAAGATCAGACGGCACAAAACATTGAGTCTGATCTGTGGTCCACATTATCTGCTTTTTCAAGACATTTTGAACAAGAGCAAACTTGAAATTACAATTATTTTGGATCTTACTTCTAGGGTCAAAGTGTCTGTTGTGTATACTCAAGGCTGTAAGATTCATAAAAATCATTTCAGGCAAAAAGATCTGGTAGACATAGTTGAATCCAGAAGGTACTCCATGCATATGGACAGTGAGGGTACTATTGAACTGACCATCAAAAAGGTCACCACAAGTGACGAGGGACTGTATTATTGCCTAGCAACCAGCAAGTCGGGTCGCACCAAATGTTCAGCATCTTTGAGAGTGATAGGTTCGTATTTTGTGTCTTGCTGAATGTTTGGATACTGAACATAAAGTCCAGCAGCTGGATTGACCCTGTAGAAAATAATCCCAAGTTTTATCAAAGTAGACAGCATTTGAAAACATTGTTGGGAAAGAAGAAAATGCTGATAACCAGCATTTTCTTCCTTCCCCACAATGTTTTCTTCCCTTTCTAAGACACATATGAGCCACATTTAGTTAAAAATTTGCTGTGTGGTAAAGTGTTAACTCTTTACCAAATGACATTAATTTAGACTATTCCAAATTGAAAGCATTTGCAGACGACAAATTAAATATGGTTCAAATTATTTGATTTGTGTCTGAAAGGTTGGAAATCATAGTGGGAAAAAGGAGAAAATGCTGGTTACCAGTATTTTCTCCTTTTCCCACAATGTTTTCAAAGGTCCTTTTAATTAGGGTCGTTAAAAGTTGGGATTGTATTGTAAAGGGTTAACTCTGAAAATGTACGCTTGTCCATATTGAAAGCATTTGAAGAAGACAAATTACATACAGCCGGATTGATGGATTTGTTTTGTGATAAGGTAGGAAAAATTGAGGAAAAAGAGAAAATGCTGGTGACCAGCAGTTTTTTCTTCTCACAATGTTTTCAATGCCTTCTTCCATAAGGTTGCTGAAAGACAGGAATGTGTGGTTGAGATTTTATTGAAATAAACTTTAATAGTTACTACAATCTTGTTTTTACATAAGCTGTTTTGTACATCTGAAGCAAAGTTTAAGACAGAGTTGACCAATAGTGAGTTTTAACCTTTTATCAAAAAAAAAAAAACCAGAGTCTTAATCAGTCTGAGAAATAAAGCTTTGAAAACATAGTGGAAAAAGAAGAAAATGGTAACCAGCATTTTCTCCCTTTCCCACAATGTTTTACACCCTTTCAAAGGCAAATTACATCATTTGAATGAAAGTAAATTTTTGTCTGCAAATGCTTTCAGTTTTGACAAGTCTAAAATTTTACCGTTTGGTGAAGAGTTAACAGAATCTATAAACTGTTGTATCTGGGCCAGTATTCACCAACCATTCCTAAGAATATTCTTAGTCTTATTCTCCAAGATTGTCCAACTTTGAAAGTAACACAACTTCTGATTGGCTAAACCAAATGGTTTAGCCAATAAGAAGTTGTGTTACTTTCAAATCCAGAAAATGTTGGAGAATAAGACTAAGAATGTTCTTAAGAATGCTTGGTGAATACGGACCCTGGACACTAAGCTAGCTCGTACTTCATTTTTTCACAAAAAAAAAATCAAGTAATTTCATTAAAATCTTGTACTATACAGTAACACAAATTGTCAAGTAATGTGTTTTTTTTTTTTTTTCAATAGCTAATTTACATTGATATGAGCCATGCACTGGCAAAAGGGGGCTTATTGCATCTCTGTGATGCATTATTCCTATTAACCCTTTACCGCACAATACTGCCTTTTGACATCCCTGGGAAGGAAGCTTTTTGAAAACATTGTGGGAAAAGGAGAAAATGCTGGTAACCAGCATTTTCTCCTTTTCCCACAATGTTTTCTACCCTATCAAAGAAAAAAACACATCATTTGAGCCGCATTAAAATTGTCGTCTGGAAATGCTATCAATTTGGGCAAGTCTAAAATTTGTCGTGTGGTAAAGAGTTAAGCCATCACATAATTATGAAACCATGATAGCAACTTTTTTTAAACAACCAACTTAATTATGTGTTAGACTTGTGCATTGAAATATAGAAAATTGACATATAGCGAAAAGTTTCGGCCCAGGTGAGCCTGTGTGGATTGCGCAGGCTGACCTGGATTGATACTTTTAGCAGATGCATTAAGCCCCCTTTTCACAGAGTGTTGCTCATATATATTTACAGCTCGAGCTAAATCACCACCCAAACCAACACCCAAAGCAGCCTACGAAGAAATCACCAGTGTCAGGCAGGAAACTTACGAGAGAAAAAGAGTTGTGCCTGGTGACCTTCCAAAGTTCAAGGTCAGCCTGCCCAAGGTCATTGAGTTAGAAGAAGGAGACCGACTCCGACTTGAGGCCCGAGTGGATGGTCTACCACAGCCTAACTGTATGTATTATTGTTTGTGTTACTTCATGTATATATTGCTTTTCAAAGAGGACAAAAACATGGAACCTAAAGGGCACCAAATCTTTTAATGCTTTGCAGTTTTGTATTTGAATGATCCTGACTTTTGAAAACATTGTGGGAAAAGGAGAAAAGCTGTTAACCAGCATCTATTCCCTTTTTTCTACAATGTTTTCTACTCCATTAAAGTTAAATTCAACCAATTCAGTCACATTTTATTTGTTGTCTGCAAGTGTTTACAGTTTGGGCAAGTCTAAAATTCAGTCATCTGGCAAAGAGTCTAAAAATAAGTTGAATAGATCCAGATATAAAAAATTTACGATTGTTTGGGTTTTTCACAGAGTATCCCTTACTGTAGATCAAGATTATTCTATGCAGTTTGATCTTGATCTTACTTTTGCTTCAGACCTCTAGATAAGGGGAGGGGGGGGTGATAGTATTCTAAATCCATTATTTCTCTTCCAAACCCTATGTTGTGGGTACTCACTAGAATCGTCTCGATGAGACGATTCTAATGAGCACCCATAACATAGGGTTTAGTGGAGAGTGATTAATATTTTCAATTTTGAAATCGAAATCACTTCCTCTATCTGGAGCTCTGTGCTCTGAGAGTTTAGAAAATTCTTAAACTATTGTTATGAATGTAATGACATACCTTTGAATCTAGTGATACGCCTTTCATAGTATTCTTATTCAAGTTACTGCCACTGCCTTTGTGACTGGGATTGTATTTTCTGCAATGGTTCTAAGAAGGCATTACCATCTTTGGCAGTTTGCTTTCTTACTCTTTACCAAACCACAAAATTTTACACCTGTCCAAATTCAAAGCTGCTGCAAACCACAAATAAAATGTGGCTTAACTTAAGAAGCCTGAGGGTAGAAAACATTGTGGGAAAAGGAGAAAAGGCTGGTTATCTGCATTTTCCCCTTTTCCCACAATGTTTTCTAAATGTATCTTAAACAGGGTCGTCAAAACTCGAGATTGTTTGGTAAAGGGTTAATTGGCTAGCTGGTGAGTATTGTGAAGACTTAACTCTTTACCAAATGACAAAATTTTCGACTCTTCCAAATTGTAAGCATTTGCAGATGACAAAATAAATATAGCTCAAATGGTGATTTCTGTCTATGACAGGGTAGAAAACATTGTGGGAAAAGGAGAAAATGCTGGTTGCCAACATTTTCTCCTTTTCCCACTGTTTTCAAAAGACTTCTTCTTCAGGGTCGTTAAAACTTGGGATTGTGTGGTAAAGGGTTAAAAAGGACATACCTTAACTGATATTTCAGTAACTTGGTACAAAGGAAAACGAGAGATTTCCTATGATGTCCGTTATCGCATCTCGTCATACCACAGCTCTGAAATTCTTGAACTCAAAGATGTCCTGCTTTCTGACTCTGGTGAATACATTGTCAAGGCAACCAACGTACATGGTACTGTGGAATCTAGATGTACTGTGAAAGTACAGAGAAGAAGTCCAAGACGAGAAGAGTAAGTATCTATTGTTTTTGTGACCATGATGATATAATGGAGATTTTACTAAAATTTTCATCGATAGATTTTTTTTTAAATGTTTTCAAAAACCTGTTGTTTTTGAAAAATTCAGAAAAAATTTATTTTTTCAAATTTTAAGTTTTACAATAAAGTATGACTAAAGTCCTTGTGTATCTATCATGAAAAGTCTGTATTATCTTTGAATAATCCTGTACCAAATGGATTTGCAAACTTACAGACTTATTTATATGAAACAGCATATGCAATACAATACAAAATACTTTATTTCACTTCTCAAGTACAAAAATGTACAAAAAGAGGAAATGAAAGAATTGATTGATTGATTGTATGGTGTTTAATGCCGTTTTCAACATTATTTTAGTTATATCGCGGCGGCCAGTGCACCTGTCTATGCTTTCCTAGAGTTTCTTTAACCGGTACTATGCATAATATTCTTCCCAAGCCACTGGCTGCTTTCCAACATAGTCATCGTCGAAACAATGGTCAACGTCGAGAGAGGAATGAATCCTGTTGCAATGACTGTCATCAATCCTCGGAAAGAAATTGGCCGAGTGGGGGATCGAACCAGCGACCTCCTGTTCTCGAGTCCTGTACTGTACCAGGGCTCGGCAGGAAATGAAAGAAACAAGCATACATACATAAAATTTCATTTGATCAATGTGGAATTATCATAAAAAGCAATTAATAAAAAGAAGGGGGGGGGGGGACAGATGACAAATTAGTGGTGACTAATTTGTTGAGATTTATTTATGAAAAGGTAGAAAACATTGAGAGAAATGGAGAAAACTGGTAAACACATTCCTTGTGGCAGTAACTGCAAATTTTTCCTAGTAGTTAAGGTGGTCAGTATAGGACTATCATGGTCTTCTCTAGGACTGTAGTTTTAAATCTGTACTACATGACAAAATTTTTAGACCCATCCAAATTGAAAAGCATTTGCAGATGAAAATTTCATTGTGGCTCAAATAATGTGATATTTCTTTGATAGGGTAGAAAACATTGCGGGAAAAGGAGAAAATGTTGGTTACCAGCATTTTCTCCTTTTCCCACAATGTTTTCAAAAGGCTTCTTCCCCAGGGTTGTTAAAAGTCCACATTGTGTGTTAAAGGGTTAAGAGACCATGTGCCATGTATAATTTTGTATTTTCAGTGATGAAGACTTGGCCACCTTACAGGCAACCGGAGCAGGTGAGTTTGACCGAGTTATCTCCCTTTTCTTTTTAACGACCAGTTTACACAACTTGCTTTTTCAAATCTGTTGCAACACATGTGGTAGATCACATCATGTAAACCCTCTTTTAATGGGGGATTTGCTAGCAAAATTGTAAAGCAGAGCAAATAGGACATGTTCTGTTTTTTCAGAAAGAACGGACCAATCAGGGCTCAGTATGGTAAATTCCAGCCCTTTATCTTGATATTAATTATACCTTTAGCACTATCTAAATGTTTACCTTTGTTTTCTAAATGCTAAATGGACTCCTATCGTGTGGAAAGTCACATACAATTACACAACTGAAAAATTGTGATTTATCCCCACTGAAGAGGTAAAATAGCAAATGGGAGGCTGATCTTCCGAACATACCGTGTAAACGTAAAATACAGATATGCTTGAAATTAGACCTATCTTATCATTCTGTTAAAACATACAGTGTAAATTAGCCTTAAGATTGTTGTTTGGCTCTAAGTTTATGCTGATATGGATATTATTAACCATTTTATGAAAGCAGTTGATACTTCTGCAATGGCAGATTCTATAAACGGTCCAACAAATTGAGATAGGCAGTTTCTCTCTTTTTGTCGCCATGTGGTCAGTGGTCTGGATTTCATTCAGGCAATTTTTTTCTTTCTTCCACCAACAATTTTAAATTTACTGATAGAGATGTGTAAAAATTATTTTTGAAAGATTTGGTTAAGTTCATTTTAGCACTTTTTAAGTGTATATTTTGGATCAAAACAAGTGATTCCTCCTTATCTCATAAAAGTTTTTACATGTCTGTTCATGGTAATTATCCAGATATTACAAGGATGTTTTCTAAATGGCTTGGGGGGAAATGTGTTGCGTGAGTGAGTTAAATTTGTATTTGTGAAATGTAGGGAATTCAGGGAGCATTTAAATTAATAGAACTGACTGCATTTAATGACAATCTTTTTGCAATGATCACCTTACAGATGGCCCACCAGAGGAAATTGAAGGATTTGGTAGATTGATATTTACTTTTCTGCATTTTCACAATAATTATCAATATGTAAGAAATATAACTAATCCCTAGTATCACTATAGGTATGGTGTATTAAAACATACATGTATATTATTATAAGCAATTATAAACAGACAACATACAGTGTATGTTATGCGTTATGTATGTTGACTCTTTACCAAAAGACAAAATTTAAGACTACTCCAGATTGAAAACAGTTGTGGACAACAAAATAAATGTGACTGAAGGATTGAAATTTGTTGTAGGAAGGGTAGAAAACATTGTGGGAAAAGGGGAAAATGCTGGTTACCAGCATTTTCTCCTTTTCCCACTGTGTTTTCAAAAGGCTTCTTTCTCAGGGTTGTTAAAAGTTGGGATTGTGTGGTAAAGAGTTAATGAAATCTTGTTTAACTCTTCACCAAGCAACATACTTTTAGCCAAGTGCAATTTGAAAAAAATATGCAGACAGCAAATTAAATGTGGTTCAGGTGCTGGAATGTGTGTTTGAGAGTATAGAAAACATTGTGGGAAAAGGAAAAAATGCAGGTAAACCACATTTTGTCTCTTTCCCACAGTGTTTTAAAAAGCTTTCACCCTCAGGGTTGTTATAGATAGATGTTAACCCTTTCCCAAACAACAAATTTTGGACTGGTCCAAATTGAAAGAGTTTGCAGACGACAATTTTAAATTTGATGAAAATTGCAGAAAGTTATCAAAAAGGGTAGAAAACACTGTGGGAAAAGGAGAAATTGCTCGTAATGACCAATTTCTCCTTTTCCCACAGTGTTTTCAAAAGACTTGTAGTGCAGACACGTGAAAACCAGGGCTTGTTTGGGAAAGGGTTAAGACAGTTATGAGTTTGTACATTTCTAATGTCACATGAGGTTTATGAGATAGATTTCGGTATTCTTACTGAATGTCTAACATTGCATGGGCAGATGCATTTGGGCGTGCGACATTTCGTCGAAAACCATGTTCGTCGAAAACGATCCTTTGCCTGACCTTTACCCTAACTTAGACAAATTTTGGCTCAAATCTTCCTCCCAGACAGAGCTTTTCATGAAATAAATGGAGGAATTTAGCCGTCGGTATTTTAAAACATACATGGATTTCGACGAAACACCCTTTCGATGAAATGTCATGCACAGGATGCATCTATATCAGTGTGGTTCAATTGCTGGAATTTGTCTTTGAAAAGGTAGAAAACATTGTGGGAAAAGGAGAAAATGCTGGTAACCAGCATTTTCTCCTTTTCCCACAATATTTTCCGCCCTCTACAAATATTGTAAACCACATATTTTCCATTTCCTGATGTTTTCAAAAGCTTTCTCCCTTAGGGTTGTTAAAACACACGAGTGTTTAGGAGTGGGTTAGTTAGATACTCAGACAA
Source organism: Tridacna gigas (assembly GCA_945859785.2). Lineage (NCBI taxonomy): Eukaryota > Metazoa > Mollusca > Bivalvia > Cardiida > Cardiidae > Tridacna > Tridacna gigas. Next base: position 35,481,356 of record OX244044.2, read on the forward strand.
TAATAAATAATTATTTACATTTCTTATGTCACTGGTCTTTTATGAGATGAATTAGCACATTCTTATTGAATATCTAACATTGCATGAACATATGCATCTATATCAATCTGATAGCATTTCCAGGATTCTGTTCACAAGATTACCAACTTGTGGGGTGCCATGTTGTGTTGTCTCGGTTTTGACTTTTTGACAATTCTTTAAAGAAATATTGCACACTAGATAGATTTCTCTTTGGAAACAGTGTATCATACACCTTTAACCCTTAACAACACAACCACGAGTTTTAATGACCCTGTGAGAGAAGCCTTTTGAGAACATTGTGGGAAAAGGAGAAAATGCTAGTAATCAGCATTTTCTCCTTTTCCCACAATGTTTTCTACTCTTTCAGACAAATTTCAGCATTTGAGCGACATTTGTCGTCTGCATATGCTTCCAATTTTGTCGTTTGGTAAAGAGTTAAACAAAATGACTACCAACTGAATGAGACTGGGTTATACTCTAAACTTCCACTTTTGATAATTATATCAGAGCTCCAGATTGAGGGAGTGATTTTGATTTCAAAATTGAAAATGTTAATTACTCTCCATTAAACCCTATGTTATGAGTACTCATTAGAATCGTCTCATCAAGACGATTCTAATGAGTACCCACAACATAGGGTTTGGAAGAGAAATAATGGATTTAGAATACCATCACTCCCTCTTATCTGTAGCTCTGCTGTATACAATGTACATACGTGTATGTATAAACATGTATGTATAAACTACAGATGTATAGCTAATTTAAACCTACTGACTAAAATACATGTATATAAGAACGATACTAAAAATTTTTGTACTGTTCTGGTGTCATAACTGTCTATTTATTTCACATATCATGCTCTTTATCTTGCTTGAGAAAATGTACTTATTAAACTTTCTATCACTTGGTCTACTAGGAAATATAAACTAGTGGAACAAGGTTCTCAGGAACATTCACCACAAAAATTTAAGATTAACATCTTTCAAATCCTAAAGTTGCAGAGAAAAGATTTTCAGCAAACATGCCTTCTTTCTTCACAGAACAGGTTTAATCTGAAACTAAACTTTTTTCCAACATGATACAATCTCTTACCTGTAGTTAACCCTTTACCACACAGTCACGGGGTTAAATGACCCGGAAAAAAAGGCCTTTTGAAAACATTGTGGGAAAAGGAGAAAATGCTGGTAACCATCATTTTCTCCTTTTCCCACAATGTTTTCTAACCTTCTCTGCACAAATTTCAATTTTTTATTTACGCTTATTATGTCGTCTGCAAATGCTTTCAATTTTGACTGGTCTAAAATTCTGCCGTTTGGTAAAGAGTTATAGTATCACCCTCAATCACACTGTGTGATGATTGTGATGTCATCCCATGGAAACATGCTGATAAAAATTATAAAACCCTTTAGCACACAACAAAATTTAGACTCGTCTAAATTCAAAGCATTTGCAGACGACAAATTTAGCATGTATCAAATGATGAAATCTGTCTATGATTGAGTAGAAGACATTGCGGGGAAAGGAGAAAATGCTGGTTACCAGCATTTTCTCCTTTTCCTGTAATGTTTTCAAAAGCCTTCCTCCCCTGGGTCTGTAAAACTTGGGATTGTGTGGTATAGGGTTAACTTATTATCACACAACAAAACTTTGTCTGAATCGGACGCATTTTCTCTTTTTCCTTCAGTGCTTTCAAAAAGCCTTTTTCCTCAGGATTGTTAAAACTCGGGACTGTGTGGTAAAGGGTTAAGGATTTACAAATAATAAAGTAATAAAAAGAAAATTCATGAGTTATATGTTGCACATTAAAGAGTTTTATTTTTTGATTGTCATTGTGTATGCTTGACCACTGATTAGGCTAACCTTAGAACAGAGTCAGTATCAAGAATTTTTTTTTTTTTCCATAAATTTCAGCTCCTTTCTTTATGAAACCACTTCCACCTTCTATTGATGTTATGGAGGGTTTCAATGTTCAGATGGACTGCATTATTGAAAGCAGTGTTGAACTTGTCCAGTACAAAAGCTCTAACATACGTGCCATGCAGCGTGAATTCACCAGTCTTGGATTTGAAGGTCGATACAAACAGATGTCACCAATCGACCTTCCCTCACCACGACGAGGGAAGAAAGAAACCAGCCTGAAGGCCCCGGAATTTATAACAAAACCACAAGATGTTGAAGTTAACCTTGGGGAGATGGCCATGTTTGAGTGCGAGGTCACTGGAATACCAGACCCAGATGTTATGTGGTAAGTGTTCTGTTGGACCTTTCATGTGTCTGGAACGGTTCCCTTGTTGTAAAACATTAAATCCTACAGATAACTTTTTGGGTCTTGCAGGAGACCTCCTTTTGAAAAACATTTTGGTAACAGCAGAGCTCCAGATAGAGGGAGTGATTTTGATTTCAAAATTGAAAATATTAATCACTCTCTCCTAAACCTTATGTTATGGGTACTTATTAGAATCGTCTTGTCGAGACGATTCTAAGAGTACCCACAACATAGGGTTTTGAAGAGAAATAATGAATTTAGAATACCATCATTCCCTCTTATCTGAAGGTCTGGATAGCAAGTGGTTTTGCTCATAATGAGCAATTCCTCCTGTTGCTACAATGTCTTTAATTGTACTAATGTAACACATTTTTTAACACTGATTATTTCAAAGTTGTCTGCTATGTTTAAGGAGGAAATAACTGAATGCCCTTGTTGATGCAGCATGAATATACTAAGAAAAAGGAAAAGCAAAATGGAGAAAAAATGCCGACCATTTAATACTTCTGGTGGGGGATATAACAAGGGCAGGTAACCATCAAAGTATTTTTGTCACTTGTGTCCCTTTTTGACTTTCCACTGAAAATCAAGCAACTGCAGCCGAATGTTGGCAGCCTCATGCAATACTCTTGTTCTTTTTTCAGGCTAAAGAATGGCCGTCCTTTAAGCTCAGGTAGAAACATTCAACTGCGCACAATTGGTAATAGACACAAACTACGCATCATGTCAGTGACAACAGAAGACGCCGGAAACTATGTTTGCACAGCAACATCAGATGCTGGCATGAAATCTTGTTCCGTGACGCTGACAATTAAAGGTAGGTGGCGTGTGTAAATGAAATATATTCAGTCATGCTCTGTAAAAAGGGGCTTATATGCATCTCTATAAGGCACTATACCAAGCAAGTCATCTCGCGATGGATCTATAAAATCCTTTTTGTCTAACAACCAACTGTATCTCGAGGCAGAGTGGTTCTTAGACATGCAGGCTGACATGGGTCAGTACTTTTCACAAAGCATGGCTCATTTTCAGAAGTTATCTGGGTTACAAGTATCAGAGAATGTCTGAATGTTCCACAGAGATAGCTTGTTGTGCACCAAATACACACAACAGGCATTTATCCCTTTACTACACAATCCCGAGTTTTAACAACCTTGAGAAAGAAGCCTTTTGAAAACATTGTGGGTAAAGGAGAAAATGTTGGTAACCAGCATTTTCTCCTTTTCCCACAATGTTTTCTACCCTATCCAAGCTAAATTTCATCCTTTGAGCCACACTTAGATTGTCGTCTGCAAATTGCTTCAATTTGGACAAGTCTAAAGTTTTGTCGTCTGGTAAAGAGTTATAGCCTGGTAAAATCACACATATGATTGAAATGACATAGCTGCTTTTGGTCAGTATATCCCATCATAGCTGACATTGTAGATGAAAGATCAAACTTTACCACACAAACTCGAGTTTTAATGACCCTAAAAGAGAAGCCTTTTGAAAACATTGAGAAAATGCTGGTAACCAGCATTTTTTCCTTTTCCCACAATGTTTTCTACCCAATCTAGGACAAACTTAGTCATTTGGGCCATCTTTGATTTGTCGTCTGCAAATGCTTTCAATTTGGACCAATCTAAGATTTTGTTGTTTGGTAAAGAGTTAATAAAACTCTTTGCCAAACCATCCTGAGTTTTAAGTACCCGGAGAGAGGAGGCTGTTGAAACCATTGTCAGAAAAGGATCAAAGATTTTCTCCTTTTCTTACCCTGTTTTCTGCCCACAAGCTCATTTGCACATTTCCAATTTGTGATCTGGAGATTGATTTAATCTGAAAGAGGCAAAAAATTTCATTCAGGAAAGGAGAATTCGAGAAAATAAAAAAAGATTGTTGTTATATTTGCTTAAAGGAACCGAACAAGACACTGCAAAATTTGTTATTGACCTTGAACCTACAACACATGTTGCCCCTGGCAACAGAACCAAACTGACCTGTGCTGTGAAAGACGACATCAAATCTGCTGTGTGGAAGAAAGACTCTACTGAAGTAAGTGTTTTGTTTGTTTTTCGTAATGTGTGAAAAATGGAATTATTGCTCCTTTTCCCATCATGTTTCGTATGCCATCATGTCAACTCCCGACTCTCAACAGTTCCATGAAATTTCCTATCATATTGTTGTTACTTGCCTCCCTGGTGAGTCCTGTCCCAAGAATGTGAATCACAGCTCTAGTTGCTCTAACAGACAGTATAGGTCAAGATCAGATTGCCAAGAAAGTGCAGTCTCATCCAGGGACTATTCTATCCAATGTTTTACAAGAAATCTGGATCATATCCCAGAAGTCTAACTATATCTTATCAGCCCTTTTTATTGATGCTTAACTCTTTACCAAACGACAAAATTTTAGACTTGTCCAAATTGAAAGCATTTGCAGATGACAAATCAACTGTGGCTCGAAAATTAAAATTTGATTTGAGAAGGATAGAAAACATGGTGGGAAAAGGAGAAAATGCTGGTTCCCAGCATTTCTCCTTTTCCCACAATGTTTTCAAAGGGCTTTTTTTTATCAGGGTCGTTAAAAGTCGGGATTGTGAGGTAAAGGGGTTAAGGATTGAAATGGCCTGCTTGATAATTGGTTACCCGGTCAGCTGAAGACAATCTTTTCGTCTTGCTGCTGATCATGTTTCAAAACATTGTGGTAAAAGAAAAAAATGCTTGTAACAAGCACTTGCATCTTTTACCACAATATTTTTGTATGTTTTTGTGTATAAAATTGTATTCGTATTGTTCTGATATTAACAAAGTTGTTTCTGCAAGTTTAACTCTTTACCACTCAGCAAAATCTTAGACCTGTCCAAATTGAAAGCATTTGCAGACGACAATTTCAGTATGGCTCAATTGATGTGATCTTCTTTTGATAGGGTAGAAAACATTGTGGGGAAAAGGAGAAAATGCTGGTTTCCAACATTTTCTCCTTTTCCCACAATGTTTTCTAAAGGTTCATTCAGAGTCAGGATTGTGTGGTAAAGAGTTAAAGATGAAACCTGTTTTAGATAAGTTCATGGTGCCAATCTGTCTACAAATGTTACATCATGCTTTTTAGTTCCTTTTCAAGCCTACTTGTTAAAATCATAATTACAGCTGAATTTGGTATGTGAAATTGAAAATGGGTAAACACTAATCAAATGGTTGGTCTTGCTCCCGATATTTTTTTTTGTGTGATTTTTTTAGCTCCACTGGCCAAAGGCCAGTGGGCTTATGTCATGGCCCGGTGTCCGTCGTCTGTGCGTCCGTCCGTGCGTTAACTTTTATTTCAAACATCTTCTTCTCTGAAACTACCCATCCAATTTTCATGAAACTTCACAGAAATGATCCTGCCATGGTCCTCTTCAGAATTTCTTGAAAGAATTTGATTCCCTCAAAAACTCTGGTTGCCATGGCAACAAAACTGAAAAATATTGGAAATCTTTAAAAATCTTCTTATTTGAAACCATAAGGCATAGGGCTACCAAATTTGGCATGTAGCTTTATGTAGTAGACCTCTATCATGTTTCTTGAAATTATAGCCCTGGTGTCAAAATTGGCTGTGCCCCAGGGGTCACAAGTTTTACATAGGCTTATATAGAGGAAACTTTAAAAATCTTCTTGTCTGAAACCATAAGGCATAGGGCTACCAAATTTGGCATGTAGCTTTATGTAGTAAACCTCTATCATGTTTCTTCAAATTATAGCCCTGGGGTCAAAATTGGCTGTGCCCCAGGGGTCACAAGTTTTACATAGGCTTATATAGAGAAAACTTTAAAAATCTTCCTGTACCTAGCCATAAGGCCTAGAGCTACCAAATTTTGCATTTAGCTTGATCTAGTTGGGGTCTACCAAAAGTGCCCAAATTATAGTCCTGGGGTCAATTTGGCCTCATGCTGGGTGGGGGGAGGGGGGGTTTCACAAGATTTACATAGGCTTACATAGGGAAAACTTTTAAATCTTGGTGTACATAACCATAAGGCTTAGGCTACCAAATTTTGCATAATTATAGCATTATCTAGTGGACAACTACAAAGAGGGCCCAAGTTACAGCCCTAGGATCAAGTTTGGCCCTGCACCAGGGGTCACAAGTTTTACATGGGTTTATGGAGTGAAAAGTTCAGAAACCGTCTTGTTACTAGCCATAAGGCCAAGAACTCCCAAATTTGGCATTTACACATATGCCCCATTTAGTCTGACTAGCCCTGGGGCCAAAGTTTTATAAGGGCTTATATAGTGAAGACTTCTCTTCATGGTTTATATTTATAAGCCAGTGGAGCGATACAGGGCCATCATGGCCCTCTTGTTTTAATATACATATTATTTTTTTTCCCTTGCTATCTCATTTTGTCAAAGAAGTTCAGTCCTTTTTTATTCTTAATTTTTCTGTAGAATCTGACAGTACTTGAAGTGCTGGGTGTCATGTTGTGTTTGGGTTTGTTTGTATGTGTGTGTGTTTTTTGCGAAAATCTAAAAGAAATGAAACTGTAAACCTTTTTTCCCCTTGCCCCACAAAATCTCCCATTTTTACCACAGCAAGGAAAAGCACCTGTGAAAAAATTATGGGGTGGAAAAAAAAAAAAGAAAATTCCATTGACAGAATTTTCTCCTTTTCCCATAATGTTTCCTATCCTTTCGAAGAAAAAGCTTATTAAATTTGTCTCGATCAAAGTTAAGTGAAGTATCAAGGGACACATTGGGTTAAAAAGATTTATTGCTGGTCAGTGATCAGTAATGACCATGTAATTTGGGATCAGGTATATTGTCTTGGGTAATTATATTGCTTTGTGGTCAAAACTGACCAATTGGTGACCAGTGCTTTAATTGCAAAATAGTTTGTTTTGCTTGAAGTCAAAAGTAATGCTTAAAATTTGACCAACTGTGGTTTAACCCTTTACCACACAATCCTGACTTTTCATGACCCTGGGAAAGAAGCCTCTTGAAAACATTGTGGGAAAAGGAGAAAAAATGCTGGTAACCAGCATTTTCTCTTTTTCCTACAATGTTTTCTACCCTATCAAAGAAAAATTGTCGTCTGCAAATGCCTTCAATTTGGACTAGGTCAAAATTTTATCGTCTGGTAAAGGGTTAAGGGTTATGGTATATTTTCTGGAGTTTTGTGATTTTGTTATTTTTGTTTGGAGCTTTCTGTCTACATGAACATGATATAATGGGGTTCTAAAATATGGAATTACAGGAGAAAAATCAGTTTGTTGTAAGTTTTCTCCAGATTTTTCTACCCTTCTAACTCCTTACGAAACGACAAAATTTTAGACTAGTCCAGATTGAAAGTATTTGCAGACGACAAAATAAATGTGACTCAAAAATTGGAATTTGTTTTGGAAAGGATAGAAAACCTTGTGGGAAAAAGGGAAAATGCTGGTTACCAGCATTTTCTCCTTTTCCCATAATGTTTTCAAAGGGCCTCTTTCTCAGGGTCGTTAAAACATGGGATTGTGTGGTAAAGAGTTAATCTTTGTAGTCCCATAGGATAGGAATAAACAGGGGCTTTTGTGGACAGCATAGGTGAAGATCAGACTGCAAAGAAGATGCAGTGTAATCGTGGATCAACTTGTTCTGTCAAGCTTATCGGATAGAGAAACTTCCTCAGTTCCAGTAGATAGTATTTTCAGTCATTGGAAGAGGTTAAGTTTAATAACATATTTGAGCCATGCTTTCTGAAAATGGGGCTTAATGCATCTGCGAAAAGTATCAACCCATGTCAGCCTGCACAGTCAGCACAGGCTGACCTGGGCCAAAACTTGTTGCTATTGGTCAATTTCATGTATGTTCATGGACCAGTCTACCTCTTGATTAACCCTTTACCACACAATCCTGACTTTTAACGACCCTGTACAAGAAGCCTTTTGAAAACATCGTGAGAAAAGGAGAAAATGCTGTTAACCAGCATTTTCTCCTTTTCCCACAATGTTTTCTACCCTTTCCAAAACAGATTTCAATTTTTCAGTCACATTCATTTTGTCGTTTGCAAATACTTTCAATTTGGACCCATCTAAAATTTTGTCATTTGGTAAAGGGTTAAGTCAGTTGTTAAAAATAGTGGCTATTACGGATCCATAACTATGTGGTGACTTGCTTCGTATCATGGATCATGGAGATGCATTAACCCTTTCCCAAACGACATTTTTTGGACTGGCCCAAATTGAAAGAGTTTGCAGACGACAATTTTAAATTTGATGAAAATGGCAGAAAAGTCTCAAAAAGGGTAGAAAACACTGTGGGAAAAGGAGAAATTGCTCGTTACGAGCAATTTCTCCTTTTCCCACAGTGTTTTCAAAAGACTTGTACTGCAGACACGTGAAAACCAGGGCTTGTTTGGGAAAGGGCTAAGCCCCCTTTTTACCAGAGGACGGCTCATTTATATGTGGCGGGGAAAAAGTTGAAGACAGAGCCCATCAGTTGAGCCTCATTTGATTTGTCAGTTGTGAATGCTTTCAGTATATAGACAAGTGTGGAAATTCATTACCTGGTTAGGATATAGTATATTTATCAAATTAATTTTCTATTTCAGTTGAGAGACAGTGATCACATCAAAATCAGCCAGGAGGTTGATGGAACGCTTGAACTTGTAATACCAGATACAAAACCTGAAGATGCTGGCACCTATAGCTGTGCTGTAACCACGGTTACTGGAGAGACTCTGACAACATCTGGAGCCCTCGTTGTTGCAGGTAAGCCCATGATATACATGCTCAACATTTCAAAGTGCTCACACTTGTGCTTTACGGTGCTTAGGTTTCCATGAAGCAAATATGGAAACTGATTCTTATATTAGCCCTTTACCACACAATCCCGACTTTTAACAACCCTTAGGAAGAGGCCTTTTGAAAACATTGTGGGAAAAGGAGAAAATGCTGGTAACCAGCATTTTCTCCTTTTCCCACAATGTTTTCTACCCTATCCAAGACAAATTCCATTATTTGAGTCAAATTTATTTTGTCGTCTGCAAATGCTTTCAATTTGGACCTGTCTAAATTTTTCTCATCTGGTAAAGGGTTAAGTTGTTAGAGCTTGTTTCACAATTGATGTGAATAAAAAAGGCCCCAAAGAAAATGAGCCATGCTGTACGAAAAAGGGACTTAACGTATCTGCAAAACGCAGACTCCGTGCAGGCTGACATGAGTGGAAAGTTTTCACTGTTTGTAAATTTTCTGTATGTCCAAGGACCTCACTACCTCTGAATTCAGTTGGCTGTTACACAAAATGAACTTTATAAATCCATGATTATGTGATGATTGGCTTTGTATACTGCATCATGGAGATGCTTTAACCCTTTACCAAACAATCCCAGGTTTTGACAACCCTGAGGAAGAAGCCTTTTGAAAACATTGTGGGAAAAGGAGAAAATGCTGGTAACCAGCATTTTCTCCTTTTCCTACAATGTTTTCTATCCTATCCAAGACAAATTTCAATTCTTAAGTTGCATTTAATTTGTCGTCTGCAAATGCTTTTCAATTTGGACTGCTGTAAAATTTTGTCGTGTGGTAAAGAGTTAAGCCCTTACCAAACAATCCCAGGTTTTAACAACCCTGAGGAAGAAACCTCTTGAAAACATTGTGGGAAAAGGAGTAAATGCTGGTAACCAGCATGTTCTCCTTTTCCTACAATGTTTTCTATCCTATCAAAGACAAGTCTCACCATTTCGGCAAGAATTAATATGGCGTCTGCAAATCCTTTGAATTTGGACCAGTATTAAAGTTTGCGTTTGGTAAGCGGTTAAAGCCCCATTTTACCAGAGGATGGCTTAAATGCATTGAATATATGTACTGCACTTTCACAAAGTTTAAAACTACAAATTCAACTACAAAAGAGCATTTTAGTCCTGATCTTGATTATACCCCCGCAAACGAAGTTTGTGGGGGGTATACTGGAATCAGCCTGTCGGTCGGTCGGTCATGCAGTCGGTCGGGCGGTCGGTCTGTCTGCAAAATCTTGTCCGGACAACTCCTCCTACAGTTTCTGTCTGATTCACGTTAAACTTGGCAGAAGTGTTCATTAGGAGCTGTAGATGTGCAAGACGCACATTTTGTAAAAATTCCATCAAGAATTACTGAGTTATTGCCCCTGATTTGACTTAAAAATGCTTGTCCGGACAACTCCTCCTACAGTTTCTGTCTGATTCACTTTAAACTTGGCATAAGTGTTCATTAGGAGCTGTAGATGTGCAAGACACATTTTGTAAAAATTCCATCAAGAATTACTGAGTTATTGCCCCTGATTTGACTTAAAAATGCTTGTCCGGACAACTCCTCCTACAGTTTCTGTCTGATTCACTTTAAACTTGGCATAAGTGTTCATTAGGAGCTGTAGATGTGCAAGACACACATTTTGTAAAAATTCCATCAAGAATTACTGAGTTATTGCCCCTGATTTGACTTAAAAATGCTTGTCCAGACAACTCCTCCTACAGTTTCTGTCTGATTCACTTTAAACTTGGCAGAAGTGTTCATTAGGAGCTGTAGATGTGCAAGACACACATTTTGTAAAAATTCCATCAAGAATTACTGAGTTATTGCCCCTGATTTGACTTAAAAATGCTTGTCCGGACAACTCCTCCTACAGTTTCTGTCTGATTCACTTTAAACTTGGCAGAAGTGTTCATTAGGAGCTGTAGATGTGCAAGACACACATTTTGTAAAAATTCCATCAAGAATTACAGAGTTATTACCCCTGATCTGACTTAAAAATGCTTGTCCGGACAACTCCTCCTACAGTTTCTGTCTGATTCACTTTAAACTTGGCATAAGTGTTCATTAGGAGCTGTAGATGTGCAAGACACACATTTTGTAAAAATTCCATCAAGAATTACTGAGTTATTGCCCCTGATTTGACTTAAAAATGCTTGTCCGGACAACTCCTCCTACAGTTTCCATCTGATTCACTTTAAACTTGGCATAAGTGTTCATTAGGAGCTGTAGATGTGCAAGACACACATTTTGTAAAAATTCCATCAAGAATTACTGAGTTATTGCCCCTGATTTGACTTAAAAATGCTTGTCCGGACAACTCCTCCTACAGTTTCTGTCTGATTCACTTTAAACTTGGCATAAGTGTTCATTAGGAGCTGTAGATGTGCAAGACACATTTTGTAAAAATTCCATCAAGAATTACTGAGTTATTGCCCCTGATTTGACTTAAAAATGCTTGTCCGGACAACTCCTCCTACAGTTTCTGTCTGATTCACTTTAAACTTGGCATAAGTGTTCATTAGGAGTTGTAGATGTGCAAGACGCAACTTTCGTGAAAATTCTATGAAGAATTAATGAGTTATTGCCCCTGATTCACATTTAAAATGCTTGTCCGGATAACTCCTCCTACAATTTCAGTTCGATTCACTTTATACTTGGCAGAAGTGTTCATTAGGAGTTGTAGATGTGCAAGACACACATTTTGTAAAAATTCCATCAAGAATTACTGAGTTATTGCCCCTGATTTGACTTAAAAATGCTTGTCCGGACAACTCCTCCTACAGTGTCTGTCTGATTCACTTTAAGGAGGTCTTTTCTGTCATATATATAGTTGGCCAACATTATGCGAAAAGGCACCTTTGGACATTTGCAACAAGTTTGGATCCAGACCAGCCGCTGTGTCTCAGACATATTATCAGATCATGGTCTGCACTTTTTTACACTCATTTGGTTTTGTGTCCAATTAAATTGATACTTTGCATAAATATTCACCAGGAGCAGTAGAGGTTCAAGATGCATTTTTCTCAAATGTTTGCCAAATTAATTACCCCTGAATTTACTCAAAACTTCTTGTCCAGAGAACTATTCCTTCAGTTTAAGTCTTATTCACTTGATATTTGTCATGATATTCACCAGGAGCAGTAGATGTGCAAAGCACGAATTTCATGAGTGTTGGCCTAATGATTACGGAGTTATTGCCCCTAAATTGACATTGCAGAGTTATTGCCCCTGTGACATGAAATATAGGGACGGGGGTATTTATCACCTTTAGTGATAGTTATTCTAGTTTACACTGTTTCCCAAAATCGTTGGTCGCTTATGGCAGCAAAAGACTTACACTAAACAAGGTAAACTTTGCCGCTGATTTTGCGTATGGACGTACCTGAACATCAAATTATATGTCGATATTTTGTAAACAGTGCTTGAAAAGATTAACTCTTTACCAAATGGCAAAATTTTAGACTGGCCCGAATTGAAAACATTTGCAGACAACAAAACAAATGTGGCTGAAAGATTGAAATTTGTTTTGGAAAGAGTAGAAAACATTGTGGGAAAAGGAGAAAATGCTGATTACCAGCATTTTCTCCTTTTCCCACAATGTTTTCAAAAGGCTTCTTTCTCAGGGTCGTTAAAAGTCAGGATTGTGTGTTAAAGAGTTAATATATTCATTAGAGAGAGATGAAAGGGAGGTGGGACTATGTACAAGCTGTATGTATTTGATCTTAAGTCCACATAATCCTGTATCAAACGATTCCGAGTTTTGACGACCCTGAGAAATAGGGCTTTTAAAAAAATTGTGAGAAAAGGAAAAAGTGCTTTTGACCAGCCTTTTCTCCTTTCCCACAATTTTATCTCTCTTTCATGGAAAACATTTAGTTTTCTTACATGTTTACTTTGTTGTCTGCAGTACTTTCAATTTTGAAAAGTCCAAAATTTTGTTTTTTAGTAAAAGGTTAACCAACTACCACCTGTAGATGACGTTCAGTGTCTTGCAGCAGACTACCTATGAAAACACTGTGGCGAAAGGGGAATTTGCTCATTAAACATATCTGCAGCAGATATTGTGTTGATTGAGTGAATGCCTTGATTTTTTACTGTTGTTTTATGTATAAATTATCTTTCTAGAAAATGGAGATTCAAACGGTGAGGGTAATGGAGCACCCATCTTTACCAAATCCCTGACAGACAAGCATGTTAGAGATGGTGATGCTGTGACCTTGGAATGTGAGGTCACCGGTACCCCACGACCCCAGATCTCCTGGTTTAAGGGCAAAATTGAGATCTTGGACTCCCAGGTAAGTTCTGTATAAGTACAGCCATGGCCGCTTATTTTAAAGCTTTTGTTGGGCTCTTTTACCAGATCATTCAAAGTGTGACAGCCCTGAGAAAGAAAGCCTTTGAAAACGTGGTAGGAATAGAAAATACTGGTAACGAGTATTTTCATGTTTTCCCACCATGTTCTTTGTCCCAATTAGAAACCCTATCATCTTAACCATATAGACATTTTGTCTATAAATACTTTTGCTGTTGAGGAGCAGAGCTCCAGATAGAGGGAGTGATTTTGATTTCAAAATTGAAAATATCAGTAACTCTCCACTAAAACCTATGTTATGGGTACTCATTAGAATCGTCTCATCGAAACAATTCTCATGAGTACCCACAACATAGGGTTTTGAAGAGAAATAATGGATTTAGAATACTATGACTCCCTCTTATCTGGAGGTCTGAGTGTAAAATTTTGTTTTCTGGTAAAGAAAGAAACATGAAACTTTGTGGTGCATACATCATGGAGTAACTTCTTATTTGTAGAGCAAATATATTCAAAAGCATGTCCAATCCATTGCCTGCAAAACTTTATATCAGATTGCCTATATCTTTGACTGTCTCTCAAAAACCTAGGTAACAACAAACCGAAAGTATTTAACCCTTCCCCAAACGATAAATTTTAGACTGGTCCAATTTGAAAGAGTTTGCAGACGACAATTTTAGATTTGATGAAAATGACAGAAAGTTGTCCAAAAGGGTAGAAAACACTGTGGGAAAAGGAGAAGTTGCTCGTTATGAGCAATTTCTCCTTTTCCCGCAGTGTTTTCAAAAGACTTGTACAGCAGACACGTGAAAACCAGAGCTTGTTTGGGAAAGGGTTAACTCATGAAAATGTTACTGAAAAAAAGAGAATTAGCGGCTTAAATTTTCATGAAGACCCTGCTGTTCTGAGACTGTTTCAAGTAATTTTATCCATTTGTTACAATGACAATAATTGTCTGGTAACTGTGTTTTTAACTCATGACCAAACAATTCTGTGTTTTAACAACTGTGAAAAAAGAGGCTTTTGAGAGAACACTGAGGGAAAAGAAGAAAAGTGCTTGTAACCAGCTTTTCTCTTTCTCCCACAATGATTTTGTTGCCGTTAAAGACAAATCTCATAATCTGAGACATCTTTGTCATCAGCAAAAGCTTTCAGTTTGGAGTAAGTCTAACATCTGTTAATTCTTTACCAAACAACAAAATGTTAGACTGGTCCAAATTGAAAGCATTTGCTGATGAAAAATTGACCGTAACTCAGAATAGGAAATCTGTCTATCATAAGGTGTAAAACATTGTGGAAAAGGAGAAAATGCTGGCTACCAGTATTTTCTCCTTTTCCCACACTGTTTTCAAAAGCCTTCCTCCTTCCTCCTCAGGGTCCTTAAAACTTGGGATTATGTGGTAAAAGGTTAAAGAGTAAGGTATCTAGATGCTTGTGTGTGTTGTTACAGGATTTCCAAATATCCAACATCGGAAACAAATGTCGGCTTGATTTCCTGGATGTTTTCCCAGAGGACGACGGCCAATATTTCTGTAGGGCCGTCAATTCAGGAGGGGAGGCAATCACATCATGTATGCTGACTGTTGAAGGTATGTATTAATGCCCTTGTCTTGTCTCATAGGCTTACAGGTAGATTGTGTTTCTGTTAGTTTTATCCATTAGAGTGATGCAACTTAAGTTTCCCTTAACCCTTTACCGCACAATGACGCCTTTTAACGACCCTGGGAAAGAAGCCTTTTGAAAACATTGTGGGAAAAGGAAAAAATGCTGATAACCAGCATTTTCTCCTTTTCCCACAAAGTTTTCTCCTCTATCAAAGAAAAATTGCACCATTTGAGCCACAATGAAATTGTTGTCTGCAAATGCTCTCAATTTGGCCAAGCTAAAATCTTGTTGTCTGGTAAAGGGTTAAGGCCAGTGTAGAGCAAGATCTTTGAGCTACACTGTATGCTTTGCTGAAAATTTTTAAACATGATATTACACAAGCGTCTTATCAATCCTTAAGCTGCTAAGCATGACTCACTGACCTTTTGTGGACAGTGTAGATCAAGATCAGACTGCACAGAACATGCAGTCTGATCTTGGATCTACACCGTCTGATATGGAGATATTTTTTTCCCCAAAAATACCTATAAAAGGCAAAAATTACTTTTTTTACAATCAACTTCCTTTTATTTATATAGCAGCTTAACCCTCTACCACACATTGCAGACTTTTAGAGACCCGGAGAAAAAAGCCTTCTGAAAACATTGAGGGAAAAGGAGAAAATGCTGGTAACCAGCATTTTCTCCTTTTCCCACAATGTTTTCTACCCTGTCAAAGAAAAGTTGCACCATTTGAGCCACATCAAAATTTTCGTCTGCAAACTGTAAACAGTGCTTTAAAGGATTAACTCTTTACCAAAGGGCAAAATTTTAGACTGGTTCAAATTGAAAGCATCTGCAGACGACAAAATAAATGTAATCAAAAAACTGAACTTTGTGTTGGGAAGGGCAGAAAACATTGTGGGTAAAGGAGAAAATGCTGGTTACCAGCATTTTCTCCTTTTCCCACAATGTTTTTAAAAGGCTTCCTTTTTAAGGTCGTTAAAAATCTGGATTGTATGGTAAAGAGTTAAATGTCTGATAAGTTTATTCTGCACTGTAAGAGTTACAAGGATATTCTCAAAGTTGAAAATCTATAAATGATTACAATGGAGGACTTTGCTCTAGGATTCGAACAGAAAATGCATGCAGAAACTATGTCAGATGTTCTATTTTGATCTGTATTTCAAAACATACTTTTATGCGGAATGCTTTTAATATTGTTTCATTTTATAAAGTATCTTTTTTTAACTCTTTACCACACAATCCCTAGTTTTAACGACCCCAAGAATGGAAAACATTGTGGGAAAAGAAGAAAATGCTGGTAACCAACATTTTCTTCTTTTCCTACAATGTTTTCTACTCTTTAAGAAACAAATATTATGTTTTGAGCGACATTTAAAATGTCGTCTGCAAATGCTTTCAGTTTGGAACAGTCTACCTTTTTGTCGTGTGGTAAAGAGTTAATGAGAAAAGAGATGTTGTGTTGTGTGTTCACTTTTTTTTTTGTAAGAATGTCGTAACCTACTCCCAAGTTTTTTAGTAACCAATCAAATTTTGAGATTAAAATTTGAAATGGAAAACTACATTTACATTGATTTGATGAATAGGATTGTTTGCATTTACCACCTGTACTGTTTTCTTAAACTGAAAAGACAATAATAGTGAGAACAATTTATTTATTGATGGTATCGGTATGATGTGAAAAGAAGCGATTGCTCTTAACGAGAAGTTTCATCTTTTCCAAGACTTTATATTTGAGTCATGCTCTGACAAAAGGGGGCTTAATGCATCTCCATGATGAATTATACCAGGCAAGTAAGTCACATAATTATGGATCCATAAAATCCATTTTTTGTCTCGCAACTGACTGAATACTGAGGTAGACTGGTCTTTGGACATGCAGAAAATTGACCATATTCGAGAAGTTTAGGCCCAGGTCAAGCCTGCGCGGACTGCGCAGGTAGACCTGGGTCGATACTTTTCGCAGATGCATAAAGCCCCCTTTTCACAGAGCATGGATCATTTTCTTGTTTAAGTAGTCTGCTGGAGCAGTATGAAGACCTATGTCTGTTCTGAATATAGGTTTTGGAATTTTGCTTGTTTTTATGTATATTGTGATTTAACCAACTTGCGATGGACTTGATTTCCTTTATTTTCTTCCATTAACCCTTTACCGTACAATGCCGCCTTTTGACGCCCCTGGGAAAGAAGCCTTTTGAAAACATTGTAGGAAAAGGAGAAAATGCTGGTAACCAGCATTTTCTCCTTTTCCCACAATGTTTTCTACCCTATCTAAGAAAAGTTGCACCATTTGAGCCACATCGAAATTGTCGCCTGCAAATGCTTTCAATTTGGACAAGGCTAAAATTTTGTCATCTGGTAAAGGGTTAACTCATTATCACCTACAGACAATTTTTGTCCTATAAAGCCTTTACCACACAATCCCGAGTTTTAACGACCCTGTAAAAGAAACCTTTTGAGAACATTGTTGAAAAAGGAGAAAATACTGGTAACCAGCATTTTCTCCTTTTCCCACAATGTTTTCTACCCGATCAAGAGGAAATTCCACCATTTGAGCCACATTGAAATTGTCGTCTGCAAATGCTTTCAATTTGGACAAGGCTAAAATGTTGTCATCTGGTAAAGAGTAAATACATGTGAAAATATGGCAAAATTAGAAACAGCTCATTTTGAGCAACAGTTATATTTTTAGCTCGGCTTTTTTATTTAAAGAAAATGACAAGGTATTGTCATAGCCTTGTTGTCTGCGTTGAAGTCAATTGCGTTCTGCAAGAACTTTGACATTTCATAATATCTCTGTCATTATTGAGGATATTTACATTAAACTAGGACTAGTTGTGAACTATCAAAAGGGGAACCCGTACAGTAAGGGCAGGTAACCATCAAAATATTTTTTGACACAGTTATGTCCGTTTTAGTACTTAGCATTTTCACTGAAAATCAAACTATTTCTATAAACAACTGCAGCCGAGCGTTCACACTCACATGCAGTGCTCTTGTTTCACAATGTTTCCAAAAGTAGTTGGCTTCAGGGGGCAAAAAGTAATCTACAGGAGGTTATGTCTGAAGGTTGTGTCTTTCTTCAACCATTATTCAACCACTATTCAGAGCTCCAGATAAGAGGGAGTGATGGTATTTTACATCCATTATTTCTCTTCCAAACCCTATGTTGTGGGTACTCATTTGAATCGTCTCGATGAGGCGATTCTAATGAGTATCCATAACATAGTGTTTAGTTGAGAATTAATATGATTAGTTTTGAAATCAAAATCACTCCTTCTATCTGAAGTTCGGATTATTGCTGTGACATTGTGTTGTATGAATGTGATCTTGATTTTTGTGTATTTGTTTTTCATTTTCCCTCGTTTATCTCAGAAGATCTGTCCTTCACTCTCGATTCCACCATTGACTCCTCCTTCTCCTCCATTTATCCTGTGGCGAGGGGTAAGCTTATGTTACTGTAGCCATGGTAACATAGAACTGTTCTAAAACCCTAGTTACTATGTTATACCTAGTTCATTATGTTATATAACCATTATGTTATCACCTTTGTTTTCAGTTGGTAGTTTTTTTCACAGTTATTCAAACCCCTAGAAAGCTAGGTATGAGTTTTCAATACTTAACTCTTCACCAAACCACACTACACTGTAGATTCCATAATGTTGAAAAAAAATTGCAGACAATATATGAGCCATGCTCTGGCAAAAAAGGGCTTCATGCATCTCTGTGATCCATGATACCAAACAAGTTATCACATGATCATGGATCCCCTTACAGTCCATTCTGTCTAACAACTGACTGAATCATAAGGTAGACAGGTCCTTTGACATACAGAAAATTGACCAATAGCAAAAAGTTTCGGCTCAGGTCAGCCCGAGCAGGCTGACATGGGTCGATACTTTTTGCAAATGCATTAAGCTCCTTTTTCACAGAGCATGGGACATACCTTATTTAGCCAAGCCCTTTACCAAACCACAACACTTTAGACCTATCCAAATTGAAAGCCTTTGCAGGGGAAAAATTAAATTTAGCTTAAGTAATGATATTTATCTTTTAACTCTTTACCAAACGTCAAAATTTTAGTCTGGTCCAAATTGAGAGCATTTGCAGATGACAGACGTGACTCAAAAATTGAAATTTGATTAGGAAAGGGTAGAAAACATTGTGGGAAAAGGAGAAAATGCTGGTCACCAGCATTTTCTCCTTTTTCCTCAATATTTTCAAAAGGCTTCTTTTATAGGGTCGTTAAAAGTCGAGATTGTGTGGTAAAGGGTTAAAAGGGTAGAAAACACTGTGGAAAAAGGAGAAAATGCTTGTTACCAGCATTTTCTCCTTTTCCCATGATGTTTTTAAAGGCCTCCTTCCTCTGGATTGTTAAAACGTGATTGTTTTGTTAATTGTTAAAAGATGATTGCTGTCTTTCATAGGGTAGAATACTTCATGTGAAAAGGAGAAAATTTTGGTTATCAGCATTTTCTCCTTTGCTGACAATGTTTTCAAACCCTGATGGTTACAAAAGCATCATGCAGTAGTAAGGTTAAGGGCCACCAGAGAGAAGATCAGACTGCACAGAAGTTGTGGCCTATTCTTGGATCTACATTGTTGGATGTTTTTCAAAATGTGCTGGCTAGATTAACTTCAGAGGTTTCATTGTTATCCATCTATTTTTTCCCTGCCAATGAATGATATTGGATTTATAGATAGAATACTGAGCTTTCTAAGGGTTGCTACTTTAGTCAAAATGGAAGAAAATGTACTTGACAAAGTTCTATCCATCCTAGTCTTTAATTCTTTACCAAACGACAAAATTTTAGTGCAAATCGAAAGCATTTGCAGACGACAAAATAAATGTGACTCAAACATTGAAATTTGTTCTGGGAAGGGTAGAAAACACTGCGGGAAAAGGAGAAAATTCTGGTTACCAGCATTGTCTCCTTTTCCCATAATGTTTTCAAAAAGCTTCTTTCTCAAGGTTGTGAAAACCTGGGATTGTTTGGTAAAGGGTTAACTAATTATCTAGGTTAGACAATTTTTTCTGAGCTTTTAAAGAAGGCAGCAACTAAAGTAAATACGCTGGTTATTACTTTACCAGATCAACTTATGTTTTTATAACCCCAGAGAAGAAAACTGTGGAAAACCAGTGGGAAAAGGAGAAAATGCTAGTAACCAGCATTTTCTCCATTTTCCATTACATTTGAGACATGCTGTGTGAAAAGGGGCTTAATGCATCTACGTGATACATGATACCAGGCAAGTCGTCATGTGATCATGGATCCATAAAGTTCATTTTGTCCAACAACTGACTGAATCATGAGGTAAACTGCTCCTTTGGCATACAGAAAATCGACCAGTAGCGAAAAGTTTCGGCCCAGGTCAGCCTGCGCGGACTGCGCAGGCTGACCTGAGTCGATACTTTTCGCGGATGCACTAAGCCCCCTTTTTCCAGAGCATGGCTCACATATTTATTCTCCATACTTCTATAAATGGGCTGTGCTCTAGCAAAAGGGGATTTAATGAATCTCTGATGCATCATACCAAGCAAGCCATCACATAATTATGGATCCATAAATTCCGTTTTGTCCAACAACCGACTGAACCATGTGGTAGAATGGTCCTTGGACATGCAGAGAATTTACCAAAAGCAAAAAGTTTCAATACAGGTGTGGACTGTGCAGGCTGACCTGGGTGGATACTTTTTTTGCAGATGCATTAAACCCCCTTTCCATAGAGCATGGCTCAGTATATTCCTTCTGCACATAAATGGTGGTCTTAACCAGACCTCCAGATAAAACCGTGTGATAGTATTCTAAATCCACTATTTCTCTTCCAAACCTCGATGAGACGATTCTAATGAGTACCCATAACATAGGGTTTAATGGAGAGTGATTAATATTCTCAATTTTGAAATCAAAATCACTCCCTCTATCTGGAGCTCTAGTCTTACCCTTTCACCAAACAATGCTGGGTTTTATATACCTCGTGGAAGAACACATCCTCGAGCCATGGTAAAAAACAGGAGAAAATACTGGTAACTGTTGTCCACAGTATTTCCATCAGAAGCCTATTTTTCTTGGCTTATTCAAACCCAGGATTGGTTGTGGGTTTATTGAAATTCCAAAAGATGGACTAAATATCAAACAACTGTGTATCACACCTAGAAATAAGTAGTAGAAAATCTGGATAGCTGCTTTGCTGAAAGTTAAAGGCAACTCATACCTACAGTACATAATTTCAACCTTGTATTCCTTTAGCCCTTTACTACATGTGTGGAAAAAGGAGCATATGCTTACAACCAGTCATCAGAGCACATTAGTTTGTTGTCCACAAATGCTTCTAATTTGAATGAGTCTACAATTTTGTTGTTTAGTGAAGAGTAAATTGCCTATGCAGAGTGTAAATCAAGATCAGACTGCACAGTGATCTTCCATATACACCGTCTGCTACTTTGCCAGATATTCCTACAAAAACAGCTGTGAAATTTCAATGTTGGCATCTGACTGAGAACATTATTTAATTTACGTAGCTGTGCAAGGGTTTACCACACATAAAAATTTTAAACCGGTCCCAGTTGAAAGCATTAGCAGATGAGAAAGTAAATGTGACAGAAAAATTGAAAATTGTTTTGGAAAGGGTAGAAAACATTGTGGAAAAAGGAGAAAATGCTGGTTACCAGCATTTTCTCCTTTTCCCACAATGTTTTCAAAAGGCTTCTCTCTTAGGGTCATTAAAAGTCGGGATTGTGTGGTAATGGGTTAAGACATTTATGTCAAAATTCTCTAGCTGAGATTTTATTTTCTGATACACTCGTCCGCGTACCTTGCTTTTCACATCAGATTTTATAAACTATCCATCAATGACTTTTAAGTTTACCTTCTTGAACTGTTGTTCATCGAGTATACAAAATACACGACTGTGTATGACATGTTAATGGGAGATAACCCTGAACATCATAGATTTTTTTTTGTAAGGGAGACAAATATGTAAAAGACATGGGTTGAGAAGGATACCATAAAGATTAGATTTGTATTGGAGTTTAACACCATTTTAACAGCTCAGGTCATATCATGGCGGTCAGCGATGCACCCATGTGTTTCCTGGCTTTCTCACACCAGTACTGACTCAACTTTCTTTCCAAAGCCACTGACTACTTTTCTCATGTGCATCAGAGGTGAGAGGTGAAAAATCGCAGGAAAGAAAGTTTGCTTCAACCAGGTATCGAACTCACAACCAACAGGTCACAAGTCAGATACCTTAACCACTGAGCTACCCAAGCGGGTGACAACCGTAAGGAAGATAGGGTTTGAAGAGTCTTCTAGGTAAAAGAAATACTCCTGTGTATTAACATTTTCTCCATTGCCCACAATTCCCTACATTTTTAGGATGAATCCCATGATTTTATCAAAAAATTAAAAAGCTGTCTTCTTTAACCCTTTACCACACAATCCTGAGTTTTGACCACTTTGAGAAAGAAAGCCTTCGAAAACATTGTGGGAAAAGGAGAAAATGCTTGTATCCAGCATTTTCTCCTTTTCCCGCAATATTTTCTAGTAAAGGAAAGGCAAGTTTCATTATTTGAGCCACCCTTAATTTGTCGTCTGCATGTGCTTTGAATTTGGAGAAGTCTAAAATTTTGTCATGTGGTAAAGTGTTAAATGATTATGAAATTGTATTATATGGTAAGTTTAACTTGTAGATTTCTAAAAGCTAAGATATAGCTGTGAATCATTTGCTACAAAATCTCACAATGTAACTCTTAGACAGTGTAAGTCTGTGATCAGACTGAATGTTCTATAGTCTGATCTTGATCTACAACTCCAGCTAAAGCTACAAAACTTGTTTTTAGTGCTGTGAGGGTGAACGCTTTACCACACAATCCTGACTTTTAGCGACCCTGGGAAAGAAGCCTTTTGAAAACATTGTAGAAAAAGGAGAAAATGCTGGTAACCAGCATTTTCTCCTTTTTTCCACAATGTTTTCTACCTTTCCCAAAACAAATTTCAATTTTTTAATCACATTTATGTTGTCGTCTGGAAATGCTTTCAATTTGGACCAGTCTAAAATTTTGTCATTTGGTAAAGGGTTAAAGAGATTATGAGATAATCTACATATTTTAATCCTGATTCACCTGGATGGGATAGAAAGCTACCATGTCTAATGATGAAATAAAGTTTGTGTTATGATATACTTAATGGATTAATGAATCATTGAGAAGTTTTGACATTTATCTGATAATCTGTGGTCTGATGTAAATATATCTACAAAGCACCTTTCAATCATGTTAATCCTTACTACCTCTTGTGTAGAAAGTTTTTTCTTTCTCTTTAAATCTTTACCAAATGACAAAATTTTAGAGTAGTTCAAACTGAATGCAGTTGCAGATGACAAAATAAACATGACTGAAAAAGGGAAATTTGTTTTGGGAAGGGTAGAAAACATTGTGGGAAAAAAAGAAAATGCTGGTTACCAGCATTTTCTCCTTTTCCCACAATGTTTTCAAAAGAATTCTTTCTCGGGGGGGTCGTCAAAAGTCGGGATTGTGTAGTAAAGAGTTAATCTCTGGGGGGCCCCTAAAGTGCCTTTTACCCCTATTCATGCCTTTGTGGCCAGTGTAGATCAAGAGCAGGCTTCACAAAGTATGCGTGCAGTCTGATCTTTGATCTATACTGTCTGCTTTGCAAAGACATTCTTGACAAAAGCAACTTGAAATTACAATTACTGGGTTTTTATTTTCAGACTGAAAATACCGGGTGTGACATTTCATCAAAAACCAAGTTTGTCGAAAATGATCCCTGGCCCTGACCCTTACTTTAACCCAAACGAAATTGTGTCTCAAATCTTACTCCCAGACAGAGCTTTTCATGGAATAAATGTAGGAGCTTAGCAATCGGTATTTTAAGAAATACATGGATTTCGATGAAATACACTTTCGACGAAATGTCATGAACCAGAAAATACTGACGGGCTTTTTCAGCACTCTAAGTGTCAACATGGCATAGAAAACATTTTCTGTGCAATGAAAAATGTCATAGATACTG
The DNA here is from genome assembly GCA_945859785.2 of Tridacna gigas. Taxonomy (NCBI): domain Eukaryota; kingdom Metazoa; phylum Mollusca; class Bivalvia; order Cardiida; family Cardiidae; genus Tridacna; species Tridacna gigas. The sequence goes on from OX244044.2 coordinate 35,505,310, forward strand.
TTTGACGTTGCATGTTCAGGCTAATAGTGGTGAAGAATACTATTGTTTTTTTTTTCATACAACAAAACTGCTCTGTTTACCATTCTGTTTCAAGTATAATGCAGAAACGTAAGTGTTAATCCAAATACAAAGCTGTTATTCTCTCTTGTACAGTATAGTAACATACAGGATGGATCAGTTAGTTTATATTTCATTTGAGAGGGATCAGTTATATGCTTATTACCAATTTAGAAAAAAAAATTAACAGAGGATTTCGAAAACATCTTTGCAAAATAGGAATAATCAGCATGAATCAAAGTTCAAAACATGAACGTGCTTGTAAACATTGTGGTATAGAGAGAAATTGCTCAATACCAGTAATGTCACTGTTTAAAGTTGTCTACAGGTGATAGAATATTTCTGGTTTTAACTCTATACTAAATGACCAAATTTTAGCCTTGTCCTTATTGAGAGCATTTCCAGATAACAAATGTTACTCAAAAATTGAAATTTGTTTTAGGAAGGGTAAAAATCATTGTGGGAAAAAGAGAAAGTGCTTGTTTACCAGCATTTTCACCCTTGTTTCCACAATATTTTCAAAATCATTCTTCCTGGGGGTGGGAGCGTGGGGGGGGGGCTAAAAGCAGGGGACTGTTTGGTAAAAAGTTTCGTATGGATTTAAAGTAACTTTATGACATATTACCTCATGTCACTCTGGACTTAAATATTGATGATTAATGGCTATTATTAAGTACAGCTGTATAACATTGATTTAATTGCTACAAGTCTACTCATTCTTACTATGTTTTTTTACCCCTTGCAAACAATATGAGTAAGCCAGACAAAATAATTGAAAACATTGGCAAACAATTATGGAAATGTGGTTCAAAAAATGGGATTTGAAATTTTAAAGCTTTTTTTTTTTTTAAACTCTATCAGCCAAAGGCCAGCAGAGCTTATGTCATGGCATGGTTTCCTTCGTCTGTCCATCTGTCTGTCTGTCCGTTAGTCTTTTTCTTGTTTACGCTATGAAGTCCACACTTACTGTTGGATTTTCATGAAACTTGCACAATTTTCTCATACCATCAATAGCTTGATCCCTATCAACTTTGAAATAAAGCCGTTCATTAGTAAGGGAAAAGTAGCCACTTAAAGTTGAAAATTTCCATTTCTTGTTTACACAATAAAGTCAGCATTTGTGATCAGGTTTTTGTGAAACTTGCACAGTTTCTTCATATTATCATTAGCTTGCACCCTATTGATTTTGAATCAATTCCAACAATTAGTAAAGTTGGCATTTTTTATCCTGTTCTTTTGTAACTTGGACATATCATTTATATCAAGGGATTGAACCTTATTAAACATTCAGAAAATCCAGCAATTGGTTTCAGGAATGCAGCCATTTGATGACTTGGTATTGTTTACCCAACAGAGTCCACATTAGTGGACCCATTTCTTTGATATGTGCAGGGATTGCCTAATCCAATGAGTACTAAAACCTAAAACCTACTAAATTTTACTAGATTCCAAACAAGCAGTTCTGAGAAATTGTACTTTGATTATTTCACTATTTGTTCAGTTCACCATACCCACTTACTCTGCCAGTACAGTGATTTCAGACCCTCAAGGGCCTCTAGTTATCAGATTAGTTTCCCAAAAGGTCAGACAGAGTAAATCTAAGAACAGACGGAGAAAGCAACTGATTTCCAATCGGTACTTAAAGAACTGAAATAACTTCATTTAAAGTTTTAAAATTCTAGATTATATTTATCACGACCCAACTTGGAAAAGATAGTGGTAAATATATATGTACCAGACACCAAAAATTTAACCTTAAGAGCGCCCAATAAACCTGTCAGACATTTTCATCCTAGAAATACATCCCAAATATTTGCAATTTCATGTTTGCTTTTGTCTACAGAGATTCAACAAAGTGGACAGTGCAGATCAAAGATCAGGCTGCACATTTTGTGCAGCCTGATCTTGATCTACACTGGCCGCAAACGCAACTATAGTCGTGAAAGAGGCTTTAAGGGTTAAGAGTCTTTCCCAATCAAAAGCATTGACAGACATTAATTTAACCATGGCTCAAATGACGGGAGCTGTCTTTCAGAGGGCAGAAAATATTTTAGGAAAAGGAGAAAATGCTAGTTACAGCATTTTCTCCTTTTCCCAAAATGTTTTCAAAAACCTCCTTCCGAAAGGTATTAACCCTTTACCACACAATCCCGAGTTCTAACGACCCTGAGAAAGAAGGCTTTTGAAAACATTGTGGGAAAAGGTAACCAGCATTTTCTCCTTTCCCCACAATGTTTTCTACCCTATCAAAGACAAATTCCACTATCTGAGCCACACTTGAATTGTCGTCTGCAAATGCTTTCAAGTTGAACTCGTCTAAAATTTTATCATGTGGTAAAGAGTTAAGAAGAAAGGGTGGTTTAGTGAAGGATTCAAATCTAACTGGTTTGTTACTAAAATGTCATTGGTAATTTCATACCAATAATTTAAATGGCAAACTCTCAAAATATTTTAAATATTTTAGTACCATTATAATGTCATTGACTAGATTTGTTGCTGATATCTGTCTGTTGTTTGGACTATAACTCCCTTTAACGCTTTACCAGACGACAAAATTTTCAGGCTGGTCTGAACTGAAAGCATTTACAGACGACAATTTCAGTGTGGCTCAAATGGTGTAATTTTCTTTTGATAGGGTAGAAAACATTGTGGTTACCAGCATTTTCTCCTTTTCTCACAATGTTTTCGAAAGGCCCCTTTCCCAGGGGCGTTAAGAGGCGGCATTCTGCGGTAAAGGGTTAACTCTTTACGAAACAACAAAATTTTAGACTGGTCCATATTGTAAACATTTGTATACAGCAAATTGGACTCAAAAAACTGGAATTTGCCTTTGGAAGGGAAGAGAACAATTTATTTCTGTCTTTTAATGACACTGTAGAACGAGGCTATTGAAAACAGTGCACTGTTTTTTCTCCATTTTCCACAATGTTTTCCACCATGTCAAAGACGTAATGACACATGATAAAAGTGCTGGTAAATAATAAATATTTGAGCCACCCTTTAGCAAAAAGGGGTTTAATGCATCGCTTTGATCCATTATATTTGTCAAACAACAGGCTGGATTATGGGTTAAACTTGTCCTTTGACATGCAAAAAGTTGACAAGTAAGAAAAAGTTATGACCTATTTCAGCCTGCGTGAACTGGGTCGATACATTTTGCAGATGCATCCAACCCCCTTTTCACAGGGTATGCCTCATTTTTCTATTTGCCATGACATTTTTAGGCTGCTTTTCTGATTCCCGTGCATTAGAATTGTAATGGATTTGTGGCAGAGACACTCCTAATTTAGTCATTTACCACAAAGGAGCCACACTACCTAATTTTCTGTATGAAACAAATTTGTTTTGAATGGTAGGTAATTGTATAGTTGAAATAATTTCATTGAGAAAAAAAAACAGTGGGCACATGTCATAACATTTGAAGGCCTTAACAATGAACTTTCCAATGTTTTCATTCAACCAGCTGGAAGTTCAGTTGGTGACAGTTTGGGCTTCAGTCTTGTCGGCGACTTGGGCTCCCAATTACCTCAAACCCAAGCCTTTGTGCTCTCCCCACAAAAATACATGTTGGATTACATAGTAATTTGAACTCTGTACTTGTTCACAAAATTCTAGTCCCAAAAATGTGAATTAATTGCAGAAACAAGAAAGTTTCGTTTTTTTTTAATAGTTTCCCTTTTAACTCATTTTCTTCAAAACACTTGTGAAGGTCAAGACTTATCTCTTCACCACACAATCCTGAGTTTTAACAACCATGAAGAAAATGGCTTTTGAAAACATTGTGGGAAAAGGAGAAAATGCTGGTCACCAAGAAAATACTGGTTACCAGCATTTTCTACCTTTCCTACAGTGTGTTCAAAAGGCTTCTATCTCTGGGCTGTTAAAACCTGAGATTGTGCGGTAAAGCGTTAACCCTTTCCCAAACAACAAATTTTGGACTGGTCCAAATTGAAAGAGTTTGCAACCGACAATTTTAAATTTGATGAAACAGGCAGAAAGGTCTCAAAAAGGGTAGAAAACACTGTGGGAAACGGAGAAATTGCTCATTACGAGCAATTTCTCCTTTTCCCCACAGTGTTTTCAAAAGACATGTACTGCAGACACGTGGAAACCAGGGCTTGTTTGGGAAAGAGTTAACCCTGATAATGAATGGTTTTCTGACAGATCATTGTCATACTTTTGGTCCAATTGCTTGGGACTAAAATTCCACCCCTCTCAATCAAAAGGCCTAGTTATTATATTGATTAACTCTTTATTAAATGACAAAATTTTCAACTGGTCCAAATTGAAAGCATTTGCAGGAGACAAATTTAATGTAGCTTTAACCCTTTCCCAAACGACAAATTTTGGACTTGTCCAAATTGAAAGAGTTTGCAGACGACAGTTTTAAATTTGATGAAAATGGCAGAAAGGTCTCAAAAAGAGTAGAAAACACTGGGGCAAAAGGAGAAATTGCTCGTTTCGAGCAATTTCTCCTTTTCCCACAGTGTTTTCAAGACTTGTACTGCAGACACGTGAGAACCAGGGCTTGTTTGGGAAAGGGTTAATGATTACTTCTGTCTTTGACAGGGTAGAAAACATTGTGGGAAAAGGAGAAAATGCTGGTTATCAGCATTTTCTCATTTCCCCAAAATGTTTTCAAAAGGCTTCTTTCACAGGGTCGTTACAAGTTGGGACTGTGTGGTAAAGAGTTAAATGTGGCTCAAAAGATGAAATTTGTCTTTGTTAGGGTAGAAAACCTAGTTGGAAAAATAGAAAATGCTGGTTATCAGCATTTTCTCCTTTTCCCACAATGTTTTCAAAATGCTTTTTTCCTCATGGTCATTATAAATTGGGACTGTGTGGTTAAGGATTAATACAGTTGCAAGATGGGACTCAAAAGTCTTTTAAGGATTGTGACAATACCTAAAAAAAAAATGAGAGGGAAAAAATAAATATCAAAGCGTATTTCCCTCTGATCTATTATTACCTGCCTTATCCATTAGCAAAATAATTTTAACCCTTTACCAAATGACAAAAATTTGGGTTCAGCCAAATAAAGAGCACTTGCAGACAACAATACCAATGTGGCTGAAACTTTGAGATTTGGCTGTGAAAGAGCAGAAAGCGTTGTGGGAAAAGGAGAAAATGCTGGTTACCAGCAATGCTGGTTACCAGCATTTTCTCCATTTCCCACAATGCTTTCAAAAGCCTCTGTCCTCAAGTTCGTTAAAAGTCAGGATTGTTTGGTAAAGAATTAAACCCTCACCAATTGAATCCATGTTTTAAGACCCTGAAGATGAAAACTTCTTGAAACATCAAGTGGAAAGGTGAAAATATGCTGATTGCTTCTTTTTCCTTAATGTTTTCTAAGCTTTCAAATATAAATTCTGTTATTTGAGCCTCATTTTACTTTGTTCTTAGCAATGGTTTTCAAGTTGGATGACATTTTGTCGTCTCGTAAACAGTTAAATAATTATAAGGTTGATTTGTTATCATAATAAGGGGTTTTGTATAAATGAGATAATTTGTAAATAGATAATAACTAATTCGAATATTGTTGATAATATGGTCTGGTATTTTTATGGGTATTTTTGGCAGGTATTCTCCTTGCATAAGTTAACTCTATCAGACATCAAATTTTAGAGTAATCCATGTTGAAAGCATTAAGTAGTGCAGAAAACAAATGAAGTATACTTTAACTTAAGTGATTGAATTTGTAGAAAATACTGTGGGAAAAAGAGAAAACGCCTGTTACTAGCATTTCCTACTTAATGTTTTTGAAAGCCTTCTTTTTCAAGGTTTTTAGAATTGGGTATTGTTTCGGTAGACTCGTGTTTTGCTTTTTTGAAAATCTGCACTTTTCCTTGTCAAAGTTCCCCAAATGCTTCATATTTGGTTGAGTCAAAAATGTTGTTGGCTGGTATAGAAATATGTGGATAGCAGGCAACTAAAGGTTTGAAAAAGATGTGCATCACTTTTAACCCTGTAAGTGCTGATGACCCTGAAGAAGAGGGCTTTTGAAAATATTTTGGGAAAAGGAGAAAACCAGCATTTTCTCCTTTTCCCACAATGTTTTTTACCCTTTAAAAGACAAAAGTCATCAGTCAAGTTTCATTTAACTTGTTGCCTGCAAATGCTTCGAAATCAGTAGCACCCAAAATTTTGTGGTTTTGTAAGGAGTTGATGGCTGGTTCACTGTCTGTCTTATTTTGTATGTTTGTTGCAGCCTGATATTGGATCTACATTGTTGGAAGGGGAGAAAATCTTGGTTACCAAAGGCTGTCTTGCTCGAGGTAGTTAAAACTCTGGATTGTGTGGTAAAGGAGTTACCTCTTTACCACACAATCCAGACTTTTAACGACCCTGGGAAAGAGGACTTTTGAAAACACTGTGGGAAAAGGAGTAAATGCTGATAACTAGCATTTTCTCCTTTTCCCACAATCTTTTCTACCCTTCCCAATACAAATTTCATATTTTCAGTCACATTTGTTTTGTCATCTGCAAATGCTTTCAATTTGGACCAGTCTAAAATTTTGTCGTTTGGTAGAGTTAAGGTGCACTGGTTGTTGTTCAATATCCAATCACAGTGTTTGTTCAGTTCTGATCGATTCTCATAACGGGTCCATAAATGTATAAAAGTCTTTAAATAGTGTATTAAAGTGGTTTTTGAGCTTTGAAATACTTTTATGACATTGCACCTAGCATATGGTTATCTTAGATAATTTGATTTTAAAGTTTAATTTGAAATTCTTGATTTACAATCTCAACCTTTTACCTTTATCCTTCTCAATACGTGCCTGTACACAATGTGCAGCAGAGGACTTCGGAAATAGGCTGGTAAATTTGGTGCACGACATTTTGTCGAAAGTGTGTTTCGTCGAAACCCATATATGTTTTAAAATACCAATTGCTAAATCCCTAGATTTATTTCATGAAAAGCTCTGTCTGGGTGGAAGATTTGAGTAACAATTTGTCTGGGTCAGGGTAAGGGTCAGGGCTAGGGATCGTTTTCGATGAATGTGGTTTTCGACAAAACGTTGCACACCAGGTAAATTATGGACAATCAACATGAATTTAGGTGCAGTAAACAAGTACAAATGAAAACTTTGTGGCCAAAGGATGAATAGCTCAGTATAAACAATTTCCTCTTTGGCCACAATGTTTTTAAAAGGTAGTTTGTTGTAGTAAGGCAAAAAGTAATTGGCGGGATGCTATGTGCTAAGTTGGAATTTGGCTTCCCTTTAAGAAATTTGTTGCTGTGTGAACTTGCCAAAATCTTCAAATACGGTACAGACATAGAATAGCTGTGGTATGGTGGGATAGATTTTGGTTTCAAACCTTCGACTGTCATGTTATAGCAGATACAGCATGGCCCAGTATTTAACCCTTTAACTCTTTACCACATGAGAAAAATGTAGTCTTGTCCAAATTAAAGGAATTTGAAGACGCAAGTTAAAGATGGCTCAAATGATAGAATTTGACATTGGTAGGGTTGAAAATATTGTGGAAAAAGGAGAAAATGCTGGTTACCAGCATTTTCTCCTTTTCCCACAATGTTTTCAAAAGGCTTCTCAGAGTCATTAAAACGCGGGATAGTGTGATAAAGGGTTAAAAGCACCTTTCACATCAATAGTTGCCTTTGCAGGCAGTATAGATCAAGATCAGACTGCACAAAATGTATGTTTTGATGAAAAACTGTAGACAAAAGCAGCAAAGACATTAGAAATATTTGGGTCTTATTTCTTGACTGAAGATATCTGTTTGGTTTATCAGGCATTCTAAGGGTTAAGATGGAAGATTTGGAATGCAGAGGTTCTAGGTTTTATCCTCACCTGCAGGGCTATTTGTTTTTTTTTTTGTCAGAGTTTACTTCCACAAGGCAAAATCCCAGCGTAGTATAGATCTTACGTGATAAACGTTTCATTATCAGTCTATATTATTGTTTATGTTTGGGATAACAGGTTTACAATCACGTACGGTGAGGATATTATTTATAAACCCAGCTCGATAATGTTTATATTATGTCATCATGGTTGGTCGTTTTAAACATGTATTCCCATGTATTATACTATTAATGAAAGGTTTATCGAGTTGGAATTATACTGATGAACACAGGGAACCACAAAGTGGGCTGTTTATAATTGTTTTATAGCTGAACTATGGTTGAAAGCAGCATAAACTACAGTTCAAACAAACAAACAAACAAAAAAAACTTGTGTGACAGTATTCCACATTTCTAGTGAATAACTTTTGATAACAGTTAACCCTTAAAGCGCCTTTCACGACTATAGTGGCATTTGCGGCCAGTGTAGATCAAGATCAGGCAGCACAAAACGTGCAGCCTGATCTTTGATCTACACTGTCCGCTTTGCTTAACCACTGCGGACAAAAGCAGTCATGAAATTGCAATTATTTGGGTCGTACTTCTAGGATGAAGATGTCCGGCAGGTTTATTCGGCGCTCTAAGTGTTAAAAAATACACCTGTCAGTGTTGGGGTTTAGGCAATGAATATTTCTGTTGGTCCACTCTGCACAAATTATTAATGTTCAAACAGTATGGTCACTGTAGAGTGCTTTGCAAACACTGAATGCATGGCAAACAAACTTTGGTGGTCATTTTGAAGAGGATAGAGGTCATCATGTCCTTAACACTTACCTCAGCTATAGTTGCACATTCAGGTATACTTAGACATTCAGTTCAAATGTTCAGTGGAACCGGCTTATATTGCTTGTGTGTACAGTGTAGATCAGAGAGCTGACTGCACATTCTTATTGCACAGCATGTGCTGTTTGATCATTGATCTACACTGTCCACTGCTTTGTTAGATAATCTGCCCCAAAGAACCTTGAAGTAGCAATAGTTTGACTGTTTTCCCTCATTAAAAAGGGGCTATTTCATACATTCAGAGCTGTTAAGATTAACCCTTTCCCAAACAAGCCCTGGTTTTCACGTGTCTGCAGTACAAGTCTTTTGAAAACACTGTGGGAAAAGGAGAAATTGCTCGTAACGAGCAATTTCTCCTTTTCCCACAGTGTTTTCTACCCTTTTTGATAACTTTCTGCAATTTTCATCAAATTTGAAATTGTCGTCTGCAAACTCTTTCAATTTGGACCAGTCCAAAATTTGTCGTTTGGGAAAGGATTAAACTTGATTACAGTTACCACCTTGTCCAAAGCTGCTGACATTGTGACTCTGCAGGGACACCTGCTGAACTTGCCTGCTTTAGTATCTGAAACCTTGCATGGCAACTTTGGAAAATAATTTACAAATCAAGACAATATTCATTTCATTTGTCACCATGTTCTCTGTTCTGTTTTTATTTTTAAATTGGATTGACCTTGACTAAAAGTGGGCACTCAGCAATAAGTCAGTGCCCAGGCTTCCATAGCTCTGTAAACATGCATAGGGTTTCCTGATTAAATATTAGACTTGCTCAATAATACAAACAGTGTAGATCCTTGCCTGTGTCCCTCAGTCACCTTTTTACCGTTGAGACAAAAACAGATACCAGTACATAGAATGTGTATTTGAAAAAAATATACTGCTTTTTGAGCCATGATAACAGGACAGTGACGTTTTGGAGTACCAATAAACACATGGTTACCAACCCAAAGGTCTCAGGTTTGATTTCAGTTTGGGACAGGACTTTCCTGTGACATTTTGTGTTAAACTTTTTCTACACAATCCAGTTTAAACGACCCAGATGAAGCTTTCTGTAAACATTGTGAGAAAATGCTGGTAACTAGAATGATTTTTACCATATCAGACAAATTCCATTTTTTGAGCCACATTTAAATTGCCCTCTGCAAATGCTTTCATTTTGGACTAGTCTAAATGTCTGGCATGTGTTTGAGAGTTAAGTAGAGGTGTTATGGTAGGAAACCCAGGCTTGTACTGGCGCTCTGCTATGGGCAAGTAAAACATTAATGGGTCTATCAAAAGGAAAACTAGTGTATTGCATCAAGACCTCTGTCAGAGTCATGGATCGGATCCTATCTCCCTAAAGGTCGTGTCAAATATACAAAGAGTACAGAAGAGCCAACATTTTTTTATACATCAATTTCATTGGAGGAAGTAGCTCCCATAACTGTAATATCCTATGCAAGAAGTACACAGTAAAAACCTTTTTATGCAGCAAAATGAAAGCCAAGAATTGTTTGTCCAAGAAATCCTCAGTTTGTTTTCAAAGCACACTTGGCAACATCTTCAACCATTTTCTTGCATTGCTTCTGTTTTTCATTTATATTACACACAGGTATGTTCTTAACGAAGGGGGATGGATTAGGAATGTTTGATGTTCTGTAACTGGACACTAGTATTGTTGGCCTTCTAGACCCCCTGCATGGTGCCATTTGGAGGAAAATATTTACATTTGGTTTAGGATTACAATATTTCATTGGTCAATCTTACTTTATAAATATTTACTCTTGAATAAATAATTCCATGCAATTAGGAAAAAAAGTGCTGTTGAGGCCAGTGAAACCCTAGGAAAAAAAGTGCTGTTGTGGCCAGTGAAGGTCAAGATCAGACTGCATAAAAAATGCTTTCTTACTGGATCTATACTGTCAGCTTTATATAGACATTCTGGCCTAAGGAACCTTGAAATGGCACCAGTACCTGTCTGGGTTGTTTTTCTTTTTCTGACTGAAAACTCTTGATTCTGTTAACCCTTTACCGTACAACAAAATTCTAGACTGGTCCAAAATGAAAGCATTTGCAGACGAAAAATTAAATGTTGCTAAAATTGTGATTTCTGTCTTTGATAGCGTAGAAAACTTGGAAAAGGGGAAAATGCTGGTTTCCAGCATTTTCTCCTTTTCCCATGATGTTCTCAGAAGACTTTGCTTTCAGGGTCGTTAAACGTCGGGATTGTGTGGTAAAGGGTTAATTTGGGGCTCTAAGTATCTGAAATTCATTGGTGTACATAATGTGGGTTATTGACAGAATCATGGTGGGTGAGCAAAATTCGCAAGACCTTTCTTTGTGCTGATAATTGTTGATCTGTAGTTTCTCCTATAAGATCTCAATCACCCATAATATTCCCTACTTAATCCTTTACCACATGGTAAAATTTTAGATTCCTCCATATTGAAAACATTTACAGGAGATAGTTAAAATGTTTTTTCAAACAAGACTATTTATACTTGATAGAAATCATTATGGAAAAAACAAAAACTGCTGCTTACCACCATTTTCTCCTTTTTCTACTATGTTTTCAAAAGCCTTCTTTTTCAGTGTTGTTAAAACTCAGGATGTGTTTGTCTTGAGTATTTCTTTCATGTGCCACTATGTTTTCAGAAGTAGTACATCAGACTGAATGAATATGAAGGAGACACTCAGCCTGTAGATTGATCTCAAAAGTGATTTCAACTCATGACCATAATAAACTGCATAATATTAGTCAGAGTAAAAATTAACCCTTTCCCAAACAAGCCCTGGTTTTCACATGTCTGCCGTACAAGTCTTTTGAAAACACTGTGGGAAAAGGAGAAATTGCTCGTAACAAGCAATTTCTCCTTTTCCCACAGTGTTTTCTACCCTTTTAGAGACCTTTCTGCCATTTTCGTCAAATTTGAAATTGTCGTCTGCAAACTTTTTCAATTTGGACTAGTCCAAAATTTGTCGTTTGGGAAAGGGTTAATGTTAGATAGTTAATTTACTAAGGTATTTATGACTGTCTGAATGTACTTTGAGAAAATGAAGTGGAATCATTTTGACCAATGACAAAACAGAATTCCTTGGGTGCACACTCGCTAAACAATCCAATTCTATGCTGACTCTAGTTTCCAAGAATGGTCATCTTATTGGTCCATTCTTAACCCTTTCCCAAACAAGCCCTGGTTTTCACGTGTCTGCAGTACAAGTCCTTTGAAAACACTGTGGGAAAAGGAGAAATTGCTTGTAACAAGCAATTTCTCCTTTTCCCACAGTGTTTTCTACCCTTTTTGAGACCTTTCTGCCATTTTCATCAAATTTAAAATTGTCATCTGCAAACTCTTTCAATTTGGACCAGTCCAAAATTTGTCGTTTGGGAAAGGGTTAAGAACATTCTTAGTCTTATTCTGCAGAATTTTATACATTTGAAAGTAACACAACTTCTGATTGGCTAAACCACTTGGTTTAGCCAATCAGAAATTGTGTTACTTTCAAATTTAGAAAATCTTGGAGAACAAGACAAAGAATGTTCTTAAGAATGGTTGGTGAATATGGACCAAGGTGGAAGATTTTGTTGTTTGGTAAAGAGTAAGATGAACCACAAGATTCTTGAAAACTAGACAAAGCATTTGCAGAGGACACATGCCATTGAAGTGATGGGATTTGCTCAGGAAAGAATAAAAAACTGTCTTTGTGCTGGGTTAACTCTTTACCAAACGACAACATTTTGGAATGGACCAAATTGAAAGCATTTGCAGATGACAAATTAAATATTGCTAAAATGATGGTTTCTCTTTTTGATAGGGTAGAAAACATTGTGGGAAAAGGAGAAAATGCTGGTTACCAGCATTTTCTCCTTTTCCCACAATGTTTTCAAAAGCCTTTGCTTTCAGGGTCGTTAAAAGTCGGGATTGTGTGGTAAAGGGTTAAGTAGCTAATCGTGAATCAAGAACCTGTAAATCTTGAATCTACACTAGCCAATAAGATATTTTTCCCATTATTAAAAAAAAGACTTTGAAATAACAAATTTCTGTTTTTACTATCAGCTTAAAAGTTTCATATCACTTATTTAGTAGGTGAAGGGTTAACCCTTAAAGCGCCTTTCACTAATATAGTTGCCTTTGCGGCCAGTGCAGATCAAGATCAGGCTGCACAAAACGTGCAGCCTGATCTTTGATCTACACTGTCCGCTATGTTAAAACACTACAGGCAAAAGGTAGCCATGAATTTACAATTATATTGGTTTTATTCTAGAATTTAAATGACCATTTGGTTTATTCGGTGCTTGAAGAGTTAAATAAGTCCAAATCTATTTCCAAGGGTGATACCTAACAAGCTTGTAGGGACTGGTTGTAGAAACATGACTTATTTCCACTGTGAAAAAGAAATTAACCCTTTACTGCACAATGACGCTTTTTGACGCCCCTGGGAAAGAAGCCTTTTGAAAACACTGTGGGAAAAGGAGAAAATGCTGGTAACCAGCATTTTCTCCTTTTCCCACAATGTTTTCTACCCTATTAAAGAAAAATTGCACCATTTGAGCCACATTGAAATTAACGTCTGCAAATGCTTTCAATTTGGACAAGGCTAAAATTTTGTCGTCTGGTAAAGGGTTAAATGATAACAAAAGTTTGAATTGAACATATAGTAATGTTGTCAATACCTTATTTGTATACAGAGACATGAAAATATTTTTAAAGTTACAGACTATATACTGGCAGTCACTATTCTTTTCTCAACCCTGTACTAAACAATTCCATGTTTCATCCACTCTCAGATAGGATCTTTGAGAACGTGTGAATAAAAAAGATAGTGCAACCATAATTTTCTCCTCTTCCCAAATTCTTTCAGTTACGGTCGAGTCCAAAATATCATTTGGTAAATAGTTATCTGGTGCTCAAAGGATAGGATTTGTCCTTGAAAGGATGGAAAGCACTGTGTGAAAAGGAGAAAGTGCTGGTTGCCAGCATTTTCTCCTTTTTGCACTGTATTTCGAAACCTTTTTATGTTAAGGACATGGTAAAGAGGTTAAAGTTAGTTTATAGCTGACATTGTTGGTGTTATGTCATGTGTCATGATGGTGACCTGGGACTGACTGATCATTTGTATTGTGACAAATGTTACAATTAAGCCCATGTTGCGCTGGGAAAATGCCATACTGGGAGTTGATTTATCAAAATAACTTGACAAAAACTTTTGTGAACATTTTGTTTGCAAATCTCAGTCCCAGTTACACTGGGCACAGCCAGTAATGTAGTAAAGGTGAAGCCCATTCGTAAGGAGTTGGCAGTTACAGTGATCACACCATTGGCCTTCTTGCCTATTTTTTTTTTTTCTCTAATTAAAAGGCATACTTGCAAATTGCTTGTTGAAACCCTGAGTGGTATCAAGGCTTCTGCCTGGCTGTGCACATGTAGTTATTTGCTGAGTGATATTCATAAACTCTGTGTTAGACCACAGAATTGCAGCACTTGCAGCAAACAATGTTCAGGTAATGGGATTTTTTCATTTAAAAGATAGAAAACATCACAGGAAAAAGGAGAAAACACTGGTAGCTAGCATTTTCTCCTTTTTCCACCATTTTTTCAAAAGCCTTCTTCCAAAGGTTGTTAAGACACAAGATTGTTTTGTAAGGGGTTAATACGATCCAAATGACATTTACTGATACTCATCAGAATCGCCTATTGCCTGTAAAAGGATGCAGTAATTGTATTGTGATTTCATGAATACGTACATTGTAAAACGATTTCCTTATTTGGAAATATATTTTTTTCAAAATGCATATTTTGCTGTTTATGGAGGTCATTGTTACGTAGGTCAAGGTCAAAATAGCTGATTCACAGAAAAAGTTTACTCATCACAATGGTTTCTGAGTGTCCGTTTTCCCCCAACAAGGAAAGATGAAAGTTTACTACAAGTGTTCTTTAGTTTCCTGTCTGAAACAATGCAAGTATTCTACTTGTGAAATTTTCCGGTTTACGTAGAATTTGCTTGCACAGGATAGTAAGAACTATGCATTTGAGCTATGGTCTGGCAAAAGGGGCCTTAATGCATCTCCATGATCCATGATACCAAGCAAGTCATCACTTGATTATGGATCCATAAAATCCATTTTGTCTAACAGCCGACTGTATCATAAGGTAGACTGGTCCTTTGACATACAGAAAATTGACCAATAGCGAAAAGTTTCGGCCCAGGTCTGCCTGCGCAGGCTGATCGGGGTCGATACTTTTCGCAGTTGCATTAAGCCCCCTTTTCACAGAGCATGGCTCATTTATAAATAGGCTAGGAGGCTAGCTTTAGATTATAAAGGTGAAAAAGAGACCCTAAAAATGTCATAGTCAGCCCCCTGAAGTTTTATTGTATTGCTTCATTTGTTGTAAACTCAGGTTTTGTCAGGGAAAGAAGCAACTTACATGTAAAGAGAAAAAAAAAAACTCTATACCAGACAGCAAAATCTTGGAACATATCCATCGCAAAATGCCGCCTTTTGACGACCCAGGGAAAGAAACCTTTTGAAAACGTTGTGGGAAAAGGAAAAAATGCTGGTTACCAGCATTTTCTCCTTTTCCCACAATGTTTTTAACCCTGATGAAGACTAATAATCATTTAAAGTACATTTGATTTGTTGTCTGCAAATGCTTTAAATTTGGTTTGGGCCAAAATTTTGTGGTAGGGTAAAAGGTTGAATGTGTTTCAAATGATGGAAAGTGCTACTGAAAGGGTAGAAAATGTAGGAAAAATGCTGGTTACTGCTATTTTCTGCTTATCCCACAGTGTTTTAAAAGCCTTCTTTCCCAGTCCTAAAAATATGGGATTGTTTAGTACAGGGTTAGAATTATGTTTAGAATTGAGTTTGATAGATGAGAATACATTTAGAAAATTTGTTTGATAGCTCATAGTTTGGCACAACACCTCCAGTTGTTGCATTGTTTTCAAATGTTTTATTTTATATGCATACAACAATGAGGGAAAAGGTCACTGGGTTGTACTTGTAAATGGGTTTGTATGAGCCCTTTGTGAGAACCCCTATTGCTTTATTTCAAAACTTAGGTGTTATTTTACAGCCATGTTTTAGTCTTTTTATGTGACCTGTCTCCGTACATTGATGATTGATTGACTGTTGACCAGCCCATTTTCTCCCTTCAAGACTGTTCAGGTTCCTTTTATATTTTTTATGATTTTTTTTTTTTCAAAAATTCTACTATCACACTTTGGAAACTTCTAAATATCAGAAAGCTGTACATCTAGGGAATAAAAAAAAAAACATTACCAATCTGGCAAAAATACTCAAACTCCCCTTTTTGCCAATATCAGTTTCTTTGTCAGAATTTTTGACAAAGACAAAAATTGTCAGAAATTGAAAAACGTCTCAAAAACAGTATTTTATCCTTTTGCCACAATGTTTTCACAATACTCTTTTCAAAATCTTGAATTCACAATTTTACATGGACATTTTCAAAGTTTTATGATGCAGTTTTTTTCTGGAAAATTTGAACATAAACACAACTTTTAGTTGGCTCTACCAAAAGATCAGCCAATAAGAAGTGGTGTTACCTTCAAATTAAGAAAATTCTGGAGAATAAGACTGAGAACATTCTTAAGAATGGTTGGTGCATATGTACCCTGATTTATAGCTCAATATAAGTTTGTTGTTTTGAAGGATAAACTTTTGAATGCATCCCGGATTGGCAGAGCCAAAGTTAACAACACTGGAAAATCCAGATTTTCCGAACACCAAAAGGAATGTGCTGCCATCCAATGTACCATTGGTAGAACACAATGGTTCTATTAGATTTGTTTGAAGTACCCAAAAGTATTACTAATTAGACAAAGGACAAACTTTTCTAGAAAAAAAAAATTACATGTATTTTTCAACAGTAATGAAAAACATTTTCATGAAAGGAGCAATTTGCTTGCCACATGCAATAGTTCCGTTTCTCACAGTGTTTTCAAAAAGCTGTCTGTTGCTGTGGTGTGGAACTTGTTTTTGCAGTAATTGATGAAAAAAACCTACATTTTAACCCTTTACCAAACAATCCCGACTTTTAACAACCCTAAAAAAGAAGCCTCTTGAAAACAATGTTTTCTATCCTTCCCAAAACAAATTTCAATTATTCAGTTACATTTATTTTGTCATCTGCAAATGCTTTCAGTTTCGACCAATCTAAAATTTTGTCATTTGATAGAGTTAACCACCCTGAACAATTTGTGAAAAAGAAAAATGCAGGTAACCAGACAAATTCCAATTTATGTGCCACTTTTAATTTGTTGTCTGCAAATGCCCTCATTTCAACCTCTGTACTAAACAGTGACCAGCATTTTCTCCTTTTCCCACAATGTTTTCTAATCTTCCCAGTACAAATTTCAGTTTTTGAGTTACATTTATTTTGTCGTCTGCAAATGCTTTCGATTGGGACAAATCCAAAATTTTGTCATTTGGTAAAGAGTTAAGAAAAGGGTAAATTGAAAGAAGGGCAATGAAATGGTTCATGAGGGGAATAGATTTACTGCTGGTTGAACATTTTTGACAGCTTTAATGATTTTTTGATGACGACCTTATGCTTTTGATTGCTTGAAAAGTGCCATGTCTGTTACTGATAATATCTGATCTGGTTGTGCATTTGAAGGAAAAGGTCAAAGGTAGTTCTGGGTGGCTGCATGGAAAGGTCAAAGTTCAGTAAGGTAATGAACTGTGGGCCCTGTTATAGTAATTATAAATGTGATGAGACATTATGTCTTTTTTCATGAAACCAAACGAAATTCATTCTATTTAAACGTGGTAGATGAGATTTGCTGTATGTAAACCTCTTTACCAAATGACAAAATTTTAGACTTGCCCAAATTAAAAGCAATTGCAGATGACAAAATAAAGGTTATTCAAAAATTGAAATTTGTTTTAGGTAGGGTTGAAAACATTGAGGGAAAAGGAGAAAATGCTGGTTACCTTTTCTAACAAGGTTTTCAAAAGGCTTCTTTCTCAGGGTTGTAAAAAGTTTGGATTGTGTGGTAAAGGGTTAATCATTGGCTGTAAAATGACTAAAATTTTACTAGCATATTGTACAGAGTCGAAACTTACATTTTGCTTGTTTCAAAGATCAAACCTGAGTATTTGCCTCTTAAGTGGGACATACCTTTGTAACCGGGCTGGTTATTTTTGTGATGGCAAAATACCAGTTCTTAATCTTTCAGTGAAATACAAATGTGACAAAACTTCCTTTCAGTCTAAAAGATTTTCTACAGGTCCATCTAATTGACACTTTCAGCTTGTAAAATAGAGATTTCAGATTGGTGAGAATTTCCTACAGACGTATCAGTCAAATCATATCATATGTTGGACATAGGGTGTCCAGTACTTCATCTTAATTAGCCCTTTACCACACAGTCCCGACTTTTAAGGACCCTGTAAAAGAAGCCTTTTGAAAAACAATGTGGGAAAAGGAGAAAATGCTGGTAACCAGCATTTTCTCCTTTTCCCACAATGTTTTCTACCCTTTCCCAAACAGATTTCAATTTTTCAGTCACATTTATTTTGTTGTCTGCAAATGGTTTGAATTTGGGCCAGTCTAAAATTTTGTCGTTAGGTAAACAGTTAATTTGTGAGACTGAATTATTGAGATGTTACCTTAATTCTTTAACACTTTACCACACAATCCCGACTTTTAAAGACCCTGAGAAAGAAGCCTTTTGAAAACATTGTGGGAAAAGGAGAAACTGCAGGTAACCAGCATTTTCTTCTTTTCCCACAATGTTTTCTACCCTTCCCAAAACAAATTTCATTTTTTCAGTCACATTTATTTTGTCGTCTGCAGATGCTTTCAATTTGGAAAAGTCCAAAATTTTGTCGTCTGGTAAAGAGTTAAGCCCAAGTTTTTAACAACCCTGAGAAAGGAAGACTTAATTGAGAAAACATAATTGGGACAGGAGAAAATGCTTGCAACTGGCATTATCTCTTTTCTCCCCACATTATTTTTTACCCTTTCTTAGAAAAAAAAAAAACATCAATCAAGCTTGAATGTCAGAAAATGCTTTCAATATGGACAAGTCATAAAATTTTCCATTATGGTAGATAACCAATAATAATCCTTACCAAATAACAAAATTTTGAAATTTACCAAATTGAAAGCATATGCAGACGACAAACTAAACATAGCTCAAATGATGATTTCTGTCTTTGAAAGGGCAGAAAACACTGCGGGAAAAGGAGGAACTGCTTGTAAGTAGCATTTTCTCCTTTTCCTACAAAATTTTCAAAAGCCTTCCTCTTCAGGGATTGAGCCTGGAAAGTGGTTGGTAGCGTAGAGGGGGGGGTTCACATGTTCGAATCCCCAGCTCAGCCAATTTCCTTCTGGGTATTGATGATAGTCATTGAGACAGGATTCATTCCTATTTCATGGCTGATCATTATTTTGATGATTGTTATGTGGGAAAGCAGCCAGTCGCTTGGGAAGAATATTGTGTGAAGTACTAGTAAAAAGCATACCAGGAAAGCATGCATTATTGGTTCACTGGCTGCCCAGATATGATGAAAATAATGTTGAAATGGTGTTTAACCCTTTATCACACAGTTTCGAGTTTTATCGACCCTGGAAAAGAAGCCTTTTGAAAACCAGCATTTTCTCCTTTTCCCACAATGTTTTCTATCCTATCAAGGACAAACTTAGTCATTTGGGCCACCTTTGATTTGTCGTCTGCAAATGCTTTCAATTTGGACCAGTCTAAGATTTTGTCGTTTGGTAAAGAGTTAACACCAACCAATCAATCCCCCGCTTCATGGTAGTTAAAACTCAGACAGGATGGTTTTGTAAAGGGTTAAACTGTGCCACATGGTCGCATGTTTTAACAACCCTGAAGAAAAAGGCATTTAAAACATAGTGGAGAAAGGAGAAAATACTGATAGCCAGCATTCTCTCCGTTACTCAAAAAGTTTTATGAATTTTTGATATCAGTTTCTATGATTTGTAACTGGCATTATGTCCTTTCTCTTGCTAATATTTTAATACTTAACTCTATACCACAGAGTCCTGAGTGTAAACGATTCTGAGAAAGAAGCCTTTTGAAAACATTGGGGGAAATGGAGAAAATGCAGGTTGCCAGCATTTCTCCTTTGCTTACTGTGTTTTTTACCATAACAAAGAGAAATTCCATCATTTGAGCCACATTTAAATTGTCATCTGCAAATGCTTTCATTTTGGACAAGTCTACATTTTTTGTCATGAGGTAAAGAGTCAATTCTTCTCTGCAAATGCCTTCAATTTGGACAAGTGTAAAATTTTGTGATCTGGAAGTGATTAAAGGACCATTACAAAGTTGCTCTCATAAAAACAGTTTGGTCACGAAAGTGGAAATTTTGCAGACTCTTTACATTTTTTTTTTAATTGGGGTTTTTGGTAAGTATAAATTTTTTTGGCTCAGGTGACATTGGGTAAACATGGAGCCCATTTTGAACCACCTGTGGCTCTGGGTCAGTTTTCATCCATTTCAATCAAATTGGGTGTCAGTTCATTCAGGGGTAAGTTTAATGAATTACCTAAGGTATATTTGTTACCCTTCCTCTGCAATATTGTAATGCTTAACTTTTTACCAGATATCTAAATTTTAGACACATCTATAAAGAAAACATTGGCAGACAAGAAAACATATCAAAAGTAGCTCAAATGGTGAGGTTTGCATGTAAAAGAGTAGAAAACATTGTGGGAAAAGGAGAAAATGCTGGTTTACCAGCTTTTTCTCTTTTCTCCACAATATTTTCAAAAGCCTTATTTCTCAGGGTCGTGAACATGATTGTTTGGTGGTACCAGTCCAAATTGAAAGCAGTTGCAGACAACAAAATAAATGTAACTGAAAAATTGAAATTTGTTTTGGGAAGTATTGAAAACATCGTGGGAAAAGGAGAAAATGCTGGTTACCAGCATTTTCTCCTTTTCCCACAATGTTTTCAAAAGGCTTCTTTCTCAGGGGTCGTTAAAAGTTGGGATAGTGTGGTAAGGAAACTTCAACCAAAATGATCCTGTGTTTGTATGCCCCTAACAAAGAAAACTTTTAAGAACATTGTCAGAAAAAGAGAACATACTGGTAACAAATATTTGCTCCTTTTCCCATACAGTGTTTTCATAAGCATTCTACCTTTGGATCGGAAAAACAAGGATCATTTGCCAAAGGGTTAGAACACCTGGGAGGGGGAGGGAATTGCATGATTGTGTTTGATTACAACAGGGTCTCATATTTCTGTGAGTTACGGGTCATTTGCATGCAACTTAATTAATGTATTACCTCTTACACAGTTCATGTCTCAAGAAAGAATAAGTACAGAAGTTGAAAACAGATCCAGAGTGAAGATTATGAATGTCCTCAGAACACAGCCTGGTTGTAGATTGGTTTTGTTGCTCACTGTGAGAAATATGTTCCTCAATGTCCACTCTATTGTTGATATCTTGTATAGTTCCTCCTCGAAGCAACATGCGTTGAACCAGTCTCAGTGCTTTCTGAACAAAATGTAATAAATTATGTGCAACATATGACTTCAAAAACGTCCTTGTGATATGTTGGTAATCAGCAATTAGATAATATTTACCATATGAATATGCATGATGAAAACATTGTGGCAAAAATCAGTCAGTGATTGTGCTATCTCCTTTTTCGTCAAATTTTCATATGTTTTCAAGACTAGTGTGATCTGTTGCAAGACAAAGTAGTTGTCTTCAAGTGGAAATTTGTTAACCCTTTACCACACAATTCTGAGTTTTAACAACCCCTAGTAAGAAGCCTTTTAAAAACATTGTGGTAAAAGGAGAAAATGATGGTAACCAGAATTTCCTCCTTTTCCCATCATGTTTTCCAACCTATCAAACAACTTAAGCTCATTAATGTTAATTTTGAATATATCATCTACAGATTTTTGGAATTTGAGAGAGTCTAAAATTTATGTGAAAGGATTAATGGGGGATAGAATATTTGGCATGCTAATGCAGGCTGAGTTTTTGAAATATTGGAAATTCAAGATCCCAAGCACAGAAATCAGATAGTTTTATTGTAATGCCTCATGCTGATATCTTTTATTACATTTATCCCTTTACCACACAATCCCGACTTTTAACGACCCTGAGAAAGGAGCCTTTTAAAAAAAAAAAAAACAGGGTGGGAAAAGGAGAAAATGCTGGTAACCAGCATTTTCTCCTTTTCCCACAATGTTTTTTACCCTTCCCAAAACAAATTTCAATTTTTCAGCCGCATTTATTTTGTCGTCTGCAAATGCTTTCGATTTGGACCAGTCTAAAATTTTGTCGTTTGGTAAAGAGTTAATTTGTGCTTATTCTTTAGTTAGTTTTTCAATTTCTCCATTTGAAACAATACTTTTGAAATTTGCTATAAGTCCTACATGATAAGCACAAATAAGCTCATTATAAGCTGATGTACACTTGAGGGAATGTCTCGGCAAAGCACATTTTGTTCAATCTGATCTTAATCTACCCCGGTGCACGACATTTCATCAAAAGTGTGTTTCGTCGAAATCCATGTATGTTTTAAAATACCGATTGCTTAATTCCTAGATATATTTCATGAAAAGTCCTCTCTGGGAGGAATATTTGAGCCACAATTCGTCTAGGTTAGAGTAAGGGTCAGGGCTAGGGATCGTTTTTGACAAAGATGGTTTTGGAAGAAATGTCGCACACCCGATCTACCCTGGCCACAAAGGAGTGTCTGATCCAGGATTTGAAAAATGAGGGAGAAAATCCCCCATTACTTTGAAAAAGATGGGGGATTTCTCAAAAGTATGGGGGATAGGAAAAAAGTAGATAGGAAAACAACCTGACTTAAAGAATTGGCTTTGGAAAAAAATGACGAAAAAATTAATTTACTTTTTTCCGCCTTCCTTTTATATTACTGTCGATAAAATAAATTCATATTCAGAAAAAAACATCAAAAATACTAACATTCCTTTAAATACAACGAAATTTTTTTTTACCAGGCTTTCTTAGATAAAAATGTGGTTTAATTTTTTGTTGTAAAAAAAAAATCTGTTAAGTTGAATTGGTAACTCTACCGTAAACAAAAAGGGAAGCTACTCTCTGCAAGTGATGTGCTCGATCTGTCTTTCTTCATAAACACATAAATCGGTGAAAAATAGGTAGGAAATTTGACTATTCTCCAAAATTTGAAAGCAGGATTATCCCACAGTTGGTTTGAAAATATGCATGATTCACAAAAAGTATCGGCGATTCCCCCAATTGTGCGCTCTAGATCAGACACTGACAAAGGCAACATAGCTGAGAAAGGAACTTTAAAGTTAAAGATTTTGTATGATGGTTGGTGAAATGGATAGATTTGTAAATAGCTATCTATTGATGAGATGTTGTCAACAGGATGAAAGTGGAGGGAAAACAATGTTATCATGTCTATCTCTGGACATGTTTGATGAAACAGACCCATCACTGTTTGTCCACAGTCAGTGGTCATTATTGTAGCCCGGTCATTCTTGTTGGTCACTATTGTCCAGACAGCTTTCTTATTTCATTATCAGCTTAACTAAGTACCTTGTGTCTTCCAAAACATGACCTCAAGAACATTGTATTCTTGATCAGAAACCAGTTGATTTTACAATGTCTATCATTTAGGTTGTTGCTTTAAATACAAAATAGATCAAGATCAGACTGCCTATTCTGTATAGTCTGATTTTGGATCCAGTTTGTTTTCTGTTTGGTAAGATTTTCTGATCGGTACAACATAGAATATAGGGCCCAAGGGGATTTCACTGACTGAAAAGGACCCATAATATGTTTTTAGCAGTGTCACCATCCTCTGTTACTGGTGAATGGCTAACTTGCACTCTTTCTATTTATACCATACTTCATACTTAGCTGAGATAGTCTAAATTTGTGTTTTTCTTTTTGAATTATTGGGTCAAAGAATCAAGTGTCAGAATGTTTAACTCTTTACCAAACGACAAAATGTTAGACTGGTCTAAATTGAAAGCATGTTAAATGTAGCTGAAATGATGGTACTATTCTGTGGAAGTGTATAAAATCTTGTGGGAAAAGGAGAAAATGCTTGTTACCAGCATTTTCTCCTTTTCTTACAAGGTTTTCAAAAGGTAATTACCTCAGGGTTGTTGTGTGGTAAAGGGTTAACTCTTTACCAAACAACAAAATTATAGACTAGTCCAAATTGAAAGCATTTGCAGATGACAAAACACAATGTGAATGAAAAATTGAAATTTGTTTTGGGAAGGGTAGAAAACATTGTGGGAAAAGGAGAAAATGCTGGTTACCAGCATTTTCTCCTTTTCCCACAATGTTTTCAAATGGCTTCGTTCTCAGGGTCGTTAAAAGTCGGGATTGTGTGGTAAAGGGTTAAGACAGAGAGCACTGAACAAACCCTCATGACATTTTCAGTCTGGAAATAAAATCAAAATTATAGTTACATTGTTGCTTTTGTCTATAGTGTTTGAAGATCAAAGATCAGACTGCATGTTGTGTGCAGCCTGATCTTGTTCTACACTGGCTGCCAAGGCAACTGTGGATGTGAAAGACACCTTAACCCTTTCCCAAACAAGCCCAGGTTATCACGTGTCTGCAGTACAACTCTTTTGAAAACACTGTGGGAAAAGGAGAAATTGCTCGTAACGAGCAATTTCTCCTTTTCCCACAACGTTTTCTGCCCTTCCCAAAACAAAATTCCGTTTTTCGATAACATTCGTTTTGTCGTCTTCAAATGCTTTCAATTTAGACCAGTCTAAAATTTTGTCGTCACCAGACAGTTTTCTTGACCACCTTATAAGCACTGATTTTGCAGATCCCATATCAAACATGACTCAAATGACAGGAAATTAGTGGCAAAACTGAGAAATAGCTGGTCACCAAGCAATTCTACTTTCCTCACAATGTTTTCAAATGTTATCTTCTCCAGAAATTTACTCCTTTACACTGTTTTTGAAAACTCTCAAAAGTTTGGGCACAAAAGCTGTATATGAATACTACTCAGGTATAGAAGAATTACAGGTAACTAAAAACTGGGTCATAATGGTTTTTGGCCTATCTGTTGTATACCAAGATAAGGAGACACTTTCATACTTCAGCTTGGCAAACAAAACAAATATAATCTATTTAGGAAACAATTTAACAGTGTCACTGCATATCATTCAGTAAATATTTTGACACTCACATTTCCTGTGTCCAACTGTTTTATGAGTTTAGTGACTTTTACAACTAGTATGCCATCAGGTAAAACCCCCAAGCCCTCCCATACTGACTTCAAGGTATAATTAGCCTTAACCCTTTCCCAAACAACAGATTTTAGACTGGTCCAAACTGAAAGAGTTTGCAGACGACAATTTCAAATTTGATGAAAATGGCAGAAAGTTATCAGAAAGGGTAGAAAACACTGTGGGAAAAGGAGAAATTGCTCGTTACACAGTGTTTTCAAAAGAGTTGTACTGCAGACACGTGAAAACCTGGGCTTGTTTGGGAAAGGGTTAAGGTGTCTTTCACATCCACAGTTGCCTTGGCAGCCAGTGTAGAACAAGATCAGGCTGCACACAACATGCAGTCTGATCTTTGATCTTCAAACACTATAGACAAAAGCAACAATGTAACTATAATTTTGATTTTATTTCCAGACTGAAAATGTCATGAGGGTTTGTTCAGTGCTCTCTGTCTTAACCCTTTACCACACAATCCCGACTTTTAACGACCCTGAGAACGAAGCCATTTGAAAACATTGTGGGAAAAAGAGTCAAGCTCAACAGGGTCTTCTTTCCCCGCTGTTTGAATGGCAAGCCCGTTCCCTTGCCTGTGGTTTCGCTAGATAGTAGATAGGGACAGTGGGAATCTCGTTAATCCATTCATGCGCGTCACTAATTAGATGACGAGGCATTTGGCTACCTTAAGAGAGTCATAGTTACTGGTTACCAGCATTTTCTCCTTTTCCCACAATGTTTTCAAAAGGCTGCTTCCTCAAGGTCGTTAAAAGTCGGGATTGTGTGGTAATGGGTTAAACCTGTACCAAATGACAAATTTTAGACTAGTCTAAATTGAAAGCATTTGAAGACGACAAAATAAATGTTATCAAAAAATGGAGGTTTGTTTTGGGAAGGGCAGAAAACATTGTGGGAAAAGGAGAAAATGCTGGTTCCCAGCACTTTTTCCTTTTTCCACAATGTTTTCAAAAGGCTTCTTTCTCAGGGTAGTTAAAAGTCGGGATTGTGGACAAGTCTAAAGTTTTGCCATCTGGTAATGCGTTAATCATCGGAGTCATCAACATGAGATTGGCCCACAAATCTGCTACCTTTAGAAGATTTAAATTAACACTTGAATATTGAAAGCCTTTTTAATACCTACTACAATATTTTTTTTTGCATCTTGTTAATGCCGGGTATCACTGAAATTTGAATGTTCATTATTCACCCCTGAACAGAAAGAGCTGCTCCATCAGAAAAAGAAGCTTATTTCTAACTTCTCTGATAAGTCACAAAATGTACCATAATTATAATGAAACCAAGGAAGATAGCATTTCATTGGGCAGCTGAGGCAATACCTCCATTTTTCCTGTATTTTGTCTCTTTTCTTCCAGCTGGACTTGAAAAACAATACAACCAACAGAATTTATAACATGTAATGGAAAACAACAACTCTGAGCACTTTAAGAATGAATACTTAACGGAAAGTTTTGATGACCCTGAAGGAGAAGGGGAAAAGGAGAAAATGCTGGTAACCAGCACTTTTTCTCTTTCCCCCCACATAGTTTTCTACCCTATTAAAGACAAAATACTTCGATTTTAACCACTTGTGATTTGTTGTTTACAAATGCTTTCATTGTGGATTGGTAACAAGTTAACCTGTCAGGAGTTATGTGCAGAATAGCAAAAAAAAAATGGTGACTAAAGTCTTTTATCAGCAAAAAATATTGAATGTTTAGTAAAATATACAGATTGATTTAACCCTTTACCACACAATCCTGACTTTTAACGACGCTGAAGAAAAAGCCTTTTGAAAAACACTCTGAGAAAAGGAGTAACCAGCATTTTCTCCTTTTCCCACAATGTTTTCTGCCCTTCCCAATACAAATTTCAATTATTGAGCCATATTTAGTTTGTCCTCTGCAGATGCTTTGAATTTGGACCAGTCCAAAATTTTGTCGTTTGGTAAAAAGTTAAACATACAAATTAATTTCTTTTTACATGAGTTTTGAATTCCATTAATTTTGAATAAATTTCTCACTTTTTCATGCCACTTTCGTATTTGAAGCTTTTCAATACCTAAAGCTGATTTTCATATTTGAACAACCTCTCTGCTTTGAATTCAAGTGAACAAACTGGAGAATTGAAGTATGATTGCTTTAATTCAATAACTTGGGTGATCCTCTTCAATGAGAGATAATACTTTTCTATCATAGATTAATTAAGCTGAAAAAACGGGAAAATGGGAGTACCATGGTTCTCAAAAATATAGCCCATGTTGTGTGGATAAACATTAGAATAGTATGTCCCTGTGATACGGATCAGAACAATTAGTCTCGATGATAACTTTTCATATCCTTTGTCATTTGTTTGTCACCCTGTCTGTGATTTCTTCTGAAGCTCCAGAGAAAATTTCTTGAAACTTAACCCTTAGGTTGCTTAGCGTGACTCGCTGACCATAGATCTAGACTGTCTCTGATTCCTTCTGAAGCTTCTGAGAAAATTTCTTGAAACTTAACCCTTAGGCTGCTAAGTGCGACTTGCTGACCGTATGCGGACAGCATAGATCAAGATCAGACTGCACAGAATGTGCAGTCTGATCTTGGATCTATGCTGTCCGATAAGGAGATATCTTTCCTTCCAAAATACTTTTGAGATAGGAAAGTTTGGGCTTGTACTATCAGTTTGAAAGTTTCATGACTTCTTTAGCTGGATAGGGGTTAAACCCATTATAATATATGCAGTTGTTTGAGTTTTTCTACTGTTTTAGATTATTCCCTTGAATTACTATATAAACTTTTAATTTTTTGACACTCTTCAATGCTAAATGTGACCATAACGGTTAATGAATCATTGTGGCAAGTTGACAAATTGCTAGCTGTGTAAGTGCACTTTATATAGAGGATTAACCCTTTACCAAAAGAAACAAATTTAGACCACTGCAAGCATTTGCAGACAACAATTTCAGGGGGGCTCAAATGATGTGATTTTTCTCTAATAGGGTAGAAAACATTGTGGGAAAAGGAGAAAATGCTGGTTACCAGCATTTTCTCCTTTTCCCACAATGTCTTCAAAAGGCTTCTTTTCCAGGGTCGTTAAAAGTCGGCGTTGTGCGATAAAGTGTTAAATACTTCACACCTTGGTTGTCTAGACTAAGTGCTCCTTGGCATATAAATAGGGCATCTTTATATGGAGGCTCAAGAGGCCCCTCTAATCCGCTAAAATTCTTCACACCTTTCATTCTCATAAAAGAAGAGAAGTTTAACCCTTTACCACACAATCCCAACTTTTAATGACCTCGAGAAAGAAGCCTTTTGAAGCCTCTTTTCCCACAATGTTTTCTTCTCTTTAAGAGACATATGTTATGTTTTGAGCTACATTTAAAATGTCGTCTGCAAATGCTTTCAGTTTGGACTAGTCTACATTTTTGTTGTGTAGTAAAGGGTTAATGAGCCTTGTACTTCAAACTATGTCATTTTTATGAAAGACCTAAATTTTGCATTGAAAGAAACACCATGTGAAATAACCTTTTTTACATTATTGTGAGAGATATTGCAGGAAAAAGAGACACAAAAGTTGTAGAAAGGATAGTAAATAAATCAAAGAATTCTAGTTTGTTGTAGTAAGTTTTATTATACCCCCCAAAACTCTGTTTGGGGGGTATATAGGAGTCAGCTTGTCGGTCGGTCCGTCGGTCGGTCGGTCTGTAGCTTTTTGTCCGCTCTATTTCTCATAAACTACTGGACGAATTTTATTCAAACTTCACAGGTAGACTCAGTATCAAGCAGAGATGTGCATATGAAATGTTGGTTATGGTTCATTGATTTTTCACTGAGTTATGGCCCTTTCATGAAATTTCTTGTCCGCTCTTTTTCTCATCAACTATTGGACAGATTTGGTTCAAACTACACAAGTAGACTCAGTATAAAGCAGAGATGTGCATATCCTATTTTGGTTATGGTTTATTTAGGTTTCATGGAGTTATGGCCCTTTGATGATTCTGGACACCGTCGGTCGGTCTGTAGCTTTTTGTCCGCTCTATTTCTCATAAACTACTGGACGAATTTTATTCAAACTTCACAGGTACACTCAGTATCAAGCAGAGATGTGCATATGAAATGTTGGTTATGGTTCATTGATTTTTCACTGAGTTATGGCCCTTTCATGAAATTTCGTGTCCGCTCTTTTCCTCATCAACTATTAGACAGATTTGGTTCAAACTACACAAATAGACTCAGTATCAAGCAGAGATGTGCATATCCTATTTTGGTTATGGTTTATTCAGGTTTCATGGAGTTATGGCCCTTTGATGATTCTGGACAAATTTCTTTCAAACTTCATGGATAGACTTTGCACTCAGCAAAGATGTGCATATCATAAATTGTTCTTAGTTAATTCAATAAAATTTCCAAGAGCTAAGCCCTTTTTTGTCGTTCTCTTTATGACGGTGCCCTTGCTGAATTGATGAAAATAAATTATACTTTTGATAGAATACTTTTAACACAGCTGTCCATCCGTTGGTCGGTCTGTAGCTTTTTGTCCGCTCTATTTCTCATAAACTATTGGACGAATTTTATTCAAACTTCACAGGTAGACTCAGTATCAAGCAGAGATGTGCATATGAAATGTTGGTTATGGTTCATTGATTTTTCACTGAGTTATGGCCCTTTCATGAAATTTCTTGTCCGCTCTTTTTCTCATCAACTATTGGACAGATTTGGTTCAAACTACACAAATAGACTCAGTATCAAGCAGAGATGTGCATATCCTATTTTGGTTATGGTTTATTTAGGTTTCATGGAGTTATGGCCCTTTGATGATTCTGGACAAATTTCTTTCAAACTTCATGGATAGACTTTGCACACAGCAAAGATGTGCATATCATAAATTGTTCTTAGTTAATTCAATAAAATTTCCAAGAGCTAAGCCCTTTTTTGTCGTTCTCTTATGATAGATTCCTACACCTGTAGATAGTTAACAGTAGACTTACCATCACTAACCATCACTAGTAAGTTTTCATGTCACTTCACTTATGTCATGTCATGTCAATTTCATCTTTTCATCGGAAGTTTACTCAAATATAAGACAGATTATTCTTTCAGATATGTTTGGAAAAGGAGAAAATGCTGATTACCAGCACTTACTACTTTCTACACAAAATTGGAAAGATTAATCTTTGCACTTACTTGGGAAAAAAATGAAATGATGATTACAAGCATTTACTACGTTCTCCACAACTATTCCAAGTCTTCAACTTGTGATGTGTTAAAATAGATACCAATACCGTACGGAAACTAACGAAAGCAACATTTTTTGCGGTTCCGCTTCGGCTTCGCTGCGGTTTCAGTGCATTCCGTATTATATGACTAAAAAGGAAAAAATTGTAAACATCGTGAGCAATGGCTTCTGTATTTACAATGTTTTCTTAAGTTTATTACTTTCGGTTCAGTTCAGTTACTATTACGGTTCCGATTCGGTTCGGAGGTTGCTTTCGTTAGTTTCCGTACTGTATAAGTAAGATGTAGAGTCTGGTCAAAAACATTGCATGAAAAGACATTTGTTGTCTGCAAAACCTTTTCATTTAAACCAATCTCAATTTGTCCAGCTGGTAAAAAAAAATGTATCAAGTAAGTTTTATTCTCTCCAAGTCTTTAGTCTGTAACAAAGAGTAATTCTTTGGCAAGAAGCCATTGCAGGATATTCATCACCTTCAGTGATAGCTCTGGTATAATTGACTCTCCAGTCACTTATTTTGCATTCCTGTGACATTAATCTGTTTTGTGACAAGGAGCTGTTGGGGGGTATGATCACGTTTAGTGATAGCTCTAGTTAAGTTTTCTGTAACAGGAAGTACAGTTAATGGTTTTAGAAAATTATGAGCTCTGTCATTTCAATCAGTGACAAGTAAAGTTCTTTCCAGTGCCACACAGGATAGCGTTTAACTCTTTACCAAATGACAAAATTTTAGACTGGTCCAAATTGAAAGCATTAGCAGACGACAAAATAATTTTGACTTAAAAATTGAATTTGTTTTGGGAAGAGTAGGAAAACATTGTGTGAAAAGGAGAAAATGCTGGTTACCAGCATTTTCTCCTTTTCACACAATGTTTTCAAAAGGCGTCCTTCTCAGGGTCATTAAAAGTTGGGTTTGTGTAGTAAAGGGTTAAGACATAACAAAATTTTTCAAAGTTACACACAGGAGAAACACAAACAGGAAATAATTGTTCCTTTCTTGAATTGTTTGGTACGTTTTGAAGTAGAGAATTGTTCTCAAAATGAGCCATGCTCTGGCAAAAGGGGACTAAATGCATCTCCGTGATGCATTTTATCCAGCTAATTGTCTCTTAATTATGGCTCAGCAAAATCCATTTTGTCTACAACCGACTGAATCATGAGGTTGAATGGTTGTTGGACATGCAGAAAGTTTACAAATAGCAAAGTTTTGACTTATGTCAGCCTTTCCTGACTGTGCAGGGTGACATGGGTGGACTGACATGGATGCATTAAACCTCCATTTCACACAGTATTGGCTTGAATACTTTGGTATCTTTCCATCCTATCTTTGTCCAATCCCATCCTTGTTTGAGTAAGATGTAAAACACACATACAAAAAAATGTTGTTTTGATATAATAGTATTTTATTATTACTTTATGAGATATATCCACTCTATATTGATGACCACTCAAAGTTACAGGTTGGTCAAGTGAAATGAACTAACAAGACCTTTTAACCCTTTACAAAATGACAAAATTCAAGTCCTGTCGAAATTGAAAGCATTTCCAGCTGACAATTTCAGTGTGGCTCAAATGATGTGGCATTTCTTTGTTGGGGTAGAAAACATTGTGGAAAAAGGAGAAAATACTGGTTACCAGCATTTTCTCCTTTTCCCACAATGTTTTCTTAAGGCTTCTTCCTCAGGGTTGTTAAAAGTCAGCATAATGTGTGGTAAAGGGTTAAGCAAATAGCAACAGGATATCATTAACAGCGTATCAGAAAACAACATTTAAGGCTTCTGAATATTCAAAGCATTTGCAGGGGATAAAGTCAATGTGCCTCATATGATTGGATTTGTCCTTGAAACAGGTAGACAGCAGTGTTGGAAAAGGAGGAAATGCTGGTTTACTTACATTTTCTCTTGAGTTTTTACGAGCTGTCAAAATCTTTAAGGTCATATTAAAACAAAAGATCATTGGTACAGGGTTCACACCGATGGGAATCTAGTAATATTTAATGATAAAATTCAAAAACATTTGAAGGACAGGAAGATTTCTTTCTTCATGGATATGGAAGACAGTATGGAAAAAGGGGAAATTTTACTTCTGTGCCCCCACTTATTTTATAAACTTTCTAAAGCGGGCTTATAAAATATGTACTGTTCTTGTGGCATTTGTCAAAGACAGTGCCACTATGAGTTCAATAACGCATTTCGAAAATCATGTATCATAGTTGGTGCAAAACTGAAGGAAGTAAACCCAATTAAATTCAGTTTTTCTGAGACAAATAAGTGTTTCGATTGCACTCACATATGAAATTGAAAATGGCTTATTACAAAAAATTGGCTTAGGCCATCGATCATTGAAATACTTCCTTTTTATCGAAAATAGCTTGATCCGCTATGGCCTTCTATAGTGGCGTAATGATACATACCATGTTTGTTCGTCCGTCCCAAGACCAGTTTGTTCATGGGCTTATTCGTCCCAAGGCTTGTTTGCCTGGACTTGTTTGTCCCACAAGATTGCATCCTTCTCTATCTGATTTTGCATGACTATATAGTAGATTGACTTTCAAGTGAATATTTTGAAACTATTTCTATGATTTATTTTTCATGTTATTAATTCTACACAATGGCTTCCTTGACAAATGTCACACTAGTGCTTTCAACGCTTTGATTGTGTGTACGTGTATGTGCTTAAAGATTAAGTTATCCCTCTGATATTTAAGGAGCTGACCACAAAAATCAACACCAATTACTCATTGTCTGATAATGCAGCTTGTAGAGATTATAGAACAAAAACATCACTGAGAAAGAATGTTGATTTTTGTGACGAAACATGCAGTCTTTTGTAATAAAATTTGAAAAAAAAAATGTGCCACTTGAGCAAAAATGTCATGGGATTGAATGACATTACTCAAGTTTCATTTCCATTGATAAAACTACAATATCAAACAGTAGGAGACTAAGTATTTCACAAATATGTTGAAATGTCTTGGGATGGGATGAAATGGAGCACAGAAACATCCCTGTTGTTATCTGCCAAACTATCATAAGGACCTTGTTGTTACACAGTGTTGCTACAAGGGTGTTCTCTGTAACTGTCACGTTCTCTTTACTTCCAGTAAAGAATACTTTCTTCATTGGTCACAATAGTTATGCTCTGTATTATTTTATTAATCCTTTCCTAAATGATAAAATTTCAAACTTGCCCAAGTTGAAAGCTTTTGCAGATGGTAAAGTTACTGTGACGCAGAAAATAGAAATTCACCTTTGGAAAAAGAGAAAATGCTAGTAACTAGCATTTAAATTTTGCCCAAACTGAAAACTCTCTCACTTGCTCGCATATATCCATGTAACGGTATGTAATGAAATGTAAAAGTTTAGCAATAATGTCTATTGTAATGAAAATATCTTCAGGTCTTTACAAATATTGGCTTATAACAGTTTTATACAAATAGCCATATTGTATTTGATGAATATCAAAAGTATTTGTATCTCATTGTTACAGCATAGCATTTAACCCTTGGAGTGCGGAATAAACCTGGAAAACATTTTCAAGCTGAAAATATGAACCAAATAACTGCAATTTCATGATTGTTTTTGTCTACACTGATTCAGCAAAGTGGACAGTGTAGATCAAAGATCAGGCTGCATGTTTTGTGAAGCCTGATCTTAATCTACACTGACCACAAAGGCAACTACAGTCGTGAAAGGTGCTTTAACCCTTTCCCAAACAAGCCCTGGTTTTCACGTGTCTGCCGTACAAGTCTTTTGAAAACACTGTGGGAAAAGGAGAAATTGCTCTTAACGAGCAATTTCTCCTTTTCCCAGTGTTTTCTATCCTTTTGGAGAACTTTCTGTCATTTTCATCAAATTTAAAATTGTCGTCTGCAAACTCTTTGAATTTGGACCAGTCCAAAATTTGTTGTTTGGGAAAGGGTTAAGGGTTATTAATATTTAGAAGAACATGTTGTGTAATGTTGTTTTTAATTAATCCAAAATGTTTCTTTCACAAGGAATTTTGACACATCTTTCATTGTTAACTTCTTTATAAATAGTCTTATACAAATAGAGAAATTGTACAAAGTGATCGTGCAGCTTTCCTGTAATGTTTTCTTATAGAAAAAAGGTTTTTTATGCTCAATTTTTTTTTTCGTTTCGCATTTTGATATGTTTATTTGGGATGAGAGTCTTCAGACTGGACTAGACTGTTTCTCTCAGATTTAACCCTTTACCACACAATGCGGCCTTTTATTGACCCTGATGAAGAAGGCTTTTGAAGACATTGTGGGAAAAGGAGAAAATGCTGGTAACCAGCATTTTCACCTTTTCCCACAATGTTTTCTGTCCTTCCAAAAACAATGTTCAATTTTTGAGTTGTATTTATTTTGTTGTCTGCAAATGCTCTCAATTTGGAAATGTCTGAAATATTGCAGTATGGTAAAGAGTTAAGATTAATAATTCCTTTGGTGCAATATAGGTATTCCAGTAAATGAATTTTCATTCAAAATTATGAATAAATAAAATGAAAAGATGTAGAGAAGTTGCCTTTGGTAAATCCAGTATGCAAAACAAGTAACTTGTACAAAGTAAAGATTATAATTATATAAACCCTTTACCAAATAATCTAGAGTTTTAATGACCTCTAGAAAGAAAGTTTTGAAAACATTGAAGGAAAAGGAGAAAATGCTGGAAACCAGCATTTTCTCCTTTTCCCAATGTTTTCGAACCTTTTTAGGTCAAAACCTATTGTTTACTGAGTCAGATTTGTCGTCTGCACATGCTTTCAGTTTGGACATACCTAAAATGTTGTAAATCTTGTAGATAGTTAACCTGTATTATTAATTAATCCTTATAGTTCTGAGTTTTAACAACCTCGAAAGAAGAAGCCTTTTGAAAACATTGTGGGCAAAGAAGAAACTGCTAGTAACCAGCATTTTCTCTTCTTCCAAGGGTGAATTTCTATTTTTTAGTCAATTAATTTGTACACCACAAAAGGTTTCAGTTTGGGCAAAATTTAAATGCTAGTTACCGGCATTTTCTCTTTTTCCAAAGGTGGATTTCTATTTTTCAGCCACAGTAATTTTACCATCTGCAGAAGCTTTCAACTTGGGCAAGTCTGAAATTTTATTATTTAGGAAAGGATTAATAAAATAATACAGAGCAAAACTATTCTGACCAATGAAGAAAGTATTCTTTACTGGAAGTAAAAAATTAATGCAGCTTTTCTTAACCCTTAAAGCGCCGAATAAACCCAATGGTCATTTTCGTTCTAGAATGAAACCAATATAATTGCAAATTCATGGCTGCCTTTTGGCTGTAGTGTTTTTTACATAGCGGACAGTATAGATCAAAGATCAGGCTGCACGTTTTGTGCAGCCTGATCTTGATCTACACTGGCCGCAAAGGCAACTATATTAGTGAAAGGCGCTTTAAGGGTTAACATTGATATAATCACTCAAAAGTGAGCTACATAATCAATGCAAGTTGCTAAGTAGGAAAGTAATAAGCTAATAATGAGAGATCTTATCCCATGTGTGGCCCCTGCCAGTGTGGCAGAAGGTTGTATTTGATGCAGACACTTTTACAAGTGAATAAGTATGTTATTCATTAACAGCTTTTTCCTTCATAGGTCCTTGTTACTTAGCAACCATAGAAAATTTTTGGGGTGTTGCTTCTAATCACTTTTGAAAACTTTGTGGTAAAAGGAGAAAATTTCTCATGTTAACCCTTTCCC
Organism: Tridacna gigas; assembly: GCA_945859785.2. Taxonomy (NCBI): domain Eukaryota; kingdom Metazoa; phylum Mollusca; class Bivalvia; order Cardiida; family Cardiidae; genus Tridacna; species Tridacna gigas. Next base: position 35,541,132 of record OX244044.2, read on the forward strand.
AAATGATGAATTTTAGACTGGTCCAAATTGAAAGAGTTTGCAGATGACAATTTTAAATTTGATGAAAATGGCAGAAAGGTCTCAAAAAGGGTAGAAAACACTGTGGGAAAAGGAGAAATTGCTCGTTACGAGCAATTTCTCCTTTTCCCACAGTGTTTTCTAAAGAGTTGTACTGCAGACACGTGAAAACCAGGGCTTGTTTGGGAAAGGGTTAAGCAGTTTTCTACTACTACAACTACAATATTTTCATATGTATTCCACTCAGGTTAAGTCTCCAAGGATGGTTTAAAGTCGTCTGAGGTAAATTTTCATTGTGACGTAAGTGGTTTAACCCTTTACCACACATATCCCGACTTTTAATGACCCGGAAAAAGAAGCCTTTGGAAAACATTGTGGGAAAAGGAGAAAATGCTGGTAACCAGCATTTTCTCATTTTCTCACAATGTTTTCTACCCTATTACAGACAGAAATCATCATTTTAGCAACATTTAAGTTGTCATCTGCAATTGCTTTGAAATTGGACCAGTCTAGAATTTTTTTGTTTGGTAAAGGGTTAACCCTTTACCACACAATCCTGACTTTTAACGACCCTGAGAAAGAGGCCTTTTGAAAACATTGTGGGAAAAGGAGAAAATGCTGGTAACCAGCATTTTCTCCTTTTCCCACAATGTTTTCTAACCTATCAATGACAAATTTCATCACTTGGGCCACATTTAATTTGTCGTCAGCAAATGCTTTGAAATTGGACCAGTCAAGAATTTTGTTGTTTGGTAAAGAGTTAAACAAATCTTCACCAATTTGTGCTTATCTTCAGTAGACTTTTATCTCTGATAGATCTAACTTCAGACCCAAGTTAAACTCTTTACCAAACAACAAAATTGTAGACTGGTCCAAATTGAAAGGATTTGCAGACGACAAAATTAAATGTAGATCAAATGATGATTTCTGTTTTGGATCTGGTAGAAAACATTGTGGGAAGAGGAGAAAATGCTGGTTACCAACATTTTCTCCTTTTCCCACAATGTTTCCAAAAGCCTTCTCTTACAGGGTCCTTAATACTCTGGATTGTGTGGTAATGCATTAAAGGTCAGATTTCATAACAGACCTGGGAATGAAATGCCTTAAGGGCAATAAGATTAATAGAAGTAAGTGACTGATTTATAATGGAAACATTTGCACCTTTTCCCGCAGTGTTTTCAAAAGCTGTCAACCACATGGCTTCAAGGACTTTTCATGAACTTATATGGTCATATATTCAAAAAAGAAAGCTGAAGATCTGGGAAAATGCCTGTCAAAATTGATGTCGGGTAATAATTGAAAGTCAAGAGTTGTCATTGAGTTGAAAGATGCTTGTCAAAAATACTTAAATCACATAGTCTATTAAATTCTGTCCCTTCACCAAACAACAACCATGAGATGGAAAGCTTTTTGAAACAATTGTGAACAAAGTAGGAAATGCTGGTAACCAACATTTTCTCCTGTTTTTACAATGTTTTCTTCCCTTCCTAGGACAAATTCCATCATGCAAGCCATGTTCAGTTTTTCATCTGGAAATGCCTTTAGCTTGAGACAGACCTAAAATTTTGCATTCTGGTTAAAGTAAACAAGATTAGGATGATTGATTCAGTTTTCTTGCAGCATGGACCTAATTTACAAGTCTGATTGACAGTGATGGTTATATGTGTTGTTACCTAAAACAGTCATAACTCTTTACCGTAACTCTTTACCAAAGGACAAAAATCTACACTTGTCTAATTTGAAAGCATTTGCAGACGACATTTCAAATGTGGCTAAAATGATGGAGTTTGTCTTTCATAGGGTAGGAAAAATCGTGGGAAAACGAGAAAGTGCTGGTTACCAGCATTTTCTCCTTTTCCCACAACGTTTTCAAAAGGCTTCTTTCTGCAGGGTCGTTAAAACTCTGCAGGATTGTGTGGTAAAGAGTTTAACTCTTTACCGAACGACTAAATGTTAGACCAGTCCAAATTGAAAGCATTTGCAGACGACAAAATAAATGTGAATTAAAAATTGAAATTTTTTTTTGGAACAGTAGAAAACATTGTGGGAAAAGGAGAAAATTCTGGTGACCAGCATTTTCTCCTTTTCCCACAATGTTTTCAATAGGCTTCTTTTTTAGGGTCGTTAAAAGTTGGGATTGTGTGGTAAAGGGTTAACTCAGTGCTGATATCACTGCAGGAGGCAACTTTTTAACCCTGTACCACACAATCTCGACTTTAAGCAATTAAGTCAAGCCTGAAATATGTAAAGTTTTAAAAATATTTGAACCATGCTCTGTGAAAAGGGGGCTTAATGCATCTGCGAAAATATTGACTCAGGTCAGCCTGCACAGGCTGACCTGGGCCGAAACTTTTCACTGTTGGTCAATTTTCTGCATGTCCAAGGACCAGTCTACCTCATGATTAAGTTGATTATTAAAAAAGTGGCTGTTATGGATCCATAATTATGTGATGGCTTGCTTGGTATTATGCATTACGGAGATGCATTAACCCCCCTTTTGCCAGAGCAAGACTCACTTCTGAGTTTCAATGGATTTGATTTTCAGCTGTCAGAAGAGTATAAGTTTTATATATTATACACAGAAAGCTCACCTAAATTGTTTGGATAAGAGTTTTTCTGGACTGGACAATTAATTCTCTGTGCAAAAGATACTGCTAGTCTAAACTTGGAAGTCGTTGTCAACTTGATTTACCTTCAGCTTGCAAATATTTTCATTGATAAGAAATAACGCTTTATCTTACCAAACAGCTTTAAGTCTTAGGCTGCTAAGCACGACTCACTGACCTTTTGCGGTCAGTGTAGATCAAGATCAGACTGCACAGAACGTGCAGTCTGATCTTGGATCTACACTGTCTGATATGGAGATATTTTTCCTCCAAGAAATACTTTTGCAATAGCAACACTCGGGTTTTCACTGTCGGCTTGAAAGTTTTATTTAACCCTTTACCAAACGACAAAATTCTAGACTGGTCCAAATTGAAAGCATTTGCAGACAACAAAATAAATATTACTGTAAAATTGAAGTTTGTTTTTGGAAGGGCAGAAAACATAGTGGGAAAAGGAGAAAATGCTGGTTTCCAGCGTTTTCTCCTTTTCCCACAATGTTTTCAAAAGGCTTCTTTCTAATGGTCGTTAAAAGTCAGGATGGTGTGGTAAAGGGTTACGTTATTTAGCAGGATAAGCATTAATTTACATTTGTATCAGATTTACATTGTGCTATGGATTAATGCTAGTAAATCAGTAAATTCATTCCTCTCTCACTGCTGACCATTGTTTCGACGATGGTTATGTGGGAAAGCAGCCAGTGGCTTGGAAAGAATATTGTGCGGAGTACTGGTAACAGAGACTCCAGGAAGGCATGGATAGGGGCACTGGGCGCCGCGATATAACTGAAATAATGTTGAAAATGGCGTCAAACACCACACAGTCAATCAAATCAGTAAACTTTATTGACAGTCTTGGCTAATTTATTGTAAAATTCATGTGCAACCATGTCAAAACAATTAACCCTTATCCTGCCAAGTAAATGGAATGAAATTTTTTCAAGTTGATAGTAAAAACCCGAATTTTGCTGTTCCAAAAGCATTTTTAAGGGGAAAGATATCTCGTTATCAGACAGTGTAGATCCAAGATCAGACTGCACATTCTGTGCAGTCTGATCTTGATCTACACTGTCTGCAAATGGTCAGTGAGTCGCGCTTAGCAGCCTTAAGGGGGTTAAGTCTTAAACCTATTATGCTCTATCATTATGTCAGTTGGGTAAAATTTAATGTCCTTTAGCCCTTTGCCAAACAGGCTCATTTTTAACGACAGTGAAGAAGGCTTTTGAAAACATTGCATGAAAAGAAGTAAATGCTGGTCACTAGCATGTTTGTCTTTCTCCTCAATGTTTCTTACCCTGTCTTAGGTATATCTCATTATCTGAGCAACATTTTATGTGTGGTCTGCAACAGCTTTGAATTTTGACAAGCTTAACTCTTTACAAAATGACAAAAATTTGGGCTTGACCAAATTGAAAGCATTTGCAGACGACAAGACGAATGTAGTTCAAATGATGATTTCTGTCTTTGATAGGTTAGAAAACATTGTGTGAAAAGGAGAAAATGCTGGTTACCAGCATTTTCTCCTTTTCCCACAATGTTTTCAAAAGTGTTCTTTTCCAGGGTAGTTAAAATTCAGGATTGTGTGGTAAAAGGTTAAAATTTTGCAGGCAACAAAATTTTAGGTTTGTCAAACTTGAAAGGCATAATTATGCAGAAAACAAGATGGATTGGTCTTTTCCAAGGTACTAAATATTGCGGGGAATGTACAAGATACAGATTACCAGCATTTTCTTTTTTTTTTCCACATTGTTTATAAAATACCTACCTCTTCAGGGTTGCCAAAGCACAGGATCGTGGAATAAAGGGTCAAATTTTATTGCCTGCAACCCTTTCTCTCATGTGGATTTCACCTGGCCTAAAGAAGATGAATTCAGATGAATCTGTCACCATAAAACTACATAGATCTTTTTTTTTTTAAAGTATAAAACAGTGAAAGTACAAAGAACTAAAATCTAATAGGAGAAATATTTTCATTGTGACACCTTGGGTTTCTGTAACAAAAAATTCAGTTGACTCAAAGGACTTGTAAATATAATATCATTGAGGAACAGAAAAGTCGTGAATATTCAAAAAAGGGGGAGTGTCAATTTAGTATATGAAGAACCAATGAAATCTCCCCTTGAGGTCATATTCTCAGGTCAACAGGCAATTTTGGACAAAGAAGTGTGCCACCAAGTGAGAATCACACTCTATCTGCTTGCCTTTGTTGATTGAAATGAAATGACACATTTGACAGGGTTTTGTTTGTGAAAATTATCCCAAACAGTGTAGATGTCTCTTTGTAGCAGTAATAATTGCAATACATACTGTTAAACAATTTGGAAATTCCTCGATATAAAAGTGAAAAAGTTTTCAAGTTGGATGAATAAAGTGGGAAACCCAAATGAATTCATTGAAATTTGTATGGTTGTCAAATTATTTTCCTTGACATTGTGGATGGATACATGTAGACAGAAGTTCAACAAAATACAGAAATTTGTAATGTCTTTTCTGGATTAGATCTGATAAGATAGATAAGCTAGTAGTTATAGCCATTTACTACAGACAGATCTTGTGAAAAACGCATGTATACAAAAGAGTGTTTGTACTGTTTTTCATAACAAAATGTGCTATATGTAAACTTTGATTTAGTAATTGGTATTAAATAGTCAAAAGTCTATAAACCTGATGAAGATTAGTCATTTAGTCATAGGCGGAAGATAAAATACTACAAATACTATAAATAGGATAGGCTTGTGACTTGTCAATAAAACATTTTAGAACTGCGGGAGATCAGTATGTAACTTTGTATTGTCAGTTTGTAAACTGGTATCAAAGTATTCAGTTGAACTAGACCAGCCAGACGGTAAAGAAATCTGGAACTTATCAACTGCAAAATTGTGTAAAAAAACTGCTAGAGAGGTCAGTATTTTGTCCCAGGTCTAAGGGGCTGTTGATAAGATCTTGAAAAGGGGCTACACTATTGATCAAATATCTTGAGGGGGTTTGGTGTATAGTTTGTGTTGCTAGGATATGGGAGTGTAACAGAGGAGAAATCCATGGAAGAGAAAAGGTGGATTTTTGGGGGAAGTTAACAGACAAAAAACTGGAGCCTCTTTTGACAAGTAAAATATTGGTTTTGCTGATTGGATTTACATTCGTAAGGCTAAATACCTACAGATTTTATCTCTGATGTAATTTTTAAAAAAGAAACTACTGAACTCAGTAAAGTGCGTAAAGAGTAAAGTACATGGATTTTTGTGGTTTTTTGCTGATAATAAATAATTGAACAAGTATTTTTACCTGTGGTGACATGACTGTACAGAAATAAGGTCTTATTTTATGATAGATCAGGTGATAAAACTGGTGTTTAGTTATCACAGGTTATAAACAGTTACATGTAGGACCTACATGACATTGCATACATTACACAGACTGGCCAAACATTGTGTGTGATGTGAATTTGGAGGGGGTGTTCTAGTAGTGAACAGTTTTACTTACATGGATATTTATTTGTATGCTTTCCTTATTCTTCCCTACTAGATGTCGAGAGCATGTTGCATGATGATTTGAAAGGAATTACTTCGAACTTTATACTTAATTATTTGGAAAAAATACCAATGCCTCTTTAGTTTGTGCCTATTTTATGTCTTTAAACTGTTAGGTTATATTTCAACACATTTCATATATCAAACTGATGTTAATTTATAAGATAAAACTGTAAGAAAAAAAACACTTTTAATCTGTGGCCATTAGATTGACAGTGCACTAAATGTTGCTAATTTGGATACTTTAGCGCAAGAAAACGTGGAAACAAGCCGTGAGAGAAGAAAATGGGAGCAAACGGATCGTCAGAAGTCAATGATTTCGGATTAGGAAGATCAAAGTATGGAGTCTCGAACTTACCACCAGGTGTGTATAAGAACATTTTTCAGTTTGACATTATGACCTTTGACCTCTGGGGTAAGCAGAGGTTATGCAGTGTTGTGACCACGTGTGTATGATAGAATGTTTGATGTACCATATGTTGTTTAGGCAAACATGTTTGTGTTATATATGACTGCCCTCCAGGTAAAATGCATGGACACTGCTTTCCTTCATAATGAGTAGGTTTTTGTAACTGTTTTTCAGAAAAATAAAAGTCTAGACCTCTCAATATTGCAGTCAGGAAAGGAATTCTGGTCGAACTTCCTACCCATTCGGCCTTTGAGTGAGTAGAAAACGTTGTGGGAATAGGAGAAAATACTGCTTTCAAATTCCTTTTTCCATGGAATCTTTAACCATTTACCAAGCAAGAAATTGTGACTCCTTCAGATTGGAAGTAACTTTGTTACATTTGAAATAGGTATAAATGAGCTGCAGTTCTCTGACAGGGTAGGAAACATTGTGGGGAAAAAGAGAAAATGCTGGTTACCAGACAAGAATTTAACTCTTTACCACACAATCCCGACTTTTAACGACCATGAGGAAGAAGGCTTTTGAAAACATTGCGGGGAAAAGAGAAAATGCTGGTAACCAGCATTTTCTCCTTTTCCCACAATGTTTTCTACCCTTTCAAGAACAAATTTTGCCATTTGGGCCACCGTTAATTTGTTGTCTGCAAGTGCTTCCAATTTGGACAAGTCTAAAATCTTGTCCTTTGGAAAAGAGTTAAACGTAGTGCAAATGATGATCTCTGCTTTGACTGGGTAGAAAACATTGTCGGGAAAAGAAGAAAATGCTGGTTACCAGCATTTTCTCCTTTTCCCAGTGTTTTCAAAAGCCTTCTCCTTCAGGGTCGTTAAAACTCGGGACTGTGGGATAAAGAGATAAAACGTAATCTTCGTGTAAAAATGAGCATGAGGATTTGCCTTTCAATATTTTGAAGCTTTATCAATATTTACTCGATTTCAGTAAATTTGTCAAGTCATTTTTAGATTAAATACAAGCATATTTAAATGTGCATTGCAATATAAGAGCCTTGCTTAGTTGCTATGTACATAATATTATCCTTGCTAGTGCCTTAGATTTTACCTCATAGCTGCTTTCCCCCTCTGTTGCTTGCTGCTGCCTTGTGGAGATTGTCCAGTAGATCTTGCATCTTAGTCAGAGTTCCAGATAGAGGGAGCGAGTTTGATTATAGAATTTAAAATATTAATTATTCTCAACTAAACCCTATGTTATGGGTACTCATTAGATTTGTCTCAATAAGACGATTCTAATGAGTACCCATAACATAGGGTTTAGAAGAGAAATAATGGATTTAGAATACCATCACTCCCTCTTATCTGGAGCTCTGCCTTAGCATTATCAAACCCATGCAGAAATATAACTGCCCAGAAGAATCACTTCATACTGTACCTTCTTGTCATTCTCCTGTTTGTGATTTAATCCAATTTTGTCTTGTCAGCTTTGTGAGCTTACCTAACTCAAGCTTCATCTTTTCCCATAAATTCAATACCTAAAGATACAAAGCTATAAAAGACTACCTTGATGTCAGTTTGAAAATTACATATTATCAATTACCTTGCAGATAATTAAGATCAAATACTAGTATTTTTAAAGGAGTACACATAGATCAAGTTTTAAAGGGATTCAACAGCCCAAAAGCAAACCTTTTTCCCATAAAAGATAAAATTTTTTATATGAATGAGTAAGCTATGCAGGATGAGTATTGTTTTATGTAATAAATGTATCTAATGTGAATATATTAACCCTTTACCAGACAATTCTGACTTTTAACGACCCTGAAATAGAGGCCTTCTGAAAACATTGTGGCAAAAGGAGAAAATGCTGGTAACCAGCATTTTCTCCTTTTTTCACAATGTTTTCTATCCTTCCCAAAATAAATTTCAATTTTTGAGTCACATTTACTTTGTCGTCTGCAAATGCTTTGAATTTGGACAAGTCTAAAATTTCATCGTCTGGTAAAGAGTTAAGCAAGCATTTATTGTACTGCAGACACATGAAAACCAGGGTTTGTTTGGGAAAGGGTTAAGCAATACATAATGCTGTGATGTGGACAGTTCCAAAGTTTGACTCAGCAGTTCATGGGATTTGAACCCAGAATCTTTAATGTTAGAGGCTGACATTTGACCCATTCGCTACTCATTCACATAGATAATCTCATTAGCTCATTAAAACATTAAAACAACTCGAGAAATTGCATAGTTTGAGCAACTTGTCCCTTTGCAACAGTACTAATAGTCTAGCCTGCTGCAAGACAGACAAGGTTGTGTGCAGGATGTTATATGTCAAAATACACAAGCTGCCCTGGCTATCACGTTATATTCATGCATGCAAGATATTACAAAGTAGGACCTTTCACCCCCTCTATGTACATTTGTACAGTCTAACAGCTGCAAACTATATTTCACAGGATGTAACAAATGGACACATGTCTAATTAATAACCTTTTTTGTCATCAAAGCACATTTGGGACTATCTGTGGTCCACAAACATGACCTTGGCTAACTGTATGACATGGGGAGAAACTGCCGAAGTTACCAGTTCTTCAGGTGTGTCACAATGGTTTAGAGTCCCTCTAGCTGCGGTCAAATGCTCAGTTTGTAACATACTGTACAAGGCTTTTAATCCAGTAGTTGTGCATTTGAATGCCAGCATTGCCAGAGTCTTTTTTCAGGGACTTCAACAGAATTTACTCCTTTCTCACTGCTGAACAGTGTAAACATATCAATATTTTTTTGTGTGTGAGAAAGTCTGTGGCTTGAAAAGCATTTTGCAGAGTACTGGTAAATGAATCTCCAGGAATGCATGGATAGATTGGAACCACACAGACTACTTCCTCAGGGTAGATAACTCTTCACCAAAGAACAAAGTCCTAGTAGACTTGTCCAAACTGGAAGCAAATGAAGAGGACAAATTAAATATGTCTCAACAGCGGGATTTGTGGTTAGAAAGCAGGAAAAGGAGAAAATGCCGGTAACCAGCATGTCCTCCTTTTCCTACAATATTTTCTATCTTTCCCAATCAAATTTCATTTTTTTTTTGAGTCGCATCTATTTTGTCCTCTGCAAATGCTTTCAATTTGGACCAGTCTATAATTTTGGCCTTTGGTAAAGAGTTAAAAAAATAAGTCTGGGAATGAGTTAGATAGTCAAATAGTATGTATATTACATTATTTGCACTTCTACTATAATAAAAGAACTCTGTTCAGGTTTATATCTATTTCTTACATATCCCTTGGATCAAACTATTTAATGGTAATAGAGTTTTAAATGGAGTACATAATAGATCTATTTACTGATGTTGTTAAAGGGTAGGGATAAGCTACAGATTTCATCTGTTTGATGACACAAATAGTATTAGAATGCCATTGATGTGACATGGTAGATTTGACATCTTGATATTTTCACATACCTCCATGTGACCTTTGGTGAATTAATCCATAGGTGCATTGAAAATTTTTACTTTAACACGAACATGTATGAGTAGGAAGTATTCCATTTGCCACATTGCTAACATACAGTCTTTCAGATCCTGAAGAGGAGATAAAGTAAGGCATGTTAATTCTGGTTACCAGCACTTGCTAATTTTCAATCAATGTTTCTAAAGGCTGTCTTCTTCAGGGTTGTTAAAATATGTTATTGTGTTCGCAAAAAGTTAACTCCTTAGCAAAGGACAAAATTGTAGACTTGTCCAATTTGAAAAGAGGTGCAGACGACAAAATAATTGTGACTGAAAAATTAAAATTTGTTTTAGGAAGGATAGAAAACATTGTGGGAAAAGGAGAAAATGCTGGTTACCAGCATTTTCTCCTTTTTTCCACAATGTTTCCAAAAGGCTTTTTTCCCAGGGTCGTTTAAAGTCGAGATTGTGTGGTAAAGAGTTAAAACTTAAACAATGCTGTCCTTAATAGTATTTCAAGTATTTGATCTTGATTATCAAAATACCCATATTAAAAGGTCCCTAGGTTTTGTTAACAGCTATTCTTTCAGAGACTGACAAAGCAAGAAAATAGTCTGTGACGGCTTTTGTGTCTAAATGTATCTCGGGACATTAAAGAATTTAAACCAGTTGACCCCACAAGTATACAATTTGTTGATTTAGACATTGGGATTGCATGATCCCATTTGCCTTGCTATGCAGTTCAGTGCAATATGATGTTGGTCTGTTTTTTTTTTCTCCGGTATGGATTGTCTAAGCTATGCTCAACCGATTTTAGAAATCGGTAAATAGAATCCCAACAAGGACTTAACCCTTTACCAAATGACAAAATTTCAGACCTTCCCATATTGAAAGCATTTAAAGACGACAAATATGACTAAAAAGGTGAAATTTCCCTTTACAAGTGTAGAAAACATTGTGGGTAAAGGATAAAATGCTGGTTACCAGCATTTTCTCATTTTCCTACCTTTTCAAAAGCCCTCTTCCACAGGGTCGATAAAACTCGGGATTGTGTGAGAAGGGGTTAATCCATTGGTTATTTTGATTCTATGGAATTATGGTTAATGAATTTATTACCTAACATTTTTTTGCCATTTTAATCTTACAATTTTCCTTATTGACCATTATTTACATCAGCAAGTTTAGCAAGAAATAGGTCATAAATGCATAAATATCTATGTCCCTGGGGTTATTTGGTTCAAACAAATAGTCCAGTTACATAATGTAGACTGATTAATGAGATAGTCTATAGATACAGGGAGGAATATTCTCCTTTACCTCATATTAAGTTGTGGAATCAATCAGTTGTAGTGAATTCTGGGTCCACATTCGCCAACCATTCTTAAGAGCGTTCTTTGTCTTGTTCTCCAGAATTTTCTATATTTGAAAGTAACACAACTCCTGATTGGCTAAATCATTAGCCAACCAGGAGTTGTATTACTTTCAAATGTAGAAAATCTTGGAGAATAAGACAAAGAATATTCTTAAGAATGGGTAAAGAATATGGACCCACAGGTCAAGAATAAACAACATTCTGCAGTGAGACAGTAAGACCAGTCTTCCCTGCTCCTTTACTGTTTTACCAGAGATGTTGAAAAGCTTTATTTATGTCATCAGGGGATGAAACACTATTGAAAATGAAGAAAATCTAGCAACCAGTTTAGGAAAAGCAGGCATTTGATGACTTAGTAGCACAGTCCACACTTTTAGTCACATTTCTTTGAAACTTGCAGGGGTTGTTTAATACAAAAGTACTGAAACCTTATCAAATTTTGTTGGATTCCAAACAAACAATTGGTTTTGAAAAATTGCACTTCAGTTTTTTCCACTATTTGTTCAATTCACCATGCCTATTAAATTTTATGCTGTCTTAGTGGGTTCAAGTGCAGGTGCAACAAGGCCTTTTTCTTTGTTCATTACTGTGGACATTTTTTTGTAATCTGATGTGAAAGTGTGTCTGTGCATCAATGGGGTCATTAATTACAAGGCAATCAAAATCCATATGGTCCAATTTCTGTTCTTTGAGTCAACAAGTTAATAAGAATACTTTATTGCTTTTTTTCCCTTTAACCCTTTACCGTACAACGCCGACTTTTGACGCCCCTGGGAAAGAAGCCATTTGAAAACATTTTGGGAAAAGGAGAAAATGCTGGTATCCAGCATTTTCTCCTTTTCCCACAATGTTTTCTACCATATCTAAGAAAAGTTGCACCATTTGAGCCACATCGAAATTGTCGTCTGTAAATGCTTTCAATTTGGACAAGGCTAAAATTTTGTCGTCTGGTAAAGGGTTAATATGCAAATCATATCAAAAATGAAAGTTAGATTCTACTGTTTTTCACTCACCATAGGCATGCAGAAATTCTTTAATTATATACTTAAAATTTCTCCTGTAAAGTTCATGGAAGAACTACTGTCTACTTGCTGCATTTTTAATTCTGCTTCTACACTCAGAGAATGTAATCACATGTTGTAACCATGGTTCTTTTTTGTTTGTTTTAGGAACACTAATAGAACACGTCATTGACTCATTCCTTCTTATTTTATTTACAAATCAGTACCTATGTAGAGAACCCTGAAAATGAAAACAAAATGACAAAAGTAGTTTTAAAGACTATATTTATTTCTTCCTTGAGTGAAGAAGTTTATCTGCATGATCTTGGTGAATTGCAGAAGAAGAGTGCATTTATTTATCGTTATTTATCCATTAACCCTTTACCAGACGACAAAATTTTAGCCTTCTCCAAATTGAAAGCATTTGCAGACGACAATTTCAGTTTGGCTAAAATGGTGCAATTTTTCTTTGATAGGGTAGAAAACATTGTGGGAAAAGGAGAAAATGCTGGTTACCAGCATTTTCTCCTTTTCCCACAATGTTTTCAAAAGGCTTCTTTCCCAGGGGCGTCAAAAAGCGTCATTGTGCGGTAAAAGGTTAATCTGTAAAATGTGACTTCTCCCTGGATTCAGTAAACGTCTCCCTATTAGTCCTAGAGGGAGAAGTCACTTCTCCCTAAAATTTTGCGCTAGCTTGCTCCCTGGTACCTCTAATCTAGATATTTATAACTTACAATTTGTCCTACTCACACACGTGTCCTACTCACACAGCCTTCAATTCATAATTACAGGATGTAAGATTTGTTATGACATCTAATTACTTGGGCCAGACATGTTAACCACTATCCACAATATTGCTAGGTAATTAAAGGGCAATAAATATTACACCTATTGAAATGTGAACCTTGGTTCAAACTATGCCCTGTTATTAGGCTCTGTGCATTTTGGTGCACCAAGTGCAATATTATTGCTTTAACCCTCTACCAAACAATCCCATGTTCTAAAGACCCTTTGGAAATAGGCTTTTGAAAACACTGCTGACAAAGGAGAAAGTGCTGGTAAACAGCATTTTCTCCATTTCACACAGTGTTTTCTTCCCTTCAAAAGTCAGACCCCATCATTTGAGACACCTTAACCCTCTACCATGCAATCCCAAATTTTAATGACCCTGAGGAAATAGCCGTTTGAAAACATTGAGGGAAACCAGCATTTTCTCCTTTTCCCACAATGTTTTCTACCATATCAAACAAAAATTGTGCCATTTGAGTCACACTGAAATTGTCCTCTGCAAATGCTTTCAATTTGGACAAGGCTAAAATTTTGCCATCTGGTACAGGCCTTAACCCTTTACCGAACAATCCATGTTTTCACGATCCCGAGGAACAATCCCCTGTTTTCATGACCCCGAGGAAGAGGTCTTTTGAAAACATTGTGGGAAATAGAGAAAACGCTGGTAAACAGCATTTTCTCCTTTTCTCACAATGTCTTCTGCTCTTCCCAAGACAAATTTCAATATTTGAGTCACATTTATTTTGTTGTTTGCAAAAGCTTTCAATTTGGACTGGTTTGAAATTTTGTCGTTCCGCAAAGAGTTAATTTGTTACTTTTAAAATGGACAGTGCTAATTTTTTTTTTTGTCAGATAAAGATTTAACCTTTACAGGTTTATGAAAAGTTTCCATCATTTTGAAGCTGAGGAAGAAGGCTTTCAAAACAGCATTGCAAAAGACAAAAATGCTGCTACCAGCACTTTTTCCTTTGCTTAACCCTTTCCCAAACAACAAATTTTGGAATGGTCCAAATTGAAAGAGTTTACAGACAACAATTTTAAATTTGATGAAAATGGCAGAAAGGTCTCAAAAAGGGTAGAAAATACTGGGAAAAGGAGAAATTGCTCGTTACGAGCAATTTCTCCTTTTCCCACAGTGTTTTCAAAAGACTTGTACTGCAGACATGTGAAAACCAGGGCTTGTTTGGGAAAGGGTTAATTGTTTTCAGTCCATTCCTACATACATCCTATCTGTCGACCTACATCTAATTTGTCATCTGCAAATGCTTTCAATATGAAAAACAAGTATAAAATTTTGTTGTCATTGAACAGATAGACCTTTAATCTGGTTCCTGTTGCTTTTGCAGACATTGTAGATCAAGTCAGATAGCAAAGAATGTCGGATCTTGTACCTTCACTGTCTGCTGCTTTGCCAGATAGTCAAAGGCTGTCCAAAATATATTGCTGTTTGTATAAATGCTTATACATGTATCTCCTTACCAGATGACAAAATTTCAGACTGGGTTTGTCCTTTTCTATGGAAAAAACAGTTACATAATTACTTATGTCATGTTTATTGAAAGGATTCTGTTGCTATTTAAAAAAAACAAGGTCATTTAATATTTGTTTATTCTTTTTTCCAGGGAAACCCAGTCCACCAGAAGGTATCCCAAAAGTCAAAGAAATTACCCATAATTCCATCACATTGTCATGGCTATCACCTTTGAATTCTGGGAAGATTCTTGCTTACCAAGTGGAGAGCTGTAATAGCAAAGAAAAGAAATGGAAGATCCACACCAGCACTTGTCAAGGAACATGTTATCATGTACGAAATTTGGTTCCAGAAACTCGATATATTTTTCGTGTACGAGCAGAGAATATTTGTGGACAAAGTAAGCCAAGTCATATTTCTGAAGAGGTTTCTACCAGACCAGTTCCAACAAATTTTCTGGAAGAAAAGCCAACAAAAAAATTAGTTCGTAGACACAGTCATTATCTGAAAATAGATAATGGTGTTAATGCATTGCTTAGTAGGACAGGAAACGAAGACAATAGTAACACTGGTGTCGGAGCCATTCCTTTCCGTAGAAATAACAGTTTGCGAGGATCTCTTCCTACCACAATGCGATCAAAACGGAATTCTGTAACGTTAATGTTGCCAGGATCAAAACGTGAAAATGTTTGTAACTATAAAGAATCAAAAAGATCAGTTGAAGAATCTTCTGTAACAGAGGAAGATGGTCTCAATTTGAAAAGAATATCAACATCATCAACAGAAGCGTCTAGTATTTTTTCATCGAATTCAATGACTTCCATCGCAGAAGATGGAGAACTTCAAGTTTATGAACAGACTGATTGTCATATGTGTAGTGACAACGATGACGCTTACTCCACGACAACAAGTTCTCAGTACTCTAGCTCTTCCAGCCGCTCTTCCCAAAGTTCACAAAGTACCCATAATTCATCACGTCACCATGACAACGCACATTTGAACTTTGTGTCTGCTTCAGTTCATGTACGACCAGGAAGATATTTAAATTCAGAAGAAACCTGTGATAAAACAGATGGATTTAATTCTGAAGAAAACAGAAATGTTTCTAGTTTTAAACCTCGTACCAGCTGCCATAATAAATCTCTAAATTCCTATGCTGGAAAAACAATTTTTGAAATCTGTGATAATGAAATTTGGAAAGGAAGAATAAATCATAGTAAAAACAGTTACACAGATTGTCATAGAAACAATAGTGCAGGTTACCATGGAAACAAGAATACATTGGATCTCCGCTCTATCCGTCAAATGTTGACATCAGAGGATGTTGTGGTGAAAACTCTTGATGCCAGAAATCTGAATAATATGAAGAGAACACCTAGTGCTATTAAAGAAATAGATGAAGACTGTGTTACAATGGACATCATTTCTACAATTTAGAAATCTATTGTGTTATAATACAGCAAAAATTTTATATGCAGTTTCTTTGTGCCTTGAACTAAAATGTTGACTGAAGGATATTTGAAATATGAAATCACATGAAAGAATCATAAACAGCTGCCTTTTATACAAATTGAAAACCAAAGATGTTTACAAGCAGACACAAAGTTTGATATATATATTTTGTCCCTGTTGTTATAGTTACTTGTTAGATTTCTCTCTGGATTTAGATTTTATTGTAGAGTTTTGTTTTCAGAGATAGATGAATTTTCTTTTGTTATGAAATGTCTTGTATGATATTTTTTTATTTATATTTTTTTCTCTCCAAAGAAAAGGAAAAAGTTTATTGGCTATGAAGAAAAAAAAAAATAGTGTGTAAGAATGTTTAAACACTCCAACTTTTTGGCTTTTAGCTTTAATATTATTCCATACTGCTGGTAACTAATGAAAAAGAAATACTTTATACATTTACCTTATAATTTTTTTTTTAATGAAAAATTTTGTACTATCACTTTTTTTTTTAAAAGAAAAGATGACAAGATCCGCCTTCAATTTCTGTTAAAATCAAGATTTGTTGGTGCTATATGTGTTATTTTTGTTTCCTTAACTGTTTCATTATGGATTAAATCACTCATAGATAAAAAATTGAGTTTTTATTTTCTATATTGAAAATACCAAATTGTCCAGTCAAGCCACCTAGCAGTATTATCTCTATTTTAGCTAAACCCCTTACCACATGACAAAATTTTACACTTGTCCAAATCGAAAGCATTTACAGAGGACAAATTAGATATGGCTCTTATGGTGCAATTTGTCCCGTTTTCAGAGGGCCTCTTTCTCAGGGTCGTTAAAACTTGTGATTGTATGGTAAAGGGTTAATACATAAAGATACAAAGGAAGAATAGCTTAAACCTTTACCCCACAATCCAAAGTTTTAATGACCGTGACAAAGAAGGCTTTTGAAAACATTGTGAGAAAAGGATAAAGTGCTGGTAACCAGCATTTTCTTCTTTTTGCACAATGTTTTCTATGATTTCAAAGACGTCAACATTTGGGTCACATTTGGTTTGTCGTCTGTAAATGCTTTCAGAAGTTGGACAAGTCTAAAATTCAAACCCAAAACTTTAGATATAAGAGGCTGAGGCCCAACCCCAGGCCTGTGCAGCTGTCTCTCCCCCACTGTTGCTTGCTCTCTGCCAGATGATAGCAAACAATCATTGAGAATTTAATGGTGTTTTGTGTCACTTTCAACATTATTTCAGTCATATCACATTCACAGTTCACCTATTTTAACTCTTTACCAAACGACAAAATTTAAGTCTTGTCCAAATTGGAAGCATTTGCATATGACAAAGTAAATGCCACTCAAAAGTAAAAAAATTGTTATGGGTAGGGTAGAAAGCAATGTAGGAAAAGGAGAAAATGCTGCTTACCAGCATTTTCTCTTTTTCGTACAATGTTTTCAAAAGCTTTCTTTCTCAGGGTCGTTAAAAGTCGGTGGTAAAGGGTTAAAGACCCAAGTAAAGAGGCTTTGAAAACAACATGTGGAAGGAGAAAAGGCTGTAAACAAGCATTTTCACCTTTTGTTGTTATGTTTTTTACCCTACGAAAGACAAATTTTGTCATATGAGCCACATTTTAGTTGAAAGTTTGTCACCTGGTGTAGAGTTACCTCCTTCAGCACTAAATATATGAGCCATGCTCTGGCAAAAGGGGGCTTAATGCATCTCTGTGATTCATTGTACAAGCAAGACATCACATAATTAGGGATCCATCAAACCCACTTTGTCTCACAAGTGATTGAATCTTGAAGTAGACTGGTCCTTTGACATGCAGAAATTTGACTGATAGCAAAAGATTTCTGCCCAGGTCAGCCTGCACAAACTCACCTGGGTCAATACTTTTTGCAGATGCATCAAGCCCCTTTTTACAGAGCGTTGCTCATATATTATGTAAGCACAACTTCCTTCTGTGGCAAAAAACACAATCCTTTGAGAGATTCATATCCTATAGGCTTTATTGTTGTAAGCAATGTTTATAGATCCAAGATCAGACTGTATGAGCTGTACAGTCTATTCCTGATCTTTCCTCCAGAGATTCTTCTGTCTATGGTGCAGAAATGGTTCATGATTGTGTTGGACGATTTCTGTACCTACAGGGCTTTGAAATGCCTTTCCCAAGAATATTTTCACAAAATAAAAAAAATGAATTTCCTGTGAGGGCTGAACCCAGGACCTGATGATAACTCTTACCACAGATATTTGAGTCTATTTCATGGTTACCTTGGTTTTAACTCTTATCTTGCTAAATCAGTGAAATGAAGTTTTCAAGCCGATACTGAAAATCCAAATTTTTCCATTTCAAAGGTTTTTTTTTTTTTTACGGAAAGATATCTCCTTATCGGAGAGTGTAGATTCAGGATCAGACTGCATGTTCTGTGCAGTCTGATCTTGATCTGCGCTATCCGCAAAAGGTCAGCGAGTTGCGCTTAGCAGCTTTTGTTAAGTGTATCAAAACCTGGCCTTACCACATAATATTGGAGTATGGTTTTGAACCACACTAATATTTCTGTGTATCTATAGGTTCGCTATAAGATTTATCAACCCTTGGGCTGCTAAGCGTGACTCACGGACCTTTTGCGGACAGTGTAGATCAAGATCAGGCTGCACATTCTGTGCAGTCTGATCTTGGATCTACACTGTCCAATAAGGAGATATTTCCCCAACGCCAACAACTTCGAAATACCAACATTTTGCTTTTTACCATCTGCGTGAAAGTTTCATTTAACTCTTTACCACACAATCCAGGGTTTTCACGACTCTGGAATAAAAGGCTTTTGAAAAACATTGTGGAAAAAGGAGAAAGTGCTGGTTACCAGCATTTTCTCCTTTTCCCACAATGTTTTCTAACCTTTCAGAAACAAATGCAGTCATTTTAGCCACATGTAATTTGTTGTCTGCAAATGCTTTCAATTTGGACCAGTCCAAAATAGTGTCGTCTGGTAAAGAGTTAAGTTATTTTGCAGGATAAGGGTTAAAATCAAACTGTAATGCCCTTACACTGCTAACCACCATAAATACATGAAAGATTTTCAGTCAGATGCAGACTGCGGCAATATCAAGGCCCTTTTGATCAAAGAACCTGTTTATCCCAATATGAGGGACAGTGTTGATCCAAGATCAGTTTGAACACCTGTGCAGTCTGATCTTAATCTGCATTGTCATCCCAATCACTTAAAAAGTTTCACTTTACCATGTTAAGCATTGGTTCTGAGTCACTTTCATTTACATCAGACTGTGAAAGTAGAGATTTCCTTTTCCACTTTTCCTCTCTTGTCCCTTAACAGATGCAACTATACTTATTTAGAAGAAACCTAACCTATGGACCCTTTACTCTTTACTAAATGACAAAATTGTAGACTTGTCCAAACTGAAAGCATTTGCAAAACGACAGATTTGGCTCAGATGATGGGATTTGTCCTTGAAAGGGTAGAGAACATTGTAGAAAAAAGGAGAAATAGAGGTTATTTGTCTTTTTCGGTGAAAGATCAAAATTTATTGAGTGAACATCATTGGTAATATTTTCACGAGTGGCACAGCCATGAGTGAAAATATTACCGATGATGTTCCCAAGATGAAATAAATTGTGATCTTTCACTGAAAAAACATATTCTATTTAGTTCATGCTTCAAACCCCTTTTTTGTGGGGACTTTCATATAAAATCCACAACATTTTTTTTCCGTAATTCCCCGTGGCATACCCCCCTCACAATAACAATGCATTACAATATGATGTCAGACACAAGAAGTATAGTGTAAATTATGTCATATTTCTCTCCATTTGAATGGCACATGCTGATTCCCTAGGTAACTAGTGGGCGGGAACTACTGTTTCTGCCTTCAATTCAAGGGTTTGACAATATAAAATCGGTATTTTCACTGGTGGTAACCATGAAATATCAAAGCATAATCCACCATTATATCTCGATAAACTGCTGAAAAGCAAGAAATAAAATTCTGTAATTTGTGATCATTTCAAGTACCAGTAAAGACCAAACACTGGAATGCATATTCTGTGCATTGGATTTTATTCTTGTCTGTAAAATATGTTAACCCTTTACCACACAATCCCGAGTTTTAACGACAGATGAAAAAAAATTTTGACAACATTGAGGGTAAAGGGGAAAATGCTGGTAACCAGCATTTTCTCCTTTTCCCACAATGTTTTATACTCTTCCTAAGGCAAATTTTAGTTTTTCAGTCATGTTTATCATCTGCAGGTGCTTTCCATTTGGACCAGTGTTAAATTATGTCATTCTGTGAAGGGTTAAATTGTCAACCAAAGTCTTAAGGTTCACCAATAAGCAAATTTGTCACCGCTGAGAGTTTCTCAATAATGAAAATTTATCATTGTTCAGAGAAACTGTTTTCTTACAACGATGACTGAACTTGATTCAACAACAGGTTAACTCTTTACCAAACGACAAAACTGTAGACTTGTCCAAATTGAAAACACTTGCAGACGACAATTAAAGTGTTGCTCAAATGATGGAATTTGTCTTTAATAGGGTAGAAAACATTGCGGGAAAAGGAGAAAATGCTGGTTACCAGCATTTTCTCCTTTTCCCCAATGTTTTCAAAAGTTTTTTTCCTCAGGGTCGTTAAAAGTCGGGATTGTGTGATATGGGGTTAAAGGTTTAACCCTTTGCTAAAGTATCTGTGTTTTATCGACTCTGGAGAAGATGGCTTTTGTAAACAGTGTAAGAAAAGGAGCCAACATTTCCATCTTTTTTCACCATGTTTCTACTCTTTCAAAGATAAATGTCATCGTTTGAGCCACATTTTTCTTTGGCAAGTGCTTTCAATTTGATGAAGTCTAAACTTTGTAAAATAGCACCTTTCACTACTTAAGTTTTTTGTACTCCACACAATATTCTTTCCAACCCACTGGCTGCTTTCCCACATAACCATCTTCGATACAAAGGTCAGCTGTGAGAGAGGAATGAATCTTGTTGCAATGACTATCATCAATCCTCAGAAAGAAATTGGCTGAGCCAGGGATCGAACCAGTGACCTCCTGTTCTCAAGTCTTGTATGCTACCGACTGAGCTGTGGGGCTCGGCATAAAGAGTTAAAGTGAAAGCAGTGTACGCAACAAATTATTTGTGGCTAGAATGATGGGATTTGTCTTTGAAAGGGTAAAAAACATTTTGGGAAAAGGAGGAAATGCTGATTATCAGCATGTCCTCAAAAGGAGTTTTAAAAACCTCTTTCACAAAGGCATTTAAAACACAGGATTGTTTTGTTAAGGGTCAAACATACATCCTTACAGCTAGAGAGAAAAAACTCTTAAAATTGATTGACCCTAGAATGGTTCAGAATTGGTCAGCTGTGTTAACATAGATAAATTACCTACATATATTGTGTAAGGGATAAATACATATTTCAGAGATCTTCCATTTAAAACTGGAAATGTCTCAACAGTGACTTCTTTGATGGCCTCCAGAAAATTAAATGCATTTTCTATATATCATAATCTATGCAACCCTGCAACCGTCAGGGGCAACATTTGGCATGAAGATACAAGAATGGATTATTGTTTGATAAAATAAAGATGAAATGGGTTAAAAACTGGTTGAAAAGAAGTATAGATGTATCTTTAACTCTTAGAATGCTGAATTAATGAAATGGATCTTTTTAAATAGGAAATATCATTTCAAATATTGTCATTTGAAGGTTGTTTCGGCCAGAATATGCAAAAACTTAGCAGACAGTGTAGATCCATGATCAGACTGCACATTCTTTATACCCCCGCAAACGAAGTTTGTGGGGGGTATACTGGAATCAGCCTGTCGGTCGGTCGGTCGGTCGGTCGGTCTGTCTGCAAAATCTTGTCCGGACAACTCCTCCTACAGTTTCTGTCTGATTCACGTTAAACTTGGCAGAAGTGTTCATTAGGAGCTGTAGATGTGCAAGACACACATTTTGTAAAAATTCCATCAAGAATTACTGAGTTATTGCCCCTGATTTGACTTAAAAATGCTTGTCCGGACAACTCCTCCTACAGTTTCTGTCTGATTCACTTTAAACTTGGCAGAAGTGTTCATTAGGAGCTGTAGATGTGCAAGACACACATTTTGTAAAAATTCCATCAAGAATTACTGAGTTATTGCCCCTGATTTGACTTAAAAATGCTTGTCCGGACAACTCCTCCTACAGTTTCTGTCTGATTCACTTTAAACTTGGCATAAGTGTTCATTAGGAGCAGTAGATGTGCAAGACACACATTTTGTAAAAATTCCATCAAGAATTACTGAGTTATTGCCCCTGATTTGACTTAAAAATGCTTGTCCGGACAACTCCTCCTACAGTTTCTGTCTGATTCACTTTAAACTTGGCAGAAGTGTTCATTAGGAGCTGTAGATGTGCAAGACACACATTTTGTAAAAATTCCATCAAGAATTACTGAGTTATTGCCCCTGATTTGACTTAAAAATGCTTGTCCGGACAACTCCTCCTACAGTTTCTGTCTGATTCACTTTAAACTTGGCAGAAGTGTTTATCAGGAGCTGTAGATGTGCAAGACACACATTTTGTAAAAATTCCATCAAGAATTACTGAGTTATTGCCCCTGATTTGACTTAAAAATGCTTGTCCGGACAACTCCTCCTACAGTTTCTGTCTGATTCACTTTAAACTTGGCATAAGTGTTCATTAGGAGTTGTAGATGTGCAAGACGCAACTTTCGTGAAAATTCTATGAAGAATTAATGAGTTATTGCCCCTGATTCACATTTAAAATGCTTGTCCAGACAACTCCTCCTACAATTTCAGTCCGATTCGCTTTATACTTGGCAGAAGTGTCCATTTGGAGTTGTAGATGTGCAAGACACACATTTTGTAAAAATTCCATCAAGAATTACTGAGTTATTGCCCCTGATTTGACTTAAAAATGCTTGTCCGGACAACTCCTCCTACAGTGTCTGTCTGATTCACTTTAAGGAGGTCTTTTCTGTCATATGTATAGTTGGCCAACATTATGCGAAAACGCACCTTTGGACATTTGCAACAAGTTTGGATCCAGACCAGCCGCTGTGTCTCAGACATATTATCAGATCATGGTCTGCACTTTTTTACACTCATTTACTTTTGTGTCCAATTAAATTGATACTTTGCATAAATATTCACCAGGAGCGGTAGAGGTTCAAGATGCATTTTTCTCAAATATTTGCCAAATTAATTACCCCTGAATTTACTCAAAACTTCTTGTCCAGAGAACTATTCCTTCAGTTTAAGTCTTATTCACTTGATATTTGTCATGATATTCACCAGGAGCAGTAGATGTGCAAAGCACAAATTTCATGAGTGTTGGCCTAATGATTACGGAGTTATTGCCCCTAAATTGACATTGCAGAGTTATTGCCCCTGTGACATGAAATATAGGGGCGGGGGTATTTATCACCTTTAGTGATAGTTATTCTAGTTTTTGTCTGATCTTGATCTACACTGTCCGCGAAAACAACGTAAGTCAGTTCCAGCGCTTTATAGGTTAAAGCATCAAACACACATGAACTGATCAGCAAGTCTTAAGGATCTTTAAGTTTTGTGTGTTCATACAAAAGGGTGCCGCAATTATATTAACTCATGGATAATTTAGCCTGGCCGGGTAGGTCAGTGGTTAGCAAAACCGAATCATGACCTGGTGGTTGCGGGTTCAATACCCAGTTGAGGCAAACTTTCTTTTTGGTGATTTTTTGCATCTTGCCTCTGACGCATGCGAGAAAAGTAGTCAGTCGCTTGGACAGAAAGTTGTGTTTGTACTGGTGTGAGAAAGCCAGGAAACTGATGTGCAAAAAAACTTTGGTAATTCAAATTGCAGGTTATTGATTTAACTCTTTCCCGCACAATCCCGACTTTTAACATCCCTGAGGAAGAAGGCTTTTCAAAACATTGTGGGAAAAGGAGAAAATGCTGGTAACCAGCATTTTCTCCTTTTCCCACTATGCTTTCTAATCTATCAAGGGCAGAATTCATCATTTGGGCTACCTTTAATTTGTCATCTGCAAATGCTTTCACTTTGGACTAGTCTAAAATTTTGTCATTTGGTTAAACATTCATTAACTGCAATATGAAGTTATTAATTGGCAAATTTACTTGCTCTTTAATTGAAAAAAGGAGCAGGGTATTTAATTAACCCTTTACCACACAATCCCGACTTTTAACGACCCCTGATGAAGAAGGCTTTTGGAAACATTATGGGAAAAGGAGAAAATGATGGTAACCAGCATTTTCTCCATTTCCCACCATGTTTTCTACCCTATCAAGGACAAATTTTGTCATTTGGGCCACCCTTAATTTGTTGTCTGCAAATGCTTTCAGTTTCAACCAGTCTAAAATTTTGTCATTTGGTTAAGCACAACTTACATGTGAAACAATAGTGTATTACTCAATTTGGGATTTAGATTATTCATCAAATAGCAGAAAAGATCCATGAATTATAGAGATACAAAGATCACAGTGCATGTCAGATGACCGGAAAAGAGAACAATGGCACAGGAAGTTTCAAGTCTAAATCCTTTACCACACAATCCCTACTTTAACTCTTTACCACACAACAAAATTTTACCCTGTCCAAATTCAAAGCTGTTGCAGACGACAAAGTAAATGTGGCTCAAGTGATGAGACCTGATTCTAATAAGGTAGAAAACAATTTGGGAAAAGGAGAAAATGCTAGTTACCAGCATTTTCTCCTTTTCACACAATGATTTCAAAAAGGCTTTCTTTCCAGGGTCGTGAAAAAACCGGGATTGTTTGGTAAAGGGTTAAATGACGCCTTGGAAGAAGCCTTTTGAAAACATTGTGGGAAAAGGAGAAAAAGCTGGTAACCAGCGACATGTTCAAGGACAAATGATAATCGCTTGAAAAATATTTGATTTGTCATCTGTAAATTCCTTCAATATGGACCAATAAAAAATTCTGCTTCTCAACTCTTCACCACACGAGAAAAATGTAGACCTGTCCAAATTGAAAGCATTTGCAGACAACAATTCAAATGTGACTCTAATGAGGAATTTTGTTTTTGATATGGTAGAAAACTTTGTGGGAAAAGGAGAAAATGCTGGTCACCAGCATTTTCTCCTTTTCCCACAATGTTTTCAAAAGGTTTCTTCCTCAGGGTTGTTAAAAGTCAGGATTGTGTGGTAAAGAGTTAAAGCACAACATAGATTTAACTATTTACCAAGCAACAACCATTTTAGACTGATTGGAATTCCAATGCCAATAAGAAATTAAATACAACTCCAGTAATCAGATTTCTTTTTGAACAGGAGGAAAGCATTGTGGGAAAAGGAGAAAATGCTGGTTACCAGCATTTTCTCCTTTTCCCACAATGTTTTCAAAAAACTTCTTCCTCGGAGTCATTAAAACTCAGGATTGTTTGGTAAAGGGTTACTTTTTTATGTGGACAATGTAGATTCAGTTTCCCACTGCACAGAACAGGCAGTCTGAACTTTGATCTACACTGTCTGCTTGTTTTCAACATATTCTAACAAAAACACCTTTGAAGTTGCGACACAAGTATCTGCATCTTAACCCTTTACCACACAATCTCGAGTTTTAACGACCCCAAGGAAAAGGGCTTTTGAAAACATTGTTGGAAAAGGAGAAAATGCTAGTAACCAGCAATTTCTCCTTTTCCAACAATGTTTTCTACCCTTTTAAAGACATATTTCTTAATTTATGCAGCTTTTGATTTCTCGACTGCAAATATTTTCAATGTGGATCTGTCTAAAATTTTAACATTTGGGAAAGACTTAAGTACTCACTGAGGATGTCCATTTTATTTATTGCCTGCCTGGGTGGCTCAGTGGTGAGCGTGTTGGACTCATGACCTGGTGGTTGTGAGTTCGATACCCGGTTGAGGCGAACTTTCTTTCCGGCGTATTTTCGCCTCTCACCTCTGCTGAAGCATGTGAGAAAAGTAGTCGGTGGCTTTGGAACGAAAGTTGTGTTAGTACTGGTGTGAGAAAGCCAGGAAACACATGTGCGTCACTGACCGCCATGATATGACCTTAGCTGTTAAAGTGGCGTTAAACCCCAATACAACCAACCAACCATTTTATTTATTAACACTTTACCGCATGATCCCAAGTTTTAACGCCCTTGAGGAAGACTGCTTTTGAAAACATTGTTTTGAAAGAAGCCTGTTGATTTGGAAGAATATGGTGTGAAGTACTGGTGAACGAAATCCCAGTGGCCTTAACTCTTTACCAAGCAACAAAATTTTAGCCTGATCCAAATTGACAGCATTTGCAGACAACAAATTAAAGGTGGCTGAAATGGCAGAATTTGTCCTTGATATAGTAGAAAATGTTTTGAGAAAAGGAGAAAACGCTGGTTACCAGCATTTTCTCCTTTTCCAACAATGTTTTCAAAAGGCTTTTTCCTTGGGGTCCTTAAAAGTCGGCATTGTGTGGTAAAGGGTTAATATAGTCTTGAAAATGGCGTTCAAGTTAGACAACAAACAAGCAGAGTAGAAAACATTGTGAGAAAATGCTGGTTACCGGCATTTTCTCCTTTTCCCACAATGTTTTCAAAAGGCTTTCTCCTCAGTGTCGTTAAATGTCAGGATTGTGTGGTAAAGGGTTACTATAGTCTTGAAAATGGTGTTCAAGTTAGACAACAAACAAACAAACAAGCAGAGTAGAAAACATTGTGAGAAAATGCTGGTTACTGGCATTTTCTCCTTTTCCCACAATGTTTTCAAAAGGCTTTTTCCTCAGTGTTGTTAAACGTCAGGATTGTGTGGTAAAGGGTTAATATAGTCTTGAAAATGGCGTTCAAGTTAGACAACAAACAAACAAACAAGCAAATCATTATGGACAAGTCTAACAGTTTGTTGTTTAACCCTTTCCCAAACAAGCCCTGGTTTTCACGTGTCTGCAGTACAAGTCTTTTGAAAACACTGGGAAAAGGAGAAATTGCTCGTAACGAGCAATTTCTCCTTTTCCCACAGTGTTTCCTACCCTTTTTGAGAACTTTTTGCCATTTTCATCAAATTTAAAATTGTTGTCTGCAAACTCTTTCAATTTGGACCAGTCCAAAATTTGTCATTTGGGAAAGGGTTAAAAACTGATGCCAAAACAGAAAAGTACCTGTTTGTCCCACTCATGCTGTGTTAGTCACAGAAAATTTTCAAATCCATAGGACCCAGGACTGTTGTCTCTACCCTAGACCACAAAATCCCTGAGTTTTCACAACCTTGAAGAAGAAGGCTTTTGAAAGCATTGTGAGAGGAGAAAATGCTGGTAACCAACATTTTCTCATTCTTTTCCCACAATGGTTTTTACTCCGTCTAAGACAGAAATCATCAATACTGAATTTGTTATTTGCAAAATTGCTTTCAGTTTGGTCTAGTCCAAAATTTTACCTCGTGGTAAAGAGTTGACCTCTGTAGCCCTAACTAAATGAAATGGCTATTCTCATTCTGTTCTAAAGAAGTAAATTTTGCAGTATAAAGCTGCTTTTGTTGGAATATCTGGCAAAGAAGCAGACAGGATAGATCCAAGATCAGACTGTACATTCTGTGCAGTCTGATCTTGATCTACATTGTCCACAACAGCAGTTAAATATGGGTTCAGCAATACAATTGATAACGGTTAAACCTAGAGCCTACGTCCCTTTCTTTTAATCTTTTACCAAGTGACAAAATTTTGGACTGGACCAAATTAAAAGCATAATGCAGATAACAAATCAATTTTAGCTGAAATGATGATGAAAAAAATGCTGGTCTTTCTCCTGTTTCCACAACGTTTTCAAAGCTTTTTCCCCCAGGGTCATCAAAAGTTGAGATTGTTAAGGTAAAGAGCTAAAGATGTCTAGCAAGATTTAGAGGGACTTTCTAAAATGTTTAAGGTCACAGAGATAAAAGGTGTTTATATGTCCGACTTGGAGATTATATAGCCTGACAAATCTTCATCTGATCTCAATTACCTGAGCCCAAATTTCAGGGTTGTCCTAGCGACGGCACTTACCTGAGGGTAACCCAAAATACAGGCTTCATTAAGATTCATTGAAAGGATTTCTTAAAGTCCCTGTCACAAATAGTATCCTGTAATGCTGACCCTAAGAAATAAGGCATTTGAAAACATGGGGCAAACAGGGGAAAATGCTGGTGACCACCATTTTCTCTTTTTCCCACAATGTTTTCTACCCCCCAGTACTAATCCCATCAGCAAGGTTTTATGAGAGTATGTTGTCTGTAGATACTCTCGGTATGGATCAGTCTAAAATATTGCTGTTTGGTAAAGAGTTAACTCTTTATCACACAATCTCGACTTTTAACGACCCCTAGAAAGAAGCCTATTGAAAACATTTTGGGCAAAGAGGAAAATGCTGGTAGCCAGCATTTTCTCCTTTTCCCACAATATTTTCTACCCGTTCCCGATCAAATTTCAATTTTTGAGTCACATTTATTTTGTCGTCTGCAAATGCTTTCAATTTGGATTAGTCAAAAATTTTGTCGTGTGGTAAAGAGTTAAAGGCCCTTTAATATCTGATGCTAATGGCAAGGTCTAGTTGGGCCAGACTAATTTTATACCAATAAATTAATCAAAAGCGTTCTTTCTCGGGATCATTAAAACATGGGACTGTTTGATAAAGGATGAAGTATGTAGAGAGACGTAATTCTAGGTCCATGCTTGCAGTTGCATAATGATATGTAAATTTTATGCAAAATTTCTCAATCAGAAATAAATTAGACTGTCAATTGTGGTCCGAGTGTGAATAAGCATAATTCTAAACTACTTGACGTTACACAAGCACTGTTCTCTTCCAGATAATTGTAAGACATACTAGATTCGTATGGTTGCATTACTCCAAGCCTATGTAACGGATCACGTCAGAATGACTGGTCTAAAGTATGTAATTTAAAAACATGCACGTGAAGTGTGAGGGGCAGTATCTATCCTCTAAGCATCCATACTTTTTTCTTCATTCCTTCCTTTCCCTTTCTCAACCAGGACATTTATGTATTGTTAACTCTTTACCACACAATCCCGAGTTTTAACGACCCTTAGGAAGAAGCCTTTTGAAAACATTGTGGGAAAAGGAGAAAATGCTGGTAACCAGCATTTTCTCCTTTTCCCACAATGTTTTCTAGCTTTCCCAAAAATGAATTTTAACTTTGAAGTTACATTTCATTTGAGGTCTGCAAATGCTTTCAATTTGGACAGGTTGAAAAATTTGTCATTTGGTAAAGAGTTAAATCATATTGCTAATATTTCCCCTTGTTGTACCTTTGTACCTGAGCGTAAATAAAGTTTGTTGTTGTTGTAGTCTCAGAGAGCTTCAGCCTAGATTTGTATTCTTGTTTAGCCTTTGAGCTTCAGCCATTAACGCTTTACCAAACAACGAAATTTTAGACTTGTCCGAATTGAAAGCTTTTGCAGACGACAAAATAAATGCGACTCAAAAATTGACACTTGTTTTAGGAAGGGTAGAAAACATTGTGGAAAAAGGAGAAAATGCTGGATACCAGCATTTTCTGCTTTTCCTACAGTGTTTTCAAAAGCTTTCTCCCTCAGAAGCTTCGTTAATTCTCTTGCAGGGTTGTTGAAAGTCAGGATTGTGTCGTAAAGGGCCTTACCATTTAGCAGTTTTAACGACCCTAAAGAAGAGGCCTTTTGAAAACATTGTGGGAAAAGGAGAAAATGCTTGTAACCAGCATTTTCTCCTTTTCCCACACTGTTTTTTACCCTTCCCAAAACAAATTTCAATTTCTGGTTCACATTTATTTTGTCGTCTGCAAATGCTTTCAATTTGGACCATTCTAAAATTTTGTCATTTGGTAAAGAGTTAAAGAGCCTTTTACGATTACAGTGGCCTTTGCGGCCACTTAAGATCAAGATCAGAGTGCACAGTCTTATTAAATTTATGATATTATATTAGTATTTTGGTCTTTTTTCCTGGCTTGGAAACGTCGGTTGGGTTTATTTGGCGCTCTTAGGGTTAACAAAATCTAGTGTTTACATGACCTTCTTGAAATCTTTTGAAAAAAATTGTTGGGGAAGAAGAAAATGCTGGTTTCTAGCATTTTTTCCTTTTTCCACAATGTTTTTTACGCAATCAAATCATTTTAGCCAAATTTAGATTGCAGTTTAAGCTACTTTGTACAATGCAAGTATTTTGTAGATGACAACTGTAGGCTGGTTTTCTTTATCTTTGATACAGTATAAAACATTGTTAAGAAAGGAGAAAGCATTTACAGACAGCAAAAGTGGGAAAAGGATGGCTATGATATTTTATATTATAGCATAACTAAATTTTATGGCACTGTTAGAGCATAAGTTACAGGGGAAAGACATTCATCTTACAAGTAACAAAGTACGCTTGGATTGCTTGGATTGACGAATCAGTTGTATAGATAACATGAACAAGCAACCCACAGATCATTGGTAATTTTAGGCTTCTGTGACAAGTACTCTTGGATCCATGGATAAGTGGTAAAGGTTACATGACTAAGCAAACCATGGATCAGTGGTCAAAGATACTGTAAGGAATTACTCTTGGATCCATGGATCAGTTGTCTAGATTACATGAACAAGCAACTCATGGCTCAGTGGTAAAGGTTACATGACTGAGCAACCCATGGATCAGTGGTCAAAGATACTGTAAGGAATTACTCTTGGATCCATGGATCAGTTGTCTAGATTACGTGAACAAGCAACTCATGGCTCAGTGGTAAAGGTTACATGACTGAGCAACCCATGGATCAGTGGTTAAAGATACTGTAAGGAATTACTCTTGGATCCATGGATCAGTTGTCTAGATTACATGAACAAGCAACCAGTGGATCAGTGGTAACAAGTTCCTCTTTGAACAGTGGATCAGTGGTCAGGGTAACATGAACAATCAATACCTGGATAAGTAGTGAAGGCTATTGTAATAAATTTTAGCCAAATGCTCTGGGTAACATGAGCAAGCAACTAATAGATTGGTGATTAACCCATTTCCACACAATCCCGACTTTCAACAACCCTGAGAAAGAAAACATTTGAAAACTTTGTGGGAAAAGGAGAAAATGCTGGTAACCAGCATTTTCTCCTTTTCCCACAATGTTTTCTACCCTTTCCAAAACAAATTCTAATTTTTCATTCACATTGATTTTGTCGTCTGCAAATACTTTCAATTTGGACATGTCTAAAATTTTGCCATTTGGTAAAGGGTTAAGGTTACTCTAACAAATCACTCCAGGACCAATGGATCAATGGTCCAGGTAACATGAACATCAAGCCATGGATCAGTGGTTATGGTAACTGGAACAGATAACACTTAGATCCATAGATTAGTAAGTAAGACTAATGTAACAAATTACTCTTAAATCCATTTATCAGTGGTCAAGGTAATACAGACAAGTAACCCCTGGATCAGTGGTTAAGGTTATCACACTAAATACTCTTGGATCCATAGATCAGTGGTCCTGGTAACATGAACAAGCTACCCATGGATCAGTGGCTAAGGCTACTGTAACAAGTTACCATCTGATCCATGGACTAGTGGTCACGGTTACAGGAACAAGAAAGCAATGGATCAGTGGCTATTGTTACTGTAACAAATTAGTCATAAATTCATGGATCCTTGGACAAGATTACATGAACCATTAATTAATTCTACTGTAACAAATTACTCTCAGAGCCATTGTTGAGTGGTCAAGGTAATATGGACAAGTAACCCTTGGATCAGTGGTTAAGGTAATCACACTAAATACTCTTGGATCCATAGATAAGTGGTCCTGGTAACATGAACAAGCTACCCATGGATCATTGGCTAAGGAACAGGAAAGCAATGGATCAGTAACTGTTGTTACTGTAACAAATTACTCATAAATCCATGGATCCTTGGACAAGATTACATGAACCTTTAATTAATTCTACTGTAACAAATTACTCTCAGAGCCATTGGTGAGTGGTCAAAGTACTATGAACAAGTAACCCAAGGATCTGTGGTTAAGGTAACTGCAACAAATGACTCGTGGATCCAGGGATCAGTGGTCCAGGTAGTGTGAACAAACAAATCATGGATCAGTTGTTAAAGCGAATGTAACATACAACTCCTGGAACGGTGGACCAGTGGTTAAGGTTAATGCAACAAGTTAAACTTGGATCCGTGGCTCAGTGGTCTAGGTTACATGAACAAGCAACCCATGGACCAGCTGATAGGGATACTGTAACAAATTACTCCAAGATCCATGGATCATTAGATTAGGCTACTATAACAAATTACTCTTGGGCTGGGAATCAGTGGTCGAGGTTACATGAATAATCAATTTATGGATCAGTGGTTTAAGCTACTGTTATACATTACTATTTGATCCATGGATCACCAGAGGTACTGTAACAAACTACTCTTAGATCCATGGATCAGTGGTCGAAGTTACATGAACAAGCAAGGCATGGATCAGTGGCTTAAGATATTGTAACAAATTACTCTGTGATCAGTAGATTAGTGGTCAAGGTTACAGGATCAGTGGTTTAGGCTGCTGTTACAAATTACTATTTGATCCTTGGATCACAGGAGCTACTGTACCAAATTACTATTATATCCATGAATCAGTGGTCAAGAATACATAAACAAGCAATCCATGGACTGAGGTTAATGTTACAGCAATGGATTACTCTTAAATCCATAGATTAGTGGTCAAGTTACATAAACAGGCAACCCATGGATCAGAGGTTAAGCCTTTACCAAACAACAAAATTTCATCTTCGTCCAAAAAAATTGAAAGCATTTACGGACTACAAAGTTAGTGTGACTGAAAAATTGAAATTTGTTGTGGGAAGGGTAGAAAACATTGTGGGAAAAGAAGAAAATGCTGGTTACCAGCATTTTCTCCTTTTCCCACAATGTTTTCAAAAGGCTTCTTCAGGGTCCTTAAAACATGGAATTGTGTGGTAAAGGGTTAAGCTACCGTAATAAATTACTACTAGATCTGTGGATCAGTGGTAGTGGTTACAAGAACATGCAACCCATGTATCAATGGGTAAGGGTATTATAACAAGTTACTTTTGGATCCATGGATCAGTAATCAAAGTTGCATGAACAAGTATACAAGGAATCAGGGGTGAAAGTCAGTTAATCCTGTGCCAAACAATCACCAAACAATCAGGAAAAAGAATTCTAAAAGCATGTAGGAAAAGGAGATAATGCTGGTCAGCAGCATTTTCTTTTATTCTGACAATGTTTCTTCCCTTCTAAAGACAAGCCAAGCCCCGTAGCTCAGTCAATACCATTCAGGACTTGAGAACAGGAGGGTGCTGGTTCGATCCCTGGCTTGGCCAATTTCTTTCCGAGGATTGATGATAGGCATTACGACAGGATTCATTCCTCTCTCACCGCTGACCTTCGTTTTGATGATGGTTATGTGGGAAAGCAGCCGGTGGCTTGGAAAGAATATTGTGCGGAGTACTGGTAAAAGAAACTCCAGCAAAGCATGGATAGGTGCACTGGTCGCTGCGATATAACTGAAATAATGTTGAAAACGGCGTTAAACACCATACAATCAATCAATCAACCCTTCTAAAGACACTGAATATCATCTTTGAGCCATAATTGATTTGTCATCTGCAAAGGCTTTTGCCCTTTCCCAGGCAATCCCAAGTGTTACTGACCTTGAGGAATAAGGCCTTTGAAAACATTGTGAGTAAAGGACAAAATGGAATAAGACCTTTGAAAACATTGTGGGTAAAGGAGAAAATGCTGTTTTTTTTTTTTCCCCAGAATATTTCTACCTTTTCAAAGACAGTTTCTGCCCATTGAGGCACATTTTATTTGTCATCTGCAAAGGCTTTGGACTTAGACCAGTTTAAATTTTGTCTTTCTGTAAACACATAAGCCATGCTCTTGGCAATAGGGGCTTTAACTCTTTACCAAACAACAAAATTTTAGACTGGTCCAAATTGAAATAATTTGCAGATGACAAAATAAATGTGATTGAAAAATCGAAATTTGTTTTTGGAAGGGTTGAAAACATTGTGGGAAAAGGAGAAAATGCTGGTTATCAGCATTTTCTCCTTTTCCCACAATGTTTTCAAAATGCTTCTTTCACAGGGTCGTTAAAAGTCGGGATTGTGTGGTAAAGAGTTAATACATGTCAATGATACATAATACAAAGCAAGTCATCACATAATTATTGATCCATAAAGTCCATTTTGTCTACCACAGAATTGAATCATGAGGTAAAATGGTCCTTTGACATGCAGAAAATTGACCAATAACAAAAAGTTAGGGCCCAAGTAAGCCTGCACGGACTTCACAGGCTGACATGGGTCGCTCCTTTTTTTGCAGATGCATTAAGCCCTGTTTTCACAGAGCATTGTTCACATATACCTGGGAGTCTCATTGACACCATGGATCCAAAGGTCAAGTGTCAAGGTCATTTTGACTAAACACATGTATTCCCATTGTTACTTTTGCCTGAGAAGGGATTTCCTGTAGTCACTAATGTTTCTCTGTTAGTCATTTATTTACAATGGCTGTGATTAGACACACCTTAAAGTATAATAGGAAATAACAGAATCATAGAAAATGCAGGAAATTGCTTTGGTTTTACCCTTTACCAAACAAGTGGTTTATAACCACTAACCTGCAGAGCTCCAGATAGAGGGAGTGATTTTGATTTTAAAATCGAAAATATTAATTATTTTCCACTAAACCCTATGTTACGGGTACTTATTAGAATTGTCTCATCGAGACGATTCTAATGAGTACCCACAACATAGGGTTTGGAAGAGAAATGATGGATTTAGAATACCATTACTCCCTCTTATCTGGAGTGCTAACCATGGGCAAAGGCTGTTAAACCTTACCCTGCTAGATAGACGAAATTAAAATTTCAAACCAATAGTATAAACACAAATTTTCCTCTTTCAAAGACATTTTTCGAGGAAATATATCTCCTTGTCGGGCAGTATAGACCAAAGATCAGACTGCAAATTTCTGTGCAGTCTAATCTTGATCTATGTTGTCCACTGAAGGTCAGTGAGTTACGCTTAGCAGCCTATGGGTTAAAAACATAAATGGGGGAAAAGGAGAAAATGCTGGTAACCAGCAATCTTCTATTCTCCTTTTTCCACTATGTTGTCTACCCTAATTTAAAAATAATCAATCATTTGAGCTACATTTAAGTTGATGTCTGCAAATGCTGTTAATTTGGACCAGTTTACAATTTTGTCTTCTTGGTTAAAGGTTAACTCTTTGCATGCCACAGGTGAGATTGGCTGCTGTTGTGTTTCATTCTATAATAAGATCAGACTGTAGCGAATGTGCAGCCTGATCTTGGCCTACAATGAGTCATAGTATTGGAGATACTGAAAAGATGTTTAACCCTTTACCATACAATCCCGGGTTTTCATGACCCTGGGAAAGAAGGCTTTTGAAAACATTGTGGGAAAAGGAGAAAATGCTGGTAACCAGCATTTTCTCCTTTTCCCAAAATGTTTTCTACCCTTCCCAACACAAATTTAAGTTTTTTAGTCACATTTATTTTGTCGTCTGCAAATGCTTTCAATTTGGACAAGTCTGAAATTTTGTCACGTGGTAAAGAGTTAAGAAAATCAAATGAACGGCAGTGAGCAAATATTTGGGTCTTCTCTTTATGACTGAAGCATCCAAATTCATTTACCTAGCATGTAAAAAGACCAAATCTGTGTAAAAGAAATTAACCATGCTGTGGCAAAAGGGGGATTAATGCATCTCCGTGATCTATGTTGCCACGCAAGATATCACATAATTATGGATCCTTGAACTCAAAATTGACTAACAGCCGACTGAATGAATGAGTTACACTGGTTTTTTAACCCGTTACCAGACGACAAAATTTTAGCCTTATCCAAATTGAAAGCATTTGCAGACGACAAATTTCAGTGTGGCTCAAAAGGTGCAATTTTCTCTTGATAGGGTAGAAAACATTGTGGGAAAAGGAGAAAATGCTGGTTACCAGCATTTTCTCCCTTTTCCCACAATGTTTTCAAAAGACTTCTTTCCCAAGGGCATTAAAAGGCAGCATTGTGCATAAAGGGTTAAAAGGCAGAAAATATAAAGGTAGTGAACAATTTTGGCCCATGTCAGCCTGCGTAGACTATGCAGGCTAGCCTTGGTCCATACATTTTGCAGATGCATTAGGCCCCCTTTTCACAGAGCATGGCTCAAATATTTTTGAAAACATTTAGAGAAAAAAGCCACTGCTTCGTTTCTTACAATATTTTCAAAACTAACCTGCTTCGTCATGGTATAATAAGAAACCTGTATGACATGTGATAAACTTGTCAATGATGACAAATTACTAGGACTGCATGTCAAAATAATATATTAGTGCTTTCCCTTTTTGTCAACCACAAGGAGGGTCTTTGAAAACATAGTTAGGAAAGGAAGCCAGCATTTTCTCCATATCAAACAATGTGTTTTCATAGACATATTCCATAATTTGCGATACTGTGAATTTGTCGTCTGCAAATTTTTAATTCTGTCTGAAATTTATTTTTGATATTAAGTCTAAGATATTTTTTTCTAAGTCCATAATATTTTTGGCCAGTTGTTTGTGTATTTGGAGTATGTAAGTATCACAGCAACCAGTGCACCTATCCATGCCTTCCTGAAGTTTGTACTTCCAGTGCTTTGCACAATATTCTTTCCAAACTTGTCTGGTAAAGAAGTAACAGGAGGCTGTGTTTGCAGTTTATCACATTTCTGTCCTCCTTACATTGAAGAGCTTGCTTCCTGTTTACAGTCGACCTGAATGTTCCACTCAATCCCAGGTTATAACAACCCTGGTGGAAAATGTTTTTGAAAGCATTATGGGAAATGGAGAAAATGCTGGTGACCAGCATTTTCTCCTTTTCCCATAATGTTTTCTACCGTTTCACATAAAACACTCGTCGTTCGAGTGGCATTTTATTTGTGGTCTGCAATCATGCTGTCAATGTGGACAGGTCTAAAATTTTGCCATGTGGTAAAGGATTAACCCTTTCCCAAACAAGCCCTGGTTTTCACGTGTCTGCAGTACAAGTCTTTTGAAAACACTGTGGGAAAAGGAGAAATTTCTCGTAACGAGCAATTTCTCCTTTTCCCCCAGTGTTTTCTACCCTGTTTGATAACTTTCTGCCATTTTCATCAAATTTAAAATTGTCGTCTGCAAACTCTTTCAATTTGGACCAGTCCAAAATTTGTCATTTGGTAAAGAGTTAAGTGCTATTAGTACCAAATATGGAAATAAGTGAGACCACAAGTACATGTCTGTCCAATTGGTGCTTGAATTTTTATGCATGAAACTGATTCTGGTGCATGACACTTTGTCAAATATGTTTCGTTGAAAACCATATATATTTTAAAATACCAGTTGCTAAATTCCTACATTTATTTCATGAAAAGCTCTGTCTGGGAGGAAGATGTGAGCCACAATCCGTCTGGGTTAGGGTAAGGGTCAGGGCTAGAGATCGTTTTTGACGAACATGGTTTTCGAGGAGAAATGTCGCATACCCTACTGATTCCTGTACAAGTTTCACCATTTACAT
Source organism: Tridacna gigas (assembly GCA_945859785.2). NCBI lineage: Eukaryota > Metazoa > Mollusca > Bivalvia > Cardiida > Cardiidae > Tridacna > Tridacna gigas. Next base: position 35,578,713 of record OX244044.2, read on the forward strand.
CCCTGAAGTAGAAAGCTCTGGAAAACATGGCATGCAAAGGAGCAATTCTTTGCTCCAGGACCTTTTCTCACAATGTTTCCAAATATTTTGAAAAGCGGTGTCATTAGATTTTCTTTGTGTATTTTCTTTCAATTTCTTGTAGATCTAGGTCTGAAAAATACAGTAATGGATTAACTCTTTACCAAACGACAAAATTTAAGACTACTCCACAATGAAAGCAGTTGCAGACGACAAAATAAATGTGACTGAAAAATTGAAATTTGTTTTGGAAAGGGTAGAAAACATTGTGGGAAAAGTAGAAAATGCTGGTCACCAGCATTTTCTCCTTTTCCCACAATGTTTTCAACAGGCTTCTTTCCCAGGGTCGTCAACAGTCGGGATTGTGTGGTAAAGGGTTAATCCTTTAAAGATGGATTTGCTACCTTTCCAGGAGATGATTAGCTCCACTGGCCAAAGGCCTGCGGGCTTATGTCATGGCCCGGTGTCCGTCGTGCGTGCGTCCGTCTGTGCGTTAACTTTTATTTCAAACATCTTCTCTGAAACTACCCATCCAATTTTCATGAAACTTCACAGAAATGATCCTGCCATGGTCCTCTTCAGAATTTCTTGAAAGAATTTGATTCCCTCAAAAACTCTGGTTGCCATGGCAACAAAACTGAAAAATATTGGAAATCTTTAAAAATCTTCTTGTCTGAAACCATAAGGCATAGGGCTACCAAATTTGGCATGTAGCTTTATGTAGTAGACCTCTATCATATTTTTTCAAATTATAGCCCTGGGGTCAAAATTGGCTCTGCCCCAGGGGTCACAAGTTTTACATAGGCTTATATAGAGAAAACTTTAAAAATCTTCCTGTACCTAGCCATAAGGCTTAGAGCTACTAAATTTTGCATGTAGCTATATCTAGTGGGCCTCTACCAAGCGGGCCAAAAGTTTAGCCCTGGGGTCACAATTGGCCCCGCCACAGTAGTCACAAGTTTTACATGGGCTAACATAGTGACAACTTAAGAAATCTTCCAGTACCTAGCCATAAGGCCTAGAGCTATCAAATTCTGCATTTAGCTTGATCTAGTGGGGGTCTACCAAAAGTGCCCAAATTACAGTCCTGGGGTCAATTTGGCCTCATGCTGGCGGTGGGGGGGAGGTTCACAAGATTTACGTGGGCTTATATAGGGCAAACTTTTAAATTTTGGTGTACATAGCCATAAGGCTTAGTAATACCAAATTTTGCATAATTATAGCATTATCTAATGGACAACTACAAAGAGGGCCCAAGATACAGCCCTAGGATCAAGTTTGGCCCTGCACCAATGGTCACAAGTTTTACATGGGTTTATGGAGTGAAAACTTCAGAAACCGTCTTGTTACTAGCCATAAGGCCAAGAACTCCCAAATTTGGCATTTTATTCTTCTAATACACATATTCCCCATTTAGTCTGACTCTAGCCCTGGGGTCAAAGTTTTATAAGGGCTTACATAGTGAAGACTTCTCGACAATCTTCTTGTTTCTAACCATAAAGCATAGGACTAACAAATTTGGCATGTTTTGAGCCTTGGGATCAAAATTTGTCCCACTCCAGGGTTCACAAATTTTAGATAGGCTTACATAGTGAAAACTTAAGATACCTTCTTTTATCCTTACTGTAAGGCCTAGGGCTATAAAAATTTGGCATGCCAATTCATATTGTAGACTTCTACCAAGATTGTTCCATCTTTTTCATTGAAACCACTCTTCCAATTTTGACCAAACTTTACAGATATCATCTTGCCATGATGTTCTTGAGAATGTCTTCAAAGAATTAAGTTCTGTTAAAAGCTATGGTTGTTATGGCTACAAAACTGAAAAGTATTGAAAAACCTTTAAAAATCTTTTCCAAAAGCTTGTATTTACTAACATCATTGTAGCTCATGACAAAGATACTGCTTTTTAGCTCCACAGGCCTAAGGCCATCAAGCTTATCGTCTCTGAAACTGCTTCACCCAATAAGTCACAAGCTTTACATAGGCTAATATAGTGAGAACTTAAAAGGTCTTCTTGTTCCTTACCTTAAGTTACAGCTGTAATATTGTATGAGTGTAATCTAAATAACCTCTTTCAAAGTTATTCAAGTTATGTCAAAATTAGTCCTATCTCATAGGTCATAAACGTGTGCTTATAGCATGAAAATTCAAAAAATCTTTTTGCTCCTAACCGCAAACCCAAGGGCTACCAAATCTGGATCACTTTTGATTTTTTTATTTTAAATTAGCCTTGCATCAGGGGTCTTATGTTTTACAGAGGCTTCATATGGATGAAATCACCTTGTTTATAACCATACAGCGTAGACTTGTATTATTTGGGCATGTGGCTTTATCTTGTGGACCTGTACCAGGGTTCAAGTAATTATAGCTCTGGGATCAAAAATGGCTTTGCCCTGCGGGTATCAACTTTCACACGGGCTTTTACAGAGAAAACTTTGTAAGTCTTCATTTTGAAACCATTTGGCTCAGAATTAAAATGTTTAGTATTTATGGTTTTTAGCTCCACTGGCCGAAGGCCAGCGGGCTTATGTCATGGCCCGGTGTCCGTCGTGCGTCCGTCCGTCCGGTCGTCCGTCCGGTCGTCCGTCCGTCCGTCCGTCCGTCAGTCAGTCCGTCCGTCCGTGCGTTAACTTTTATTTCAAACATCTTCTTCTCTGAAACTACCCATCCGATTTTCACGAAACTTCACAGAAATGATCCTGACATGGTCCTCTTCAGAATTTCTTGAAAGATTTTGATTCCTTCAAAAACTCTGGTTGCCATGGCAACAAAACTGAAAAATATTGGAAATCTTTAAAAATCTTCTTGTCTGAAACCATAAGGCATAGGGCTACCAAATTTGGCATGTAGCTTTATGTAGTAGACCTCTATCAAGTTTCTTCAAATTATAGCCCTGGGGTCAAAATTGGCTCTGCCCCAGGGGTCACAAGTTTTACATAGGCTTATATAGAGAAAACTTTAAAAATCTTCTTGTCTGAAACCATAAGGCATAGGGCTACCAAATTTGGCATGTAGCTTTATGTAGTAGACCTCTATCAAGTTTCTTCAAATTATAGCCCTGGGGTCAAAATTGGCTCTTCCCCAGGGGTCACAAGTTTTACATAGGCTTATATAGAGAAAACTTTAAAAATCTTCTTGTCTGAAACCATAAGGCATAGGGCTACCAAATTTGGCATGTAGCTTTATGTAGTAGACCTCTATCATGTTTCTTGAAATTATAGCCCTGGGGTCAAAATTGGCTCTTCCCCAGGGGTCACAAGTTTTATACATAGGCTTATATAGAGAAAACTTTAAATATCTTCTTGTCTGAAACCATAAGGCCTAGAGCTACCAAATTTGGCATTTAGCTTGATCTAGTTGGAGTCTACCAAAAGTGTCCAAAGTATAGTCCTGGGGTCAATTTGGCCTCATACTTGGAGGGGGGGGTTCACAAGATTTACATAGGCTTACATAGGGAAAACTTTTAAATCTTGGTGTACACAGCCATAAGGCTTAGGCTACCAAATTTTGCATATAATTATAGCATTATTTAGTGGACAGTTACAAAGAGGGCCCAAGTTACAGCTCTAGGATCAAGTTTGGCCCTGCACCAGGGATCACAAGTTTTACATGGGTTTATGGAGTGAAAAGTTCAGAAACCATCTTGTTACCAGCCATAAGGCCAAGAACTCCCACATTTGGCATGTTATTCTTCTAATACAATATTCCCCATTTAGTCAGACTGTAGCCATGAGGTCAAAGTTTTATAAGGGCTTATATAGTGAAGACTTTTCTTCGTGGTTTATATTTATAAGCCAGTGGAGCGATACAGGGCCATCATGGCCCTCTTGTTATTTATAAGCCAGTGGAGCGATACAGGGCCATCATGGCCCTCTTGTTTTTGAAATATTGCAACAAACAGAGAGAAGAAAATTGTTGCGCCATACAATATACACCTTTTTTTATCATCATGAGATCTCTTGAAATGGAGCCAGTCTAAAATTTTGTCATTTATTAAATAGCTTAGAGCATACAAATTTTCAGAAAAAGAAACTACAACATTCTTTATCATTTTAAGTTCATTTCGTTCAAATTGATTGAATGGTGTTTTACGCCACTTTCAACATCGTTGTAGTCATATCACAAAGACAGCTCACATATTCATGTATTTCCTGGGTTTGACTAATACTAGGCTAGGGATTTGAGGTGTCTTGCCCAAGGAAAGTCCCACAGAAACACCTGTGCTCTCATTGAGGCTGCCAAATTAGGAGCCCTACACCTTTACCACTGAGCCACGCAGGATCCCTGATAAAAAAGAAATGGTAAACAGCATCTTCTCCTTTTCCCACAATGTTTTCTACCCTTTTGAATGATATGTCCCATCATTTGAGTAGGGTAGAAAACATTGTGGGAAAAGGAGAAAATGCTGGTAACAGAATAACAGAATAAATGTGACTCACAAATTGAAACTTGTTCTGGATAGGGTATAAAACATGGTGGGAAAAGGAGAAAATGCTGGTTACAAGCATGTTCTCCTTTTCCCATAATGTTTTCTACCCTGTTAATGATATGTCCCATCATTTGAGTCACATTTGTCATCTTCAAATACTTTCAAAAGTCTAAAATTTTACATCTGGTAAAGAGTGAACATCAGCTATGGCATGTTTCTAGTATCTATTTCGGAAACACACAAACAGTAAAAAGGGTTCCTTATAAATCACATTATCAAAATCAAATAAGTTTTAAGTGGGACTTAAAGTTTGTCACAGTGTTCATTGACAACATCTAAAATAGTTACGAATGTTATGAAATGGTATTTTTATGACAGAAGATCTAGAATATTTATATGCATAGATTATTTGACCCTGTTGCATGACTTAACATATTTGCGATTGAAATCATACAACTGTTTATGCTCCTGAAAGTAAATTTTAGTGCTTTTGCCAACAGTGTGAACCGTCCACCACACAATCACAACTTTTAACGATCTTGAGTAAAAAGACTTTTGAATAACATTGTGGGAAAAGGAGAAAGTGTTAGTGATAGGCATTTTCTTGTTTTCCCACAAGGCTTTCTGCCCTTCCAAAACAAATTTCTGTTTTTGAGTCATTTTCTTGTTTTCCCACAATGCTTTCTGCCCTTCCAAAACAAATTTCTGTTTTTGAGTCATATATTTTACTCTATTTTTTATTTCTTTACCACACAATCCCGAGTTTCAACGACCCTGAAAGAGAAGGCTTTTGAAAACATTGTGGGAAAAGGAGAAAATGCTGGTAACCAGCATTTTCTCCTTTTCCCACAGTGTTTTCTACCCTATTCAATGAATAAATCACTGTTTGAGCTACATTTAGTTTGTCGTCTGCAGATGCTTTCAATTTGATCCGGTCTTTAATTCTGTCATTTGGTAAAGAGTTTGATGTCAAGTAAGGACGTGTCTTAGTGGCCAACTCAAGTAAGTAAGTAACCTGTATTTAGTATGCATATACATGTAATTGAGTTCCAAGGGAAGCCAACTACAGCATCGTGCCAAAAGTGAGTGAACTTTTGTAATGGCCACCATATTGCAAAACCAAAATAACACAACTTTCAACATGAAACTTACCTATTTAAATTCATTTTCAGTAATCAGTACTTTGTCATGCTGCCTTTTTGGATCAAAACTTCTCTAATTCTTCTGGGTAGGGTGGAATATAGTCTTTGAACATAAGTAACGGGTATTTCATTCCAGGAGGTCAGTAGTTGGGTTTTCAAGTCATTTATGTTATGGATCAGATAAAGTTTGGATTTTATTTTGTTTTTCAGTAATAACCAAATATTTTCAATTGGACTAAGATCTGGGGACTGTGCTGGCCAGAAAAATACAGGGATGTTGTTTCTTTCTTTCCAAGCTGTAGCTTCATGGCTTTTATGAGCAGGTGCATTATCCTCTTGGAAGACCCAGGAATTGTCATCAAAATGTTTAGCAATAGATGGCCATAAATACTGTTCTAGGGTCTGAATGTACTTTTGACTGTTCATATTTCCGTCTATGAAAGCAAGCATGCCAGTTCCTGAATAACAAATACAGCCCCAGACCATAACCTTTAAACTGGTTTTCACATTAGCAGCCACATACCCTAAACACTCAGGTCTCCATTTTTCACTTGCTTTCCTCCAAACTGTAAGTTGACCATCAGGCTTTAAGTTTATCATCATTTCATCACTGAAAATCACATTTTTCCAGTTTGATTCCACAGTCCAAGTTAATTTAGTCCTACACCAGAAAACGCGCCTTCGTTTGTTGACAGTAGTGATATTCACTCTCTTCCTTACAGATCGTCTTTTATATCCTAAGGAATGTAAACTTCTTTGCACTGTTATAACAGAACACTTTTCAAAGGCTGACGAGTTGAAAGATGCCGCAATTTCGCGGAGAGGTTGTCGTCGATCTGATTTTACAATCCTTGAAAGTTTCCGAAGTCCCCGGTCATCTACGATTTTAGGCCGACCGCTTCGAGGCATATTTTCTGTCGACCCACGGCTCCGAAATCGCTTTAAAACCATTGAAACGGTAGATTTACTCCTCCCCAACACTTTACAGACATCCACCAATCGATGACCTTCTTCTACCATAGATATAATTAGGGTTTTTTCGTCCTCGGACAGTTGTTTTCCGTGCTTTCCCATCTTTCAAAATTCTGGCGGTCCGATATAAACAAATGACAAAATAAGATCATTTCTGGTTCGAAAAAAAGAATACAGAAGTTCCTTCCCCTAGTCGCACGCGCGCGTCCCTTAATACATTCGTACCCGCATAGCGACGCTTTATTTCTACTGATATTCTAAACCTGTATGGCGGCCATTAAAAAAGTTCACTCACTTTTGGCACGACGCTGTATATTGAAGTACACTAAATGATACTAAGCAAGGATCCACCATTAACAAGCACATGTTTTATGCGGGTGTGCGACATTTCGTCGAGCTGACCATTGTTTCGACGATGGTTATGTGGGAAAGCAGCCAGTGGCTTGGAAAGAATATTGTGCAGAGTACTGGTAAAAGAAACTCCAGGAAAGCATGGATAGGTGCTGCTGCAGTATAACTGAAATAATGTTGAAAACGGCGTTAAACACCATACAATCAATCAATCAAGATGTTGGTCGAAAATGATTCGTAGGCCTGACCCTTATCCTAACCCAGGGAATTGTGGCCGGAATCTCCTTCCCAGACAGAGCTTTCCATGACATAAATCTAGAAATTTAGCAATTGGTATTTTCAAAGATACATGGAATTTGACGAAACACATTTTCGACTAAATGTCGTGCACCAGTTTTATGCTTATGGCTTTTCAGAAAATCCTACAACTAGTATATACAGGCAAATTGGACAGATGAGAATTGATTCCCAAAATAAGATTTAGAGTAATTTGAAAATAATTTGTATGTGGCCTCATTCACAAACCTTTGGACTACTTGAATGAATGGAAATGATACTTTATCTCAGCAGAAAAAGCATTTCAGTTGTTGTAATTTCGTGGCTGTTTTTGGCTATTATTACTCCCCAAATATACAAGAGGGTGAATCATTGATCAGACTGCAAGTTTTATGAAGTCTAATCTTGATCTACAATATATACAAAAGTATCCCAAGTTTTCTGCAGCACTATAAAGATGATAAGGAAGACAATTTGTAGTATTGAGTTACTGGGGCTTTAGGTGTGGTGGTGGATGACTCAAGGACATGGATGAGATCAGCTTGCAATGACAAATCTGCATATCCTGTATCAATTTCTTCCCTAAATCTACAATATTTAACCCTTTACCAAACAACAAAAATGTGGAGTCGTCCTGAGTCGTCCTAATTGAAAGCATTTACAGACAACAATTTAGATGTGGTTGAGATGATGCTGTTTACCTGTGAAAGGATAGAAAACATCAATTTCTTCCTTAAATCTTCAGTATTTAACCCTTTACCAAACAACAAAAATGTGGAGTTGTCCTAATTGAAAGCATTTACAGACAACAATTTAGATGTGGTTGAGATGATGCTTTTTGGCTGTGAAAGGATAGAAAACATTGTGGGAAAAGGAGAAAATGCTGGTTACCAGCATTTTCTCCTTTTCCCACAATATTTTCAACGGGTTCCTTTATCAGGGTCGTTAAAGCTCAGGATTGTGTGGTAAAGAAGTTAAACCTTTAACAAACTGTCGGGAGTTTTAAAAAATCTGATTAACCCTTAGAGCGCCTAATGAACCCAACAGTCGAAAATTAAGACCCAAATACAGTAAAATCTCGGTAGTTTGTAGCGCAAGGGACCAGAGTATTTTATTTGAATTAAGCGTAGTACGAACCAAAAAGTATGACTGTTCGGGTATTTTCAGTGCCATATATATATGGAAATAGACAATCAGATTTACGTGGCATGTCTTGCAGTACCCTGAACTAGTACCAATTATACACGTGTATTTCCTGTCCCTTCAACTTGAATCTTGATCCAGTGTTATTTTTGTGATTGTTTCTCCTCTCACCTAGCAAAGACACATTAAATAAAAAACATAGGAGCAAGCTTCTTTATTTTTCATCCATCTATAAATACATGGTTATCATAATAAATACATGAAACAAATTTATCCGCTGTTTTTGCGTTTGTAGAATTCCTTCGGAGTGATTTCCCCTTCTAGAGATCAAATCACTCAGAGGACTTCAGACTGGGTCACTAGTAGAAACACCGGAAACACCTAATGGTGCCTCCGGAATATTTAGGCGGTTTAGGCGAGGAAAGGTAATATCCTGCTCCCATATTCCAACCGACCAGATAATGCAAATAAATTAAACTTCTCCACCTACATGATTTCCTTTTTTTCCGAATTTTTTGTACTACATGATGATTTTCAGGGATAAAAATGAAATAAGGTGAGGAAATTTCAATGCTGTTTTTTGGCAAGTATAGGTTGATATCTTCTTTCCCCAATACCCCTATTTAACATAGAAGCCCACCCATTCGACCCGCCTCCACCTTTCGATACGCATTTTGCCATATTTTGGGTGTTTTCCGACGTTTTTCGGTGTTTTCCTGCGTTTTCTGTTCATAGAGTGTTTTCCCGTCTTTCTGGTAACCGTTTCAGACCGTTATCAGTTTATGATTTGTCGGATGTTTTAAGGAATTTCGGAATTGTTTTTGACTGATTAATTGATGTGAAAAACCAAATAATGCCTTTGATTAAATCAAAGTGCTGGTAACCAGCATTTCCTCCCCATCCCACAATTTGTTTTCTACCATTTCACAAGGACATATCTGAGCTACATGTATACCGTTATACAGTGATTTTTTGTATGCAAATGTCTGGTTGGGTCTAAATTTCTGTTGTTTAGTAAAAATTTAACTTTACCAGATGACAAATTAATTCTGTTGACAAAACTTAAATGAAGCTGAACTTTAAGAAATTTGTCCTTGAAAGAGTAGAATACATTATGGGGATATGGTGACAAGCTGGTTATACCAGCATTTTCTTCTTTTCCCCACGATGTTTTCAAAAGCCTTCTTCTTTAAGGTCATAAAAACATGGCAACGTGGTGAAAGGCTGAATATGAATGAGTGCAGACATAAGATCACACTACAGGGGCATGCCAGCTGACTTGTGTCTTCTCTCTTGTGAGAGAAATCCATGTATGTTTCAAAATACCACTTGCTAAATTCTTAGATTTATTTCATGATAAGCTCTGTCTAGGAGAAAGATTTGAGCCACAGTGCGTCTGGGTTAGGGTAAGGGTCAGGGCTAATGAGGGGTCGTTTTGTATGAATGTGGTTTTCCACGAAATGTCGTACACTCAAGGCACTGTATATCATAATACGCATTAACCTTTTACCACACAACAGAATTTTACATTTGCAAATGACAGAATAATTGTGACTCAAAAATAAAATTGGTTTTTGGGAGAGTAGAAAACATTATGGGAAAAAGAGAAAATGCTGGTTACCAGCATTTTCTCCTTTTCCCACAATGTTTTCAAAAAGCTTCTTTGTCGGGGTCGTTAAAACTCGGGATTGTGTGGTAAAGGATTAATTTGTTACCAGACAACAACATTTTACACTGTTTAACATTGAAAGCATTAATTTTGCAGAAAACAAATTCAATAACGGATAAAAAACCTTGTCTCTTTTCCCACAATGTTATTAAACCAGCCCCAAAAGCACAGGTACAGAGCATGAGACTTGTGAAACTTGGACCACTTGAAGGTGTGGTTTTGATCCCAATGGCCAGCCACATAAAATTACGTAACCCCTAGGCTACTAAGCGCGACTCGAGGGCCTTTTGAGGACAGTGTAGATCAAGATCAGACTGCACAAAATGCGAAGTCTTATCTTGGATCTACACTGTCTGATAAGGCAACATCTATCTTCCAGAAACACCTTCGAAATAGGAAAATTTTGAGTCTTCACTATCGGCTTGAAAGTTTCATTTCTTATATTTAGTGGGATAAGGTTTATAGTCTTTGAGATGAGACATGAGACCAAGGTCCCATGTGATGGTATTATACACTGAGCATCTGAAAGAAACAGGCAGAGTTTTGTCCTTTATCCTGCCTATTCGCCGTGACATCAACTCTTTCACTACTAATTCAAGAAATTCTACTTTCTTTCACAGTCTAAAAGGAGATTCCCACTGGTACTGGAGATGAATTGTGTCATAATCTAGCATTGCGTAGTGGATGGTGTAGATCAAAGATCAGACTGCATGTTCCGTGCAGTCTGATCTTGATCTACACCATCCACAAAAGCTACTTAAGTCGTCATTAGTAGTGAAAGAGTTCAACTAACAGTCGTCTTTGGGTGTTGCTCATATGGGCAACTGAGTGGCAGTGATGAACGAAAGTCAACCAACCAACCAGCCACAATGTTTTGCAAATGCTGTCTTCCTCAAGGTTATAAAAATGATGCAATATTATGATAAAGAGTTAACACTTTACCACACAATCCCAACTTTTAATGACCCCGATGTTGAAGCCCTTTGAAAACATTGTGGGAAAAGGAGAAAATGCTGGTAACCAGCATTTTCTCCTTTTCCCACAATGTTTTCTACACTATCAAAGCCAAATCGCATCATTTGAGTCACACTGAAATTGTTGTCTGCAAATGCTTTCAATTTGGACACGTCTAGAATTTTGTCATGTGGTAAAGAGTTAAGATATGAATCACAGATTTCAGGTTACAATCCTGCTTTAACCCTATACCACACAGTCCGGACTTTTAACGACCCTGAGAAAGAAAACTTTTGAAAACATTGTTGGAAAAAGGAGGAAATGCTGGTAACCAGCATTTTCTCCTTTTCCCGTGATGTTTTCTACCCTTCCTGAAACAAATTTCAATTTTTGGCAAACACTTGTTTTGTCATCTGCAAATGCTTTCAATTTCTAAAATTTTGTCATTTGGTAAAAAGTTGATAGTTATGGGTTTAACAAATCATTTTTGTGGTTTAATTACTCACCTGCCGGAAATTTGAAGGATAGCATGAAGAGTTAATCTAAAACTGACTCAGTATTGGGTTAATTTTTGCAAAATGACAATAATTTAAACTTGTCAAATCAGTCATTTGAGCTTTATTTCTAAATATAGATATTAAATGAAAATGGAGAATATTTTCCTGGGATAGATGTACAAAATGCCTCTTTGCAGTTGTGCCATCAGGTCAAATTCGATTGAGTTTTGAATTCCATTTGATGGATTTTTTCTATAGACTACTAGGTAGCGGCACGACATTCTCAACTCTACTCAAATCTTTCCCAAATCTACCAAAATCTCTCCCAAATCTACCCAAATCTCACTCAAATCTTCCCCCAAATCTGTCCCAAATCTTTCTCATCTATTTAAGAAATCTACTACAAAGAATGATCGATTATACGGGTGTTTAACACTGTTTTCAACATTATTTCAGTTACATTGTGGCGGCCAGTGCACCTATCATGCTTTCCTGGAGTTTCTTTTACCATTACTACGTACAATATTCTTTCCAAGCCACTGGTTGCTTTACCACATAACCATCGTTAAAACGATGGTCAGCTGTGAGAGAGGAATGCAAAATTGTTATAAACCAGTGGATACTTGTTTCAAAACATAAATGTGTTAAAAGTAAATTAAAATTTAGTCTGAATTTGTCCTGGAAAGGATTAAACAATTAGTCATTAACTAAAACTGAAACAAAACAAGAGAAGACCACCACAGAGTTTTTAACTTTCTATTCTGATCTAATTTACCCTTTGCTTCATTTAATCCTTTACCGCACAATGCCGGTGTTTAACGACCCTGGGAAAGAAGCCTTTTGAAAACATTGTGGGAAAAGGAGAAAATGCTGGTAACCAGCATTTTCTCCTTTTCCCACAATATTTTTTACCCCATCAAGAAAAATTGCACCATTTGAGCCACAATGAAACTATCGTCTGCAAATGCTTTCAGTTTGGACAAGACTAAAATTTTGTTGTCTTAGGTAAAGGGTTAGACATGCTTTTGACACATCCACCACAGACAGTTATTGAAAAGGATAAAAACATTTCTGAAAAAAGAAAGTGATGGCTTGAAGGAGCCGTTTCTTGCTTTTGGTACAATGTTTTCTCAACTCTCATATTATGCGGAAAGTTACTGTCACCCATTTTCTATTGTTCTTGTTTCTTCAGTTGTCTTTGACTGTCGTAATAGTGTGAAAATGAACTTTTCACACTTTTCAATCTGTTAGAAAGACCTGTATAAGCGCAGTGATTAGGGTTTGTTTTTTTTTAAGGTTTTAGTAAATATGTAAAATTAAAATGGACAGGAAAGTTTTAAAATCAGGTCACAGGTTCTGAGCAATTTGGCCTTGATTAACATTGTTGGCAAAAACACTGTGTTGTCCTTTCCATGCTATCAGTTTGCATTGGAAAGTCTAAAAAAAAATAGTTAACCCTTTACCACACAATCCCGACTTTTAACGACCCTGAGGAAGAAGCCTTTTGAAAACATTGTGGCAAAAGGAGAAAATGCTGGTAACCAGCATTTTCTCCTTTTCCCACAATGTTTTCTACTCTTCCTAAAAGAAATCTTTAATTTTTAGCTCCACTGGCCGAAGGCCAGCGGGCTTATGTCATGGCCCGGTGTCCGTCGTGCGTCCGTCCGTCCGTCCGTCCGTCCGTCCGTCTGTGCTTTAACTTTTATTTCAAACATCATCTTCTCTGAAACTACCCATCCGATTTTCACGAAACTTCACAGAAATGATCCTGACATGGTCCTCTTCAGAATTTCTTGAAAGAATTTGATTCCTTCAAAAACTCTGGTTGCCATGGCAACAAAACTGAAAAATATTGGAAATCTTTAAAAATCTTCTTGTCTGAAACCATAAGGCATAGGGCTACCAAATTTGGCATGTAGCTTTATGTAGTAGACCTCTATCAAGTTTCTTCAAATTATAGCCCTGGGGTCAAAATTGGCTCTTCCCCAGGGGTCACAAGTTTTACATAGGCTTATATAGAGAAAACTTTAAAAATCTTCTTGTCTGAAACCATAAGGCATAGGGCTACCAAATTTGGCATGTAGCTTTATGTAGTAGACCTCTATCATGTTTCTTGAAATTATAGCCCTGGGGTCAAAATTGGCTCTTCCCCAGGGGTCACAAGTTTTACATAGGCTTATATAGAGAAAACTTTAAAAATCTTCTTGTCTGAAACCATAAGGCATAGGGCTACCAAATTTGGTATGTAGCTTTATGTAGTAGACCTCTATCATGTTTCTTGAAATTATAGCCCTGGGGTCAAAATTGGCTCTTCCCCAGGGGTCACAAGTTTTATACATAGGCTTATATAGAGAAAACTTTAAATATCTTCTTGTCTGAAACCATAAGGCCTAGAGCTACCAAATTTGGCATTTAGCTTGATCTAGTTGGAGTCTACCAAAAGTGCCCAAAGTATAGTCCTGGGGTCAATTTGGCCTCATACTTGGAGGGGGGGGTTCACAAGATTTACATAGGCTTACATAGGGAAAACTTTTAAATCTTGGTGTACATAGCCATAAGGCTTAGGCTACCAAATTTTGCATATAATTATAGCATTATTTAGTGGACAGTTACAAAGAGGGCCCAAGTTACAGCTCTAGGATCAAGTTTGGCCCTGCACCAGGGATCACAAGTTTTACATGGGTTTATGGAGTGAAAAGTTCAGAAACCATCTTGTTACCAGCCATAAGGCCAAGAACTCCCACATTTGGCATGTTATTCTTCTAATACAATATTCCCCATTTAGTCAGACTGTAGCCATGAGGTCAAAGTTTTATAAGGGCTTATATAGTGAAGACTTTTCTTCGTGGTTTATATTTATAAGCCAGTGGAGCGATACAGGGCCATCATGGCCCTCTTGTTTATTTAATTTGTCGTCTGCAAATACTTTCAATTTGGAAGGGTCTAAAATTTTGTCGTTTGGTAAAGAGTTAATGAAGTGAAGTGTGAAATATCTCTCACACGGAGAATGTGGTTAGTTTTTTGGGACCCACAGTGAAAATATAGGTAACCAAATATGATTGTATTGACAGATATGATTATCTTAAAGAAGATCAAAGACCTTTGTATTAATTGTAAACACTCTTAACCCATAAGGCGCCATTCCAAACTTTAGTTGCCTTTGCTGCCAGTGCAGATCAAGATCAGGCTGTACGCAATATACAGTCTAATCTTTGATCTACATTGTCTGCTTTGCTAAGACATTGTGAACAAGAGCAATCATTAAATTGGAATTATTTGTGCCTTATTGCAACAGTTTAACCCTTTCCCGCACAATGCCACCTTTGAAGGACCCTGGTAAAGAAGCCTTTCGAAAACATTGTGGGAAAAGGAGAAAATGCTGGTAACCAGCATTTTCTCCTTTTCCCACAATGTTTTCTAACCTATCAAAGGAAAATTGCACCATTTGAGCCCCATTGAAATTGTCATCTTCAAATGCTTTCACTTTGAGCCGGTCTGAAATGTCGTCGTTGTCGTTAAATTTGTTGTATGTGTTTGGCACTATAAGGATTAGTGTAGTATGACGTCATCGTAAGTGCAATGTTAAATAATCTTTTACCAACAATTCCATGTTTCTTTGACCTTGAGGTTGGGGGCTTTTGAAAACATTGCAGGAAAAGGAGAAAATGCTGGTAATGTTTTTTTTTTCACCCTTTCAAAGATAAATTCTATGATTTAAGCCACATTTGATTTGTGGTCCCCAAATGCTTCCGAGGTCAACAAGTCTTTAAGTTGTGTTGTCTAGTAGACATTAGTAGATCCTTACAATTGCAGAGTTGTTAAGGTCATTAAATCTAGCACTCATAGGTTACTATCCAGGGGAGTTACAAGTTCAAATTCTGGAATCATACCTGGGTGGCTTTCCGTTTTTTGAAGGTTGAAAAATGTCATTGCAACAAGAGATAATAATTGACCCCCAACCTTTATCGCCTACCCCCACCCCAAAAAGAATTTGCAAGGGGGAGGGGGTTAGTAAAACAATGTATTCACCATGTCTGTCATTCTGGACAAAAATGGTGTGTACTTTCTTAATTGGAAGACATGCTTTGACAGGATGTTGTGTATGATGCTCAAAAAGAGTCTATTGATTTTGACTGCCTAGGTCAAAGGTCATGGACACTACACGTTTACTTCAGACATACATGTACTTCCCAGATTCTAACTTAAGGGCATATGTCACAGTTTTTTCCTACAGATTTGTTCATTTTACCTCAGGTGATATTATAATGTATGCATAGGAAAAAAAAAATCAATTATTACAATAGAGAAAAGGATTAATTAAAAGAATTAAGGCACTATACATATCACAGTAGTAATTAGAAATGTTACTAATGGGTCAACAGAAACTTGTTTTCTGATTTTTTTTTTTTTGCAATGAAAAAAATTTAAGACGACAGATTCTTTTTTAAATTTTGCACAGAAATAGTGCTTTCTACTATCTTGTACAAATAATTTTTAAAAAGTATACCAAGCCATGCATTTTTAAGAGATACTGAGCCTTTTAAGGGTCCTGCGTGGCTCGGTGGTAAAGCATGGGACTCGTAACCCGGAGTCCCTGGGTTTGAGCCCCACCCGATCCACTGGGTTTTTCGTGGGAGTGTCCTTGGGCAAGACACTTCAGAGCCCTAGCCTAGTACTGGTAAAGCCCAGGAAATACATGGATATGTGAGCTGTCACCGTGATATGACTGAAATAATGTTGAAAGCGGCGTAAAACACCATTCAATCACAATCACTGAGCCTTTTTAAGAATTATTGATGAAATTAATTACCTGCCTTTATATTAAACATCAATTTTGGCATGATTTGGCATTCTGATCATTTGTAAATCTCCCTTTTGTCTTCTGCATCTGTGATTTCCACATTTAAAAGGCAACCAACATACTACAGATAAAAATGTACTGTCTCACTTTAATAGTAATCCATTGGAATATAATAGAATTATTGGAAAGTAATATGTGCAACATTAGATGCACAGAAAAAAAAACTATGGCATGCAAATAAGATAAATTCATTGATATTATTCTGATTGGATACAAAACTTTACCCTAAACTGCTAAACAAATTAATGAAAATTTCCAGTTAATAATAAAAACTCAAATATTGTGATTTCAAAGTTCTTTACAAATTTGGCCGTGTGGGACACTGGATCCAAGTAAGGACTGCACAATCTTATCTTGATGTACCTTGTCAGTAAAACAGCATTGAGTTCTGCTTAGATGCCAAAAGGTTAAACGTGTAGAGGACAATAAAATTTTAGGCTACTCTATTTTGGAAGCTGAGTCGTGCATCATGTCATCCGGATGTGCACTCTAGAGGCAACATCTTTAGCCTGATACTCATGAAACTTTGTCAGAACCTTTGTCTTGATAATATCTTGGACAAGTTCGAAAGCAGGTTACATTGGGTCAAAAAGTAGGTCACTGGGCCAAATCTAAGAAAAACCTTATGTGCACCATAGAGGCCACATTTTCTGCTGGATACTTATGAAAGTCAGATTGCTCGTCTTGATGATATCTTATCTTGGACAAGTTTGAAATTTGACCATGTCAGGTCCAAAAGTAGGTCACTTACACTCATGTGTTTTACATCATAAAAACCAGGATCTCTTCAGCTTTATCAACTGTAGATGACTTTACTCAGGTGAGCACTTTAGGGCCAATGGCCCTCTTGTTTCCTATTCCCAGAACATTTTCAAAAGCCTTATTCCTCTTGGTTGTTACAACTTGGGATTTGTTTGGAAAAGGTTTAATAGATCTTTCATAACAGACTTAATTTTTTTTTGCAAAATATTTAGCAAAAATAGAGACAGAGTTATTCATAGTAGACACCAGTCTGTTAGATTTGAACTTGAATAACGGTGCATTGACCTGTGCTTGCCAGTCAATGTGGTCCCAAAAAAGTGATTAACCCTTTGCCACATGGCAAAAATGTGGACAAGTCCTTATTGAAGGTGGATACAGACAACAAGTCAAATGTTTTTCACATGATAATATTTAACATTGAATAGGTAGAAAACATTGTGGGAAAAGGAGAAAATGCTGGTCACCAGCATTTTCTCCTTTTCCCACAAGGTTTTCAAAGGCCTTCTTTCTCATGGTCGTTGAAAGTTGGGATTATGTGGTAAAGAGTTAACTCTTTATACCAAATGACAAAAATGTAGTCTTGTCCTCACTGAAAGCATTAGCAGATGACCATTTAAATGCGAGTGAAATTGTGGAACTTGTCTTTAGTAGGGAATCTTTAGTAGGGAAGAGAAACATGGTAGAAAAAGGAGAAAATGCTGGTTACCAGCATTTTCTCCTTTTCCCACAATGTTTTCAAAAAGCTTCTTCCTTTCACTCAGAATTGTGTAGTTAAGGTTAATCCTTTATCAAAAAAATCCCAAGTTTGAAGGAAATTGAGAAAGAAGACTTGAAAACTTTGTGGGAAAAGGAAAAAATGCTAGCAACTAGCATTTTCTTCATTTCCCACAATGTTTTCTACCCCATAAAAATGATTTTTTTGGTCATGTTTAATTAATCGTCTGGAAAATGCTCTGAAATAGATGGTTCTGGTAAAAAGTGGAATATGGAGATGACTATTTTTTTTTAACTTTCTCATATCAAAAACATTTGCAGACAACATAATCTGATGTGACTGAAATGATCTGATTTCTCTTTTAAAGGGCAGAAAAGTACCTTTATAATTTGTTTGCATGTGGTATTCTTGTTGTTTTTTTTCAAAATTTTTTAAAGATCTTGTAGTGTGATCAATTCATGTAATGAGGGTTAAGACTTGTTTGTTTACAATGGAGTTTCTCCAAATATTTTGGTAAAACAAAGTCGGTGACCTGAGATATTTCATATTTTTAGGTTATAGTATGGCATTGAAGGGGGGGGGGGTGTATTTTTCTTTTTTAAAGAAACACCAAACATGTTACCCCCTATGGATTGCATTTTTATGTCTTTCTCTCAGCTACAAGGCAGTGTAAGGCACTGCTTAGGCTGACCTGGGTCAAAATTATTTGTAATCAGAGAATTTTCTGCATTTCGATTTGGACAAGTGTAAAATACTGTTGTCTGGTAAACATTAACTCTACCATACTATCAAATGTTAGACATGTCCAAATTGAAATCATTTGCTTAACCCTTTACCAGATGACAAAATTTTAGCCTTCTCCAAATTGAAAGCATTTGCAGACAACAATTTCAATTTGGCTAAAATGGTGCAATTTTTCTTTGATAGGGTAGAAAACATTGTGGGAAAAGGAGAAAATGCTGGTTACCAGCATTTTCTCCTTTTCCCACAATGTTTTCAAAAGGCTTCTTTCCCAGGGGCATCAAAAGGCGTCATTGTGCGGTAAACGGTCAACTCTTTACCACACAATTGCAACTTTTAATGACCCTTTGAAAGAAGCCTTTTGAAAACCTTGTGGGAAAAGGAGAAAATGCTGGTAACCAACATTTTCTCCTTTTCCCACAAGATTTTCTACCCATCCCGAAACAAATTTCAATTTTTCAGTCACATTTATATTGTCATCTGCAAATGCTTTCAATTTGGACCAGTTTAAAATTTTGTTGTTTGGTAAACAGTTAAGAAAAATTAAATGTGGCTGAAGTGAAGGGGTTGCCTTTGAATGAATAGAAGTACCAGCATTTCTCCTTTTCAACTATGTTTTATATTTTTATAAGCCCTCTAACTAAAAGTTATTAACCCTTTCCCAAACGACAAATTTTGGACTGGTCCAAATTCAAAGAGTTTGCAGACGACAATGTTAAATTTGATGAAAATGGCAGAAAGTTATCAAAAAGGGTAGAAAACACTGGGAAAAGGAGAAATTGCTCGTTACGAGCAATTTCTCCTTTCCCACAGTGTTTTCAAAAGACTTGTACTGCAGACACGTGAAAACCAGGGCTTGTTTGGGAAAGGGTTAAAACACAGAAATGGTATAAAGGGATAGAATTATACATTGTAGTCTAAAAAATTGTTGCAAGTGCTTCTTTTTTCACAGTGTTTTAAGAAGTGATCTGTTGCAGTACCAAGAATTAGATTTCTATATTCTTCAAAAAATTGAATTTATTGCGAGAAATTTCTACATTCTATCAGACTGTTTTGAAAGCCAAGTGTTGTGCTTTCATGTCAACCCTTTCCCAAACAAGCCCTGGTTTCCACGTGTCTGTAGTACAAGTCTTTTGAAAACAATGTGGGAAAAGGAGAAATTGCTCGTAACAAGCAATTTCTCCTTTTCCCACAGTGTTTTCTACCCTTTTGGAGAACTTTCTGTCATTTTTATCAAATTTAAAATTGTCGTCTGCAAACTCTTTCAATTTGGACCAGTCTAAAATTTATCGTTTGGGAAAGGGTTAAAAAGCCAAACTTGGGCTTTTTCTGAATTGCCCTTTGAAATGAAGACATCTAACACAGTGTGCTTGACGTCAAAATAACGCTAAATTTTACTTTGGTATGTAATTTAAGACACAAAAGGGGAATATTTAGCTTGTCTTCATTAGTGAAGGGTCACTGATTAACTTCAGGTTATCTTGTCACCAAATAGTCCCATTTTTAAGACCCTGTGAAACCAGACTTTTGAAAACATCTTTGAAAAAAAGGAGAAGGTACTAGTAGACAGCATTTTGTCCTTTTTCCCACAATGTTTTTTACCTTCAAGTCTGCATTTGATATAACATCAACAAGTGCTTTCAATATGGTTGAAGGCTTTCAACATTATTTCAGTCATATCACAGCAACAGCTCGCCTAATCATGTAATTCCTAGGTTTCATCAGTACCAGACTAGGGCTCTGGTATGTCTTGCCCAAGGACACTCCCATGAAAACCCCAGTGCTTTCAGTGAGACTGGAACCTGCAGCCTCCAGGTTATGTCAGCCCTAATACATTTTACCACTGAGCTTGAAGCAGGACCCCAGTCTCAATATGGATGACATTGTGTTGGCTGGTCAAGAGTTACCCAGTTGCTGCCTTAAAGGGACAGTTAACCCTTAGAGTGCTGAATTTATGAAATGGATTTTTTCAGTGACAAAAAAAAATCTGAAATATCATCATTTCATGTTTTTTTTTTTTAGCCAGAAGATGTAATGAAGTAGCTGACAGTGTAGATCAAAGATCAGACTGCACATTCTGTGCAGTCTGATCTTGATCTATGCTGTCAGCAAAAACAACTGAAGTTGGTTCCAGCGCTTTAAGGGTTAATGTATTTAAAGGAGATTGTAAATGGAGATCAGCCTACACCCATGTGTACACAGATCTCAGTCCACACTCTTTAACAGTAATTATAGCCATGCATGAAATATCGCCAACCTGGGCACCTCAAGATAAAAAAAAAGTAGGTCACTAGGTCAAATCTATGACAAATATGCATTATTGAGGCAACATTAGTTGTTCGTTGTGCAGAAATTTGGCCAGAATGTTTTTCTTGACAATGTCGTGAAGGATGGTCACTTTGAATTTAGCAATACATGTATGTCACTAGGTCAGTTATTAGAGCAATGTGGTTTCTGGTCTTGAGACTCAGTTTTCAGTACATTCATCAAACACGATCAGATTATTCATTATGTCTTCTAGAATTTTGAACATGGCTCAGTTTGGATAGTAGGTCAATAGATAAGATATTTTAGTGCTTTGTAGAGGCCACATTTTGTGACTAACAGTCATGAAAATTGGTCAAATTTGTTTGCCTTGATGATTTTTCACTCAGATTTATATGTCGCTACCTTGGGTCTGGAGGCTTTCAGATCAGATCCTCCAGTAACTTAACTCTTTACCATATGACAAAATTTTAGACTTGTCCAAATTGAAAGCATTTGCAGACGACAAAAAAAAGTGACTCAAAAATCGAAAATTTTTTGGGAAGGGCAGAAAACATTGTAGGAAAAGGAGCTGGTTACCAGCATTTTCTCCTTTTCCCACAATGTTTTTAAAAGCTACATTTCTTAGGGTCGTTAAAAGTTGGAATTGTGTGGTAAAGGGTTAAAGTATGCTGTAGAATTTACATTGTCTTCCAGCTTCTCATAAAAGCTTCAAGAATTCTGTTGAAATACCTGTCTGATAGGGTCTTGTTAAACATGCAAACACACTGATCAGCAATCCAGGGCTGTCCTGGCCTTCTTGTTCTATTTCAGAAGCCAAAACTTGCAGACTGAGAGATGTCCTTTCAATGGGAGGAGTTCATTTCATGGGCAACAATTGGAAAATTATACAAAACAGTATTTAAAACTGGATAACTTTAAAATATCCAGGATAAATGCAGTACTTTACAATCTACTTTTACACTTGTTAGAAATGTCGTTTAGGTTCATGGAAGACATTCTTACAACCAATTGCTCTTTCTCCCACAATATCTTCAAAAGCCTCCCATTGCAACTTGGAAATTAAAACTGCTATGATTAATAAAGCACTTTAATGGAAGAGGGGTTTAGAGCCTGATATGTCAAACTATTCCCCTTCAGAAACAGATAGGCAAACTTTGACCCTTTGCCTGTAATGGAGACAAGTGTACAAATATCAAATATGGCAGAGGACCTCTTCTGTAAACATTTTTTGGTTACCTAACTCTTTACCAAACCACAAAATCTAAGGCTAGTCCATTAACTCTTTACCACACAACAAAATTTTAGACTGGTCCAAACTGAAAGCATTTGCAGACAACAAAATAAATGTGAATGAAAAATTAAAGGGTAGAAAACATTGTGGGAAAAGGAGAAAATGCTGGTTACCAGCATTTTCTCCTTTTCCCACAATGTTTTCAAAAGGCTTCTTTCTCCGGGTTGTTAAAACTCGGGATTGTGTGGCAAAGGGTTAAAGCATAAATTATACGGACAACAAAAGAAATGTGACTCACATATCTAAACTTGTTCTGGATAGGATAGAAAATATTGTGGGAAAAGGAGAAAATACTGGTAACCAGCATTTTCTCCTTTTCCCACCATTTTTTCCAAAAGCTTTCTTTTTCGGGGTCATTAAAGGTCAGGATCATTGTGTGGTAAATGGTTGAAGGAAAAATTGCTCGTAATCAGTAATTTCTTCTTTTATCACAATGTTTACCAATGTATTCATGGATTCAAACTAAATCTAGGTTGGTATAAAGCCTCCTTTTACAAGGATGAGTTGGAAGTTTCAAAGTTTGAATGGAAATGAGTTAATTCAGACATCCCAGGTATCATGCTTTGCTCTTTTTAAAAGGTTTTTATGACCAACTGGGAATATGCTATTTAATGCACTAATTAGAATATGTCAAATATGTAAAATAGATATTAAGACTTTCAATAGTTCACATTCAGAAAGGTTTTAGAAAGGCCAAAAAATTATAAAAGAGGAACTTTTAAAAAAATGGATAAGTTTGAGACGAAAAGGGCATGCCATTTTGAAGGCATTTTGAAATTAACACGAAAAAAATTATCTATCATTCAGCAATGTAAAAAAATAGAGATGTGTAATTTGAGCCATTAGAAAATATACTTTTTGGAAAAAACTTGTTTGTTTTTACGTTGCTGTTGCAGACAGTTAACACTTTACCACACAATCCTGACTTTTTATGACCCTTAGAAAGAAAGCTTTTGAAAACATTGTGGGAAAAGGAGAAAATGCTGGTAACCAGCATTTTCTCCTTTTCCCACAATGTTTTCAAAAGGCATCTTTCTTAGGGTCGTTAAAAGTCGGGATTGTGTGGTAAAGAGTTAAAATAAACATTAGACTGTACAAAATTAGCAGTCATTTCACAGAATTAGCAGTCAGATTTCACAGAATTAGCAGTCAGATTTCACAGAATTTGCAGTTTCATTGCACAAGCTCTGGGTCCGTATTCACCAGGCAAAAAATTCTTAGCCTAATTCTAGAGTTGAAAAGTGATGAAACTCCTGATTGGTTAAACCATTTGGTTTTGCCAATCAGAAATTGTTCTACTCTTAACTTTAGAAAATTTGGGAGGATAAGACTGAGAATGTTCTTACGAATGTTCTTAACCCTTAGGCTGCTGAGTGCAACTCACTGACGTTTTGCAGACAGCGTAGATCAAGATCAGACTGCACAGAACGTGCAGTCTGATCTTGGATCTACACAGTCTGATAAGGAGATATCTCTCCTCCAAAAAAGTATGTTTGAAATAGGTAAATTTGGGTTTTTACTACCGGCTTGAAAGTTTCATTTCTCCTATTTAGCAGGACAAGGGTTAAGTATGAATTGATTGATTGTATGAACTTTAACGCCATTTTCAATGGTAACCAGCATTTTCTCCTTTTCCCACAATGTTTTCTGCTCTTCCCGAAACAAATTTCAATTTTTTGGTAACATTTATTTTGTCATCTGCAGATGCTTTCAATTTGGACAAGTCTTAAATTTTGTCTATTGGTATAGGGTTAATGCTTTTTCAGATGATTTGCTGTCAGACTTGTTGGTACTGAAAACATTAATTTTGCCAACATGGAATTGAATCTGGCTCAATTGATTGATTGACTCTATGGTGTTTAACACCGTTTTCAAGGTTATTTCAGTTATATCACGGCAGCCACTGCACCTATCCATGCCTTCCTGGAGTTTCTTTTACCAGTACTCTGCACAATATTCTTTCCAAGCCACTGGCTGCTTTCCCACATAACCATCGTCGAAACATAATGGTCAGCGGTGAGAGAGGAAGACAAGGGTTAAGTATGTTCTCTTCTAAGAATGGATGGTGAATGTGGAACTAGAGCTATTATTGTTAGCCCAAGAAGAAGAGTGTAAAATGGAAAATGTAACTCCTTACCAGAAAACAAAATTTTAGACTTGTGCAATCTGAGAGCATTTGCAGACAGCAATTTAAATGTTGCTTAACCCTTTCCCAAACAAGCCCTGGTTTTCATGTGTCTGCAGTACAAGTCTTTTGAAAACACTGTGGGAAAAGGAGAAATTGCTCATAACGAGCAATTTCTCCTTTTCCCCCAGTGTTTTCTACCCTTTTTGAGAACTTTCTGCCATTTTCATAAAATTTAAAATTGTCATCTGCAAACTCTTTCAATTTGGACCAGTCTAAAATTTATCGTTTGGGAAAGGGTTAACTCTTTACCAAACGACATAGTTTTAGACTGGTCCAAATTGAAAGCATTTGCAGAAGACATATCAAACATTGATCAAATGCTGTGATTTCTTCATGATAGGATAGAAAACATTGTGGGAAAAGGAGAAAATGCTGGTTACCAGCATTTTCTCCATTTCCCACAATATTTTCAAAAGCCTTCTTTTTCAGGGTCGTTAAAACACAGGATTGTGTGGTAAAAGGTTAAGTGACTTGATTTGTTTTGAAAAGATTAGAAAACTTTAACCGTTTCCCAAATGACGAATTTTAGACTCTTTCAAATTCAAAATGTCTGCAGACAACAAATTCAGAATTGATACAAATGAGTTTAAGGTCTGTGTTAGGGTAGAAAACATTGTGGGAAAAGGATAAAATGCTGGTTACCAGCATTTTCTTCTTTTCCCTCAATGTTTTTAAAAGCTTTCTTTCCCAGGGTCATAAGAACCTGGGATTGTTTGGAAAAGGGTTTATTAATATAAAAGGTGAAAATGCTGGTTACCGTCATTTTCTCCTATTCCATTAATGTTTTCATAAAGCTTTCTTTCTCCGGATCATTAAAACTCAGGATTGCGTAGTGAAGGGTTAAGAGATAATCTTTTGTTGCCTGTCTTGATTTTGAACAATGAGAGCAAGGATCTGACAATGCGCTGCAGATAACAGCACAGACAGACAAACAATTAACACATTGGTAATGTCCGTATTTCACAAAGGTATCTAGAGTTATATCTGTCGTAATGTTTGAAGATCAAATAACAAAATACAAATGAAAAATCAAAGCATTGAAAGCACTGACGTGGCATTTGCCAAGGGAGCCATTGTGTGGAATTAATAATTTGAAAAATAAACAAACGATAATTTGGGAGGAACAAGCCCAGACGAACAAACCAAGGGACAAACAAGCCCAGGAACGAACTGGTTTTGGGTCAAACATGGTCAGGAGATAAAGGTTGTGTGTATCATTGCGCCAATAGAAGGCCATTGTGGGTATAGATATTTTCAATTAACCCTTTACCAAACAATCCCGAGTTTTCACGACCCTGAGAAAGAAGCCTTTTGAAAACATTGAGGGAAAAGGAGAAAATGCTGGTAACCAGCATTTTCTCCTTTTCCCACAATGTTTTCTACCCTTCCCATAACAAATTTCAATTTTTGAGCCACGTTTATTTTGTCATCTGCAAATGCTTTGAATTTGGACCAGTCTAAAATTTTGTTGTTTGGTAAAGAGTTAAAAAAGAAGTATTCCCAAGATCGATGGCCTAATCCAGTTTATATTAATATGCTGTAGTTAATTATATATCCGAGTGCTATCGAAACACTTATTTGTCTTAGAAAAATTAACTGGGTTTACTTCCTTTGGTTTGTCGCAAAAACTATGATACATGATTTTCAAAATACTGTTTTGAACTCATTGTGGCATTGTCTACGACAAATGCCACAAAAATGAAATTTACTCCTTACAGTTTATCATCGATCGAGTGTCACCTTGTTAAAGTGAAACCATTAGAACTGTAGGTAAAGCAGATACAAATCATGCTTCGATAGTACAAAAACACATTTGGTCAACCTTGATTTATTGTCTTCAAATGCTTTAAAATTGGATCAGTCTATAAAGATTCTGTTGGTAAAGAGTTAAGCGATTACAAGTGATGACATAAGTTATTCCAGAGTTATATACCTATTCTGTTTTTGTTTTCGACTTCTGTTTGTGTACAAGTGACACGGACCGCCCTTTAAGTATACCTCTGGGAACAGAGTTCCAGCAGACGGCTAATCAGCTTGAAGATAGGCTTAACCTCTCACCAAACAATCATAAGTTTTAACAATCCTGAAGAAGAATGCTTTTGAAACCATTGTGGGAAAAGGAAAAAATGCTGGTTACCATAATGTTTTCACCCTTTCAAAGACACATCCTGTCATTTGAGCTTCATTCAATTTGTTGTTTGCAAATGCTTTCATACTGGACTAGTTTGTGTATTATGTCGCCTGGCATAGAACATCAAAATTTTAGATTTGTCCAAATTGTAAGCACTAGCTTCATGAAAAGCTCTGTCTGGGAGGAGGATTTAAGCCACAATTCATCTGGGTTAAGGTAAGGGTCAGGGCTAGGGATCGTTTTCGATGAATGTGGTTTTTGACGAAATGTCACACACCCATTTTAGACCCTACCAAATTGAAAGCTGTACAAATGGGTTTTTCAACAGGGTAGAAAAAATTGTTGGAAAAGGAGAAAATGATGGTTACCAGCATTTTCTCCTTTTCCTACAATGTTTTCAAAAGGCCTTTTTCTCAGGGTCGTGAAAACACGGGATTGTTTGGTAAAGGGTTAAAATCTTTTGATGAATACAGACCAAGAAATTACTAGCTGATGTCTCATTGAGACATAGATGATCTTACATGAGTGTATATGTATTATCATTTTTATCAAACAAGTTGACTAAAATTATATGACGTGAGCCTTGGCTCACATCATATACAGTTAGTGAACAGGTTTGATAAAAATTATAATACATAAACACCGAATGTGAGATTCTATTTATCACATTAAAAAAAATGAGAGGCAAATAAGTATCCTGCATCATCACCTTCAGCCTTTATACCGTTCACGGGTCCATGTTTACAGATGTAGTTTGGTTTGAAATGCTTACATATACAAGGAAATAGCTCTGTGATATTTGTATCGAAAGTATAATGAAACAGTTTATACAGGGCGTAAATCAACATAGTTCCTGAATTTTGTTAATTTTACGTTAAACAACTTCTAATTCATTTCTTGTTATTAAACATGAAAATCGTAGCATTTTCCACTCATATATATCTTTTCAAAAACAATGTCATTTTCCCGCAAAATCGCAAAGTATTACAAATTCCGGCACATGCTGTGGTTGGTCTCAACGGCCTCACGCACTCATAACTACAGAAATAAAAAGAGCCGGGACCCAAAAAGCGATTACACACTAGTGTCGAAAATAAGTCATGGGTTTAATAAACTACAGAAAGAGGTTTCATGTGATAAAAATTTATCATCATGGGTACCTGCTTAATCATTTCGGGTGAATTTCCAATGAATTTAAATCTAAAAATACCCCCGCTTATCAAGACCTTTGTGTATGATAAAATCTGATGCAATCCACTGGGTTTTTCCAATCTTAAGTGATTTCCTCCTGACATTCCTGAGTTTTAACCCTTTACCACACAATCCTGACTTTTAACAACCCTGAAGAAGAAGCCTTTTGAAAACATTGTGGGAAAAGGAGAAAATGCTGGTAACCAGGATTTTCTCCTTTTCCCTCAATGTTTTCTACCCTTTCAAAGATAAATCCCATTTTGAGAGCTGTACTTAGCCTTTTATCACACAATCCTGACTGTCAAAAACCATGATGGAAAAAGTTTTTGTAAACATTGTTAGACTAGGAGAAACCTGCTCTTTCTCCTTGTCCCACAATGTTTTCCATCCGACGAAAGACAAATTTCATGTTTTGAGTTAGTTTTAATGCTTTCAATTTGGACATGGCTATAATTTTGTTGCCTGGTAAAGAGTAAATCTTTAAAGTGCCTTTCACGGTTACATATGCCTTTGCTGTCACTGTAGACCAAGATTCAACTACTGAGAAAGTGCAGTCTGATCTTTGATCTACACTGCCTGATTTGCTTGACATTCTTGAAATAAGCAACCTTAAAATTCTAATTCCAGACTGAAAATGTCCAAGGTGATTTTTTGGGCACTAGAATTGTTAAAAATTCTTACCATAACACATTGAATTTGAAGAAAAAACTCCTTTTTAGGGCCAAGATAAGAAAAACTTGTTTCATTCACTAAGCTATTCATAGTCTGCTACCAGATGATCCTGTTTTTACACCCCTATAGGGTAGACGGCTGTTGGAAAAAATAGTGGAGAAAGGAAAGAATGCCTTGTCGCCGGCATTTCATCATTTTAGTGTTCTCTAAATCTTGAAAGAAATGGGAGCAGGACATTTTGTTGAAAGGGTGTTTCGTCATGTCCATGTATGTTTTAAAATACCTGATTGCTGAATGCCTAGATTTATTTCATAAATAAAGCTCTGTCTTGGAGGAATATTTGAACCACAGTTTTTCTGGGTTAGGGTAAAACTCAGGGCTAGGAATCGTTTTTGACGAATGTGGTTTTTGACGAAATGTCGCACACCCAAAGGCATATCACATTGTTTGAGCCAGATTCGCCGAGCCCCCCTAGCTCAGTCAGTAGCGTACAGGACTTGAGAACAGGAGGTCGCTGGTTCGATCCCCAGCTCAGCCAGTTTCTTTCCGAGGATTGATGATAGTCGTTGCAACAGGATTCATTCCACTCTCACCGCTGACCATTGTTTCGACGATTGCTACGTGGGAAAGCAGCCAGTGGCTTGGAAAGAATATCGTGCGTAGTACTTGTAAAAGAAACTCCAGGAAAGCATGGATAGGTGCACTGGCCACCGCGATATAACTGAAATAATGTTGAAAACGGCGTTAAACACCATAGAGTCAATCAATCGATTGAGCCAGATTCAATTCTGTGTTGGCAAAATTAATGTTTTCAATACCAATAAGTCTGACAGCAAATTATCTGAAAAAGCATTAACCCTTTACCAAATGACAAAATTTAAGACTTGTCCAAATTGAAAGCATCTGCAGATGACAGAATAAATGGTACCAAAAATTTGAAATTTGTTTTGGGAAGAGCAGAAAACATTGTGGGAAAAGGAGAAAATGCTGGTTACCAGCATTTTCTCCTTTTCCCACAATGTTTTCAAAAGGCTTCTTCCTCAGGGTTGTTAAAAGTCGGGATTGTGTGGTAAAGGGTTAACTGGGCTTAAGAACTTTTATAGAGACTAAAAAATGTGCAAGATATTTATAAAGTCATCTATTGCAACTGTAAACACTTAAAAGAGATATAGAGTGATTAACTCTTTACCAAATGACAAAATTTCAGACTGGTCCAAATTCAAAGCATTTGCAGACGACAAATTAACTGTAGTGAAAATGATTATTTCTGTCTTTGATTGGGTAGAAAAAATTGTGGGAAAAGAAGAAAATGCTGGTTACCAGCATTTTCTCCTTTTCCCACAATGTTTTCGAAAGGCTTTTTTTCATCAGGGTCGTTAAAACTCGTGATTGTGTGGTAAAGAGTTAACCATTTACCAAACAATCCCGGGTTCTAATGACCCTGTGGAAGAAGGTTTTTGAAAACAGGCTTTTGAAACCATTGTGGGAAAAGGAGAAAATGCTGGAAACAAGCATTTTCTCCATTTCCCATAATGTTTTCTACCCTATCGAAGACAAATCCAAACATTTGAGTATCATTTTATTTGTCGTCTGCAAATGCTATCAATTTGGTCAAGTCCAAAATTTTGCCATTTGGTATAGAGTTAACCCTTTCCCAAACGACAAATTTTGGACTGGTCCAAATTGAAAGAGTTTGCAGACGACAATTTTAAATTGGATGAAAATGACAGCAAGTTCCCAAAAAGGGTAGAAAACACTGTGGGAAAAGGAGAAATTGCTCGTTACGAGCAATTTCTCCTTTTCCCACAGTGTTTTCAAAAGACTTGTACTGCAGACACGTGAAAACCAGGGCTTGTTTGGGAAAGAGTTAAAAAGCAGTAAGATAACTTCACTATTTCAAGGGTTCGGACCAACTACAAGTATGGCCTGCTATACACAAACTGCAGGAAATCACGATGCACATTTATGCACGTAGCCAGATATTGTTATGGCATAATTTTTACGTAAATTTTTAGGAAATTTTCTCTAACCCTTTACCACACAATCCCGGGTTTTAACGACCCTACATAGAAAGCCTATTGAAACCATTGTGGGAAAAGGCGAAAATGCTGGTAGCCAGCATTTTCTCCTTTTCCCACAATGTTTTCTACCCTTTTGAGAACAAATTTCAATTTTTGAGTCAAATTTATTTTGTCGTCTGCAAATGCTTTGAATTTGGACAAGTCTGAAATGTTTTTTGATAAAGAAATAACCCTTGAAGCGCCACATAAACACAATAGACATTTTCGGTTTAGAATAACATCAAGATAATTACAATTTTGTGGTCACTTTTTATGTCTTATGTCTCAGCAAAATGGACAGTGTAGATCAAAGATCAGGCTGCACGTTTTGTGCAGCCTGATCTTGATCCACACTGGCCGCAAAGGCAACTGTAATTGTGAAAGGAGCTTTAAGGGTTAAGGTATGTCAGTTGCAGATGCACCTTTAGAAAAAAGTTGGTTATTTTAAAAAGGGATAGTACAGGTATGTGGACAAGAGATCTTAGATGTCAACAATTGATAACATGTTGTACAGGTATACAGGCTGTGACTCATACTGCAAAACATACCATAACCCTTCCAGCACCTTTCACCATATTACTGTCATTGCATTTGCAGCCAATGTATATCAAGATCAGACTGCTCAAAATATGCAGTCTTATTGTTAATCTATACTGTCTGTGCTTCACTGTGACAATATATAGACAAAAGCGACCTTGAAATAGCAATTATTTAGGTTTTATTTCTTGACTTAAAATGTTTGTTGGGTTCATAGAGTTAATTTGTCATGGGTTTAGCAATGTTTTGTTTACAATAATCTGGCTATGTTGTGGTAGTTGGTGCACCTCATCATGCATTCCTTGTATTTTTGTGCCTGCAATATGCACAACATCCATCCAAAATGGCCAGCTGCTTTCCCAAGTTAGATATGTCAAAATAATGTTCAGCTTTGAAAGAAGAATTATATGTAATATGGTCACATGACTTTCATCTACTTGGAACCAAAAAAATCTTAGGATCATAACCCTTAGTCATTTTTAACTCCACTGGCCAAACTTAGTCATTTTTAGCTCCACTGGCCAGAGGCTAGCAAGCTTACGTCATCGTCCTGGGTCCTTCATGCGTCTGTGCCTGTGTGCGTGCATGCGTTAACTGTATTTCAAACATCTTCTTCTCTGAAACTACTCGTCCAATTTTGACCAAACTTCACAGAAATGATCCTGCCATGGTCCTCTTCAGAATTTGTTGAAAGAATTTGATTCCTGTAAAAACTCTGGTTGCCATGGCAACAAAACTGAAAAATATTGGAAATCTTTGAAAATCTTCTTGTCCGAAACCATAAGGCCTAGGGCTACCAAATTTGGCATGTGGCTTCAAGTATGGACCTATACCAAGTTTCTTCAAATTATAGCACTGGGGCCAAAATTGGCCGTACCCAGGGGTTCACTAATTTTACATGGACTTTTATAGGGAAAACTTTAAAAAAAAAAGTTCCTGTTCTAAACAATATGGCCCAGGGCTACCAAAATCGGCATGTAGCTTCATCTGATGGACCTCTTCTAAGATTCATCAAATTATAGCCCTGTTGTCAAAATTGGTCCTGTCCCAGGGGTCACAAGTTTTACAAGGGCTTTATAGTAAAAAACATTAAAAAGCTTCTTCTTCATAACACAAAGGCCTAGGGCTACCAAATTTTGAATATAGTTTCATCTAGTGGATCTTTTCTGAATTTGTTCAAAATTTAGCCATAGAATCAAAATTAACCCTCCCATTCATAATTTTTTTAAGGAAGTTTTGAAAATCTTATTTATAACCATATGGCCTAGACCTGTATTATTTGGTATGTGGCTGTATCATCTGATGGACCTCTTCTAAGATTCATCAAATTATAGCCCTGTTGTCAAAATTGGTCCTGTCCCAGGGGTCACAAGTTTTACAAGGGCTTTATAGTAAAAAACATTAAAAAGCTTCTTCTTCATAACACAAAGGCCTAGGGCTACCAAATTTTGAATATAGTTTCATCTAGTGGATCTTTTCTGAATTTGTTCAAAATTTAGCCATAGAATCAAAATTAACCCTCCCATTCATAATTTTTTTAAGGAAGTTTTGAAAATCTTATTTATAACCATATGGCCTAGACCTGTATTATTTGGTATGTGGATGTATCTGGTTGATCTCTACCAGGATTCAAGAAATACCTCATAATTATAGCTTGAAATCATAATTATAGGTCAAATATGGACTCACACTGGGGTCACAATTTTCTTATGGACTTTTATAGAGAAAACTCTATCAGGCTCCTTGTTTGAAACCTTTTGGCCTAGAATTGTAATGTTTGGTATGTATGGTTTGTATGTATTAACCAGTGGAGCGATACAGGGCCATTGTGGCCCTCTTGTTCAAAAGTGTTTCAGTTATGCTTGTGAGCCATTGCACCTACCTGTGCATTCCTTAAGTTTAACTAAGCTCAACTGTCTATAAGAGCCACCCGCTGCATCACTGTGACAAGTGAAGACAATGATCAGATGTTTAACTCTTTACCAAACGACAAAATTTTAGACTGGTCCAAATTGAAAGCATTTGCAGACGACAATATAAATGTAATTGAAAAGTTGAAATTTGTTTTGGGGAAGGGTAGAAAACATTGTGGGAAAAGGAGAAAATTCTGGTTACCAGCATTTTCTCCTTTTCCCACAATGTTTTCAAAAGGGTTCTTTCACAGGGTCCTTAAAAGTCAGGATTGTGTTGTAAAGAGTTAAGAGATGATGAATTCTGTCACTAGTATTGCAATCAAGCAGCAGAATGAATATTGCGGAATAATTGGAATCCAAGCACAACTTTTAACTACAGATTACCAGCACTGTTACAGCCGCTTGTAGGACATGGCGTAAGTTGAAATCTACATATAGGAGGAAAAAAGGGACTTGCTTTTTGGCAAATACAGGTGGGTCACTATGAATTAGCAATTTCTATTCCCATAAAACCATTTTTGTGGCTGTCCAATGTTTATGTGCCTACAAGGGAAAATGATAATCATAAATATGTTTATCAGTTTTGATGAGTCAGACTGTTTATAAGATTGTACATGTTTACCTGATGTATATCAGGAAACAATTTGTCTTAACCCTTAACTCTTTACCACACAATCCTGACCTTTTCCGACTCTGAGAAAGGAGCCTTTTGAAAACATTGTGGGAAAAGGAGAAATGCTGGTAACCAGCATTTTCTCCTTTTCCCACAATGTTTTCTACCCCACCCAAAACAAATTTCAATTTTTGAGCCAGATTGAAATTGTCGTCTGCAAATGCTTTGAATTTGGACGAGTCTAAAATTTTGTTGTTTGGTAATGGGTTAACCCTTTACCACACAATCATGACTTTGAACGACCCTGAGAAAGAGGCCTTTTGAAAACATTGTGGGAAAAGGAGAAAATGCTGGTAACCCGCATTTTCTCCTTTTCCCACAATGTTTTCTGACCTTTCAGACACAAATCTTATCATTTAAGCCATGCTTAATTTGTCGTCTGCAAATGCTTTCAATTCGGACCAGTCTAAAATTTTGTCATTTGGTAAAGAGTTGAACAGTAAAACACCTTTCACACTTATAGTTGCTGTGGTGGCCAGTTTAGATCAATATCAGACTGAACAAAACATGCGGTCTAATCTGTGATCTGCTTTGCTGGGACATTCAAGGCAAAATTGACTTTTATGATGCATTTATTTGTGTCTTATTTCTAGATTTAGCATGACTGTTGGGTTTATAAGGCTTTGGTTTGGTTTGGTTTGTATTCGGAGTTTAATGCCATTTCAACAACTCGGGTCATATCAGGGCTATCAGTGGCGCACCCATGTGTTTCCTGGCTTTCTCACACCAGCAATGACACAACCTTTTTTCCAAAGCCACTGACTACTTTTCTCACATGCATCAGAGGTGAGAGGCGAAAAATCGCGAAAGAAAGTTTGCCTAAACCGGTTGTCGAACTCGCAACCACCAACATAGTAGGAAAATGAGAAAATGCTGGTGCAAGCAAGTCATAGCTTAGACATTACGACCTTTGGAAAGCAGCAATTTGGAAAAGAGGTGTGAAGTACAGCTTAATGCTTGAGTAGGTGCGTTGGCGCTGTGATAGGATTGAAATTTTGGTGAAAAATGCATTTTAACACCAAACAAACAGTCTTTGACTTTAGTTAACCTTTTACCACGCAATCCCGTCTTTTAGCAACTCTGAGGAAGAAGATTTTTGAAATTATTGTGAGAAAAGGAGAAAATATTTTCTACCCTTTTCAAAGACATATTTCTTCCTTTGGGCTACCTTTGTCTTAACACTTTACCAAATGACAAAAATATGGAGTCGTCCAAATTGAAAGTATTTGCAGATGACAATTTAGATATGGCTGAAATTATGTTTTGGGGCTGTGAAACGGTAGAAAACATTGTGTGAAATGGAGAAAATGTTGGTTACCAGCATTTTTAGCTCACCTGAGCACAAAGTGCTCATGGTGAGCTATTGTGATCGTGCTGTGTCCGTCGTCCGTCGTGCGGCGTCTGTCATCAACTTTTTACCTTGTGTACGCTCTAGAGGCAACATTTTCAGTCGGATCCTCATGAAACTTGGTCAGAGTGTTTGTCTTGACAAAATCTCGCTTGAGTTTGAAATTGGGTCATGTGGGGTCAAAAACTAGGTCACTAGGTCAAATCTTAGAAAAACCTTGTGTACGCTTTAGAGGCCACATTTTCAGTCCAATCTTCATGAAACTTGGTCAGAATGTTTGTCTTGATAAAATGTGGGACGAGTTCGGAATTGAGTCATGTGGGGTCAAAAATTAGGTCACTAGGTCAAATCTTCGAAAAACCTTGTGTACGCTTTAGAGGCCACATTTTCAGTCAGATACTCGTGAAACTTGGTCAGAATGTATGTTTTGATAAAATCTGGGATGAGTTCGAAATTTGGTTATGTGGGGTCAAAAACTAGGTCACTAGGTCAAATCTTCAAAAAACCTTGTGTACACTCTAGAGGCCACATTTTCAGTCTGATCCTCATGAAACTTGGTCAGAATGTTTGTCTTGATAAAATCTGGGACAGGTTTGAAATTGGGTCATGTGGGATCAAAAACTAGGTCACTAGGTCAAATCTTCCAAAAACCTTGTGTACGCTCTAGAGGCCACATTTTCAGTCAGATACTTGTGAAATTTGGTCAGAATGTATGTCTTGATAAAATCTCAGACCAGTTTAAAATCAGGTCATGTGGGGTCAAAAACTAGGTCACTAGGTCAGATCTTCAAAAAACCTTGTGTACGCTCTAGAGGTCACATTTTCAGTCAGATACTTGTGAAATTTGGTCGGAATGTTTGTCTTGATAAAATCTCAGACAAGTTTAAAATCAGGTCATGTGGGGTCAAAAACTAGGTCACTAGGTCAGATCTTCGAAAAACCTTGTGTACGCTCTAGAGGCCACATTTTCAGTCAGATACTTGTGAAATTTGGTCAGAATGTTTATCTTGATAAAATCTCAGACGAGTTTAAAATCAGGTCATGTGGGGTCAAAAACTAGGTCACTAGGTCAGATCTTCGAAAAACCTTGTGTACGTTCTAGAGGCCACATTTTCAGTCAGATACTTGTGAAATTTGGTCAGAATGTTTATCTTGATAAAATCTGAAACGAGTTTGAAATTGGGTCATGTGGGGTCAAAAACTAGGTCACTAGGTCAAATCTGCGAAAAACCTTATGTACGCTGTAGAGGCCACATTTTCAGTTTGATCCTCATGAAACTTGGTCAGAATGTTTGTCTTGATAAAATCTGGGACGAGTTCAAAATTGGGTCATGTGGGGTCAAAAACTAGGTCACTAGGTCAAATCTTCGAAAAACCTTGTGTACGCTATAGAGGCCACATTTTCAGTCAGATACTTGTGAAATTTGGTCAGAATGTTTGGCCTATTGACTCAGGTGAGCGATCCAGGGCCATCATGGCCCTCTTGTCTCCTTTTCCCACAATGTTTTCAATAGGCTTTCTTCCTCAGGGTCGTTTAAACTGGGGATTTTGTGGTAAAATGGTTAAACAAATGTTTTCAATATCAGCAATTTGAAATTAGTTGTCTGGTAGAGAGTTTTAATTCCAGGCTGAAATTTGCTAGTCAAAGCGTTGAAAGCACTGGTGTGGCATTTGTCAAGGGAGCCATTGAGTTGAAAAAATATCAAAATATTGTCCAATATTCGGTTGAAAGTCAAATTATTTCGATCTGGAAATATTTATGCACAATCCAATTTAGAGTAGCGTGCAATCATGTGGGACAAACAAGCCCAGGGATAAAAAAAGCTCAGGTGAACTGGTTTTGGGATGAACAACCCCAGAAGACAAAGATTGTGTGTATCATTGCGCCAACAGAAGGCTATGAGCTGGTAAAGCTGTTTTCAATAAAAAAGAAATTTTTCCACCATCAATGGCCAAATCCAGTTTATTCTAATACACCATTTTCAATTTTATCTCTGAGTCCTATCGAAACATGTATTTGTCTCAGAAAATTTGAGTTCAATTGGGTTTACTTCCTTCGGTTTTGCACAAACTACGATACATGATTTTCAAAATGCTGTATTGAGCTCATGGTGGCATTGTCTTTCGACACATGCCACAAAAAGAAAACAGTAGTGTAACTTGTGTCTTTAACACTTAAGCTGCTGAATAAATGAAACGCAAATTCCTACTCAATACCAAACGGCCAAACATTGCGGTTTCAAAGTTGATTTCATCGGGAATAAAAACCGTATTGGACAGTGTAGATCAAAGATCAGACTGCACTTTCAGTGCGACACATGCCACAAAAAGAAAACAGTAGTGTAACTTGTGTCTTTAACACTTAAGCTGCTGAATAAATGAAACGCAAATTTCTACTCAATACCAAACGGCCAAACATTGCGGTTTCAAAGTTGATTTCATCGGGAATAAAATACCGTATTGGACAGTGTAGATCAAAGATCAGACTGCACTTTCAGTGCAGTCTGATCTTGATCTACACTGTCCGCAAAAGGTCAGTTGGTCGCGATAAGCAGCTTAAGGGTCAAGGTTTATGCATGCATGCACAACACCTACTTAACCCTTTCCCAAAAAAGCCCTGGTTTTCACGTGTCTGCAGTGCAAGTCTTTTGAAAACACTGTGGGAAAAGGAGAAATTGCTCATAATGAGCAATCTCTCCTTTTCCCACAGTGTTTTCTACCCTGTTTGATAACTTTCTGCCGTTTTCATCAAATTTAAAATTGTCGTCTGCAAACTCTTTCAATTTGGACCGGTCCAAAATTTGCCGTTTGGGAAAGGGTTAATACATCTATGAGCTAAAAGAGAGTTCAAACGAGAGCACCTGTCTGTACAATAGACACATAAATCTGTTATCAGACACAAAAGAAGATAATGCAAGACTCGTAAATGGTGGTTTTGAAATCTAATCAACCAAGAAGTAATGGAAATATTTTCTTTAATCCTTTCACCTTTTAGCACACAATCTTGAGTTTGAATGACTCCGAAGGAGAAAGGTTTTCAAAACATGGCGGGAAAAGGAGAATATGCTGGTAACAAGCATTGGGGGGGGGTCACAAGTTTTACATACTGAAAATTTAAAAAATCTCATTCCTAACCATAAAGCATAGGGGCACTATATTTGGCTTGTAGCTTTATCTTGCGGACCCCAACTAAGATGATTCAATTTTAGTCTTATTTTAGTTATATAGTTGGATAAGGGTTAAAATTATGACCCACAAAGGTTTTGGATGGAGGAAAATACAAGAAAGATAACCAACTAATAATCTGAACCAAAATCATTGGTAGAGTTATTTCCCTGAATTAACTCTTTACCAAAGGAAAAATTTTGGACTGGACCAAATTCAAAGCATTTGCACACAACAATTTAAATGTTGCTAAATTGATGATTTCTGTCCAGCATTTTCTCCTTCTCTGACCAGCAGTTTCTCCCTCTCCCACAATCTTTTCAATTTAAGGCTTTGGGGTCAAAAAAATTTGGGACTGTGTGGTAAATGGTTAACAAAGATTGAGAGGACAGGAAAAAGCAAGAGATATATGCAAGATTGATACTTTACCACACAGTAAAATTTTACATTCTTTCAAATTGAAACCATTTGCAGACAAACACGTTGAATGTGGCTCAAATGATGGGAATCATCTTTGAAAGGATAGAAAACATTGTGGGAAAAGGAGAAAATGCTGATTACCACAAAGTTTTGCAAAGGCTCCTTCCTCAGTGTCGTTTAACCCTTTATCACACAATCACAGGTTTTAATGACCCTGCAGAAATAGCCTTTTGAAAACATTGCGGGAAAAGGAGAAAATGCTGATAACCAGCATTTTCTCCTTTTCCCACAATGTTTTCTACCCTATTGAAAACAAATTTGAAATTACAGAGTCACAATTATTTTGTTGTCTGCAAATGCTTTCAATTTGGACTAGTCTAAAATTCTGTCGTTTGGTGAAGGATTAACTGTTTTGTAAAGGATTAGCTGCTAAGATTTTAAGTACTCTGAATCATTTAATTAGAAATACTAGTAAATTTATACCAGTTAACAAATCAGGAAGTTTATTTCGGAGTGGAGAACAATATGTATCGGCTTATTAGGAGCATTCTGCAAGAAGGTTTGTTAATCCTTAAAGCTCCTTTCATAGCAATAATTGCCTTTCGGACCAGGGTAAATTGAGGTCAGACTGCACAAAATGTGTAGTCTGATCTTTGATCTACACTGTCTGCTTTGCTGGACATTCTTGGCAAAAGCAACAGTAATGATGCTATTGTGTTGAAACATGACCGCTGGGTTTATTTGGTACTGTTAGGGTTACTTTAAATGTTAGGAAGCTTGTTTGATTTGATTATATTTTCTGTTAACTCTTTACCTGACTGAAAAATTTTCGACTTGTCCAAACTGAAAGCATTTGCAGATGACAAAATAAATTAGACTGTATAAATTTGTAAATTTGTAAAAATTTAGAAATTTGTATCCGGAATGGCAGAAAACATGTGGGAAAAGGAGAAAATGCTGGTTACCAGCATTTTCCCCTTTTCCCACAATGTTTCCAAAAGCCTTCTTCGGCAAGGTTGTTTAAACTCGGAATTGTCTGGTAATGGATTAATACATAAATAACCATTAATCTTTAATTCTTCATGAAACAATCCTGTGTTTTAACAAATCTGAGGAATAAGGCATTTAAAACATCGTGGACAAAGGAGACAATGCTGGTAACCTTTTCCCACAATTTTTTTACTCTTTGAAAGACAAATTCAATCATTTTAGCTATATAGCACAGCGTTTTTTCTCCATGGCTGTAAGGATGTATCTTTAAGTCTCTTATTTTGCTCAAATCTGATGGTTAGCTCAGTTTAAAGATACATCCCTACAGCCCAAGAGAAAAAAACACTGTTTTAAGTTTAGTTTGGACTGTAGAATGGTTCAGAATTAGTCAGCTGTGTAAACATAGAAAAATTACCAATGTGTATGTAGTGTAAGGGATAAATACAAATACATGTACCATAAATCTTCGATTTTAAACCAAAAAACGGAATACCATCGATTTCTTTAAAGGCCTCCAGAAAATGAAATGCATTTTCTATCCGTGGTAATCTATACAATCTTGCAACTGTCAGGGGCAACATTTGGCATGA
This sequence comes from Tridacna gigas, assembly GCA_945859785.2. NCBI lineage: Eukaryota > Metazoa > Mollusca > Bivalvia > Cardiida > Cardiidae > Tridacna > Tridacna gigas. Next base: position 35,618,683 of record OX244044.2, read on the forward strand.
AGATACAAGAATGATTATAACGTGATGAAATTAAGATGAAATGGTTTAAAAACTGGCTGAAAACCAGTACAGATGTATCTTTAACACTTAACCCTTTACCAGACGGCAAAATTTTAGCCTTGTCCAAATTGAAAGCATTTGCAGACAGCAATTTCAATGTGGCTCAAATGGTGCAATTTTCCTTTGATAGAACAGAAAACATTGAGGAAAAAGGAGAAAATGATGGTTACCAGCATTTTCTCCTTTTTCCACAATGTTGTCAAAAGGCTTCGTTCCCGGAGGCGTTAAAAGGCGTCATTGTGCGGTAAAGGGTTAAGTAAAGTTTGTTGTATGAAGCACATTTCACTAACAGTAACAGAATTTAGCAACTTTCTCAAATCCTGTGTTGACACCATGTTTCAGACTCAGCTCTGCAATATAAATGGACTTAACTAGACTTGAGTTCGTTATTTTGCCGAGTTAAGTCTGAAACGGTGTGTCTGCTCAGGATTTGAGAACATCACTAGAGTCTGTTAACTCTTTACCACACAATCCAGACTTTTAACAACACTGTGAAAGAAGCCTTTTGAAAACATTGTGGGAAAAGGAGAAAATGCTGGAAACCAGCATTTTCTTCCTTTTCCCACAATGTTTTCTACCCTTTCCAAAACAAATTTCAAATTTTCAGTCGGGTTGATTTTGTTGTCTGCAAATGGTTTGAATTTGAAGCAGTCTGAAATTTTGTTGTTTGGTAAAGAGTCAATCTGAGTGAAATGCCTCTCAAGTAAGGACCTCAACTCAAGTCAAACAATGAGTCTTTCAGCAGATTTTAGTAAAATAAGAGACTTACGTTTTTTTGTGAAACTGGGCCCTGGTTAACAATATTTCCTCCTTTTCCTTCAGTGTTTTCAAAAGCCTTCGTTCTCTGGGTTTTAAAACCATGGAATTGTTTGATAAAGGGTTAAGAAACTAGATGACTGTTCTCTAATTTCAAAGGGCTGGAAAATGCCTTATTTTGTCAAATTAACCTAATTTTATTTAATTTGTTTGAACTTAAAAAACTCCTGTAGTCAACAAAGGAAAGAAAAAAATCATAATTGTTGGCATGCTTTAGAAGAAATTATTCCAAAGAATGGAAATGTATGTCAATAAAGTTATTGGTTCCTTGTGATTTTTACCGTTGCACGACATTTTGTCGAAAGTGTGTTTCGTCGAAATCCATGTATGTTTTAAAATACCAGTTGCTAAATTTGTAGATTTGTTTCATGGAAAGATCTGTCTGGGAGGAAGATTCAAGCGTTAGTTCATCTGGGTTAGGGTAGGGTTCAGGGCTAGGGGTTGTTTTTTCGATGAAAAATTTCGACAAATTGTCACACGCCCAATTATTACATATATTCACTGGATGTTTTCAACCCTTTTCCATATGTCATGATTTTGCAACCCTGAGGAGGTAGGCATCAGAAAACATTTTGGGAAAATGAAATTGAAAGCATTTGCAGAAGATAAAATAAATGGGACTCAAAAATTGAAATTTGTTTCTGGAAGGGTAGAAAACATTGTGGGCAAAGGAGAAAATGCTGGTTACCAGCATTTTCTCCTTTACCCACAATGTCTTCTAAAGCTTTTTTTCCCACAATATTTTCAAAGGGCTTCTTTAACAGGGGCATTAAAAGGCGGAATCGTGCAGTAAAGGAAAAAGCATGAAATCAGTTATTTTCTTCTATAGAACAAGGAAGTTGTAAATATGCCATAGGGTGAAAAATATGACAGTTCATGGTGCAGTTAATGATTAATTATGATTTGACAATACTGAAAACAATGTAGGCACATGTCAATGCGATACATAAATGTTTTTTTGGATGCAAGCACCTTTTGATGCCTCTTTGGTATATAGGCATTTGAAACCATTGTGACAAATGGAATTATTGTTCATTTGTTTTTTTAAGTTTCATTAACCCCTTACCACACAATCTCAACTTTTAACGACTCTGAGAAAGAGGCCTTTTGAAAACATTTTGGGAAAAGGAGAAAATGCCGGTAACCAGCATTTTCTCCTTTTTTTCCACAATGTTTTCTAGCCTTCCCAAAACAAATTTCAAATTTTGACTTGAGTTTATTTTGTTGTCTGCAATTTTTTTCAGTTTGGTCTACTCTAAAATCTGCTATTTCCTTTAGATTAGAGTGGTGTGAAACTTAAAATATGGGGCAATGGATGAACCCTTAACTCTACTATTATAAGATGGTAAGGTGTTTTATCACACTTTCAACATGTTTTCATTCGTGTCATAGCAATAGCTCAATTGTTCATATCTGTCATGGGTTTTTGCCAGTGCTTGTCCAGGACTCTGACATGTCTTGCTCAAGGAAACTCCCCCAAAACATTTTCAGCTTTGAGTGAGGATCTAACTGGGCCTTTGGTTTGCAAATGCTACACATTCAGCAGTAAGCCACATAGGACTAGATGATAGGGTGCAGAAAAAGCTTTTGGTTCGGAAATTGGATGATTCATTTACCTCCTGAAACAAATTTTTAGCAGACAGCCCTTTTAACCCTTAACCAAACAATCCTGAGTTTTAACGACCCTGAGGATGGAAGCTGTAGAAAATACTGTTGGAAAAGGAGAATATTCTGGGTCCATATTCACCAACCATTCTTAAGAACGTTCTTAGTCGTATTCTTCAAAATTTTCTACATTCGAAAGTAACACAACTTCTGATTGGATGAACCATTTGGTTTAGCCAATCAGACGTTGTGTTACTTTCAAACGTAGAAAATCTTGAAGAATAAGACTAAGAATATTGGTTGGTGAATACGGACCCTGGTAACCAGGTTCTCAGTTCTTTCATGGTCAAACAATGTTTCCAAAAGTCTTCTTTCATAAGGTCCTTAAGAGTCGGGATTGTGTGATAAAGTGTTGAAAAAATCTGCATAATTTGGTGCTCGAAGGGTTAAGAAATGCAAAATGAAAGTGGGGGAGGGGGAGTATTAATTTTCAGGGGTGATTATATTGAATACTACAATGATAGTTTGAATGAATTATCTCCCTTGTCATAATCTTTTTTGAGGCTGTCAAAAAGTTGACAAATTTGACGCATTGTTGTTTCTATTTATAGCTGTTGTGTGTCTAAAAAACGGAAAGTATGATTGAATGCCTAACTCTGTCCCTTAATTTTTTTGCATTTTGGACAGAATTGTTGCAAATATTACAACCTTTAAAAACATATTCACTTCAGAAACAGTGCCCAACATGAGCCTTGCTATCAATTTATAACAGTACTTTTGTGTAGCTTTATCTTAAAACCCTTTACCAAACAACAAAATTTTAGACTGGTATAAATTGAAAGCATTTGCAGACGACAAAATAAATGTTACTGAAAAATGGAAGTTTGATTTGGGAAGGGGGAAAAACATTGTAGGAAAAGGAGAAAATGCTGGTTACCAGCATTTTGTACTTTTCCCACAAAATTTTCAAAATACTTCCTTTTGAGGGACGTTAAAAGTCTGGATTGTGTGGTATATAGTTAAACCTTCAGGCACTGAATTAATGAAATGGACCTTCTCACTTATCAGAAAACAGCCAAAATGTCGCAGTTTCAAGGTTGTTTGGCCCAGAATATTTGACAAAGCAGTGGACAGTGTAGAATTAAGATCAGACTGCACATTCTGTCCAGTCTGATCTTGATCTACATTGTCTGCTAAAATAGTTGAAATTTGACCCAGCCCTTTAAAGGGCAATAGATCATTCTGTCCAGTGACACAATCAAGGTGTAGGGTTAATGAACCAAACATTTCCCTGTCATTTTATATCTGTGTGGTGTAATGTTTACATGCTACTGGTAAACTGGCATTGGATATAAGTAGTGTTCTACCATCTAAGGAATGTATGAGTGTTGTAGGAGAGAATAAAAAAGTTAAAAAATATCTGAAATGTGACTTTGAAATGGATTTAATTGTGTGGTTTAAAAATTAGTGTGTAATTTTTTGTTTAATTTTTTGTGTGTTAATAATTCAATATTTTTTGTCTTATCTCATTACCAAAGGACAAAATTTTAAAGTTGCCCAAATTCAAAGCATTTGCAGATGCAAATTAGATTGCTGTAATAATTAGCTTTGTTGTGGTATGATAGAAAATATTGAGGGAAAAGGGGAAAATGCTTCCTGCCTAAGGTAGTTGCCAGGCCAAGTGGTTCAGTGGTGTGCCTGACTTGTGAACTGGTGGTTGTGGGTTTGATACCTGGTCGCGGCAAATTTTCTTTCCAGCAATTTTCGCCTCTTCCCTCTGATGCATGTGAGACAGTAGTCAGTTTCTTGGAAAGAAAGTTGTGTCAGGTCAGCGCTGGTGTGAGGAAGCCAGGAAACACATGCCTCGGTGCACTGACTGCCATGATATGACCTAAGCTGTCAAAACGGCATTAACCATCGAACACAAACAAAACCTGAGGTACTTACAACTCTGGGTTGTTTGGTAAAGGCTTATTTTGTCAAGTGATATACTCAAAACATATGTCGGTTTTTTTTTGTTCAGGCAAATAGAAAGTTATGATTGGTTAAAAACATATACCCTGTACCAAACCTGTTTTAACCCCAACAAGAAAGTATTTTGAAAACACAGTGAGAAAAGGAGAAAACACAAGAAACCAGCATTTTTCCTTTTTCCACACTATTTTCTATGTTGTTACTGAAGACAGATTCCATCATTTGAGTACCATTTTGATACTTTAAATATGGAACAGTGTTAGGTTTTGGCATCTGGTAAAGACTTAATCTTATTAAACAGTTTCTTAGTTTTAAATTAACTCTTTACCAAACGACAAAATTTTGTACTGGTTCAAATTGAAAGCATTTGCAGACAACAATTTAAATGCGACTTAAAAATTGAAATTTGTTATGTGACAGGAAGAAAACATGTGGGAAAAGGAGAAAATGCTGCTTACCAGCATTTTCTCCATTTCCCACAATGTTTTCAAAAGGCTTCCTTTTTAGGGTCGTTAAAAGTCGGGATTGTGTGGTAGAGTTAACCCTTTCCCAAACAAGCCCTGGTTTTCATGTGTCTGCAGTACAAGTCTTTTGAAAACACTGTGGGAAAAGGAGAAATTGCTCATAACGAGCAATTTCTCCTTTTCCCACAGTGTTTTCTACCCTTTTTGAGACCTTTCTGCCATTTTCATCAAATTTAAAATTGTCGTCTGCAAACTCTTTCAATTTGGACCAGTCCAAAATTTGTCATTTGGGAAAGGGTTAAGTAAAATCTTAAAAGATAAGGCAAAATAAGGAAATGAAAAATACCTTTCGTTTTTTTTTTTTCTTTTTCAATTTGAATGGGTTGTCGTTTACAGGAAGGACGTTGTGAACTGTTTAACAAACAGTCCCATGTTATAACAACCTTGATGAAAAAGGCTTCTGAAAATATTGTGGGAAAAGAGAAAATGGTGGTAACCAGCACTTTCTCCTTTTCCAACCATATTTTCCATCCTTTCATAGACAACTCCCCCCAATTAACTCTTTATCACACAATCCCGCCTTTTCATGATCCTGAGAAAGAAGTCTTTTGAATACATTGTGGGAAAAGGAGAAAATGCTGGTAACCAGCATTTTCTCCTTTTCCCACAATAATTTCTAACCTTTCAGAAACAAATGCAATAATTTTAGCCACATTTAATTTGTCAGCTGCAAATGCTTTCAATTTGGACCAGTCCGAAATATTGTCGTCTGGTGAAGAGTTAACCGTTTACCACACAATACTGACTTTTAACAACCCTGGGGAAGAAACCTTCTAAAAACAATGTGAGAAAGGGAAAAAATGCTGGTGACCAGCATTTACTCCTTTCCCCAAATTGTTTTTAGCCCTATCAGACAAATTTCCTCATTCGAGTCAAATTTGAATTGTCATCTGTAAATGCTTTCACTTTGGACAAGTCTACTTTTATCCCCTGAGGTAGAGTTACACCTCTTTACCACTCAACAAAAATGTGGACTTGTCCAAATTGAAAGCATTTGCAGATGACAAAATGATTGTGACTGAAAAAATGAAATTTGTTCTGGGAAGGACAGAAAACATTGTGGGAAAAGGAGAAAATGCTGGTAACCAGCATTTTCTCCTTTTCCCACAATGTTTTCAAAGCTCTTCTTTCTCAAGGTCGTTAAAAGTCGGGATTGTGTGGTAAAGAGTTACGCCAGATTTATTATGCCATTTGCAAATGATTTTAAAAGAGACAAGTTTAAAGTTTTGCGGTCTCGTAGAATTAACTCTTTATCAAACAACAAAATTACAGACTTGTCCAAATTCAAAGCATTTGCAGACGACAATTTAGATGTGGCTAAAATGATGGATGTTTTTCTAAATGGGGTAGAAAACATAGTAGGAAAAGGAGTAAATGCTGGCTACCAGTGTTTTCTCTTTATCTCGCTGTTTTCAAAAACCCTCTTTGTTAGAGTCATTTAAACTTGGGACTTTGTGGCGAAGCGTTAAAGGTATGCAGTATTATAAAATTGCTGTCGGTAGTTTTGCAGTTATGTATGCAGCCTGTCTTCCTGTCACATGCTGTGAACAATTATTTTGCAGTGAAAGTGTGATTACTCCATTGTTAGAGGTGATCCATTTTCTCGCCTATGTCTTGAAAAGTTTAACCCTTTACTAAACAAAAAATATTTACACTTGTCCAAATTCAAAGCAATTGCAGATGAAAAATTAAATTGAGTTCAAATTGTGGAAGTCATCATTGAATGGGTAGAAAACCTTGTGGGAAAGGGAGAAAATGCTGGTTGCCAGCATTTTCTCCTTTTTCTACAATGTTTTCAAAAGCCTTCTTTACTTAGGATCATGAAAACTCGGGATTGTGTGGTAAACGGTTAACAAACCAGCTGCAGATAGTAGTGTCTGTTTGTATGAGGGATGATTGTAGTGGCCAAGTGGTCCTATACAGGGTTTGTAATCTAGGGTTCTGCAGTTCCAGTTCTGCATTTACTCAAATAATGGGTGTTTCTAAATTGATTGATGAAAAACATTTGCAAACATTATGCATGTCTGGATACAAGTTCTGTCTTACTGCAATTGAATGCTTGATTTAATGGTGTTTTATGTTGCTTTCAATATTTCAGTCATATCATGACGACAGTTCACATGACTTGTTTGTGTATGTGCTGGGTTCCACCAGTACAAGGCTAGGGCTCTGAAATGTCTTGTCCAAGGACACTCCAACAAAAAATCCAGTGCTTCCAGCCATGTTCGAACTTTAGGCCTCCAGGTTATGAGTCCTACACTTTACCACTGTGCCACACAGGACCGACCTCTCTCTCTGCAAGGACAGTCTTAGCTCTACCAGATGACAAAATTGAAGACCCGTCCATTTTCGCAGCTGTTTTAGGCGACAAATGAAGTGTAGCTCAAATGATGAGATTTTCTGTGAAAGGGTAGAAAACACTGTGGGAAAAGAAGAATTCTCTTTTTCCCCCACAAAGTTTTCAATGGCTCCCTCTTTCAGGGTCTGGAGACGAACGTTTAAACTCATCAACAGTGAAAGGATGTATATTTATGACATGAAATGCGGCTCAAATGATAAAATTATCTTTGAAAGGACCGAAAACATTTTGAGAAAAGTAGAAAACACTGGTTCCCACAAAGTTTCATCCTCGGGGTCATTGAATATGGGATTGCATAGGAAAGGGTTAGACTTTGCTGAAGGGAAAGCAGCCCTAATGATAGAACTCTGTGAGGAAAATTTTTAGTACAGTATGTCACACGCATACACACATTTGACATGATTGAAATATTGTACAAAATGGACAGTGAGAAAAGGACACAGACAAGCCATTTTTGCACTTGTCACAGTGTTTTCTCTTTTCATCTTTATCTCTTGTTTCATTAAAATTTAAACATTCTTGTGTAAGAAATGATAATACAGTGAACAAGGCTAAGATTTTTTTTCATGCTCTTTGTAACTGGAAAATTTAGATATGTATTTTGAGAATTAGTAAAATTTGCTGAAGGTATCTGAAGCCCCAAAATTTATGATAATTTTCATAATGTCGTGTGCCTTTGTACATGAAAAGTTTATAAGGGAAAGCAGTCATAGGCTTGGAATGGGTGCTTTTTGGAAGTACCTGTTAAAGAAACAGAAATAAAAGGATAGATGCACTGGCTGCTGTGCTGTGATAGAATTCATGTTGAAAATGGTGTTAATGCCTAACAGACATAAGTTTTCTGTTTGCTATCTGAAGAATCTCTTGAGCTTTATATTTGTAATTTGTGTAAAGTTAATTAGGAAGATCTAACATAAAATATGTTTTTGCTTTATCCCTGTATGAAACATTCTGATGGTTTGACCCTTAAAGTGCTGGAACCAACTAACTTGTTTTTGCTGACAGTGTAGATCAAGATCAGACTGCACAGAATGTGCAGTCTGATCTTTGATCTATACTGTCAGCTACTTCATTACATTTTCTGGCTAAAACAACCATGAAATGACAATATTTTTTATGTCTTTCTTCATTGAAAAGGTCCATTTCATAAATTCAGCACTGTAAGGGTTAACAGCCATGAGAAAAATTGCCTTTGATAACATTGTAGCAACAGAGAAAAATGCTGGTAACTAACATTTTCTCCATTTCCCACAATGTTTTCTACCTTTTCAGAGGCAAATACCATCGATTGAGCTACAATTGCTTTGTTATATGCAAATGCATGAACAGAGAAAACATTTTGTTGTATGGTTAAGAGTTAACCCTTTACCACACAGTCAACAAATTTTAATGACCCTGATAAAGAAAGGTTTTGAAAATATTGTCCCTTTTTTGTTACATTTTCTACCCCTTCTGATAGAAGTCCCATCCCATTTGCCACTTTTTATGTATATTCTGCAAATCCTTTCACTTTGAACCAGTCTAAAATTTTTTGTCTGGTAAAGAGATAATGAAATCAGGTCTAATTTTAGGTAAGTCTTTTTTGTGGTTAAAGGTGTGCTTTTCAAATATGGTAAAATTGGATATATGTTATCAGATCTTCCGATCTTCTTGTCATATTTTGTTTTAGGGTAAAAAAAAAACATGTTTACATGTAACAGTGGGTTTACTCTTTCCCTTACATACACCTGTTTTTAATGAAACTCCAATCATAGAGTCTGAATACTTTCTCCATCTGCCACTATGATTTGAAACTGTGACCCTTTAACCCTTTCCTAAACAAGCCCTGGTTTTCACGTGTCTGCAGTACAAGTCTTTTGAAAACACTGTGGGAAAAGGAGTGTTTTCTACCCTTTTTGAGACCTTTCTGCCATTTTCATCAAATTTAAAATTGTCGTCTGCAAACTCTTTCAATTTGGACCAGTTCAAAATTTGTTGTTTGGGAAAGGGTTAATTAATACAAGTCATGTGCTATAATTATGTATCTAATGCTCATAAACAGTTCCTTGTGATTTTCACAATAAGGCACCAAGTGTAAATAAACATTTTAGCCCTGGGCCCGTATTCACCAACCATTCTTAAGATCATTCTTAGTCTTTCTTCAGATTTTCCAAATTTGAAAGTAACACACCAAATGGTTTAGCCAATCAGTGGGTGTGTTACTTTCAAATTTGGAAAATCTTGGAGAATAAGACCAAGAATGATGAATACGGACCCTGGACTCGGCTAATGTAACATTTTGTGGATAGTGTAGATCAAGACCAGAATACACAGAACACAGTTTGATCTTGGATGATGACACTGTCTACTACTGTCTTACATAATCTGGCAGAAACAACCTTGAGGTAGTAATAATATGGCTGTATATCCATAGTGAAAGGGTCCATATCATTATTTCAGGGCTCTAAGGGTAATTTAGTCACGGTGACATAATGCCTTGAGTGACACACTAACTGACTTTTGGAAACGGTAACTCATTATTGTAAATAACCTATCGGTGAACATGAGACAATAAACATGTGACAGTGGCATAAGTTTCTGTGTAAGCATGTCGATGGATTTACGAGTGGATTATTCATGTTGTTGATAAATTATGGTGACAAGATTTTCCGAGAGGAAGATTTTCCGATCTTCCATACATATACATATAGGTTGGTATAAATTTTTGTTATCTAGTGCTTTTTGTATTTAAGTAAGGCTGTTTTCAGAGAAAAACCTTGGGGTATTGTTGTAGCCTAGATGTCATCTGTGTTGTTATGCAAAAATTAAGACATTTTCTGGTATTACTGAAGCTGTGTTTTAACTCTTTACCTAACGACAAAATTGTAGACCAGTCCAATTTGAAAGCTTTTGCAGACAACAAAATAGACGTGAATCAAAAATTGAAAGAGCGGAATACGTTGTGCGAAAAAGGAGAAAATGCTGGTTACCAGCATTTTCTCCTTTTCACACGATGTTTTCAAAAGGCTTCTTCTTCTGGGTTGTTAAAAGTCGGGATTGTGTGGTACAGTGTTAAATTCAGACTTGGGCTTGATGTGCTAACCATTAGAGCCCCGGATAAACCCTGGGGACATTTTCATTCTAGAAATAAGACCCATTTAATTGCAATTTAAGTTCACACTTTTCCGGAGTATCAAAGAAGAGGGGACAGTGTAGACCAGACTGCACATTTTATGCAGTCTGATCTTCATTTACATTGACCTGATGGACAAATATTAAAGGGGAACCCATATTAGAAGGGTAGGTAATCCTCAATGTATTTTTGACACAGGTTATGGCCCTTTCTTAGTGTAGACATAAAAAGCACTCGCAGCCAAGCATTGGAACCAGTATGTGGTTTTCTTGTTGTACTTGTCCGAGAAAGCATGGGAAAACAATTTGAAAATAGTAGAAATATGCTTAAAATGAGCAGTTTTTCACTTAAATCAATTCTCGTTACTTGAGAGGTTATTTCAACTTTTAAGTAAACAGTTTATGTACAGTATAGAGTACAGCAAAGATCATTCTGCTGGTTCCCTGCTGTGAACTCTGGTTCTTCACAAACAAAAAGCCATTGCTGCAAAAGGAGAAATTTTGCATATCAAGTAGTTTTCCTTTCACTGCAATGTTTCCATTAATAAACCAGAATTAAACCTGTAATGATTAATGCTGATTACCTGTGTCTATCTTTCCACAGATGTAACTGAGAAATTTGTCTGCTATAAATATGTTTCAGGAGGTATTAAATTACACTATTATGTTTAAATAACCATACAAAGTAAGTCTATGAAAAACATTGTAGGAAAAAAAGAAAATGCTTGTAACCAGCACTTTCTCCTTACCCTACAATGTTTTCAACCTTTTCTACCCTTTCTGAGACAAATCCCAATATTTGTACACACTTAATTTTTGTTTTTATATGTTCTCATATTTGAGGAGTCTGAAATTTTGTGGATGGGTATAGAGTTTAGAAATGTTAAGGATAAGTACCTCATCTATGTACAAGTGAGGACACTTTGTCTAGGTTGAAAGAAAGAATTCATTTCATCAAGGTTAGCAGACTGGAAAAACCCGAACAATTCAGAATGCTGTTTTCTTTTGAAATTTGAGCTCTTGAACTAGCAAGAACAAGTCAATTTCACTTTTAACCCTTAAGCCACTTATCGCGACTCGCTGACCTTTTGCGGACAGCATAGATCAAGATCAGACTGCACAGAACGTGCAGTCTGATCTTTGATCTACACTGTCCGATGAGGAGATATCTTCCCTCCAAAAATCCCTTTGGAACAGGAAAGTTTTGGGGTTATACTATCGGCTTGAAAGTTTCATTTCTTTTATTCAGCAGGATAAAGGTTAATGTTTCCTAGCAGCTTTGTTCTTGCCCTCTTCGGCTCACCACACAATCCCCAGTTTTAAAGATTTTGTAATCGTGTGGTGTAGTAAGTCATTGAGATACCTCTCGTACACTTTTTCTCTTTGCCGCAGAATTTTCAATAGTTCTTGTCTGCAAGTTGAAAGAAATCAGGTGCATAGCAGCAATGTGTAAAATATGTGAAAAAAATACCAACCCTTAAAGTGCTGAATAAACCCAATGGACATTTTCATTCTAGAGTGAGACCAAGATGATTACGAATTCATGGCTTCCTTTTGTCTAGTGTTTTAACAAAGCGGACAGTGTAGGTCAAAGATCAGACTGCACATTTTGCGCAGTCTGATCTTGATCTACATTGGCCGCAATGGCACACTGTATTAGTGAAAGGCACTTTAAGGGTTAAAAATCTTGAAAGAAGCAAACCATTGCTTTCCATTACATCATGTGTCTCATCGAATGTGTAGCAACATGGACAGTTCGTCTTAATAACCTTACCCCATTACCTCCTGTGTTTACTTTATGCATGTTTCTGCTCATAAGATGCAATTTTTCCTTGTGCCACAATGTTTTCTAACCTTTCACAGACGAATTTAGGCACTGGAGCCACATCCAATTTGTTGTCTGCAAATGCTTTGAAATTTGACCAGTCTAAAAGTTTGTTGTCTGGTAAAAAGAGCTCCAGATAAAAGGGGAGTGATGGTATTCTAAATCCGTTATTAATTCTCTTCCAAACCCTAAGTTGTGGGTACTCATTAGAATCGTCTCAATGAGACGATTCTAATGAGTATACCCATAATGTGGGGTTTAGTGGAGAATGATTAATATTATCAATTTTGAAATCAAAATGAAATCCCTCTATCTGGAGCTCTCAGGTGAAGAGTCAACAAGTCAAATGTGTTTCAGGAGGTGGTGAGTTGGCTGGTGAGAAATCACTGAGTCAGGCGATTGTTACTGTCACCTGCTGTCAAAAATGGTGGTTGACAAACAGGATGACAAAATGGAAAAATTACCCTCTTTTTCTCTCAACACATACTGTTGTCTTCCTTCAGTGTGTGTCAGTAGCAGCTAGTCACTTGAAGATAATGTTTTGTACAAAAGGACAGGCCATTAGTATTAAAGTGGACAAAAAAATAAACCTTTACCATAAGATCCTGATTGCTTGACAACCTGAAGATAGAGACTTGTGAAAACAATATTGGAAACAGTAACATTTTGAATTATTTCAAGGACAACTCCCATTGTTTGAGCTACAGTTGCTGCGTTGTCTGCAAATGAATTTGATTCGGACGAGTCTAAAACTGTGTCATGTGGTACAGAGTTAACCCTTTACCACATGACAAAATTTTGGATTGGTCTATATATTAAGGGCATTTTGTAGACGACAAATTAAATGTGGCTGGAATAATTGAATTTGTCTCTAAAAGGTAAGAAAACATTGTGGGAGAAAGAGAAAATTCTTGTTACCATCATTTTCCCCTTTTCCACAAGGTTTTCAAAAGCCCACTTCTTTAACCCTTTACCATTCAATGCCGCCTTTTGACACCCCTGGGAAAGAAGCCTTTTGAAAACATTGTGGGAAAAGGAGAAAATGCTGGTAACCAGCATTTTCTCCTTTTCCCACAATGTTTTCTATCCTAGCTAAGAAAAGTTGCACCATTTGAGCCACAACGAAATTGTCGTCTGCAAATGCTTTCAATTTGGACAAGGCTAAAATTTTGTCGTCCGGTAAAGGGTTAACCCTTTCCCAAACAAGCCCTGGTTTTCACGTGTCTGCAGTACAAGTCTTTTGAAAACACTGTGGGAAATGGAGAAATTGCTCGTAACGAGCAATTTCTCCTTTTCCCACACTGTTTTCTACCCTTTTTGAGAACTTTCTGCCATTTTCATCAAATTCAAAATTGTCGTCCGCAAACTCTTTCAATTTGGACCAGTCTAAAATTTATCATTTGGGAAAGGGTTAGGGGTCGTCCAAAGGGATTGTGTAGTAAACAGATAGAGACAAATTTTTATTCAGTGATACCAGATTTGTAATTGAGAGAAAACATGTATTTCAAAATTATGTCAATAATCAAGATCAAACTATCTTTTATAAAGTCTAACCTTGAAGCCTTTTAACTATGATATCAGGTACCAAATAACTGCTGTCTCTCAACAAATAACTGAAGAAATTTTCTGTCATATTAACATTGAAAAAGAAAAAGCACCACCTGCAGGTACCAAGTCTTGGCTGTAGTTGCTTTTCAGTGAAACTGAAGTCAGACGGTAGCATAACTATGTCAAAAATGTTTTCAACAATACCTATATGGATTCCTCATTCTTAACCCTTTACTGCACAATGACGCCTTTTGATGCTCCTGGGAAAGAAGCCTTTTGAAAACATTGTAGGAAAAGGAAAAAATGCTGGTAACCAGCATTTTCTCCTTTTCCCACAGTGTTTTCTACCCTATAAAAGAAAAGTTGCACCATTTGAGCCACTTTGAAATTGTCATCTGAAAATGCTTTCAGTTTGGACAAGGCTAAAATTTTGTGGCTTGGTAAAGGGTTAACTTATAGACCAAGTTTAAACTAATAATGATAGAGATGAGAAAATGTTTAAGTCTTTGCACTTGTCAAGCAGAAATGCAAGACTGTGACAAATCCTTGATGTTTTCTTTGAAAAGACCCCAAGGTGAGAGGTAGTTCATTAAAGAATGTTGCTCTAAGACTATGATATGTCCTCAAAGGAAAGAAAATTTTGTGGGAAAGGATGAAATGCTGGTTACCAGTGTGTTCTCTGTTAAGAACAATGTTTTGCAAACAAAAAATTCTCAGAATCATTAACCCTTTACCACATGACAAAATTTTAGACCTGCCCAAATTGAAAGCATTTCCAGACGACAATTTTAATGCGGCTCAAATGATGTGGTTTTTCTTTGATAGGGTAGAAAACATTGTGGGAAAAGGAGATAATGCTGGTTACCAGCATTTTCTCCTTTTCCTACAATGTTTTCAAAAGGCTTCTTTCCCAGGGGCGTCAAAAGGCGGCATTGTGCAGTAAAGGTTAAAACATGGGATTGTTTCATATCAGGTTAACTCTTTGCCAAATAACAAGATTGGTCCATATTAAAAGAATTTGCAGATAGCAAATCAAATGTGGCTTAAATTGTGGGGTTTGTCGATGATAGGTTAGGAACATTGTGGGAAAAGGAGAAAATGCTGGTTATCAGCATTTTCTCCTTTTGCCACAATGTTTTCAAAAGTCTTTATCCTCAGGGACATTAAAACTTGCGATTATGTGGCAAGTGTGAATGGGATGGCCCTTAAAATTTTAAATGTTAAATGATGAAATAAGGAAATACATGCAGTGTAACTCTTTACCACACAATCCCGACTTTTAACGACCCTGAGAGAAAGAAGCCTTTTGAAAACATTGTGGGAAAAGGAGAAAATGCTGGTAACCAGCATTTACTCCTTTTCCCACAATGTTTTCTACCCTTCCCAAAACAAATTTCAATTTTTGAGTCACATTAATTTTGTCGTCCGCAATTGCTTTCAATTTGGACCAGTTTGAAATTTTGTCATTTGGTAAAGAGTTAAATTGTGATATTTAGCTATTATAGCCTTAGGTATTTTCTGTCTCGTATTTGGAAAGCTAAATGCCATTTAACCCTTTTCCAAACAATTTAACAAGTCTGAATAAGAAGCCTCTTGAAAAGATTATGGGAAAAAGAGATAATGCTGGTAACCAGCTATTTCACTACATTGTTACAACCCTATCAAAGACAAATCCCATCATTTGAGCCAATCTGCTACTGAAAATGGGGTGATGCATTATTTTGTTGCTTTACCACACAATTCCGACTTTTAACGACCCTGAAAAAGAAGCCTTTTGAAAACATTGTGAGAAAAGGAGAAAATGCTGGTAACCAGCATTTTCTCTTTTTTCCACAATGTTTTCTACCCTTCCCAAATCAAATTTCAATTTTTCAATCACATTTATTTTGTCGTCTGCAAATGCTTTCAATTTGGACCAGTTTAAAATTTTGTCGTTTGGTAAAGAGTTAAAGAACTTAAGATTACAAAACAATCCCATGTTTTCACAGTCTTGAGGAAGAAGCCTTTTCAAAAAATTCTCTGTTCCCACAATCTTTTCTGCATCATTATTAAATTCTGGGCTATGCATAATTTGTTGTCTACAAATGATTTAGGTGTGGATGAGTGTAGAATCTGTTGCTCAGTCAAGTGTTAACTCCAGGATGGCTAGATTTTAGTCCCATCCTCACTGAAAGTATTTTCAGATGATGATTGAAGGTGATTGTTTGGGAAAGATTAAAAACAAAACGTGTGAAAAGCAGCAAGGGTGCAGGTTTCAAGCATTTTCTTCTTTTCCAGAACTGTTTTCAAAGCATTCTTCTATTAACCCTTTACCACATGACAAAATATTACACTAGTCCAAATTGGAAGCATTTGCAGATATCACAAGATATGGATCATATGGTGAGATTTGTCTACGAAAGGGCAGAAAACATTGTGGCTTTTCCCACAGTGTTTCCAAATAGCCTCTTTCTCAGGATTGCTAAAACTCGGGTAAGGGTTAACTCTTTACCACACAATCCCGACTTTTAATGACCCTGTGAAAGAAGCCTTTTGAAAACATTGTGGGAAAAGGAGAAAATGCTGGTAACCAGCATTTTCTCCATTTCCCACAATGTTTTCTACCCTTCCCAAAACAAGTTTCAATTTTCAGTCACCTTTATTTTGTCGTCTGCAAATGTTTTCAGTTTGGGCCATTCTAAAATTTTGTCATTTGGTACCGAGTTAAGGGTTGTAAAAGCATGATAATTTTTTTTTTTGTTAAAAAATATACATTTTATTTCCAACTCTGGCTAGTTGTTAACTATTGAAAGGGAAACCCATACGGAAAGGGCAGGTAACCTTCAAAATATTTTTGACATAAATATGACGCTTTCTGACTCGAATGTTTTTTTTTCCTGGCAAAGCTAACTTAAGCTCAAAAGTTGTCACATGCAGTGTGCTTGTTTTAGAATTTATATCAATATCTATTGTTTTATATAGGTAACAAAATGTTCAAAGATAGACCAGAATTGGGTCCATGAGCATTCAGTGGTTTCTTTTGCTGTAACATTGTATCAGCAGTTAATTTGATAGAAATATAAACCAATACATTGGTTTCAGATAGGATTACAGAATACATGTATAAACCATTACATTGGTTTCAGATAGGATTACAGAAAACATGTATAAACCATTACATTGGTTTCAGATAGGATTACAGAAAAATCTCAACATACTTAATCTGTCAAAGATAACTTAAGAGTCCACAAAAAGTCCCTGATAAACACTAGTGATTTATTACGTACAAATATGTGAAAGCAAAAGTTCAGTTGTACATTAACCCTTTACCACACAATCACGAGTTTTAAAGACCCTGGAAAAAACGCCTTTGGAAAACAATGTGGGAAAAGGAGAAAATGCTGGTGACCAGCATTTTCTCCTTCTCCCACAATGTTTCTACAATATAAAAAAAAAATTCCACCATTTGAGCCACATTAAAATTGTTGTCTGCAAATTCTTCCAATTAGGACTGGTCTGAAATTTTGTTTTGTTTTGTGATATATAGAGTTGATCCCTTACCCAAAAAAACCCATGTTTTTATGATCCAGAGTAAGAAGGCTAATGGACATGATGCAGGAAAGGGAGAAAATGCTGGAAAAAGGAGCAGTCACTTGTATCAATGTTTTTAACAGTATCAAAGGCAAATCTAATCATTTAAGCCACACAGTGTTTGCCACCCCTTTTAAGACAAATGCCAAGCCCGCATAGCTCAGTCGGTAGCACACAGGACTTGAGAACAGGAGGTCGCTGGTTTGGTCCCTGGCTTGGCGAATTTCTTTCCGAGGATTGATGATAGTCATCCGACAGGATTCATTCCTCTCTCACTGCTGACCATTGTTTCGACGATGGTTATGTGGGAAAGCAGCCAGTGGCTTAGAAAGAATATTGTGCAGAGTACTGGTAAAAGAAACTCCTGGAAAGCATGGATAGGTGCACTGGCCGCTGTGATATAACTGAAGTAATGTTGAAAACGGCGTTAAACATGTTACAATCAGTCAATTCAAAGATAAATCCCATTATTTGAGCCTAATTAAAATGTTCGTTGGCAAAATTAATGCTTTTGATCTGAAAAAGTCTAAATTTTGTCAATTGTTGTCAAAGAGTTGAACACCATTATAATGGAATAATGTCAGGTAGTACAAAGGGCATGTTCTGTGAAAAGGGGGCTTAATGCATTTGTGAAACGTATCAACCCATGTCAGCCTGCGCAGTCCGCGCAGGCTGACATGGGTCGAAACTTTTCGCTATCTTTAAATTTTCTGCATGTCAAGGGATAATTTTACTTCATGATTCAGTCGGTTGTTTGACAAAATGGAGTTTATGGAGACATAGGTAGGTGATGTCCTGTTTGGTATAATGCATTACAGAAATGCATTAAGCCTACTTTTGCCAGAGCACAGCTCATATATATATTTTTTTTTGGTATGGTGTTTAATGCCATTTTCAACAATATTTCAGTTTTATCGCAGCAGCCAGTGCACCTTAATTCATGCTTCCCATTGTGCTTCCTGTACCAGTACTTTGCACAACATCATTCCCAAGCCACTGCTTTTCCCTTATGGCCATCGTCAAGACAGTGATCAGCAGTGAGCGAGGACAGGATAGATACTAGTTTCAGGATTATTTTGGTTCAGAATATATAAAAAATCAAAGGAATCAAAGTCCTGGAAAGCGGATTTGTGGAGTAGCATAAAGCTGTAATATGTTGTAATAAAAAAATAACATCACATGCAACACATGTGCAATCATTAGCTCCACTGGCCGAAGGCCAACGGGCTTATGTCATGGCCCGGTGTCTGTCGTGCGTCCGTCCGTCCGTCCGTCCGTGCGTTAACTTTTATTTCAAACATCTTCTTCTCTGAAACTACCCATCCAATTTTCATGAAACTTCACAGAAATGATCCTGCCATGGTCCTCTTCAGAATTATTTGAAAGAATTTGATTCCTTCAAAAACTCTGGTTGCCATGGCAACAAAACTGAAAAATATTGGAAATCTTTAAAAATCTTCTTGTCTGAAACCATAAGGCATAGGGCTACCAAATTTGGCATATAGCTTTATGTAGTAAACCTCTATCATGTTTCTTGAAATTATAGCCCTGGGGTCAAAATTGGCTCTGCCCCAGGGATCACAAGTTTTACATAGGCTTATATAGAGAAAACTTCAAAAATCTTCCTGTACCTAGCCATAAGGCCTGGAGCTACCAAATTTTGCATTTAGCTTGATCTAGTTGGGGTCTACCAAAAGTGCCCAAATTATAGTCCTGGGGTCAATTTGGCCTCGTGCTGGGGGGGGGGGTGTTTCCACAAGATATAGGCTTACATAGGGAAAACTTTTAAATCTTGGTGTACATAGCCGTAAGGCTTAGGCTACTAAATTTTGCATAATTATAGCATTACCTAGTGGACAACTACAAACAGGGCCCAAGTTACAGCCCTAGGATCAAGTTTGGCCCTGCACCAGGGGTCACAAGTTTTACATGGGTTTATGGAGTGAAAAGTTCAGAAACCGTCTTGTTACAAGCCATAAGGCCAAGAACTCCCAAATTTGGCATGTTATTCTTCTAATACACATATTTCCCATTTAGTCCAACTGTAGCTCTGGGGTCAAAGTTTTATAAGGGCTTATATAGTGAAGACTTCTCTTCATGGTTTATATTTATAAGCCAGTGGAGCGATACAGGGCCATCATGGCCCTCTTGTTTTAAAATGGAGTTAGCAAGGGCAGGGAAAGTCAAAATTGTTCTGCCAAGCGGGCGGCATAGTAACTGTTACTGTTTTACTGTTGAAGGAGTGGTAATTTGATCCATCAATCTTATGCAGTTTTTTGTTGCATTAAAATTCGGACTATAGGTATACACGTGTAGAACAGTAAATACGGTAGTGACAAAAGCGAGGTTGAGGTGTATATAAGCTAAAACTGAAAGTAGAATGGGTGCAAGCATGTCACTGACAGTATATCTGGTTCAGGTCAAACCAATATCATAGTACAGAGTGAGCGCACATGCGTCGTTCCACATGATGTACATGTATTTGGTTCCGGTCAGAACAATCACAGTAAGCGGATTTGCTATACAAATCTGTTAATTATCAGACCACCAAGATCCAAGATCAGACTGTACAGAATGTGCAGTCAGATCTAGATGTCTGCTTTCCAAATGAGCATTTTAGCCCTTTCCCACATGACCATCTTTTAGACTTGTGTCCAGTTCCAAAGCATTTGCAGACAACAAATAATGTGACATAAATTTTGGGGTTTGTCTTTGAAAGATAGAAAACATTGTGGGAAATGATGAAAATGCTATGTACCAGCAATTTCCTTTTCCCACAGTCTTCAAGCGCTTGTTATCTCTGGGTTTAAAACTTGGGACAGTGTGTGGTTATTTTTGCATTCCTAAGGGTAATTCTGAACTAGACAAACTAAATTTTAGACCTACTGAAAACTTTAAATTTGCAGTTAACGTGAATTCAGTTCAGGTTATGGAATACATGTATGTCTGATGGAGTTGAAAACATTGTCGAAACTAGGAGAAAATGATGCTTACCAGCATTTTCTGCTTTACCCACGCTGTTTCAAAAGCCTATTTCTTGAAGGAGGATTACACATGGGATGGTTTGGTAATAGTATTAACTCTTTACCAAACAACAAAATTTTAGACTTGTTCAAATTGAAAGCTTTGCAGACGCTAAATCGACAGTGGCTCAAAAATTGAAATATGATTTGGGAAAGGTAGAAAACATTCTGGGAAAAGGAGAAAATGCTGGTTACCAGCATTTTCTCCTTTTCCCACAATGTTTTCAAGAGGTTTTTCCTTCAGGGTCATAAAAAGTCGGGATTGTGCGGTAAAGGGTTAAAGTGGGGTTTGAGGGCTAAAGATCTTTATCAGAATTGATGGGGAGTTGATATCACTGCTTTCATTCAATTGTACAGAACAATTTTAATCCTATGTATTTGATTGAACCGTAAATTGACATTTTAACTTTAAAAACTTGAAATTAGATTATTAAGCTTGGAGAACTCAGAACCAAATAGAGATATGATGTTTTCAAAAGCCTTTTACTTCGCATTGGTTAACCCCCGCCCCTGGGGAGGGGGGCCTGCATGGCTCAGTGGTATGGTGAAGGCATGTTTTATAACCTAGATTTGATCCTCACTTGACGCACTGTGTTTTTCATTTTTCATGGAACTGTCCTTGGACAAGACACTTCAGAGCTGTAGCCTGGTACTGTAGAAACCCAAGGCATAAATGATAAAGTGACCTGTTGCTATGATATGACTGGAATAACAGCCAGCCAGCCAGCACCCCCCGCCCCCCAGCCCCTAGTGAAACATGATTGTATGGCAAAGGGAGAAGAAAAGGGTTCATGCTGGACTACCGAAATGAATTTTCAACAGATTTAATTGTTGTAATTAAAGTCAGTGTATTTACATAAATCAAGGATCGGATACTAGTCCGGGGTATATAATATTAGGCAACTCTTAGCACTCTCTAGGCAAAAGTGGCAACATTTGCTGCAATGTTCACACAGATCAGACAGCACAAAATGTACAGGTAGATAGAGCATTAACTCTGCCCAGCATTACATTAAGGACAGAGGTATTTTCTGGCAAAGTGCGTTGTGCAGATGGTCTTGACCCGACATTCAAGTGTGATAAAACCTTTGATATTATAGGATCTGCCATTTGTGCTTTGAACTAGTCTTTGGAAGATAATGAATAGGCCTGCAGGACATTTATAAACCACAAAATTTTCAAGATCATTCGGTGAAAGTGCATGTCAGTACATTACATGTTTTAGTCTTCGATCGCTTTAATCAGTTATCTAACTTGACTATCTATCTGTTTATTCATGCTTAACATTTTTATGTCAATTTTTTTTTACCTGTGGGCAATATTTGAAAATGTCTTCTGTTTAACACTTGACCAAGCAATCCTGTGGTTTTAACAACCCTGACGAAGAGGTGCTCTTGAGAATATTTGGGGAAAAGGAGAAAATGCTTGTAACCAGCATTTTCTACTTTTCACACAATGTTTTCTACCCAATCAAAGACAAATATCATCCTATATTGCAGTTGTTATCTGGCAGTGCTTTCAATATGGTGGAGTCTAAATTTTGTCGATTGTTAAAAGAGTTTTAATGTACAAATATGTGTGATTTTCTTGATAATGAACAAGAGATGGTGTCAGTTTAGACAGTCCACTTACCATAAATGGAGACCTTGTTCAAATTTATGTCACATTGATTGTTCTATCCTTTTGTTTCCAAATTTTTTGAAAGATGTAAAAAGGGGACTCTTTTTTGGCTCTCAACTCTTTACCGGCCTGACTGAAAAGTTTTAGAATCGTCCAAATTGATAGCAATTGCAGACAACAAATTAAGTCTGGCTCACATCATTGCTTTTGTCCTTGAATGGGTAGAAAATATTGTGGGAAAAGGAGAAAATGCTGGTTTTCAGCATTTTATGCTTTTCCCATAATATTTCAAAAGTCCTCTTTCTGAGGTAATTAAAAGTCTTGTGTGGTAAGAGATTACCTGTTTACCAGTCAACAAAATTTTAAGCTTGTCCAAATCAGAAGCATTTGCAGAAGTCAATTTACATGTGGCTCAAATCGTGAAAATTAACTTCAAAAGTGAAAAAAACATACCGGTACAAGCATTTTCTCCTTGTCTGAGAATTTTTCCATAATGTTTTCTACCCTTTGAAAGACCAATTTTATGTTTTGACTCACATTTGACATGTCTACAAATGCTTTCAATTTAGGTAAGGCTAAAATTTGTCGTGTGGTAAAAGAGTCAAAAGCCTTCTTCCCTCAAGGTTGTAAAACCAAATAAAAACACAGGATTGTTATAATGATATAGGACTTGGGTTTTCCACGTGTCAGAAAAATGTCAGAGCATGTCGTCTGTTTGCGATTGGCATGTCCGTTCATCGCACTGGGAACCCCTTTTCTATATATACGAACCAACCATGTGACCCGTCTTTTGAAAGACAGGATCCTGAACAGCAAACATGTTGGATGAAACAGAACTTAAATTGTTGTTAATTGCTGGTGCCATATATTTTAGATATAGAAAACGAAACCACAGATGGTGGGTGAGGGGTATCATAAGGAATATGCACGACTATGGCCCATACTACCATTTAGTATGCAAATTAGACTTGAGTGATGAAGACTTTCCATGTCATTTTAGACTAAACAGAACCCAATTTGTCGTCATACTAGAATGTGTTCAAGCTGAAATTACAAAAAGATCAACTACATGAGAGTCAATAAGTACAAAACAATGACTTGTTTGCATTTCGCTTAATACGCCATCTGATTGTCCGTAATGTAATAAAAAAGAAAGCTGCATGCAGCGATCTTCTTTGTTGCAAGTGGACTGTTGCATTGATGGACAACAAAGTCGGATACATGGAAAAATTCATATTGAAAATAATGTGATCTAAACTTGCATCTGAAAGTCGAATTGTCACAAACGGATGACACAGCCACATGACGGACACTTGGAAAACCAGCCTAAACTGATGTCATGTAATAATTCATTCATTTTTTCTTCCCCATATATTTGAAAATTGTACGTCGGAGACTGTCCTTTACCAGACCACAAAAATGTATACTTGTTCAAATTAAAATTATTACTGACAGCAAATTAAATGTAGCTTGAAACCTTTACCACATGATCCTGAGTTTTAATGGCCCTGAAAGAGAAGGCTTTTGAGAATGTTGTCAGAAAAGGAGAAAATGCTTGTAACCAGCATTTTCTTCTTTTCCCGCAATGTTATCTACCAAATGGAAGACAGTAATCATCCTTTGAACTGCATTTAATTTATTGTCTACAAAGACCTTGAATTTGGTAGAGTCCAAAACTCTATCATTTGGTTAAGAATTAACCCTTTACCACACAATCCTGACTTTTAACGACCCTCAGAAAGGAGCCTTTTGAAAACATTATGGGAAAAGGAGAAAATGCTGGTAACCAGAATTTTCTCTTTTTTCCACAATGTTTTGTACCCTTCCAAAAACAAATTTCAATTTTTAAGTCACATTCATTTTGTCGTCTGCAAATGCTTTCAACTTGGACAAGTCAAAAATTGTGTCGTTTGGTAAAGATTTAATGTGGTAGAAGACAGTCCAATGGAAGAAGAGAAAGTGCACGGTTAAAAAGTGTTTGCATTGAAAAATATCGGTTCCAAGATTTCAATGATATTCAATGCCAGTTTCAACAGTATTTCAGGCCTATTGCCAAGTATGTTGAGAAGAGTCACCTGTTAGACATTTTGTGCACAAGGTTGCAACAGCAAGTGACACATTCCTGAAAGATGAGAAACAAAACTGAAATGAGCCATGCTCAGGCAAAAGGGGGCTTAATGCATCTCCGTGATCCATGATACCAAGCAAGTGATCACATAATTACGGATCTATACAAATAATTTTGTCTAACAAACCACTGTATCGTAAGGTAGACATGGTCCTTTGACACACAGAAAATTTACCTATAGCGAAAAGTTTCGGCCCAGGTCAGCCTGCGCGGACTGCGCAGGCTGACCTGGGTCGGTACTTTTCGCAGATTTATTAGGCCCCCTTTTCACAGAGTATGGCTCAAATGTTTGTATTACCTAGGAACACAGAGAAGACAGGAACCATGTAGAAGTAAATGAATTAATGTTTTGCCCATTGGCTGAGACTAACCCTTTATCAGACCATAATATTTTAGACTCGTCCAAATTGAAGGCATTTGCAGACTATAATTTAAATCTTTACCAGACACGATCCCGACTTTTAACAACCCTGAAAAAGAAGCCGTTTGAAAACATTGTGGGAAAAGGAGAAAATGCTGGTAACCAGCATTTTCTCCTTTTCCCACAATGTTTTCTACTCTTCCCAAAACAAATTTCAATTTTCGAGTAACTTTTATTTTGTCGTCAGCAGAAGCTTTCAATTTGGACTGGTCTAAAATTTTGTCGTTTGGTAAAGAGTTAAATTTTTACCAGACACAATCCCGACATTTAACAGCCCTGAAAAAGAAGCCTTTTGAAAAACGTTTTGGGAAAAGGTGTTTTCTAACTTTTCAGAAACAAATTTCACAATTTGTGCCACATAAGATTTGTCGTCTGCAAAACCTTTCAATTTCGCGAAGTCTAAAATGTTGTTGTTTGACAAAGGGTTAATTGTGGCTCACATGATGAAATTTGTCTTAGATATTGTAGAAAACATTGTGGAAAAAGGAGAAAATGCTGGTTATAGCATTTTCCCCTTTTCCCGCATTGTAGTTTAAAGGTTTTGTCGTAGGGGTCATTAATACACAGGATTGTGTGGTAAAGTCTTAACCCATTATCGAAAAAATTTGTGTACTTGAAACTCCAAATTGAAGGCATTTGCAGACGTCAAGCTCAGTGCGGCTCAAATAATGAAATTGGTCTTTGATAGTGTAGAAAACATTGTGGGAAAAAGAGAAAATGACGGTTACCAGCCTTTTCTCTTTTCCCCCATGATGTTTACAAAAGCCCTTTTCATTAGGGTTGTTAATAATCCGGTTTGTGTGGTGAAGGGTTAAGCGATAGTGGGGTCCATGTGAAACATGTTCAGATTAAATGGGATTGTTTAAGGTCCCCTCTCGAAACATATGAGCCATCCTGAGGCAAAAGGGGGCTTAATGCATCTGCGTGGTGCATGATACCGAGCAACTCAACACATTATCATGAAGCCATAAAAGCAACTTTTTTAACTCTATAGCAAACGACAAAATTTTAGACTGGTTGAAATTGAAAGCATTTGCAGATGACAAAATAAATGTGACTTTAAAATTGAAATTTGTTTTAGGAAGGGTAGAAAACACTGTGGGAAAAGGAGAAAATGCTGGTTACCAGCATTTTCTCCTTTTCCCACAATGTTTTCAAAAGGCTCCTTTCTCAGGGTCGTTAAAAGTCAGGACTGTGTGGTAAAGGGTTAAATTACCAACTGAACCATGAGGTAGAATGGTCAGTCCTTTGACACACAGAAAATTGACCAATAGCTAAAAGTTTCGGCCCAGGTCAGCCTGCGCAGGCTGACCCGAGTCGATGCTTTTTGCAGATGTATTAAGTTCCCTTTTCACAGAGCTTGGCTCCTATAAAGCAGCTACTTATTTGAACCAAGACATATTTCAATGAGTATCCATAAAGATTAAAACCCTGTAACAAAGAATTCTAGTTTTAACAACCTCGGGGGGAAAAAATCCTTTCAAAACCGTGGGAAAAAGAGAAAATGCTGGTACCAGTACTGTCTTACCTTTTTCAACAATGTTTTTCACCCTTAACCCTTTACTGCACAATGCCGCCTTTTGACACCCCCTGAGAAAGAAGCCTTTTGAAAACATTGTGGGAAAAGGAGAAAATGCTGGTAACCAGCATTTTCTCCTTTTCCCACAATGTTTTCTACCCTATCATAGAAAAATTGCACTATTTGAGCCACATTGAAATTGTCGTCTGCAAATGCTTTCAATTTGAACAAGACTAAAATTTTGTTTTCTGGTACAGGGTTAAGGACAAATCCAATCATTTTAGTTGTATCTATATTGTTGTATGCAGATGCTTTCAGTATGGACAAGTCAATCAATTTTGTAGTTTGTTAAACAGTTTAAAAAGTGTTTAACACCATTTTCAACATCATTTCAGTCATATCACAGTAACCAGTGCACATCTAAAGGCCCAATAGCAGCCAAAAACACAATGCTAGTGTTAAAATACATTTGAATTTAAATCATACCAAATCAAAAGTATGGAAAATATTATGAGGATGACAGTCTGTTATTGTATAATAAGTCCAGTTGTTAGTCGCTGGCAGAAAAATGAATTTTAAAATCAGGAAAAAAGTAAACAAAAGATGGAGTAATCTGGCAACTTTTAACCTGGTTTTGAAATTAGCTTCTCTGCCAGCGACTAACACCTTGACCAACTGTACAATATCAGATTGTCATTTTCACAATAATTTCCATACTTTTAAATGATACGATTTAAATCTAAATGTATTTCAATACTTGCTTTGTTTACTTTTGGCAGCTATTGTTACTTTAAGAAATTCAGGAACTGACTGAGCCAGAACCCAAACCTTTTCCCCCCAACATCGAAGGAACTCACAACGTTCATGTTTTAAAAAATGATAATACATGTTATAATTAAGGATAAACATCATTATCAAACGAAGGCCACGAATGTCGCAGCAGCTCTGGGACAAAAGATTTTTGTACATACTAAACCAATAAAAGAGACTTTCGTAAAGTATTTGCAAAATTTTCAAGGTTACCTTTGAGACGTACATACATACGCTAGGTATACATGTGTGGTAATATTTAAAACCGTTCGTAGTTTGAAAAATTGGGCAGATAATTCCTAGCTAAAAGACCTGGTGGCTATTTAAGGCAAAGTTCGAGTTTCTGTTGATGTAAGGGATAGACATATCCAGTCCAAGTATTGATCAGAAATATCAGTGCCAAGACTTAAAAGAAAACTTACCCGAAAGAGTCATAGGTATGCTGGAGGCTGGAATACCTACTAGAGAGGTTGCAGTTCATGTTGGTGCATTCGCACAAGCAGTCAGCAGCCATCTTTGGCGATTTGCGCAAACCCGAAGTGCGAAAGACTTACACATAGCAGCAGATTGCGTGTTACAACTCAAGCCTAAAACCAATATATCGTGAATCAGTACCTAAGAGACCTACGAGCAACAGTTACAGCTGCTCCGATCCCTGAAATTGTTTAGCCGATAATGATTTGCTCAGATGTCGCCCGCACGTTCGCTCGGTTCTGATGGGCCGCCATCGCAATTAAAGAGAGCAATTGGCTTTTGGACACATGAACTGGACAAGACAGTGTTGGCGGACAATTATTATTTTTTTTTGATGAGTTGAGGTTTGTATTGTCTCAAGCTAATGGCTGTGTACCATTGTTCCGATGCAGGAATGAATGTTATGCTGACTGTTGCGTACTGCAATGCGATCGTTTTGGGGGCTGGGGTCATTTATGGTGCAGGTGGTATTGCTTACTGGTATTGTGCCCCTCTCATTGTTATTGGATGAAATTTAAATGCCCCCATGAAAATAAGGAAACAAAATCTAGGCCCTCATATTTTCCCTCTGCTTCGACTGAGCAGCGACATAATTGCTTCACTAACAGTTGCCTTATAATCAAAGAACATTTTAATGATGATTTATTTCCATAACAAAGTGAACAATAATCCAGATTCATTGCAATAACGCGATCATCGTGCGTTAAACTGCTATCAAATTTTAATATTTACCTATTTGCATTAATTGCAGTTAAGAGGAAGATGATTTAAAAGAAAAAAAACTAACTTAGGTTTTACTTCTGCTTCATTTTGTTCTATTTCGTTCTGTTTCATTCTCTTTCATTTCGTTGGGTCTGGTTCCGTTTCGTTGGATTTGGTTTCGTTTCGTTCCGTTCCGTAATATTTCATTGCGTTTCGTTTCGGTTCCATTTCTAAGTTTATAGGGACCCCCATCAAATTGATAAGTGATACCCAAAGTAGCAATCTTGACATATTGTTTATCTGTAGTTAGATTATATAAATTATGCCCACTGTATTGTCCATACAACAAAATTTTAGTATTGTTGAAATTGAAAGCAATTGCAGACAACAAATTAAATGTGACTCAAATGATGGCATTTGCCTGTGACAGGATAGAAAATACTGTGGGAAAAGGTTACCAGCATTTTCTCCGTTTCCCACAATGTTTTCAAAAGGCCTCTTTCTCAGGGTCGTTAAAACTCAGGATTGTGTGGTAAAAGGTTAATATTGCTACTGTTGTATATAGATGCATGGTACCGGCAGCACTACAACGTAAAATACTCCATGTGCTAATTATTTCTCCAACTTATTGAGAGGATTGAAGGGAAAAAAATGCAATGATAAATAAGAGATAAATAGTGCTAAAAGCCTGTGATCTATTGTACCGGTATTTCTGATTATTCATCTATTTTTGTGGGTAGGTTATTATTAATTCATGCTATCATTCAGTGAGACAAGCTTATTAGTAATTCATACTACATGTATCCTAGTATACTACATGTATCATAGTAGACATTGTTAGTAATCTAATTCCATATGATACCTTTATAACTTTGTAAGAAGATAGCTATTTAAGGGTTGAGCGGTCTGGCTGGAGGTCCTTATAGTCGAGTTGGAAAAACGGTAACTCGGTAAAAGAATAAATAAAATATGACACAAGATAATCTCTCAATGGGAAGTCCACTGAACATGGCTTCCTAATTTGATTATTCAAGAGTGGTATTAAACATATGGATGCAATGGTAATCTTGCTCTCTCTCTCCAGTATTATGGTAAGGCTTTAAAATACACTTTACAGGCTAAAGACTGAAGTTAAACATATGAATACCAGGGACGTGATCTATGCAACAGGATCTTCTTCAAATAAATGATGAAATTATTCAATCACCATCTCAGTCAGTGGTATGGACTCAAAGCAAGTTTTGGCAAAAGCATTTGGCTGGACAGTACTTCAGTTCTTTGATTCCTGTATATAACTGTGTAATATATCGGAGTTTATCTTCAAAAGAAATTTGCTTTCAAATAATTGTTGATTTATTGTTCTTGGACAATTAGAAGCCTAGAGCTGGATATTTGAAATCTTACTGGAACCTTTTTATTACGTAGCAGTTTCCTTTTAAGTCGTCTACAGCTCATCTACTCTCAGGGTGATGCCGGCAATTGAATTTGAAATCCGCCGCTTTATATAACTTTCAGAGACTGGTCACCTGACCAGAATGAGCCAATCAACGTACAGAAGAATGAAAGCATTGTGATTTACCCTCATACAAATAAGCGTGTCATAGTCTTAAAACATAAATGTACAAACAGCTCTTTACAAAAATGTACTGCTTATGAGATCAGCAGACCTTAAATAAAGTAAGCAGAAGTAGAAACATGACTTTGACAAAAAGCAGATGCAATAAAACCTGTGCGTAAGCATACATGAGAAATTCTCACCTTCTGCATCAAGGACATGCGCCGTAAAATAGCGCAAATTCACTTCTAGACAGATGCTTTCCCTTCTAGGGAGATGCTACATGTTGGTTTGTGATTAATTCATGCTTGAAACTAAAATTACACATAATACAATTTAATAAACATGCAAGATCAAAATTCAATGACATAAAAACAAGCAGGCCATTCGAATTACTGAAAATAGTTCCGGCAGTTACTCTGCAGTAATGTTTCGAAATGGCTTCGCTAACAGAATCTGAAGGTAGCAAATCTACACATATTATTACTAGTAAATTAGCCAAAGTAATATTAATCATTAATACTAAATTACATAAGAGAACGTAGAGTGAATAAATATATGTAAGCAACAGTAACAACAACGGTCAGTTAGAGTTATGTTTTCTTGGGTAATCTTGCTTTATGAAAGTATGTCGTTATGTTGAAGAAGCTGTGAAATAACATCTCAAACGACTATTAATCGCTAGAGTTTGTACTTTTGGAACTGGATGCTTAGGAATGAGGACATCTCCACATCATTAGTTACAAAGATGGTTATTTTACTTGTTTTGATTGTAAAGCAAAGGATTTCTTCGTCTGGAATATCGTCTGTCATTGGTTTTCACAGAATTTTTATTTTGTTGAGTGGACATCTCTGCAGGCCATGGACCATCATGGTAGCTATTACATGGTAAATATACGACTTTAAACAGGTGCCAAGGATGAAATACGGGTTAGGTAATGGATTTTATACTTCTGGCCCAGGGGTCTTGTTAAAGGCAGAATTTGGTAACTGGGATACTTTTGATGGCTGGTACTGATTGTTTCCTGACAGCTCTGATTAACCCTTCACAAAATGATGTGATGTTTATATTCAAGTTGGGTAAAAAAAGCTTCTGCAAACATTTTAGGTAAAGGATCACAGGCAACTAGCATTTTCTCCCTGTTCTCCTGATGTTTTCTACCTTTTCCAAGACAAATCAATCATTTGAGACAGGTTTAATTGTCAGCTGCAATAAGTATTGCTTTAGATATGACCTGACTGGACCAAAATTCTTTCAGAGGACTGGTTAATGTTAACCTTTCCCAAATGACAATCCAAATTGAAAGCATCTGCAGACGACAGATTTAAAAGTGATACAAATAAACTTAAGTGTTTTGACAGGGTAGAAAACATTGTGGAAAAAGGAGAAAATGCTGGTTGGTTACCAGCATTTTATCCTTTTCCCATAATGTTTTCTGAAGGCCTCTTCCTCAGGGTTGTGAAAATAAAGGATTGTTTGGTAAAGGGTTAAATTGACAGTATTCATGCTTTTTTCTCTGCCTTATCTTGTTTCAATTTTTTTTTTATTTTGGAAAGCAGCTAGTAGCTTTGAAAGAGTGTTCTGAGCAGTACTTTAAACGGAACTTGGGGAATGCATTGATAGGCATAGTGGAAGCTGTTATATAGCTAAAATAATGTTGAAAACAGTGTTAATAACAAACTAATCCAGGCCACTGGACAAAGATAAAACATTGGGATGGGGTGGAATGTGCTTCTTTTGCAAAAAAAATTACCAGTTTGCTTCAATCTTTTACAAGTGCTTTTACGTTTGAGCCATGTTCTGTTTAAGGGGGCTGATGCATCTGCTGAGATTATCGACCCAGGTCAGCTTGCACAGTTTGTAGTCCGTCAATTTTCCGCATATCAAAGGACCAGTGTATGTCATGATTTAGTTGGTTGTTACTATACAAAATGAATTTTACGGATCAATAAATACGTGGTGACTTACTTGGTATTACCCTTAACCACACAGTCCCGACTTTTAACGGCCCTGAGGAAGAAGCCTTTTGAAAACATTGTGGGGAAAAGGAGAAAATGCTGGTAACCAGCATTTTCTCCTTTTTCCACAATGTTTTCTACTCTTCCCATTACAGATTTCAATTTTTGAGTCACATGTATTTTATCGTCTGCAAGAGCTTTCGATTTGGACTGGTCTGAAAGTTTGCCGTTTGGTAAAGAGATAATGCATCATGGAGATGCATTAAACCCCATTTTGCCAGAGCATGGCTCCTATATCAAATTTAGAAATACATGTATCATCTGAAAAAAGTTTCTTTTCAAATGAATGTTTAATTACCCATAAACCTTGCTGCTATGTACACTGGTATTGTATTTCATGGCCATAAATATTTCATGTTCCAACAGAACTTTTTGGAGGTGAAATGGTTTAGACAAACCTGATCTCATAATTTATAACTTATGAATATTTTAATTGCAAGTTTAGACTGAACCAAACCACATAATTATTGACTGTACATAATATGGTATGGGGGATTTTGAATAAAAAGGCTTTTACTCACTGTATGTTAAAATTCTCATTACAATAAATGTCTGATAGAAAGTCCTGTGGCAATGTTCATACCATAAAGAAATAGTGTATAAAGAAGACTGTCTGTCAGCTTGTCCATCTGTCTGTCCATCTACATGTATGTACATCTGTATAGGTGTTCCTAACTCATCCTGCAGTTCAGGGCCATAAAAACACAGAGCCATTTTGGTTGTCTGGTCAAGAGTTGAAGGTAAAAGGTTAGACCACAATGGCTGTTGAATATTTCAGACAATTTCAGAAGAAAAGAAAAAAGACTATTGTACTGTCAATGGTATATTTTGTACTCTGGTATTTTTTACATGAATGGAAGAGAAATGCTCGATTAATGCAGAGATAGCTTTGCCTTGAAAGAGCCTGTTAACCTTTAACTCTTCCAAACAACAAAATTTTAGACCTGTCCAAATTGAAAGCATTTGCAGCTGACAAAAAAAAAATGTGACGGAAAAATTGAAAATATTTTGGGAAGGGTAGAAAACATTGTGGGAAAAGCAGAAAATGCTGGTTACCAGCATTTTCTCCTTTTTCCACAATGTTTTCAAAAGGCTTCTTTCTAAGGGTCGTTTAAAGTTGGGATTGTGTGGTAAAGGGTTACCTACTATCCATTTGAAGTTTGAGAGAACCAGAGAAAACAAATTTTTTTTTAAAAATAGTGGGAAAGGGGGAAAATGGTGGTTACTCATTTTTCTTGTCCCAATAATGCTTCTAACCTTTCGTAGAAGAAGTCCAATAAAGACCAACAAGAGCTACAAATGCTTTCAATCAGGACAGTAATATTAAGAGCTCCAGATAGAGGATGTGATTTTGATTCCAAAACTGAAAATATTAATCACTCTCCACTAAACCCTATGTTATGGGTACTCATTAGAATCGTCGTATCAAGACAATTCTAATGAGTACCCACAACATAGGGTTTGGAAGAGAAATAATGTATTTAGAATACTATCCTTTCCTCTTATCTGGAGGTCTGGGGTCACAAACCT
This sequence comes from Tridacna gigas, assembly GCA_945859785.2. Lineage (NCBI taxonomy): Eukaryota > Metazoa > Mollusca > Bivalvia > Cardiida > Cardiidae > Tridacna > Tridacna gigas. Next base: position 35,651,876 of record OX244044.2, read on the forward strand.
AAAATTTCTGCTGAAGATTTAACCCTTATCCTGCTAAATCAGTGAAATGAAAGGCTTAACTCTTTACCAAATGACAAATTTGTAGACTGGTCCAAATTTAAAGCATTTGCAGGCGACATATTAAACGTGACTCAAAAGATGGAATTATTCTATAATAGGATTGAAAGTATTTGGGGAAAGGAGAAAATTCTGTAACCAGCAGTTTCTCCTATTCCCATAGATTTGTCCAAAGCCTTCTCTGTCAGGCTGGTTAAGGTTACTTTAAAACCTGTCATTTTATACTAGATAAGTGGATTAACACCTTTACTATGTAATGACTCGCCGTCTTGATCAGGTGTGATAAACAGGGCCGCATGCATCCTTCACAATTGATACCAAGTATTTCTGTCAGATGCCCGCCAGGTACTTTAGCCAATAATCTCATGCATCAGATTGACGCCTAGGCAGATATTTTTGAGCGACAAAAACGGGTCATTTCAAAACTCCATGCGTTAAAACCCGGGGTCCCGGGTCAAATGAGAACCCTGTTGAATTAATTTTGTCTTTGAAAGGATAGAAAACATGGTTGGAAATGGGAAAAAAAATGCTGGTTACAAGCATCTTCAACTTTTCGCACCGTGTTTTAAAAAGCTTCCCTTCCCAATCAAGGCCATAAACATACAATGATGGTTAGGTCAAAGGTCATGGGTCAACCCACAACCAAATATGATCAATATCAAAACTTGAGGAAAAAAATGATGGAAGAATTTTCGAAGAATTCACAGGGATACCCTAACCCTTTACCTAACAACAAAATACTGGACTTGTCTAAGTTGAAAGCATTTGCAGACAACATACTGAATTTTGTGCGAATGAGGAAATCTGTCTTTTGAACGTAAGAAAACATTTGTGGGGGAAAGAGAAAATGCTGGTTACCAGCATTTTTCCATTCTCCACAGTGTTTTTAAAGCTTTCTTTCCAAGGTTCATTTAAAGTCGAGATTGTTTGGTAAAGGGTTAAGATGGTATAGAAAAAGTATTGTTGACCATCCATGCAAAGATATAGCTCCTTTTCCCTAAAGTTTTAAAAGTTAACTTCTCAGAAAGGAAAAATTTAGATAATAACAATTTATGTCTTTAATAAGATGTGTCACTTTCATAGCCTTATACCAGCAAGGACATTCCCTGTGTCAATTATAGCTGAACAGTTGTCATTAAGACTGAGGATTGTTTAGTAAAGGGTGAAGTAATGATTTCAAGGATCTACGACATTTCATCGAAAAACGAGACAAAACACCTGCATGGAAAACTGGAAAACGAAGACGATCCCTAGCCCTGACCCTTAACCTAACCCAGACGAATTGTGACTCAAATCTTCCTCCCAGACGGAGCTTTTCATGAACTAAATCTAGGAATTTAGCAATCAGTAGTTTAGAACATATATGGATTTCGACAAAATACCCTTTCGACAAAATGTCGTGTGCCATTATTTCAAGGGAGAAGAAAGTATTAAAAGAGATTAATTCAAACAGTTGAAAGGTACAAAATGAAAACTGTATTTTTTGCTCAAATAAACCTTTTTATTGATAGTTTCAAATCCACTTTATCAAATGGCAATGCATGATCTGCTTGACATGTAAGATGCATGTCAATTTTTATTAAACCTTTACTAAACCATCCCATGTTTTAACCCTACAACACACAATCCCGAGTTTTAACGACCCAGAGAAAGAGGCCTTTTGAAAACATTGTGGGAAAAGGAGAAAATGCTGGTAACCAGCATTTTCTCCTTTTCCCAAAGTGTTTTCTACCCTATCGAAGACAGAAATTATTATTTGACCTACATTGAATTTGTTGTCTGCAAATGCTTTCAATATGGATAAGTCCAAAATTTTGTTGTTTGGTAAAAAGTTAAGGTGCGAGATTGGTAACAATGATGTCATCAGTTCAGTCCCAACTTGACCTGGTCACAGTAGAATTTTACAAGGGCAATGCTTCAAGGCAATTTCTCCACATGCCACAATGTTTGGCAAGTCATCCTCTAGGTGGAATATGTTAACCCTTAAAGTGCCTTTCTTGTCTATAGTTGCTTTTGCTGCCAGTGTAGATCAAGATCAGGCTGCACAAAACGTGCAGCCTGATCTTTGATCTACGCTGTCCGCTTTGTTGAAACAATGTAGACAAAAGCAACCCAGAAAGTGCAATTATTTGGGTCGTATTCCTAGGTTGAAGCTGTCTGATAGGTTTATTCGGCGCTTTGAATGTTAATGTAGAGGATTCAAAAGATAGGTATCTGAAGTAGTATTTTTATTTGAGTCATGCTCTGTGGAAAGGGGCTTTAGTACATCTGCAAAAGCTATCGATCCGTGTCAGTCTGCGCAGTCCACGCAGGCTGACCGTTGTTGGAAGTTCCTGCTACTTATAAATTTTCTGCCTGTCAAAGCACCATTCTACTTCTCTACTTCATGATTCTGTCAGCTGTTAGACAAAATGGATTTTATGGATCCATAATTATGTGATGATAGAGATGCATTAAAACCTCTTTTACCAGATTGCACCAGTCTCATGTTTGTTTTTTTTTAAGTCTTTGATGAGCAAGTAGAGTAACAATAACTATATTTTGTATATTTACAGGCGGCAGTAGAAGCAGGAGTATTGATGAAGGATCTGGATCATGTAAGTTTTCTCAATTTTGTTATAATTTTTGCCTGACAACAAAACTCTTGGCTTGGCTACATACATAGAAAACATAAGAGATAAATAAAATCACAATATGTGGCTTTTTACTATGGAGTGGAAATTTTTGTTTCATTTATGTAGCAGCTTAGGGGTTAAAACTGTAAACTGAATTACCCTAATTATCTTTAGGGCGCAAAGGAAGACAGCTTTTGAAAACATATTCTGAAAGGGGAAAATGATGCTAACCACCCTGTTTTCTACACTAACTAAGCAGAATCCCATCATTTACATCAAATGGACTTTATCTGCTTCACTTTTTTTCCACACAAGTGTAAACATTTTTTCATGTGGTAAAAAGTTTAACCCTTCACCGCACAGTGCCACCTTTAAACAACCCTGGGAAAGAAGCCTTTTGAAAACATTGTGTGGAAAAGGAGAAAGTGCCAGTAACCAGCATTTTCTCCTTTTCCCACAATGTTTTCTACCCTATCAAAGAAAAATGTACAGTTTGAGCCTTACTGAAATTGTTGTCTACAAATGCTTTCAATTTGAACAAGGCGAAAATTTTATCATCTGGTAAAGGGTTAGATGTTATGAAAGATCCAGTGACTTCAGTCCAAAGTTTGTTTGTGCCAAGGAATGAACAGTTTGCATTGCTTATCCATGTTCACAGCAGATTGAAAAGTTTGAACATGAAATTTTAGCTTGGCTGAAAATCATAGACATTGTTTTATCTTTACAGTGGAGTTTCATCTTGACCCCAACAGCAAGAAACTTATCCCTGCCCCGTCAAAGGGCTCAGGGAGGGAGAGAGCCCCAGAGTTCATTGTAAAACCCCGCAGGCAGTACATCAATGAAGGAGAAACAGCCAAATTCAAAGCTTCTTTTGAAGGTTCACCTGATACCAAGTTGACATGGAGTGTGAATGGGCAGATTGTAACCGGTGACATGAGACATAAGGTAGGTAATCTCACTGTTGATGTGCTGTGCCTAATACTGTATGAATTGCCTCCCTTGCATAAAGTATATTGCTGACAACTTGATCTTTGGCAGATCACTTTATCGTCAGCAAGACACTTTTGGAAACATATTGTAGCAGAAGAAACGATTACTTGTAATCAGAAATTTCTCTTTTTGCCTCAATGGTTTAGATGTAAACTTATATATAGCCTTAATTTATGTTCGTGATGCTACAGGTATCAAAAGGTTGTTTCAAAGTCGCATACCCCAGTGTGTTTCTGGAGACATAGGAGACATGTGGGGTTTTTTGGTGAAAGATTGAAATTTACTAGTTGTAGTGAAAATCATCCGTAATATTTTCACAAGTCGCACAGCCAGAAGTGAAAATATTACATTATTATATCAACGAAATTAAATAAATTTCGATCTTTCACACTAAAAAATAACAACAAGTACTCTATTTAAGCAATGCTCTATGAAAAGGGGGCTTAATGTATCTGCAAACAGTATCAACCCAGGTCAACCTGCGCAGGCTGACCTGGGTCGAAATTTTTTGCTATTGGTTAACTTTTCCACGTTTCAAAAGATCATTGTACGTCATAATTCAGTTGTTTGTTTAAAAATGTGGCTATTATGGATCTATAAGTGTGTGAATGTTTACTTGCTATCATGCATCACGGGGATGCATTAAGCCCCCTTTTTGCAGAGCACAGCTTATTTATTTCATGCATTTAATCCCTTTTTGTTGGGACTTGCAAAGAACAGGAGAGCTCTCGGTATTTCCATACCGTGAATTTATTAATCAGTAAATTCACTGGTCAAAACAGTGAAAATATCAAGCCATAATCCACTATTATTACCAGATAAACTACTGAGAAGTATGAAATAAAGATATTGAATTCTTTACCAAGCATACCTGTGTTTAATCCTTTACTGAACAATCCCATGTTTTAATGACCCTTAATATGAAACCCTTTGAACACATTGTGGGGAAAAGACACAAAAGCTGGTAACTTGCATTTTGTCCTTTTTCCATGATGTTGTCTACCCTTTCATAGACAAATCCAATCATTTGAGCCTGATCTGATTTGTTGCCTGCATATACTTTCAATTTGGACAGGTCTAACATTTTATTGTCTGATAAAGGGTCAAATGACCCTGAGGAAATAGGTTTTTGAAAATACTGCTTTCTTGAACTCTTTGCCAAACAATTCTGTATTTTTATGACCAAGAAGAAGAGTTATTGAAAACATTGTGGGAGAAGGAGAAATTGTTCATAACTCTTTATGACAAATAAATTTTAGTCAAGTCTGAATTGAAAGCATTTGCAGAGAAAGTCAATGTAATCAAAAGATAATTTCTGTCTGTGGGATTTTGGAAACATTGTGGGAAAAGGGTAAAATGCTACTTACCAGCATTTTCTTTCCCAGAATGCTTTCAAAAGTCCTCTTTTTCAGGGTTGAAAAGTGTGAGATTGTTTGATGAAGAGTTAAGTCTTTACCACACAATCCCGACTTTTAACTACCCTGTGAAAGAAGCCTTGTGAAAACATAATAGGAAAAGGAGAACCAGCATTTTCTCCTTTTCCCACAATGTTTTCTACCCTTCCCAAAACAAATTTCAATTTTTCTATCATGTTTGTCATTTGTGTATGCTTTCAATTTGGACCAGTCTAAAATTTCGCCATTTGGTAAAGAGATGAACAGCAATTTCTCCTTATTGCTACAATGTTTCCCCCCCCCCCCTTCAACAGCAAATTCTATCACTTAACCCTTTCCCAAACGATACATTTTAGACTGGTCCAAATTGAAAGAGTTTGCAGACGACAATTTTAAATTTGATGAAAATGGCAGAAAGTTCTCAAAAAGTGTAGAAAACACTGGGAAAAGGAGAAATTGCTCGTTACGAGCAATTTCTCCTTTTTCCCACAGTGTTTTCAAAAGACTTGTACTGCAGACACATGAAAACCAGGGCTTGTTTGGGAAAGGGTTAAGCCACATTCATTTTGCCGCTGGCAGATGTTTTCAGTCTGGGTGTGTCTAAATTACTGTTGTCAAGCAAAGAGCTTGCCTGGCCTTTACAGTGTCATAAATGTATTCTTTGGAATGAAACAGATACAAATATCGTTTCTATTGGAATTATATTCCAGTATAAATTCTACAATTAACTACATACATTTGTTCTCATCAGCTTTACACAGAAAATGACTGTCACATGCTGGAAATTCACAACACCGTGTTGGCTGACCAGGGTACATATGTGTGTAAGATCGAAAACACAGTTGGGTTTACAACTGCCGCAGCTGATCTGGAGGTTTTCGGTGAGTAGAAAATTCTGGAAGATGAAGAGGCATTTATTACTTCCTTGTTCCTTTTCCCTCAGTATCTCCTGTTCTGGTAATAAACAATATTTTCCGTTTTTAACTTTTAAAAAGAAAATTGGACTTGTCCATTATGGAAGCGTTTGCAAACGACAAAAAAAAAATGTCAAGCTGTAATGATGGAATTAGTTTTTTGGAAGGGTAGAAAAACTGAGAAAAAAGATGCTGGGTACTTCTTTTTCTCACAATGTTTTCAAAGTTTTTTGGAAGGGTAGAAAAACTGTGAAAAAAGATGCTGGGTACTTCTTTTTCTCACAATGTTTTCAAAGTTTTTAAAAACCCAAAATGAGATTTTTTGTTGAAGGGTTAAATGTTTGTCTGCTGGTCACCAACATTTTCTCTTTTTCTCACAATGGTGTCCACAATTTCAAAGACAAAGCCCATCATTTGAGCCACATTTTGTCATCTGAAAATTCTTTCAATTTGGTTAAATAAATGAGCCATGCTCTGGCAAAAGGGGGATTAATGTGTCTCTGTAATGCATTATACCCAGGAAGTCATAACATGACCAGGGATCCATAAAATCCATTTTGTCAAACAACCAACTGTATCATTAGGTAGAATGGTCCTTTGACATTCAGAAAATTGACCAACAGCAAAAAGTTTTGGCCCTGGTCAGCCTGCGCAGAATGAACAGGCTGACCTGGGTAGATACTTTTCGCAGATGCATTAAGCACCCTTTTCACAGAGCATGGCTCAATTTTTTGTCGTTGAAGGAGAGGAAAGAAGACTGGCTTTTTTTTATCATAATCTAAAATAGTGTGTTGAAGAGGAGCAGCTGTTCCAAATACCGTATTTCACCTAATTAACGCACCTAGGGGTGGGGGGGGGCATGCAAAACCCTGACAGGGCACTCCTATTTCATAGCCAATTTCCCCAAATTTATGCGCCGTCACATAGAGCAAGTATGGTTATTTAATCTGGGTCACTTTGATGAGTATGATACTTTGATCTGGGTTTTAGTTAGTGCTAAGTGCAAAGAGGTTGCCATTTTGAAAGACTCGATGTAGTGTGCAGTAATGCAGATGTACCGCTGATCATGATTTATTCGGACATTAAATATCATTCATGATTAGTGTAATGGGACACTGGTATTCAATACTTCACTTTCTTAAAGTTTTTTAAATTAGTTGACAAATTTTATGTTACCGGAAGATTAAAATGTTATTGGAACTGTATGTATATTCGGATAGTCAGGTGTTAACCCTTTACCGCACAATGCCGCCTTCTGATGCCTCTGGGAAAGAAGCCTTTTGAAAACATTGTGGGAAAAGGAGAAAATGCTGGTAACCAATATTTTCTCCTTTCCCACAATGTTTTCTACCCTATCAAAGAAAAATTGCACCATTTGAGCCACACTGAAATTGTCGTCTGCAAATGCTTTCAATTTGGACAAGGCTAAAATTTTGTCCTCTGGTAAAGGGTTAATGACATTGATTTGTAAAGCATTTAGGATTATGTATATGCTGTACCCGTAAGTCCATTTATAAGATATCAGCATTAGTTATTTTTAGCTCCACTGGCCGAAGGCCAGCGAGCTATTGTCATGGCATTGTGTCCGTCGTGCGTCGGTCGGTCCGTCTGTGCGTGCGTGCGTCCGTAAACTTTTTCTTTAAAAAACTTCTCCTCAGAAACTATTGACTGGATTTTTACCAAATTTCACAGGAATGTTCCTTTGGTGGTCCTCTTTCAAATTCCTTCAAATAATTGTGTTCCATGAAGAATTCTGGTTGCCAGGGCAACCAAAGTAAAAAACCTTTAAAAATCTTCTCCTCCCAAACCGCTATTTGGATAGCATTATTATTTTGCAGGAATGTTCCTTAGATACAGGTTTACAGAATTCTTTTTAAAAAAAATGATCTGTCAAAAAACATGGCTTTTATGGGAGACTCATTTTCCTTTTATGGTATAAAGTAAAATCTTTGAAAAATTTCTTCTCCAAAACTATTCATTGGATTTCATTGTTGTTTTGCAGGTAAGTTCCTATGGTGGTTGTCTGCTAAATTGTTTCTATGGTGGTTGTATACCAAATTCCTTTTAAAAAAAATGATACACCTAAAAACACATTTTTTTATAGACAAGGCTTATATTTCAAAAAAAAGTTCTTCTCCAAAACTATTTATTGTGTTAGTTTTATTGACTAACAAAGAAAAAGGAAGAAAATTGGATTGACTTGACCTAGTCAGGGCTGTCCTATTTAAGCCCACACATTTTCCTTGGTATTAAGATCACAATTTACTCCAATGATATGCTATTAGTTAGTACTAGTAATAAAATATCACTGGCCATAAATAAGATAAAAGCTTGAGCACCTTTCACAACTTGAGCTTTTCAATTTTGCCTTATTACTAAGCCTGAGTAACCATGCCAAGATAAAAAAGAAAAAGTATTTTAATAACAAAACCCCCTTGTTGTAGGTACTTTATAGTCCTTTTGATATAGAACAAGAGAACCTCTGCACTTTTATTAGTTCTGGTAAAGGTTTGTTGACCTACTAATGAGTAAATGCAGAGTGGACAGAGAAGGGGTGTAAATCCTGGTGACCTGGTACAAAGTGGGACAGGGCTTTACATTTGTGGTAAGGCATTAATGTTATCCAGTCAAACTGATCCTGCAACTTCAGTACACCAGAATTAATCTGTGCCCTGGAGCAGGATATTTGATTTATGTAAATGCATTTGTAGACCATTTTGTGTTGTTTGCCACAGAAGACATTCTAACTGTGACTGTGAAAAGTTGATTATTAGGGATTAGGTGTCCATTGTATGCCAGCATATTTCATTCTATCTGGTGTATTGATGTAAGTTGATCTATATTGCTATAACATTCATTCATTTGCCCTCCTAGCTGTTCTTTTAGATTACCCCTTTACCACACAATCACAACTTTTAACGACCCTGAGAAAGACATATTTTCTATATTTTGATGTTTCCCCACCCAAAATGGTTTGTGAAAGGACCTGTTGCAGACAACATATCTTCAAATTAGTAAGACATATAAAAAAAAGGATAGAAATTATTGTGGGAAACTACGAAAATGCTGGTTACCATTTTTTTCTTCTTTTCTCACAAGTTTTTTCCATACCTTTTTTCTTCAGTGAGCTAAAATGCAGGATTGAATGGTAATTGTTAAAAACTTCTTTTCGCCATTATAGAAATATCAGGCCTGTGGAGCGATACAGGCGCTCAAGCGCCTCTAGTTATAAGTCTGCGTTTGAAAAGTTTTAGTGAAGTTATATTGTGTTTGGAAGTTTGTCACTCCAGTGGTCAATTTTTAGGTAAGGTCAATGTGGATGGGGGTTTTCAGGAAGCTTCTGGAGTAAGAAATATAGTGGAGGATGCTACTATTAAGGAGGGAGTGTTAATTAGGTTAAATATGGTAATTTCTCTTTTTCCCACAATGTTTTCAAAATATGTATACAACAAGAAGTTGTCAGTGTAGGAATTATTTACTCTTATCATCTACCAAATTAATAGATTTTACTTTTTCAGTGGCTGTAAATAGACCTCCACTGAAAGATAGAGAGACAATTGGTCATAATTGGAGAGGTCATCAGACCTCTCCAACAGTCATGAGTTTAAAAGGCAGACTGTCTCAGAAATTGCAATCTAAATCCACCTTTTTTTTTTTTCGCGAAATTGTTCTGATACACAGTCTGTTTTGTCATGGTTATATAAATAAACCCAAATCAAAAAAACTGAAATAGGAAATAGACATGTTTTTGTTTATTTGTGACAGATTTCAAAAAAACATTTTTGTATCGATTTGATTGAAAATGTGTTTCGAGGTTGATACAAAAACTAAGATTATTTTCGATATTTTCTTCTTTTATTTTCTGTTCCGTCATTCATCTTTTTGAAAACGGGCAAGTAAAACTAAGGGAGCTAATTCTTGCATAACCTCAAAGGATAGTTGCAATCATTCATTATTTCTAATTAATGGATAGTTTCAATCATAGTCATTATCTTCAGAACAAAATGACCTCTCCAATAGTTTTAATTTTTCATTAAACAAATAAATCTAAGTGGGAAAAAAAAGAATTTCGTTAAAAAAGAGAAAGAACACAGGAGGAAAAGATCATGTGACTTGAAAGCATGTGAAGGTCATGTGTTTGTCGAAATTTAAAGCAAATAAACTATTTGAAAACATTGATACTGACCTCTCCTAGCTTCTTTTTTGAGAAGCCAACTTGTCCAGAGTAATGTAGTGGATAGTGTAGATCAGGGATCAGGCTACACATTCTGTGCAGTCTGATCTTGATCTACACTGTCCACAAAAGCTTCTTAATTCATCAATGGTAAGGAAAGAGTTACCCCAAGGATAGTCCCTGACAATTTTGGCCGCTGATAATTACAAAAATAATTATAGGGACAAGTGTTGTAATTGGTTTGCACTGACTTGACTTAGAAACTAGGTAGGTCTTAACTACAGTGTTATTGTCATTTGAACCCTTTCATTACTATAGTTGTCTTTGCAGTAAGTGTAGATCAAGATCAGACTGGACAAAGCATGCAGTCTTATATTTTGATCTATACTGCACTGAGACATTCTGTACAAAAGCAGTCTTGAAATTGCAATTATTTAGGTCTTGTTTTTAGATTGCTAATTTCTGTTGGGTTTATCTGGCACTTTAACTCTTTACCAAACGACAACATTTTGGACTCGACCAAATTGAAACCATTTGCAGACGACATATTAATTGTGATTCAAATTTTGATTGATGTGTTTGATAGGATAGAATAAATTGTGGGAAAAGGAGAAAATGCTGGTTACCAGCATTTTCTCCTTTTCCCACCATGTTTTCAAAAGCCTTTTCTTTCAGGGTCTTCAGAACTCGGGATTGTGTGGTAAAGAGTTAAGGCTAAACTTTGTAATCTCCTGCAGACAGCATACTCAACTTGCTTCTGAAATCTTTCGGAAACATTTTGACAAAAGGAGATAAGGCTTCTAAGGGGGAATGAGGGATGGAGTGGATGATGGTCATTGCCACAGGATTAATTCAGCTCTCACTTATGTGTCCATAATGTTTACGTGGGAACGCAGCCATTGTCTTGGGAGGAATGTTATGCAAAGTACTGGTAAAGCAAATTTCAGGAAAGCATGGATAGGTGCACTGGCCACTACATATAACTGAAATAATGTTGAAACCGTAAACACCACAAAACCAAGAATTGAAACCATCTCTTTTTATCACAATGTTTACCAAAAGTCATGTCCTTGGTACATTATTAAATCATCCCTATCAGTGGACTTGTTTATCTCGGACTGAAAACTGTATACGTCTTACAGCCAACTACTTTTGTGACAAAAGGGAAATTGGTCTTACATGTAAATGAGCCATGCTCTGTGAAAAGGGGGCTTCATGCATCTGCGAAAAGTATCGACCCATGCTACTATGTTACATTATTGTAACGGAAACAACCTTGAAATAACAATATTTTTGGCTGTTTTTCCTTATTAAACAGGTCCAAATCAATTATTCAGGGCTTCAACTCTTTACCAAACGGCACAAATGTTGACTGGTCCAAATTCAAAGCATTTGCAGACAACAAATGAAATGTGAATCAAATGATGTAAATTGTCTTAGATAGGGTAGAAAACACTGTGGGAAAAGGAGAAAATGCTGGTTACAAGCATTTTCTCCTTTTCCTACAACGTTTTCAAAAGGCTTCTTCCTCAGGGTCGTTAAAACTCGGGATTGTGTAGTAAAGGTTAAGGGTTAAGAACATTGTGGGAAATGGAGAATATCCTGCTAACCAGCATTTTCTCATTGTCTCTCAATATTTTCTACCAGTTCATAGACAAGTCGCATTATTTGAACATCATTAACTCTTGACCAAATGACCTCATTTAAGACTTGTCCAAATTGGAAGCACTTGTAAAAGGCAAAAAGTTAGATTTGTTGTTGGACTGGTAGAAAACATTGTGGGCAAAGCAGAAAATGCTGGTTGCCAGCATTTTCTGCTGTCTCCACTATGTTCTCAAAAGATTTCTTTATCAGGGTTGTTAAAAGTTGGGATTGTGTGGTAAAGAGTTCAAGTTATCATCTGCAAATGCTTTTAACCCTTAAAGTGTCTTTCACGACTATAGTTGCCTTTGCGGCCAGTGTAGATCAAGATCAGGCTGCACAAAACGTGCAGCCTGATCTTTGATCCACACTGTCCGCTTTGCTGAGACACTAGACATGAAAAGTGACCACAAAATCGCACTTATCTTGGTTTTATTCTAGACTGAAAATGTCCAATGGGTTTATTCGGCACTTTATTGGTTAATATGTACTAGTACAAAATCCTGTTCTTTTTAACACAGTTTCCAAAAGCCATCTGCACATCGTTAAAACTCAGGATGGTGTGGTGCAGGGTTAAGATGGAGTGCACTAGAAAACAGGTCAATGGTTAAGTCCACAAAAAGATAATAATTATCATACTTAACTGATAGTAGCTAAAATTTACAACTTTATGAAGGTTAAAATTTTCCTTCTTTATCTTTGTGGAAAGTTGTACTGTTTCCTGGCAGAAATAAAGATTAACTCTCTGACAATCCCTTGTTTTAACAACCTTTTAGGAATAAGGCTTTTGAAAACATTGTGGGAAAAGGAGAAAATGCTGGTTACCAGCACTTTCTCCCTTTCCCACATTGTTTTCTACCATTTCAATGACATATCCCATCATTTGCACCACATTGAATTCGTTCTCTGAAATAGCTTTTAATTAAAACTTTGATAAATAGCTTTCAGTTAAAACTTTGATGTCTGGTCAATAATTAACCCCTAGGCTGCAAAGCGTGACTCAAGGACCTTTTGTGGACAGTGTAGATCAAGATCAGACTGTCTGATAAGGTGATAATTTTCCCTCAAAATAACTTTGAAACAGCAACATCTGGGTTTTTACTCTCGGCTTCAAAGTTTCATTAACTTACTTAGCAGGTTAACCAAGTTAGACATTGAGATTTAGTCAGTTTTAGCATTTATACACAGCTGTGCTTTGTAAATTATTATTGCAAATGGGTCAACAACATTTGTTCATTTATTGTGCATAAGGAGCACTGTAGATTTTGATGTAGGGATAAAGGTCCATCAAGGGTTGAAAAATTAGAAGTGAAGACTTTAAGATAAATATGATTTACCCTTAGGTTGCAAATCTTACTTTTAAATGTCTCTATATTCAGGCAAGATAAGGATCAGATGGAACATAAGATGCTGTTTGATCTTGGATCTAAACTCTAAAATATTTCACCACTTGTTTCAGCCATAATGACCCCAAAATTGTGATATCTAGGGGTATTTCTAGGGGCTAAAGTAGGCTTATAATTCTCTGTAGCCATCTAAGGATGTACTTCAGCCTAACTATACCAGACAACAAACTTTTTGACTTGTCCATTTGAAAGCACTTTGCGGACAACATGTTGAATGTTACTCATATGGAAGGGTTCCTCATCGAAAAGGTAGCAAACATTGTGGGAAAAGGAGAAAATGCTGGTTATCAGCATTTTCTCCTTTTCCCACAATGTTTTCAAAAGCCATCTTTACCACGGAGGTTTAAACTTGGGATTATATGGTAAAAGGTTAGGTGATGCATTTGATACAGGGAAAGTCAGATTTTGTTGTGGTTAGTCTCATTCAAGTAACACAAAAAACAATTGTTAAGGTTACTAATCTTTCAAAGTTACCATGTATAAGTGATAGTTGAGTTTTATGTGTGGGAGAGATATAAATCACCATGGATGCTGCTTCAAAATGGTCGGATAAAGCATTCGCCGAAAAGATGGGGATATCTGATGAGGCTTATGAAATGATTTTGACCGAATTGTGTGAGTTTTGTTAATTTTTAACCCTTTACCAAATGACAGAACTTTCGACTTGTCCAAAATGAAAGCATTTGCAGACGACAAATCATGTGTGACTTAGATTTTGGGACATGTCCATGATAGTTTAGAAAACATTGTGGGAAAAGGAGAAAATGCTGGTTACCAGCATTTCCTCCTTTTCTCACAATGTTTTCAGAAGGCCTCTTACCCAGGGTTGTTAAAAGTCGGGATTGTGTGGTAAAGGGTTAATGATCAATGATTGTTTGATCATACCAAACCTTTCTCTTCATTGAGACATTGCCGTTATGCGAATGTCTTTATTGTGGCAAAAGGAGAAATTGTTTGCAGCAACCAGTTTTAAAGTTTTTGTCAAAATGTTTTATGTTAGTCCTAGGAGCACAAATAAACCCAACACATGTTTCCAGTCTAGTATAAACACCTTAATAAGTGCAGTATCAAGGTTGTTTTTCTCTAGGACGTCTCAGCAAACCTGACTGTTTAGATCAAAGATCAGACTTCAAATTTTGTGCATTCTGACCTTGATTTACACTAGCTGCAAAAGCAACATAAGTAGCGAAAATTGCTTAACCCTTTACGACGACAAAATTTTAGTCTTGTCCAAATTGAAAGCATTTGCAGACGACAATTTCAGTGTGGCTCAAATGGTGCAACTTTTCTTAGATAGGGTAGAAAACATTGTGGGAAAAGGAGAAAATGCTGGTTACCAGCATTTTCTCCTTTTCCCACAATGTTTCAAAAGGCTTCTTTCCCAGGGGCATCAAAAGGCAGCATTGTGCGGTAAAGGGTTAATGGTTTAACCCTCTACCAAACAACAAAATTTTAGACTGGTCTAGATTGAAAGCACTTGCAGACGACATAATAAATGTTACTGAAAAATGGAAGTTTATTTTGGGAAGGGCAGAAAACATTGTGGGAAAAGGAGAAAATGCTGGTTACCAGCATTTTCTCCTTTGCCCACAATGTATTCAAAAGGCTTCTTTCTCAGCATTGTTAAAAGTCGGGATTGTGTGGTATAGAGTTAACTCTTTACGGCGCGACAAAAAGGTAGGCTAGTCCAAATTGAAAGCATTTGCAGATGACCTTTCAAATGTAGCTCAAAACATAAAATTTGTTTTGGAAGGGTAGAAAACATTGTGGGAAAAGAAGAAAATGCTGATTACCAACATTTTCTTCTTTTCCCACAATGTTTTCAAAAGGCTTCTTTCTCAGGGTTGTTTAAAGTTGGGATTGTGTGGTAAAGGGTTAAGTATGAAAATTTAGTTCATGTGTAAAGCTTATACAGTGTTTTCAACATTGGTCTGCCACAAATGGAAAAAATTATTTTTAAAGCAGTTGTTTAAATATGTTTATCATGGAGCCATGCTGTGTTGTCCCAGCTTTAAGCAGCATGAACTTCCAACCATCGACTCACCCAACATTCTTTATTCCATTTGAGGACAGTAAGTATGACATGAATCATTTGATTTCGGATTGTTGGGACTTACCATTGTAACATCCAGCTCATTTTAGAATTGGCTGTGATTTTTATGGAATTAACTCTTAAACTCTTTACCAAACGATACATTTTAGGACTGAACCAAATTTAAAGCATTTGCAGATGACAAATGTTGCTAAACTGATGATTTCTGTCTTTGATAGGGTAGAAAACATTGTGGGGAAAGGAGAAAATGCTGGTTATCAGCATTTTCACCTTTTCCCACAATGTTTTCAAAAGGCTTCCTCTTTAGGGTAGTTAAAAGTCGGGATTGTGTGATAAAGAGTTGAAAGGTGACAGTATTTCAATCTTTTGTGTGTTTGCAGACAAAAAATGTTACTGAAATAAGGGAATTGGTCTTTTTAAGGGTTAAGTGCATTCTCTCCTTTTCCCACAATGTTTTTAAAAGCTCTCTTCTGCAGGTTCATAAAAACAGAGATTTGTTTGGTAAAGAGTTGAATGGTGAAATTAATATGTCATTGTGATAAAACTGAAACTTTAGAAAAATACATAGACGCCGGATGCTGTGAAAACACTAGATTACTGAATATTTTATTTTCAGTGCGACCCCAGCAGAAGAAGGGCAAGACGTCCAAATTTGTGGCCCCAACAGTTGACACGGGGCTGGATGATACAGAGTTTGTGGACAGAGAGAAAGATGCTACGCTGGTCTGCACATTTCACAGTAAGTGGACAGTTTTTTACTCTATGCAAAACAATTCCATGCTTAGATGATCATTAGGAAGAAGGCCATAGAAAACTCAGTAACTCCGTGGCTGATAACCAATTTTAACCCTTTATCACACAATCCCGAGCTTTAACGAACTTGAGAAAGAAGCTTTTTGAAAACGTGGGAAAAGGAGAAAATGCTGGTGCCCAGCATTTTCTTCTTTTCCCACAATGTTTTCTACCCAACCAAAGACAAATTCAATCATTTAAGCCACATTTAAATTATCTTCTGCAAATGCTTTCAATTTCGGACAAGCCTACATTTCTGTTGTGTGGTAAAGGGTTAAAGTCATCTATTTTGAAAGTTTTTGCAGAAAACATATTAATTCCAAGTGTTAATGATCCTGAAGAAAAAATTTTTGAAAACATTAGGGGAAGAGGAGAAAATGCTGGCTACCAGCATTTTCTTCTTTCCCCACAATCTTTTCTACCCTTTCTCAGATACTGTATAAGTGGAAATTTTTGTGACTTTGTGAATATGAAAAATTCACAAAATTTTCTGTTCGGGTATTTTACCACAAGTACACCAACAAATAACAAGTGTCTTGAATACGCAAACATTTCTGTATGCATAATGTCTGTAATCGGTACTTCACAAACTTTTCTACGCACATATATCCAGCTGTACAGTAACTTCCATCTTTAGAGCTATATTTTATTTGTTGTCCGTTTATCAGTAACAAGTTTGGGGTATGTCAAACCAGGAATACTAACTAAGAACTGTAAAATTGTGCTGTAGTACAGATAACTGTCCCCAAAGGGAATTTTAGTTTTTGATTGGTTGCTTCTGGGTACAGAGACGTTCGGGAAAAAATCAGTTGAAATCTGCGCACAGATTTTGTGCGCACTTTGAAACTCTCTTATTTTCACAAATAGATGACAATACCAGAATTGGAACATACCTGTTGTGTAAGTATTCAATAGTCTTTCGTTTAAAATACAAATATTGTCAATTTAAACGCAAACATATGAAAAAAAGTTTAATTCATCTGTATCTTCAGGTGTTTAGGCTCCCCAAAATACACATAAAATGGTCGCCAAACACAATAAATTTCGTTATTCTTTTCGTGATTTACATGTTAAAAAAGTCTTCTACGAGCGTTTTAGCTAAGGAAACATTTAATAATTTGTCCTTGGTCAAGTGTGTCACTGCATATTAATAGCATTTCACTGCAAAACAGATTAAACTGATGAAGCAAAGTCGGTACAGTGCTGTAGCTTTGCTACTGGAAAATTTTCGGTGGACTTGAGACGTTGCGGTGCACAGTAAATGTCCAAATAAGGAAAGAAGCGCCGCAAACATCTCATTATTGAGACTAAATTGTTCTGATTATACCGCGTGTGCCATAGGATACTGAACTATTGTTAGATATGGTATTCACAGGCATAAATAATACATTATTCATTTTGATGTAGCAAAGCAACATTCTGCAAATTGTAACTGCAGGTAAGACTTCATTTCATCTGTCCTATCAAATTCCTGTTTGTGATAGGTTGTCTCCCTTTGTACACAGTTTCATTAGCTGATTGATATCATTACTTTTTGTGTGGGACTTTTGTGGTTTTGCAGAACCATTTTTGCAAACCTTGCAGCAACTAGGAGAAATTGCTTTTAAGGATCATTCTCCCCTTTTGCCACAAGTTTTCACTTGTATGCATGTATAGAATCTGATTTCATGTTGATTGTATTATATACAGGGATGTAGGAGGCAATGTGCTAACTCTTTACCACACAATCCCAACTTTTAACGACCCTTGGAAAGAAGCCTTTTGAAACCATTGTGGGAAAAGGAGAAAATGCTTGTAACCAGCATTTTCTCCTTTTCCCACAATGTTTTCTACCCTTTGCAAAACAAATTTCAATTTTTGAGTTGCATTTGTCATCTGCACATGCTTTCAATTTGGACGTGTCTGAAAGTTTGTTGTTTGGTAAAGAGTTAACCCTCTACCACACAATTCCTAGTTTTAATGGCCTTTTAGAAAGAAAGCTCCTTTAAACATTGTTGGAAAGGAGAGAAAGCTCGTATTCAGCCTTTTTTTTTTCCTAAAACATTTTCTATTCAATTAAAGGCAAATTCCATCATTTGAGCCACCTTTGATTTATCATATGCAAATTTATGCTTTGACAAGTCTAAAATTTTTTCATGTGGTTAAGAGTTTGCCTAAGGGATTGATTGATTGCCTAAGGGATTGATTGATTGTATGGAGTTTAACGCCGTTTTCAAGGTTACTTCAGTTATATCACGGCGGCCAGTGCACCTATCCATGCTTTCCTGGAGTTTCTTTTACCAGTACTCCGCACAATATTCTTTCCAAGCCACTGGCTGCTTTCCCACATAACCATCGTCGAAACAATGGTCAGCGGTGAGAGAGGAATGAATCTTGTCGCGATGACTATCATCAGTCCTCAGAAGAAATTGGCCAAGCCGGGGATCGAACCAACGACCTCCTGTTCTCAAGTCCTGCACGCTACCGACTGAGCTAGGGGGCTTGGCTTGCCTAAGGGAAGAGAAAATCTAAGGGCCTATAATACTATACCACAGAATCCATATTTTAATGACCGTAGGCAAAAGGTCTTTTGTAAACATTATGGGAGAAGGGAAAAATGCTGATATCTAGCATTTCTTTGCTTATTCTGCAATGTTTTCTCCACTTTCATGAGCAAACTCCATCATTTTAGTGGCATTCGATTTGTTCTCTGCAAATGCTTTCAATTTTGAAAAGTCTAAAATTTTGTAATTAGATAAAGAGTTAACTCTTTACCAAACGACAGAATCTTACACTGGTCCAAATTGAAAGCATTTGCAGACGACAAATTAAATGTGGCTCAAATGATGGAGTTTGTGGCCGAAAGAGTAGAAAACATTGTGGGAAAAGGAGAAAATGCTGGTTACCAGGGTTATTAAAAGTCAGTATTGTGTGGTAAAGAGTTGGACGCTTTTTCTTAGAACATTTTCAAAAGCCTTGTTTGTATAGAGCTGAGGCCGGTAGCTCAGCCAGTAATGTACAGGAGTTGAAACCACGGGGTCGCTGGCATGATTCCCCAGCTCGGCAATTTCTTTCTGACGATTGGTGATAGTCATCTCAACAGGATTCATTCCTCTCTTATCGCTGATCATTTTTTAGACAACGGTTTTGTGGGAAAGTGGCCAGTGGCTTGAGAAGAAAACTGTACAAAGTACTTGCAAAAAGAAACCCAAGGAAAGCATGGTTAGGTACACTGGCTGCTGCAATATAACTAAAATAATGATGAAAATGGAGCTACACATCATTCAAATAGCATACAATTAATCATCAATCAGTTGTTTGTATGGGGACATTTAGTGTTTCAGTTAAGTTTAAACTCTGTTTGGGAAGATTATTTAACAAAATATTGTTAAAATAATCTTCACATGCATGCTGGTTACCAGCATTTTCTCCTTTAACCCTGTACCACACAATCCAGACTTTTAACTACCCAGAAGACAATGCCTTTTGAAAACATTGTAGGAAAAGGAGAAAATGCTGGTAACCAGCATTTTCTCCTTTTCCCAAAATGTTTTCTACCCTTCCCAAATCAAATTTCAATTTTTGAGTTCAACATTTCAATTGTCGTCTGCAATTCAATTGTCGTCTGCAAATGCTTTCAATTTGGACCAGTCTGAAAATTTGTCGTTTGGTTAAGAGTTAACTATAGTGTTTCCAGAAGGCCTCTGTCTCAGGGTCATTAAAATGCTGGACTGTGTGTTGAAAGGGTGAGGTAACAAGTGGTCTGAGGGAAAAGTGTTACCAGATGTTTGTTGTAAAGGGTGGGATGTTATAAATGATGATATAAATTGTCATATTGTAGTCCAGTCCATTGCTCGGACACATGTTTTGAATTTGTTTTAAATCTAGAGTTTCTGAAAAAAAGCATACTTAGTCTTAGCAAAGACATGGGAAACAGGTTAGAGATTGTTATGGGAAACGAAATAAGATCTTGTATGATGTGATTTATTCATTTGTTACAGTGTTTTGGAAGCTCATTACTTCAGGAGTGCTTAAGTCTAGGGCTAGGGTTTATAATGTTTATTTGACCTCAGTTTTACCTACTTTTCAGAAAATCCCTATCAAAAATAAGATAAGGTTTTAACCCTTTAGCAGACAACAAAGTTTTAGCCTTGTCCAAATTGAAAGCATTTGCAGACGACAATTTCAATGTGGCTCAAATGGTACTATTTTTCTTTGACAGGGTAGAAAACATTGTGGGGAAAGGAGAAAATGCTGGTTACCAGCATTTTCTCCTTTTCGCATCCCAGGGGCGTTAAAACGTGGCATTGTGCGGTAGAGGGTTAACTCTATACCACACAATCCGGAGTTTTAATGACCCTGAAAGAGAAGGCTTTTGAAAACATTGTGAGGAAAGGAGAAAATGCTGGTGACCAGGATTTTCTCCTTTCCCTACAATATTTTCTGCCCTATCAAAGACACAAATATTTATTCAAACTACATTTAATTTGTGGTCTGCAAATGCTTTCAAATTGGCCCTGTCCAAAATTTTATTGTTTGGTAAAGGTTTAAATAGCCCTGTGAATGTTTAAACTCTTTATTAAACGACAAAATTTTAGACTGGTCCAAATTGAAAGCATTTGCAGACAACAAAATAAATGTGACTCAGAAATTGAAATTTGTTTTGGGAAGGGTAGAAAACATTGTGGGAAAAGGAGAAAATGCTGGTTACCAGCATTTTCTCCTTTTCCCACGATGTTTTCTAAAGCTTTCTTTCTCAGGGTCGTTAAAACTCGGGATTGTGTGGTAAAGGGTTAAAATGTGTACATGTAGAGTTATGGACTTGTCGTATTGATACTTCTTTGTAGACAACAAGTAGACATGGTGCTCAAATGATGCTCAAATAACTCTTTACCAAACAACAAAATTTTAGACTAGTCCAAATTGAAAGCATTTGCAGACGACAAATTAAATGTGACTTAAGAATTGAAATTTGCTGTGGGACGGGTAGAAAACATTGTGGGAAAAGGAGAAAATGCTGGTTACTAGCATTTTCTCCTTTTCCCACAATGTTTTCAAAAGGCTTCCTTTTTTGGGTCGTTAAAAGTCGGGATTGTGTGGTAAAGAGTTAAACTTTGCAGGAAAAGTAGAAAATGCTAGTTAAAAGCCTTATCTTCTTCTCCTCCATTACTTACATGGTTTGTAAAAATTTGGGATCTACGCTGAGCTATTGTAAATTGCCAGAAGCGCTATATATACATGCAAAAGAACCAAGAAAACACACACAAAAAAATTGTGCAATTTAAAGGACGCTTTTGTTAGAATATTCTTTAACTCTTTATCAAACAACAAAATTGTAAACGGGTCCAAACTGATAGCATTTTTCCAATGACAAAAATGATTCAAATGATGAGATTTGTCTTTAAAAAAATAGAAAACATTGTGGGAAAAAGAGAAAATGCTGCTTAGCAGCATTTTCTCCTTTTCCAACGATGTTTTCAAAAGCCTTCTCCCTAAGGGTCTTTTCGAACAAGGGACTGTTTTGTAAAGGCTTGTGCAAACCATTTGTTATGAAGTAAACTGAAAAAATTATAGAAATTGTATTGAGCCATATATATTTTGTTATGTTTGTTGGTCATTATGGGGATGATGTGATGGTATGATACTAACAATACTAAAGCAGAGGGTGTAGATCAAGATCAGACTGCATGTCATACGCAGTCAGATCTTGGCCTTTATTTTTTTTGCAAAAAAAATTCTGGTTTTTGTTTAATAGGAAAAGGATTAACCAGTTACTGTGCAGGCAAATCTGTGAGATCAAAATGAAAATTCGAAAAAGTGACATGAAAGAGAAGTAATCATCAGAACATGTTTTTCCTGAACAGTTTGTAAAACATCAAGAGAAAAGACCAATTCCTTGTGCCAAGCTTTGGTTCCTTTTCCCTCATTGCTGTAAGAAGCTGTGTACAACAGGAAAATAAACTTTTTATTTTTAAGTCTGGACAACAAAATTCTAGACTTGTCAATATTGAAAACATTTTGCAGACTGATGTCATATCAAATTTGGCTACAATAACAGAATTGTTGTGGAAAGAGTAGAAAACATTGTTGGAAAAACAGAAAGTACTAGATAACTGGTTTCCAGGGTGGTAAAAGCTTGTGATAGAGAAAGGGCTTCAGGGACACATTTTCTGGTGAACCCAGGGTTGTTAGATATAAAATATATATCAATAAACACATTTTTTTAACCGTTATGTCTATCCATAACATTTATAATGTGTGGGGAGAAACTGGGAAAATATTAAGGTGAAAGGATAAAGTTTTGTGAAAACTAGTGTTGTGTTTTTTTGAGTGAGTATGTAGTTTGAATTTTTTAACCCTTTGTTGTACGATGCAGAGTTTTTACGACCCGGAGACTTTTGACTACCTAGCTCCACTGTTGACATTGATAATTAACTCTTTACCACACAGTCCCGACTTTTAACCCTTTCCCAAACGACAAATTTTGAAGTCTTTCAAATTCAAAACATCTGCAGACGACAAATTCAAAATTGGTACAAATGAGCTTAATGTCTCTGATAGGGTAGAAAACATTGTGGGAAAAGGAGAAAATGCTGGTAACCAGTATGTTCTCCTTTTCCCACAATGTTTTCAAAAGCCTTCTTTCCAAGGGTCATAAAAACCAGTGATCATTTGGTAAAGGATTAACGACCCTAAAAAGGAAATCTTTTGAAAACATTGTGGGTGAAGGAGAAAATGCTGATAAACAGCATTTTCTCCTTTTCCCACAATGTTTTCTACCCGTCCCATAACAAATTTCAATTTTTGAGCAACATTTCAATTGTCGTCTGCAAATGCTTTCAATTTGGACCAGTCTGAAATTCTGTTGTTTGGTAAAGAGTTAATTCTTTACCAAACAACAAAATTTTAGACTTGTCCCAGTTCAAAGCATTCGCGGATGGCAAATCTGGCCTACATTATGAGATTATCTTTGAAAGGATGAAAAACATTGTGGGTAATGGAGAAAATGCTGCTTATCATTTTTCAAAAGGCTTCTTTGGTGGGGGTCGTTACAACTTTGACTTGCGTGCCCAAGGGTTAAAGCATTTGCAGAGGACAATTTAGATGCGGCTCAATTGTTTGGATTTGTTCTTAAAAGTGTACAAAATATACTGAAAAGGAAAAACAGTACCGGTTACCAGCCTATACTCATTTTTTTACAATTTGTTCAAAACATTCTTCCTCAGGCTTTAAAAAACCGAGATCATTGGTTGAATTTTTAACTGTATGTGCTTTCAGATGCCGTAGATGCCAAGGCTTCTTGGTTTAAAGATAACAAAGAACTCGGTAAATGGCAAGCCACAGCAACGTTTGATGGTAGAACAGCCAAACTTGTCCTTAGGGAAGCATCGAAACGAGCCAGCGGCGTGTATGAATGTGTTGTCAGAAATTCGGGTGGCGAGGCCAAAACTAGGTGTCTAGTGTCATTGTTAGGTAAGAATTTGTAGTTATTGTTCTTATTCATTACCTTATGAAGTAAATCTATTGCAGGCAACTTTAGTACATCCTTTACTAAAAGATGAATTAACTCTTTACTGAACAACAACATTTTGGACGTTTTCAAATTGAAAGCATTTGCAGACGACAAAATAAATGTGACTCAAAAACTGAAATTTGTTTCGGGAAAGGTAGAAAATGGAGAAAATGCTGGTTACCAGCAATTTCTCCTTTTCCCACAATGTTTTCAAATGGCTTCTTCCCCAGGGTCGTTAAAAGTCGGGATTGTGTGGTAAAGGGTTAATTAAAGTTTGGTATATTGTGTACAAAAGAAATGGACCAAATTGAAAGCATTTGCTGACGACAAAGTATATGTTGCTAAAATGATGATTTCTGTCTTTGATAGGGTAGGAAGCATTGTGGGAAAAGGAGAAAATGCTGGTTACCAGCATTTTCCCACAGTGTTTTCAAAAGGCTTCATCTTTCGCCTTTTGCCACAATGTTTTCAAAAGGCTTCATCATCAGGGTCGTTAAAAATCGGCATTGTGTCATAAAGGGTTAAAGCTTTATTTCTACACGAGACAACAAAATTTTGTACGTTACCAAATCAAAAGCATTTGTAGACGACAAATTGAACTTAGCTGAAATGATGATTTCTGTCTTTGATTGGGTTGAAAACATTTGGAAAAAGGAGAAGATGCTGGTTACCAGTAATTTCTTCCATTCCCAGAGTGTTTTCAAAAGCTTGCTTTCTCAGGGTTGTTTAACTCTTTGCCAAACGACAAAATTTTAGACTGGCTGAAATTGAAAGCATTTGCAGATGACAAAATAAAAGTGACTTTAAAACTGAAATTGGTTTTGGGAAGGGTAGAAAACATTGTGGGAAAAGAGAAAATGCTGGTTACCAGCATTTTCTCCTTTATCCACAATGTTTTCAAACAGCTCCTTTCTCAGGGTCGTTAAAAGTCATGATTGTGTGGTAAAGGGTTAAACTAAGGTTTGTGTGGTAAAGGACTGACCCTAGAAAAGTATACCATTATGTCTTCTGGAAAAGAGTAAAGGGTCTATAGGTTGCCATTGGGTTGCTTGAAAAGGCATCAAGAGCCTTCCCCAACCATCTACAAAATATAAACTAAGCATTTGTTTTTCTGTTTCAGATCCAAGTGTGAAACCCATACCACCTAAATTCACCCAGCCATTGATAGACCAGACCATAGAAACTGGTGAAAAGCTTGTTTTAGAAGCTGAAGTCACAGGTAAGATACACATGAACAAGTGTTACCATGACCACAATTGCTGTAATGAGTGGTCTCTTTTATCTGCCACAATGTTGTACCATGTATTCGTTCAAAATTGTGTATCAAACAATTTTCTGTTTTAGCAACCCTGAGAAAAGAGTCTCTTGAAAACACTGTTTGTAAAAGAGAAAATGCTGATAACAAGCATTTGCTCCTTTTACTACAATGTCTTCAAAAGCTGTATTCTTTAGGGTCTTTGAAACATGGCATTGTTTGGTTAACCCATTCCCAAACGATAAATTTTAGACTGGTTCAATTTGAAAGAGTTTGCAGACGACAATATTAGATTTGATGAAAATGACAGAAAGTTCTCCAAAAGGGTAGAAAACACTGTGGGAAAAGGAGAAATTGCTCGTAACGAGCAATTTCTCCTTTTCCCACAGTGTTTTCAGAAGAATTGTACTGCTGACACATGAAAACCAGGGCTTGTTTGGGAAAGGGTTTAAGTATTTTGGACCAGAGGCCTTTATACCTTGAGTAAAATATTGTATTGTTAAGGGTTCAGTCTGAAATTCAATAACCGCAAAATACCATGAATTCCTGGAATCTTATGACCTGTTTAACGCCATTGCTTGCATGAGTGGTTGTGTATATGTTCAGTGAATTCTTATGGATATTATTAATTTTGCAATTGTTAATTTCTCTCATAGCCTTGATGTGGTCTGCCAGATGAAAGGGAATGATAGTACTCTAAATCCCATTATTTCTCTTTCAAACCCTATGTTGTGGATACACATTAGAATCCTCTTGATGAAACGATTCTAATGAGTACCCATAACATAGGGTTTAGTGGAGAGTGATTAATATTTTCAATTTTGAAATCAAAATCATTCCCTCTATCTGGAGCTCTGGTCTGTGTTTGCTTTGTTGTCACATGAAAACTTAGATATTTTCGCATATCTCTGTTATGACTAAACTCTTTACCAAGTTATAAAATTTTGAACTCTACCAAATTTAAAGCTTTTGCAGACAACAAATCAGATGCAGGTAAAGAGATGATTTCTGTCTTTGGTAGGGTGGAAACTTTGAGAGAAAAGGGGAAAATGCTGATTACCAACATTTTTTCCCTCCCTTTCCCTTTCAGGGTGGTAAGAACTCTTGATCCAGTAGTAAAGGGTTTAGTCATAAAATCAAAATTGGGCTAGTTTTTAAATAATAAACTGGAACTTGTAAAACAAGGGCAGGCAATTATGAAATATTTTGGCAGAGAGTTATGCCCCTTTTTTGAGGTAAAATTTTTATATAAATCTTCACACATAATTGCAAGTTTTAACGCCCTGCAAGGAGATGCCTTTTGAAAACACTGTAGAAAAAGGAGAGTATGCTGGCAACCCGCATTTTCTCTTGTCTCCAATAATGTTTCAGAAGCCTCTAGCCTTTTTTCTACTCTGTCAGTGACAAATCCCGTTAGGTTGAACCTTAATTAACCCTAAGTGTGACCAAGGGCGTTTTTGCAGACAGTGTAGATTGATATTAGACTGCACAAAACATGCAGTCTGATCTTTGACATACACTTTCTGATACGATATTTTCTTTCCTGGGAAATCAATTTTGAAATAGCAATATTTGGGATTTTACTATTGTGTGGAAATTTTCGTTTCATTTATTTAGCAGTTTAACCCTTTACCGTACAATGCCGTCTTTTAACGCCCCTTGGAAAGAAGCCTTTTGAAAACATTGTGGGAAAAGGAGTAAATGCTGGTAATCTGCATTTTCTCTTTTTCCCACAATGTTTTCTACCCTATCAAAAAAGAATTGCACGATTAGAGCCACACCGAAATTGTCGTCTGCAAATGCTTTCAATTTGGACCAGGCTAAAATTTTGTCGTCTGATGAAGGGTTAAGGGTTAATTTGTTGTTTCTTAAGGCTTTCAACTTGGACAAGTCTGAAGTTTTGTTGTTTGGTAAAGAGTTAACTCTTGGCTGGTCACCAGCATTTTCTCCTTTTCTCACAGTGTTTTCTAACCTTTCAAAAACAAATCCAATAATTTCAGCCAAGTTTAATTTGTCATCTGCAAATGCTTAGAATTTGGACCAGTCTAAATCATTGTTGTGTGGTAAAGAGTTAAACAGAAATTGCAGCCAAGCATGGCACATCCATGTGGTAGTTTTGTTAAAATCAAATGTGAGGGCCCCTCAAGAAGCAGTGTTAACTCTTTACCAAATGACAAAATTTTAGACTGGCCCAAATTGAAAGCATTTGCAGACGACAAAATAAATGTGGCTAAAAAAATGAAATTTGTTTTGGAAAGGGTAGAAAACATTGCAGGAAAAGGAGAAAATACTGGTTACCAGCATTTTCTCCTTTTTCCCACAATGTTATCAAAAGGCTTCTTTCCCAGGGTTGTTAAAACCCGTGATTGTGTGGTAAACAGTTAACTCTTTACCACATGACAAAATTTTAGACTGGTAAAAATTGAAAGCATTTGCAGATGACCGATAAAGTTGGCCAAAATGAGAAAATTTCTCCCTGATAGAGTAGAAAACATTGTGGGAAAAGGAGAAAATGCTGGTTACCAGACCAGCATTTTCTCTGTTTCCCACAATGTTTTCAAAAGGCTTCTTCCTCAGGGTCATTAAAAGTCGGGATTGTGTGGTAAAGGGTTAAAGGTCAACATACTGGTATAGGATATTGACAGAAAGGGTCTCCATTCTGCAGTCAAACTGACCAGAAATGGCTCTAAAATAATTTGTACAAGCTCATGAAATTTGCTGTTGAAATTTGTGTTAAATTGCACACTGGTGGAAAAAATGGCAGAGTTTAGATGCAATCTGACCTTATTCTTCATACACCTATAGACATTTGATTGTAAAACGGTTGAAACATTATTTTTTTCAATCCCTTCACTAGATGAGAAAAAATTTAGACTTGATCAAATTAAGATCATTTGCAGATGAAAAATCAGATGCTGCTCAACTGGCTTTGTTTTTGAAAAGGAGGAAAACTTTGTGGGAAAAAGGAGAAAATGCTGGCCACCAGCATTTTCTCCTTTTCCCACAATGTTTTCAAAAGCCTTCTTCCACAGGGAACTTAAAACTTAGGATTGAGTGGTAAAGGTAAGAGATAGTTACTTTGATATGAGCCATGCTCTGTGAAAAGGGGGCTTAATGCATCTGCGAACAGTATCAACCCAGGTCAGCCTGCGCAGGCCGCGAAGGCTGACTTAGGCCGAAACTTATCGCTATTGGTCAATTTTCTGCATGTCAAAGGAGCATTCTACCTTACGATAGAGTCAGTCGTTAGACGTAGTGAATTCTAAGGATCCCTAACTACGTGATGTCTTACTTGGTTTCATGCAGCATGGAGATGCATTAAGCCCCCTTTTGCCAGAGCATGGCTCATATAATGAAAAGCTAGATCTAAGAAACCGTTCATATTATTTGTCAATAAAGATTTTTAACTGGTCATAACATTGTGAAATGACGCTGTGATCTTTATGGTTGAGAGAAATTGTAGTAAATTGTGTTAACCCTTCCACTGGCAGACTCGACTGCTAGTTGTTGGGGTAGACAGTGTAGGTTAAGATCAGCCGGCATGCCTAATCTTTCTTCCACCCCATGGAGGTCAGTTTGACATAAAGTTAGTGTGCTTAACTCCTTACCACACAATCCCGACTTTTAACGACCCTGAGAAAGAAGCCTTTTGAAAACATTGTGGGAAAAGGAGAAAACGCTGGTAACCAGCATTTTCTCCTTTTCTCACAATGTTTTCTACCTTTCCTAAAACAAATTCAATTTTTGAGTCACATTTAATTTGTCGTCTGCAATTGCTTTCAGTTTAGACCAGTCTAAAATTTTGTCGTTTGGTAAAGAGAAGCCTTGTTTCTGCCATGCAACTTTCCTTGTTTCCTACTATTTCAATTAGTTACTGTTTCAACATTTTAGAACAAACAATTGGATTTGAAAGGTCTTAGGAAAATTATTAGGTACTCCTCGGTTTTCAAGTTGTTTCAGTTTGCCATACAGATGAAAATGTATACGGAAAAAGCAAAGTATGAAATGGGACAATTGCAAAATCTCTATTACTGCTTTAGAAATTGGTCATCAATAAATGAAACTCACACTTTTGCAGAACTAAAAAAAAAAAGAATCCAACAGACGTTGGGTACTTAACTGCCCCCCCCCCCCCTTCCATTAACCCTAACTTATAAATAAATGAAACGAAAATTTCCATTCAGTGGTGAAAACCCAGATATTGATTTAAGTTTTAAAAACCTGTAATGTAGCATTAACATTTAAACTGCCTTTTACAACTATAGTTGCCTTTGCGGACAGTGTAGATCAAGGTCAGACTGCACAAAATTTGCCGAGATATTCTGGAAAGGAGCTACCTTAAGATTATGATTATATGGGACTTAGTTCTAGATCGAAAATGTCCCAGGCTTAACCCTTTACCACACAATCCCGACCCTGAGAAAGAAGCCTTTTGAAAACATTTTGGGAAAAGGGGAAAATGCTGGTAACCAGCATTTTCTCCTTTTCCCATAATGTTTTCTACTCTATCAGGGAGAAATTTCTCCTGTTCCCACAATGTTTTCTAACCTTTCAGAAACAAATCGAATAATATTAGCCACATGTAATTTGTTGTCTGCAAATGCTTTAAAGTTGGACTAGTCTGAAATTTTGTCGTTTGGAAAAGAGTTAAGTGGCTCTAAAGATTTAAAAAAAAAAAAAAGGAAATGGGATCCATGCTCTGTGAAAAAGGGCTGACATGGGCCAAAATTTTTTGATATTTTTAAATTTTCTGTATTTCAAGGGATAATTCTACCTCATAATTCAGTTGGTTGTTTGACAAAATGGATTTTATGGATCCATAATTAGGTGATGTCTTGCTTGGTATAATGGATTACGGAGATGCATTAAGCCTGCTTTTTCCAGCACACGGCTCATATATAATTCTATTGATAAACAGAAAATTACCCATAATAAAGATTTCCCAGTTGCTCACATAGACTTTCTCAGACAACATTGACATTTAATGTCAGTGTCACCAATATGATGACATTGTCAAGTTGATGTGACAATACCTAGAGTCCATGAAGTGTTCCCTGCATTTTGGACACATCAAAATAACTTCCGAAAGCTAGAGCTCCAGAGAGACGGAGTGATTTTGATTCCAAAATTGAAAATATTAACTATTCTCCACTAAACCCTATGTTATGGGTACACTTTAGAATTGTCTCATCGAGACAATTCTAATGAGTACCCACAACATAGGGTTTGGAAGAGAAATAATGGATTTAGAATACCATCACTCCCTCATATCTGGAACTCTGGAAAGCATTGGTACACATAGAAGAACTGCTCAGATTAAGTAATTCCTCTATTTGCTACAATGTTTTGACTCTCTTTTCATGAAAATCATGGATTCTCTTTACTTACTACAATGTTTTTAACCCTTTACCACACAACGAAATGCCAGACTTGTCCAAATTGAAAGCATTTGCAGACGAAAAAATAAATGTGACTCAAAATCTGAAATATGTGTTGGGAAAGGTAGAAAACTTTGTGGGAAAAGGAGAAAATGCTGGTTACCAGCATTTTCTCCTTTTCCCACAATGTTTTCAAAAGGCTTTTTAATCAGGGTCATTAAAACCTGTGATTGTGTGGTAAAGAGTTAAAAATCAGAAGTGGAACATGGATCCAAATTACATCTACATGAATGTTTTACTGTAGTTTGTATAAGGAAATTGTATCTTACTGGGAAAAAGAATCCATATCTTATTTGGGGAAAAGAATTAACTCTTGACCACATGGCAAAATTTTTAGATTGGTCCAAATTGAGAGCATTTGCAGATACAAAATTAAATGTGGCTCCGATGATAGGATTTGGACTTGATAGAGTAGAAAACATTGTGGATAAAGGAGAAAATGCTGGTTTTTTCAAGAAAATGCTGGTTTTCCCCTTTTCCCACAATGTTTTCAAAAGCATTCTACCTCAAGGTCATTAAAATTTGGGATTGTGAGGTAAAAAGTTAATTTAATCTGCAAAAAATCTAATGAGAATATTTTCTGTTTGTCTCAGTAATTCAGAGCTCCAGATGAGAGGAAGTGATGGTATTCTAAATCCATTATTTCTCTTCCAAACCCTATGTTGTGGGTACTCATTAGAATCGTCTTGATGTGACGAATTTAACGAATACCCATAACGTAGGGTTTAATGTAGAATAACTAATATTTTCAATCTTGAAATCAAAATCACTCCCTCTATCTGGAACTCTGCTGAGTATTATTCATACTTTGAGGTCTTTTTCTATGGGATCTATCAGATCAGCCTATCATGGAAAGGATTTTATAGTCCTTTAACCCTTTACCAGACGACAAAATTTTTGCCTTGTCCAAATTGAAAGCATTTGCAGACGGCAATTTCAGTGTGGCTCAAATGGTGCAATTTTTAGCTCCACTGGCCGAAGGCCAGCGAGCTATTGTCATGGCGTTGTGTCCGTCGTGCGTCCGTCCGTCCGTCCGTTCGTCCGTGCGTGCGTCCGTAAACTTTTTCTTTAAAAAACTTCTCCTCAGAAACTATTGACTGGATTTTTACCAAATTTCACAGGAATGTTCCTTTGGTGGTCCTCTTTCAAATTCCTTCAAATAATTGTGTTCCATGAAGAATTCTGGTTGCCATGGCAACCAAAGTAAAAAACCTTTAAAAATCTTCTCCTCCCAAACCGCTATTTGGATAGCATTATTATTTTGCAGGAATGTTCCTTAGATACAGGTTTACAGAATTCCTTTAAAAAAAAATGATCTGTCAAAAAACATGGCTTTTATGGGAGACTCATTTTCCTTTTATGGTATAAAGTAAAATCTTTGAAAAATTTCTTCTCTAAAACTATTCATTGGATTTCATTGTTGTTTTGCAGGTAAGTTCCTATGGTGGTTGTCTGCCAAATTGTTTCTGTGGTGGTTGTATACCAAATTCCTTTTAAAAAAATGATACACCTAAAAACACATTTTTTTATAGACAAGGCTTATATTTCAAAAAAATGTTCTTCTCCAAAACTATTTATTGTGTTAGTTTTATCGACTAACAAAGAAAAAGGAAGAAAATTGGATTGACTTGACCTAGTCAGGGCTGTCCTATTTAAGCCCACACATTTTCCTTGGTATTAAGATCACAATTTACTCCAATGATGTGCTATTAGTTAGTACTAGTAATGAAATATCACTGGCCATAAATAAGATAAAAGCTTGAGCACCTTTCACAACTTGAGCTTTTCAATTTTGCCTTATTACTAAGCCTGAGTAACCATGCCAAGATAAAAAAGAAAAAGTATTTTAATAACAAAACCCCCATGTTGTAGGTACTTTATAGTCCTTTTGATATAGAACAAGAGAACCTCTGCACTTTTATTAGTTCTGGTAAAGGTTTGTTGACCTACTAATGAGTAAATGCAGAGTGGACAGAGAAGGGGTGTAAATCCTGGTGATCTGGTACACAGTGGGACAGGGCTTTACATTTGTGATAAGGCATTAATGTTACCCAGTCAAACTGATCCCGCAACTTCAGTACACCAGAATTAATCTGTGCCCTGGAGCAGGATATTTGATTTATGTAAATGCATTTGTAGACCATTTTGTGTTGTTTGCCACAGAAGACATTCTAACTGTGGAAAGTTGATTATTAGGGATTAGGTGTTCATTGTATGCCAGCATATTTCATTCTATCTGGTGTATTGATGTAAGTTGATCTATATTGCTATAACATTCATTCATTTGCCCTCCTAGCTGTTCTTTTAGATTACCCCTTTACCACACAATCACAACTTTTAACGACCCTGAGAAAGGCATATTTTCTATATTTTGATGTTTCCCCACCCAAAATGGTTTGTGAAAGGACCTGTTGCAGACAACATATCTTCAAATTAGTAAGACATATATAAAAAAGGATAGAAATTATTGTGGGAAACTAAGAAAATGCTGGTTACCATTTTTTTCTTCTTTTCTCACAAGTTTTTTCCATACCTTTTTTCTTTAGTGAGCTAAAATGCAGGATTGAATGGTAATTGTTAAAAACTTCTTTTCGCCATTATAGAAATATCAGGCCTGTGGAGCGATACAGGCGCTCAAGCGCCTCTAGTTCTTTGATAGGGTACAAAGCATTCTGGGAAAAGGAGAAAACGCTCGTTATCAGCATTTTCTCCTTTTCCCACAATGTTTTCAAGTCTTCTTCCTCAGGGTCGTTAAAAGTCTGGATTGTGTGGTAAAGAGTTGATGCTGTGTCATTGCTGTTGTGGATTTGTCCAGACGTTGTCAGTAATTGAACATATCAGATAATGAATGAACGCATTATCACATCATACAGACAACATTTTTATTGTCCGAGAGCAGACCACTTTCCAAAACATTGAGGCAAAAGGGGAAATCACTTGTGACAAACATTTTCTCCTTTTGTGTCAATGATTTTACATCGTATTTTTGTCTTCAAATTTAAAATCATATTGAATGTATATTGAATAGCCATGTTTTACAGTTTGTCACAGTTGTCTTCTACATTGACATGACCAAATTGAAAGCAAGTGCAGACAGCAATTTCTATGAATTTAGTTCAGACGGTGATTTCTGTCTCTGATAGGGTTGAAACATTGTGGAAAAGGGAGAAAATGCTGTGATACAGGATTTTCTCCTTTTCAGCAATGTTTTCAAAAGCCTTCTTTCTTTAGGTTTGTTAGAAGTCAGGATTGTCATGAATTAACTCTTCGGCAAACAACAAAATTTCAGACCAGTCCAAATTGAAGCATTTGCAGACAGCAAATTAAATGTGATTTACAAATTGAAATTTGTCATGGGATGGGTAGAAAACATGGTTGGAAAAAGAAGAAAATGCTGGCTACTAGCATTTTTCCCTTTTCCCACGATGTTTTCAAAAAACTTCCATACTAGGGTTGTTAAAAGTCAGGATTGTGTGGTAAAGGGTTAATCAGGCTTATATGTCATGCAAACAGCTACTTCATTTATAAAGTAGCCAAGATACCTATCTGGTCTGTAACTCTTTACCACACAATCCCGAGTTTTAACGACCCTGAAAGAAAAGGCTTTTGAAAACATTGTGGGAAAGGGAGAAAATGCTTGTGACCAGCATTTCTTTTCCCACAAAGTTTTCTAGCCTATGCAATACATAAATCACCATTTAAGCAACATTTGATTTATCGTCTGCAAATACTTTCAATTTGGTCCAGTTCAAAATTTTGTCGTTTGGTAAAGAGTTAATCGATTAGCACACTGTCCTTAGTTTTAACAAGAGTCTTTTGAAAAGATTGTTGGAAAAGGATGAAATGCTGGCAACAGCATTTTCTCCTTTTCCCACTATGTATTTTACCATTTCAAATACAGGAATCTTAAATGTTAGCCACATTTGATTTGTCGTCTGCAAATGCTTTCAATTTGGTAAGGGTCCAAAATTTTGTCGCTTGGTAAAGAGTTAATCTTTGTCACCAGGCTGCAGCTACTCTTTATTCAGATAAAAGCTACTCACAAAATTTTAGAATCTTCTATATCGAAAGGATTTGCACACAACACAATCAGTGAAATGTGGCTTAACTCTTTACCAAACAACAAAATTTTGGAATGGACCAAACTGGAAGCATTTGCAGACGACAAATGAAATGCTACTAAAAGGATGATTTCTCATTTTGATAGGGTAGAAAACATTGTGGGAAAAGGAGTAAATATTGATTACCAGCACTTTCTTCTTTTCCCACAATGTTTTGAAAGACCTTTTCTTTCAGGGTCGTTAAAAGTCGGGATTGTGTGGTAAAGGGTTAATTGATGGAATTTGATTTTGAAAGGGTAGAAAACATTGTTGAAAGTCTTTTTCCACAGTGTTTTGGAAAGCTGTCTTTCTCGGGGTCATTTAAAAAGGGTTACAGCAACTTTCACAACTATAGTTGCCTTTTGGGCCAGTTTAGATGCAGCCTGATCTTTGCTGTAAACTGTCCACTTTTCTGAGACAATCTGAATATGAGTAATATGAAGCTGCAATTATTTGCAGAGCTCCAGATAAGAGGTTGTGATGGTATTGTAAAGCCATTATTTCTCTCCCAAACCCTATGTTGTGGGTACTCATTAGAATTGTCTCATAGAGACGATTCTATTGAGTACCCATAACATAGGGTTTAGTGAAGAATAATTAATATTTTCAGTTTTGAAATCAAAATCACTCCCTCTATCTGGAGCTCTTTATTTGGGACTCATTTCTTGACTGAAAATGTGGTTATTTGGGGCTCTGAGGGTTAATATTGACATTTGCCTAAAACTATAAATGTCAGCCTCCATTATGATAATGTTGATAATACAAATTTCTCCTTTTCTCACAATATTACATAAACTCCTAGAGCAGTTCAGCTCAATTGTACCAAATTGAAATGCATGTATACCTCTTGTGAATGCTTTTAACCGTTTACCACACAACAAAACTTTAAACTTGTCCAAACCCAAAGCCTATGCAGGCGCCAGATAAAATGTTGTTAGAATTTTGGAAGTTGTCTTTGGTAGGGTAGAGAACTGGCGAAAAGGAGAAAATGCTAGTTACCCAGGTCATTTAAAGTCGTTATTGTGTGGTTAACCCTTTACCACACAATCCTGACTTTTATCGACCCCAAGAAAGAAGCCTTTGGAAACATTGTGGAAAAAGAAGACGTTGCTGGTAACCAGCATTTTCTTCATTTCCCACACTGTTTTCTACCCTGTAAGAGACAAATTTTATGTTTTGAGCTACATTTAAAAAGTTGTCCGCAAATGCTTTCAATTTGGACTAGTCTACATTTTTGTCATGTGGTAAAGAGTTAAGGGTTACTTTGGAAAAATCTAAAATTTCTTGTTTGAGAAAGGGATAATACAGATATTTGACTCTGACTCTATTTCAGGAAAGCCTCGACCAAGTTTAACATGGTACCACGGCAAGACGGAATTGGCTTCCAATGATGACATAAGGATAGACTATATAGACAGCAAGAGTAGACTAATCATGGATAATCTGTCTCCGTCAGAGGCATTGAAATTCTCCTGTCTGGCAAAAAATGTAGCTGGGGAAGAGACATCGATTGCCATGGTTACAGTTACAGGTAATTGTTAATGTATTCGAACATCCATTATTTTTAGAGTTATTTTGACATGTCTGAGAAACATTTTGTTTTTTAGCTTCACTGTTGTCAAAGAAAACATCAAGGTACTGCCCACAGCCATCTGCCTCACTGTTGTTTACATCATTGTGCGAAAACTTTGACACTTCATAATATCTCCGTTATTACTGAAGATATTTGCTTCAAACTGAAGTTGTTAACTATCCAAAGGGTAACCTATACACCAAGGGCAGGTAACCACCAAAGTATTTTTGACAGAGTTATACCCCTTTTTCGACTTGGAATTTTCACTGAAAACCAAGCATCCGCAGCCAAGCGTTGGCACCCACATGCGGTGCTCTTGTTCATGTTTGCATCCATTTTCAGTTGTACTTCAGTTACATAACTGTAGTCAGTGAGCTAACCTTTACACTCCTTGGCTTGTGCTTATAAAATGAGCCATGTTCTGTGAAAAGGGGGCTAAATGCATCTGCGAAAAGTATCGACCCAGGTCATCCTGCGCAGTCCGCGCAGGCTGACCTGGACCGAAACTTTTCACTGTTGGTCATTTTTCTGTTTGTCCAAGGACCAGTCTACCTCGTGATTGAGTCGGTTGTTAAAAGAAAGTGGGTATTATGGATCCATAATTATTTGATGACTTTATAGGTATCATGGATTACGGAAATGCATTAAGCCCCCTTTTGCCAGAGCATGGCTCAAAGATAAGTTTATGCTCTGCTCAGTTAGTGCTAATATTTGTAAGAAAGATTGGAATGTAGAATTTTATTTAAATGTTTATCAAAAAATTACAAGTTTTAATCCTTTACCAGACGACAAAGTTTTATCCTTGTCCAGAGCATTTACAGATGACAGTTTTAATGTGGCTCAGATGGTGCAATTTGTCTTGATAGGGTATAAAACATTGTGGGAAAAGGAGAAAATGCTGGTTACCAGCATTTTCTTGTTTTCCCACAATGTTTTCAAAAGGCCTCTTTTCCAGGGTCATTAAAAGGCAGCTTTGTATGGTAAAGGGTTAAAGGTAGTGATGGGACATCGGTTAGAAATCATAATCGATCATCGGTTGGAATCGGTTGCTGCTACCGATGCGATTCTTCCGATTATAATCGGTTCCTCATAAATTTGCATGTTTCATTGTAAACTCTTGTATCATTTATGTATTATGCTGTTGTTTGTGTTGTAGATAGACTTTTTGTAGTTTTACCTTTGCACCTGCTTTCTATACACCTTTTGGTTTTTAACCACCTCTGCTTTGTGCTATTTGGCTTTGTAACACAGAAGTATTTTGGCTGATTGTTGTTGTTATCAAGGGAGTTGTTGTTATCGTTGGAGTGATAAAACCCAGTTAACACAGCGTTTTTTTCTCATAGTTTTGGGAACGGGTCCGAAACCAGGCAAATTGGGAAAAATGCGTCATTTTCTATAAAATTGGGAATTATTTTCTTGATGATTTTAGACACAGTCCTTACATATCATTTACTACCATAATACAAGGGGTTAGCGCAAAACTATTGTAAGTGCCTATATAAATATATGCACTTACAATAGTTTTGCACTAGACCCTCAAATAGAGGTTATTTTCCCTCTTAAGTCATTGAAACTAAAACTGAACTCAAAAGTACTACCACGACGTTTTACTTTTATTGTTCTGTATGACATGAAATACATGTACTGTAAATAAATTGGTCTTTTCAAAGACCAATGTCCCTGCTTCTCATGTTACTGAAAATACCAATTTAGAGTCAAGTGTCATTTGTTTTTTAGTAAGAGGGAATATGGTAGAGGGACTGGGTTCTGGTAGATGGTCTATTTTAGAGGCAAACAGAGTTTCATTACTGACAGTGGGATCAGGGTGGCAGGTAGATTCACACTGAATGGCAGACATAGCTTGCTCACCCTCAAAACTCGAGCCTGCTGTGAACGGGATAACTTGGTTACATCTAGTACTTGAAGTGTTTTGATCTCGATCTATGATTGCAGACGAGCGCTTACTTTCACTTTCCTCAGGCTCGTCAACCTCATCTTGGCTAGAATTATGAGTTGGGCTCTTACAGATAAAGTCTGTTAACCTTTTACACCCTGTTGGTTTTAACTTTTTTCGGTAATATTTGCTGTTGTGGCTCATTTTCACGTTAATTTACCGTTCCCGTCTCTCCGCGAAATCACATGTCAGACCGAGCGTGAAAAATCGCAAGTTTTTGGCGCCACAGAAACGAAGCGCCGTTCACTACCGAGTTCTCCGAACTAAAAAAATAGCCGACGACTTGGGGTCTTTCGTTTTGGGAATTTCTTAAACTGGATTTTGGGAAAAAAAGGTCTTTTTTTGGCATTGGAAACGGGTCCGTTTTACGGACCCGTTTTACGGACCCGTTCATAGAAGGAAAAAAACGCAGTTACCAGACACCGGTATATAAAATCCAGTACCCGACAGACAGTGCAGACTTCCTGCCGATCATCGATTATGACAAAGCTCAATCGATAATCGAAATCGGGAGCTTCCAACACGCCGCTAATCGATACTTGCTGATTATCGGTACACCACTAGTTAAAAGGTAAATTGTATTAGTGCTATGGGCTACTCTTGTATTTGGCAGACAGTGCAGATCAAGGTCACACATCTTTGAACAAGCAGTCTGATCTAGGATCTACATTGTCTGTTCAAGATTACGAACATGAAAAAATTTATGTTGAACATCCAGTGCAGTAATGGTGAGGAATACCTGTAAAATAATGATAGGCGCTCTGTCTCTTACACAAATGTTGAGTAGAAGATGGATTTATCTACAAAGCCAGACAGACGGGCAGACAAACAAAATATTTAAAAAGATCATCAGAAAAGTTTAATCTTAATCTAACGGTAGGTTTATTGTCCTGTCATTGTGCCAAAATGAAATGTACTTGGTAAATTTGCTAGTCTGTAATTTACATGGTTTATGACAAAATTTTGGACTTCTAAACTGAAAGCATTTGCAGTCAAATTAAATCTGGCTAAAATGGAAGAAATTGCCATTACGAAAGGCTAGAAAACATTGTGGGAAAAGGAGATAATGCTGTTTACAAGCATTTTCTCCTTTTCACACAATCTTTTCGAAAACCTTTTTTTCTAAGGGTTTCTAAAACTTGGGGTTTGTGTGGTAAAGGGTTAAGTGTCAAGGGCAACATGATATGCCTTTTTTTATGGGTAGTGTAGAGCAAGATCATCCTTCACAGAAATGTTTAGTCTTGTAATTGATCTATGATGGCCAATGGAATGAGAGTCAATTTTTATCTACAACAAACCAGAAAAGTATGTTTCTCTAGCCAAGAGCATCCAAATTATAGCCCTGGGGTCAAATTTAGCTCCACCCTGGCAGTAACAATTTTTACATTGACTTACATAGTGAAAACTTTAAAAATCTTCTGGTCTTAACGGTAAGAACCAGAAGATTTTTAAAGGGCTACCAAAATTTGCATGTATGTTTATCTACTGGACCTTCAGAGAACACCATGTATGCAATATGAACATTTTCAGGTTTGTTAACCCTTTCCCAAACAAGCCCTGGTTTTCACATGTCTGCACTATAAGTCTTTTGAAAACACTGTGGGAAAAGGAGAAATTGCTCGTAATGAGCAATTTCTCCTTTTCCCACAGTGTGTTCTACCCTTTTCGAGAACTTTCTGCCATTTTCATCAACTTTAAAATTGTCGTCTGCAAACTCTTTCAATTTAGACCAGTCCAAAATGTGTCGTTTGGGAAAGGGTTAACTCTTTACCACACGGCAACATTTTAGACTGTTCCAAATTGAAAGCGTTTGCAGACAACAAAGTAAATGCGAATGAAAAATTAAAACTTGTTTTGGGAAGGGTAGAAAACATTGTAGGAAAAGGAGAAAATGCTGGTTACCAGCATTTTCTCCTTTTCCTACAATGTTTTCAAAGGGCTTCTTTCTCAGGGTCGTTAAAACTTGGGATTGTGTGGTAAAGAGTTAAATAGTGTAAAACCCTTTTCACCCTTTACCACATGACAATATTTTAGACTGGTCCAAACTGAAAGCATTTGCAGATGCGACAAATTAAATGTGGCGCAAATAATTTCATTTGTTTCTGATATGTTAGAAAAAATTGTAGGAAAAGAAGAAATTGCTGGTTACCAGCATTTTCTTCTGTTCTCACTATGTCTCCAAAAGTCTCATTTCCAAAGGTTGTTAAAACTTGGGATTGTGTGGAAAGGGTTAACCCTAAGAGCTCTGAATTTATAAATGAGCCATGCTCAGTGGAAAGGGGGCTTAATGCATCTGCGAAAAGTATCGACCCAGGTCAGCCTGCGCAGGCTCACCTGGGCCGAAACTTTTTGCTATTGGTCAATTTTCTGTATGTCCAAAGATCAATCTACTTCATGATAAAGTCGGTTTTGAAAGAAAGTGGCTTTTTAGGATCCATAATTATGTGATGGCTTGATAGGTATAATGCATCAGAGAGATGCATTAAGCCCCCTTTTGCCAGAGCATGGCTCAAATATACTTTTTCAGTCAGGGAAAGTAAGCAGAAAAGCTTGAAACTGTTTCAAGGTTTTAGCCAGTATATGTTACAAAGTGGCAGACAGTGTAGATAAAAGATCAGACTACATTTATTCTTCAGTCTGATCATGAGCTACATTGTCTGAAACGGCAGCTGTAGCAGGTTCCAGCTCTCTAGAGTGGTGAATTGAGAATACAATGTAGAGTGTTTTGATTTATAAATGTGTTGTGTTCATAATTCAATTCTCTATGATATTATTTCATTGTTGTGATGTTCTTAGTCGGATTATCTTTTTGTAGCAAACAATGTAGATCCAAGATCAAACTGGACTTTTTGTGCAATCTGATCTTGATACCCATTGTTGGCAAAAACTTCAAAATTTGAAATTGGATTACTGTTGGAATCTTCTTTAATCTTCTTTACCATTATATTTGGGTGAAATGTGTTGTAGGTAGGTTAAGCTTATACATAATATTGAAACATTTCGTACAAGTATCATAGTCAGATTTAGTTATGCATAAAATCTGGTTTTAACCCCAGCTGGTTAACCCTTTACCAAACAACCAAATATTATAGGTCCATATCAGAAGTGTTTACATCCTAGTGATGGGATTTGCCTTTTAGAGGGTAGAAAACTTTGTGGAAAAAGGAGAAAATGCTGGTTACTTTGGATTGTTTGGTTAAAGGTTATACATGATATTCTTTTGCCCTGAACCCTTATTGTTGAAAGTCTTTTTTTGATAAACTTGTAATTGAGAATTTTTTGACACATTGTGAGAAATGGAGAAATTTGTCGTATTGAGCATTGTTTTGCCTTTCTCACACTGTTCTTTGACCTTCTCTGACCTGGAATATTAATCAGTAAAGTTTGATTTTTCCAGTATTTATTTAAAGGGGGAACAAAAATATGAAACTGAGTTTAGCTGCTCACCATTTAACATTTAGTTCCTGGACCTTTTCATTGAAAAATACTTATTTATGAACTTCAAAAAACAGAAAATTCAATTCACTGAGGGACATAGGGATTAGCATTGTAGCTGATGGAAAAACTACTTTAAGATTTCAGTTTCTCAGTCATCTCTAAATTGTTAAACTTTTTTTCCCTAAAAAAGAAATGTGAACCAGTAAAAAAAGAGAAAAAATGTTTAAACCCTTTAGCTGTTAAGCGTTACTCACTGACCTTTTGCAGACAGTGTAGATCAAGATCAGACCACAGAAAGTGCAGTCTGATCTTTGATCTACACTATCGGTCAAGAAGATATTTTTCTCAAAAAATATATGTGAAAGAACATTATTCGGGTTTTTACTATTGGCTTGAAAGTTTTTTTTTGTAAGTTATTTAGCGGGATAAGGGTTAATAAGAAGACAAGAAACATGAAAGAGAGGGCCTACTTGAGATAAGCCAGTACATTAAGTAGTGTATATAGAGTGTAACCAATAGTAGAGGAATTAACTCAACCAAACCACAAAATTTAAAGTCTTCCAAATTCCAAACATTTACTAAAAACAAAGTTATTGTTGCGCGTGTGATGCGATTTGTATATAAAAGGTGAAAAAAATATTGTTGGAAAAGAATGAAATGCTGGAAACCAGCACTTCTCCTTTTCCCACGATTTTTTCAAAGATTTTTGTAATATTTGGCTTTCCCAGTCTGTAGAGTCTGGGATTATCTTGTAAAGTGTTACACCTGTGAAATGATCAGGGTTTTTATCCATGGCCTTACCACAAAACTATTTGATCATCCAACTTGTAATTCAAGACATTTTGACCAAAAACCAAAAGAAACAATTTTTTCCATTCATTGTAAACTTTTACATCTGCCACAACAGGGTAGATCTAAGATCAGACTGCACATTTTTCACAGTATGATCTTGATCTTTACTGTTTATCGAAAAGAAAGTTGATTTGTGTATAGGCAGGAAATGATATAGTTACGACCAATTTGAATTCAGACACGCCCCCTTTATAAACTATGTAAGGTGAAACGCTTTCATTATTGAATAAGTTAACCCTTTACCACACAATCCCGACTTTTAACGACCCTGAGGAAGAAGGCTTTTGAAAACATTGTGGGAAAAGGAGAAAATGCTGGTAAACAGCATTTTCTCCTTTTCCAACGATATTTTCTACCGTATCAAAGAAAAATTGCACCATTTGAGTCACAGGTGCTTTCAATTTGGACAAGGCTATAAATTTGTCATCTGGTAAAGGGTTAAGGTAGGCTTTTTTCTGATTGATTTTTGTGAATAATATTATTTACACTTATTTGTAATATTAGTTATACATGAAAACTTGTTAGTGGGAAACATATTTCTATTTCTGCCGTAATAAGGTAAATTGATTTTTAAACTGTTAGTATATTTTTGAACCATTTCTTTTACTTACCTTGTAAAAAGGAAGAGAAAAAAAGAAAAAGTATACATGTGATGTGAGAAAAAAAAACATTTTGATCTCATGATATCATCAGTATGTTTTTCTTTTCTTTAACCCTTTACCACACAATACTGACTTTGAATGACCATGAGAAAGAAAGCTTTTGAAA
Organism: Tridacna gigas; assembly: GCA_945859785.2. NCBI lineage: Eukaryota > Metazoa > Mollusca > Bivalvia > Cardiida > Cardiidae > Tridacna > Tridacna gigas. The sequence goes on from OX244044.2 coordinate 35,694,782, forward strand.
ACATTGTTAGAAAAAGGAGGAAAATACTGGTAACCAGCATTTTCTCCTTTTCCCACGTTTTCTACCCTTCCCAAAACAAATTTTATTTTTTTTTAGTTACATTTATTTTGTTGTCAGCAAATGCTTTCAGTTTGGACGAGTCTAAATTTTTTTTTTTTCTGGGAAAGTTAACTTTCTACCAGACAACAAAATTTCAGACTTGTCCGTATTGAAAGAATTCACAGATGCCAAATAGAATGTAGCTTAACTCTTTACCAAACAACAAAATTTTAAACTAGTGCAGATTTACAGCATTTGCAGACAACAATTTAAATTTGACTTAAAAATTGAAATTTATGAGGGACAATAGAAAAACATTGTGGTTACCAGCATTTTCTCCTTTTCCCACAATGTTTTGCTTCCTTTTTAGGGTCATTAAAAGTCAGGATTGTTTGGTAAAGAGTTAACTCTTTACCATACAATCCTGACTTTTAACGACCCCTAGAAAGAAGCCTTTTGAAAACATTGTGGGAAAAGGAGAAAATGCTGCATTTCCCACAGTGTTTTCTAAGGCCTCCTTCCTCATGGGCATTAAAACTAGGGATTGTATGGTAAAGGGTTAACTCTTTACCACACAATCCCGACTTTTAACGATCCTGAGAAAGAAAGCCTTTAAAAACATTGTGGGAAAAGGAGAAAATGCTGGTAACCAGCATTTTCTTCTTTTCCCACAATGTTTTCTACCCTTCCTAAAACAAACTTCAATTTTTGAATAACATTTGTTTTGTCGTCTGCAAATGTTTTCAATTTCGACAGGTCTAAAATTTTGTCTTTGGTAAAGAGTTAAGTGAAAGATATTAATAAATGTATAAATATACTCTGTCTCTCTCATTCACAGCCAGTGAATCTAGAGAACCACCCATATTTACCAAGGAACTCCGTGATATGGAAGTGAGTGACGGAGACAGAGTGGAAATGAGCGTAGAGGTCAAAGGTAAGTGAATACTGGTAACTGATTAATTTAATAGATTTTTTTAACCGTATTGATCAAATAATTATCATTTATGGATCTGAATTCTCAACATGTTCTTTGATAAGAACAGTGGTAACTCAAATAAGTTTGTGTGAATTCCTAGTGTTATTAAACACTCTACCACACAATCCCGACTTTAACAACCCTAAGAAAGAAGCCTTTTGAAAAAATTGTGGGAAAAGGAGAAAATGCTGGTGACCAGCTTGTTTTCAAAAGCTTTCTTTCTCCGGTTTGTTAAATGTCAGGATTGTGTGGTAAAGAGTGAATGGGTTTATTTTCTCTGGATAAGGTTTAATTCAAAGTACTATTTCTACTACTGGAATGCCTAAATAGACTTAAAGATTTTCATCATGTGTTGGCACAGCAAGGATAAAAGTATGTTAGCAAATTTACATAATTATCACTAAATGTTGGTAACCAGCATTTTCTCCTTTTCCACAATGTTTTCTACCCTATCTAAGAAAACTTACACCATTTTAGCCACATTGAAATTGTCGTCTGCAAATGCCTTCAATTTGGTCAAGGCTAAAATGTTGTCGTCTGGTAAAGGGTTATACAGACAGTGTAAATTAAGATTAGACTTCACAGGACATGCAGTCTAATCTTGCATCTACAGAGTATGATTCTTTGCTAGATGTTTGACGACAGCTTTAAATTTGCAATACCTGGATCTGTAGCAGTGATTGTGAATGTCCATTATTGTTATTTACCTATACATTGGTTAACCCTTTACCACACGGCAATATTTTAGGCATTTTCCAAATTGAAAGCCTTTGCAGATAAATATGACTCTAAAATTGAAAATTGTTTTTGGAAGGACAGAAAACATTGTAGGAAAAGGAGAAAATGCTGGTTACTAGCATTTTCTTCTTTTCCCACAATTTATTTCAAAAGTCTTGATTCTAGGGGTCATTAGAACTCGGGATTGTGTGGTAAAGGGTTAACCCTTTCGCTGCAATAGGCAAAAGCAGGTTTTTGCGGATGGTAGAGATCAGTACCAGACTGCACAGATTGTGCATTCTGATCTTGGATCTATACCATTTTCTTGGGCAGTCAAGCCCAATAGTTAAAAAAATTCTGAGTCTCAGAAAATTGTATTTTCAACTCTTAACTCTACCACACATTCACAGGTTTTAATGACCCTGAAGAAGAAACCATTTTAAAACTTTGTGGGAAAAGGAGAAAATGCTGGTAACCAGCATTTTCTCCTTTTCCCACAATGTTTTCTACCCAACACATAAATCACTATTTAAGCTACACATTATTTGTCGTCTACAAATGCTTTCAATTTGGTCCAGTCTAAAATTTTTTCGTTTGGTAAAGAGTTAAAAGAAGTAGAGTTTACAATGTTTGGTGATGAAGGAGTTTATGATAAGATATGCAAGGTTGACAGTTATGTCTCACAATAATATTATGATGATAAGTTATTCTTTGTTAGGCATGGCATGCTATGATTTTGTTCATGATTGAAAAATACTAGGTACCCCACCCATTGATGTAGTATGGGTTCACAATAATCGAGAAATTCCTGCCTCTGACCCTGTGTGTTGCATGGTGAATGAAGGAAATGTCCGAAAACTGTTAATTCCTGAGGTGTTTCCAGAAGATTCTGGAGAATATGTTTGTGAGGCATACAATGCTTATGGCGATACAGACACTTTCTGTCGACTAACTGTGAATGAAGGTATTGTAGTATTAAAATAGTATGATTGAACTTGATTGTTTTACCTCCCTTTATGGCATGAAATGATAAATTTTCTTAATTTTCTCAATAGAATTATAAAGGACAGTCAATTACCTACCCTGTTGAGATGATTTTGATATGTTAAGGTAAGACCTGTGTAATGGAAAACAGCTATTTCCACTAAAATATCATCCTGCAAAATTAGCTATAATTAAAAATGAGTATTATTGAACTACTTTCACCTTTTCATTTTTTCCATTTTTTCCTTTTTTGAATTATCATTTATAAATTTAAAACCGCTATATTCTCAATTGAAAAAGAGATAATAATTACCTCCCTTTTTAGAAAACAAACAAAAGTATCAAAAAAAAGTTTCAAGATAGACATAAATGGAATTTCTGATCCATTAGAAATGTGCAAAAATATTATTTCGGCATAAATCCTTATTTATCCTTATTTAACTACCAATTAGAATTTTTGCCCAATGTTCACCGGAAGTGCATTACACAGGTCTTACCTTAATGGAAATATGATCAAATGCATTTTTTTTTTTTTTTTTCCCAATAATTTTTTTTCGTGAAATGAAAAAAGGTGTATTTTGTTTCCATAGGTCAAATATGAACCATGACAGTTTAGTTTAACCCTTTACCACACAATCCCGACTTTTAACGAACCTAAGAAAGAAGCCTTTTGAAAACATTGTGGGAAAAGGAGAAACTGCTGGTTACCAGCATTTTCTCCATTTCCCACACTGTTTTCTAACCTTCCCAAAACAAAGTTCAGTTTTTAAATCACATTTGTTTTGTCATCTGCAAATGCTTTCAATTTGGACTAGTCTAAAATTTTGTCGTTTGGTAAAGAGTTAAGATATCAAAACCAAGTGTATGTAGCTGGTAATACACAGTCAGCTGTTCAAAATTTGAGCATGGGATTTGTAATCTCGGGATACTTCAAGTGCGGGTTCTATTTCTATGACTAGCTGGCACCAGCCCATATAGTTTAGGTGGTAGAGCGTAGGACTCGTAAACGTCATGTTTCCGATCACTTGAGGGTGTGGTTTCGATTCCCACAGTTGGACATCTGAAATTACCAAATAGTCTTTCGGATGAGATGTTAAATTGAGCTCCCGTGTGACGGTGCTATACATCGAGCACGTTAAAGAACCAGGCGTAATTTAGGATGGGTTTCGTCCTGTATCTTGCACTATTGCTCGTAACATAACTAACAGGGGATGTCGACCATATGGAAAACAGGTGGTGACGATAAATAAAGGCAAATTCAATCAATCTATGGCTAGCCAACTAAAACAACAAATTGTCTTTCAGATTAGACCTGAAATTTAGGTCCTGTGTGACAGTGTTATGCACATTTAGCCCTTAACTCTTTACCAAACGACAAAATTTTAGACCAGACCAAATTGGAAGCATTTGCAGACAACAAAATAAATGTAACTCAAAAATTGAAATTTGTTTTGGGAAGGCTGGAAAACATTGTGGGGGAAAAAGGAGAAAATGCTGGTTACCAACATTTTCTCCTTTTTCCACAATGTTTTCAAAAGCTTTCTTTCTCGGGGTCTTTAAAAGTCGGGATTGTGCGGTAAAGAGTTAAGCTGCTAAATACAGTCGAACCGCGTTTATCCGGGCTCCATAATTCCGGAAATCTCAGGATCCGGACAAAAACATCAGGGAACGGATATTTTCTGTACAAATTTTATTTTTTATTCCGGAAATCCGCGTTCCGGAACCGGAATGAAAAAATCGGGAACGAAGGGTTAAAAATTAGTACAAACCTTATCCAAGAAACCGGACGTGGCCTGACTGTGTATCACACAATTTAAACTGGTACCCGTTACATCTCCCGTAACCGTCCGATAAATACAAAAATCGATAACAGGCTACTAGTTTACACACAATTTAGACTTGTTATTTTCCCCGGGACCATAGACTGGTTATCATAAATATCATAAATACAGTCTACTTCGAGCGATTTCGGACTGGTTCGTCGTGAATAACACGGGTATCAGTCTAAATAGTGTCAATTGTTGCAGACGATATTCACACGTTTTGAAAACACGCGTGTTAATTAGTACTGTTTTCGAAAACTGTTAAATGACGTTCTCGTGCCATCGACAATTGTCAACTTAACAGATTATCCATACACATAGTATGAAGTGACAATTCCACGCTTTTGTTGTTTAATTATTACTGGATCTACTTGATTACAGTAACAATCGCTAAAAACATAAATTATGTTCTGAAATGTCCGCAAAGATTTTGTGGGCATGTTTAAACTTATCTTTCAAAACTAAACGCAAAATTGAAATATGAACATACCGTCTGCTTGCATATTCAATAATCCTTCGTTTCCAAAACAAATATTTTCAATTTAAATGGTAAACCATAGGAAAAAAAAAAACAGTTTGATTCATGTGTTAACTCGAGATGTTTACGTTCCCCAAAGTACACACAAAATGGCCGCCAAACACGATAAATTTCGTTAGGTTTTTCGAAAATATTTCACTCCTAACAGACTGTAAAGATGATTGAAAATATGCCTGTCTTCGATATCGAATCAATTGGCAATCAATCTCAATTAGTCTTTGCCATTTTACCACTTTGAAAGTACGACAATCAGAAGCCAACAGAATGTCTACACCACCAGCAAAAGACGAGGTGAAGTTTCGACTTCCGTGAAAAAAGACATTTGTCAGTACAAAGAAGACCATCCAAAAAAAAAAAACACTTTTGCAGGAATTGGACAATACGTCATGTTCATTTAAAATACTGTGCATTTCGTGTTTTCCTTTTGTTTCGCCCTTTTCATGGTGTTTTCAAAGTCATAAATGTGCCGAGCTTTACAAGCACACCTGTTTGCACAATAGGTATGCATGTGCACGTAATTAGGTACAAGTAAAAAGACATGTACAAAAACAGACAAATAACAAAAAGGCAAAGTGCAAATTTATGACACCCTTTATTTTATAAACCTGAACAATCGTAGGAGCAATAATGACATGTATACAAGTGCTTGTGTAAAACATACGCTGTTGTAATTCTTACGATACACGGTGTCCCTTATCAACATGGAGGTTATTGACCTAGCTTAACTTGGATGCCATGCCAGCAATCACAGTTCGTCGATCCGGAAATACGGCTGATCCGGAAACATTCATAGGAAACAGAAGTGGCCGGATAAACGAGGCTCGACTGTATATGAAACCAAATTTTCCACCCAATAGACCAAATGTTGCGATTTTAAAGTCGATTTCAAAGTCAACAAAACACTTGCGGACAGTATGGATCCAAGATCACACTGCATGTTCAGTGGTAACCAGCATTTTCTCCCTTTCCCACAATGTTTTTCTACCCTATTAAAGACAGAAATCATCATTTGAAATACATTTATTTTGTCATCTGCAAATGCATTCAGTTTGGGCAATCTAGAATTTTGTTGTTTGGTAAAGGGTTAAATCAAATCATAAAATTTTTCTCTTCATAACATGCTGCTGAAATAGATTGAGTTGCTGGTGAACAAATTTCTTGCCTTTGAAACACTGTCTATAAGATTCAGACATTTTAATGACAAAATATTTGAACAGCAGGAGTTGGGGTGTAAGGTGGCCATTATGGTGTCATATAGTGTACTATTACAGCTCATTGCTTTTCTCCCTCATCATCTCCTAACCCTTGTCAGCACCATAGGAGAATACCGGGGCTTTTGTGAATGATACAAATCAAGATCATACTACACAGGAGGTACAGTCTGATCTTAGATTTACACTGTCTTCTTGTTTAGTTAGTACAGATAACTGTCCCCGAATGTGATTTTAGTTTCTGACGGGTCATGTCTGGATACAGAGTCGATCCCCCAGAAAATGGGAGAAATCTCCACAAAGACTTTGTTAGCATGTTTAAATGCTGATATTTTCACAAACTGATGCCAAAACTAGAATTTTAACTTATCTGTTGCTTGTGTGTTCAATAATCCTTTGTTTTGAATACCAATATTTTCAACTTAAATGCTGAACATAAGAAAGAACAATTTAATTCATCTTTATCATCAAGATATTTACATTTCCTGAAATAGACACAAAATGGCTGCCCAAAACGGTAAATTGAACCAGTTCTTTTGAGATTTACAAGTCATAAGGGACTTAAAAGCGCTTTAGGTAATGAAATATTTAATAATTTGCCTTTGGTCATGTGTGTCATTAAAAATTAATTGCATTTTGCTGCAATACAGATTAATCCAACAAAACAGAAAGTCAGTACAGCGCTGTTGCTTTTCAGCTGGAGAAATCAGGATGGACTTGAGATGGTACATTGCACAGTAAACATTCAAATATGAAAAGAAGCACTGTAAATGTCTTGCTATTGAGACTACTTGTTTAGTTAAGCCTGTACCATACAACAATAAGACTGGTCGAAATTCAGAGCATTTGCAGACGACAAATTAAACTTGGACGAAATTATTTGATTTGTTTCTGAAAGGTCAGAAAACATTGTGGGAAAAGGAAAAAATGCTGGTTACCAGCTTTTTCTCCTTTTCCCACAATGTTTTCTAAAGGCTTCTTTCTCAGGGTCGTTAAAACTCGGGGATTGTGTGGTAAAGGGTTAAGCCAATAAGATAAAAGTCTGAGTTTTACTGGATTGTTTTTCAGTTGTAGACAGGGGAAAAGTTTCTTTATTTGTTGCTGGAAGAGCTAAGCATGGTAAGGGCAATTTTTTTGGGGTTTTTTTTTTTTTTTTTTTTTACAGTGTAGATCAAGATCAGATGACAAAATCTACATTGTCTGATCTTAGATCTACACTGTTCTGTTGCATCGAGATCTTTTTATAAAAGTCTTGGTCAAGCTACATAGATCAATGCGTAACGTACAGGGCTTGAAACCAAGGGATGTCTGGTTTGTTCCAAGGATTAATGATAGTTACTGCGACAGGATTCATTTCTCTAAAATTTGTTTCAGTGATTTTTTGAAGGGAAAGAAGCCATTTCCTAGGAGAGAATGTTCTAAAAAGTTCTGGTAAGAGAAAGTCTTGGAAAGCTTAGATATGTACACTTTTTGCTGTTGTATATCTGAAATAATGTTAGAAATGGCCTTAAACACCAAATAAACTGGCCCTTGGATGAGAAATGTCCTTTTTCAAGTATATTGCACTCAAGGGCTTAGCTGCACACAATCTCCAGTTATAAAACGAGGCTTTTGAAAAAATGTAGGAAAAGAAAAGAATGCTGAAATTAACCAGCATTTTCTCCTTTCCCCACAAAGTTTCCAACCCCTGCTAATACAAATCCCATCATTTGAGTCACTTTTAAATTGTTGCCTGCAAATGCTTTGAATTAAGACCTGTCTAAAATTTTGTTGCTAGGTAAAGAGTTCACCCTTTACTACACAGTCCCGACTTTTAATGACCCAGAGAAAGAAACCTTTTGAAAACATTGTGGGAAAAGGAGAAAATGCTGGTTACCAGCATTTTCTCCTTTTCCCACAATGTTTTCTAACCTATCAATCACAAATTTCATCTTTAGGGCCACCTTTAATTTGGCGTCTGCAAATGCTTTCAATTTGGACCAGTCTAAAATTTTGTCGTTTGGTAAAGAGTTAATATTGTACTCAGATTTGTGATGTTATGGTCCAAAGCTTTTTCTGAATTTAAATGATGAAATATAAGCCCCCATCAGTGTAATTTAGAAAAGGGTAGTCCAGAAAAATTTGAAATATTAACCCTCTACTTACCAATCCAGTGATTTTCTGTAGGGGGCACAAGGCTTTTGTAAACATCATGGGAAAAGGAGTTAAATATTGCTTTTGTCTTTTCCCGTTGTTGTCTGTTCCCATTTTTTTTTTTTCTGACCTGTCAAAGACAAAATATTCCATCTGATGAGCCACATTCAGTTTGTTGTCTTCAAACCCTTTCAGGATAGACCAGTATTAAAAAAAAATCCAATTTACTGAAAGTACTGACAGTACTGACGGAATAGTGAATGTGGAAAAAGCAGCCTATGTAAAGATAAAACTTAGTTGGTACCATGTCTGTCCATCCGTCCATCTGTCAATCTATCAGTCTTGTTTTTGTTTCAGTGCTCTAACTCATCACCATGTCTGTCCATCCATCTGTCTGTCAATCCATCAGTCTTTTTGTTTCAGTGCTCTAACTCAAAAGCCATTTGACCTAGGATCCTGAAACTTTATACAAGTTGCTCATGACCCAAGGAGGTGCCCTATTGTTTTGGGTTCAAATGGGTCAAAGGTCAGTGTCATAAGTGAACTTTGTTTGAAAATTTTTTCTGTGCTTTAACTCAATAGTTGTTTGACCTAGGACCCTGAAACTTTATACAAGTGTTGCTCATGACCCAAGGAGGTGCCCTATTGCTTTTGGGTAACATGGGTCAAAGGTCAGGGTCACTGGTGATCTTTATTTTGAAAATCATTTCCGTTCTCTGATTGTTCTGCTTCAGTGACAAGGTGCTGGTGGGGGGATATTTGTCCGCTTTGCGACATTTCTAGTTAAGTCTGATCTGGTCCAATTAGGTTATCAAATCTGATCTGGTTTGGCCTAGTCCAATCTGGTAATGAAGTTCAATCCTGTTTGGTCTGATGACTTAACCCACCACTAATAGCCATGTACTTGTTCTAATTGGAAATGCCATGAAAGAATTCTGTTTGTTGATATTTACTTGAAAAAAGCAAATGAAATACATATCAGTTTGATGATTTGGCATTTGAGTACTTTGTCCAGTTCACCTACAGATGAACTTACCATGCTTTTTCACTTTCTCTATGTTTGATGAACTCATAGTTGGACGAAACCAACCACAGTCGCGAAAAACATCAGGATGAAAAAGGTTGCTTTGGGATAAGGAAATACGAGTCTGATTTGCATAGGACACTTCACCAAACAACAAAATTTTAAGACTCAACCAAATTGAAAGGCTTTGCAAGCATCAATTTAATTGTAGCTCAAATAATGATTTCTGTCTTTGATAGGGTAGAAAACATTGTGGGAAAAGGAGAAAATACTGGTGACCAGCATTTTCTCCTTTTCCCACTATGTTTTTGGAAGCCTTTTCTTCCATAGCCATTCAAACTCAGGATTGTGTGTAAAAATGTTAAGGTGTTGATAAAGAAATACTAGGAAATATTCATAGGTGCACTGGCCACCCTGATCTAACTGAAATATTGTAAAAGATTTTTTAACTCAATTCAAACATACAACAATGATGTTAGGCAAATGATCTGGGTCACTGTCCTGCCACCAAGTCCCCAACACTGTCATAATAACTATATATGGACACATAATTTTTGTTCAACCCTTTCTATATTTTCTTTATTGTGGGAGGGGGGAAACATGGTGACATATGGAGAAATTACCTAAAATGAACAATCTGCCCTTTTTTCCACAATATTTTCCAAAACATCAAATTTTAAGTTCCTTTATTCCATATTTTGTTTCACTTGTAGTATACTTATTATGCGTGTTAGTTTTGCCTACAATCAGAAAAGGCATTAAAATGGGGTGATGGGTCTGGGGCTTTGAGCTGTATTGAAAAGCAAACAAGTATTATATAGACGTGCTATTGATACAAAACATATGGTGTTGTGAGGACTAGTGGAAAGTAACAATGTGATGAATGGCTAAGGGATTTTTATCTAGATACAAATATATCACTTTTGCTAGTTGGTTACGAAAGATTAGGATCATCTGTGACCCAGTGGTTATGGTGTTGAATTTGTACCCAGAAAATGTCCTTGAATAAGGCATTCCTAAGACCCAGCTTAGTTCTGGCTAACCTTAGAAAGACATTAACATACCGTGACTGCGACACTGTTTATCTCTTTACCAAACGACAAAATTTTAGACCAGTCCAAATCAAAAGCTTTTGCAAATGACAAAATAAATGTGAACCAGCAACTGAAATTCGTTTTTGGAGGAGTAGAAAACATGGTAGGAAAAGGAGAAAATGCTGGTTACCAGCATTTTCTCCTTTTCCCACAATGTTTTCAAATGGCTTCTTCTTCCGGGTCGTTAAAAGTCGGGATTGTGTGATATAGGGTTAAAGTGGTGTCATAATAAACCATAGAAATCATAATTTGTAGTAGCCTGGACTTTTCGACAAATTTACAAAATTTTCACAAACTTTCGGGACCTGGTAGGGGAGGGGAGGAGGGTTATTTAGATAAAAAATAATTATTTTTGAAAAAATGTATTTTTAAAAAGATGTTTGAGGTGATGCGTAAAAAGTACTGTCAAATTTCAAGTTTTACACCGTTGAATAAGATTTAAATCTTTTCTAAACAACAAAATTTTAGACTGGTCCAAACTGAAAGCATTTGCAGATGACAAATGTAGTTGAAAGAATGGGATTTTTGTATGAAAGATTATAAAACATTTTGAGAAAAGAATAAAATGCTGGTCTCCAACATTTTCTTATTTTTCCAACTATGTTTTCAAAATCTTTCTTTTTCAGGGTTGTTCAAACTTGAGATTTTGTGGTAAAGATTTAACCCTTTTACCACACAATCCCAAGTTTTAACACCCACAAGGAAGATACCTGTTGAAAACATTGTGGGAAAAGGAGAAAATGCTGGTAACCAGCATTTTCTCCTTTTTCCACAATTTTTAGCTCCACTGGCCGAAGGCCAGCGGGCTTATGTCATGGCCCGGTGTCCGTCGTGCATCCGTCCGTCCGTCCGGTCGTCCGTCCGTCCGTCCGTGCGTTAACTTTTATTTCAAACATCTTCTTCTCTGAAACTACCCATCCGATTTTCACGAAACTTCACAGAAATGATCCTGACATGGTCCTCTTCAGAATTTCTTGAAAGAATTTGATTCCTTCAAAAACTCTGGTTGCCATGGCAACAAAACTGAAAAATATTGGAAATCTTTAAAAATCTTCTTGTCTGAAACCATAAGGCATAGGGCTACCAAATTTGGCATGTAGCTTTATGTAGTAGACCTCTATCAAGTTTCTTCAAATTATAGCCCTGGGGTCAAAATTGGCTCTGCCCCAGGGGTCACAAGTTTTACATAGGCTTATATAGAGAAAACTTTAAAAATCTTCTTGTCTGAAACCATAAGGCATAGGGCTACCAAATTTGGCATGTAGCTTTATGTAGTAGACCTCTATCATGTTTCTTGAAATTATAGCCCTGGGGTCAAAATTGGCTTTTCCCCAGGGGTCACAAGTTTTACATAGGCTTATATAGAGAAAACTTTAAAAATCTTCTTGTCTGAAACCATAAGGCATAGGGCTACCAAATTTGGCATGTAGCTTTATGTAGTAGACCTCTATCATGTTTCTTGAAATTATAGCCCTGGGGTCAAAATTGGCTCTTCCCCAGGGGTCACAAGTTTTATACATAGGCTTATATAGAGAAAACTTTAAATATCTTCTTGTCTGAAACCATAAGGCCTAGAGCTACCAAATTTGGCATTTAGCTTGATCTAGTTGGAGTCTACCAAAAGTGTCCAAAGTATAGTCCTGGGGTCAATTTGGCCTCATACTTGGAGGGGGGGGGTTCACAAGATTTACATAGGCTTACATTGGGAAAACTTTTAAATCTTGGTGTACATAGCCATAAGGCTTAGGCTACCAAATTTTGCATATAATTATAGCATTATTTAGTGGACAGTTACAAAGAGGGCCCAAGTTACAGCTCTAGGATCAAGTTTGGCCCTGCACCAGGGATCACAAGTTTTACATGGGTTTATGGAGTGAAAAGTTCAGAAACCATCTTGTTACCAGCCATAAGGCCAAGAACTCCCACATTTGGCATGTTATTCTTCTAATACAATATTCCCCATTTAGTCAGACTGTAGCCATGAGGTCAAAGTTTTATAAGGGCTTATATAGTGAATACTTTTCTTCGTGGTTTATATTTATAAGCCAGTGGAGCGATACAGGGCCATCATGGCCCTCTTGTTTTCTACCCTATCGAGCTCAAATTTTGTGGTTTGGTCCACTTTTAATTTGTCATCTGCAAATGCTATCAACTTGGACTAGTATGAAATTTTGTCATCTGGGAAGGGTTAAATTAGCACTTTTTCCAACATTGTAAATGAAAAACAATTATTGGAATTTTTCTTTGCTACTTGAGGCTTGTTTTAAGTATTTTGGATTGACATTGTAGACAGTGAACAAAAACTTGAATAGCCAGTATAAAGTGATAAAAGTTTCGCCAGTAATTATCTTTAACCTTTTACCAATCGGTCCCTTGTTTTAACGACCTTGAGAAAACCTTTTGAAAACATTGTGGGAAAGGGAGAAAATGCTGGTAACCAGCATTTTCTCCTTTTCCCACAATGTTTTCTATCCTATGAAAGACAAATCTCACCACTTGAGCAATAGTTAATTTGTCATCTTCAAATGCTTTCAATTTCGACCAGCCTCAGATTTTGTCGTTTGGTATAAAGTGTTAAGAAATGTTTATTCACTGGTACTCAAATAAAAAGGCCGATAGTGAGAAAAGGATAGAATATGTGACATTGGTAGATTGCATTTGATTTCATGCTTTTTCGGTAGTTTATCGAAAAATAGTGATGGATTATGGGTTTGATATTTCATGGTTACAACCAGTGAAAATACCAATTTTAATGAAACTGCAACATTCTAGACCAGTCAGATTTGAAACCATTTGCAGACGACAATAATTGTGGCTCAAAAATTGAAATTTGTTTTGTGAAGTATTGAAAACATTGTTGGAAAAGGAGAAAATGGTTACCAGCATTTTCTTCTTTTCCCACAATGTTTTCAAAGGCTTTCTTTCTCAGGGTCGTTAAAAGTAGGGATTGTGTGGTATAGGGTTAAGATGGAGCTGATTATGATCTATATGTAGAGAAAGTAAAAAAGCCATTGTGGTACATGGAGAAAATTGCTTACTTTGAGCCAGTTTGTCAACCTCACAAACTGTCCTTGTTAGCAATACCTGGTTGCTACATCAAAATGTCTTCCTGAAGTTTGGAGTTGAATTTATTTCTTGTTAAGTCTGCAATTAATTTTGTTTCCATGGTTACCAGAGTGATTAAAGGATTTTAATGACTGCTTCCATAAAATATTTCAGAATGCATGTTTTTGATTACATTTCAGAGGTAAAAGTTTTTGGGCTCTGACTCTTAACAAAATAACAGGATTGAAGATTCCCCCAAAATTGAAAGCCTTTGCAGATTACAAATTAGAAGTGATGGGATTTGTCTTTAAAAGGATAGAAAGCATTGTGAGAAAAGGAGAAAATGCTATTCAGTTTCTTTTTTTCTCTCAAAGTTTTCAAAAACCCAATGTTCTATAGGGAAAAAAAACATGAGAATGTTTTGTAAAGGGTTGATTTCTGTGAATGCAGTACAAGGGTAAAGAAATTCATGGTTTAAACCCTTTACCAAACATCAACATTTTAGACTAGGCCAAATTGAAAGCATTTGCAGACGACAAAAAAAAATGTGAGTGAAAATTTGAAATTGTTTTTGGAAAGGTAGAAAACACTGTGAGAAAAGGACAAAATGCTGGTTACCAGCATTTTCTCCTTTTCCCACAATGTTTTCAAAAGGCTTCTTTATCAGGGTCGTTGAAAGTCGGGATTGTGTGGTCAAGGGTTAAACCCTTAGAGTGCCTAATAAACCCAACAAAATCTTTATACTAGAAATGCAGCCCAAATAATTGCAATTTCATGGTTGCTTTTGTCTACAGCATTTCACTGAAGCAGACAGTGTAGATCATTCCACCATTTAACTCTTTACCACATGACGAAAATGTATACTTGTTCAAATTGAAAGCATTTACAGACGACAATTTAAATGTTACTCAAATGATGGAGTTTGTCTTTGATAGGGTAGAAAACATTGTGGGAAAAGGAGAAAATGCTGATTACCAGCATTTTCTCCTTTTCCCACAATGTTTTCGAAAGGCTTTTTTCTCAGGGTTGTTAAAAGTTGGCATGGTGTGGTAAAGGGTTAAGCAACATTTCATTTGTTGTTTGCAAACACTTTCAAAGTCTAAAATTTGGTTTTGTTGTAAAGATTTGAACACTCAAAGAACATCTGCAGGAGCCCGAAACACACCTACAAACCTGGGCGTACAAAGTGTTTTTGTTACTAAGGCTTTGCTGGTGCAAGATATGGACAGTCAGGAATTTCAATTCATCTGCTTATCAGCTCTATCCAGAGATTGCGTGATGAATTAATTTTGTTATTTGCTTGTCATGCTGCCCTAATATTAACCCTTAAGCTGCTAAATAAATGAAACGAAAATTTCCACTTAATAATAAAATCCCCAAGTGTTGCTATTTCAAAGTTGATTTCACCGGAAAGAAAATTAAGTACCGTATCGGACAGTGTAGATCAAAGATCAGACTGCACATTCTGTGCAGTCTGATCTTGATCTACACTGTCTGCAAAGGGTCAGTGAGTCGCGCTTAGCAGCCCTAGGGTTAATACTTTTTAATTTTCCTCATTGGGGGTTTTATAGAGGTAAAAATGTAACTGAAGGAACAATGAATTGAGAAGAATGCATCATGCAGTAGTGCAGGGCTGTTGTATGCTTTTGGAATGTGGTAGCGCCATGGAATCCCTCTGGCATTCCAGCAGTGCCAAAGGCACAACTTGTGTGTGTGGGGGGGGGCACAATAGGGTGGACTCTCATATGAGGGGTTCCTTGGACTCTCCCCGATAAAATGTTTTAACCCTTTACCAGACGACAAAATTTTAGCCTTGTCCAAATTGAAAGCATTTGCAGACGACAATTTCAGTTTGGCTCAAATAGTGCAATTTTTCCTAGATAGAGTAGAAAACATTGTGGGAAAAGGAGAAAATGCTGGTTACCAGCATTTTCTCCTTTTCCCACAATGTTTTCAAAAGGCTTCTTTCCAAGGGGCGTCAAAAGGCGGCATTGTACTGTAAAGGGTTAAGACGTTTCTAGAAGCAATTCTAATTTATTTTGAGACCATTTTTGCAAGTGATAAAACAACTCACAGCCAAAAGGTACAGCTGATTTTGTAAACTTTCGAATTTACCTAATAGTGATAGACACTAAGAAATTAGAATAAATTGCGCTTTTTTAAAAAAAAAAAAAAATTGGATCAAGAATTATTACTTTTCACACAATATTTTTGAAAAAAATTCTCCTCTTTCTTCATTTATATTATAAATCAGTTTGATAGAAATCAGAAAACTTCTGGTGTGTGAAAATTCCATGATGGGTGTATTGGAATTAGGTTGTCCATCTGTCTGTCCTTCCGTGGATCGAATTTGTGCCTTCTTCTCTTACAGTATTCAGCAGTTTAGCTAGAATTTCAATGGAAGTCTTCCTACCGTGGGAACTTATGCACCTACAATTTTCATTGTTTGTCAACTGTTGCAGGAGTTATGGCCCTTTGCGTTGTTTTCCTGATCAAAGTGACCAGTTGGGATGGGGTGAAAAGGGGGCGGGAAATATTCATTTGCCTGCAATAGTTCTAGTATAGAAATGGCTTGTTATCTCTTTACCAAATGATAAAATTTTAGACTTGACCAAATTGAAAACATTTGCAGACGACAAATAAATTGTGCTTTAAATAATGAAATTTGTCTTTTAAAAGGTAGAAAAAAAATGAAGATAAATGGAGAAAATGCTGATTACCAGCATTTTCTTCTTTTCCCACAATGTTTTCAAAAGCCTCCTCTATATGGGTCTTTAACCCTTTACCACACAATCCCGACTTTTAACGACCCTGAGAACGAAAGCTTTTGAAAACATTGTAGAAAAAGGAGAAAATGCTGGTAACCAGCATTTTCTCCTTTTCCTACAACGTTTTCTACCCTACCCAAAACATTTTTCAATTTTTTGAGTCACATTTATTTTGTCGTCTGCAAATGCTTCCAATTTGGACAAGACAAGAATTTGTCGTTTGGTAAAGAGTTAAAAGTTGGGATTGTGTGTTAAAGGGTAAAACCCTTTGTTTGTCTATAGTTTGCTTTGGTTGACAGTGTAGTCAAGATCAGGCTGCATAAAATGTGCAGCCAGATCTTTGATCTACACTGTCCAGTTTGCTGAAACACTGTAGTCAAAAGCAACCATGAAATTGCCATTACTTGGGTCATATTTCTAGGATGAAAATGTCTGATAGGTTTATTCAGCGCTCTAAGGGTTAACTCTTTACCGCATGACAAAAATGTAGACTTGTCCAAATTGAAAGCATTTGCAGACGAAAGTTTGAATATTACTCAAATGATGTTGTTTGTCTTTAATAGGGTAGAAAACATTGTGGGAAAAGGAGAAAATGCTGGTTACCAGCATTTTCTCCTTTTCTCACAGTGTTTTCAAAAGGCTTCTTTCTCAGGGTCGTTAAAAGGCGGCATTGTATGGTAAATGGTTAATATCTGTATGTAAATTTTTATTTTCATGATGGAAGCTGTTTCCATTTGCTGTATCAAAGTTTGACCATGGAGGGAGAAGAGAAAAAAGGCTAAATTCACATAGGTGTCAAAGTGGACCCTCAGTAAACTTTACACTGTACCAGACAACCACATTTCAGACTTGTCCAAACTGAATGCATTTGCAGACAACAAATTAAACATTATTCAAATGATTACATTTTTCATTGTGGGTAAAGGAGAAAATGCTGGTAACCAAATATTATCCTTTAATATGGACAATTTTTTAAAAAATATTTCTCCCAGAGAGATGTGAAAATACTGCAGTGTGTGGTAAAGGGCTAATACATTCACAGTAATTGAATTTCACAATAGGTCTGTATTTTATTTTCAATATAAATAGATCTTAATACTTGATGAAAATCTTAAATAATGTGGTTTTATAGCGGGAGAGAATTTGGTCTCTAATTACTAGGTATTTTACCATCTACTATGCTGAGGCCTTAATGGTCATTGACCAAAATTTTTCTACATGTAATGCAGTAATATATTTTGAAGTGATGAATTGATGGAAGGATTGATAAATTTGAATTAGTTAATCTTTTTTGACAAGAACAACAAAAGCTATCAAAGTTAGATCATTTAATATGTCTGTGACAGACCTTGAATTTTCTTAAAAATCAGGCCCAGCCGGATGGGTAGTGCATCTGACTCGTAATCTGGTGGTTGCAGATTCGATACACAGTTGAGGAAAAACTGTCTTTCCGGCGATATTTCGCCTTTCACCTCTGATGCATGTGAGAAAAGTAGTAAATGACTTGGATAGAAAGTTGTGTCAGTACTGGTGTGAGAAAGCCAGGAAACACATGTGTTGGTGCACTGACTGCTGTTAAAACGGAGTTAAACTAAAAAATTCTCAAAAATCAAACTCTACCCCCACACACCATCTTGCCAAAGATTATACATTATGAGTTTTTCAAAAAAAAATTGATAGCCAAACAAAAATGTCTACTTGTCCATGTTGAAAGCATTTTGCAACTACAATTTAAATGTTGAAACGCATCACCTTGATTAAGTAGAGAGCATATTGGGAACGGTGCATAGCGTGATAATGCTTGTTACCTGCATTGTCCTTCTTTTTTTTCTGCATCAATGTTTTCAAAAAGCCTTCTTCTTCAAGGTCATTTGAAGAAAAGATTGTTTGGCACAAGATTAACTTGTACGATGAAGATAAAGAGGATTTTTTTTTCAGTGAAAGATCAAAATTTATTTTATCAGGTGAACATCATCGGTAATATTTTCACAAGTGGCTGCACCACTTGTGAAAATATTACCAATGATGTTCACGAGATGAAATAAATTTTGATCTTTTATGGGGAAAAACCCCAGATATTCTACTTATTTCATGCTTCTTACCCCTAATTTGTTGGAACTTTCATCGAAATCCAGTTTAATTGTTTTCGGTAATTCCCCGTGGCGTACCCCCCTCACATAACAACGCTTTACAATATTATGTAAATCGCAAGAAATACAGAATGAATTACGTCCTTTTTCCCTCCATTTGAATGGCACGCACTGATTACATAGGTAACTAGTGTGAGGTAACTACTGTTTCCGCCTTCAATTGAAAAGTTAGAAAATATAAAATCTGTATTTTCACTGGTCGTAACCATGAAATATTAAACCATAATCCACCATTATTTCTCGATAAACTATCGAAAAGGATGAAATAAACATGAATATTTAAGTAAACTGACGGGAAAAGGTAATAATCAGATAGAGGGATTTTTTGAAATGTTCATTTGTCAATAATGCTAAATAATATAACATTCCTACATTTAAATGATGGCATTGTAAAAGTATAAAAGTGAAGTATGTACTTTACTGGGGATATGAAATGAACCTTTATCAATAATTATACCGGTATTAACCTTTTTACAGAATTGTTCTTCCTGAGGAAGGAGACTGACAAAAATGTGAGAAAAGCAGTAAAATTCTGGTAATCACATTGTTTCCTAACCTTTCGCAGAAAAGTCCCATCATTTGAACTAATTTTCTTATATTATGTACAAAATTGTTTCAGATTGATGTGTCCACAGTTTTGTCACCAGGTAAAAAGTGAACCCTTTCAGAAACAGGCGAAAACAAGGCACTTTGAAGACTGTATAGATGAAGATCAGACCGCACAGAACATGTAGTCTGATCTGGGATCTATACTGTCCCTTTGTTTAGTCAAGTCTGTAAAAGGAACTTTTTTCTGATTTTCAGCAAATTGTGTTTTGAGCAGTTGAAAGTAATGATTTTATATATTTTGCTCTGAAAGTGCCAATAAATACTTTAAGAGCCTTTAATTGTAAATCTTCTAGAAATTGCTCTTCACAGTGTTTTTGCAGATAGAAGAATAGGTCAGAAAGAGCAATTTCTCTGTATGCCACATTGTTTCTTTGACTGTCTCTACCAATACTGTAACTATCTGTAACTTTGTTATTTTCTGCAACAATTTTGAGCCCTTAGGAAAAGGAATAAATGATACAAGAGCTGTTGTTTCCTTTCAGGCAAAAAGACTTAAATATGGCAACTTACAGTCTTGTTTTTGCCTAAATATTTAGTAAAACAGCGGGAGGCTTAGTTCTAAGATTAGACTGCAAATCATCTATACAGTCTGATCTTGATGTACACCAGTGGCAAAAGTAGCTAAAGGAAGGGGTCTCTGTGAAATAGTATGGTTAAAATAGCAAAGAGAACACTGTACATTTATGAACAACTGGATAAGTTATATCGGTGTATAATCATTTAACCCTTTCCCAAACAAGCCCTGGTTTTCACGTGTCTGCAGTACAAGTCTTTTGAAAACACTGTGGGAAAAGGAGAAATTGCTCGTAACGAGCAATTTCTCCTTTTCCCACAGTGTTTTCTACCCTTTTGGAGAACTTTCTGTCATTTTCATCAAATTTAAAATTGTCGTCTGCAAACTCTTTCAATTTGGATCAGTCTAATATTCATTGTTTGGGAAAGGGTTAATGGGGGTAATAAGCCATATTGGATAATTTTAAAGGAAATAAACAGATATTAAAAAATAAAGCATCAAAAACTGGAATTCCTTTGAAGCAAAACTGGCCAAAATAAAAAAAAATAACTCATTATTTGCTGGACCCTTTACTGCACTTTCCCATATTTTAAGGACGTGGAGGAGGAAGGATTTCGAAAGCATTGTGGGAAAAGGAGCAAATGTTATCAAACAGCATTTTCTCCTTTTCCCAAAATGTCTTCTACTCTCCAAAAATACATTTCAAATACATTTTATTTGTCGTCTGCAAATGCTTTCAATTTGGACAAGTCTAGAATTTTGTCTTGTAGTAAAAGGGTTAACCATTTATTGAGAATTTCGGCTTAAAAACCTCTTGAGCTTGAAAAGGAGGATCAAGTTGGATATTTTGTGCTTGAATACTCTAGCATCGTATTATTGTCATGACTTATTTTTTAAATTTATTGTTCGTTTTCCCACTAAGTTTTTCAGAAGTGAGGTAATGCAGGAGTTTAAGATCCTGTACTTGTACGAAATGGTTTGATCATTTGTGGAGAATTTAGGCTTATAAAGGTATTGAGCTTGTAAAGAAGGATTGAGGTGGATACAGAGCTCCAGATAGAGGAAGTGATTTTGATTTCAAAATTGAAAATATTGATTATTCTCCACTAAACTCTATGTCATGGGTACTCAGAATCGTCTCATCGAGACAAATGAGTACACACAACATAGGGTTTGGAAGAGGAATAATGGATTTAGAATACCGTCACTCCCTCTTATCTGGAGCTCTAGGTGGATGATATATTTTACTTGAATACATTGGTATGTTATAATTTTTTTGGTGTTTCTTAACTCTTTGTAGCCCAGCCAAGTAGATCAGTGGGTAGCATACAGGATTTGACACCTGGGGGTCTCTGCTTGGCACCCCCAGCTTGGCATATTTCTTTTGACAGTCGTTGCAAGAGGATTTATTTCTGTCCCACCACTGATCATTGTTTCAAAGTTGGTTATATGGAAAAGCAGCTAGTGGCTTAGAAAGAATACTGTGTGAAGTACTGGTGAAAAAAAAAAAAATCTGCAAGAAAGCTTGGATAGGTACTTTGGCTGCCATGATTTCTCTGAAATTATGTTGAAAACGGCGTTAAAACGTTATGCAAACAAACTAGGTCTTTGTATATAGTTACCCACAGGTCCTGGGTTTGACCATCACCCGAGGCACTCCCTTTTTTGTGGAAGTGTCCGTAAAGAAGGCAATATTCCAGAGCTGCAGCCCACTGCTAGGGAAACACAAAAATAATAGAGCTGTCACAGTGATATGAATGAAAAAATGTTGACACCTGCATGTAACACTGTTCAAGCAACTTTGTGGTGTTTTTGCTGACAGCATAGTGCTGCTTGATCTGATATATATATATATATATATATATATATATATATATATATTTTTTTTTTTTTTTTTAACATACTTGACTTTATCATAATTGGTTTGTTAACTCTTTACCTAACGACAATATTTTAGACTGGTCCAAATTGAAAGCATTTGCAGACGACAATTTAAATGTTACACAAATGACTGGATTTGTTTCTGAAAGGTAAGAAAACATTGTGGGAAAAGGAGAAAATGCTGGTTACCAGCATTTTCTTCTCTTCCCACAATGTTTTCAAAAGACTTCTTCCCCAGGTCGTTAAAGGTTGGTATTGTGAGGTAAAGGGTTAAAGTGTTTAAGTCTTATTTATACCAAACTATCCTGTGCTTTGATAACCCTAAAAAAGAAGCTTTGGAAAGCATTGTTTGAAAAGAAGAAAATGCTGGTAACCAGCATTTTCTTCTTTTTCTACAATGTTTAGTACTATTTCAGAAAAAAAAGCCATCATTTGAGGTACTATTAGTTTTTCATCTGCAAATTCTTTCAAGTTTACCCGATGACAAAATTTTAGCCTTGCCCAAATTGAAAGCATTTGCAGACAACAGTTTCAGTGTGGCTCAGATGGTGCAATTTTTCTTTGGTAGGGCAGAAAACATTGTCGGAAAAGGAGAAAATGCTGGTTACCAGCATTTTCTCCTTTTCCAACAATGTTTTCAAAAGGCCCCTTTCAAAGGGTTGTAAATTAAAGGCGGCAGTAAATGTGCAGTAAATGGTTAAACAGCTATAATTTTGTTCAGGTCAGAGGCGTGTAATAGGGTGGATGATAAAACATAAAACCTTCTAAAACGATGAAAATTACCACTTATTGCCAGAAAATTGCAGTTTGAATGTCACTGTGCGTTTTCATCATGAAATGGTTGGGATATGTCTGTTTTGATGTAAACAAAAAAAAACTAGATGGGAAGCATACATAGGGTGCTAGTGAACATTGCGTGTGTAGATGAGGGTTAACCCTTTCCCAAACGACAAATTTTGGACTAGTCCAAATTGAAAGAGTTTGCAGACGACAATTTTAAATTTGATGAAAATGGCAGAAAGGTCTCTAAACGGGTAGAAAACACTGTGGAAAAGGGAGAAATTGCTCGTTACGAGCAATTTCTCCTTTTCCCACAGTGTTTTCAAAAGACTTGTACTGCAGACACGTGAAAACCAGGGCTTGTTTGGGAAAGGGTTAAACTGCTGAAAAATTGTTGCAGTCTGAACATTGATGTACTGTGTTGAAGACTGGGAGATATTGTTGTTGTAGCCTTGAAATTGCAACATTTTTTAATGACCGAAAATTTATCTTTCGTGCATTCTGGAGTCTAGGAGATGAAAGCCAAGATGCGTGGGAACAGGTTTTTAGACAGTCTCTCGAAGTAGCCGCTTTTTAAATTTTTTACATGATGATAAAAGCGTAGACTAATCCATGAAGGATCATAAATATTTCTGACGACAAATCCCATCATTGCAGGAAAGAAACCTAGCAGACACTTTCAGGCTAGAAACAAGACTTAACAAATTGCAGTTTCAAGGTTGCTTTTGTCGAAAGTCTCGGGAAAGCGGACATAGTAGATCTAAGACCAGACTGCATGTTTTGTGCAGTCTGATCTTTGCTGCAAAGGCAACTGTGGTTGTGAAAAGCACATAAAGGGTTGAAATATTCACAGTGATAATTCCTTTCAAGGATTTCTATAAGTTGAATTGTTTCAGACTGGAGGGTATTGCTGCTCTGTGTCACTACTTCTTGAGTTACATCAGACTTGGTGAATAGTGCTTGCAAGGAATATGGATAGGTCTTTGTAAACTACATTGTATTTTATAATTTTTTTACCAAAATGATGCTCTTTGCTTTCTTCGACATGTTTTGTGTGTGTTCTGTTAACGCTGTACCATACAATCCCAACTTTTAATGACCCCAAGAAAGAAGCCTTTTGAAAACATCGTGGAAAAAGAAGAAAATGCTGAAAACAAGCACTTTCTTCTTTTCCCACAATGAGAGACAAATTTTATGTTTTGAGCTGCATTTAAAATGTCGTCTGCAAATGCTTTCAATTTGGACTAGTCTACATTTTTGTCGTGTGGTAAAAAGTTAACTCATATGAAGAAGAGGGTAGCCTATTTTAACTATTTATACAAGACTGTCATGAACAGTCCTTGGTCAGACCACTACCTAATGATATTGGTTGTATCACTGTTTCCATTTTTCCTTCTCTGCTTTTAGCTCCACTGGCCGAAGGCCAGCGGGCTTATGTCATGGCCCGGTGTCCGTCGTGCGTCCGTCCGTCCGGTCGTCCGTCCGGTCGTCCGTCCGTCCGTGCGTTAACTTTTATTTCAAACATCTTCTTCTCTGAAACTACCCATCCGATTTTCACGAAACTTCACAGAAATGATCCTGACATGGTCCTCTTCAGAATTTCTTGAAAGAATTTGATTCCTTCAAAAACTCTGGTTGCCATGGCAACAAAACTGAAAAATATTGGAAATCTTTAAAAATCTTCTTGTCTGAAACCATAAGGCATAGGGCTACCAAATTTGGCATGTAGCTTTATGTAGTAGACCTCTATCAAGTTTCTTCAAATTATAGCCCTGGGGTCAAAATTGGCTCTGCCCCAGGGGTCACAAGTTTTACATAGGCTTATATAGAGAAAACTTTAAAAATCTTCTTGTCTGAAACCATAAGGCATAGGGCTACCAAATTTGGCATGTAGCTTTATGTAGTAGACCTCTATCATGTTTCTTGAAATTATAGCCCTGGGGTCAAAATTGGCTCTTCCCCAGGGGTCACAAGTTTTACATAGGCTTATATAGAGAAAACTTTAAAAATCTTCTTGTCTGAAACCATAAGGCATAGGGCTACCAAATTTGGCATGTAGCTTTATGTAGTAGACCTCTATCATGTTTCTTGAAATTATAGCCCTGGGGTCAAAATTGGCTCTTCCCCAGGGGTCACAAGTTTTATACATAGGCTTATGTAGAGAAAACTTTAAATATCTTCTTGTCTGAAACCATAAGGCCTAGAGCTACCAAATTTGGCATTTAGCTTGATCTAGTTGGAGTCTACCAAAAGTGTCCAAAGTATAGTCCTGGGGTCAATTTGGCCTCATACTTGGAGGGGGGGGGTTCACAAGATTTACATAGGCTTACATAGGGAAAACTTTTAAATCTTGGCATGGTTCGCACGGGTCTTGAAAAACCCTTGAATTTGATCTTTGCCTTATAAAACCCTTAAAAATGATTAACAGCCTTATAAAACCCTTAAAAACTACAGAAAGTCCTTAAAAAACCCTTTAAAATTGTTTCGCGAGTGAGCTGTAGTTTTATTGCTGGCCGGCCTCAAATCAGGTCTTTCTAGTGTACACGCAAAGATAATGGGTACCAGTCTATTATGACATGCCTATATACTTGTACCCGTCCTAATGGTAGCAGAAATACTCGATAATGGAAAGCGGGATACCACACAATGATACGGAATAAAATACGGACCCTTTTCTATGTCGTCTTCGGGAAAAATCTAATGTATTAAAACAGAATCACGATGAGTTCTCTCACAAAACTATCATTTGGATTTAACTTTCTTTTGAAAACGAGAAGAAAATGGATATTTAGATGCTTCATCAAAACTAATATAATAAAAGTTGAAATCGGCGATTTTTCCGCGACGATCGGAACTAAAGACGTAGTTTTATACATGATCACAGAACGTAGACGCTTTACTATTCATGATTAATAAGCGTTTCAAAAACGTTGAGTGCATGAATCAGCTCTTTTGAATACGTAATCGGCGATCGTCTGCGAGGGAAAAATATCTTCAACCATGGGAATAAACTGTATGAAAACCAATATTTGTGCATATGTAGTGTTTTGTCGGCCTTAAATTTCAAGTTTGAGTCCTTTAAAAATCCTTAAAAAACCCTTAAATTTTTCTATCAGTATTTTGTATGAACCAGTGTACATAGCCATAAGGCTTAGGCTACCAAATTTTGCATATAATTATAGCATTATTTAGTGGACAGTTACAAAGAGGGCCCAAGTTACAGCTCTAGGATCAAGTTTGGCCCTGCACCAGGGATCACAAGTTTTACATGGGTTTATGGAGTGAAAAGTTCAGAAACCATCTTGTTACCAGCCATAAGGCCAAGAACTCCCACATTTGGCATGTTATTCTTCTAATACAATATTCCCCATTTAGTCAGACTGTAGCCATGAGGTCAAAGTTTTATAAGGGCTTATATAGTGAAGACTTTTCTTCGTGGTTTATATTTATAAGCCAGTGGAGCGATACAGGGCCATCATGGCCCTCTTGTTTTCTACCCTATCGAGCTCAAATTTTGTGGTTTGGTCCACTTTTAATTTGTCATCTGCAAATGCTATCAACTTGGACTAGTATGAAATTTTGTCATCTGGGAAGGGTTAAATTAGCACTTTTTCCAACATTGTAAATGAAAAACAATTATTGGAATTTTTCTTTGCTACTTGAGGCTTGTTTTAAGTATTTTGGATTGACATTGTAGACAGTGAACAAAAACTTGAATAGCCAGTATAAAGTGATAAAAGTTTCGCCAGTAATTATCTTTAACCTTTTACCAATCGGTCCCTTGTTTTAACGACCTTGAGAAAACCTTTTGAAAACGTTGTGGGAAAGGGAGAAAATGCTGGTAACCAGCATTTTCTCCTTTTCCCACAATGTTTTCTATCCTATGAAAGACAAATCTCACCACTTGAGCAATAGTTAATTTGTCATCTGCAAATGCTTTCAATTTCGACCAGCCTCAGATTTTGTCGTTTGGTATAAAGTGTTAAGAAATGTTTATTCACTGGTACTCAAATAAAAAGGCCGATAGTGAGAAAAGGATAGAATATGTGACATTGGTAGATTGCATTTGATTTCATGCTTTTTCGGTAGTTTATCGAAAAATAGTGATGGATTATGGGTTTGATATTTCATGGTTACAACCAGTGAAAATACCGATTTTAATGAAACTGCAACATTCTAGACCAGTCAGATTTGAAACCATTTGCAGACGACAATAATTGTGGCTCAAAAATTGAAATTTGTTTTGTGAAGTATTGAAAACATTGTTGGAAAAGGAGAAAATGCTGGTTACCAGCATTTTCTCCTTTTCCCACAATGTTTTCAAAGGCTTTCTTTCTCAGGGTCGTTAAAACTAGGGATTGTGTGGTATAGGGTTAAGATGGAGCTGATTATGATCTAAATGTGGAGAAAGTAAAAAAGTCATTGTGGTACATGGAGAAAATTGCTTACTTTGAGCCAGTTTGTCAACCTCACAAACTGTCCTTGTAAGCAATACCTGGTTGCTACATCAAAATGTCTACATGAAGTTTGGAGTTGAATTTATTTCTTGTTAAGTCTGCAATTAATTTTGTTTCCATGGTTACCAGAGTAATTAAAGGATTTTAATGACTGCTTCCATAAAATATTTCAGAATGCATATTTTTGATTACATATCGGAGGTAAAAGTTTTTGGGCTCTGACTCTTAACAAAATAACAGGATTGAAGATTTGCCCAAAATTGAAAGCCTTTGCAGATTACAATTTAGAAGTGATGGGATTTGTCTTTAAAAGGATAGAAAGCATTGTGAGAAAAGGAAAAAATGCATTTCGGCTTCTTTTTTTCCTCTCAAAGTTTTCAAAAACCCAATGTTTTATAGGGAAAAAAAAAAAACATAAGAATGTTTCGTAAAGGGTTGATTTCTGTGAATGCAGTACAAGGGTAAAGAAATTCGTGGTTTAAACCCTTTACCACACAATCCCGACTTTTAACGACCCTGGAGAAGAAACCTTTTGAAAACATTGTGGGAAAAGGAGAAAATGCTGGTAACCAGCATTTTCTCCTTTTCCCACAATGTTTTCTACCATGTCAAATGCAAAATTCCTCATTTCAATTACACTTAAATTGTCATCTGCAAATGCTTTCAATTTGGACCAGTCTAAAATTTTGTCGTTTGGTAAAGGGTTAAACCCTTTACCAAACATCAAGATTTTAGACTAGCCCAAATTGAAAGCATTTGCAGACAACAAAAAAAAATGTGAGTGAAAATTTGAAATTGTTTTTGGAAAGGTAGAAAACACTGGGGTAAAAGGACAAAATGCTGGTTACCAGCATTTTCTCCTTTTCCCACATTGTTTTCAAAAGGCTTCTTCCCTAGGGTTGTTAAAAGTCGGGATTGTGTGGTAAAGGGTTAAACCCTTGGAGTGCCTAATAAATACAACAGAATCTTTATCCTAGAAAATTAATGCAGTCCATATAATTGCAAGTTCATGGTTACTTTTGTCTACAGCATTTCACTGAAGCAGACAGTGTAGATCATTCCACCATTTAACCCTTTACCACATGACGAAAATGTAGACTTGTTCAAATTGAAAGCATTTGCAGACGACAATTTAAGTATTACTCAAATGATGGAGTTTGTCTTTGATAGGGTAGAAAACATTGTGGGAAAAGGAGAAAATGCTGATTACCAGCATTTTCTCCTTTTCCCACAATGTTTTCAAAAGGCTTCTTTCTCAGGGTTGTTAAAAGTTGGCATTGTGTGGTAAAGGGTTAAGCAACATATAATTTGTTGTTTGCAAATGCTTTCAAAGTCTAAAATTTGGTTGTGTTGTAAAGATTTGAACACTTAAAGAACATCTGCAGGAGCCCGAAACACACCTACAAACCTGGGCGTACAAAGTGTTTTTGTTACTAAGGCTTTGCTGGTGCAAGATATAGACCGTCAGGAATTTCAATTCATCTGCTTATCAGCTCTATCCAGAGATTGCGTGATGAATTAATTTTGTTATTTGCTTGTCATGCTGCCCTTATATTAACCCTTAGGCTGCTAAATAAATGAAGCGAAAATTTCCACTTAATGATAAAATCCCCAAATGTTGCAATTTCAAAGTTGATTTCACCGGAAAGAAAATTAAATACCATATCGGACAGTGTAGATCAAAGATCAGACTGCACAGAATGTGCAGTCTGATCTTGATCTACATTGTCTGCAAAGGGTCAGTGAGTCGAACTTACTAGCCTTAGGGTTTTTTTTTAATTTTTCTCATTGGGGGTTTTATAGAGGTAAAAATGTAACTGAAAGAACGAGGAGTAGAGAAGAAAGCATCGTGCAGTAGTGCAGGGCTGTTGTATGCTTTTGGAATGTAGTAGCGCCATGGAATCCCTCTGGCATTCCAGCAGTGCCAAAGGCACAACTTGGGGGGGGGGGGGGGGGGGGGGCACAATAGGGTGGATCTCATATGAGGGGTTTCTGGGACTCTCCCCGATAAAATGTTTTAACCCTTTACCAGACGACAAAAGTTTAGCCTTGTCCAAATTGAAAGCATTTGCAGACGACAATTTCAGTGGGGCTCAAATAGTGCAATTTTTCTTAGATAGAGTAGAAAACATTGTGGGAAAAGGAGAAAATGCTGGTTACCAGCATTTTCTCCTTTTCCCACAATGTTTTCAAAAGGCTTCTTTCCAAGGGGCGTCAAAAGGCGGCATTGTACGGTAAAGGGTTACGACGTTTCTAGAAGCAATTCTAATTTATTTTGAGACCATTTTTGCACGTGATAAATGAACTCAGCCAAACGGTACAGCTGATTTTGTAAACTTTCGAATTTACCTAATAGTGACAGACGCTAAGAAATTAGAATAAATTGCGCTTTTTAAAAAAAAAAAGAAATTGGATCAAGAATTATTACTTTTCACACAATTTTTTCGAACAAAATTCTCCTCTTTCTTCATTTATATTATAAATCAGTTTGTAGCCTAGAAAGATTTTCTGAAATCTTACCATCAGTAGGCATTTTTAGGTAGAAGTGGGCACCTGACCTATCTTTATCAATTAAAGGGTGCTGAATTCAATGGTGCCCGGTGCCAAGCTAAAATTGGTCATTTTAACAAAATGGCGGCCATTTTACAAAATGGCTACCAAAATGGCCGATCTTATGTTTTTAGAAGGTAGTGCTAGCTATAATGTTTAATGGGTTGCACTTTTTCCCTTTAAAACATGTTAAGTACTTATGAGGATTATTTATAATAAAACATGGACCATCTTGATGTACAAAATGGCAGCCATTTTTAACAAGATGGCGGCCAAAATGCCCGGCATTGTCCTTATAGAGTGTAGTGCTAACTATACTGCCTTGCAGGTGGCATTTTGTCATTAAAAACATGTATAATTACATTTGAGAATGATTCATAGCAAAATACATGTATGTATGACCTGATGTACTTAAATCATAAAAGTTCACTTAGGTACACTAAAGTCGCCTGTCACAGATGCCAAAAGTGTCAGTTTCAGGAAATGACGTAATATCTTTATATATATATTGTCTGGCCTGATTTGTAATAGTCTGGTCACAAGTGAAATTTTAGAGAGGTAGCAGAAACAAATTATAATTTTTGCTTTTACACATATTATATCATGGTTAGGTCTTACCTCAAATTTTAATTTCAAACTTTGAAGTGAAATATGAAATTTTTAACACAGTATCATGTTGTTTGGAATGCACTCACAACACACAAAAATTAAATACATTTGAACCGACTTTCTCCTGTCCTTTCTTCGTATGCTGTGTATTTCTATATCTTCTTTCAATCTCTCGGTCAAACTGTAACTCAAACATGCAGTGAAAATTCTGTCCAGCATTGCTTCTTCTTATGGCTCATTTTCACAAGATACCATGTACAAAAATTTGGCTCAAATCTGGGACTTCAAAAAGGCCTAAGTATATCCCAATTCATGGCATAATTGAAAAGCTGCAATTATCGCCAGATGTATTAGAGAGTGTTGTTGCATTCCATGCACTCACAGGTAGTGATACAATCTCCTATTTTGGTATGCATAGCAAAAAGATATGCTGGAAGGTGTTTCTAGAGAACCCTTTATTATTGAAAAATCTTGGGATAGGTGAGCTGTCTGACGAAACTGTAACAGACGCTGAGAAGTTTGTTTGCAGAATATATGATTGTCCGAACATTGATACAACAAACAAAGCTAGGTCTCACTTGTTTATCAAATCAAAAGCAACAGAATCGCTTCCACCAACAGGTGATGCACTGTCATTCCATATAAAGCGCTCACATTATCAGGCATCAGTTTGGCGGCAAGCAAACAAACTACATCCATTACTACATACTCCAGAAGAAATGGGATGGCGAGTAGAAAATGGTGTTTTAGTACCCATTCTGAAGTCCCTTCCATCTGTGCCTGAATCCTGCATAGAACTTACATCGTGCAGCTGCAAAACTCGTGCAAGTGGCAGGTGCAAGTGCCGAAAGGGCGGACAACCCTGCACAGCTGCCTGTAAATGCAGAGAAGAAAGTGAGGCATGCTTCAATTTCTGAACAATGAAACAGTAGAGAATTTGATGAGTATATTTGATAAAATTGCACAATTTCCAAACACAGTTTGGGTAAACTTCTTATTCAGTGATAGAGATTACCCATATTAGGCGACTTCCCACAATAAGTGAATGATTACCCACATTAAGCGACAACTTTGATTACCCATATTAAGTGACTTCCCACAATATGTGGATGATTACCCACTTTAAGCGACAACTTTGATTACCCATATTAACCCTTTCCCAAACAATCCCTGGTTTTTACGGATGTGGAATAGTAGCCTTTTGAAAACATTGTGGGAAAAGGAGAAAATGCTGGTAACCAGCATTTTCTTTTTTTCTCACAATGTTTTCTACCCTATCATAGACAGAAATCATCATTTCAGCAAGAGTTGAATTGTCGTCTGCAAATGCTTTCCGCTATACTTTTATCCTGCAAAATCAGCTATAATTAAAAATGAGTATTATTGTACTACTTTCATCGATTCGCTTTTTCCCTTTTTTCCTTCTTTGAATTATCACTTATAAATCTAAATTCACTATGTTCTCAATTCAAAGGGATATAATAATTACCTCCCTTTTCAGAAAACTAACAAAAGTATCAAAAAAATTTCAAGATAGACATTAACGGAATTTCGGATCCGTTAGAAATGTGGAAAAAAAATTCTACATAAATCCTTATTTATCAACCAATTAGAAATTTTATCCCATGTTCACCGGAAGTGCATTACACAGGTCTTACCTTAAGTGACTTCCCATAATATGTGGATGATTACCCACATGAAGTTAAGACCTGTGTAATGCACTCCCGCTGCATTAAGTGGATGATTACGCACATTAAGAGACAACTTTGATTACCCATATTAAGTGACTTCCCACAATAAGTGGATTACTACCCACATTTAGCAACATTTGTGATTATCCATATTAAGTGACTTCCCACAATAATTTGATGATTACCCACATTGAGCGCCAACTTTGATCACCCATATTAAGTGACTTCCCACAATAAGTGGATGATTACCCACATTAAGCGACAACTTTGATTACCCATATAAAGTGACTTCCCACAATAATTTGATGATTACCCACATTAAGCGACAACTTTGATTACCCATATAAAGTGGACCCCCCCCCCCCCCCCATTACCCACATTAAGCGACAAGTGTAATAACCCAAATTAACCGACTTCCCACAATAAGTGGATGATTACCCACAATTAGTGACAAAACACCGGACTTGACTGGCCCTCTGTATTGTTGCAACGTCTTCGTCGTGAGGGCTAGAAACGTAAGTAAACTTTTTGTGATCTTACGGCAAATAGCAACATAAACAATTTGGCATTCAATGCGCTTGACTGTAATATTAACAAAAGGTCAGAGAAATTAAGTCATTTTACTTAAACCAAAATATATCTTTATTCAGTGCCAAAAGGGACCCGTAAAAGTTAAGTTTCCTAAAATATTGAGCCATATAAGTGGAATTTATTTTCCCTATTCTTGAAAAAAAGTGAAAATATCTTATCAACGCATATTTTGTAGGCCCAGCTTAATTTTATCATTTTCAATGTCTTTCAATGATATATAAGTATGTAAACGTAATTGTAAATTACCTCCCCTTTTAAAGTGTAATTTCTTACATGAAAACCAAAAAATTCAGCCTGGCACCGCCCACCATTGAATTCAGCATACCCAAATTATGATAAAATGATACGATGCCAAATTCTACCTAATCATGCCTACTACTCTTTACTAGAGAGGAATTTCAGAAAATCTTCCTAGGCTATTGATAGAAATCAGAAAACTTCTGGTGTGTGAAAATTCCATGATTGGGTGTATTGGAATTAGGTTGTCCATCTGTCTGTCCTTCCGTGGATCGAATTTGTGCCTTCTTCTCTTACAGTATTCAGCAGTTTAGCTAGAATTTCAATGGAAGTCTTCTTACCATGGGAACTTATGCACCTACAATTTTCAGCAGTTTAGCTAGAATTTCAATGGAAGTCTTCTTACCATGGGAACTTATGCACCTACAATTTTCATTGTCAACTGTTGCAGGAGTTATGGCCCTTTGCATTGTTTTCCTGATCAAAGTGACCAGTTGGGATGGGGTGAAAAGGGGGGGGGGGGGATATTCATTTGCCTGCAATAGTTCTAGTATAGAAATGGCTTGTTATCTCTTTACCAAATGATAAAATTTTAGACTTGACACAAATTGAAAACATTTGCAGACGACAAATAAATTGTGCTTTAAATAATGAAATTTGTCTTTTAAAAGGTAGAAAAAAATTGAAGATAAATGGAGAAAATGCTGATTACCAGCATTTTCTTCTTTTCCCACAATGTTTTCAAAAGCCTCCTCTATATGGGTCTTTAACCCTTTACCACACAATCCCGACTTTTAACAACCCTGAGAATGAAAGCTTTTGAAAACATTGTAGAAAAAGGAGAAAATGCTGGTAACCAGCCTTTTCTCCTTTTCCTACAACGTTTTCTACCCTACCCAAAACATTTTTCAATTTTTTGAGTCGCATTTATTTTGTCGTCTGCAAATGCTTCCAATTTGGACATGACAAGAATTTGTCGTTTGGTAAAGAGTTAAAACTTGGGATTGTGTGTTAAAGGGTAAAACCACCATGTTTGTCTATAGTTGCCTTGGTGGACAGTGTAGTCGAGATCAGGCTGCACAAAATGTGCAGCCTGATCTTTGATCTACACTGTCCGCTTTGCTGAAACACTGTTGTCAAAAGCAACCATGAAATTGCCATTACTTGGGTCGTATTTCTAGGATGAAAATGTCTGATAGGTTTATTCAGCGCTCTAAGGGTTAACTCTTTACCGCATGACAAAAATGTAGACTTGTCCAAATTGAAAGCATTTGCAGACAAAAATTTGAATATTACTCAAATGATGTTGTTTGTCTTTAATAGGGTAGAAAACATTGTGGGAAAAGGAGAAAATGCTGGTTACCAGCATTTTCTCCTTTTCCCACAATGTTTTCAAAAGGCTTCTTTCTCAGAGTCGTTAAAAGGTGGCATTGTATGGTAAATGGTTAATATCTGTATGTAAATTTTTATATTTTTATTTTCATGATGGAAGCTGTTTCCATTTGCTGTATCAAAGTTTGACCATGGAGGGAGAAGAGAAAAAAGGCTAAATTCACATAGGTGTCAAAGTGGACCCTCAATAAACTTTACACTGTACCAGACAACCACATTTCAGACTTGTCCAAACTGAATGCATTTGCAGACAACAAATTAAAACATTACTCAAATGACTGCATTTTTCATTGTGGGTAAAGGAGAAAATGCTGGTAACCAAATATTATCCTTTAATATGGACATTTTTTTCAAAAATCTTTCTCCCAGAGAGATGTGAAAATACTGCAGTGAGTGGTAAAGGGCTAATACATTCACAGTAATTGAATTTCACCTTATAGGTCTGTATTTTATTTTCAATATAAATAGATCTTAATACTTGATGAAAATCTTAAATAATGTGGTTTTATAGCGGGAGAGAATTTGGTCTCTAATTACTAGGTATTTTACCATCTACTATGCTGAGGCCTTAATGGTCATTGACCAAAATTTTTCTACATGTAATGCAGTAATATATTTTGAAGTGATGAATTGATGGAAGGATTGATAAATTTGAATTAGTTAATCTTTTTTGACAAGAACAACAAAATCTATCAAAGTTAGATCATTTTATATGTCTGTGACAGACCTTGAATTTTCTTAAAAATCAGGCCCAGCTGGGTGGGTAGTGCATCTGACTCGTAACCTGGTAGTTGCCAGGAAACACATGTGTTGGTGCACTGACTGCTGTGATATGACCTAATCTGTTAAAACGGAGTTAAACTCAAAAATTCTCAAAAATCAAACTCAACCCCCACACACCATCTTGCCAAAGATTATACATTATGAGTTTTTTCAAAAAAAATTTTGATAGCCAAACAACAAAAAATTTCTACTTGTCCCTGTTGAAAGCATTTGGCAACTACATTTCAAATGTTGCTCAAATGTTGAAACGCATCACCTTGATTAAGTAGAGAGCATATTGGCAAAGGTGCACAGCGTGATAATGCTTGTTACCTGCATTGTCCTTTTTTTTTTCTCCATCAATGTTTTCAAAAAGCCTTCTTCTTCGAGGTCATTTGAAGATTGGATTGTTTGGCACAAGATTAACTTGTACGATGAAGATAAAGAGGAATTTTTTTTTTTTTCGGTGAAAGATCAAAATTTATTTTATCAAGTGAACATCATCGGTAATATTTTCACAAGTGGCTGTGCCACTTGTGAAAATACTACCAATGATGTTCACGAGATGAAATAAATTTTGATCTTTTACCCAAAAAAACCCCAGATATTCTACTTATTTCATGCTTCTTACCCCCAATTTGTTGGAACTTTCATCGAAATCCAGTTTAATTGTTTTCGGTAATTCCCCGTGGCGTATCCCCCTCACATAAGAACGCTTTACAATATTATGTAAATCGCAAGAAATACAGAATGAATTACGTCCTTTCTCCCTCCATTTGAATGGCACGCGCCGATTACCTAGGTAACTAGTGCGCTGTAACTACTGTTTCCACATTCAATTGAAAAGTTAGAAAATATAAAATCTGTATTTTCACTGGTCGTAACCATGAAATATTAAACCATAATCCACCATTATTTCTCGATAAACTATCGAAAAGGATGAAATAAACATGAATATTTAAGTAAACTGAAGGGAAAAGGTAATAATCAGATAGAGTGATTTTTTGAAATGTTCATTTGTCAATAATGCTAAATAATATGACATTCCTACATTTGAATGATGGCTTTGTAAAAGTATAAAAGTGAAGTATGTACTTTACTGGGGATATGAATTGAACCTTTATCAATAGTTACACCGGTATTAACCTTTTTACAGAATTGTTCCTCCTGAGGAAGGAGACTGCCAAAAATGTGAGAAAAGCAGTAAAATTCTGATTATCACATTGTTTCCTAACCTTTCTCAGAAAAGTCCCATCATTTGAACTAATTTTCTTATATTATGTACAAAATTGTTTGAGATTGATGTGTCCATAATTTTGTCACCAGGTAAAAAGTGAACCCTTTCAGAAATAGTTGAAAACAAGGCACTTTGCAGACTGCATAGATGAAGATCAGACTGCACAGAACATGTAGTTTGATCTGGGATCTATACTGACCCTTTGTTTAGTCAAGTCTGTAAAAGGAACTTTTTTCTGAGTTTCAGCAAATTGTGTTTTAAGCAGTTGAAAGTGGTTGATTTTATATATTTTGCTCTGAAAGTGCCAGTAAATACTTTAAGAGCCTCAGATTGTAAATCTTCTAGAAATTGCTCTTCACAGTGTTTTTGCAGATAGAAGAATAGGTCAGAAAGAGCAATTTCTCTATTTGCCACATTGTTTCTCTGACTGTCTCTACCAATACTGTTGCCATCTGTAACTTTGTTATTTTCTGCAACAATTTTGAGCCCTTAGGAAAATAAATAAATGATACAGGAGCTGTTGTCTCCTTTCAGGCAAAAAGACTTAAATATGGCAACTTACAGTCTTTTTTTTGCCCAAATATTTAGTAAAACAGCAGGAGGCTTAGTTCTAAGATTAGACTGCAAAGCATCTATACAGTCTGATCTTGATGTACACCAGTGGCAAAAGTAGCTAAAGGAAGGGGTCTCTGTGAAATAGTATGGTTAAAATAGCAAAGAGAACACTGTACATTTATGAACAACTGGGCAAGTTATACTGGTGTATAATCATTTAACCCTTTCCCAAACAAGCCCTGGTTTTCACGTGTCTGCAGTACAAGTCTTTTGAAAACACTGTGGGAAAAGGAGAAATTGCTCGTAACGAGCAATTTCTCCTTTTCCCACAGTGTTTTCTACCCTTTTGGATAACTTTCTGTCATTTTCATCAAATTTAAAATTGTCGTCTGCAAACTCTTTCAATTTGGATCAGTCTAATATTCATCGTTTGGGAAAGGGTTAATGGGGGTAATAAGCCATGTTGGATAATTTTAAAGGAAATAAACAGATATTAAAAAATAAAGCATCAAAAACTGGAATTCCTTTGAAGCAAAACTGGCCAAAATAAAAAAAAAACTCATTATTTGCTGGACCCTTTACTGCACTTTCCCATATTTCAAGGACTTGGAGGAGGAAGGATTTCGAAAGCATTGTGGGAAAAGGAGCAAATGTTATCAAACAGCATTTTCTCCTTTTCCTAAAATGTCTTCTACACTCCAAAAATACATTTCAGATACATTTTATTTGTCATCTGCAAATGCTTTCAATTTGGACAAGTCTAGAATTTTGTCATATAGTAAAAGGGTTAACCATTTATTGAGAATTTCGGCTTAAAAACCTCTTGAGCTTGAAAAGGAGGATCAAGTTGGATATTTTGTGCTTGAATACTCTAGCATCGTATTATTGTCATGACTTATTTTTTAAATTTATTGTTTGTTTTCCCACTAAGTTTTTCAGAAGCGAGGTAATGCAGGAGTTTAAGATCCTGTACTTGTACGAAATGGTTTGATCATTTGTGGAGAATTTAGGCTTATAAAGGTATTGAGCTTGTAAAGAAGGATTGAGGTGGATACAGAGCTCCAGATAGAGGAAGTAATTTTGATTTCAAAATTGAAAATATTGATTATTCTCCACTAAACTCTATGTCATGGGTACTCAGAATCGTCTCATCAAGACAAATGAGTACACACAACATAGGGTTTGGAAGAGGAATAATGGATTTAGAATACCGTCACTCCCTCTTATCTGGAGCTCTAGATGGATGATATATTTTACTTGAATACATTGGTATGTTATAATTTTTTTGGTGTTTCTTAACTCTTTGTAGCCCAGCCAAGTAGATCAGTGGGTAGCATACAGGACTTGACACCAGGGGGTCTCTGCTTGGCACCCCCAGCTTGGCATATTTCTTTTGACAGTCATTGCAAGAGGATTTATTTCTGTCCCACCACTGATCATTGTTTCAAAGTTGGTTATATGGAAAAGCAGCTAGTGGCTTAGAAAGAATACTGTGTGAAGTACTGCTGAAAAAAAAAAATCTGCAAGAAAGCTTGGATAGGTACTTTGGCTGCCATGATTTCTCTGAAATTATGTTGAAAACGGCGTTAAAACGTTATGCAAACAAACTAGGTCTTTGTATATAGTTACCCACAGGTCCTGGGTTTGAACATCACCGGAGGTACTTGCTTTTTTGTGGAAGTGTCCGTAAAGAAGGCAATATTCCAGAGCTGCAGCCCAGTGCTAGTGAAACACATGAATAATAGAGCTGTCATAGTGATATGAATGAAAAAATGTTGACACATGCATGTAACACTGTACAAGCAACTTTGTGGTGTTTTTGCTGACAGTGTAGAATGAGATCAGACTGTGCTGCTTGATCTGAGAGAGAGAGAGAGATATATATATGTGTGTGTGTGTGTGTGTGGGTGTGTGTGGGTTTTTTTTTTTAAATATTTGACTTTATCATAATTGGTTTGTTAACTCTTTACCTGACGACAATATTTTAGACTGGTCCAAATTGAAAGCATTTGCAGACGACAATTTAAATGTTACACAAATGACTAAATGACTGGATTTGTTTCTGAAAGGTTAGAAAACATTGTGGGAAAAGGAGAAAATGCTGGTAACCAGCATTTTCTCCTTTTCCCACAATGTTTTCAAAAGACTTCTTCCCCAGGTCGTTAAAAGTTGGGATTGTGTGGTAAAGGGTTAAAGTGTTTAAGTCTTATTTATACCAAACTATCCTGTGCTTTAATAACCCTAAAAAAGAAGCTTTGGAAAGCATTGTTTGAAAAGAAGAAAATACTGGTAACCAGCATTTTCTTCTTTTTCTACAATGTTTAGTACTATTTCAGAAAAAAAAGCCATCATTTGAGGTACTATTAGTTTTTCATCTGCAAATTCTTTCAAGTTTACCCGATGACAAAATTTTAGCCTTGCCCAAATTGAAAGCATTTGCAGACAACAGTTTCAGTGTGGCTCAGATGGTGCAATTTTTCTTTGGTAGGGCAGAAAACATTGTCGGAAAAGGAGAAAATGCTGGTTACCAGCATTTTCTCCTTTTCCAACAATGTTTTCAAAAGGCCCCTTTCAAAGGGTTGTAAATTAAAGGCGGCAGTAAATGTGCAGTAAATGGTTAAACAGCTATAATTTTGTTCAGGTCAGAGGCGTGTAATAGGGTGGATGATAAAACATAAAACCTTCTAAAACGATGAAAATTACCACTTATTGCCAGAAAATTGCAGTTTGAATGTCACTGTGCGTTTTCATCATGAAATGGTTGGGATATATCTGTTTTGATGTAAACAAAAAAAAACTAGATGGGAAGCATATATAGGGTGCTAGTGAACATTGCGTGTGTAGATGAGGGTTAAACTGCTGAAAAATTGTTGCAGTCTGAACATTGATGTACTGTGTTGAAGACTGGGAGATATTGTTGTTGTAGCCTTGAAATTGCAACATTTTTTAATGACAGAAAATTTATCTTTCGTGCATCCTGGAGTCTAGGAGATGAAAGCCAAGATGCGTGGGAACAGGTTTTTAGACAGTCTCTCGAAGTAGCCGCTTTTTAAATTTTTTACATGATGATAAAAGCGTAGACTAATCCATGAAGGATCATAAATATTTCTGACGACAAATCCCATCATTGCAGGAAAGAAACCTAGCAGACACTTTCAGGCTAGAAACAAGACTTAACAAATTGCAGTTTCAAGGTTGCTTTTGTCGAAAGTCTCGGGAAAGCGGACATAGTAGATCTAAGACCAGACTGCATGTTTTGTGCAGTCTGATCTTTGCTGCAAAGGCAACTGTGGTTGTGAAAAGCACATAAAGGGTTGAAATATTCACAGTGATAATTCCTTTCAAGGATTTCTATAAGTTGAATTGTTTCAGACTGGAGGGTATTGCTGCTCTGTGTCACTACTTC
Source organism: Tridacna gigas (assembly GCA_945859785.2). Classification (NCBI taxonomy): domain Eukaryota; kingdom Metazoa; phylum Mollusca; class Bivalvia; order Cardiida; family Cardiidae; genus Tridacna; species Tridacna gigas. The sequence goes on from OX244044.2 coordinate 35,734,555, forward strand.
TTGAGTTACATCAGACTTGGTGAATAGTGCTTGCAAGGAATATGGATAGGTCTTTGTAAACTACATTGTATTTTATAACTTTTTTACCAAAATGATGCTCTTTGCTTTCTTCGACATGTTTTGTGTGTGTTCTGTTAACGCTGTACCATACAATCCCAACTTTTAATGACCCCAAGAAAGAAGCCTTTTGAAAACATTGTGGAAAAAGAAGAAAATGCTGAAAACAAGCACTTTCTTCTTTTCACACAATGAGAGACAAATTTTATGTTTTGAGCTGCATTTAAAATGTCGTCTGCAAATGCTTTCAATTTGGACTAGTCTACATTTTTGTCGTGTGGTAAAAAGTTAACTCATATGAAGAAGAGGGTAGCCTATTTTAACTATTTATACAAGACTGTCATCAACAGTCCTTGGTCAGACCACTACCTAATGATATTGGTTGTATCACTGTTTCCATTTTTCCTTCTCTGTTTTTTCACAAGGTTTAGACTGATCCATATTGAATGAATCTGCAGACGACACATTATAATCATGTGGATCAAGTAGTAGTATTTGTTTGAAAAAGGCTAGAGAGCTTTTTTCGAAAAAGGAGAAAATGCTAGGTACCTGAATTTTCTCCTTTGTGAACAATGTTTTTAAAAGCTGTTTGTCTTCAGGGTCATTAAAATTTGGGTGGTTGATTTTCGTTTATTTAACATGGCCGCTGGTTGCCCATATTGATGACACTCGTAGAAAATGAACTGGTCCCCATTGTAGATACACATACGACAACTGGTACCAGACTATTGTGATATTAGTTTTCATTGGGTTACATGAATATCATTGGATAGCCAATCGGAGTGGAGTGTCTTACACATTTCGAGTTTGGCACAATATCTAGCGGATTTTTTGCACAATTTGAAATAAGAAATCGAAGCTAAATGAATTTTAGCAAAAATGAATATTAAAATGTGATGCCTTGTATATAATTCACCTGTCTTTCAGTGGTCAAAAATTCGAAAAATCTAATGTACAGAAAGCGAAAGTGATTGGTCTCCCCTGAATCTCTTGAATCTCGCGGTATTGCTGTTCTATAAATAGACGTAATACTGCCCGTTTTTCGTAGCCTTTACTGATCCGTTTACACTTGCTGTATCAGGGGAGGTAACCAGTCTACCTAGAAAACTGCTGGTTATACCCCCCGCAAAATGAATGTTTTCGGGGGTATACTGGAATCAGCCTGTCTGTCCGTCCGTCCGTGTGTCCGTCTGTGTACAAAATACTAGCAATTTTGTGTCGCGAACTCCTCCTAGACTTTTCCTTCATTTGCATTGAAACTTTGCACATATATTGATCATATATTGAAGATTTGCAAGACGTAATTTTCAAGTGTCAACTCCCCCTGGTTGAGGAATTATCTTCCCTTGAACTTGACACTTTTTTTTTCTGTCAAAGCGCTGGCAGGGGTATGAATTCACATTCAGTGACAGCTCTAGTTATTTTATAGGGGGTAGTGCAAGATACTTGACAAACCCCTTCACAAGTTGTGCCTGGTTCCTTGAAATGCTCAGTGTTGAGCACCGTCACACGTAATAATTTTTCATCCGAAAGACTTCATAGTAATTTCAGGTGGCCAGCTGTGGGGATCAAACCCACACAATCAAGTTGCCTGAGGTCTGACATTTACAAGTCTCATGCTCTATCACCTGAGCTCTGTGTGCTGGTCCTTTAAAATGAGGGCTTGTTTGGTTTAATGTTTAATGATATTTTTTAACCCTTGTCCTGCTAAGTAAAAGAAACGAAACCTTCAAACCGACAGTATAAACCCATATTTTCCTATTTTAAAGGTATTTTTGGAGGAAGGATATCTCATCAGACAGTGTAGATCAAAGATCAGAATGCACATTTTGTGCAGTCTGATCTTGATCTACACTGACCACAAAAGGTCAGTGAGTCGCACTTAGCAGCCTTAGGGTTAGAGATAACTTTTTATACCTTAAAGATATTCTGTAATAACTTAAAGATATTCTGTGATAACAAGTTTCCTTATAGACAGTTGGTCAAACATCAGTGGCATAGAATTTAACCAGTAAAGCACCTGTTACGACTATAAATGCGTTTGTGGCCAGTGTAGATCAAGATCAGACTGCACAAAACATGTAGCCTGATCTTTGATCTACACTGTCCGCTTTGCTGAATCACTGTAGACAAAAGCAACCATGAAATTTAAATTATTTGGGTTGTATTTCTAGGATGAAAATGTCTGATAGGTTTATACGGCGCTCTTAGGGTTAATTTTCCATTTCTTTTTTAATTTAAATTTTGAGTAAAAGGAACTGTCAGTAAAACAGAAATACAACCCAATAAGCGCAGAATACAAAGGGAGGTAATTTATGATACAAAGCTTACCTGTTCTCAGTTTTTGAACAGACTTTTTTCATTACCTGTTTATGTTTGTAAATGAAAATAATGCTAGAGACTTATTCAGCTGCTATCTAAATCAAATATCATGCAAATAATTAAATACAAATATTTTCTTAAGTCATATATGTGCTGGTGCTTATAACTAAGTTGTTTCGGATTAAGTTTTTTTTGAAGTGGATTATGACCTTTTAACTGATAGATTGCTTAACCCTTTACCACACAATCCCAAGTTATAACACCCCAGGGTAATTAGACTTTTATACACATTATGGGAAAAGGAGAAAATGCTGGTAACCAGCATTTTCTCCTTTTCTCACATTGTTTTCTAACATTTCACAAACAAATCCAATCTTTTGGGCCACACTTAATTTGTTGCTTGCAAATGCTTTGAATTTGGACCAATCTAAAATACTGTGTTGGACCAATCTAAAATACTGGTTTATGGTAAAGAGTTAAACCTGAAAATCATGTTAATTTTCTATGATATATGGGAATTTTTCCAAGTTATCTTGCTCAGAGCCCACTTGGGTAGCTTGGTGGTTAGCACAACTGACTCATGACCTATTGGTTGCAGGTTTGATACCCAGTTGAGGCAATCCTTTTTGGTGATTTTTTGCCTCTCACCTCTGATGCATGTGAGAAAAGTAGTCAGTGACTTGGGAAGAAAGTTTTGTCAGTACTGGTGTGAGAAAGCCAGGAAACATGCGTAGGTGCACAGACAGCCGTGATATGACATGAGCTGTTGAAATGGTGTTGCACTCCAATACAAACAGACAAACAATGTCTTGCTTCAAAATCCTTTTGCTTTATTTTTTAGACTGAAAATGTCTGTTTGATTTTGTTGCGAAGCCCTATAGTGTTTTCTCTTGCATGTATCAGGAACAATGAACTCTTGTTTGGAATGCTTCATATGTTTAGATCATGTGCACTCTAACCTGTGGTAACAGCCACTTGTATATAGCAGCCAACACATTTTAAAGTGTTGAACTCGGTTTAGATCAAGATTATGTGGCACAGAATGTGCAGTCTGGGTCCATATTCACCAACCATTCTTGTGAATATTCTTAGTCTTATGCTAAAGAATTTTCTAAATTTGAAAGTAACACAACTTCTGATTGGCTAAACCATTTGGTTTAGCCAATCAGAAGTTGTGTTACTTTCAAATCTAGAAAATTTTTGAGAAATGGACAAAGAATATTCTTAAGATTGGTTGGTGAATACGGACCCTGATCTTGGATCTACACTGTTCGTTTTTATATTGATATATTCTAACAAAGGCACCCCTTAACTCTTTACCAGACGACAAAATGTTAGCCTTGTCCAAATTGAAAGCATTTGCAGACGACAATTTCTATGTGGCTCAAATGGTGCAATTTTTCTTTGATAGGGCAGAAAACATTGTGGGAAAAGGAGAAAATGCTGGTTACCAGCATTTTCTCCTTTTCCCACAATGTTTTCAAAAAGCATCTTTCCCAGGGGCGTCAAAAGGCGGCATTGTGCGGTAAAGAGTTAAATTGTATTGTTGTGGTTGGATTTCCAGATGAGAAAGTCCATTTCATCTATTTAGCATTTTGAAGGTTAGGAAGTGGTTTTTTTTTTGTTCTGTTGATGGCTGCTTAAAGCAAGTTATATTGTACTATGTTGTAGGTAGTCTTGTCTGTTCATTTGCATCATGTGACTAAACATAAGTGTTCTATTTCTGCATCTTACTTACTCTTTAACTTATTCTTAGGCCCTACTTCTATCTTTAAATCTGAACTGTTGACCTGTCCTTTGGAAGGAAAGTAGCAGTTACTGGTAGTTTGATTTGTATTAGAATGAAATGTGGGAAAGTTGAAAACAAGTATTTTTTTTCTCAGGAAAATGCTCATTGATTTGTGTGGGCCATCGAAAGCTTAAATGTAGAAACAGTTTTAGTTATTACTTGGACGTCAAAATTATGAGTAAATGAAAACCGTCAAACTGAAATTGTATACAAAGCTCATAAAGGTGTAAACTGAACACAGGAAGTGTCTATTTTAAACACTTTATGGAAATTGACTGCTGGGACTTACTTTAGAAATAGATTACTATGATTGATTGAGTGACATTTGTTTGTGTAGCATGAGTTGCTAGTTCAAAGCATGGAAGGAATGGAAAATGGGCTTAAATTCAGATGTACTGAGATGTTTTCTTTCTTTTTCTGTCTTTTCAGAGGGTCTCCGCTCAGGACTCAGAAAATAATCTTCAACAAATTACCTCTTTTCCCCCCCACCACATCATTTCACTAACTTTTTGTTTTCTTTATTTTTGCAGTTTCAATCTTTTTGTTTCTTTATTGCTATTCTTTGTTGTTGTTTTTTTTCACTTTTTTTCCCCATCTTTTTCTTTACTCTGAAAATCTTGTGTTTGTCATGTTATGAATGTGAAAAAAGACTTTAGAAAGTGAAGCATTCCATACAAGGTCCTGCGTTCTACAATACGATAGACATTTCACTATTTATGATCTAAATTGTGACAAAATTTGCATGTGCCTTTTTTTTTTTTGTTTTTACTAATAAAGTCTCTGACAAGGATTCCATTCCTGAATTTACTCAATGTGTGCCAGAATTCGTGACTTGTCCAGAAAAAGTACATGTTAAGACAGGAACCAGTGCAATATTGAAATGTCAAGTTTCTGGTGAACCCCCACCCTCTGTTCTATGGTTAAAAGGATCAGGAACTGTAAAACATGGAGACCATTATAAGGTAAGTCAAGGAGGAAAAGGTTGGTTTTAGTTCTTCAACTCTTTACCACATGACAAAATTTTAAAACCGTCCAAATTGACAGCATTTGCCGACAGCAATGTCAGTGTGGTTTAAATGATGCAATTTGTCATTGATTGGGTAGAAAACATTGTGGGAAAAGGAGAAAATGCATTTTCTCTTTTTTTCCCCACAATGTTTTCAACAGCTTGCTTTCTTAAGGGTCGTTAAAAGTCGGGATTTTGTGGTAAAGGGTTAACCCTTTACCATACCATCCCTAGCTTTAACAACCATGAGAAAGACAGCTTTTAAAACATTGTTGGAAAAGGAAAAAATGCTGGTAACCAGTAATTTCTCCTTATCCAACAATGTTGTCTACCCTTTCAAAAATGAAGACAGTCATTAGAGCCGCATTTAACTTGTCATCTGCAAATGCTTTCTAATTAGACTTGTCTAAAATATTGTCATCTGGTAGAGTTAACAGACAACAAGAGGTTGGATTCATTTACATTTGTGTTAGACTTGAAAGATTAGAAAACATTGTGGGAAAAGGAGAAAATGCTGGCTACATTTAGTTTCAGTATGAACAAGTCTAAACTGTTGTCATCTGATAAGAGAGTTTGATGAAACTGTTGAAGTTGTTGTCAATTATCCCTTTATGAAACAATACCCTGTTTTAATTCTTTACCAAACAACAAAATTTTAGACTGGTTGAAATTGAAAGCATTTGCAGACGACAAAATAAAAGTGACTTTAAAATTAAAAATTGTTTTGGGAAGGGTAGGAAACATTGTGGAAAAAGGAGAAAATGCTGGTAACCAGCATTTTCTCCTTTTCCCACACTGTTTTCAAAAGGCTTCCTTTTTAGGTCGTTAAATGTCGGAATTGTGTGGTAAGGGTTAAAGACCCCAAAGAAATGAGGATTTTGAAAACATTGTGGGAAAAGGAGAAAACACTTTTCTCACAGTGTTTTCTATCTTATAAAGATAAATTCCATTCATCACCTGCAAATGTTTTCAATATGGACAAGTCTGAAATTTTGTTTCTTGATGAATAGTTATGCGAAACTTTGTTCTCATTGTGTGACATTGTTTTGGCCATACATATGAGCCATGCTGTAGCAAAAGGGAGGCTTAATGCATCTCTGTAATGCTTTATGCCAAGCAAGTCATCGCATGATAATGGAGCCATAAAAGCCACTCTTTTTTTTTTTATTAATTGACTTAATCATGAGGTAAACTGGTCCTTGTACCCACAGGAAATTGACCAATAGCAAAAAGTTTCAGCCCAGGTCAGCCTGCGCAGACTGCACAGGCTGACCTGGGTCGATACTTTTTGCAGATGCATTAAGCCCCCTTTCAACAGAGCATGGGTCATATACTTTTCTTCCTCAGTGAGGTAATTCTTATTTACTGAATCTGACAGATGTAGTTTCTTGGCAGCTTTGTTGCTGGGTTTTGTTGTAAAACTGGAGAATCTTGGACCAGTCTATACTATAACAGTTGTCATTATTATGTTTGCTTTGTCTGGATTTAGCTCTAAATATTATATATGACAAGGATAAATATTAGACAGAAAGGAAACAAAATGTTGTATAATCCTGAGAGTTGTTGTAAAACTGGAGAATCTTAGATCAGTCTATACTGTTGTCATTACTACTGGTTGGCTTTGTCTGGATTCAGTTCTAAATTGTATATGTGACAAGGATAAATATTAGACAGAAGGGAAAGAACATGTGTAACCATGAGGGCACCATATAAACCTAGCAGACACTCTCTGTCTAGAAATTAGGCCCCAATTATTGCAGTTTCAAGGTTTCTTTGGTCCTGAATGTCTCAGCAAAGCAGGCAGTGTAGATCAAAGATCAGACTGCACGTTTGGGCAGTCTGATCTTGATCTACAGTGGCAGCAAAGGCAACTGAAGTTGTGAGAGGTGCTCACAGGGTGAATAGGTCATGTGACAAAGATTTATATTTGAAGGAACAAATAGGACATTTATATTCAGTGGAAAGCTGGACACTACTGTGTATACAAGGCACTTGTAAGCACTTGCTCCTTTTTCCACAATGTTTTCAAAATTGTCTTTTACAGGGGCATGAAAAGTTGTATTTGTGGAGTAATGAAAATTTTACTTATTACCTCATGTGGATGACTTTGTATGTCTCACAGCAGATCACTTTTGAAAACATGATAAAAGGAGAAACTGATCTGTTTGCTTTCATTTTTTCACTTATATTTATGTACTGAATGATAGTTCCTGTCGATTTTCCCTATTTTACAAGAATATTTTCAAAATTGCCTGCTGCAGAGTTGTTTCAGGAGGTAAACAGTTAAATTATTTTTTGTTGGCAGATATCTAGTGTTGGTGATGAACATTTCTTAGAAATCACAAACTGTGTTTTTGAAGACAGTGGTCTTTATACCTGTAACCTCAGTAACATTGCCGGCACAGCCAGTACATCTGCCAGGGTCTTAGTTGGGGAATCAACGCATACATCAGCTACAACAGATTTTAGGGCTGTGCTCAAGAAAAGGTAAGGGAAGAATTTATTGCTTTTGGTGCCTTAGCATGTTTTCGTAACATATCTTGATAGATACTAAGTACAGCACTCTTAGCAAGCCACAAGGCTGCTTTTCCATTTACAGTAAAACCTTAGTAGTTCATAGCACAAGGGACAGGAGTATTTCATTCGAACTAAACATAGTACGAACCCAAAAGTATGACTGGGTATTTTCAGTGCCGTATATATACACAGAAATAGACAATGAGGTTTACGCAGCATGTCTTGCATTACCCTGAACTAGTACCAATTATACATGTATATCTCCTGTTCCTTCAACGTGAAGGCTTGATCTGATATTATTTTTATCATTGTTTTTCCGCTCACCTAGCGAAGACACATTTTTAACCCTTTCGGCGCCATGGGCGAAAACAGGGACTTTTGCTGATGGCATAGATCAAGATCAGACTGCACAGAACGTGCAGTCTGATCTTGGATCCATACCGTCTGCTTGTTCCTTTAAGCCTATAAGATAAAAATCTTTCTAAGTACGAGTGGATTGTATTTTCAACCGTCTGAAGAGGTCAAGTAAATATATTTGGTGCTGAAAGGGTTAAAAATTTACTGCTTACCAATGGAAAGCCAGATTTCTGTGGCTAATATGAGAAAACAGATTTTGACAGCCTGGTAATTGTAAACTTTTGAACATTTCAGATCTCAAAAAGCAGAGGAAAATCATATTACCACAAACAGCACAGCAGGAGGAAAATCTAATTCTGATTCAAAAACAATCAATTTCAATGGAAATCTAAAACATCACAGTTCAGCACCATTAACTATAGAAAAGAAACAGGGAGTTAATCAGATAGACTTTCGTGGAGTTCTGAAAAATAAGAATAGTGTCGCAAAGAATAATGAAAATCCAAGCCGTGTGAATTCAAGTGTTTCAGATTCTAGTGGTGAATTAGAGAAATCTAATAGTGAGAGAAACAAGTTAGTTAAAGAAGTAGATGTTACAAACAGTGGATTTAAAAGCCACCACAGTAGATCATATCCAAGTAATCTATCAAATAGTCCATTTAGTAAATTAGATTCTAGAAAACATGATACAACCCATAGTGAGTCACAAATTCATAATAATGTAAGTGGTTTGAAAACAAAATTATCAGGTTTGTCTAGTAAATCTGACAAATCTACTGACAAAAGTAAACCCAAAGGTGCATTCAGTCATGGAGATTCCAGTTCATATAGCCTATCAAAGGATAAACAGTTTGATGAGACGAATGGATCTTTAGGTGGTTTGTCTCAAAAAAGACGATTCTTTGAAAATTTTGACTCTAAGGTCAAAGACCTTCCCCACAAAAGTGTTCAAACTGTCCGATCTGGGGCTAACATTAGGAGTGGAAATAAGGTTAATCAAGTATTACAAAAGTTTGAAAACTCATCTAAAGATACTGGTTTCCAACCTGATGATAATTACTCAAGGACAGGTGGAAGAGAAAATAGAACCAGACAGACTGGCCTTCAGCCAGAAAATAAAGTGTCATTAAAAGACAGAAGAGAAAGTGGAGCCAATCTGTCATTAACAATAGCAAATACAACATCAAGATTCAAATCTCCAGAAAATATGGATTTCAACAAGTCAGAAAGAATATTCACAAAAGCTCACAGTGTCGAAAATCCAAAACCAGAAATTCATGATAGATATGTAACAAGAGGAAAAAGTGTTGAACTACCAAGACATATAAATTTGACAGAATATGAAACTAAAAGGACAGAAAACCAGTCCAGCAGGACTGGTAGTGTGTATCAGTCAAAAGATAAAAAGCAATGTGATTCAAAACCTGAATTTAAGACAACGTTAAGAGACCAGTCTGTGACTTATGGTGGTGGAGTAATTCTAGAATGTGAAGTAGTTGGTGCTCCTGTTCCCGAAATATCCTGGGCTGTCAATGAAAAAACAGTAAAGGTAAGTTTTCACCTAAAATGTTTTTACTCGTAAACAGATTGCAGAATTCTAGGCTAATTCACATCAAAAGCAGTTGTAGATGACAAATAAATGACAGAGCTCCAGATGAGAGGGAGTGATGGTATTCTAAATCCATTATTTCTCTTCCAAACCCTGTGTTGTGGGTACTCATTAGAATTGTCTCGATGAGACGATTCTAATGAGTACCCATAACATGGGGTTTAGAAGGGAACAACTGATATTTTCAATTTTGAAATCGAAATCACTCCCTCTATCTAGAGCTCTGAATGATGGCCTGAATGATGGAATTTGCCTTTGAAATGGTAGAAAACACAGTGGAAAAGGGAGTAAATGGCTTTTGTGTGTCATAAAATCATAGGGTAGTATTGTAAAGTTTTTTATTCTACAATTTTTTTCAAGTAAGTTTTCATTATTCCAATAACTTAGAACTGACTTATATAATATAATTGCTAGGAAATTGTGCTGGAATAATGACACACTGTTTTGTATTCAATTTAGTTTTGGTATTTCATGTTTAACTTGATGAATCTTAACCCTTAAAATTCCTTTCACAATTACTGTTGCCTTTGCAGCCAGTGCAGATCAAGATCAGCCAGAACAAAATATGCAATCTGATCTTTGATCTACTCAGTCCTCTTTGCTGAGACATTCTGGATAAGGTTGAAATTGCAATTTCTGGGTTTTATTTCCAGACTGCAAGTGTCCTTTTAGTTTATTCTGCTCTCTTAGGGTTAACTCTTTACCACACAATCCCGACTTTTAACGACCCTGAGAAAGAATCCTTTTGAAAACATTGTGGGAAAAGGAGAAAATGCTGGTAACCAGCATTTTCTCCTTTTCCCACAATGTTCTCTAGCTTTTCCAAAACAAATTTCCATTTTTGAGTTACATTTATTTTGTCGTCTGCGAAAGCTTTCATTTTGGTCTAGTCTAAAAATTTGTCGTTTGGTAAAGAGTTAAATGAATTTCTTTTCAGCCGTCCAAGTTTTTCAAAATGTCCTACCGAGATGAGATTGCACGACTTGCCATTTCAGAGGCATTCTCTGAGGATGAAGGGGAGTACACATGTACTGCCAAAAACACCGCAGGAACATCATCCATATCATGCAGAGTTTCTGTACAAAGTATGTATATATTTGGCATGGGTACATGTATATGGTAATGGGAGAGAGGCCTTAGGTAAGGCACTGCAGAGCCAAGCCTAGTGCATGCACTGGTGAGACACAGGTCAAACGTGAATTTATGAGCTGGCATAGTATTTGGACTGTATCTATTGAAAGCAGTTCAAAACATAGTCAGTGAATAAAGGTCTATATGCAGTGCAGCCTGTATTAAACAATCACCTGTGGAATACTTGAAGGTGCTTGCTTACGACAAGTGCTTGCATAGTACAGGTACTTTTCTACATATTTGCCTTCTTGAGGAACTATGTATTCTTGCTTAACTTTTTACCAGACTTGTCAAAATCCAAAGCCTGTGCAAATGACAAATTTGGCTCAAATTAGGGAAATTTACTTTGAAGTGGTGGAAAACATTGTGGGGAGGAAAATAGAAAATGCCGGTTACCAGTATTCTTTCCTTTGCCCACAATGTTTTCAAGAGCTTTCTTCCTCAAGATCAATAAAACTTAGGATTTGTGGTATAATGATATGAGCCATGCTATGTGAAAAGGGGGCTTAATGCATTTGCAAAAAGTATCAACCCAGGTCAGCCTGCACAGTCCTCACAGGCTGACTTGGGCCAAACCTTTTTGCTATTGGTCAATTTTCTGTATGTCAAAGGACCAGTCTACGTCATTTTTAAGTCGGTTGTTAAAAAAAGTAGATGTTTCGGATCTATAATTATGTGATGACTTCGCTTGCTATCATGTATCATGGAGATGCATTAAGCCCCCTTTTGCCAGGGCATGGCTCATATATAGTTTGGTTTTTAGCTCCACTGGCCGAAGGCCAGCGGGCTTATGTCATGGCTCGGTGTCCGTCGTGCGTCCGTCCGTCCGTGCGTTAACTTTTATTTCAAACATCTTCTTCTCGGAAACTACCCATCCGATTTTCACGAAACTTCACAGAAATGATCCTGACATGGTCCTCTTCAGAATTTCTTGAAAGAATTTGATTCCTTCAAAAACTCTGGTTGCCATGGCAACAAAACTGAAAAATATTGGAAATCTTTAAAAATCTTCTTGTCTGAAACCATAAGGCATAGGGCTACCAAATTTGGCATGTAGCTTTATGTAGTAGACCTCTATCAAGTTTCTTCAAATTATAGCCCTGGGGTCAAAATTGACTCTGCCCCAGGGGTCACAAGTTTTACATAGGCTTATATAGAGAAAACTTTAAAAATCTTCTTGTCTGAAACCATAAGGCATAGGGCTACCAAATTTGGCATGTAGCTTTATGTAGTAGACCTCTATCAAGTTTCTTCAAATTATAGCCCTGGGGTCAAAATTGGCTCTTCCCCAGGGGTCACAAGTTTTACATAGGCTTATATAGAGAAAACTTTAAAAATCTTCTTGTCTGAAACCATAAGGCATAGGGCTACCAAATTTGGCATGTAGCTTTATGTAGTAGACCTCTATCATGTTTCTTGAAATTATAGCCCTGGGGTCAAAATTGGCTCTTCCCCAGGGGTCACAAGTTTTATACATAGGCTTATATAGAGAAAACTTTAAATATCTTCTTGTCTGAAACCATAAGGCCTAGAGCTACCAAATTTGGCATTTAGCTTGATCTAGTTGGAGTCTACCAAAAGTGTCCAAAGTATAGTCCTGGGGTCAATTTGGCCTCATACTTGGAGGGGGGGGTTCACAAGATTTACATAGGCTTACATAGGGAAAACTTTTAAATCTTGGTGTACACAGCCATAAGGCTTAGGCTACCAAATTTTGCATATAATTATAGCATTATTTAGTGGACAGTTACAAAGAGGGCCCAAGTTACAGCTCTAGGATCAAGTTTGGCCCTGCACCAGGGATCACAAGTTTTACATGGGTTTATGGAGTGAAAAGTTCAGAAACCATCTTGTTACCAGCCATAAGGCCAAGAACTCCCACATTTGGCATGTTATTCTTCTAATACAATATTCCCCATTTAGTCAGACTGTAGCCATGAGGTCAAAGTTTTATAAGGGCTTATATAGTGAAGACTTTTCTTCGTGGTTTATATTTATAAGCCAGTGGAGCGATACAGGGCCATCATGGCCCTCTTGTTTAATGAAGGTGGTCACTGTGAGAGGTTTTACTGTTTGGTATGGTAGGCACTCTACTGTTATGAGCAGTTTCTGTTTACTAATGTTGTTGGTGCTCAAGTACATGTATATTTCCACTTAAATCTCTATTTTGAATTGTCAACTCCTGATCAGATTTACACCAGATAGCTTTGAAAAAGTCTCTGTATTTAAAATTAACGCTTTACTGCACAATGCCATCTTTTAATGACCCTGTGGAAAAAGCCTTCTGAAAACATTGTGGGGGAAGAGGAGAAAATGGTAGTAACCAGCATTTTCTCCTTTTTCCGCAACGTTTTCTATCTATCAAAGACAGCAATAATCACTTGAGCTACATTTAATTTGTCTTCTGCAAGTGCTTTCAGTTTGGTCCAGTCCAAAATTTTGTCGTCTGGTGAAGGGTTAATTACGAGGTACATGCATGTAAACATGTGTAGGACAGTATATACAGTAGTGACAAAAGCGAGGTTGAGGTTTATTAGCTAAAATTGAAAGTAGAATGGGCACAAGCGTGAATGACAGTATATTTTGGTTCAGATCAAATCATTATCATAGTACAGAGTGAGCGTGCATGTGTCGTTACGCATGATGTATTTGGTTCCGGTCAGAACAATCACAGTAAGCGGATTTGCTATACAAATCCGCTAAAAATGTCAGGGAATTGCTCGTAACACTTTACCAAACAATCCCTAGTTTTAACGACCCTGAACAGGGGGGGCCTTTTGAAAACATTGTGGGAAAAGAAGAAAATGCTGGTAACCAGCATTTTCTTCTTTTCCCACAAAGTTTTCTGTCCTTTGATATACCGATTCATATTTTGAATAATATTTAATATGTTGTCTGCAAAGGCTTTCAATTTGGACCAAGCTAAGATTTTGTCGTATGGTATAGAGTTAACACCTTACCAAATGACAAAATTTTGACTGGTATTTGAAGATGACAAATTGAATGTGGCCAAAGTGATGAAATTTGTTTGGAAAAGGTAGAAAACATTGTGAGAAAATGCTGGTAATGAACATTCTTTCATTTTCCAAAAAAGTTTTTAGAAGCCTTCCTACTCAGGGCGTTGAAATTCAGGATTGTATGGTAAAAGGGAAGATTTCAATACAAAATTTAGTGTAAATTATACTTGACTACACACGTACACGTATAGTATATATGCAAGTTTTCAAGTCACTGTTACAAGTACGAATCGGGGTTTTTCTTTTTCTGTTTCAGAAAACAGTCACCAAACACCAGTCAATTCAGACTCAGAAATCCTCGAAGAGCCATTTTCTCCAACAGCTACACCACCCAAAGTTTACAACGTCTCTCCGTCAGATTTCTGTATACTGAGAGGTGGCACTATAGAATTTAAGGCATCATACACGTCTGTACCTCCAGGAAAAATCACATGGTGTAAAAACAAGACAGAAATAACCTCAGGTAAATTTTGTTTAACTCTTTACCACACAATCCCAAGTTTTAACAACCCTGAAAAAGAAACCTTTTGAAAACGTGGTGAAAAAAAGGAGAAAATGCTAGTAAACAGCATTTTCTCCTTTTTCCACAATGTTTTCTACTCTTTAATGACCTTGAAAAATAAACCTTTTGAAAACGTTGTGGAAAAAGGAGAAAATGCTAGTAAACAGCATTTTCTTTCCTTTTTCCACAATGTTTTCTATTCTATCAAAGACAGATTCCATCATTTGGGCCACGTTGAATTTGTCGTCAGCAAATGCTTTCAGTTTGGACCTGTCTGATATTTTTTCGTGTGGTAAAGAGACCTTTAACGCTTGACCATACAATCCGAAGTTTAAACGACCCCGAGGAAGAAGCATTTTGAAAAAAAAATTGTGGGAAACAGAGAAAATCTTGGTAATCATCATTTTTTTTTCCCCACAAGGTTTTCTACATTTTCACATATAATTATCATCATTTCAGCTGCATTTAGTTTGTCATCTGTATATGCTGTCACTTTGGACGAGTCTAAAATTTTGTCTTTTGGCAAAGAGTTAACCTTTAACTCTTTACCAAACGACAAAACTTTAGACCCGTTCAAAGTGAAAACATTTGCAGACCACAAAATGGAAGGGACTCAAAAATTGAAATTTGTTTTGTGAAGAGCAGAAAACATTGTGGGAAAAGGAGAAAATGCTGGTTACCAGCATTTTTTCCTTTCCCCACAATGTTTTCAAAGGGCTTCTTTCTCAGGGCCGTGAAAACCCGGGATTGTTTGGTAAAGGGTTAACCCTTTACCACACAACCCCAAATTTTAACAACCCTGAGAAAGAAGGTTTTTGAAAACATGGTGGGAAAAGAAGAAAGTGCTGGTAAACAGCATTTTCTTCTTTTCCCACAATGTTTTTTTTTTTTTTTTTACCTTTCAAAGACAAATTTTATGTTTTGAATAACATTTGGTTTGTTGTCTGCAAATGCTCTCAATTTGGACGAGTCTAAAATTTTATCATTTGGCAACAAGTTAACCTGTAATCAACCTCTCCTTGAGAGGCCACTTTCTCCAACAGTTACACCACCCAAAGTTTACAGAATCTACCTGTCACATCTTCTGTATACTGAGGGGCAGCTCTGTAGAATTTAACCCTATACCAAATGACAAAATTTCATCTAAGTTAAAATTGAAAGCATTTGCAGACGACAAAATAAATGTAACTGAAAAATTGAAATTTGTTGTAGGAAGGGTAGAAAATATTGTGGGAAAAGGAGAAAATGCTGGTTACCAGCATTTTCTCCTTTTCCCACAGGGTTTTCAAAAGGCTTCTCCTACAGGGTTGTTAAAACTCAGGATTGTGTGGTAAAGGGTTAACCTTAAATTAACCTGTCCTAGAACAGTCATTTCTCAGACAGCTGCACCAATCATAATGTGCAAGATTGTATCTAAACCTAGACTTTTTACCAAATGACAAAACTTTAGACTTGTCCGAATTGAAACCATAAGCAGCTGGCAAGTCAAATGTGATTAAAATGAGGTCTGTATTTGTAAAGGTAGAAAACATATTGGGAAAAGGGAGAAAAAGCTACTTGCCAGCACCGTCTGCTTTTCCCATAAGGCTTTCCAAAGGCTTTTTTTCATGGTCGTTACAACACATGGAAAACAATAATTTGATCTGTTTCCAGAAGGAAGAATGTATACAGAGACCAGTGAACATTTTAGTACACTGACAATCACAAACATACAGCCTGAAGACAGCGGTAGATTTGATATTTGTGTGGAGAATGCTCTTGGCTATGACAAGTCCAATGCCTGGTTGACTGTAGAAGGTAAGGTTTATTTGTTGATGGAATCAACAACATTTGAGCCATGCTCAATGGAGTCCTTCTTGTATATACAGCCATGTTCATAAAAAGACCTTAATTTCTATTTCAAAAGCCTTAAAAAGCCCTTGAAAAACCCTTAAATTTTCCCTGAGAAATCCTGTATGAACCCTGGTTTCGGCCCAGGTCAGATTGCGTGGATTGCGGTACGTTTTGCAGATGCCTTAAGCCCCCTTCTCAAAGAGCATGGCTCATTTCAATTATATCACAATGGCAGTGCACTTATTCATGTTATTCCTGGGACTGATCAACAAAAGGCAAGGTTCTGTAATGATTTGCTCAAGTACATGCCCTTAAAACTTTATTCAAAAATGGAAATTTATCTTTTGAAGGAAGGAAATTATTGTAGGAAAAGGAGAAAATGCTGGTCACTAGCATTTTCTCCTTTTCCCACAATGTTTTCAAAATGCTTCTTTCACAGGGTCGTTAAAAGTGGGGATTGTGTGGTAAAGGATTGAGTGAGATTTCATACACCTCACTTTTTCACTTTGATTGTTTTGTGTTTATTTTATTGTTCCTGTATTTCAGATGTCCCAGAGCCTCCCGTAGGGGAACCCTGGGTCAGTGAAGTGACCTTGACCTCTGCAATTTTATCATGGTATGGCCCAGCCTATGACGGGGGCTGTCCCATTACAAATTATAGGATAGAAGCATGTGACGCCGAGGAACAAGAATGGACTTGTATATCAAACAGTTGTGTCGTAAGTCTTGGTGATTCTCAGTGAGATTTTTAACCCTTTAACCCTTTACCGCACATTGCGCCTTTTGACACCCCTGGGAAAGAAGCCTTTTGAAAACATTGTGGGGAAAGGAGAAAGTGCTGGTAACCAGCATTTTCTCCTTTTCCCACAATGTTTTCTACCCTATCCAAGAAAAGTTGCACCATTTGAACCACATTGAAATTGTTGTCTGCAATTGCTTTCAATTTGGACAAGGCTAAAATTTTGCTGTCTGGTAAAGGGTTAACTGTTTACCACACAAGAAAAATTTAGACTGGTCCGAATTGAAAGCATTTGCAGATGACAATTTAAATGCAAATAAAATAATGGAATTTGTCCTAAATAGGGTAGAAGACATTGTGGGAAAAGGAGAAAATGCTGGTTACCAGCATTTTCTCCTTTTCCCACAATGTTTTCAAAACCTTTCTTTTTCAGGGTCGTTAAAAGTCGGGATTGTGTGGTAAAGAGTTAACTCCTTACCACACAATCCCGACTTTTAACGACCCAGAGGAAGATGCCTTTTGAAAACATACTGGGAAAAGGAGAAAATGCTGGTAACCAGCATTTTCTCCTTTTCCCACCAATGTTTTCTAACCTTTCAGTCGCAATTTTCTGATTTTAACCACATTTAATATGTCGTCTGCAAATGCTTTCGATTTGGACCAGTCTAAAATTTTATTGTTTGTCAGACAATAAAATTTTAGTCTTGCTTAAATTGAAAGCATTTACAGATGACAAAACAAATGTGAAATATTGAAATTTGTTTTGTGAAGGATAGACAACATTGTGGGAGAAGAAAGTGCTGGTTACGTGCATATTCTGCTTTTCTTGCAATATTTTCAAATGCTTTCTCAGGGTCCTTGCAAGTTGGAATTATGTGACAAAGGCTTACAACCCAATCCTGACTTTTAAGGACCCTGAAAAGGATGCTTTTGAGAACATTGTGGGAAAGGGAGAAAGTTCTGCTAACCAGCACTTTCTTCTTTTCCCGCAATGTTTTCAGAAAGCTTCTTTCTCTGTGTTGTTACAAGTCGGGATCATGTGGTAAAGGGTTAACACAGATGGTTTTTGAAAACATCGTTAAAAAAGGAGAAAATGCTGGTAACCAGCATTATTTCCTTTTCTACAATGTTTTCTATCTTTTCACAAGCAAAGCAATATCTCCCGCTAGATGGCATTCTACAAATACACATCTATCTAATTTGGGCATCCTGGGTACAGAAGTGGACTAATTTTTCAAAACAACAACCGTGACTTTGAATTTCAAATAAAATAAACGTTAACTCAATAAAACGCTACCTGGTGCCATTCATTCAGCTATGATCGGCTAGCATGTAACCTATGCACCGATCATTTATTAAAACAGCCCCTACATGCTTTGGTAATAGGCTAATAGCTTCAATATAAGCCCTACTTCTCCCAGGTATAGGGGGATGGGTGATGCGTCATAGCAGACAGGTCGAATCTTCGAAGAATATGATATGCGCAGACAACGTAAGCAAAGCCCTTAATATGAGCCAAATTCAATGTCTTGTATGCAAGTGCTTTCAATCAGATGAGTCCCGGATGTTACCATCTGGTGAAAGTTTCAACTCTTTACCAGAGGACACATATTAGGACTGAACCAAATTGAAAGCATTTGCAGACGACAAATTAAATGTTGCTAAAGTGACGATTTCTGTCTTTGATAGGGTAGAAAACATTGTGGCAAAAGGAGAAAATGCTGGTTACCAGCATTTTCTCCTTTTCCCAAAATGTTTTCAAAAGCTGTTTTTCTCAGGGTATTTAAAACTTGGGATTGTGTGGTAAAGAGTTGAACAGTAGCAAAAAAAAAACCTGGAAAATCAAAATGTAGATGATACTTCTCTTTATATTTCAGAGTACATCATACAAGATAGAAAACTTGACCCCACACACTCCATATTTCTTCCGAATTTTTGCTGAAAACAAACATGGAATCAGTCCACCTTGTCAGACATCAGAGGTCACAGTTACCAAGGAGACACGAACTTTGTTGACTTCAAGAATGAACAGTGTTGAATCGGATGGTACGTATTTGAAATGATACGATAATTGTCTTGTTATGACTTTTTTTGTGTGTGGGGTGTTTTGCCAATTAGATTCTAGTTTTCCAATGCAGATTTTGCTCTTGCAGATATTTTATCAGTAACTTGCTATGTAGGTGCTTTATGCTTGGCATATTTTATTTACAAAACCTTCGTTTGAAAATACAATACACATATAGAATGCTTTGCAGCCATTGTTTATTAACTCTACCACACGAGAAAAATGTAGACCCAGTCCGAATTGAGAGCATTTGGAGACAACATTTTAAATGTGACTGAAATGAGGAATTTGGCCTTTGATAGGGTAGAAAACATTGTGTGAAAAGGAGAAAATGATGGTTACCAGCATTTTCTCCTTTTCCCATAATGTTTTCGAAAGGTTTCTTCCTCAGGGTTGTTAAAAGTCTGGATTGTGTGGTAAAGAGTTAACTCTTTACCAAATGACAAAATTTCAGACTGGTCAGAATTGAAAGCACTAGCAGACGACAAATCAAAGGTGGCCCGAATGACAGAATTTGTTCTTGGTGAGGTAGAAAACAATTATTGTAGAAAAAGGAGAAAATGCTGTTACCAGCATTTTCTCCTTTTCCCACAATGTTTTTAAAAGCATTTTTGCTCAGGGTTGGTAGAAGTCAGGATTGTGTGGTAAAAGGTTAAACCCTTAGGAAAATGCTGTTTTCTGATCTACATAAACATCTTCAATCAGTTTTTGCTTCAAGAATGTGTAAAATGAACTTTATGGAGCAATACAGTCTAGTCTATATTGGCAGCTATACAACAAAATTTTAGACTTGTAGTCCATATTGAAAACTGTTGCAAAAGTTTTCTGCAAGTGAAATGGGACTAAAAAATGATGGGACTTGTCTTTTAACCCTTTCCCAAACAAGCCCTGGTTTTCACGTGTCTGCAGTACAAGTCTTTTGAAAACACTGTGGGAAAAGGAGAAATTGCTCGTAACGAGCAATTTCACCTTTTCCCACAGTGTTTTCTACCCTTTTGGAGAACTTTCTGTCATTTTCATCAAATTTAAAATTGTCGTCTGCAAACTCTTTCAATTTGGACCAGTCTAAATTTTATCATTTGGGAAAGGGTTAAAAGGTAGACAATTTTGTGGAAAATGGAGAAATTGCTGGTGACCAGCAAACAAAAAAAATCTGTCTCAAAGAGCCTTATGCCTTAACTCTTTACCAAACGACAAAATTTTAGACTGGTCCAAATTGAAAGCAGTTGCAGACAACAAAATAAATGTGACTGAAAAATTGAAATTTGTGTTTGGTAGGGTAGAAAACATTGTGGGAAAAGGAGAAAATGCTGGTTACCAGCATTTTCTCCGTTTCCTACAATGTTTTCAAAAGGCTTCTTTCTCAGAGTCGTTAATAGTCGGGATTGTGTGGTAAAGAGTTTTAACCTTTTACCACACAAGAAAAATGTAGACTTGTCCAAATTCAAAGTATTTGTAGATGACAATTTAATTGTAGCTCAAATGACAGATTTTGTTTTTGTTAGGGTAGAAAAAATTGTGGGAAAAGGAGAAAATGCTGGTTACCAGCATTTTCTCTTTTTCCTACAATGTTTTCAAAAGGCTTCTTTCTCAGAGTCTTTAAAAGTGGGGATTGTGTCGTAAAGGGTTAAGTGGCTAGTTGTGTTTATTCTGTTGAGTGGCTGCTTAAGATGTGCCTTGAGTGTCTTGTCTTCAAGTGATAAAATTTCCAACAAAACCTCCATATTACCTGACTAATTTCCCTGAAATATATCTAACAAGAAGACTCTTTACCCATAATAGTCTGATGTGTGATGTTGAAACTCATTTACAGTTTGTATTGTGTGCCTGTCAGTATTATGTCAGTATAATATCATACTTTGTTTAACCCTTTCCCAGACAACAAATTTTGGACTGGTCCAAATTAAAAGAGTTTGCAGACGACAAATTTAAATTTGATGAAAATGGCAGAGAGTTCTCAAAAAGGATAGAAAACACTGTGGGAAAAGGAGAAATTGCTCGTTACGAGCAATTTCTCCTTTTCCCACAGTGTTTTCAAAAGACTTGTACTGCAGGCACGTGAAAACCAGGGCTTGTTTGGGAAAGGGTTAAGTCTTTACCTAACAACCAAATTTTATCCTTGTCCAAATTGATAGCATATGCAGACAACCAAATGAATATGACTGAACATTTTAATTTTGTTTTTTTTGAAAGGGTAACAAAACATTGTGGGAAAAGGAGAAATTGCTGTTTACCAGCATTTGCTCCTTTTCCTACAACGATTTTAAAATCCTTCTTTCTCAGGGCCATTGAAAACTGGATTTGGTAAAGGCTTAAAGCTTTGTGTGCAATCTGTAGTCTATTTTCAGTGCTTAAAGTTTGTATTGAGTAGATATAAAGATAGGCATTTTTAATTACAGATAATCATAGATATACTTTGAATGACATTAATATTGCATTATTTACATATTAACCAAATACATACATGAGCAATTTTTAGCCATAGGAAGAGAAAAGATTTTATTTTGTTTTTTTTTCATTATACCCCCCACCTATGTAGTAAAGGGGGGTATACCTGGTTTCACCATGTCTGTCCGTCCGTCGATCAGTCCATCTGTCAGTCTGTCCATCTTTTCGTTTCCATGCTCTAACTCAGAGGCTGTTTGACCTAGAACCCTGATACTTTATGCAAGTGCTCCTCATGACCAAGGAGCCTCCCCATTGTTTTGGGGTCACATAGGTCAAAGGTCAAGGTCACAGGTGAACTTTGTTTTCTCTGATTATGCTGCTTCAGTGACAAGGTGCTGGGGGGGGGGTGGGGGGGGGGGTATTTGCTTTGCGACAGTTTTAGTTTCATGTTGTTATGGACATGTGATTGTTTGATAAAGAGTTGAATATTCTGTCAAAGTATTGTCAAGATAATAATTGTATGCAAAAGTGTTTAGAATCAAGGGAAGATTTACATTTTCTATCATTTAAATTCAATTACTTTCAACTTACATGACATTTGAGCCACACTTTGGCAAAAGGGGGCTTAATGCACCTCTGTATCTATGATACCAATCAAGCCATCACATAATTATGGATCCATAATATCCACCTTTTTTAACAACCAACTTAGTCATGAGGTAGACTGGTCCTTTGACATTCCTTCTCCCCCCCCCCCCCGTTGCATTAAGCCCCCTTTTCACAGAGCAAGGCTCATTTGTTTTTCTTTTTTTTTTTTTTTTTTTTTTTTTTTTAATGTGGGATGCTGAATCTCAATTCATTTATAATGAATTAAAAAATAAGTTGGTTCAAGTCTACCCTTTCTATAATTATATTACAAATTATTAGAAATTAATTGATGGAATAATTAATTGTATAACTCTTTGATTATAGTTTCTCACTCTGGTAAATATGCTTTAAGCACCCTTAATACATATCTGTATGGCTTATGTTGCACTGTCTTGATGGCCTGTTCCCCCTCTTCTACTTTTTACCTTATGTTGTCAGACATAACAGCATTTGAGCCATGCTCTGACTAAAGGGAGCTTAATGCATCTCCGCGATGCATGATACCTATCAAGCTATCACATAATTATGGATCCATAAAAGTCTAGAATTGTCCTTCGACATACAGAAAATTTACCAATAGCGAAAAGTTTCGGCCCAGGTCAGCCTGCGCGGACTGCACAGGCTGACCTGGGCTGATAGGTTTCGCAGATGCATTAAGCTCCCTTTTCACAGAGCATGGCTCATTCTGGCTCATACAGAGAATTTACCAATAGCGAAAAGTTTCGGCCCAGGTCAGACTTCGCAGGCTGACCTGGGCTGATAGGTTTTGCAGATGCATTAAGCTCCCTTTTCACAGAGCATGGCTCATTTTTTTTTTCTTTTTTATGAATCACTGTAGCTCAGTTTTGTAGATGAGTTGTAACTCTTGTGTTTTTAGTTCAAAATCCAGCTCAGACAAAAGTGTTTCCAAGGACTGCTGAAAGTATCTGCTACAGCAGTCATTCCTCTCTGAGGACTCTTAACTTTTCACCAGTATATTTACTTAGGAAAGCATTCTCTGGTTTGGAACGGATGTTGTAATTATTGCTTGTTAAAGAAACAAAATTGAATGCATGGATAATTTCAATGGTCATGGTACAATTGAAATAATGATGTAAAAACCATTAAAAACACAAAGACTGGTTAATACTATATTATTGTGTTCCCACATTGCAGCTTTCTAGATAATCTAGCCTCAAAGTGAAATAACCATTAAGTTTCAACGGAGAAATTTCAAAAACTGTCCCAAATAATCCATTAAGGTAAAACAATACAATATATGGAAATTGCTTGAAGTCTCGAGAAACACAGCTTTATCAATTCCAAAACACTTCTGTAGGCCTGAAGTGTTCAATTTTGCATGGACTTGTGATGCTTTCACCTCGTCTGTGCATGAACTGGAAAATGATTATCAAAACTTCATTGCTAGCTTTTTATGTATCTTTTTTGCCAGTATAATGCTTAAAAATCTTGTAACTGTTAGAATTTCAAAAGCATCTGAGCCATGGCCTGTAAAAAGGGGGTTTAATGAATCTCCATGATACATTATACTAAGCAAGTCATCAAATAATTATGGATCCATAAAATTCGTTCTGTCTAAGAGACAGCTGAATCATAAGGGAGAATGGTGTTTTGACATGCAAATATTTTAACAAAAAACAAAAAGATTCAACTCGCTGACTGCACAGGCTGGCATGGGTTGATATTTTTTGTAGATGCATTAAAGCCCCTTTTCTCAGAGCAAAGCTGATCTGTTGTTGCAATTGCAGACAACGTGAATAAAGATGAGACCTTATAGAGCATAGCATTATAGTAGTTTGATCTTGTGTCTGCATCAGCTGATGATTTTTGCAAAAGTCAGACAAAAAAAAGGGCTTTATGCTGCAACATTTGGATCTTGGTTACCGACTGAAGATATCAGTTTCATTGGCTTTGCTTTCTTTATGTTAAACATTGACAAGGTTTAGGAATTTTTGTTATGTAAACTAGTGCATCATTACTGGTATTAGTGTTTTCTTGTTTGTCTTTTCTATGTACACAAAATTGTATCCCCTTACTACAGTGGTGCTGCCATTTGGCTGTCTTTTCAAAGTGTTATGGTTGTGCCCTGTAACTATAGCAATGTAATGTTTTATGTAGATTTGTAACTCTGTCATATGATGGTACTAAAGGTGCATATATATTAACCCTTTACCATATGACAAAGTTTGGTCTAGATCAAATTGAAGGCATTTGCAGACAACAAACTAAATGTGGCTCAGATGATGATTTCTGTCTTTGATAGGGTAGAAAACATTGTGGGAAAAGGAGAAAATGCTGGTTACCAGCATTTTCTCCTTTTCCGACAATGTTTTCAAAAGCTTTCCTTTTCAGGGTCGTTAAAACTCGGGATTAAATGGTAAAGAGTTAAACGAAAAATGTAGGTATAGTATCATAGTTAGTATTATCTTGCTTTCTTGATTTAGGCAGTTTTTTCAAACTATGGTAATTTTACCACTTCAAAACAAAGTGTTATCAGGCGGTTGTTTTTCTACAGGTTCAAAACTAAGTGTTTTCAGACTGTTGGAATTTTACCTTGGAAAGACACCATGTCATCCAACTTTTTAAAACAAAGTGTTATCAAACCATGGGAGTTTTTCCTATTCAAAACGAACTCTCATCAGGCTGGTAACTTTACCTGTTAAGGACCTAGTGTTATCAGACTGAGAATTTTACATACATGTATTTAATACAAGCTGTTATCATACTCTGCTGACTTTTCCTGTTAACTCTTTACCGCACAATGCTGCATTTTAATGACCCTGGGAAAGAAGCCTTTTGAAAACATTATGGGAAAAGGAGAAAATGCTGGTAACCAGCATTTTCTGCTTTTCCCACCATGTTTCTACCCTGTTAAAGAAAAATTGCACCCTGTTAGCCACAGTGAAATTGTCGTCTGCAAATGCTTTCAATTTGGAAAAGGCTAAAAATTTGTCATCTGATAAAGGGTTAAAGAGAAATTGTTATCAGACGAAGAGAAGTTTACATGTCTTAAACGATTTGTTACCAGACTATGGTCACTGTGCTTCTTCAAAAACAGAATTATCATATTGGCATCAATTTACCTTTAAAATTCAACCCTTTCCCAAATGACAAATTTTACACTCCTTGAATTTCAAAACATCTGCAGACCATAAGCTTATAATTGGTACAAGTGAGCCTAAGCTCTGTGATAGGGTAGAAAACATTGTGGAAAAAGAAGAAAATGCTGCTTACCAGTATTTTCTCCTTTTCCAACAATGTTTTCTACTCTGTCAAGGAAACATTTTATCATTCGGGCCACATTCAATTTGTCGTCAGAAAATGCTTTGAAGTTGGACCAGTTTGAAATTTTGTCATCTGGTAAAATGTTAAGAGGGACCTTACTGGAATTTATGTATCTTGTAGAACCTGTGCATATCTTTATTGTTGTCAGAATGTTATCAGAGCTCCAGATAGAGGGAGTGATTTTGATTCCAAAATTAAAATGTTAATCACTCTCCACTAAAACCTATGTTACAGGTACTCATTAGCATCGTCTCATCGAGACGAGTCTAAGGTGTACCCACAACATAGGGTTTGGAGGAGAAATAATGGATTTAGAATACTATCACTCCCTTTTTATCTGGAGGTCTGATTATTGTATAACATGTAGAATTCCCATATTTAGTTTACCTAATACAGTCGAATGTCCATTGCTCGAACATCTACTCCTCGAAGTTCTCTATACGTCGAAGTAAATTTAAAGTTCGGATTGAATTGCTCTATTTTTCTATATAAAGTACTATCCGCACGTCGAAGTCCATATCTCGAAGTTTCTCCATACGTCGAACCTAATTTCAGGTCCGAACTTCAATGATCCAGGTAATTTACACATGTTTACTTCGAACACAGTACAGAATTTTCACACATTTCAATTGACTTAAATTGTAAACTTAGGTGTTATACATGTGTAATAAATAGAAATGCCGGATACAACGACGGTATGTTTTTCGCACATTTTCGATCATTGACTTTTGTCAGCTCGGGTGTTAACGTGCCAGTCATCTTGACTTGCAGATAGTTACCGGTAATTGGTTCGATTATAAATGTTTGGACAGAGATTTTCATACCATACACTGTGATTTTAGCCGTGGCTATATAGAAAGACTGGGCATTTCGTTGTCGACCGAAAATACAAATATCATCGATCCTACGGACTTGTTTGGTGAAAGTCTGGGAGATAGCCAGCAACGTCGGCTGACGAAATGCTTTTTTTAATTTCACAATTTTCAGTATCGGTCTTGCAAACAGAATGAAAGAAAAACATGTTAATGAAAGAAAATAAACAGTATGCATCCTTTACTCTTTAATTTTCAAAACAACGATCGATTAACTATTAGAGGGAACAAAATGTACGGCCTGTGAACGAAGTATGCTTCGGTTACCTACTTCCAGTACCTGACAGACTCATCTGAAGAATCTCTGCACGTCAAACTTTCTATACCTCGAACTTTTTGCGATAGTCCCCTGAACTTCGAGGTATGGATATTCGACTGTATACTTTCTTAATTCAAGTATATTTATCAAAAGCAGCTTTATAGCAAGCAGGGTTTTGTATAGGGTGCCACATCACAGACATTTTTATTTAACCCTTTACCAGACAACCAAATTTTAGCCTTGTCCAAACTGAAAGCATTTGCAGACAACAATTTCAGTGTGGCTTAAATGGTACAATTTTCTCTGGATAGGATAGAAAGCATTGTGGGAAAAGGAGAAAATGCTGGCTACCAGCATTTTTTCCTTTTCCCGCAATGTTTTCAAAAGGCTTCTTTCCCAGGGTCATGAAAAGGCATCATTGTGCTGTAAAGGGTTAAGCCTTTTCTTTGTTAATGATAATTTTTGAAAACTACATGTATCTTTTGTGCATGTTAACTAACCAGACAAAAATGTAGACTTGTCCAGGTTAAAAGTATTTGCAGACACAAAAAAGAAAAGGTAATTTTAAAATTGAAATTTGCACTGGGAAGGTTAGTAAACATTTTGGGAAAAGGAGAAAATTGGAGTTACCAGCAATCTCCCTTTTTCCCCCAATGTTTTCAAAAGCCTTTAACTTCAGGGTTGTTACAACTGGAGATTGTATGGTAAAGGACTAAAGTTTGGCTGTTTAGGACA
Source organism: Tridacna gigas (assembly GCA_945859785.2). Lineage (NCBI taxonomy): Eukaryota > Metazoa > Mollusca > Bivalvia > Cardiida > Cardiidae > Tridacna > Tridacna gigas. The sequence continues at coordinate 35,761,686 of OX244044.2, forward strand.
TGTACTACTATATCTGTCAGCAAATTTCAACAGTATGGCAACTTGCATAACTTTTGGATTTTGGTAATGGAGTGTATCAAGGAAAGTTCTTTCCTGAAACATCAATTTACATTATTGCAGAACAGATTCATATGAGAAACAGTGGAAAATACACTGCTAAGTATTGTTTTTTTATGATGTTTTCTATGATGGCCAAGGTCAAATGGTTTTCTAGAAATGTTTGCCTTTGAAATATTTATAACAGCGGTGAACATTTCAATAACCTGTTGATTTGGAAAATGTTTTGGGGCCAGTATTTCCAGGAAACTAAATGAACTTTGTCATCATGACAAACATTAATTAAAAATATGAGCTTTAGCAGAATGCTCTGCACAATATCTTACATGAATCCATTAAGTAACTATGTGTCGGCGTTTGAGATAAAATTTTATGAAATGAGTCTAGAAAAAATATGTTAAGCAACCTTTTGGCGAGCTTAAACATTTTTTCTGAAGAGTGTAATAAAATTTTATCTCAAAAGCCAACAAACGTCAGATTCTTTTTGTCACGTAACATTATTTCACAAATAGTAGGTCAGAAAATGCAAAACCCATAGATGCATATGTGGTATTATCCACAAAAACCCCATTCACTTCTATGAAATACGTACAAAATGACATCAAAAATGATGTCACACAATTAAGACATCAAAGGTAATGTATATTAGATAAGAAAATCTGTAATGGGTATATTACACTGAAAACATGGGACATTATGTGATAAAAAATGGTTTTATAAACTGTCATTTGCATGGAAAATGAAATGTGTTTTTCTTTAATGTTGAGTAAATGATGGAAAAGCGGTATTGGAGAAGGAACATTTTGAGAAATTACATTTGCTTGGTTCCAGATAGTTGCTTAAGACTTTGGTGTTGATAGTTTCAAGCCATTGCTTCCTGCCCTTTTAATGACATTTTCATTGAACATATTTCAAATATTTCTTGATTATTTAGAGACAAATGAAATTTCAATAGTGTGTGTAACAGTTTAGCTTTATCAACATCCATCTATCCTTTTTAAGACCTACGAAAAAAATACTCCAATTTTCAACGGGTAAAATGTAGGAAGGATTTTTTTAAAAATCATAATATGGAATTCATGTGGAAAAGGATCTTTTGTCTACAGTAGGGTTTTTACAGCTAATCTTTGTACAGTTAAGGGATAATCAAGTTCTTCCAAATAAAATGTATAAAGAATAGCTTTATAGAGTATCTCACAAGATTTTTTCCTGTCCTGTCATATATCGAAAAATCAAAACCAATACTTCCATTTCTGTTTATATTTTGGTGCTGCACACAGAATTCCCAGCTGCTGTTCCATGTAGCTGGAGTTACAACAAAAAGCATTTTCATGAAGTAACGGGTTGAAAGGGTTTGGTGTCAAAATAAGCACTGGGACCTTGCTTGCTGTAGAGCTGTATAGTTTTAGATGTATACTTTAGTTTTGCTTGTTTGACTGCTTGCTGTGCCTTTTGCAGACGTGTTTACACATGAGACTAACGATGTATGCACACCTTTGTCTGAATATGCCATAGTGTCACCTCTTTCACCAGGTATGTGTATGTTTGTCAGCATATATTTGTGTATTTGTGGCTCTGTAAACTTGTGTATGTGTATTGCTGTCAAAGTGTGTATGTATAAAATTGTGTATATTTGTCAGTGTAATTGTGTGTATTTGTTTCTCTTGAGCAGAATTATGTTTATTTCTTTCTGTCTTTTTTGTGTTGCGTGTGAATAGTTGTAAATGAGAAATAATGTATTTGACAGCAGTAGCAAATCCTTAGAAAAATCCCTTGAAAAACAGATTGGTGATGGATTTATTTTTATTGAGCAATACATAAAGCTAACAATACTTATTTTATTTTACATATTATCATAAGAGAATTTGTATCACGATATATAGCAACAAATATTCAAAACAAAAGAGAATCATAAATTCATATTTTTAAGAAATTGTTTTGAAATATATGCTAAGTAGCCTGGATGTATGCTAAGTAGCCTTTATTCATTCTGATTACCTTGCCAGTTGGATGACAAAGAGGATAGAATGACCAGGAATTACTTTGGATTTAGATCAAATTTATTAAGAAAAAGAGCTAGATTTCATTCATCAGAGACCTAGCTAAAAGTGAATTCCAAGCAGACAGCAAGTCATTTCTGTATGCCAATATATTAATACAGAAATTATGATTTAATTTGGTAAAGTATGCATTTCTAACATATTCATAGTGGTTCTCATTGGAAAAGGGTTTTCAACATTTTGTAGATAATTCAGCAGCTAAGGATTTAATTTGTGACATTGGTATGATTTTTATACAATAATTTGTTTTATGACAGTTTTTGTTTGAAATACATAATCTTTAACCCTTAGAATGCCTAGGTATGATTTTTATACAATAATTTGTTTTATGACAGTTTTTGTTTGAAATACATAATCTTTAACCCTTAGAATGCCTAGCAAAAACAATGTTTCTTTTGCAATTAGACCAAGGTAAGACTGAAATTAATTTGCAATCTCATCTTTAGATCTGTACTGTCTGAAGTTTTGTAAATGTGGGAAAAGGAGAAACCAGTATGTTCCCTATTCACATTGTTGTCCACTATTTCAAAAACATACCTCATCACTTTGGCCACAGGAAATGTGCCTTTTGCTTTTTTTTTTAATATGAAAGAGGCTACAACTTTGTCATATTGCACAGAGTTATCTGCTTATTTATAAACTAGATTTATTTGGCACTTTAAGGGTTATCTTAATTGGCACAAGGGTTTGACATATGCATGCCGTAATAACATCCTAATATTTTCTTATTATCTGGATGACAGCTGTTAAATCTGACCTGTGTAACTCAATTTATGTAACTATTACAAAGCATGAAAATTCTGCACTGACTGATTTTGAAAGGATTTGGAAAAGAGAAAATCACTGGCCAGTACTTTCTCTATTGCCTTATACATAGATGAATGTAAAAGTACATGCATGGGATATAGTGATTAAGTATGAATTATTAAGTTCTTATCACTTAAATCTATTTGCATCTTTGGCCATACTGGTTGAGATATTTGCACTCTATAGCATTAGAGTTCATTTGAGTCTTTAGTATTTGAGTCATTAAGCCCTACAATTGTACTTGAAGTTAATTTTATTGCCTGATTTGATTCAAAATTGGTAATGGTAATTGGCTCTTTTAAATTTGTCTGTTCTCGGAAGACTGGTTTGTTATTTGAAGAAACTGAATCTTTGTGCCTTGTATTGAATTAAATAGAACCCCTGGCCTGTCTGCTTGAGGTAGTTACTGTTCGACGTTTTTATTTATTTATACAACTCTCCACCTAACTATAGTTTGGTTACTATCTGCTTCATTTACTGGACCAATTTATGTTAGGTTTACTACTGTAAGTCCTGCTTACTTAGGTAACTACTACCTAAATAAAGTTTGGTTACTCTCTGACCCATTTACTTGAGGTAGCCACTGACCTATTTATATGAGGTTTACTTCTGTAAGACCTGTTTACTTTATGTAGCCACTCTCTAACCCATTTGAGGTAGCTGCTCTATTATCTTAATACTAAGGATAGCTAGTATATGACCTTTATACTTGAGTTAACTATTGTATTACCTCAATATTTGAGTCAGCTGTTCTCTGGTCCTAAGATTTGAGTAAGCTGTTCAATGATCTCTTTACTTGACTTGGATACCCTATGACCTTTTAACTTGGATTAGCTTTATATGACCTATGCATTGAAGTAGTTACCATATGGAATTGAGATGTTTTATATGACCTATGTATTTGAGGTAGTTTTGTATGACCTATGTACTTGAGGTAGCTTTATATGACCTATGAACTTGAGGTAGCTTTATATGGCTTATGTACTTGAGACACCTATATGTGACCTATATACTTGTGGTAGCTTCTTTTTGACCTACGTGTTTAAAGTAGCTGTTGTATGTCCTATGTATTTGAGGTAGCTATAACTGACCTACATGTGAATATTTGAAGTTGCTACCTTATGACCTATATACTTGGGGTAGTTGCTTTTTGACATACATTCTTGAAGTAGCTTTTTTTTATCTATATACTTGATCTAGCTACTTTATGATGTATATACTTGAGGAAGTTACCTTTTGATCTGTGTACTTGAGGAAGCAATTTTATGATCTGTATACTTGAGGTAGCTTCCTTATGACCTTTATAATTGAGGTACTTACACTATGACCTAAATACTTGAGGTAGCTTCTCTATAACCTATATACTCAAGGTAGCTACTCTTTGACCTATGTGCTTCAGGTAGCTACTTTATGACCTATATATATGAGGAAGCCTCTCTATGACATATACTTTAGAAAGCTATTTTATGATCTGTATACTTGGCAGCTTCTCTATGACCTATACACTTGAGGAAGCTAGCCTATGAATTATCTACTTGAGGTATTTAACCTATGACTTGGATACATAAGATCGCTACTTACTATATGACCTATATACTTGAGGTAGTTACCCAATGACCTGTTTACTTGAGGTAGCTACTCTGTGACTTAAAATTAACATTGTTTGAAATAGAGAAAATGTTGGTAACCAGCACTTTCTGTTTTTTCCCCCAACAATGTTTTTATACCCCCGCAAACGAAGTTTGTGGGGGGTATACTGGAATCAGCCTGTCGGTCGGTCGGTCGGTCGGTCGGTCATGTGGTTGGTCCGGCGGTCGGTCTGTCTGCAAAATCTTGTCCGGACAACTCCTCCTACAGTTTCTGTCTGATTCACGTTAAACTTGGCAGAAGTGTTCATTAGGAGCTGTAGATGTGCAAGACACACATTTTGTAAAAATTCCATCAAGAATTACTGAGTTATTGCCCCTGATTTGACTTAAAAATGCTTGTCCGGACAACTCCTCCTACAGTTTCTGTCTGATTCACTTTAAACTTGGCAGAAGTGTTCATTAGGAACTGTAGATGTGCAAGACACACATTTTGTAAAAATTCCATCAAGAATTACTGAGTTATTACCCCTGATTTGACTTAAAAATGCTTGTCCGGACAACTCCTCCTACAGTTTCTGTCTGATTCACTTTAAACTTGGCAGAAGTGTTCATTAGGAGCTGTAGATGTGCAAGACACACATTTTGTAAAAATTCCATCAAGAATTACTGAGTTATTGCCCCTGATTTGACTTTAAAATGCTTGTCCGGACAACTCCTCCTACAGTTTCCGTCTGATTCACTTTAAACTTGGCAGAAGTGTTCATTAGGAGCTGTAGATGTGCAAGACACACATTTTGTAAAAATTCCATCAAGAATTACTGAGTTATTGCCCCTGATATGACTTAAAAATGCTTGTCCGGACAACTCCTCCTACAGTTTCTGTCTGATTCACTTTAAACTTGGCATAAGTCTTCATCAGGAGTTGTAGATGTGCAAGACGCAACTTTCGTGAAAATTCTATGAAGAATTAATGAGTTATTGCCCCTGATTCACATTTAAAATGCTTGTCCGGACAACTCCTCCTAAAATTTCAGTCGGATTCGCTTTATACTTGGCAGAAGTGTCCATTTGGAGTTGTAGATGTGCAAGACACACATTTTGTAAAAATTCCATCAAGAATTACTGAGTTATTGCCCCTGATTTGACTTAAAAATGCTTGTCCGGACAACTCCTCCTACAGTGTCTGTCTGATTCACTTTAAGGAGGTCTTTTCTGTCATATGTATAGTTGGCCAACATTATGCGAAAAGGCACCTTTGGACATTTGCAACAAGTTTGGATCCAGACCAGCCGCTGTGTCTCAGACATATTATCAGATCATGGTCTGCACCTTTTTACACTCATTTAGTTTTGTGTCCAATTAAATTGATACTTTGCATAAATATTCACCAGGAGCAGTAGAGGTTCAAGATGCATTTTTCTCAAATGTTTGCCAAATTAATTACCCCTGAATTTACTCAAAACTTCTTGTCCAGAGAACTATTCCTTCAGTTTAAGTCTTATTCACTTGATATTTGTCATGATATTCACCAGGAGCAGTAGATGTGCAAAGCACAAATTGCATGAGTGTTGGCCTAATGATTACGGAGTTATTGCCCCTAAATTGACATTGCAGAGTTATTGTCCCTGTGACATGAAATATAGGGGTGGGGGTATTTATCACCTTTAGTGATAGTTATTCTAGTTTACCTCTAAAAACACAATTTTTAGCTCCACTGGCCAAAGGCCAGCGGGCTTATGTCATGGCCCGGTGTCCGTCGTGCGTCCGTCCGTCCGTGCATCCGTCCGTCCGTCCGTCCGTGCGTTAACTTTTATTTCAAACATCTTCTTCTCTGAAACTACCCATCCAATTTTCATGAAACTTCACAGAAATGATCCTGCCATGGTCCTCTTCAGAATTTCTTGAAAGAATTTGATTCCTTCAAAAACTCTGGTTGCCATGGCAACAAAACTGAAAAATATTGGAAATCTTTAAAAATCTTCTTGTCTGAAACCATAGGGCATAGGGCTACCAAATTTGGCATGTAGCTTTATGTAGTAGACCTCTATCATGTTTCTTGAAATTATAGCCCTGGGGTCAAAATTGGCTCTGCCCCAGGGGTCACAAGTTTTACATAGGATTATATAGAGAAAACTTTAAAAATCTTCTTGTCTGAAACCATAAGGCATAGGGCTACCAAATTTGGCATGGAGCTTTATGTAGTAAACCTCTATCATGTTTCTTGAAATTATAGCCCTGGGGTCAAAATTGGCTCTGCCCCAGGGGTCACAAGTTTTACATAGGCTTATATAGAGAAAACTTTAAAAATCTTCCTGTACCTAGCCATAAGGCCTAGAGCTACCAAATTTTGCATTTAGCTTGATCTAGTTGGGGTCTACCAAAAGTTCCCAAATTATAGTCCTGGGGTCAATTTGGCCTCATGCTGGGGGGAGGGGGGGGGTTCACAAGATTAACATAGGCTTACATAGGGAAAACTTTTAAATCTTGGTGTACATAGTCATAAGGCTTAGGCTACCAAATTTTGCATAATTATAGCATTATCTAGTGGACAACTACAAAGAGGGCCCAAGTTACAGCCCTAGGACCAAGTTTGGCCCTGCACCAGGGGTCACAAGTTTTACATGGGTTTATGGAGTGAAAAGTTCAGAAACCGTCTTGTTACTAGCCATAAGGCTAAGAACTCCCAAATTTGGCATGTTATTCCTCTAATACACATATTCCCCATTTAGTCCGACTGTAGCCCTGGGGTCAAAGTTTTATAAGGGCTTATATAGTGAAGACTTCTCTTCATGGTTTATATTTATAAGCCAGTGGAGCGATACAGGGCCATCATGGCCCTCTTGTTTATCATTTCAGCCTCAATGAATTTGTCAACTGCATATGGTTTCAATTTGGACATGTCAGAAAATTGCATGACCTAGTAAAGACTAAAAAGTTATTAACTAATGCAGATGCCATTTTGCAATTTTCCTGCAATGTTTTTCAAAACCTTTCTTACTCAGTCATTTAAAGTCTGGATTGTTTGGTAAAGGCTTAATCTGAGGCCAATGAAAGAAAACAGTGTGACAAAGGGAGAAGTAACTTATCCTGAACTTGTTCCTTTACTCTTTACCACACAATCCCGAGTTTTACCAACCCTGAGGAAGAAGCCTTTTGAAAACATTGTAGAAAAAGGAGAAAATGCTGGTAACCAGCATTTTCTACTTTTCCTACAATGTTTTCTACCTTTTCAAAGACAAATTTCACCTTTTGAGCCACATTTAAATTGTCATCTGTAAATGCTTTCAATTATACTAAATTTTTCTTCTGTGGTAAAGAGTTAATTTGTTGGATTCTGTCTAAAGCTCTGTTTACATCCAATGTGTTACTGCTCAGATTTTCCCACATTGTCACAAGGAGATTTGAATACAGAACAGTACAAACATTACAGAAAATGCAATGGATCAAAGTTAGGACCTCAAAATAAAAGTTCGATGTTTTCATTTATTTCTTCACTCAGTATTGGACAGCGTAGATCACAGATCAGACTATACATTCTGTGTTGTGCAGTGCACTCTGATCTTGGATTCACACTTTTGTAAAAGTACTTAAAAGTTGTTCAGGCCATTATAAGGATAAATAAGATTGGACACTCAACAAAGGAATGTTGAATCTTCAGGTCGCATGTTCTTGTGGGTTTTTTTAACCCTTAGATTGCCAACTAAACCCACAGACATTTTCAGTCCAGGAAAGGGACCCAAGTAATTACAGTTGCAAGATTACTCTTGTCCAGAATGTCTTGTCACAGCGGGCAGTGTAGATAAAAATTTGGACTGCATATTCTGTGCTACTTGGTCTTGATCTGCACTGGACACAAAATTTATGCAAACTATTGTGAAGTGCTCTTTAACTCTACTATATGACAAAATTCTAAACTTGTCCAAATAGAGAGCATTTGAAGACGACAAATAAAATGTGACTCAAAGGATGTTTTCCATTGTGAAAAGAGTAGAAAACATTGTGGGAGAAGGAGAAAATGCTGGTTACCTGCATTTTCTCCTTTTCCCACAGTTTTCAGAAGGCTGCTTTGTCAGGATTATTAAACATGGTATTGTCTGGTAAAGGGTTAAGAGTTAACCCTTTCCCAAACAAGCCCTGGTTTTCACGTGTCTGCAGTACAAGTCTTTTGAAAACACTGTGGGAAAAGGAGAAATTGCTCATAACGAGCAATTTCTCCTTTTCCCACAGTGTTTTCTACCCTTTTTGAGACCTTCCTGCCGTTTTCATCAAATTTAAAATTGTCGTCTGCAAACTCTTTCAATTTGGACCAGTCCAGAATTTGTCGTTTGGGAAAGGGTTAAGGGTATTGACATGTTTTTTAGGCTTCTCATACACTGTATATATTCGTTAATGTCCTTGTCTTGCCCTGACATGATTTGCTGCCCATATATTGCACAAATGGGATTTATAAATGAATAGACATTTTCTTTTGTAACATTACAAAGATTTTTTTTGTCAAGCCTTGAACCTTTTACCAAGTGTCTGCAGTTTTAGTGACTGAATAGAAGAGGACTTTCGAAAACATTGTGGGAAAAGGAGAAAATGCTGGTATCCAGCATTTTCTTCTATTTGCACAATGTTTTCTACCCTTCCGAAAACATCATTTCTTTTTTTTTTATGATACTTACTTTTTTGTCTGCAAATGCTTGCAATCAGTACAGGTTAACATTTTATTGTTCCATAAAGTGTTAAACTATGGTAAATTGTCTGCCTGTTAAGTAAAGTTAGTTTGAACAGGGCACTATTTCTGTGTGAAGTTTTTCGAGAAAGTTGGACTTCTGCATTTTGTGATCTTTCTCGTGCAGATTTCGTATTTCATGTGATCTTTTTATTTTCTTACTTGGATTTTACTGTTAAAATGGATCTAGACCTTTTGGATGGTTGGTTTATTTTTTTTTTTCTCCCAGTTATTTTATTTTGTTATCAATCTTTATTCTTCAGTTTATTATTACTCTCATACATGTGCTTCTAGCCTCCCACAAACAACATCTTTTGCCTTGCATCAGAACACTTTTGAAAACATTGTAGCAAAACGAGAGTTTTTTTTTTTTTTTTTTTATAAGCATGTTCTCCTGTCCCAGCACTTTCACATGTATTTATACATTGAAATATAACTTTAATATGAGCCATGATCTGTGAAAAGGGGGCTTAATGCATCTGCGAAAAGTATCGACCCAGGTCAGCCTGCGCAGACTGCGCAGGCTGACCTGGACCAAAACTTTTTGCTATAGGTCAATTTTCGGTATGTCCAAGGACCAGTATACCTCATCATTAAGTCAGTTGTTTTAAAAAGTGGCTATTATGGATCCATAATTATGTCATGGCTTGATTGATATCATGGATCACGGAGATTCATTAAGCACCCTTTTCACAGAGCATGGCTCATAATATTGTCTTGTTTTACAGTAATGTTTCAAAGGTTTCTACTTCAAATTTATTTCAAAAGATGAATTATGTTGAAGCTATGTAATCTATTTACAGTAGTTTAATTAGAAATTAATATTTCTAATCATGTAATTTAAATAGCATTCTTCCATATTAACATGGTTCTCACTTTTCCACTTACTAATAAAGGTTGAAATAAAAGAATATTAATTTTCCCATGGAAATATTCTTCTAATTTGTGGTTCAAACAGACATTCAAACTAAAGATTTTTTTGTTTATCTGAAATTAGAATGCCTAAAGGTTTAGTAGTGGCCTAAAATAAGAATGGGAGTACTAAAATCCATTTGAATTTAATCCGTACATACCATTTGACAGTATGAAAATTATTGTGAAGATGACAATCTGTTAATGTACTGTCAGTCCAAGCCTTAACTCTTTACCAAACGACAAAATTTTAGACTAGTCCAAATTGAAAGCATTTGCAGACGACAAAATAAATGTAATTGAAAAATTGAAATTTGTTTTGGGAAGGGTAGAAAACACTGTGGGAAAAGGAGAAAATGCTGGTTACCAGCATTTTCTCCTTTTTCCCACAAGGTTTTCAAAAGGCTTCTTTCACAGGATTGTTAAAAGTTGGGAGTGTGTGGTAAGTGGTTAATCTATGACAGAAAATCGAATTTCATGACTATGTTAAAAGTTTCCAAGTAGCTCTGTCTTTTGTTTACTTCTTACCTGGTTTTAAAATGCATTTTTCTGTCTGCAACTAACACTTGGACCAACTGTGCAAAAGCAGATTGTGATCTCTATAATTTCCATACTTTTAATTCTTTACCAAATGACAAAATTTCAGCCTCGTCCAAATTTAAAGCATATACGGACAACATTTTCAGTGAGGCCCAAATGGTGCAATTTTTCTTTGATGGGGTAGAAAACTTTGTGGGAAAAGGAGAAAATGCTGGTTACTAGCATTATCTCCTTTTCCCACAATGTTTTCGAATTGGTTGAATTTTTTTTTTATTACTAATTCTATCTTTTTTTCTGGTATGACAACTGCAAAGTCATGCAGAGTTTTTGAAGTTTTCTTCTGCAAAGACATTAAAACAGACAATAAAAGGAAATATCATTGAAAATTTATTCATTAATTACAAATTTTTGTCTGTTTCAGATGAAATACCATTTGAACATCGGGAAGTCAAGGTACAAAGTGGGCGAAACTTCGAACATTTTTATGAATGTAAAGAAGAAATTGGGAAGTAAGTCAGTTTTCAGATACATGTACTAGGGGAAAGTATTTTACTTGGTTATCAAGATCTTTAACCCTTTCCCAGACGACAAATTTTGGACTGGTCCAAATTGAAAGAGTTTGCAGACGACAATTTTAAATTTAATGAAAATGGCAGAAAGGTCTCAAAAAAGGTAGAAAACACTGTGGGAAAAGGAGAAATTGCTCGTTACGAGCAATTTCTCCTTTTCCCACAGTGTTTTCAAAAGACTTGTACTGCAGAGACGTGAAAACCAGGGCTTGTTTGGGAAAGGGTTAACAGGTACTGTTCCCAAGTGAAGATGAATTATGGTTCCAATTTCCACATTATTTCAATTTTTTTGCAAGTACTTTCAAAGTTGATGGACTTTGGAAATGCATCATGAGACAGTTATCATACATATATACTAGTGCAGTTGACAGCTTTGTAAGTACTGTTGGAAAGGGAGCAATGCCTTGTTGTAAGCATTGTCTTTCCTCACAATGTTTTCTATGCCACTCCAAGAGCCATTTAACCCTTAGAGTGCCGAATAAACCTATCAGGCATTTTCAACCTAGAAATATGACCCAAATAGTTGCATTTTCATGGTTGCTTTTGTCTTTAGTGTTTCAGCAAAGTGGACAGTGTAGATCAAGATCAGGCTGCACGTTTTGTGCAGCCTGTTCTTGATCTACACTGGTCCCAAAGGCTACTATAGTTGTGAATGGCACTTTAAGGGTTAATTTTCCTGCAATTATTCATCTTTGTGTCATCTTTGCATTGGTATGTGGTGTGCCGTTAGTCAACCTGTAGTGCCATGTAGTAAAATAATTAACCCGTTACCAAACAATCCTGTCTTTAAATGGCCCTGAAAAGAAATGGCTCATGAAAAAAACCATGGGAAATGGAGAAAATACTGGTAACTAGCATTTTTCTCCTTTTCTCACAACATTTTCTACACTATCAGAAAACTTCAGGTCAATTGCATCAAGTGTGAAATTATTGTCAGCGGACACTTTCAGTCTCAAAGAATTAAAGTTTGTTGTTTTGGAAAAGGTTCATTAGTATTACATTTTTGTGCATGATTATGGTAACTTCATTACAGTGATGGTTATCTGGGAAAGCAGCCAGTGGCTTTGAAAGAATATTGTGCGTAGTACTGGTAAAAGAAACTCCAGGAAAGCATGGATAGGTGCACTGGCTGCTGCGATATAACTGAAATAATGTTGAAAACGGCACTAAACACCATACAATCAATCACTCATTACAATACAGGGCCCAATATCTCAAAACTTTAAGGTTTCATAAGTTATGTTTACCTTTACGATCATTTTACGGCGATGTTACAATTTTCTTAAAGTGATCTCTCAAAACCGACCTCAACACTCTCGTAAAGAATAGCCATTTACGATCGTATCATTTAAAAGTGACACCATTTTCCCACGGTGTTGATTAAAATTACACACGGGGACCGTTTTACCAACAATTCGTAAGTTTTTTGGGTAAGGATTTTCATGACTTTACGCCTACGTTCAGATTTACGAAATTTGTAAATCCGTTTTACTAAACTTTCGTAACTTTGTGAATTTGCGTAAGTAAATATTTTCGTAACTCTTTAATTGAAGGCAGAAACAGTAGATCCCACGCACTTGTTACCTAGGTAAACAGCGCATGCCGTTAAACTAGAGGCAATTTACGCGCATTTAGCCTACATTTCTCGCGCTTTACGTCATCTCATATGTCAGCAACTTCCGTCGAATGTAGATACTGTGTGTGTGAAAAAAAATATAATTTCCTACTCTATGATGACACATTGCAAAAAAATATCTCCAGACTTCGGCCTATGTCCTTTCTTATGACTGATATTTTTGTATGTATTGTTACGCAAAAACTTACTCTTGTACTGAGGTATGCAAGTTTTAATAAAACGCAAAACTTGGACTTTTAACGGTAAAACTTGCGAAATATTTTGGTTATGTTTGCTAAGTTCTTCAGTAAAACGGTCCCCTGGAGATATTAGTCTATAAGTATTGGTCCTTTACACACTTTCTCCATCATGGATGAAGTAGAAAAAGAGGAGTCGCAAAAGATAGACGACACACGATTTACATCGAAGCATGAACATTATGAAACGCTTGAAAGAGCAAAATGAGCATAATTTCTGTTCCAGTTTAAAGCAGTCGTCGTTTTAGTCCTCACTCTGTCGGCAAATGTGGACTGATAACTGTTGTTTGTCAGCTGCTCTGGCAAAAGTTTCGCTAACTAGATGTCTGCCATTTTGAAAAACAACACACAACACCAGGTTTTTGTGTATTACTGAAAAACTGCCCACGATTACGCTAAGGTAGCTTCGGAGTGGCCTTAGTTTAAAGTCGGGTTTACGATCAGCCCTTAAGTTGCAATGTTTTGAGAGAGACGATAAAATGCTTATGAGGGACTTAAGGTTGGTTTACGATGATCGTAGCACTTAAAGTGCATTGAGATAGTGGGCCCAAATTTATTCTTATTGAAAAACTTACACAAATGCAAATTAAATACGGTCAAAATGATGGGATTTGCTTATGAAAGGATCGAAAACATTATGGGGGGAAAAAAAAAAATGCTGATGACTAGCATTTTCTCCTTTTTCCACAATGTTATAAAAAGCTGTCTCCCTTATGGACATGAAAAGATACACTCCTGGTATAGTGTTAGGCACAAACTGTTTAACCCTCTACCACACAATCCAAACGACCCTGAAGGAAAAACCTTTTTAAAACATAGTGGAAAAAGGAGAAAATGTTAGTAACCAGCATTTTCTCCATTACCCACAATGTTTTCTATCCTATGAATGGCAAATTTCATCTTTTTTTTAACCCTTTACCACACAATCCCGACTTAACGGTCCTGACAGTGAAGGCTTTTGAAAACATTGTGGGAAAAGGAGAAAATGCTGGTAACCAGCATTTTCTCCTTTTCCCACAATGTTTTCTAACCTTCCCAAAACAGATTTTAATGTTTGAGTTACATTTATCTTGTTGTCTGCAAATGCTTTCAGTCTGGAATGGTCTGTAATTTTGATGTTTGGTTAAGAGTTAAATAACATTAAATTTGTCGTCTGCAAATGCAAATTTGGACAGGTCTAAAATTTTGTTGTTTGGTAAAGAGTTAAGGTCATTGAGGAAGTTATCAATTATTTGATAAGTGGTGTCATATGAAAAATATGCAAAATTGATAAAGTATAATCTAATGCTATCAACTTAAAATGTTTGTGAGGGGTCAGACAGAACCATCTGAATGTCACTTGACTCATTACATGTAGAAACATATTGTCCTCAAGACAACTTTTTTAACCCTACAAAACAACACAGTTTAAGATTTTACCAAAGTAAAAGCATTTGCAAGGAACAAAATACTTGTGGCTCAGATTATATACTGATAGTAATTCATCCTTTTAACTCTTTACCAAACAACAATATTTTGCACTGGTCCAAATTGAAAGCACTTGCAAACGACAAACTAAATGTGGCTAAAATGATTGCATTTGTTTATGAAAGGTTAGAAAACATTGTGGGAGAAGGAGAAAAGGCTCCTTTTCCCACAATGTTTTCTAAAGGCTTCTTTCTCAGGGTCGTTAAAAGTCGGGATTGTGTGGTAAAGGGTTAAGGATAGAAAACATTGTTTGAAAAGCAGAAAATGTTAAAGACAAAGAGGATCTTACATGAGTGTTTATGTATTATCATTTTTATCAAATGGGTTGTCTAAAAATGTATGACGCGAGCCTTGGCGAGTATCAAATACATTTTAGTCAACGAGTTTGATAAAAATGATAATACATAAACACGAAAACATCAAAAATAAGTCCACAATGCTGGAGGAGGTTTTATGTGATAAATTATCTTATCAACTATTCACAGAGGGAAGTTTGGCTATGTGTACAAATGCATTGAGAAGTCAACTGGTCAGCTCTGGGCTGCCAAGATTCTGAAATGTCGGGAATCAGAGAAGAAGAAAATTCAACTGGAAGTGGAAATCATGAACCAGCTGAAACATCCGAAAATCTTGATGTTGTGGGATGTATTTGAAGCTCCCCGTAAAATGATTCTTGTAATGGAATTGTAAGTGTTTTGAAAGAGAAAGTCTTAATGTCTACATTTATAGTTTTTGTTGAGCCTGCTTGCAGTGAGGGAGACATAGTTGCCACAATGTCGCTTCGGTGTATGTGTGTGGGTTAGTGCATGGGTGCGTGCGAATTTGTCTCAACCAAAACTTCTACATTTGTGGATCGATTTCAATATAATTTGGCACAAGTGTTCTCCTTTATGAGTAGAATTGCCTTTTCAAACATTTGTTCAGGTCGGTCCAAGGTCAGGGTAACACTTGAAGGTCAAATGATAAAATTGTCATACATACAGCCTGCCCGAGCTACAACTTTACATTTATGGATGGATTTCAAAAAAATTTGGCACAAGTGTTCATTTTATGAGTAGAAGTGCCATTTGAAACATTGGTTCAGGTCAAGGTCACACTTGAAGGTCAAATGATAAAATTGTCATACATACAGCCTGCCCGAGCTACAACTTGTACATTTATGGATGGATTTCAAAATAATTTGGCACAAGTGTTCATTTTATGAGTAGAAGTGCCATTTGAAACATTGGTTCAGGTCAAGGTCACACTTGAAAGTCAAATGATAAAATTGTCATACATACAGCTTGTCCAAGGTACAACTACTGCATTTATGGATGGATTTCAAAATAATTTGGTACAATTGTTCTCCTTTGTGAGTAGAAGTGCCTGTTGAAAAATTTGTTCTAGTAGGTCTAAGGTCAAGGTCACACTTGAAGGTCAAATGATAAAATTGTCATACATGAGCTTCATAAAACTTCTACTTTTATGGATGGATTTCAAAATAATGTGGCACAATTGTTCTCCTTTACTAGTAGACATGCCATTTGAATCATTTATTCAGGTAAGTCCAAAGTCATGGTCACACTTGAAGGTGAAACGATGATATTGTCATAAATGGAGCTTCTCCCAGCCATAATTTCTATATTTATGGATGCACTTAAAGATAATTTGGCAAAATTGTTCTCCAATACTAGAAGAAGTGCTATTTGAAATGTTTGTTCAGTATCCAAGATCAAGGTCAACCTTACAGGTCAAATGGTAAAATTGTCCTATATAGAGCTTGTCAGAGGTACAACTTCTACATATATCTATGGATTTGAAAATAATTTTAGACAAGTGTTCTCCTTTATCAGTAGAAGAGTCATTTAAATCAGTTGTTCAGGTCAATCCAAGGTCAGGGTCACACTTGAAGGTCAAATGATAAAATTGTCATAAGTGGAGGATGTTTGAGCCATAAATTCTACATTTTAGATGGATTTCAAAATTTCTGGGCACAATTATTCTCCCTCATGAGTAGATGTGCCATTTTTTAAGATATTTGATAATAAGGTCCAACGTTAAGGTCTAACAATAAAGTTATCATAAACAGATCTTGTCCGAGCCAAACCTAAAGGTCCAAGGTCAAGGTCACACTTTAAGGTCTAACAATAAAAGTTATCATAGATAGATCTTGTTCGAGCCATAACTTTATACATATGGATGGATTTCAAAATAATTTACAAGTAGAAGTGCCATTTCAAAATTTTTTTCAGGTAGGTCCAAGGTAAAGTTTACACTTGATGGTCAAATGATAATTCTTTTTTTAGTGCTCTTTCATACTTACCACTCTTTTACCAATTTAGTACCTATCATGCTCTTTTAATCAAATGTTCTTAACTATGGATGTGCCATGAAGCAACATTCATTTCTTCACAACCTAAATTTCAGCATTGGAGGTGGAGAGTTGTTTGAGAGAGTCCTTGATGATGACTTTGAATTGACGGAGCGAGACTGCATCCAGTTTATGCGACAGATACTTGATGCTGTGAATTACATGCATAACAGAAACATCCTTCACCTTGATCTCAAACCAGAAAATATTCTGTGTGTGAAAAATGAGAGTAACAAGATCAAAATTATTGACTTTGGATTAGCCAGGTAACCTTAACCTTTGACCTGTTTTATCTGTTGCGTTGGTGTTGCAGTGGCATTGTTGGCTAAACATTTTGAATCGTATAACTCTAACATGATAAACCTTTCATTAACAGTTAATATTATTGTTTGTTTTTTGAGAATACATGTTTAAAACCACGAACCATGATAAGATAATATAAACATTATTGAGTTGGGTTTATAAATTATCTTGTCACGGTCCGTGATTTTAAACCTGTTTTCCCAAACATAAACAATAATTTAAACTGATAATGAAAGGTTTACCAAACTTTTAGACTGGTTCAAAGTGAAAGCATCTGCAAACGACAAAATAAACATAAATGAAAAATTAAAATTTGTTTTGAGAAGGGTAGAAAACGTTGTGGGAAAAGGAGAAAATGCTGGTTACCAGCATTTTCTCCTTTTCCCACAATATTTTCAAAAGGATTCTTTCTCAGGGTCGTTCAAAGTTGAGATTGTGTTGCAAAGGGTTAAATTAGATCATGCTGCATGTTCTATGCAGGCTGCAAAGGTACCTTAGTTAGCCAGAGTTACTCTTTACAAAATGGCATTTTAGACACTGAAATTCAAAGCATTTGCTGCTAATAAATTAGATTTGGCTCATATGATGAAAAGGTAGAAAACATGGGAAACAGGTAGAAAACATTCCGGAAAAAGGAGAAAATGCTGGTGAATAGCATTTAATATTATTTCTACAGTATTTTCAAAAGCTTCCTTCAAAGGGAAGGGGGGGGGACATGAAAACTGTTTGGTGAAGGATTAAAACTAGAAATAATCTTTCAGGTTTTACAAGCCGGGAGAGAATGTGAGAGTGCTGTTTGGCACACCAGAGTTCATTGCCCCTGAAGTAGTGAATTATGATGAGATTGGTTTTACAACTGATATGTGGAGCATTGGCGTCGTATGTTATGTATTGTAAGTGATATTCCATGTTTTGTCGTGTATTGTAAGTGAGCTGTGCTCTGGCAAAAGGGGGCATTATGCATCTCTGTATTGCATTATGCCAAGCAAGACATCACCTACTTATGGATCCATAAAATCCCAGTTTGACGAACAACCGACTGATGTATGAAGTAGAATTATCCTTTGAGATGCAGAAAACTTAAAGATAGTGAAAGTTTTGGCCCATGTCAGCCTGCACTGACTGTGCAAGCTCACATGGGTCAATATTTTTCGCAGATGCATTAGGCCCCCTTTTCATAGAGCATGGCTCAATTGTATTTTTTTTTTTTTTTTTTTTTTAACATATTTTGGGTATTGTTAGTGAGCTTTTGTTTATTTATTTAAGTTTGTTGGCTTTTCAGGTCAAGGCAGCGTAAAAGCTGTATTAGTGTGGTCCTTTCCTTGACTTAAAATATTGTTAGGGGTCCAAGATGTGCTGGGCTATCTTGTATCTGTATATTCAGCTAAAGCAACAAAACTTTTACTCAGGGCTGTGAGTTTTTGTGCTTTCTCTTTTAGAAAATATTAGAATTACTGTCAAGCCTGCATTTAGAGAGTATCAAAGAAAGCAAAAAAAAAAGTCTCTTACAGGGGGTGACCTTTTTATGCAAGGTTTGTTCACTTAAGATGGGCTGTAGAACAAGTATGGTCTCTTAAAGCAGTAAGTTGATCAATACTAGTCTCAAAGAGAGGTTTCAGTGTTTTAAAAATAACCTTCCTTTAATTTCAGGCTGACAGGATTGTCTCCCTTTATGGGTGACACAGATGCGGAGACATTGGCCAATGTAACACAGGGAGATTTTGACTTTGACGATGAAAGTTTTGATAATGTCTCGGATGATGGAAAACATTTTATAGAAAAACTTCTGGTAAAGAATAAAAGGTAAGCAAAAAAGGTAACCTTTTGAATGTAACACTTTGAATACAGTAAAACCTTGGTAGTTTGTAGCACAAGGGACCAGGATTTTTTTATGCCAATTAAACATAGTAAATGCCAAAAAGTATGCTGATGTTCAGGTACTTGTGGTGCCATATATGAAAACGTACAATAAGATATATGCAGCATGTCTTTCAGTATCCGTAGATATTTTCAATTGTTTTCGGAGCCAAGTCCCAAATAGAGTGTAGTAGGTACATAAAGGATTGAAAGAAAGTAAATAAGGAAATTTTACTTTTCTTTATTTTCCATCCACATATAGATACATGTATAATTATCATAACAAACACATGAAACAAATTTATCCATTGTTTTGTGTTTGTTGAATTCTGTCGGAGCGATTTACCCTTCTCAGAGGACTTGACTGTCATCACTTTTTTCAGCCCTTTATCTAATTATAAAATAAATTTTTAATCAATGGATGTTACCTTCCAAACAATGCCTTTAATTACTTTTGCTGTTAACCACTGATTGGTACCAATCAAAATCATCTGTCAAAAGATGTAAAAATCAAGGTTGGTCAAGGGTTTTAACACATTCATAAGTTTGCAAGTGAAATATGTTACCTGGCCACCAAATGTAGAAATTTATCTTCGAAAATACTTTGCAGGCATGAAATTTACTACAAACTACAAACCACAGATGTGCTATTCATTCGGTGTAATTTAACAGTGATAAAGAAGGGTAAATATTGGGACCGGAGATGGCAAAAGTTTGGACTTGTCTAAATGCTAGGCATGTGCAAAGGGCAAATTAACTGTGGCTGAAATGGTGGAAATTGTTTATGAAAAGTTTGAAAAAATTGTGGTAAAAGGAGAAATGCTGATTACCTTTTCACACAATGTTTTCAAAAGCCTTGTTCCCAAGGTGTCATTATAATGCAGGATTGTGTGGAAAAGGGTAAATCTATGGCCATTGTACTTTCAAGCTTAAGTCTGCATTGATGTTAAAGTTGTTCCAAAATACCAAGTTACAGATTTAAATGTTAATTATCTGTTTACCTGAAGACAAAACTTCAGACTTGTCCAGATTGCAAGCATCTGTACAGAACAAATTAAAGTACAGTCAAATCTGTGCAAGCAGCCACACATGAACAGCAGCCAATCTGTGTGCAGCAGCCAACACAAGTCCGCCCGTGCATATTACTTCTTTAATTACTATGTGCACAGCACTAACCTGTCAAATGCAGCCAGCAGCCAGCTTAATTGGAATGAATTAACTGTTTATGACACCTACACAACAGCCACATTATCACACTTTCACACAGTGTGTACTTGAAAAAGTCAATAATTACTATTATGATAAAAGGATTTATAAAGCAGACTAATGCTGGTCAGTGTTTCTAATCAAAGATATAAATTTAAATGTTTGATTTAATTCATCATTCTTAACACTTTGATAAATCATCTGTTGTTGAATTGTGTGTTAAACTGTGAAAATGGACAAATGTGACAAATATGAGCTGTCCAGTGTTAAGGCAGATTGGCCCAAAATGGTATTGAGGTACAATTTTCCACAATGTTTAAAAATATTGCATCAGCTGCAAAATGTTTTACTTTAATCAAGCAGCATTTTCATTTTATGAAATGTTTATTTTTTTATCATTATTAATAATTTCTCTTTAAAAATGTAGTTAAAAACTGTCCAGTGTCCATGCAGATTGGCCAAAAAATGGTCATGAGGTACAAATGTAAACACATGTATACCAAAAGAAGAAATACATGTACATGTTTAAATTATGTTTTATTTGCCACATGAAATTTTGAAATAGATCCAACATGAAAAAAAAAAAGAAGTTTAAAATATGTTTTCTTTGTGTGGTTTAATATTGTGCTTTAAATTGAAAAAGATTGAAAGTTCATTGTAAACAAACCTTTACCTATTGAAACCATCATATTCACAACTCAAAATAGTGTGAGAAGTGCATATTCTGGACAACAGCCAATTGGTGAACAGCAGCCACTTTCAGAACCTCCCTTCAGTGGCTGCTGTTCACAGATTTGACTGTAGTTTTAATGATTTAGTTTGTTTTTAATATGGTAGAAACTATGCCATTTTTAGCTCTCCTGAGCACAACATGCTCAAGGTGAGCTATTGTGATCGCCCTATGTCCGTCGTCAGTTGTCCGTCAACAGTTTCTTTAAACATCTTCTTCTCCTAACCCACTGGGCCAATCTTGATGAAACTTGGCTGGGATGTTCCTTGGGTGAAGCTCTACCAAAGTTGTTAAAAGAATTCCAACCTTAACTCTGGTTGCCATGGCAACAAAAAGGAAAAAAATGCAAAATCTTTAAAAATCTTCTTCTCTGAAACTAGAAGGCGCAGAGCTTTGATATTTGGTATGTAGCATCTCCTAGTTTGTTCATATGATGCCCCTTGGGTCAAAACTGGCCCTGCCCCGGGGGTCACAAGTTCGAACATAGGAACAAAGAAGGAAAACTTTAAAATTCTTCTTTGCTGAAACCGAAAGGCATGGAGCTTTGATATTTTGTATGTTGCATCTTGGAGTGGACCTCTACCAAATTTGTTCATATGATGCCCCTGGGGTCAAAACTGGCCCCACCCCAGGGGTCACAAGTTTGAACATAGGAACAAAGAAAGAAAACTTTAAATTTCTTTTTCTCTTAAATGGGAAGGTGTAGAGCTTTGATATTTGGTATGTAGCATCTCCTAGTGGACCTCTACTAAGTTGTTCCAAGGATGCTGCTTGGGTCAAAACTGGCCCAGCCCTTGGGGTCACAAGTTCGAACATAGGAACAAAGAAGGAAAACTTTAAAATTCTTCTTTGAAACTGGAAGGCTTAGAGCTTTGGTATTTGGTATGTAGTGATTCTCTTCTAAGTCTGTTTGCCCATCTAAGCATAACAAGTTCATTGAGTTCAAAATTGGGTCATCTTGGGTCATAAACTAGGTCACTAGGTCAAATTAAAGAAATACATTGTTGGCACTCTCGAGGCCACATTATTTGCTCAATTGCCTTGAAAATTTGTCAGAAAGTTTGTCTTTATAAAATCTCACGTAAGTCTGAATTTGGGTCAACAGCGATTATAAACTAGGTCACGGTGTCAAATTAAAGGAATACCTTGTTTGCACTCTGGAGGCCACATTTATTGCTGAAATGACCTGAAATTTGGCCAGAATGTTTGTCTTGATGAAATATCAAATGAGTTTGGATTTGGGTCAACATGGAACCATAAACTAGGTCACTAGGTCAAATTAAAGAAATACCTTGTGGGCACTCTAGAGGCCACATTATTTGCTCAATTGCCTTGAAAATTGGTCAGAATGTTTGTCTGTATAAAATCTCACATGAGTCTGAATTTGGGTCAACTGGGATCAATAACTAGGTCACTTGGTCAAATTAAAGAAATACCTAGTGGGCACTCTAGAGGCCACATTTATTATTCAGTTGATTTGAAAATTGGTTAAAATGTTTCTTTTGATAAAGTCCAAGACCAGTTCAGATTTGGGTCACCTGGGGTCATAATCTAGGTCACCAGGTCAAATTAAAGAAATACCTATAGGGCACTCTAGAGGCCACAGTTTTTGCTCAATTGACTTGAAAATTGGTCAGAATGTTTGTCTTCGTGAAATATGAGTTGGAAATTGGGGTCATAAACTTGGTCACTTGGTCAAATTAAAGAAATATCTTTAAGGCACTCTACTCATGTGAGCAATCCAGAGCCATCATGGCCCTCTTGTTTTCCTTTTCTGTGTTTTTTAAAGCCTTCCTCCAGTGGGTTATTAACCCTTTATCACACAATCCCAAGTTTTAAGAACTAGAAAGAAGACTTGAAAATATTGTGGGAAAAGGAGAACATGCTGGTAACCAAAGTTTCCCCTTTTCCCACAAAGGCTTTTACCCTTCCATAAACAAATTTTGACTTTTAAATTACAATCATTTTGTTGTCTGAAATTGTTTTCAATTTGGACAGGTCTAACATTTTATCATGTGGTAAAGAGTTAACACTTTACCACACAATCCCGACTTTTAATGGCTCTAAAAAAGGAGGCTTTTGAAAACATTGTGGGAAAAGGAGAAAATGCTGATGACCAGCATTTTCTCCTTTTCCCATAATGTTTTCCACCCTATCAGAGACAGAAATTATTACTTTGCCAACATTTAATTTGTCGTCTGAAAATGCTTGGAATTTGGTCCAGTCCAGAAATTTGTCGTTTGGTAAAGAGGAAAGGCTTAGGATTGTGTGGTTGAAGGTAAAGATTTACAATATAGATTGACATTGTCTAAATTTTTGTTTTCTTGTTTATTTTCCGTATTCCATTGCCTATTTCATGTTTTTCTCAGAAAAAGAATGACAAGCATAGAAGCTTTAGCTCACAGATGGCTGGCAGAAGATGCTGCTAGATTGAAGACTAGAAAGATTAATACCAAGAATCTGAAAAGGTTCATGGCACGAAGAAAATGGCAGGTAAGTAGTGTTGGGGGGGGGGGGCTGTAGTTAGCAAACCTTGTAACTCTTGAAGCTTTAACTCTTACCTACCACACAATCCTGACTTTTAATGACCCTGAAGAAAAAGCGTTTTGAAAACATTTTGGGAAAAAGAGAAAATGCTGATAACCAGCATTTTCTCTTTTTCCCAAAATGTTTTCTACCCTTCCCTAATCAAATTTCAATTTTTGAGTCACATGTATGTTGTCGTCTGCAAATGCGTTCAATTTGGACAAATTTTGTCATGTGGTAAAGAGTTAACTCTTTACCACACAACAAAATTTTAGACTGGTCCAAATTGAAAGCTTAACCCTTTCCCAAACATGCCCTGGTTTTCACGTGCCTGCAGTACAAATCTTTTGAAAACACTGTGGGAAAAGGAGAAATTGCTGGTAACGAGCAATTTCTCCTTTTCCCACAGTGTTTTCTACCCGTTTTGAGACCTTTCTGCCCTTTTCATCATATTTAAAATTGTCGTCTGCAAACTCTTTCAATTTGGACTACTCCAAAATTTGTCGTTTGGGAAAGGGTTAAATAAAATGCAGCACAAACGACATTATATCTATCGGATATGGTAGAAATTATTGTGAGAAAGGGAGAAAATGCAATTTCTCAATGTTTTCAAAGGCCTTATATCTTAGGGTCGTTAAAACTCGGGATTGTGTGGTAAAGGGTTGAATAAACACGAGACATTTTCTGTCCAGAAATAAGACCCAATAATGTGTAATTTCAAGGTTACCTTTGACTATAGTGTTTTGATTAACTAAGCAGACGGTGTAGATCAAAGATCGGACTACATGTTTAATGCAGTCTGATCTTGATCTACACTAGCTGCAAAGGCAACTGTAGTTGTGAAAGGCCCTTAAAAGGTAATATTGTTCCAATTCTAAATTACAAGCAGACTCATCCAATTTGAAAGCACTTGCCGACGACAAGTTGAGTGTTGCCCAAATGATTTTTCGCATCTCACCACTGATGCATGTGAGATAAGTAGTCAAGGGCTTTGAAAAGAAAGTTGTGTCAGTACTGGTGTGAGAAAGCCAGGAAACACAATGGTGCATCACTGACCGCCATGATATGACCCAAGATGTTAAAATGGCATTAAAACCCCCCCATACAAACAAAAACAAACAAACAAATCAAAATGAACCCAAATGACAGATGATGAAAACATTGTAAGGAAAAGGGATACAGACATTTTCACCTTTTGCCTGTATGTTTTCAAAAGCCCCCTTCTTATGAATGGGATAGTTTGGTCACAGGCTTAAGCGCCAAGTTCAGACCAATAAAAATGTATAATTATTTGGGCCATGTTCTGGCAAAAGGGGGGTTAATGCATCTCTGTGTTGCATTACACCAATCAAGCCATCACATAATTATGGATCCATAATAGCCACTTTTTTTAAACAACCGACTCAATCATGAGGTAGAATGGTCGTTGGACATACAGAAAATTGACTAATAGCGAAAAGTTTCTGCCCAGGTCAGCCTGTTCAGGCTGACCTGGGTCAATGCTTTTTGCAGATGCATTAAGCCCCCTTTTCAGAGCATGATTCATTCTTTTTTCATTGTTAATGAGTCATGGGGGGGGATTAAACCCCCTTTTCAGAGCATGGCTGAAATTTATGATGATAGGCTTAACCTTTTATCACACAATCCCGTGTTTTAACGAGCCTGAGAAATAGGCCTTTTGAAAACATGGGAGAAGGAGAAAATGCTGGTAACCAGCAATTTCATCTTTTCCCACGTTTTCTATCCTTTCCAAAACAAATTTCAATTTCTCAATCACATTTATTTTGTCGTCTGCAAATGCTTTCAATTTGGACCAGTCTAAAATTTTGACGTTTGGTAAAGAGTTAAGGAAGAAAACAAAATCAAAATTTGATGAAATTTAGGTGCAAAAAAAAATTCCCAGCTAGTTTTCATGCATGAAACATCTGCTGGTAATTCATAATTAAAAAAAAATGGAATTGTATTTAACTGTTTTAACCCTTTACCACACAATCCTGACTTTTAACGACCCGGTGAGAAAGGCCTTTCAAAAAAACATTGTTGGAAAAAGGAGAAAATGCTGGTAACCAGCATTTTCTCCTTTTCCAACAATGTTTTCTACCATATCAAAGGCAAACTTCCTCATTTGAGTCGCATCTAAAATGTTGTCTGCAAATGCTCTCAATTTGGACTGGTCTACAATTTTCTCGTGTGGTAAAGTGTTAAATGTTTGTTTATAACTGCATTCTACGAAAGTAATGCACAGGCCAGTTAGCCAATGACAGCCAGTAGAGTGAATGCGATCCTTATTTGCCTCCTGTTGACCTGAAAGTGTGTAATAGAGGCCATCTTTCTAGGGTTTAATAATACTTGACTGCTTAGTAATGTTGTCACTGGCCTATATTATTGCCTGGTATAACTTTTGCACAAATATAGAAATAAAATAAAAAAAAAAAACAGCGCATGAAAACATTTTATGTGCTTTGGGGTTGGACTGTTGCAAAAGCATAACTAGAATCTACACAGATGTCAACACTGGCTTTAGCTTTGAGTCTGGTAATCCAAGGTTAGCATCACCACTAAATGTCTATGTAATTTGGTAGTCTTTTTTAAAGATGACTGCCAGGAAGAGCTTAAGCTTTAAGCCTAGTCTTTAAGCACTGCTTAACCCTTTCCCAAACGACAATTTTTGGACTGGTCCAAATTGAAAGAGTTTGCAGACGACAATTTTAAATGTTATGAAAATGGCAGAAAGGTCTCAAAAAGGGTAGAAAACACTGTTACGAGCAATTTCTCCTTTTCCCACATTGTTTTAAAAAGACTTGTACTGCAGACATGTGAAAACCAGGGTTTGTTTGGGAAAGGGTTAACTCTACCAAATGACAAAATTTTAGACCAGTCCAAATCGAAAGCTTTTGCAGATGACTAAATGAGTGTAAATCAAAAATTGAAATTTAGGTTTTGAAAGAGTAGAAAACATTGTGGGAAAAGGAGAAAATGCTGGTTACCAGCATTTTATCCTTTTCCCACAATGTTTTCAAAAGGTTGGTTGGTTGAAATTGTTGCATGAATTATTACTAGTGCTTATTTATATGAGCCATGCTCTGGAAAAAGGGGACTTAATGCATATCGGTGATGCATCATACCACGTAAGTCATCGCATATAAAGGAATCCATTTTGTCTAACGACCTGTATCATAAAGTAGACTGGTTGTTTGACATGGAGAAAATTGACCAATAGTGAAAAGATTCTGCCTAGGTCCGCCTGCGAGGACTGTGCTGGCTGACCTGAGTCAATACTTTTCGCAGATGCATTAAGCACCTTTTTCACAGAGGATGGCTTATATAGATGTAGTCATTTTGGAAAGCTACCCTAGAGCTAGGGATCATTTTGCTAGAGATATATACAGAGAAACATGTCTTAACTGTAATGGATGAGAATTTTAGAATTGTCGAAATTAAAATCATTTGCAGAGGAACAGTTAGATCTGGCTTAACTCTTTACCAAACAACAAAATTTTAGACTCATCCAAATTGAAAGCATTTGCAGACAACAAAATTAATGTGACTCAAAAATTGAAATTTGTGTTGGAAATGGTAGAAAACATTGTGGGAGAAGGAGAAAATGCTGGTTACCAGCATTTTCTCCTTTTCCCACAATGTTTTCAAAAGGCTTCTTTCTCAGGGTCATGAAAACCTGGGATTGTTTGGTAAAGGGTTAAGTGATGGGATATTTTTTTTGAAAGGGTAGAAACCATTTTAGAAAAAGGAAAAAATGCCTTCTTCATCAAAGTCATTTAACCCTTTACCACACGACAAAATTTTACTCTTATCCAAATTGAAAGCATTTGCAGACGACAAATTAGATATAGCTCATATGGTTAGATTTGTCTGTAAAAGGACAGAATACATTGTGGGAAAAGAAGAAAGCATTTGCAGACAACAATTTAAATGACTCAAATAATGGAATTTGTCTTAGGGTAGAAAACATTGTGGGAAAAGGAGAAAATGCTGGTTACACGTTTTCAAAAGGCCTCTTTCTTAGGGTTGTTAAAACTTGGGATTGTGTGGTAAAGAGTTAAAAAAATAGGTTGTTTTATAAAGTGCAGCCACTAGAGGAACAGAGTCAAGAAAGCATCTACCAAGAGAGAAAAAGCTTGTTCTGCTGTGAACTGTTGTTAACCCTTTACCACACAATCCCAACTTTAAACACTGTGGGAAAAGAAGAAAATTCTGGTAACCAGCATTTTCTCCTTTTCTTACAATGTTTTCTACCCTAAGACAAATTCCATTATTTGAGTCACATTAAAATTGTGCAAATCTGCAAATGCTTTTAATTAGGACCAGTCTAAATTTTCTTGTGTGGTAAAGAGTTCAAAGTATATCAAAACTGAAAATGGCAGGGGAATTTGAGAAAAGGCATTCGAATACAGGTTGAATGTAAGAATAAGTCAGGGGATTGACAAAAATTGCCTTAAATGTCAAGAGGATGCTTATCACAGGTGGTCTTTAATGTGTGGCTGACTGTATTCAGATATTTATTACATAGCTTGGGAGAAAAAAGTCAAACTTCTCTTTATCTAATGTTACCCATTCCGAGACAACTATAGAAAACAGTGAAGTTATACAATTATACATGTTGTGTAGAGCAGAGAAACTAGTACTACTTTTTGGCAACTTCACTCTCTGAATTCTTAACCGGATGACAGAATATTGTACTAGCAAAGCACTTGCAAATCTATGGCCCCAGTGGTAGAAATTATCTTAGAAAGGTTAGATGATGTTGGAAAAGGAGAAAAGGCTGTTTACCTGCATTGTTTTCCTTTTCCCACATACATTTCAAATGCCTCCTTTCACAGGGTCATTAACCCTTTGCAAATGTTTTTCATTGGGTTAAGTTAAAACAAGGGAATATCCGGCAAAGGAATAAAGAAATTATCTTCTGTTTTTGGAATTCTTTCAAATGCAAAGTCAGACATGTATGTGGAAAAAGTGTCAGTTTTAAATCCTTATATGGAATGGAACAATGACAAATATGTCTACTATTTTGGCTTTGAAAATAAGAAAAAGGGTGGTTCATACATTAGATTACGGATTAGTTTGGTTGTGTGTTGCTATGTATCTTTATGGTGATGGTATATAATTTGTGCTTTTTTTTTTCTGTCTCTTTTATCCAATAGAAAACCGGCAATGCTATCAGAGCTTTGGGTAGAATGACTTCCTTACAGAAATTTTCCCGTCCCATTTCCAATAATAACTCTTCTGCCGATAACACTGTGGCTGATTCCCCAACCTCTAGTAGTAGTAGTACCTTGACTCTTGGGTCACAGGGTACCGTTATAGAAGAAAAACCTCTACCTACTTCATTCAAGGTCAGCGATGCTGAAGAAATTGGAGATCTTAAAGGTCTACATGATACAGGCGGCCATAGTGTGGTTGGGTCTATGAGAGACAATAAACTTGCCAATGGTGGTAAAAACACAATGTCAAACAAAGACATAAATTCAAATATTGATCCTGTGAATCTGACCAATCAAAACTCTGCATTTTGTGATTTAAAAATCTCATCCAATGAGGAATCAAAAGTATTATCCAATCAGAATAGTGGACAAGGTCATGTGGCTTCTGCAAATTCCCATAGTAAGAGTGAAGTAAACAATGTGAAATCAAACAAGCATGATGACTTTCAGAATAGAAATTACAAATGTCCAGAATTTACTAAGGAAATGGTGGAATCAAAGGCATTTCCAGGCGATATTGTACGATTCGACATAGAATATCTTGGAAAGAACAATAACACCACAGTAACATGGTATTTTGAAGATGACCTGATTCAGGAGGACCCACGTCATTATATTCAAGAGACTGTCGAGGGCAGTTGTTCACTTATTATCAAAGATATATGTGAAGATGACGACGGTGAATATTCGTGCAAGATCCAAAATGAATATGGTGAAGATACATGTTCAGCTGAGCTCATTGTGTACAGTGCAATATGATGGATTCTATCTGGTTAACTCTTTACCAAACAACAACATTTTCGACTTGTCCGAATTGAAAGCAATTGCAGACAACAAAATAAATGTGACTGGAAAATTGAAATTTGTTTGTGGAAAGATAGAAAACATTGCGGTAAAAGGAGAAAATGCTGGTTACCAGCATTTTCTCCTTTTCCCAAAGTGTTTTCAAAAACCTTCTTCCTCAGGGTCGTTAAAAGTCGGGATTGTATAGTAAAGAGTTAAAAAAAATAATAAGGCTTGCAGCATCACAGTTTGTGTTATGGGAAGCAAATAGTTGGTTTTTGAATTCGCCAAGTCTGTGTAAACAGATTATTGGCTTGAGTTCATTATGTCATTTGCAACTGAAACACAATCTAATATGTCACAACTTTTATGAGAGGACATGAACTTTATGGCAAGCCAAAACGCAAAAAACATTTATAAGGTGCTTTTACCTGACAAATATAATTTCAAACCCTTTCATTGCTGGGTTTTGCAATTGATGGTCCGTATTCACCAACCATTCCTAATAACGTTCTTAGACTTATTCTTGAAGATTTTCCAAGTTTGAAAAGTAACACAACTTCTGATTGGCTAAACCTAATGGTTTAGCTAATCAAAAGGCTTGTTACTTTTCAAATTTGGAAAATTGTTGAGAACAAGACCAAGAATGTTCTGAAGAATGGTTGGTGAATACAGACCCTGGATGCATCGCAAGTTTGAACAAACCATTTATTGGAATCATTGTAGCACTAGTGCTACCACAGATTCCTATGACAATCAACCGAACAAGAGAATACCAACTTAGTCTTCATAAGCAAACATTAGATGCCATTTAGATTAGTGAAGCATACGATAACTGTCAAGAAGTTTTTTTTTTTTTTTTTTTTTTTAATTTTGGTCCTGAAAAAAAATTGTGGAATATGTCGAGGGAAAATCACATCACATAATGTTAAAGAGTTGTTAATCAAGAATTACATGATTGTGTAGAAATGAGAAAAATACAGTAGGCATACTGTATGCATTATTTTTAAGTAGAATTTGATATGACGGATTAATTTTTTACCAAACGACAAAATTTTAGACTAGGCGAAATTGAAAGCATGTGCAGACGACAAAACCAGTGTTACTAAAATACTGGAATTTGTGTTAGGAAGTGTAGAAAACATTGTGGGAAAAGGAGAAAGTGCTAGTTACCAGCATTTTCTCCTTTTCCCACAATGTTTTCAAAAGGCTTCTTTCTCAGGGTTGTTAAAAGTCGGGATTGTGTGGTAGAGTTAATTTCTTCATAAATTAACTCAATAATGATTGAAGCAAAGATTGAAACAGAATGTTCAATATCGTAAATCAGCTTTATTTGTCAATACTTCGTGAAGTAATCACTGTAAGACAAAAACGAAGAGACTTCAAGACTGGTTATCGTATGCCAAGTTTTCGTACAGTGTATGATGAAAAATTTCATTTCTTGCTGAGATGCTTGATAATTTCAAATCTTTCGGACTAATTGACTGTCTATGGTGTTTACAGAGCTTACTCACTACCGGTATCATTGCAATATAAAGTTTGTAAAACCATGGATGCTTAGTCTAGTCCGATGTTTTCGATATTGTATTTCGACCCTCCAGTAATTTTTCCCTGGCAAGCATCACACCAACGAATGAAACTAGCATTCTTGTTTTAACACTGTCACTGAATTTTCATTATATGAAATTTTTTTTTTTTTTTTTAACATGTTAACCCTTGGGCTGGTAAGTGCAACTCACTGACCTTCTGCGGACAGTGTAGATCAAGATCAGACTGCACAGAATGTGCAGTCTGATCTTGGATCTACACTGTCCGATAAGGAGATACCTTTCCTCCAAAAACACTGTTGAAGTAGGAAAATTTGGGTGTATATTATCGGTTTGAAAGTTTCATTTCTTTTATTTAGCATGAGAAGGGTGAGCATCTGATACATGGGTTTTAACCCTTTCCCAAACAACAAATTTTAGACTGGTCCAAATTGAAAGAGTTTGCAGACGACAATTTTGAATTTGATGAAAATGGCAGAAAGGTCTCAAAAAGGGTAGAAAACACTGTGGTAAAAGGAGAAATTGCTCGTAACGAGCAATTTCTCCTTTTCCCACAGTGTTTTCAAAAGACTTGTACTGCAGACATGTGAAAACCAGGGCTTGTTTGGGAAAGGGTTAAATACCTATGAAATGCTCTGGGAAAAAACACAAGAGCAAAATGCTTAAAATGTGATTCTTGGAACTCTTTTATTTTTTCAAGAAATACTGGTACATTTATGTACATGTATCTATGTAAAATATTTGAATTATTTATTCTTTTGACTGTATGCTTATCAACAAGTCTAGATAATTGAGCCATGCTCTGGCAAAAGGGGGTTTAATGCATCTCCGCGATTCATGATGTCAAGCAAGTCATTGCAAAATTATGGATCCATAATAGCCATTTTTTTTTTTTTGTAATAATCAACTTAACCCTTTACCACACAATCCTGACTTAACCACCCTGAGAAAGATAGCTTTTGAAAACATTGTGGGAAAAGGAGAAAATGCTGGTAACCAGCATTTTCTCCTTTTCCCGCAATGTTTTCTACCCTTCCCAAAACAAATTTCAATTTTTCAATCACATTTATTAAGTCGTCTGCAAATGCTTTCAATTTGGAGCAGTCTGAAATTTTGTCGTTTGGTAAAGAGTTAATTATGAGGTAGACTGGTCCTTGGACATACAGAAAATTAACCAGTAGCAAAAAGTTTCGGCCCAGGTCAGCCTGCGCGGACTGCACAGGGTGACCTGGGTTGAAACTTTTCACAGATGCATTAAGTCCCCTTTTCACAGAGCATGACTCATTTTAATTTGGTCAGTATTAAAAGCTCATTTTCAAGTATAAGTACTTTGGTAAAATTCTCCCGATGTTTTGTTTAATGTCCTGCCTTCTTATTTTTCATATGCAATAGTGAATTAATATTTCTAAGAGCAGGAAACAATAAAGTATCAATATGTTGGATTAGATATGTATAAAAACATTTTGAAAACGATGCAATATACCAGAAGCATTTAGTGATAGATTTGAACTACCATCTTGGGATATAAGGTAGGACAAAATCCAAGATCAGACTGCATGTTCAGTGCAGTCTGATGTTTATCTACACCGTTTTCAAAAAGCATTAATTCTGCATACAACCGTCTTATGGGATGATTTTCTTTTCACAGTATTTACGTTTTAATAACTAATATACAGGAAAGAAAAATTATTTTGAAAATAACATGTTAGCATGTATAATGAATTATTTGTGTGTGTTTAACCCTTTACCAAACAACAATTTTAGACTGGTCCAAATTGAAAGCATTTGCAGATAACGAAATAAACGCGAATCCAAAGTTGGAATTTATTTTGAGAAGGGTAAAAAACACTGGGAAAATGAGAAAATGCTTGTTACCAGCATTTTCTCCTTTTCCTACAATGTTTTCAAAAAGGCTTTTTCATCAAGGTCATTAAAACTTGGAATTGTGGGGTAACGGGTTAACCCTTTACAGAAATACAAAATGTAGCATTATCCAAATTAAAAGTATTTGCAGAAAACAATTTAAACATGGCTCAGATTAAAGAATTCGACTTAGGGTGGAAAACATTGTGGGAAAATGAAAATACGCAGGTTACCAGCATTATCTCCATTCCCTACAATGTTTTCTAAAGTCTTCTCTGTAGGGGCCATTTAAACTCGGGACTGTGTGTGGTAAACTAAATAGGTTAAAGCATGCGTTTTGCCTTGAGTGGCAAAATTGAGGAAGAATGTTGTCACACAATCTCTTTGTATAATGCTGCATACACTGTACATTAACTTCGTTGAATAAAAGTAGATTAAATCATAAATGTGTGTTATTCTTTTACCAAATGACAAAATTTTAGACTAGTTCAAAATGAAAGTACTTGCAGACGACAATGTAAATTTGACTGAAAAATTCATTTTCAGAAAGGCACAAAACATTGTGGGAAAAGGAGAAAATGTTGGTTACCACCATTTTCTCCTTTTCCCACAATGTTTTTAAAAGGCTTCTTTCTCAGGATGAGGATATTTCTTTTTTTCAGTGAAAGATAGAAATTTATCTCATCGAGTGAACACCATTGGTAATATTTTCACAAGTGGCACAGCCACAAGTGAAAATATTACCGACGATGTTCATATGATGAAATAAATTTCAATCTTTCACCGAAAAAATAACCCCAAATATTCTATTTATTTCATGCTTCTAAACCCTATTTTGTTGGAACTTTCATCAAAATCCAGTAGTTCTCTTCAGTAATTCCCCTTGGCTAGAACAATGAGGTTTTAAAACTGGCAGGGGTGAAAACACTGCGTGTAAAGGAGAAAATGCTTTTTCAAAGCATTGTCTCCTTTTCCCACAATGGTTTAAAAAGCCTTCCTCTTCAGGGTCATTAAAACAAGGGCCTGTGTGCAAAAGAGCTAAGAGGATTGAAAACCAACTTAATAATTCAAAATCTAGACCTTGATTAACCCTTTCCCAAACGATAAATTTAAGACTGGTCCAAAATGAAAGAGGGTACAGAGGACAATTTTAAATTTGATGAAAATGGCAGAAAGTTCTCAAAAAATGTAGAAAACACTGTGGGAAAAAGAAGAAATTGCTCGTTATGAGCAATTTCTCCTTTTCCCACAGTGTTTTCAAAAGACTTGTACTGCAGACACATGAAAACCAGGGCTTGTTTGGGAAAGGGTTAAAGAAAAGAACCTCTAAATGTCAATGATTTAACACTTCCAGACAGCAAAATTTTAGACCAGTCCAAATTGAAAGCATTTGCAGACGACTAAATAAATGTGACTGAAAATTAAAATTCGTTTTTGGAAGGTAAGAAAACACTATGGGAAAAGGAGAAAATGCTGGTTACCAGCAATTTGTCCTTTTCCCACAATGTTTTCAAAAGGCTTTTTGTTCAGGGTTGAAATTGTGTGGTAAAGAGTTGACTCTCTTGCAGACAGCAATGTTATAAAGTTGTCTGTATGGAAAACATTCACAGGCAGCAAATTCATAACCCAATTGATTGGATTTGTCTTAAACCTTAACCCTTTACTGCACAATGACGCCTTTTGACGCCCCTGGGAAAGAAGCCTTTTGAAAACGTTGTGGGAAAAGGAGAAAATGCTGGTAACCAGCATTTTCTCCTTTTCCCACAATGTTTTCTACCCCATCAAAGCAAAGTTGCACCATTTGAGCCACACTGAAATTGTCGTCTGCAAATGCTTTCAATCTGGACAAGGCTAAAGTTTTGTCTTCTGGTAAAGGGTTAACTCTTTACCAAACGACAAAATTTTACACTAGTCCAAATTGAAAGTACTTTGCAGACAACAAAATAAATGTGACTCGAAAATAAAAATGTTTTGGGTGGGGTAGAATACATTGTGGAAAAAGGAGAAAATGCTGGTTACTAGCATTTTCTATGCTGCTTACCAGCATTTTCTCCTTTTCACACAATGTTTTCAAAAGGCTACTTTCTCTGGGTTGTAAAAAGCCGGGATTGTGTGGTAAAGGGTTAACCACAGAATCTAAAGTTTCAACGACTCTATAACGGCCCCTTGAAAGAAGTCTTTTGAAAACATTGTGGGAAAAGAAGAAAATGCTGGTACCCAGCATTTTCTTCCTTTCCCACAATGTTTTCTACCCTATAAGGGACAAATGTTATGTTTTCAGCTACATTTAAAATGTCGTCTGCAAATGCTTTCAATTTGGACTAGTCTAAATTTTTTTCATGTGGCAAAGAGTTAAATGTCAATGTGTTTAACTCTCTATGCGACAGCAGTGTTATAAAGTTGTCTGTTTGGAAAACATTAACAGGCAGCAAATTCATGACCCAACTGATTTGTCTTAACCCTTAACTCTTTACCAAACGACAAAATTTTACACTAGTCCAAATTGAAAGCATTTTGCATACAACAAAATAAATGTGACTCAAAAATAAGAATGTTTTGGGAGGGCTAGAAAACATTGTGTGAAAAGGAGAAAATGCTGGTTACCATCATTTTCTCCTTTTCCCACAATGTTTTCAAAAGGCTTCTTTGTAAGGGTTGTAAAAAGCCGGTAATGTGTGGTAAAGGGTTAACCACAGAAATTTTAAGGACCCTAAAGAAGTAGGCTTTTGAAGACATTGTGGGAAAAGGAGAAAATGCTGATTACAATCAATTTCTTCTTTTCCTAATATGTTTTCAAAAGCCTCTTCAGTGTCATTAAAACACAGGATTGCTCAGTAAAGTATTCACTGCTGAATTCCCACCATGTTGAAGCCTAGATGCAATATTATGACAGGCACATGTACTTTTTTCCCTCAGTAAGTTGTCTTGGCTGATCTTTGTCCATGAAGAATGGCAGGCAATCATTCCCTTTAAATGAAAAATAAAAAGAATTTCTTGATGAAAGGGAATTTTTTCGAAATCTACTGAAACAAAACCAAGACATTTATTTGCAAGAGGGTCAAAATAGCCCTGCATAGCTCCACTGAGATAGTGACCTACTTTTTAACTTCAAATGACTACTTTTCCATTATCACTGGTCAAAAAAGTTAATCCATTTTCTATCAGGGCTTAACTCTTTACCAAACCACAAAATTTTTGACTGGACCGAACTAAAAGCATTTGCAGATGACACATTAAATGTAGCTTACATGGTGATTTATCTATTGGATAGGGTAGAAAACATTGTGTGAAAAGGAGAAAATGCTGGTTACCAGCATTTTCTCCTTTTTCCACAATGTTTTCCAAAGCCTTCTCTTTCAGGGTCGTTAAAACTTGGGATTGTGTGGTAAAGTGCTATGCAAATTTCACAAGAGGGCCATGATGGCCCTGTGTTGCTCCAATGGCTAATACCATATTTTGCCTAAATTTTGGGACACCAAAAGAATTGGGACACCATCAAGCAAGAGGGCCATAATGGCCCTGGATCGCTC
The DNA here is from genome assembly GCA_945859785.2 of Tridacna gigas. Taxonomy (NCBI): domain Eukaryota; kingdom Metazoa; phylum Mollusca; class Bivalvia; order Cardiida; family Cardiidae; genus Tridacna; species Tridacna gigas. Next base: position 35,798,190 of record OX244044.2, read on the forward strand.
ACCTGAGTAGAGTGCCTTAAAGGTATTTCTTTATTTTGACAAAGTGACCTAGTTTATGACCCCTGGTGACCCAATTTCAAACTCGTATTTCACAAAGACAAACATTCTGACCACTTTTCAAGTCAATTGAGCAAAAAATGTGGCTTCTAGAGTGCCCTAATGGTATTTCTTTAATTTGACCTAGTGACCTAGATTATGACCCCCAGGTGACCCTATTTTGAACTCATCCTAGATTTCATCAAGAGAAACATTTTAACCAATTTTCAAATCAACTGAATAATAAATGTGGCCTTTAGACTGCCCACTAGGTATTTCTTTAATTTGACCAAGTGACCTAGTTTATGACCCCACTTGACCCAATTTCAGACTCATGTGAGATATAAAGACAAACATTCTGACCAATTTTCAAGGCAATTGAGTAAATAATGTGGCCTCTAGAGTGCCCACAAGGTATTTCTTTAATTTGACCTAGTGACCTAGTTTATGGTTCCAGGTGATCCAAATCCAAACTCATCTGATATTTCATCAAGGCAAACATTCTGGCCAAATTTCAGGTCATTTGAGCAATAAGTGTGGCCTCCAGAGTGCAAACAAGGTATTTCTTTAATTTGACCCAGTGACCTAGTTTATGACCTCAGATGACCCAAATTCAGACTTATGTGAGATTTTATAAAAACAAACTTTCTGACCAATTTTCAAGGCAACTGAGCAAATAATGTGGCCTTGAGAGTGCCAACAGGATATTTCTTTAATTTGACCTAGCGACCTAGTTTATGACCCAAAATGACCAAATTTTGAACTCAATGAACTCGTTGTGCTTAGATGGGCAAACAAACTTAGAAGAGAATCACTACATACCAAATATCAAAGCTCTACGCCTTCCAGTTTCAAAGAAGAATTTTACAGTTTTCCTTCTTTGTTCCTATGTTCGAACTTGTGACCCCCAGGGCAGGGCCAATTTTGACCCAAGCAGCATCCTTGGAACAAACTTGGTAGAGGTCCACTAGGAGATGCTACATACCAAATATCAAAGCTCTACACCTTCCAGTTTAAGAGAAAAAGAAATTTAAAGTTCTCCTTCTTTTTTCCTATGTTCGAACTTGTGACCCCTGGGGTGGGGCCAGTTTTGACCCCAAGGGCATCATATGAACAAATTTGGTGGAGGTCCACAAGGAGATGCTACATGCCAAATATCAAAGCTCTATGCCTTCTAGTTTTAGAGAAGGTTTTTAAAGTTTTCCTTCTTTGTTCCTATGTTCGAACTTGTGACCCCCGGGGCGGGGCCAGTTTTCACCCCTGGGGCATCATATGAACAAACTTGGTAGAGGTCCACTAGGAGATGCTACATACCATTATATCAAAGCTATACGCCTTCCAATTTCAGAGAGAAGATTTTTAGTTTTCCTTCTTTGTTCCTATGTTCAAACTTGTGACACTCGGGGCGGGGCCAGTTTTGACCCCAAAGGCATCATATGAACGAACTTAGTAGAGGTCCACTAGGAGATGCTACATGCCAAATATCAAAGCTCTATGCCTTCTAGTTTTAGGGAAGAAGGTTTTTAAAGTTTTCCTTCTTTGTTCCTATGTTAGAACTTATGACCCCGGGGCAGGGCCAGTTTTGACCCAAGCAGCATCCTTGGAACAAACTTGGTAGAAGTCCACTAGGAGATGCTATATACCAAATATCAAAGCTCTATGCCTTCCCATTTAAGAGAAAAAAAAATTTAAAGTTCTCCTTCTCTGTTCCTACATGTATGTTTGAACTTGTGACACCTGGGGCGGGGCCAGCTCTGACCCCAGGGGCACAATATGAACAAACTTGGTAGAGGTCCACTCTGAGATGCAACATACCAAATATCAAAGCTCCACGCTTTTCGGTTTCAGAAAAGAAGAATTTTAAAGTTTTCCTCTTGTTCCTATGTTAGAACTTGTGATCCCGGGGGCAGGGCCAGTTTTGACCCCAAGGGCATCATATGAACAAACTTGGTAGAGGTCCGCTAGAAAATGCTACATACCAAATATCAAAGCTCCACGCCTTCCTGTTTCAAAGAGGAAGATTTTTAAAGTTTTCTTTCTTTGTTCCTATGTTCGAATTTGTGAACCCTGGGGCGGGGCTAGTTTTCACCCCTGGGGCATCATATGAACAAACTTGGTAGAGGTCCCCTAGAAGATGCTACATACCAAATATCAAAGCTCTATGCCATCTAGTTTTAGAGAAGAAGGTTTTTTTAAAGTTTTCCTTTTTGTTCCTATGTTCGAACTTGTGACCCCAAGGGCAGGACCAATTTTGACCCAAGCAGCATCCTTGGAACAAAATTGGTACAGGTCCACTAGGAGATGCTACATACCAAATATCAAAGCTCTACACCTTCCCGTTTAAGAGAAAAAGAAATTTAAAGTTCTCCTTCTTTGTTCCTATGTTCGAACTTGTGACCCCTGGGGCGGGGCCAGTTTTGACCCCAGGGGCATCATATGAACAAACTTGGTAGAGGTCCACTCTGAGATGCAACATACCAAATATCAAAGCTCCACGCCTTTCAGTTTCAGAAAAGAAGAATTTTAAAGTTTTCCTTCTTTCTTCCTATGTTCGAACTTGTGACCCCCGGGGCAGGGCCAGTTTTAACCCCAAGGGCATCATATGAACAAATTTGGTAGAGGTCTACTAGAAGATGCTACATACCAAATATCAAAGCTCCACGCCTTTCTGTTTCAGAGAGGAAGATTTTTAAGATTTTTCTTCTTTGTTCCTATGTTCGAACTTGTGATCCCTGGGGCGGGGCCAGTTTTGACCCCAGGGGCATCATATGAACAAACTTAGTAGAGGTCTACTAGGAGATGCTACATACCAAATATCAAAGCTCTGTGCCTTCCAATTTCAGAGAGAAGATTTTTAAAGTTTTCCTTCTTTGTTCCTATGTTCAAACTTGTGACCCACGGGGCAGGGCCAGTTTTCACCCCAAGGGCATCATATGAACAAACGTTGTAGAGGTCCGCTAGAAAATGCTACATACCAAATATCAAAGCTCCACACCTTCCTGTTTCAAAGAGGAAGATTTTTAAAGTTTTCTTTCTTTGTTCCTATGTTCGAATTTGTGACCCCTGGGGCGGGGCTAGTTTTCACCCCTGGGGCATCATATGAACAAACTTGGTAGAGGTCCGCTAGAAGATGCTACATACCAAATATCAAAGCTCTATGCCATCTAGTTTTAGAGAAGAAGGTTTTTTTAAAGTTTTCCTTTTTGTTCCTATGTTCGAACTTGTGACCCCAAGGGCAGGGCCAATTTTGACCCAAGCAGCATCCTTGGAACAAAATTGGTACAGGTCCGCTAGGAGATGCTACATACCAAATATCAAAGCTCTACACCTTCCCGTTTAAGAGAAAAAGAAATTTAAAGTTCTCCTTCTTTGTTCCTATGTTCGAACTTGTGACCCCTGGGGCGGGACCAGTTTTGACCCCAGGGGCATAATATGAACAAACTTGGTAGAGGTCCACTCTGAGATGCAACATACCAAATATATCAAAGCTCCACGCCTTTCAGTTTCAGAAAAGAAGAATTTTAAAGTTTTCCTTCTTTCTTCCTATGTTCGAACTTGTGACCCCCGGGGCAGGGCCAGTTTTGACCCCAAGGGCATCATATGAACAAATTTGGTAGAGGTCTACTAGAAGATGCTACATACCAAATATCAAAGCTCCACGCCTTTCTGTTTCAGAGAAGAAGATTTTTAAAGTTTTCCTTCCTTGTTACTATGCTTGAGCTTGTGACCCACGGGGCGGGGCCAGTTTTGACCCCAGGGGCATCATATGAACAAACTTGGTAGAGGTCACTAGGAGATGCTACATACCAAATATCAAAGCTCTGCGCCTTCTAGTTTCAGAGAAGAAGATTTTCAAAGATTTTGCATTTGTTTCCTTTTTGTTGCCATGGCAACCAGAGTTAAGGGTGGAATTCAATTCTTTGTACAACTTTGGTAGAGCTTCACCCAAGGAACATCCCTGCCAAGTTTCATCAAGATTGGCCCCGTGGTTTAGGAGAAGAGGATGTTTAAAGAAATTGTTCACGGACGACAGACGCCGGATGGCAGACATAGGGCAATCACAATAGCTCACCTTGAGCATGTTGTGTTCAGGTGAGCTAAAAACACATAAATAATTATTTTTCATGACCCAAAGATTCGGGCCATACTAAAGATTGCAAAATAAGAGAGTATTTTTTGTTCCAAAGAATTGGGACAATGAATATCTACTAAAAAAAAAAAAATCTTTTTAATCTGTTTGATACCCTTTGTTTACAAGCATTTGCTTCGCGCTGTTTCATTTATGCACATAAACATTGCTTCCCAAGCCTCCCATTATCATCAGGAGTCTCCCGATTCAAGACTAAAACAAGAGGGCCATGATGGCCCTGGGTCACTCACCTTAGTAGAGTGCCTTAAAGGTTTTTCTTTAATTTGACCGTGTGACCTAGGTTTTGACCGCAGGTGACCCAATTTCAAACTCATATTTCATGAAGACAAACATTCTGACCAATTTTCAAGTCAATTGAGCAAAAAATGTGGCCTAAATATTTTTCTTTAATTTGACCTAGTGACCTAGATTATGACCCCAGGTGACCCAAATGCTACATACCAAATATCAAAGCTCTACACCTTCCCGTTTACGAGAAAAAGTAATTTAAAGTTTTCCTTCTTTGTTCCTATCTTCGAACTTGTGACTCCTGGGGCGGGGCCAGTTTTGACCCAGGGGCATCATATGAACAAACTTGGTAGAGGTCCACTCTGAGATGCAACATACCAAATATCAAAGCTCCACACCTTTCGGTTTCAGAAAAGAAGGAATTTTAAAATTTTCCTTCTTTGTTCCTATGTTCGAACTTGTGACCCCAGGGGCTGGGCCAGTTTTCACCCAAGCAGCATCCTTGGAACAAAATATGTAGAAGTCCACTAGGAGATGCTACATACCAAATATCAAAGCTCTATGCCTTCCCATTTAAGTGAAAAAACAAATTAAAGTTTTCTTTCTTTGTTCCTATGTTTGAACTTGTGACCCCCAGGGCAGGGCCAATTTTAACCCCAAGGGCATCATATGAAGAAACTTAGTAGAGGTCTACTAGGCGATGCTACATACCAAATATCAAAGCTCTACGCCTTCCAGTTTCAGAGAAGATGATTCTTAAAGTTTTCGTTCTCTGTTCCTATGTTCGAACTTGTGACTCCCGGGGCAGGGCCAACTTTTGCCCCAAGGGCATAATATGCACAAACTTGGTAGAGATCCACTAGAAGATGCTACATACCAAATATCAAAGCTCCATGCCTTCCTGTTTCAGGGAAGAGGATTTTTAAAGTTTTCCTTCTTTGTTCCTATGTTGGAAATTGTGACCCCCGGGGCGGGGCCAGTTTTGACCCCAGGGGCATCATATGAACAAACTTGGTAGAGGTCCACTAGGCAATGCTACATACCAAATATCGAAGCTCTAGGCCTTCCAGTTTCAGAGAAGATGATTTTTAAAGTTTTACCTCTTTGTTCCTATGTTCGAACTTGTGACCCCTGGGGCAGGGCCAGTTTTGACCCCAAGGGCATCATATGAACAAATTTGGTAGAGGTCCACTAGGAGATGCTTCATGCCTAATATCAAAACTCTATGCCTTCTAGTTTTGGAGAAGATGATTCTTAAAGTTTTCCTTCTTTGTACCTACATGTATGTTGGAAATTGTGACCCCTGGGGCAGGGCCAGATTTGACCCCAGGGGCATTATATGAACAAACTTGGTAGAGGTCCACTAGGAGATGCTACATGCCAAATAGCAAAGCTCTACGCCTTCAAGTTTCAGAGAAGAAGATTTCTAAAGTTTTCCTTCTTTGTTATTATGCTCAAACTTGTGACCCCCGGGGCGGGGCCAGTTTTGACCCCAGGGGCATCACATAAACAAACTTGGTAGAGGTCCACTGGGCAATGCTACATATCAAATATCAAAGCTCTACGCCTTCCAGTTTCAGAGAAGATGATTTTTAAAGTTTCCCCCCTTTTTTTTCCAATGTTCGAACTTGTGACCCCAGGGGCAGGGCCAGTTTTGACCCCAAGGGCATCATATGAACAAACTTGGTAGAGGTCCACTAGGAGATGCTTCATGCAAAATATCAAAGCTCTATGCCTTCTAGTTTTAGAGGAGATGATTCTTAAAGTTTTCCTTCTTTGTTCCCATGTTGGAAATTGTGACCCCCGGGGCGGGGCCAGTTTTGACCTCAGGGGCATCATATGAACAAACTTGGTAGAGGTCCACTAGGAGATGCTACATGCCAAATATCAAAGCTCTACGCCTTCAGGTTTCAGAGAAGAAGATTTTTAAAGTTTTCCTTCTTTGTTACTATGCTCAAACTTGTGACCCCCGGCGTGGGGCCAGTTTTGACCCCAGGGACATCATATGAACAAACTTGGTAGAAGTCCACTAGGCAATGCTACATACCAAATATAAAAGCTCTACGCCTTCCAGTTTAAGAGAAGATGATTTTTAAAGTTTCCCCTCTTTGTTCCTATGTTCGAACTTGTGACCCCCGGGGCAGGGCCAGTTTTGACCCCAAGGGCATCATTTGAACAAACTTGGTTGAGGTCCACTAGGAGATGCTTCATGCCAAATATCAAAGCTCTATGTCTTTTAGTTTTACAGAAGAAGATTTTTAAAGTTTTCCTTCTTTGTTCCTATGTTGGAAATTGTGACCCCCGGGGCGGGGCCAGTTTTGACCCCAGGGGCATCATATGAACAAACATGGTAGAGGTCCACTAGGAGATGCTACATGCCAAATATCAAAGCTCTATGCCTTCAAGTTTTAGAGAAGAAGATTTTTAAAGTTTTCCTTCTTTGTGACTATGCTCAAACTTGTGACCCCTGGGGCGGGGCCAGTTTTGACCCCAGGGGCATCACATGAACAAACGTGGTAGAGGTCCACTAGGAGATGCTACATACCAAATATCAAAGCTCTGCGCCTTCTAGTTTCAGAGAAGAAGATTTTCAAAGATTTTGCTTTTTTTTCCTTTTTGTTGCCATGGCAACCGAGTTGTGGGTGGAATTCAATTCTTTGAACAATTTTGGTAGAGCTTCACCCAAGGAACATCCCTGCCAAGTTTCATCAAGATTGGCCCAGTGGTTTAGGAGAAGAAGATGTTTAAAGAAATTGTTGACGGACGACGGACGACGGACGACAGACGACGGACATAGGGCGATCACAATAGCTCACCTTTAGCACGTTGTGCTAAGGTGAGCTAAAAAAAACAATTGCCCCAACAGACAATTAAACAAGAGGACCATTGGCCCTGTAGTGCTCACCTGAGTACAGTCATCTACAGTTGATAAAGCTGGAGAGATCCTGATATTAATGATTTAAATCACATGACTGTAAGTGACCTACTTTTTTTAACCAATGTGACTAAATTCCAAACTTGTCCCAGATATCATTAAAACAAACATTCTGACCAAGTTTCATGAGTATCAAGCTGAAAATGTGGTCTCTAGAGTGCACACAAGGTTTTTCTAGGATTTGGTCCAGTGACCTACTTTTTTACCAGATGTGACCCACTTTGAAACTTATCCAAAATATCATCAAGGCAAACTTTCTGATCAAGTTTCATGAGAATCGGGTCGAAAATGTGGCCTCTAGAGTGCACACAAGGTTAATGTAAGATTTGATCATGTGACCTACTTTTTGCCACAACATGACCCACTTTCAAACTTGTGTAAGATATCAACAAGATAAACATTCTGACCAATCTTTATCAGTGTAACGCTGAAAATGTGGCCTCTACCAAGGTTTTCATAAGATTTGGCCCAGTGACCTACTTTTTGACACGACATGATCCATTTAAAATTTGTCCGAGATACCAAGACAGACAATCTGACCTAGTTTCATGAGTATCCGACTACAAGTGTGGCCTGTAAAGTGCACAAAAGGTTTTTCTAAGATTTAGCCCAGTGACCTACTCTTTGACCAGACATGACCAATTTCAAACTTGTCCCAGATATTATCAAGACAAACATCTACCCAATTCTCAAGCTGAAAATGTGGCCTCTAGAACGCACACAAGGTTTTTTTAAGATTTAGCCTGGTGACCTACTTTTTGACCCCACATGACCCAATTTGGAAATTGTCCTAGATGTCATCAAGGCAAACATTCTGACCAACTTTCATGTGTTTTAGGCTGAAAATGTGGGCTTTAAAGTGCACACAAGGTTTTTCTAAGATTTGGCCCCTTGACCTACTTTTTGACCCAACATGACCCAATTTCGAACTTGTCCAACATGTTATCAAGACAAACATTCTGACCAAGATTCACGAGTATCAGGCTGACAATATGGCCTCTAGAGTGCACACAAGGTTTTTCTTAGATGTAGCCCAGTGACCTACTTTTTGACCCGACATGACCCAATTTTAAACTTGTCCAAGATATTATCAAGTTAAACATTCTGACCAAGTTTCATGAGTATATGATTGAAAATGTAGCCTCTAGAGTGCTAACAAGGTAATTGTTGACCCCTGGACGCCGGACACAGCACAATCACAAAAGCTCAACTTGAGCACTTCATGCTAAGGTGAGCTAACAACCCAACTGGGAAAAAAATCCGAAATAAAAGTAAAAAGGGTGTGATAAACTTGTACCAAAGGGCATGTGTGTGTTTTTTACAGTCAGTCGGGTTCATTGTTTAAAAACAGAAATCAAGATATCCTATATTCTAACATAACGATCGAGCCAAACAGGTACTTTTCAGAGCGTAAATCAAATCACCATTCACCTCACCTTAACAGGTAAAATATGTTGAAAAAGTATGTATAAGCACAAAACACCAATGATCATTGCTTTCCCGGGACGCATACAAAAATGACTGAAGCACAAAGTTTATCAGTAACGAAAACAATGACAAATTACGAAGTTTTAAATTCCTACTGCACAAATTTACCACAGGAATTCCAATTTGTCTAAAATTAAATAGACCGAAGTGCATGTGATCCTAGTTTTATCGAAATCAATGACGTAGCGCTGATATATTCCACTGGTTAGTGGTCAGTGACAGTTTGACAGCTTGTCTTGTCTGACCATAAGTTTTCGGACACATACAAAAATAATCATTTCTCGTCAACCTAAATATTGGGACATCTAAAGAATTATTTTTTACTGTCCCAAAACTTAAGCATTTTATTGTAGGTACAAACCATACATTACACTTCTTGGTCAAATGATTTCGAACAAGAAGATTTTCAGTTTTCTCTGTAAAAGCCTCTGTGACGGTCGTAATTCCAGGGTAAGGCCATTTTTGACCACAGGGCTACAATTACTTGAATCCTAGTAGAGGTCCACTATTTGGTGCCTATGTAAGGCTATAGCGTATATATGCCAATGTTAAACTTGTGACTTGTGGAGCAGGCCAATTTTGACTCCAGGACTATAATTGAATGCTCTTGGTAGAGGTCCACTAGATATATCTACATGTGAAATTTGGTGGCCCTAGGTCTTATGGTTTGAAACTAGATGATTTTCAAAATTTTCACTTTACATGCCCAGACTTGTTTTCCCATTTTCTGATGTAAGAGTAATTATCTTTGAAAATGAGAGTAATCTGGTGGTGTCTGGGAGTAGTATCTGGGAACATTTCCTTGATTACTTTAGAAAATTTATCGGCTGATAACAGGTTGTGTTCTGTGACGACTTAACACATAAACATCCTGGACTTTGTAACCTGGTTTTTTTTATTGACTCAGCCTGATTGTTTGTCGTCTTTCAAACATCTGTGTCACTGTCCTTTGGTTAGTATGTCGAATTAAAGAAATACCTTGTGGACATTCTAGAGGCCACATTTCTTGCTCAATTGACTTCAAAATTATTCAGAATATTTGTCTTGATAAAATCTCGAATGAGTTCAAATTTGGGTCACCTGGGGTCATAAACTAGGTCACTTGGTCAAACTGAAGAAATACCTTGTGGAAACTTTAGAGGCCACACTTCTCACTCAATTGACCTGAAAATTATTCAGAATGTCTGTCTTGATGAAATCCCAGATGGCTTGGAATTTGGGTCACCTGGGCTCAAAAACTAGGTCACTAGGTCAAATTAAAGAAATACCTTGTGGACACTCTAGAGACCACATTCTTTGCTCAACTGACCTGAAAATTGGTCAGAATGTTTGTCTTGATGAAATCTCGGATGAGTTCTAAATTGGGTCACTTGGGGTCATAAACTAGGTCACTAAGTCAAATTAAAGAAATACCTTGTGGGCACTCTAGAGGCCACATTTTTTTGCTCAATTGACTTGAAAATTGGTCAGAATGTTTGTCTTAATTTAAATCTTTGATGAGTTTGAAATTGGGTCACCTGGGGTCAAAAACTAGGTCACTAAGTCAAATTAAAGAAATACCTTGTGGACACTCTAGAGACCACATTCTTTGCTCAATTGACCTGAAAATTGGTCAGAATGTTTGTCTTGATGAAATCTCGGATGAGTTCTAAATTGGGTCACTTGGGGTCATAAACTAGGTCACTAAGTCAAATTAAAGAAATACCTTGTGGGCACTCTAGAGGCCACATTTTTTTGCTCACTTGACTTGAAAATTGGTCAGAATGTTTGTCTTAATTTAAATCTTTGATGAGTTTGAAATTAGGTCACCTGGGGTCAAAAACTAGGTCACTAAGTCAAATTAAAGAAATACCTTGTGGACACTCTAGAGGCCACATTTCTTACTCAATTGACTTGAAAATTGGTCAGAATATTTGTCTTGATAAAATCTCGAATGAGTTCAGATTTGGGTCACTTAGGGTCATAAACTTGGTCACTAGGTCAAATTAAAGAAATGCCTTGTGGCCACTCTATAGAGGCCACATTTTTTGCTCTATTGACTTGAAAATTAGTCAGAATGTTTGTCTTAATAAATCTCGGATGAATTTGAAATTGGGTCACCTTTGGTCATAAACTAGGTCACTAGGTCAAATTAAAGTAACACCCTATGGGCACTGTAGAGGCCACATTTTTTGCTCAGTTGACCTAAAAATTGGTCAGAATGTTTGTCTTGATGAAATCTAGGATGAGTTCAAAATTGGGCCACCTGGGGACATAATCTAGATCACTATGTCAAATTAAAGAAATACCTTGTGGGCAGTCTAGAGGCCACATTTACTGCTCAATTGTCTTGAAAATTGGTCGGAATCTTTGTCTTAATAAAATCTCAGATGAGGTCGAATTTGGGATACCTTGGGTCATCAACTAGGTCAAATTTAAGAAATACCTTGTGGACACTATAGAGGCCACATTTCTTACTCAATTGACCTGAAAATTGGTCAGAATGTTTGTCTCGATAAAATTTCGTATGAGTTTGAATTTGGGTCACCTAGGGTCACAACTATGTCTCACTAGATCAACTTACAAAAATTCCTTGTGGTGCTCTAGAGGCTACAATTCTTACTTAACTTTTTACCACACAATCCCAACTTTTAACACCCTTGAGAAAGAAGCCTTTTGAAAACATTGTGGGAAAAGGAGAAAATGCTGGTAACCAGCATTTTCTCCTTTTCCCACGTTTTGTACCTTATCAAAAAAAAAATCACATCATTTGAACCACACTGAAATTGTCGTCTGCAAATGCTTTCAATTTGGACTGGTATAAATTTTTGTTGTGTGGTAAAGGGTTAATTGACCTGAAAATTGATCAGCATGTTTTGTCATGATAAAATCTTGGATGAGTTCAAAATTGGGTCACATAGTCATAAACTAGGTCACTAGGTCAAATTTAAAGAAATATCTTGTGGGCTCTCTAGCAGCCACAATTCTTGCTTAATTGACCTGAAAATTGGTCAGCGTGTTTGTCTTGATGATATTTCAGATGAGTTCAAAATTGGGTCACATAGGGTCATAAACAAGGTCACTGGGTCACATTGAAGAAATACCTAGTGGGCACTTTAGAGGCCACAATTCTAGCTAAATTGACCTGAAAATTGGTTTTCATGTTTGACTTGATGATATATCAGATCAATCAGATATTAGGTCTCATAGGGTCATAAACTAGGTCACTAGGTCAAATTAAAAAAAAATACCTTGTGGGCGTTCTAGAGGGCACCATTTTTGCTCAACTGACCTGAAAATTTGTCAGCATCTTTGACTTTATGAAATCTTGAATGGGTTTGAAATTGGGTCACATAGAGTCATAATCTAGGTCACTAAATTGGGTCACATAGGGTCATAATCTAGGTCACTAAGTCAAATTACAGAAATACCTTGTGGTCTTTCTAGAGGCGGCAATCCTTGCCCAATTCACCTGAACCTAAGTTAACAAGTTTGCCTTGATATCTTGGATGAGTTTGAAATATGGTCACACAGGGTCATAAACTAGGTCACTAGGTCAAATTGAAGAAATACATTTTGGACACCCTAGAGGCCACATTTTCAGCTCAGTTCACCTGACAATTAGTCATAATATGTGTCTTAATAATATCTCAGATGAGTTTTAAATTGGGTCATTATGACCCTGGGGTCAAATCTCACCTATTAACTCAGGTGAGCAATCCAGAGCCATCATGGCCCTCTTGTTTTACATTTTTTTCAATATAAACATGTTTCTGGTTCCGGTCTCGGATAAAAATCGTACAGATAATCATTGAACACACAGAAAACCATATCCACACATGCCCACATTCAAACCTGGGGAAGAAGCCAAACATCCAAATTTTATGGGACCAAAATTAATCTGATGTCAGCATGGCAAAGTGAGCATAATTCTGATAAAGAAAATTATGATATCTTAATTTGATGGTCAAAATCGTAATAATTACGCTAAAAGCTTAAGAGTAAACATGTCTGATAAGCTCATGTAATACTTGTGACTGCCAAGGCTGGGCAAAATTTGACCCCAGAGCTATAATCTAAACATCTTTGTGGAGGCCCACTAGATAAAGCTACTTGCAAAATATGGTAGCCTAGGCCTTAAAGTTAGGATCATTTTTTTAGTTTTGACTGTGTAAAACTTGTAGCCCCCCAGGGCTTGGCCAATTTTGACCCTTGGGTTATAATTTGAAGAATTTTGGTAGAGGTTTATTAGATAAAGCTTCATGCCGAATTTGGTAGCCTTATGTCTTATGGCTTCCGACAAGAAGATTTTCAAAGATTTTCAATATTTTTCAGTTTTGTTGCCATAGCGACAATGTTTATTCAGGAATAGAATTCTTTAAAGAAATTCTGAGGGAAACCATGGCAGGATCATTTCTGTGGAGTTTGGTCAAAATGTGAAGGGTAATTTCAGAGAAGATGTTTGAAATGAAAGTTAACGCATGAACACACACACAGACGCACGGATGCAGGACGGACACAGGGCCATGACATAAGCTCTCTGGCCTTTGGCCAGTGGAGCTAAAAACCAGACCCAAAAATGGAAATTTATCTATTACACAAAAAAGTCTAACATGACTGAAAATATATCAGCAAAGCTAAACATCATTCACAGGATTGATCGTAAGGCTGACAGAACAGAACAAGAGGGCCATGATGGCCCTGGATCGCTCACCTGAGTAGAGTGCCTTAAAGATATTTCTTTAATTTGACCAAGTGACCTAGTTTATGACCACAGGTAACCCAATTTCAAACTCAGATTTCACGAAGACAAACATTCTGACCAATTTTCAAGTCAAATGAGCAAAAAATGTGGCCTCTAGAGTGCCCTAAAGGTATTTCTTTAATTTGACCTAGTGACCTAGATTATGACCCCAGGTGACCCAAATTTGAACTGGTATTTTAATATTTTAATCAATTTTCAAATCAACTGAATAATAAATGTGGCCTCTAGATGTCCACCAGGTATTTCTTTAATTTGACCAAGTGACCTAGTTTATGACCCCAGCTGACCCAAATTCAGACTCATGTGAGATTTTATAAAGACAAACATTCTGACCAATTTTCAAGGCAATTGATCAAATAATGTGGCCTCTACAGTGCCCACAAGGTATTTCTTTAATTTGACCTATTGACCTAGTTTATGGTTCCAGGTGACCCAAATCCAAACTCATCTGATATTTCATCAAGACAAACATTCTGGCCAAATTTCAGGTCATTTGAGCAATAAATGTGGCCTCCAGAGTGCAAACAAGGTACTTCTTTAATTTGACCCAGGGACCTAGTTTATGACCCCAGCTGACTCAAATTCAGACTTATGTGACATTTTATACAGACAAACTTTCCGACCAATTTTCAAGGCAATTGAGCCAAATAATGTGGCCTCGAGAGTGCCAACAAGGTATTTCTTTAATTTGACCTAGTGACCTAGTTTATGACCCAAGATGACCCAATTTTGAACTCAATGAACTCATTGTGCCTAGATGGGCAAACAAACTTAGAAGAGAATCACTACATACCAAATATCAAAGCTCTACGCCTTCCAGTTTCAAAGAAGAATTTTAAAGTTTTCCTTCTTAGTTCCTATGTTCGAACTTGTGAGCCCCCCCCCCCGCCCCCCCAGGCTGGGCCAGTTTTGACCCAAACAGCATACTTGGAACAATCTTGGTAGAGGTCCACTAGGAGATGCTACATACCAAATATCAAAGCTCTACACCTTCCCGTTTAAGAGAAAAAGAAATTTAAAGTTTTCCTTCTTTGTTCCTATGTTTGAACTTGTGACCCCTAGGGCAGGGCCAGTTTTGACCCCAGAGGCACCATATGAACAAACTTGGTAGAGGTCCACTATGAGATGCAACATACCAAATATCAAAGCTCTATGCCTTTCGGTTTCAGAAAAGAAGAATTTTAAAGTTTTCCTTCTTGTTCCTATGTTCGAACTTGTGACCCCCAGGGCGGGGCCAGTTTTGACCCCCAAGGGCATCATATGAACAAACTTGGTAGAGGTCCACTAGGAGATGCTATATACCAAATATCAAAGCTTCACGCCTTCCTGTTTCAGAGAGGCTGATTTTTAAAGTTTTCCCTCTTTGTTCCTATATTCGAACTTGTGACCCCTAGGGCGGGGCCAGTTTTGACCCCAGGGGCATCATATGAACAAACTTGGTAGAGGTCCACTAGGAGATGCAACTACCAAAAATCAAAGCTCTACGCCTTCCAATTTCAGAGAAGAAGATTTTTTTAGTTTTCCTTCTCTGTTCCTATGTTCGGACTTGTGACCCTCGGGGCAGGGCCAGTTTTGACCAGAAGGGCATCATGTGAACAAACTTATTAGAGGTCCACTAGAAGATGCTACATACCAAATATCAAAGCTCTAAACCTTCCTGTTTCAGAGAAGAAGATTTTTAAAGTTTTCCTTCTTTGCTCCTATGTTCAAACTTGTGACCCCCAGGGCAGGGCCAGTTTTGACCCCAGGGGCATCATATGAACAAACTTGGTAGAGGTCTACTAGGAGATGCTACATACCAAATATCAAATCTCTGCGCCTTCAAGTTTCAGAGAAGATGATTTTTAAAGTTTTCCTTCTTTGTTCCTATGTTCGAACTTGTGACCCCCAGGGCGGGGCCGGTTTTAAACCCAGGGGCATCATATGAACAAACTTAGTAGAGGTCTACTAGGAGATGCTACATGCCAAATATCAAAGCTCTATGCCTTCTAGTTTTAGAGAAAATGATTTTTAAAGTTTTCCCTCTTTGTTCCTAAGTTTGAACTTGTGACCCCTGGGGCGGGGCCAGTTTTGACCCCAAGGGCATCATATGAACAAACGTTGTAGAGGAGGTCTACTAGGAGATGCTACATGCCAAATATCAAAGCTCTATGCCTCCCAGTTTCAGAGAACATGATTTTTAAAGTTTTCCCTCTTTGTTCTTATGTACCAACTTGTGATCCCTGGGGCTGAGCCAGTTTTGACCCCAAGGGCATCATATGAACAAACTTGGTAGAGGTCTACTAGGAGATGCTACATGCCAAATATCAAAGCTCTATACCTTCCAGTTTCAGAGATGATTTTTAAAATTTTCCCTCTTTGTTCCTATATTCGAACTTGTGACCCCCGGAGCGGGACCAGTTTTGACCCCAGGGACATCATATGAACAAACTTGGTAGAGGTCCACTAGGAAATGCTATATGCCAAATATCAAAGCTCTATGCCTTCTAGTTTTAGAGAAGAAGGTCTTTAAAATTTTCCTTCTTTGTTCCTATGTTCAAACTTGTTACCCCCGGGGAGGGACCAGTTTTGGTCCCAGGGACATCATATGAACAAACTTGGTAGAGGTCCACTAGGAGATGCTACATACCAAATATCAAAGCTCTACGCCTTCAAGTTTCAGAGAAGAAGATTTTTAAAGTTTTCCTTCTTTGTTCCTGTGTTCAAATTTGTGACCCCTAGGGTGGGGCCAGTTTTGACCCCAGGGACATCATATGAACAAACTTGGTAGTGGTCCACTAGAAGATGCAACATACCAAATATCAAAGCTCTACGCCTTCAAGTTTACGCCTTCAAGTTTCAGAGAAGAAGATTTTTAAAGTTTTCCTTCTTTGTTCCTATGTTCAAACTTGTGACCCCCGGGACATCATATGAACAAACTTGGTAGAGGTCCACTAGAAGATGCTACATACCAAATATCAAAGCTCTACGCCTTCAAGTTTCAGAGAAGAAGATTTTTAAAGTTTTCCTTCTTTGTTCCTACGTTCAAACTTGTGACCCCCAGGTAGGGGCCAGTTTTGACCCCAGGGACATCATATGAACAAACTTGGTAGAGGTCCACTAGGAGATGCTACATACCAAATATCAACGCTCTGCGCCTTCTAGTTTCAGAGAAGATTTTCAAAGATTTTGCATTTTTTTCTTTTTTGTTGCCATGGCAACCAGAGTTATGGGTGGAATTCAATTCTTTGAACAACTTTGGTAGAGCTCCACCCAAGGAACATCCCTGCCAAGTTTCATCAAGATTGGCCCAGTGGTTTAGGAGAAGAAGATGTTTAAAGAAATTGTTGACGGACGATGGACGCCGGACATAGGGCGATCACAATAGCTCACCTTGAGCACTTTGTGCTCACGGTGAGCTAAAAAACAAACAGTATTGAATGCTGGTACCAAGGTTTCGCAGGGAATGTCTTCAAAAATGATAGAGATATCAGAAAATGTTTTAGCATGGCGATGAACCAAACCACAACACAGCTATGACAATACCTCAACATTTTCTTTGAAACAGCCTAGCCAAACACTGAATGGACTTGTTTTACACCTGAGATAGGAAACCAGAATATTTTATGTATAAATCGATGACTGTGCAATTATTTCTATACCTTGGATAGAATGACAGAACATGCATAAAACACTGACCTATAAATCACTTGAAAACTATGCTATCTCCACACATGGAATAGTTTGTTTCCCTGTAAAGTCTGAAAATACAATTACAGGCATGTCTTCTTTTATGCTGCCCATCCTTATTTAACCCTTTACCACACAATCCCGACTTTTAACGACCCTGTAAAAGAAGCATTTTGAAAACCTTGTGGGAAAAGGAGAAAATGCTGGTAACCAGCATTTTCTCCTTTTCCCACAATGTTTTCTACCATTCTCAAAATAAATTTCAATTTTTCTATCACATTATTTTGTCGTCTGCAAATGCTTTCAATTTGGACCAGTCTAAAATTTTGTCGTCTGGTAAAGAGTTAACTGTACCAGATGGCAAAATTTTAGACTTGTCCACCTTGAAAACATTTACAGATGACATTGTGGTTCAAATTATGATTTCTGTTTTTGATAGGGAAGAAAACATAGTGGGCGAAGGAGAAAATGCAGGTTACCAACATATTCTCTTGTTAACCAAATGTTTTCAAAAGCCTTTTTTTTCTGGCTGACTATCTGTGGTAAGTAATTAACAAGATGTTCTTAATTGGTATGTAATTAACAAGATGTTCTTAATTGTAAGTAATTAACAAGGTGTTCTTCAGGGCAAGCACCTTAACTCAATCAGGAGCATGCAAGGCCTGTAATCTTTTGGTCATGAGTTGGATTACCAGCCCTGCCAAGCCAACTTTTTTTTTTTTAGGATTAATGACAGTCCTCTCTCATAAGTAAAATGTTTCCAACAGCATTCATGTGGGAAAGCAGGCAGTGACTTGCAGAGAGCGTTATTTATGGTACTGGTAAAAAAAAAAAAACCTTCAAGAATGCATGGATCAGTGATTTGACACCATGGTAATATTTAAAGAATGCTGAATTGATTGATTGTATGGTATTTAATACTGTATTCAACATTACTTATATATAAAGTGGCAGCCAGTGCAGCTATCTACGCTTTCCTGGAGTTTCTGTTACCAGTACTTCATACAATATTCTTCCCAAACCACTGGCTTCTTTTCCACATACTCATTGTCTAAACAATGATCAGCAGTGAGAGGCAAATGAATCCTGTCGCAATGACTTTCATCAATCCTCAGAAAGGAACTGGCCGAGCTGGAGATCTGAACCGGAAACTCCCTGTTCACAAGTCCAATATGCTACTGACTGCCCTACCTGGGCTTGGCTCAAGAATGTCAAAAAGCGGTATGAAACACCAAATCAGCAAAATGTTTTTCATCTGCTGCAAATCACTTAAAAAAATTAATGTGACAGTCTCTTACCAACCAATACATTAATATACCAGACAGCAAAAAGAAGAAAATGCTGGTTAAAAATGTTTTCAAAAGCCTTCATCCTACAGGTAGTTAAAACCTGTAATTGTTTGGTAAACTGTTAACTCTTTATTAGACCATGAAATTTCATTATCATCACACTAGGGTAACTCTTTACCAAACGACAAAATTTAAGACAAGACCAAATTGAAAGATTTTGTATTTCACATATCAAATGTAACTTGAATGGTGCTTTTTGTATTTGATAGAGTAGAAAACATTGTGGGAAAGGAGAAAATGCTGGTTACCAGCATTTTCTCCTTTTCCCACAATGTTTTCAAAAGTCCTCTCTCTCAGGGTCGTTAAAACTCAGGATTGTGTGGTAATGGGGTAAGCCAAATTAAAAGCAGCTAAAATGATAGGATTTACCTTTCAAAGGCTAGAAAACATTTTGGGAAAAGGAGGAAATGCTGGTGACTAGCATTTTCTCCTTTTCCCACAATTTTTTCTACACAATCAAAGACAAATTTCATCATTTGAGCCACATTTAAATTGTCGTCTGCAAATGCTTTGAAATTGGACAAATCTACATTTTTGTCGTGTGGTAAAGAGTTAATCAAAAATTGTTTGGTTGTGGTAAAATATTACCTCGTTCTCAACTCCGTCTCCTTGCAGTAACTTAAACTCTATGTGAACTCTGACATGCCTTCTCCATTCCTTGTTCCTGACTAATTTAAACGTTCCTTCTAGAATATTGCCCTCCTTTACGACAAAAGGCTCATCTAACAGAAACAGGTTCTGTTTCCAGTGGGTTAACCTGTATTATAAAATAAAACATGCGTATCTTATTTTTGTTTGTTTTAGTATTTTAAAATGCCTTCAACAGTTATACTGAGGTAACTTTCACAACTGCTTGCTTATTCATACGTTTCGCGAGTTTCACAAATGCTATGCTGTGGTTCTGAAGTGTCCTGCCCATGAAGGAAGACATCAGGGTCCATACTCATCAACCCTTATTAGGCTATAAGAATCTTCTTAGTCTTATGCTTAAGATTTTTCTAAATTTGAAAGTAACACAACTTCTAATTGGCTAAACACTTGGTTTAACCAATCAGAAGTTGTGTTACTTTCAAATCTAGAAATACTTGAGAACGAGACAAAGCATATTTTAAAGAATGGTCGATGAATACAAACCCCTAACCAATTCTCCTCTTTACCACATGACAAAATTTTACACTTGTCTTTATTGAAAGCATTTGCAGATGACATATTGAATGTGGTTCAACTGATGATATCTGTCTGTGAACAGGTAGAAAACATTGTTGGAAAAGGAGAAAATGGTGCTATTTTCTCCTGTTCCCGCAATGTTTTCAAAAGCCACCGCCAGTCATTAAAACTTGGGATTGTTTGGTAAAGGATTAAACTTTTTAAAACTAATAATCTGAAATCTTTTGTCTCTGAATAGGTAAGTTTTTTTTTCATTGAGCGATAAAACAAAGTTAAGACTTTTTGTGTTCAGCTTACAATCGAACAGTGCGCAGCATTGATCCAAAAATCTCAAATAATGGGATTTGCATTTAACTCTTTACCAAACGACAAAAATTTTAGACTGGTCCAAATTGAAAGCATTTGCAGACTACAAATCAATTGTGGCTCAAAAATTGAAATTTGATTTGGGAAGGGTAGAAAACATTGTGGGAAAAGAGAAAATGCTGGTTACCAGCATTTTCTCCTTTTCCCACAATGTTTTCTGAAGGCATTTTCTTCAGGATCGTTAAAAGTCGAGATTGTGTGGTTAAGGGTTAAAAGGGTTGAAAACATTGTGAGCAAAGCATTTTCTCATTGTCCCATATTTTCTATCCATTCAAGGACAGTTGTCGTCTGTAAATACTTTCTATGAAATGTTGTCTGGCAGAAATGACTGAGGTCAAAATGATAATCTACATTGTACAAGTGTTTATGAACTTCCTTCTTGTAGGTTTGTTTGTTTGGTGTTAAACACTTTTATCAACATTATTACCATTATATCATGATGGCTAGTGCAACTATTCATGCTTTCTTCCACTTTCTTTCACCAGCGCTTTGCACAATATGCTTTCCAAGCCAATGGATGCTTTCCCTTACAAACACTACATTTGTTTCAAGAGGTACTGAGTTTACCTCAATTCTTGGGAGAAAAAATGTAGGAAAAAAATATATATATATACTGAGGCATGCTCTGTGAAAAGGGGGCTTAAAGCATCTGGGAAAAGTCTTGACCCAGGTCAGCCTGCGCCAGTCCACTGACCTGGACCCGAACTTTTTCTTGTTTTTCTGTATGTCGAAGGACCAGTCTACTTTATTATACAGTTGGTTGTTAGACATAATGAATTTTATGGATCCCTTAGAATGTGATGTCTAGTTTGGTATGATGTATCACGGAGATGCCTTAGGTCCCCTTTTGCCAGAGCATGGCTCGTATGTAGAGCAGTTAAAACATACTCGTGGTCTGGCCCAGTATTGAGTTTGACCTCTTTAACATGATCACTGAAGGGAGAGAACTCAACCTCAAACCAAGTACAAAATCCATGTAGAGTTCCATCTTGTTTAATGATGAATCTAAATGCAGCCACATTTTCTTCTAGTTCCTCCATAGTTACACTAGCCATGTCAAGTTTCAGTACACATTGTTCCTTACTTAAACAATCTTCTTGTGGCAAGTGATAATCATGGAAAGGTTTCTTCAAAATATCTGTCTTTGCCAACTCCCTGAGATACAAAGAACAGAAATTATGAAAAATGCAAATCAAACAAGAAACCAAAGATGTACTAAAAGAAAGATAAACATAGACTAAAGAAAGAAAATACTTCTAACCTTTACACAGTGACAAATTTTCAGACAAATACATATCCAAAACATTTCCAGTGGACAATTCAAAAGGTCCAAGTATTCTCTTTTGAAAGGGTTGAAAACATTGTGGGTAAGGGACAAAATGCTGGTTACCAGCATTTTCTCCATTTTCTCAAGACATTTTAAAAGAACTTCTTCCCCAAGATTATACAGACACTGAATTGTCCAACACAGCTTTATGATTTTTTTTTTCTAAAATCTATACTGTACAGGCTTTTTCTTGACTAACCCAAATCTGTGGCAAATTGTACAAAGGACGAACATTTAAGAAATATGAACATATAATTTTTCAACAGTATGTAAAATATTGTAAGAAATGAACATAAAGCTGTCGAAAGTTGAAGTATAACAAAGAACTTGAAAAGACTTTGCACATTTCTAAAGACAGCAATTTTCACTCCTCCGATCACATTCTAAGTCGGAACTCTGGTGTCTCCTATTTGAACATCACAACAACAACAGTCATGAATGTGATTTAAACCAACAACCCTGAGTTTTAACAACCAAAAGGCCTTTTAAAAACGTGGGAAAAGGAGAAAATTCTAGTAACTACAATGGCCTCAGCCTATCAAAGGTAAGAGTCATTACTTAACTCTTTACCAAACGACAAAATTTTAGACTGGTCCAAACTGAAAGCAATTACAGACGACAAATCAAATGCGACTCAAAAATTGAAATTTGATTTGGGAAAGGTAGAAAACATTGTGGGAAAAGGAGACAAGAGGGCCATGATGGCCCTGGATCGCTCACCGGAGTCAATAGGCCAAACATTCTGACCACATTTCACAAGTATCTGACTGAAAATGTGGCCTCTAGAGCATGCACAAGGTTTTTCAATGATTTGACCTAGTGACCTAGTTTTTGACCCCACATGACCCAATTTTGAACTCATGTGAGATTTTAACAAGCCAAACATTCGGACCAAGTTTCGTAAGTATTTGACTGAAAATGTGGCCTCTAGAGCGTACACAAGGTTTTTTGAAGATATGACCTAGTGACCTAGTTTTTGACCCCACATGACCCAATTTCAAACTTGTCCGAGATTTTATCAAGACAAACATTCTGACCAAATTTCACAAGTATCTGACTGAAAATGTGGCCTCTAGAGCACAGGCAAGGTTTTTCGAAGATTTGACATAGTGACCTAGTTTTTGACTCCACAAGACCCAATTTCAAACTAGTCCCAGATTTTATCAAGACAAACATTCTGACCAAGTTTCATGAGGATCCAACTGAAAATGTGGCCTCTGGAGCGTACACAAAGTTTTTCTAAGATTTGGCCTAGTGAGCTAGTTTTTGACCCCACATGACCCAATTTCAAACTCATCTCAGATTTTATCAAGACAAACATTCTGACCAAATTTCAGCAAGTATCTGAAAATGTGGCCTCTAGAGCATACACAAGGTTTTTCCCAAGATCTGACCTAGTGACCTAGTTTTTGACCCAACATGACCCAATTTCAAACTCGTCTCAGATTTTATCAAGACAAACATTCTGACCAAATTTCACAAGTATCTGACTGACAATGTGGCCTCTAAAGCAAACACAAGGTTTTTCGAAGATTTGACCTAGTGACCTAATTTTTGACCCCACATGACCCAATTTCGAACTCGTCCCAGATTTTATCAAGACAAACATTCTGACCAAGTTTCACGAGTATCTGACTGAAAATGTGGCCTCTAGAGCGTACACAAGGTTTTTCGAAGATTTGACCTAGTGACCTAGTTTTTGACCCCACATGACCCAATTTCGAACTCGTCCGAGATTTTATCAAGACAAACTTTCTGACATAATTTCACAAGTATCTGACTGAAAATGCGGCCTCTAGAGCGTACACAAGGTTTTTTGAAGATTTGACCTAGTGACCTAGTTTTTGACCCCACATGACCCAATTTCGAACTTGTCCAAGACTTTATCAAGACAAACATTCTGACTAAGTTTCAAGAGGATTGGACTGAAAATGTGGCCTCTAGAGCGTACACAAGGTTTTTTGAAGATTTGACCTAGTGACCTAGTTTTTGGTCCCACATGACTCAATTTCGAACTCGTCCGAGATTTTATCAAGACAAACATTCTGACCCAAGTTTCATGAGGATTGGACTGAAAATGTGGCCTCTAGAGCGTACACAAGGTTTTTCTAAGATTTGACCTAGTGACCTAGTTTTTGACCCCACATGACCCAATTTCGAACTCGTCCGAGATTTCATCAAGACAAACATTCTGACCAAGTTTCATGAGGATTGGACTGAAAATGTGGCCTCTAGAGCGTACACAAGGTAAAAAGTTGACGACGCACGACGGACACAGCACAATCACAATAGCTCACCGTGAGCACTTTGTGCTCAGGTGAGCTAAAAATGCTGGTTACCAGCATTTTCTCCTTTTCCCAAAATGTTTTCAAAAGGCTTCTTTCCCAGGGTCGTTAAAAGTCTGGATTGTGTGGTAAAGAGTTAAGCATCTTTTAATTTGCAGTCTGTGAGTGCTTTTGATATGGACACGTCTAAAATTTTGTCATCTGGTAGCCGTAAATTCTCGCAACATTTAGTTTACCCTTTACCAGACGACAAAATTTTAGCCTTGAACAAACTGAAGCATTTGCAGACGACAATTTCTATGCGGCTCAAACGGTGCCATTTTTCTTTGATAGGGTAGAAAACATTGTGGTTACCAGCATTTTCTGCTTTTCGGAAAATTTTTTCAAAAGGTTTTTTTTCCCAGGGTTGTTAAAAGGCGGCACTATGCGGTAAAGGCTTATACAGACAACAGAATTTCATTTGTGTCAGACACAAAAATATCTACAGTCCACCATTTTGTCATCTGGTATAGAGCAACATGAAGATCTATTGAAACCTTATCAAACACAAAACATCCCTTTTAACAAGTCAAAGAAAACAAAACAAGTATTACAAAGAAATAGTCAGGTTTTCATACTTAAAGCAAGAGAAGTCAAATCCATATTGACTATCCCAGAATTCCATTTTACTGGCATACTGGGCATGTGCAGAACATGGCACCAGAAAGAGGCTAGCAGATGATGGCCACATCTTTCCTCCATGTTTAAGGTGCTTGTCTCTAGCTTTTATCACAGATTCAATCATCATTTCAAACTGAAATAAGAAAAAGAACACAATCATTGATTTATCAACGATTTTGGGCCTATGTGTTCTTACAAACATGAAAGTTCGCAACAAAGCTCAAATATAAACCATTCCGGCTGGGATTCGAACCCACAAAGTTCCTCGTTTACTGAGGTTTAACAGATCAATACGCAAACTCCTGAGCTAAAGAGAATTCTTTCTTACGCAGTTGTCAGATATTGATTTTATACAGGAAGAAGCTATGCTGTAAGGAAGGGATGATCTCGCGTAACAGTGTCCAAGATACATTTAAGCATCACATTTAGTCCCACCACAAAATTGTAAGTCTGAACAATACTATTCTGTTGCAATACCATTATTTCAATGAAACCTAAGGCATGCCTGATAAAATAGAGAGATCAGGTGACAACCAAATGTCAGCAGACCTTTTTGTCTGCCGACGACCAGCTATGTTTTTGAGCTCCAGAAAATTGTAAATGCCCAAAACCGCCAGAGATCCAGATATGAGAGAGAAAATCCAATTACAAATGCTGACTTTATCACGTAAACAAGAAATGTGAATTTTGAACTTTAAATGGCTACTTTTCCCAAACCGATTGTTAGTTTTTATCAAAATCAGTAAAGTTAAAGTTACTGATGAGATAAAAAAAAAAAAAACTGCAATTTTCACGAAAATCCAACCCACTAAAACGCATAAACAAGAAAAGGAAATTTTGAACTTTAAATGGCTACTTTTCCCATACTGATTGTCAGATTTTTTTCAAAATCAATATGATTCAAGCTACTGATGAGATAAACAGACTGTGTAAGTTTCACGAAAATCAGACCAAACTGCAGACTTTATCATGTAAACAAGAAACTGAAATGTTAAACTTTAAATGGCTACTTTTCCTACAACGATTGTCAGATTTTGTTCAAAATCATTAGGGTCCAAGCTATTGATGAGATAAACAAACTGTGCAAGTTTCACAAAAATCCAACCACAACTGCAGACTTTATGGCATTATAAAACAAGAAATTGAAAATACTGAAC
This sequence comes from Tridacna gigas, assembly GCA_945859785.2. Taxonomy (NCBI): domain Eukaryota; kingdom Metazoa; phylum Mollusca; class Bivalvia; order Cardiida; family Cardiidae; genus Tridacna; species Tridacna gigas. The sequence goes on from OX244044.2 coordinate 35,823,751, forward strand.
TTTAAAGGGCCATGATGGCCCTGGATCGCTCACCTGAGTCAATAGGCAAAATTTCACCCTGGGGTCATAATGACCCAATTTAAAACTCATCCGAGATATTATTAAGACAAACATTCCAACCAATGGTCAGGTCAATTGGGTTGAAAATGTGGCCTCTGGAGTGTCCAAAATGTATTTCTTCAATTTGACCTAGTGACCTAGTTTATGACCCTATGTGACCATATTTCAAACTCATCCAAAATATCAAAACAAACTTGTAAACAAAGGTTTAGGTGAATTGGGCAAGAACTGCCACCTCTAGAGTGCCCACAAGGTATTTCTGTAATTTGACTTAGTGACCTAGATTATGACCCTATGTGACCAAATTTCAAACCCATTCAAGATATCATCAAGTCAAACATGCTGACAAATTTTCAGGTCAGTTGAGCAAAAACTGTGGCATCTAGAACGCCCACAATACATTTCTTGAATTTGACCTATTGACCTAGTTTATGACCCTATGAGACCCAATTTCTGATTGATCTGAGATATCATCAAGTAAAACATGTAAACCAATTTTCAGGTCAGTTTAGCTACAATTGTGGCCTCTAAAGTGCCCACAAGGTATTTCTTCAATGTGACCCATTGACCTTGTTTTTGGCCCTATGTTACCCAATTTTGAACTCATTCCTGATATCACAAAGACAAACACGCCGACCAATTTTCAGGTCATTTGAGAAGAATTGTGGCCGCTAGAGCGCCCACAAGATATTTCTTTAAATTTGACCTACTGACCTAGTTTATGACACTATGTAACTCAATTTTGAACTCATCCAAGATTTTATCATGACAAACATGCTGATCAATTTTCAGGTCAATTGAGTAATAATTGTAGCCTCTAGAGCACCCACACGGAATTTTTGTAAGTTGATCGAGTGAGACCTAATTTATGACCCTATGGGACCCAAATTCAAACTCATCGAAATTTCATCAAGACACACATTCTGACCAATTTTCAGGTCAACTGAGTAAGAAATATGGCCTCTAGAGTGTCCACAAGTTATTTCTTTAATTTGACCTAGTGACCTAGTTTACGACCCAAGGTATCCCAAATTTGATCTCATCTGAGATTTTATTAAGACAAAGATTCTGACCAATTTTCAAGTCAATTGAGCACAGAATGCGGCCTCCAGTGTGCCAAAAAGGCATTTCTTTAATTTGTCCTAGTGACCTAGTTTATGACCGTAAGTGACCCAAATTCACACTTATCCAGGATTTCATCAAGACAAACATTCTGACCAATTTTCAGGTCAATTGAGTAAGAAATGTGGCCTCTAGAGTGTCCACAAGGTATTTCTTTGATTTGACCTAGTGACTTAGTTTATGACCTCAGGTAACCCAATTTCAAACTCATCTGAGATTTCATCATTACAAACATTCTGACCAATTTTCAGGTCAATTGAGTAAGAAATGTGGCCTCTAGAGTGTCCACAAGGTATTTCTTTGATTTGACCTAGTGACTTAGTTTATGACCTCAGGTAACCCAATTTCAAACTCATCTGAGATTTCATCATTACAAACATTCTGACCAATTTTCAGGTCAATTGAGTAAGAAATGTGGCCTCTAGATTGCCCTCAACATATTTCTTTAATTTGACCTAATGATCTAGTTTATGACCCCAGGTGACCCAAATTCGAACTCACCCAAGTTTTTATCAGGAAAACATTCTGACCAATTTTCAGATCAACCGAGTAAGAAATGTGGCCTCTAGAGTGTCCACAAGGCATTTCTTTGATTTGACCTAGTGACATAGTCTATGATCTCAGGCAACCTGATTTCAAACTCACCCAAGATTTAATTAAGACAAGCATTCTGACCAATTTTCAAGTCAACTGTGCAGAAAATGTGGCCTCTAGAGTGTCTTCAAGGTATTTCTTTAATTAGACCTAGTGACCTAGTTTATGACCTTAGGTGACCCAAATTTGAACTCATCCAGGATTTCATCAAGACAAACACTCTGACCAATTTTCAGGTCAATTGAGTATGAAATGTGGCCTCTAGAGTGTCCACAAGGTATTTCTTTAATTTAACCTAGTGACCTAGTTTATGACCCAAGGTGACCTAAATTCAAATTCATTCAAGATTTAATCAAGACAAACATTCTGACCAATTTTCAGGTCAACTAAGTACGAAATGTGGCCTCTAGAGTGTCCACAAGGTAATTCTTTAATTTCACCTAGTGACCTAGTTTATGACCCAAATTCATACTCATCCAAGATTTCATCAAGACATACATTCTGACCAATTTTCAGGTCAATTGAGCAAGACATGTGGCCTCTAGAGTGTCCACAAGGTATTTCTTTAATTTGACCTAGTGACCTAATTTATGACCCCAGGTGACCAAATTCAAAGTTATCCGATGATTTCATCAAGACAAATATTCTGACCAATTTTCAGGTCAATTGAGTAAAAATGTGGCCTCTTGAGTGCCCACAAGGTATTTCTTTAACCTAGTAACCTAGTTTATGACCCCACGTGACCCAAATTTGAACTCATCCAGGATTTCATCATAACAAACATTCTGACCAATTTTCAGGTCAGTTGAGTTATAAATGTGGCCTCTAGAGTGTCCAAAAGGTATTTCTTTAATTTGACCTAGTGACCTAGTTTATGACCCCAGGTGTCCAAAATTTGAACTCTTCCGAGATTATCAAGACAAACACTCTGACCAATTTTCAGGTCAATTGAGCAAGAAATGTGGGCTCTAGAGCGTCCACAAGGTATTTCTTTAATTTGACCTAGTGACCTAGTTTATGACCCCAGGTGACCCAAATTCAAACTCATCTGAGATTTCATCAAGACAAACATTCTGAACAATTTTCAAGTCAATTGATGAATCACAATACCTCACCCAGCACTTCGTGCTCAGGTGACCTAACAAATAGGCCTAACCATTGTCTGTGGCTTGTGATAAACAACATAAAGATGCAGTTTCATAACATTTTGTCTTGCAGTTAAAGAGATATTAACCCATAATGAAAATATATGTGAAGCCCCCTTTTTCCATGACACGACATTTAATCAAAAAAGCTAAAATGATGATATTGGCAGACTATCATATGGAACAATCATATGAAGTTTCACAAATTTTTGTCCAGGATTTTGAGTTGAAGACACATGTACATGTATATTGATCCTTAACAGAAATATACATCAAGCCCCTTTTTCCTACGAGACTGTATTTGATATCAAAAAGGCAAAAAAAAAACAATAAATATCGGCCGACATCATTAGGAACACCTGTGTATGAATTTCTATTAGTTTTTGTCAAGGATTTTAGAAGATATCTGTCCTGAAAGACCGACAAACAGATGGTCATTGGTCCATGATGAAATTAAACATTTAGCCCCCTTTTTTCATGACATGGCATTTCATGAAATAAAAACAAATAACTATTGTCTGTGGCTTGTAATAAACAATATAAAGTTGAAGTTTCATGACATTTTGTCCTGTAGTTAAAGAGATATTAGTCCCCAAAATAATATACATCAAGCCCCCTTTTTCCATGACACAGCAATAAAAAAAGAGGTCTATTAAACAATCCTACGTGCAAAATATGAAAGCTCTAAGTCTTATGATTTGAGGACAGGTTTTAAAAACATTTCCTTATTTATCTTTAAGTAAAATTTGACAATATAGCAATTTTTCTGATTCAAGGGAAGATATTTCCAGTTGTTCTGGTCCTATTAGACCTATAAGCAAACTCATTCGAGATCTTACGGTCATATATATATTTTGGTGCTGATTGGTTTATATTTGTAGATGTTGGAGTGTAAACAAAGTCAAATGTAGCAATTTTTTTAATTCAAGGGCAGATAATTCCAGTTGTTCTGATCCAATTAGACCCTATAATCGAACTCATCCGAGATCTTATGGTCATATATATTTAGACCAAGTTTAGTGCTGATTGGTTAATATTTGTAGATGCTAGAGTGTAAACAAAGTCAAATAAAGCAATTTTTCTAATTCAAGGGCAGATAACTCCAGTCGTTCTGGTCCAATTAGACCCATAATCGAACTCATCCGAATCTTATGGTCATATACATTTTGACCAAGTTTGGTGCTGATTGGTTAGTATTTGTAGATGCTAGTGTGTGAACAAAAAAATGTGAATGGACGGACGGTGAGCGATCACAATAGCTCATCCTGACAGCGCCCCAGATAAGCGGCGTAATTGCTTATTTTAGGCTATTTGGAACAGCAAATATGCAACAAAACTTATTTTAAAGCGTAACAAATACGCACATGTTTCTAACGATACGCAATGTGACTGATTTTCATTGCGTTTTTTGCTGACAACCGGGATTGTCATCTTGATTGGCTGTGTTGTCACTGAAACGCTCGCATACCATTTTCTGAATGAATTGCAAGCTTCTTAGATCAGCTGATTATACCACTCGTCACAACTCGGCCGATTCTGTACCTACATCTAACTTGATCAATGGATCACCCGAGGTTTGCCGAATGCTGATTATATGTGTACTTGGTTTGGCATTCGGCAAACTTTGGGTCATCCTTCGATTAAATTCCTCGGCTGTATCACGTAGATTGATATGCACCTACACAGTACATTTCTTATAAAAAAACACACCACTTTACTATTCTTAAATCGTAATACTCCACCTAGAAAAAGTAAATACTTGTCACAATTTTGTCATAGAATCATTCTTAACACATTTCAGTTAAAAACTAGAATAACTATCACTAAAGGTGATAAATACCCCCACCCCTATATTTCATGTCACAGGGGCAATAACTCTGCAATGTCAATTTAGGGGCAATAACTCCGTAATCATAAGGCCAACACTCATGAAATTTGTGCTTTGTACATCTACTGCTCCTGGTGAATATCATGACAAATATCAAGTGAATAAGACTTAAACTGAAGGAATAGTTCTCTGGACAAGAAGTTTTGAGTAAATTCAGGGGTAATTAATTTGGCAAACATTTAAGAAAAATGCATCTTGAACCTCTACTGCTCCTGGTGAATATTTATGCAAAGTATCAATTTAATTAGACACAAAACTAAATGAGTGTAAAAAAGTGTAGACCATGATCTGACAATATGTCTGAGACACAGCAGCTGGTCTGGATCCACGCTTGTTGCAAATGTCCAAAGGTGCCTTTTCGCATAATGTTGGCCAGCTATACATATGACAGAAAAGACCTCCTTAAAGTGAATCAGACAGAAACTGTAGGAGGAGTTGTCCGGACAAGCATTTTTAAGTCAAATCAGGGGCAATAACTCAGTAATTCTTGATGGAATTTTTACAAAATGTGTGTCTTGCACATCTACAACTCCAAATGGACACTTCTGCCCAGTATAAAGCGAATCGGACTGAAATTGTAGGAGGAGTTGTCCGGACAAGCATTTTAAATGTGAATCAGGGGCAATAACTCATTAATTCTTTATAGAATTTTCACGAAAGTTGCGTCTTGCACATCTACAACTCCTAATGAACACTTATGCCAAGTTTAAAGTGAATCAGACAGAAACTGTAGGAGGAGTTGTCCGGACAAGCATTTTTAAGTCAAATCAGGGGCAATAACTCAGTAATTCTTGATGAAATTTTTACAAAATGTATGTCTTGCACATCTACAGCTCCTAATGAACACTTATGCCAAGTTTAAAGTGAATCAGACAGAAACTGTACGAGGAGTTGTCCGGACAAGCATTTTTAAGTCAAATCAGGGGCAATAACTCAGTAATTCTTGATGGAATTTTTACAAAATGTGTGTCTTGCACATCTACAGCTCCTAATGAACACTTCTGCCAAGTTTAAAGTGAATCAGACAGAAACTGTAGGAGGAGTTGTCCGGACAAGCATTTTTAAGTCAAATCATGGGCAATAACTCGGTAATTCTTGATGGACTTTTCACAAAATTTGCATCTTGCACATCTACAACTCCAAATGGACACTTCTGCCCAGTATAAAGCGAATCGGACCGAAATTGTAGGAGGAGTTGTCCGGACAAGCATTTTAAATGTGAATCAGGGGCAATAACTCATTAATTCTTCATAGAATTTTCACAAAAGTTTCGTCTTGCACATCTACAACTCCTGATGAACACTTATGCCAAGTTTAAAGTGAATCAGACAGAAACTGTACGAGGAGTTGTCCTGACAAGCATTTTTAAGTCAAATCAGGGGCAATAACTCAGTAATTCTTGATGGAATTTTTACAAAATGTGTGTCCTGCACATCTACAGCTCCTAATGAACACTTCTGCCAAGTTTAAAGTGAATCAGAAACTGTACGAGGAGTTGTCCGGACAAGCATTTTTAAGTCAAATCAGGGGCAATAACTCAGTAATTCTTGATGGAATTTTTACAAAATGAGTGTCTTGCACATCTACAGCTCCTAATGAACACTTCTGCCAAGTTTAAAGTGAATCAGACAGAAACTGTAGGAGGAGTTGTCCGGACAAGATTTTGCGGACAGACCGACTGCCCGACCGACCGACCGACCGACAGGCTGATTCCAGTATACCCCCCCACAAACTTCGTTTGCGGGGGTATAAATAGTTTTACATTAATTTTCTAGCTTGGTCTATCAGTTCTCATTGACGCTTGGAAATTTGAAATAACCCATTTTTTTATGCTCAAAAATAATCTGCCTAAAGGTCAATCCAACAAATAAGATCATCGGCTAAAACTTCATATAAATTAGCTTGCAGGCATGTACCCGGCAGATATATGGACTTTAATAAGTTACACAATCAGTGTCAAATGTCAAGTACGCACACGGCTCTGTTTATCACTGCTATTCAAACTGGCATTTTATGAAAATGTGATAAAAGTGTTCATCCCTTTATCTAGTGTAAAATGACAGGTTTTGGTGTTACCTGCTACCCTAATTGACAAATTCAGACGCTGAAAAAAAGCGAAAACCCATGACACAACAAACATCAGTTTGATGTCGTCGGATCAGAGACACTTCAATCTGTTTTATCGTCTTTGATAATGAATTTAAACAGTGAATGTACACAATTCTCTGTGGAAATCAAGAAGTGGAAGCCAAAATATCTGTTTCGTATTGAGTAAAAACCATTGGTTGCGTTATGAAATAAAAATATATGACAACCTACAAAGTAGACAGGGGAGGGTGGAGGTTAGGCATTTTTGTCATACAGTGTTAGCAATGGAACGTGTGTTAAAGAAGGTATTGGTCACTCATACAAAGAAAGAAGACTAGAATGAAAGAACCCTTTAATGATGGTGACCTTTCTTTTCTCCCTTTTCCACTATGTTCTAGTATGATATATGAAAGACAAATCCAGTCATTCAAGCCACATTTGAATTGTTGTCTGCTACTGCTCTAAATATGAAAGAGTCTAAAATTATGTTGTTTTCGAAAACTGTTAGAACCTTGTCTCTGTCCATTTATTCATAATGACAAATTGCATGCTTGGGCTGCAAGTTAAAATTTAGTTCTCCATCTTTCTGATGACCAAGTGCTTGGATCAAGGTATCCATATTTTAACAACACATTTTCTTTTTATACCATGCTCAGCATATAACAGATAAAAATAATAAAATGAAATTGCCATATTTTTCGATCAATCTTATTAGCTGGACACAATATAAAATAAAAAAAAAACAAGAGGGCCATGATGGCCCTAGATCGCTCACCTGAGTCAATAGGCAAAATTCACTCAATGTGCATAATTCAATTTCTGACCAATTGTCAGGTCAATTGAGCTTAAAATGTGGCCTCTAGAGCATCCACAAGGAATTTCAGTAGTGACCTAATTCATCGTCCCACGTGACCTAATTAAGAACTCATCAAAAAATTTATCAAGACAAACATTCTGAACAGTTTTCAAGTTAATTGAGCAATAAATGTGGCCTCTAGAGTGCCCACAAAGTGTTTCTTAAATTTGACCCAGTAACCTAGTTTATGACCCCAGCTGACCCAATTTCAAACTCACACAATATTTCATCAAGACAAACATTCTGACCAACTTTCAAGTCAATTGAGCACGAAATGTGACCTCTAGAGTGCCCTAAAGGTATTTCTTTAATTAGACCTAGTGACCTATATTATGAGCCCAGGTGATCCAATTTTGAACTCATCCTAGATTTCATCAAGGCAAACATTTTAACCAATTTTCAAATCAACTGAACAATAAATGTGGCCTCTAGAGTGCCCACAAGGTATTTCTTTAATTTGACCTAGTGACCTAGTTTATGGCTCCACATGACCCAATTTAAAACAGTTTTAACTGATCTGAAAATTTATCAAAACAAACATTCTGAACAATTTTCAAGTCATTTTAGCACAAAATGTGGCCTCTAGAATGCCTAAAAGATATTTCTTTAATTTGACCTAGTGACCTAGTTTATGATCCCAGTTGACCAAAATTCAGACTCATGTGAGATATCATCAAGACAAATATTCTGACCAATTTTCAAGTCAATTGAGCAAAAAACGTGGCCACTAGAGTGCCTTAAAGGTGTTTCTTTAATTTGACCTAGTGACCTAGATTATGACCCCAGTTGACCCAATTTAGAACTTATCTGAAAGTTTATCAAGACAAACATTCAGAATAATTCTCAAGTCATTTGAGCAATAAATGTGGCCTCTAGAGAGTCCACAAGGTATTTCTTTAATTTGACCAAGTGACCTAGTTTATGATCCCAGGTGACCCAATTTCAAACTCATGCGATATTTTATCAAGACCAACATTCTGACCAATTTTCAAGTCAACTGAGTAAGAAATGTGACTTTTAGAGTGCCTTAAAGGTATTTCCTTAATTTGACCTAGATTATGATCCCAGGTAACCCAATTTTGAACTCATCCTAGATTTTATCAAGGCAAACATTCTAACCAATTTTCAAACCAATTGGATGATAAATGTGGCCTCTAGAGTGCCCACAAGGTATTTCATTATTTGACCAAGTGACCTAGTTTATGACCCCAGGTGACCCAAATTCGAACTCAAGACAAACATTCTTACCAAATTTCAGGTCAATTGAGCAAAAAATGTGGCCTCTAGAGTGCCCAAAAAGTATTTCTTTAATTTGACCAAGTGACCTAGTTTATAACCCCAGGTGATCCAATATCAAAGTCAACCAATATTTCATCAGGACAAACATTCTGACCAATTTTCAAGTCAATTGAGCAAGAAATGTAGCCTCTAGAGTGCCCTCAAAATATTTCTTTAATTTGACCTAGTGACCTAGATTATGACCCCAGGTGACCCACTTTTGAACTCATTATAGATTTCATCAAGAGAAACATTTTAACTAAGTTTCAAATCAATTGAACAATAAATGTGGCCTCTAGAGTGCACACAAGGTATTTCTTTAATTTGACCTAGTGACCTAATTTAAGACCCCACATGACCCAAATTCAGATTCATTTGAGATTTTATCAAGACAATTATTCTGATCACTTTTCAAGTGTATTGAGAAAAAAATGTGGCCTCTAGCGTGCCCACAACGTATTACTTTAATCTGAACTAGTGACCTAGGTTATGATCCCAGGTGACCCAAATCCAAACTCATCCAAGATTTTATCAAGACAAAACACCTTAACAAATTTCAGGTCATTTGAGCAATAAATGTGGCCTCTAGAGTGCCCACAAGGTATTTTTTTAATTTGACCTAATAACCTAGTTTATGACCCCAGGTGACCCAATTTCGAACTGACTGAACATGTGCTCAGGTGGGCTAACAAACAGGTTCAGTACATACTAAATAACAAAGCTCTATGCCTTCAAGGTTAAGAAAAGAAGAATTTTAAAGTTTTCCTTCTTTGTTCCTGTTCGAACTTGTGACCCCTGGGGCGGTGCCTGTTTTGACCCCAGGGACATCGCATGAACAAACTTGGTAGAGGTCCACTAGGAGATGCTACATACCAAATATCAAAGCTCTACGCCTTCCCATTTCAGAGAAGAAGAATTTTTAAAGTTTTCCTTCTTTGTTCCTATGTTCGAACTTGTGACCCCCAGGACAGGGCCAGTTTTGACCCCAGGGGGATCATACGAACAAATTGGTAGAGGTCTACTAGGAGATGCTACATGCCAAATATCAAAGCTCCACGCCTTCCAGTTTCAGAGGAGAAGGATTTTAAAGTTTTCCTTCTTTGTTCCTATGTTCGAAACTTGTGACCCCCGGGGCGGGGCCAGTTTTGACCCCAGGGGCACCATATGAACAAACTTGGTAGAGGTCCACTAGGATGCTACATGCCAAATATCAAAGCTCCACGCCTTCCCATTTCAGAGGAGAATCTTAAAGTTTTCCTTCTTTGTTCCTATGTTCAAACTTGTGACCCCCAGGACAGGGCCAGTTTTGACCCCAGGGGGATCATACGAACAAATTGGTAGAGGTCTACTAGGAGATGCTACATGCCAAATATCAAAGCTCCACGCCTTCCAGTTTCAGAGGAGAAGGATTTTAAAGTTTTCCTTCTTTGTTCCTATGTTCGAAACTTGTGACCCCCGGGGCGGGGCCAGTTCTGACCCCAGGGGCACCATATGAACAAACTTGGTAGAGGTCCACTAGGATGCTACATGCCAAATATCAAAGCTCCACGCCTTCCCATTTCAGAGGAGAATCTTAAAGTTTTCCTTCTTTGTTCCTATGTTCAAACTTGTGACCCCCGGGACATCATATGAACAAACTTGGTAGAGGTCCACTAGAAGATGCTACATACCAAATATCAAAGCTCTACACCTTCTAGAATCAGAGAAGAAGATTTTCAAAGATTTTGCTGGTTTTTTTTTTTTCCCTTTCTGTTGCCATGGCAACTAGAGTTATGGGTGGAATTAAATCTCTTGAACAACTTTGGTAGAGCTTCACCAAAGGAACATCCCTGCCAAGTTTCATCAAAATTGGCCAAGCGGTTTAGGAGGAGAAGATGTTTAAAGGAATTGTGGACAGATGGACGCCGGACAATGACCAATCACAATACCTCACCTTAGCACTTCGTGCTCAGGTGAGCTACAGTTAGCATTGCAAGATTGAAACATACTATGTTCAATTATGGGGTAAAACTCAATTTTTACGCTACCATTAGAATTTTCTTGCTTAAAAAATTGCTGCTTAAGCAAAGTCATTTTGTTTTACCCCTGCCATTAAAAAAATGATGCTTAAATACTCCTTCATTCATAAATTTATCTGGGGCTCTGTCCTGAGCACTTCGAGCTAAAAATCCGAACACAAATGTAGACTAAAACATTCAAACAAGAAATGGAAATTTTGAGCTTCAAATGGCTACTTTTCCCAAACTGATTGTCAGATTTTTTTTATTATCAATTGGGTTAAAGCTTTGATGAGATTAACAAACTGTACAAGTTTCACAAAAATCTGACCCCAACTACAGACTTTATCGTATGAACAAGAAATTTAAATGTTGAATCTTTAAATGGCTACTTTTCCCACACCAATTGTTAGATTTTTTTTTCAAAATTAATAGGGTTCAAGCTATTGATGAGATAAACAAACTGTGCAAGTTTCACAAAAATCCAACCACAAATGCAGACTTTATCGCAAAAACAAGAAATTGAAATTTTAACTTTACATGGCTACTTTAACTTTAAATGGCTACTTTTCCCACACTGATTGTCAGATTTTTTCCAAAATCAATAGGGTTCAAGCTATTGATGAGAAAAACAAACTGCAAGTTTCACAAAAATCCAACCACAAGTGCTGACTTTAACGCTTAAACAAGAAAAAGACGGACAGACAGAAGGAAAGATGGACAGACGGTCAGACGACAGAAACCATGCCGTGACATAAGCTCTGCTGGCTTACAGCCAGAAGAGCTAAAAAACATTTTACGGCAATTAAAATTTTCAATTTTGAAATCAAAATCACTCCCTCTATGTGGAGCTCTGGCCACCATAATCTCCTTTTCCCATCATGATCTCTACCCTTACAAAGACAAAGCCTATCATTTGACACACATTTCTCGTCTACACTTGCCTCAAAGTTGGAACTGTCGAACAATTCTGTCGTCTTGTACAAGAGTTGAATGTCAATCCATGAGTACAAATGGTGAAACTGTAGTTTCACTCTTTATCAGACGACAAATTTGTAGATAAGCTTTGGGAGCATTTTGAAAACATTTGATGACAACAAATTAAATGTCTATACTATTTATCAAACGATCCCGTTTTAACAGCCATTAAGAAGGCTTTTGAAAATGATCCTAATGAAGAACACTTTTAAAAACTATGTTGGAAAAGATAAAAATCTTTTTCACGAAATGTTATCTTTCATTTCCAAGACAGACGAAATCTTTTGAGCTACATCTAAGACATTGCGAGCAAATGTTTTCAATTTGGACAAGTCTAAAATTTTGTCTGTTGGTAGAATTAATAGATAGATTTTTATCTTTGAAAAGACTGAAAACATTGCGAGAATAGGATAAAATGCTGGAACCAGCATTTTGTTCTTTTCATGCAACCTTTTAAAATGGATTTCTCATTCAGATGGTAAAAACAAGGAATTCTTAACTCCTCCCCACACAGCAAATTTTGGAGACTTGCCAAATTTGAAAGCATTTTTGACAAATCAAATGTAGCTTGAATTATGTGGGTGTGTCTTTGAAAGTATAGAAAACATTACCAGTGGTTCACTTTTCCCCACAGCGGTTTCCAACAGCTTTTTTTATTGGGGTTGTTAAAACATGGAATTTTTCAGACAATACTTAACCCTTTACCACACCATCCCGACTTTTAACAACCGTGAGAAAGAAGCCTTTTGAAAACATTGTGGGAAAAGGAGAAAATGCTGGTAACCAGCATTTTCTCCTTTTCCCACAATGTTTTCTACCCTTCCCAAGACATGTTTCAATTTTTCAGTCACATTTATTTTATCGTCTACAAATGCTTTCACTTTGGACCAGTCTAAAATTTTGTCATTTCGTAAAGTGATAATTATGCAATAAAAATGTTACCACTAAAACAGTTCCCATCCATTCAGATACGATCAGATCAACTGGCATGTCCAGGTCCAGATTTTCTACATAATCCTGAATCACCTCTATCTTGTCTGAAAGACTGTTGTGTGCTATCACTTCTTCTGTATGTTCAGCAATCTCACTGACCTCGACAGCATACACCTAAAATATATCAAACCCCCAGCTTGGCTGATTTGTTACAAAGGACGGATCAGTCAATGCAACAGGATTCATTCCTCTCTCACCCCTGATCATTATTATGACGATGGTTATGTGGGAAAGCAGCCAGTGGCTTAAGAAGAATATTGTGTGAAGTACCATCCAGGAAAGCATGTACAGGTGCACGTGCTGCCGCCATATAATTAAACATGTTGAAAATAGCATTACACTCAATACAAAAAAACAAATAAATGATGTTAAACCCAACACATAAAAACAAATAAATGATGTTAAACCCAACACATACAGACAAATAAATGATGTTAAATCCAATAAATACAGACAAATAAATGATGTTAAACCCAATAAATACAAACAAATAAATGTTGTTAAACCCAATAAATACAAACAAATAAACGATGTTAAACCCAATACATACAAACAAATAAACGATGTTAAACCCAATAAATACACACAAATAAACGATGTTAAATCCTATAAATACAAACAAATAAACGATGTTATAACCAATACATACAAACAAATAAACGATGTTAAACCCAATACATACAAACAAATAAACGATGTTAAACTCAATAAATACAAACATATAAACGATGTTTAACCCAATACATACAAACAAACAAATGATGTTAAATCCAATACATACAAATAAATGATGTTAAACTCAATACATACAAATGATGTTAAATCCAATAAATACAAACATATAAATGATGTTAAACCCAATAAATACAAACAAACAAATGATGTTAAACCTAATGCAAACAAAGTCATAAAATATATCAATCAATCTTGTTGGGTGTTTACAGAGGCATTACACCAGATTCCTTTGTCTAGCTTTTTAGAAAATCTTCACAAACACCACTATTTTCAATTACATGAAGAGATTATTCTAGTATCAAAACATAGGAACAATGTAGAAGGCATGAAGAATTACCGAGTTGTTTGTATTTTTTTTTTTTGTAAAATTTCCTATTCCATTAGTAAGGATATTGCCCTTAGGGATAAATACACATTTTTAACATAGTAATATATTAGGAAGCGCCAAAGCTAAGTCAGCAGAGTCAATGACTGTAGTTTTGAAGGTTGTGGGTTCAAGTTCCAGCAAAATAGATTATTATTATCAGTTATTGTATAGATTATGTTTGAGAAAAATGTATCTTTTGCCCATTTCTAGGCTTTAGTCAGTTCAGATATGGTTATGTGATATTGGCCAGCAGCACTCCTTTTACCTGTGAAGAATACTAGCCCTAAATTATCAAGGGTTGCTGGATAGAATCCCCAGCTGGGCTCATTTTTTTCCGAGGACTGATGAGTCATTGTGGCAGGATTCATCCTCCTGTCACCACTGTTTGGGTGAAAGTTAGGTGGGAAAGCATACAGTGGCTTGGGAAGAAGCTACTGTAAAATCCTGATAAAAGGCACTCCAAGAAAGCAGGAATAGGTGCACTGGCGACATGATCTTGACAAATAGATTTTTTTTTTAAAGTCTTGCATGCTGCATATATTGATACTAAAACTTAACCTTCTATCAATCTGTATTTTTTTATTCTCAATTGTCTATCCATTCCTTTTTTTTCATATTTAAATCATCCATCCTGGATCATCCATCCATCTATCCATTATCTCCTAAAATGATCCAACCATCCCAAAAACAATCCATCAAGCACACTCTCTCTCTCTCCCTCTCCCCCCTTTAGTCTAAGATACCTTTTATTTGATCCTCTATGTGTTGTACCCAACTATCTATCCCTCGTCCTCATGTCAGCTTTCTCAAAATGAAAAATATTATTATCTTCTTTTTATTAATTAAATAATCACTCAAAAAGTTAGTAAATTACTCATTTGCCTTGTAAGCAAATGTTGACAGAGCAAAGGATGTTGATAGAGGTGTTGAAGAAACCAGAAAGAAACGAAATTACGCGAACTGCAAAAGGACGAACAAAATCAAGGCCGAACATCAGAAAATGACGTCAACACAAGCGCCTGTCATACTGCATAGTTCATATGTCATTGAAACTACATGTATCAATATAGTTTTTTTTTTTAACTATTCTTATATGACAAGCGAACAAAGGCAAAATGGTGTAGATTTACAGAAACTTTAACAAAAATTATTTGGAACTTAATCTTGTGGATTTAGTGTGGACTGTGTTAATTTCTCCTTCTGTTAAATGAATCTTCAGGTTGTCAGGAAAGCTGAAGTACGGATACAGTCGAACATTTTCTCCATGTGAAGAAATTCAAAATGGCCGAAAAATTGTCCTTTGGGGTTGAGAAAGACTTACACGTGTAACATATAGGCACCTTTTTGCCTGTATTAATACTTTTAAATAAATGACAAAACAGCTTGATTAGCTGTGATAAATAGTGACCCATTCAGGGACCCCTGCATCCTTCACACTTAATACTTATTGTATATGTCAGTTTAGATTTTTAAAATATCATGTAAATAGACATTACTTGTTGCTTGAGTTTTGGAGACATTTTTTTTTTGCTTGTCCCAGTTGGCGCCACTGGTGATCGACAGCAGGAGCCCTTAAACCTGTGCATGCATGCACATTTCACTTCATATTTTTAAGTGTGATTAATCAATCAAGTGAATTATGCACATACATCTAGGTGAACGGGAGCCCTGCTTCATCATTTCTACTTTCGTTTTTTACTAACCAGTGTGATACTGCTGTGTAGACAGACAACGCTGATTGGTTGAAAATGCCTTAAATGACCAATAAAAAAAAATTGATTTGACTTCTGATGACCTGGCACCCAATATTCAATATTACCGCATTGCATCTCAAGAGTTGTTATAGAAGGGTACCAGTCAGCTGATGTTATAATAAACAATCACCAGTGTAAGTTTGCTGGGTAAAGCACGGAATTCGAGGTTTCTTTTTTTGTTAACGGGACTCATTGCCTGAAAAACTTATTAGCCCAGGGGATACACATCTTTCTAAAGTATGCATCCTCACCTATTTATGTGAGATTATCGCAGTAGGCTCATGTAAATGAAACCCTGCTTAAGTAACATGTATTACAAAAGTTGTTAACCTGTTCACTGAAAGAAAAATTTTAGACATTTTCAAAACAAAAGCATTCACAGACCACAAATAAAATGTGGCTGAAATAAAGGAATTTGTCTCTAGAGGGGTATAGGAAACACTGTGGGAAAAAGAGAAAATGCTGGTTAGCAGCATTTTCTCCTTTTCCTTCTTCCTGTTTTCAAAAGCCTCCTACCTAAGGGTTATTAACCCTTTCCCAAACGACAAATTTTGGACTGGTCCAAACTGAAAGAGTTTGCAGACGACAATTTTGAATTTGATGAAAATGGCAGAAAGTTATCAAAATGGGGAGAAAACACTGTGGGAAAAGGAGAAATTGCTCGTTACGAGCAATTTCTCCTTTTCCCCCAGTGTTTTCAAACGACTTGTACTGCAGACACGTGAAAACCAGGGCTTGTCTGGGAAAGGGTTAAAACACAGAATTGTTTGGTAAAGGGTTAATTAAACAAGAGGATGGACCAGACTTACCTTCTCTGCATTTCCATACTTGGCACACATCATACTTAATATCCCTGTACCACAGCCAACATCTACAACTCTCTACAAGAAGGAGGGTGGACATTAACCCTTGAACCTTTACAAAATGGCAAAATTTTAGACTAATCCAAATTGAAAGCATTTGCAGACAACTTATTAAATCTATCTGAAATTGTCAGGATTGTCTGTGAAAGAGTAGAAAACCTTGTGGGAAAAGGAAAAAAATGCTGGTAACCAGCATTTTCTCCTTTCCCCACAAGGGTTTCGAAAGGCTCTTTCCTCAGGGTCGTTTAAATTCAAGATTGTGTGGTGAAGAGTTAACACATGACAAAAATGTAGATTGATTGATTGTATGGTGTTTAACCCCATTTTCAACATTATTTCAGTTATATCGCGGCGGCCACTGAACCTATCCATGCTTTCCTGGAGTTTCTTTTTTACCAGTACTGTGACGATCCTGATCACTTCGTATGAGAGATCAGTATGGTAGAGTGTGGGGCGTCCAATAATCAGCACAGACTTAATACATTTCCAGTTCTTTCTTTTATTCTCATATATTTATTATTATTCTATATGTAAATCTTATTGTTTATTATTTTTATTCAATTTTCGTAAGGAGGCTAAATAATCCTTACCCAAGGAGAGACCCGATAGTTCTGACTCTTCCAGGGAAAAATCGGCCCTTATATACTCTTGTGAGTCCTCCTGGCAGAATGCACGTGCTTGCAGAAAAACGGCAGGAAAATGCGGAACTCTGCAGAATAGCTGCGCTATCTGGCAGAATTCCGCCGTCACCTGACAGTGGAGAAACTCGACTCTTAAAAACTAGATTTTTGTATGGGAAAAGGCATTATTAAACCTCAAACATATATAAAAATATATTATCTACAATTACCTAAATGATGATACTTTAACAATGTTGTTTTCGATAAATGCAAGCGATTTGAAAAGTTGAACTACCGCAGAATTCTGCAACTGACAGCTCGGAATAAACATAAACAAGCGCGCATGTGACTCAGAAATTGATGACGTAGTCACGATGTGTGCACATTTCTGCCATTCCGCCAATGTGCATCACGGCTGACGTCTGCAATAATCCGACGTGGAAATTAAGGATTTACAATGTAAACAAGTGGATTCGACAATAATCGAACAATCACACAAGGTAATCTGATCTTAACGTTGTGGGAATGTAAAGTGAATCGACTGACAATCCAAATTGAGACTGTGATCGGCGACAGATTTCCACTGTTTACAAGACAAACCCCCACCCGTAATATTTATCAAGCGTTAAAATCAAATCTAACTTTAAGAAAATGAAAAATACTGACAAGACAGCGTGCGTAATGAGAAATTGTTACAACAAATAACATTTCTATAACCCAGGGGGTCACATTACCTCCCCCTAAAAAAAAAATTTGTGTCCCCACAAATAAACAACATTTATTATGAAAAAAAAAACATTTGGAGACAAATGTAAAGTTTATATCTATCAACTTATTTTGATACCTATCAAGGCATAAGCACTCAGATTCCAGACCATAGCTGTCTGTGTTAATGCTCGCTACCTTGTTAGATAAGTAAGTATGGAACTCTGATGCAACAGAACTTCTAGACTCAAGAAAAAGCTTTCGAATGCAATTAATTACATCCAAGCTCTTAAATTTGATAGATATGACATAACTAATTTCATATACACAAATACAAGTTAAATTGTTACTTGACATACATGACTATATGCTATATCTATAATGATGATAATGAAATATTTCATACAATTTTTAATTAGATATGATTTTAAATATCAACAAGCAATAAGTATTTAACACAAATACTTGTCACAAACATACATCTGTAAACCATTGTCATTCTAACTATACTAACATCTGGTAATCAATGTATATATATCGCAAATAATAACAAGAATCGTTGAAAGACATATTGTCTTAAAGACCAAAGATTGTATTAAACAATCATTCCAGTATATCACTTAAACTTCCATGAAATGTTCTAATCCCAATTGATTACTGAACATTTCTGTAAACTCAAGGCATTTTTCTCATTTAACTAATACCTTTACAGTTAGTAGTTTCCTTAAATAACTTATTCTCATAGGACTATGTATTCCCCATGAAAATTATTTATTCAAAGTATCAGAACTTCATGAACCAATACTGGTACTCAAACAAATATGTCCACCTTTATAAAGTGACGACTTCAACCTCAATGTTGTATCTGTTAAATCAGTACATTTTCATACATAACTTGTATTCTGAATTACAATTTTTGTAATAAAGCATTATAAATGCTTACATATATTATACAACATGAATGATTCTTATCCGACATAAACATTACGGTTTCTAGTTATACATGAAACCTATATTTAACTAGCTCAATATATATCCCATATATATCTCAAATGTTCAGATAATAAACATAGTGCTTAACAGCCTAACCTCATGATACACATGAGCATGGAAATATTCACATCCAATAATCAAATGGACAAAACCAGTTCATTTTAATAAGTGAACTATTGTTATATACTCCCTTTAATGAATAGGGATGGAAACCAACTATATTTTTCTATTGCGCTCAAACTAGAAAGAGCTGATACTAGTTTTCAAATAATTGCAATGAATGCAAATACTTGTATCACAATGAAGATAAAACAAGATACTATAACATGTCATATACAGTAGTAAGAACAAGCAGCAAACTGTTCATAATGTACAAAGAGCAATGATTTATGTTACATATGTTACATATGTGTACTATAAACATGTCAGTATATTGACAGGGTAACTCATTGTGCTTTACAGCAACAGTAGAATATCAATGTTTCCCAGTTTTATGCAATTACCATATAGTTGTAAACCATGCATTAGGAAATAACTTATCATAAGTGTAGCTATTACACATAAGTAATGAAATTTGTAATACTTCTCAGGCAACAGAAGGATACTGAAATATCTTAATTATTCTACAACTATGTTTAGTAATAATCTTATTATTTAACTATTTTAATCTCTAAATCTAATGTGTGTGTTCTGCCTGCCATGGGAGTGTCTGTGATATGGTTGTGTGCGTATGTACCTGTTGTGATATGGTTGGTAGTGGTTCCTGTATGTAAATGCATGTGTTGTGTGCCTGTGTGTTTGTGTTTCTATGCGTGCCTCTGTCTGTGTTTCCTTACTTGTAGTGGTAATATCTTTCTTATCTAATTTTTTATTTAGAGTTTCAAGTTCACTGACCATTTGTGCCATTGCAGCTCCCATTGTTTGTATTTCTTTTCTTAAAAAGGCCATTTCCTGAGACAACCTGCTGTTACTGGTGTTGGCACTAGAGGAGGAGCTTGAGCTGGAGCTATCAGACATAGATTCAGAGAATGTGTCATTTACCTTTACCGGACTTTTTCTAGGGGCTGGATTGATACGTTTCACAGAGAACGGAGATAGTTGATTGTCACCTAACATGTCATCCAAAATATTCACCGTTCTCAGTGAACTTGCATCATCCCCCTCGTCAAGCTCCTTCAAAGCATCATTTGTAACATCTAAATTACATGGAGAAACAATAGAATTTTTTATATAACTAGGTGGCTTCTGCCTGCTTAAAAAGATTCTGTCGCTGTCATCTTTAGATAAACGGACAATGTCGTTCTCAGTTGGTACGTAATGTTGTAGATTCTGCAATAGACTAGAGCTCTCATTAACAGCTTCTCCATTGGCCAACATGGCGTTTACAGTTGCAGCATGGGATGGAAAGTGTTTCGGAAGGACGTGGCTCTCCAAATCTCTCTGAGAAGTAGTAACAAACTTGCAAATAGAACAATAAAATGGCACTGCATCTAATGCTACGTGCTTCCTGTAGAAATGCATCAATACTTTCGACCTTTCCCCTTCATATTTTTCAACCTGACATCTCTGGCATTGGTAGACTCTACCTCTGCTGTTAGCTTTGGTTTCCATTTTTCTGATTGGTCTTGTGTTTGGGAAGGTTTGTTCCATTCTGGAAATAACAAAGGGTTTACCTTTATCATATTTTGAATTTACATTCTAATATTGTACCAAACTGTATGGTTATAATTTATTATTCTTGCTTGCGACGTTTTTATCATTTGATTGATGTGTTATATACTGCTATATTAGTATGACTGCAGGTCAGCGTACTCATAAAACTTTGACTACATTGTTTACTACTGTTTTTATAAATCTTTTGTTTAATTTTGACTGTTTTATTCTTCATAAGTTCCTTTTGGAATTAAACTATTCTCTAGTTTCTGGAACTTTTGCCCATTTTGGCACTAAATTGCCTTTATAAGGTTTTAGCTTGTCGTAATGTACAACTTTTACATCACTTTTTGATTTCGACATTTGGATTACATAGTTATGTTCACTAATTTTTTTCTGTATTTGAAAAGGACCAGTATATGGTGTTTGCAATTTTGGACACATTGCTTCTTTTCTCTTAATGTTTAAATACCACACAATATCTCCTGTATTATACACATGGTACGATTTATCCATGTCAGCTTTTTCAGTTTGCCTCTTTGCACAGTTTGTTAAGTACTTTCGACATAATTCATGTGCTTTGTGCATTTTATCTTTTAAGCTAATTACATACTGTCCGTATGAAGAAATGTTTTCTGCATCATTTCCATGACTTGCAAAAGCTATCTCTGCAGGTAACCTAACTTCTCTACCTAGCATGATCAAATTTGGCGTTAATTTTGTAGTTTCGTGTGGTGTTGCCCTATATGCTGCTGCTAAGCATCCCAAGTTTAAATTCCAATCGGTTTGAACATCTGCTAGATATGCTCTAATCATCCTTATCAAAGTTTTATTGAATCTTTCAGTTTTACCATTACATTTTGGGTTTCTCGGTGATGTTCTAGTCTTTTTAATTTCTAATAGATGACATAGATCTGTGAAAATTTTACTTTCATAATTTGACCCCTGGTCACTATGTATACTGAGTGGACAACCATATCTTGATATCACTTCATTCAGTATAACTCTAGCGGTTGTTTCAGCACTTTGATCTGGGATAGGAATAATTTCTACCCACTGTGAGAAATGATCTGTCACAGTTAATATATATCTGTTTTTCCTAGGAGTTTGCGGTAACGGACCTAGTAAATCGGTTGAAAGCCGGTCAAGTATGGACCCTACTGGCATTTTGCCTGAGTGAATTTTAGGATTTTTTGAAGGTGTCTTATTTGCACCACAATTTTCACACTGTTCTATCCATAAGTTTATGTCTTCCTTTACTCCAAACCAATAATACCTTTGGAGAAGTTTTTCTTTTGTCTTTTTTCTCCCTAAATGACCAGACAAAAGACTATTATGCATTTGATACAAAACATCCCTCTGCAGGGCTTTAGGTACAATAAGTTGCAAGAAAGATCCAGAATTATCTTTCTTAACAAATTTCCTTAACAGCAAACCATCTTTAATAGCCAATGCACCCCAGCATTGAACATAATGCCTAGTAGTGAGACTTGCTACTTTTAATAAATCACCGGTAGGCCTAACTCCTACCTGAAACCATCTTATAACTTGTCCTAAATCTTTATCATCCCTTTGCATTTCCTGCAAATCACTTGGACTAAATTCACCTGCCCACGGGACATAAAATTCACAAGAATTTGTGTTTGACCTAGTCTGTACCTCACGACAGAACTTCATCAAACATACCTTATTTCCACCATACACAAATGGTTTAATCTTAAATACTCCATATATGGAAATACCCCATATATTTACTTTCTTGTGTATACTTTTTACACAATATTTCAATAATTCATATATGAACAAAAACAATATTGCTATTTCCTTGTTCATATTTTTCACCCAGTGCTTTACTATTACATACTTGAAAAACAAATATTCTATCATTTCCTTGTATCTACTTTTCAAACAGTGTTTTAATCTAACTTTTCTCCATGACTTGTACATTTTTGTTATGCAACAAATGGATGTTTCCTTTATACATGAATTTGGCATTTTCATCAAATTCACTAAACTTGACTTGTTTGTCACATTGCATTTTGTCAATTTTGAAAAAATATACTTGTTACTACAGACTATGAACATAGTACATATCAAAATTATTTTGTAGTATAGTGTGCTAATGATAGATGTTAAATATTCTGTCTTAAATTCATACGACTTGTGTATGCATTTGACAGATTGATTTTTCCTATAGAAATCAGACTCGAAATTAATTGCTCTCTGTTTACATTTTTTGCAGGGTCCACATTTTAAATCTTCCTCAGAGTTGAAATCATCACAGGAACAGTCCTGTGGATTTGGGCATCGTGAGAGACTATCTGCATTACCATGTTTTGAACCTTTACGGTACTCTATACTAAATGAGTATGAGGATAGAATTTCGATCCACCTAGCAATTCTGCCGTTTGGATTTTTCATGCTGAATAGCCATTGCAATGCCTTATGATCAGACCGTACTGTAAAGTTTCTACCTAAAAGGTAGTGTCGGAAATATTCGACAAAATATCTGATGGCTAAAAGTTCCTTGTCTGTTACACAGAAATTTCTTTCTGATTTACTTAATGACCTACTACCATATGCAATTACTTTTTCCTGTCCATTTTGGATCTGACTTAACACTGCTCCTATACCAGTGTTACATGCATCACAGTCGAGGATAAACTCGTCCTCATGATTAGGTAATGCTATGAAATTTGGATTAGTAAGTGCTCCTTTCAATGTGTTAAATGATTCTTGACATTCTTCAGTCCATTTCAGATTGCTATCATTTTTTGTTAATTCAAATAAGGGATGTGCTATTTGACTGAAATTCTTAACATATTTTCTGTAATAAGAGCACAGGCCCAGAAATTGTTTCACTTCAGTAACATTTTCAGGTACTTTCCATGATAGGACTTTAGATATGTTACATGGGTCAGGTTTAGTACCATCCTTTGTAATTCTGTGACCTAGGAATGTGACTTGTTTTTTTATCAACTCACACTTTTTTGGTTTTAATTTTAGATTCGCTTGTCTGAACCTATCTAGAACTTGTTGAAGTCTAACCATATGCTCTTCAAATGTTTCACCAAATACTATACCATCATCAATATATATTAGACATATTTGCCATTGCAGACCTTTGAGAGCCAGTTCCATTATTCTTTCAAATGTGGCACCACTATTGACCATTCCAAATGGAAGAGATGTGAATTCAAATAGACCATGTTTGGAAATAAAAGCTGATTTTGGTATATCACTCTCTCTAAGTGGAATTTGGAAGTAACCCGATGTGAGATCAAGTGTTGAAAATAGTTTTGCACCGCCCAGTGAATCAATACATTCATCAATCTTTGGTAAAGGAAAGGCGTCTACTTTAGTAACCTTGTTCAAAAGCCTGTAATCTACACATGGTCTCACTGTCCCATCTTTTTTCTTTGTTAAAACAAGCGGTGATGCCCATGGGCTGCATGAAGGTCTAATAACACCTTGATCTAGCATTTTATCAATTGCCTTTTTCTCATCTTTTTGGAAAGCTATTGGTACTCTCCTGAATTGCTGCTTTATTGGTTTGGCATTGCCTGTATCAATTTCATGTTCAGCTAAATGTGTTAAGCCTAAGTCAGTATCACTTTTAGAGAACACATCTTGATATTCAATAAGAGTACTAGCAATTGCTTGTTTTTGTCTGAATGTCTTATCTTGTATAGCATCTGTATACAACTCTTTTAAATGGTCAGGTATATTTTGTTCTTGGGCTATTTTTGAATCTGTATTGTTTTTATCTGTAATGACTTGTCTTAAACCTGATTGAGTAACTTGTTTGTCAATCTCTATTCTTCTAGCAGAAGCAAAATTATCAGGATCTCCATTTTCTTGACTAAATAAGACTACTGGTTCAGTTGTAATAAACTCTGCCATGCCTATTACTGTATCTTGTTTAATGGAAACATCATAAGGGAAAGGGTTAATTAACCTTACTTTGACAGTGGGTGCCCTTTTTATATTAACTACACTAGAAGCCATTGAAATTGGATGTTTTTCCTGAAATGCCTTTGTAGGCTCAATTATCATATCTGAATTATTTCTAAGGTCATCCATTTCATACCTCTCTACAAATGCATCTATGATTTGTTCCGTGTAGCCTTGTACAATATAATGATCTGCTGAGGTAACTTTTCTTAAATTGTTGTCTGAATAATGTTTACAATCAATAGTAAAACCATCAAGTATAATTTTTCTTCACTTAGAATAATATCTGCTGGTTTTCCATTTGAGCCCTTAAGTACATCCATACCTAATAGGACATCGTCTTTAATTTCAGCTATCATGACTTCTTTCTTAATTTTGAATTTATCAATGCACAGTTCAAGTTCACATTTTCCCACATTGTTTAATGGTTCACCTCCTGCATGTAATAATCTACCTTTTTGTATTACATTTGGCTTTATTGCACTATCTATTTTATTGAAAACATTCTTTGAAACAACTGTTTGCTCTGCGCCAGTATCCACAACATAGTTTACTGGTACATTTTGTACTTTTCCTACCATATAAATACTATCTGAGAAGTAACCACGTCTTGTGAAATTTGTCTTATTTTGGCCACTTTTACCCATTTGGACTGTATCTAGGCCATCAAGATCAGTCCCTAACAGTTTAAATTTTGTTTTGAATTATCCGCAGCATTTTGAGCTGTGTGTCTTTGATCCTGGATTTGGTTTCTGTCTGTATACTGTGGGATCCGTATATTTCTCTGGTTTTGGTCCCATTGTTTTGTTAATGCCAGTAATTTTGGGCAGTTCCTTTTTAAGTGTGTTGGGTCTTTGCAATAATAACAATGCCTATAATTTGGTGTATGATTTGAGCCATTATAATTTGTATTATTCTGGCTAGTCTGTGGGGTTTTGTATTGTATCCCTTGATTATTGCTATTTGTATCTTTATTCGAAGAAGTCAATGCTTTCAATTCTTCTTTGATTATTTCTCTTAATTTTTCCATGTCATTTGCTTCAATTTTCTGAGACGGGCTATTTTCGTGTGTTATACTTCTATTTTTATTTTTACCGGGTATCACTCTGCCTATTTCTGCTTCATCTTCACTATTTTCATTTTCAAATACATTTCTAACCCTTTGGTCTGTACTTGAGGTTTTATTTCTTGTTTCTTGGAAACATACAGTATAATAAACAGCTTCATCTATGTCTTTTGGTTCTTTTATGAATTCTACATGGAACCTAGCTTTTTCATCTAAAAGGCCATCTAGAAATCTACGTAACAGGTCTTCCTGTCTCGTTTGTTTATCTCTTTTTGAGTGTGCTTTATCGTAAAGTTTCTTTAATTCGGCTGAATATTCCTCAACCGTTTCACCGTGTTTTTGATTTCTGTGGCTAAACTGAGCCCAAAATGTTTTTGAAGTTTCTACCACTCTGAATCTACTTGATAATTCTTTGCAAAGTGATCTGTAATTTGATCGGATATCATAAGACAATTGACCATATACAAAATCACCTGCTGGACCCTGTAATCTAGGTAACATTTCATCTAGCATTTCTTCTGCATTCCATTTTTGTCTCCTAGCTACATCCTCAAATCTATTAAACCAAATATGCCAAGATTCTTTTCCTGTAAATGGTGGTAATTTAGGGCTATTCTTATTTTTCATACCAACTGTGGTTGACGATAATGATAAAACATTATCAGTACCACATTCTGATTCTGTGTCTGTCCCACAGTCTGATCTATATCTATTATGTCTTACTCTATTTCTGTATCTTGATTTTTCCTTATGTGCAGGTACACATTCATTTTGAGTGATATTTTTTATTACATTTTTCAACTCTTGAGTAACATTTACTAATGAGCTCTCTAGCTTTTCTACTTTTTCCTCAATGTTACTCATGAACTGATCTACATCTTTACTTTGTGCACCTCTCTGTTCAAGGCTATAATTAATACTATCACCTCTACTAAGGTGGTTCATATTTACTCTTGATCCTGGTGATCCATGAGAGTCATTGTAATTTTCATCACATAAATCTATTTCATGTGTACTCATAGTACCAATTGTTAATCTTTCACTCTCCTTTTGTTTTTCATTCTGATCACTATGAGTGCTAACACTCTGACCTTCTCTACGAGCTCCTTTTCTCGTTACTACCTTGTCTTTTTCCATGTTTATTCAGAAAAAGTTATAAACAAAAATAAAACTTGAAATCATATGAGAACTGTCTTCCTTGGGTTGCTGAATAACTATAGTGCAATACAACTAATATATTTTTTTTTTTTTATATATATATACTGTATATAAATCATTCATGTAAGTCTAATGTGCCTTTCACCTCTGCCACCAAAAATAGCTGTGACGATCCTGATCACTTCGTATGAGAGATCAGTATGGTAGAGTGTGGGGCGTCCAATAATCAGCACAGACTTAATACATTTCCAGTTCTTTCTTTTATTCTCATATATTTATTATTATTCTATATGTAAATCTTATTGTTTATTATTTTTATTCAATTTTCGTAAGGAGGCTAAATAATCCTTACCCAAGGAGAGACCCGATAGTTCTGACTCTTCCAGGGAAAAATCGGCCCTTATATACTCTTGTGAGTCCTCCTGGCAGAATGCACGTGCTTGCAGAAAAACGGCAGGAAAATGCGGAACTCTGCAGAATAGCTGCGCTATCTGGCAGAATTCCGCCGTCACCTGACAGTGGAGAAACTCGACTCTTAAAAACTAGATTTTTGTATGGGAAAAGGCATTATTAAACCTCAAACATATATAAAAATATATTATCTACAATTACCTAAATGATGATACTTTAACAATGTTGTTTTCGATAAATGCAAGCCATTTGAAAAGTTGAACTACCGCAGAATTCTGCAACTGACAGCTCGGAATAAACATAAACAAGCGCGCACGTGACTCAGAAATTGATGACGTAGTCACGATGTGTGCACATTTCTGCCATTCCGCCAATGTGCATCACGGCTGACATCTGCAATAATCCGACGTGGAAATTAAGGATTTACAATGTAAACAAGTGGATTCGACAATAATCGGACAATCGCACAAGGTAATCTGATCTTAAACGTTGTGGGAATGTAAAGTGAATCGACTGACAATCCAAATTGAGACTGTGATCGGCGACAGATTTCCACTGTTTACAAGACAAACCCCCACCCGTAATATTTATCAAGCGTTAAAATCAAATCTAACTTTAAGAAAATGAAAAATACTGACAAGACAGCGTGCGTAATGAGAAATTGTTACAACAAATAACATTTCTATAACCCAGGGGGTCACAGTACTTCGCACAATATTCTTTCCAAGCCACTGGCTGCTTTCCCACATAGCCATTATCAAAACAATGGTCAGTGCTGAGAGAGGAATGAATCCTGTTGCAATGACTATCATCAATCCTCGGAAAGAAATTGGCAGAGCCGCGGACCAAACCTAATTGAAAGCATTTGCAGATGACAATTTCAGTGTGGTTCAAATGATGGAATTTGTCTTTGATAGGGTAAAAAACATTCCTGGACAAGGAGAAAATGCCAGTTACCAGCATTTTCTCCTTTTCCCATGATGTTTTCAATAGCCTAATTCCAGAGGGTCATTAAAACTTGGGATCTTGTGGTAAAAGACTGAGGGTTAACTAATTTACCTTTTCCCACAAGATAGATTTTAGACTCTTCCAAATTCAAAGCATCTGCAGGCAAGCATTTTGTCCTTTTCACACATGTTTTCAAAATGAAAGTGTCTGCAAACAACAAGTTTGAAAATGGTACATAACATAACATAACATAACATAACATTTTATTTTCGACTTGAAGCATATAGCTCATTACCAATACAAATAAATTCAATACAGGCGTGGAAGCAATATAAAGACATAAAGGTGTTGGGTTGATTCGTAAACAAAATAAATAGACAAATAAATTTTTAACAATCTTTTCATGTTTCTCTACTATTTCAGATGATATAGATGCAATTTCGTTAAAAGTTAATTCAAATGGTAGATGATCAGTACAAATGAACTGAAAATCTGATATGGTAGAGAACATCATGGGATAAGGAGAAATACTCTAGCAGACAACAAAATTCTAGTTTTGTCCAAACTGAAAAAAATTTGCAGACTACAAATTAAATAATGAATTCAAATAATGAACTTGTATTTGATTGAATAGAATACAACCATTTTCTGCTTTTCCCATGACGTTTTCAAATCCTTCTTCCATAGGTTTGTTAAAACACAGGAATGTTTGGTAAAGAGATGTATAATTGATTTGTCCATGAAAAAGGTAAGAAAACAATGTGAAAATATGCAATAATGCTGCTTACCAGCATTTTCTGCATTTCCAAAAATGTTTGCAAAAGCCTTCATCCCAAGAGTTGTAAAAACTTGGGATCGTTTGATAATGGATTAACTCTTTACCAAACGACAAAAATTTATATATATAAAAAAATAAATATATTCCAAGTTCAAAGCATTTGCAGGCGAAAAAATAAATGAGGTTAAAAAATTGAAATTTGTTTTGAGAAGGGCAGAAAGCATTGTGGGAAAAGGAGAAAATGCTGGTCACCAGCATTTTCTCCTTTTCCCACAATGTTTTCAAAAGCCTTCCTCCTCAGGGTCGTTAAAACTCGGGATTGTGTTGTAAAGGGTTAAACCATTTTTTGAAGCTGTTTTCTACAAAATTGTATTTTTCAACAGATAAAAGATATATGCTAAAGCAAATGTACCTTTTTACCTTTCCTTTTATTTCCGCAGCATTGTTCAAGATAGCATCCATGTAGGCCTGTGTTCTTGCTTTATCACTGAGCATCTCATGGTGTAATTTCTGCAAAAAAAAATCAAACATACAAAATTTGTGCTTAGATCGAAGGTGAAACCCCTCTAACAGTGTTTTCTCAATAGCATGTTTTTTTTTCATTTTTGACACGTTTTTACTCACTTTTAGCGCTAAAATGCTCTAGTTGTGTCATTTCTGACACACTTAATTTGATATGCATTTTCCAAGTACATAAATGAAACATACCGGTATCAGTGACAATCATACATGATAAATTTCACTAGTTCCCTGATGCAATTTCCACTACGGTCCACTGCAAAAGCGGGGACCAGTTGTATTGGTATCCGATCCGAAACGCAAATGCTTTCCAAGAGGCCATAAACTGGGGACCAATTTAGTCTCATTTCAAGCGTCAAAGGAACCTTGACTATTCCTCTGCATAAAATGTTGTCTGCATCAAAGAAATAGTGACTTTTCATGGCGTTATAATCATCTGAAAGCAAACAATCTGATCTCCATAGTAATTTAAAAAAATCATGTCAGGTCAACATTCTTAAGACCTGCATCTTGACTTTCATATAGCATAAAATATCTACCACATAGAATAAATGATGACAGCGTTTTTTTCATGAAGACTGTCATTTTCCCACAGTAGGTAACTAAGTTCATCCTGTGTATGTCTGAACATACTGATATTTGGTGATGTCAGTCTAACACACATACAAGAATGTTAAAAATTTGTTAATTCATCATTTATTTGAAAAACACACAAAGAAATTTTACCCCCAGTTTTGACCCCTTTACTTCTGAGTAGGGGGTCAAAAATGACCTGCACGATTTTACATACAATGTATGGAAAAAAACACTGCCCTAATTGCCATTTTTAACCCTTTACCACACAATCCTGGGTTACCACGATTCTGGAAAGGATGGCTTTTGAAAACCTTGTGGGAAAAGGAGAAAATGCTGGTAACCAGCATTTTCTCCTTTTCCCACAATGTTTTCTACCCTATCAAAGACAGAGATCATTATCTGAGCTACATTTAATTGGTCGTCTGCAAAAATGCTTTCAATTTGGTAAAGCCCAAAATTTTGTTTGGTAAAGAGTTAAATCCATTACCCAACAATCCTGTGTTTTACCAACCATGTGGAGAAGAGTTTTTTTTAAAAAATATTGAAGGAAAAGGAGAAAGTGTCGGTAACCAGCATTGTCTCCTTTTCCCACAATGTTTGCTACCATTTCTAAGGCAAATCCTATCATCTGTGCCACATCTAATTTGTTTCTGCAAATGCTTTCAATTTGGACAAGTCTTTGTTGCTTTCTTTAACCCTTTACCAAACGACAAAATTTTAGACTTGTCCAAATTGAAAGCATTTGCAGATGACAAAAATTAATAAATGTGACTCAAAAATTGAAATTTGTTTTGGGAAGGTTAGAAAACATTGCAGGAAAAGAAGAAAATGCTGGTTACCGGCATTTTCTCCTTTTCCCACAATGTTTTCAAAGGGCTTCTTTCTCAGGGTCGTTAAAACTCGGGATTGCGTGGTAAAGGGTTAACTCTTTACCAAATGACAAAATTTTACACTGGTCCAAAGCATTTGCAGACAACAAAATAAACATGATTGAAAAACTGAAATTTGTTTAGGGGAGGGTAGAAATCATTGTGAGAAAAGCATTTTTTCCTTTTCCCCCAGTGTTTCCAAAAGGCTTTTTCTTCAGAATGACCATGTCTCTGTGGTAAAGAGTTAAAAGTGTTGTTCTAGATCAGTAATGTGCATACTGAAAAAGATCTATTCATCTTGCTTTAACACTTTACCAGACGGCAAAATTCCAGACTAAGTGACTTGTCAAAATTAAAATCTCACACAGAAGACAAACAAAATGATAGAGTTGGTCTCTGAAAAGGAATAATATTGCAGGGAAAGGTGATAATGCCTGTTTTCCAAAGGCTTCTCTGTCAGGGCTGCCAAAACTCAAAAGTGTATGGTTAATTCACCACAAAAAAAAATCCTTTGACTTAGCCAAATCAAAATCATGTGCAGAAGACCATTGGTATGTGTAGCCAGTGATAGCGTTTGTCTCTGAAAGAGATGAAAAAATTCTGAGGAAAAAGGAAACAAGAGGGCCATGATGGCGCTGGATCGCTCACCTGAGTCAATAGGCGAAATTCACTAAACGTGCATAATTCAATTTCTGACCAATTGTCAAGTCAGTTGAGCTTAAAATGTGGCCTCTAGAGTGTCCACAAGGAATTTCCATAAGTTGACCTAGTGACCTAATTTATCACCCCACGTGATATTTATCAAGACAAACATTCTGAACAGTTTTCAAGTTAATTAAGCAATAAATGTGGCCTCTAGAGTGCCCACAAAGTGTTTCTAAAATTTGACCCAGTAACCTAGTTTAAGACCCCATCTGACCCAATTTCAAACTCACCCAGTATTTCATCAAGACAAACATTCTGACCAACTTTCAAGCCAAGTGAGCAAGAAATGTGACCTCTAGAGTGCCCTAAAGGTATTGCTTTAATTAGACCTAGTGACCTAGATTATGAGCTCAGGTGACCCAATTTTGAACTCATCCTAGATTTCATCAAGACAAACATTTTAACCAATTTTCAAATCAATTGAACAATAAATGTGGCTTCTAGAGTGCCCACAAGGTATTTCTTTAATTTGACCAAGGGACCTAGTTTATGACTCCACATGACCCAATTTAAAACAGTTTTAACTGATCTGAAAATTTATCAAAACAAACATTCTGAACAATTTTCAAGTCATTTGAGCACAAAATGTGGCCTCTAGAGTGCCCAAAAGGTATTTCTTTAATTTGACCTAGTGACCCAGTTTATGATCCCAGTTGACCAAAATTCAGACTCATGTGAGATTTCATGAAGACAAACATTCTGACCAATTTTCAAGTCAATTGAGCAAAAAATGTGGCCTCTAGAGTGCCAACAAGGTATTTCTTTAATTTGACCTAGTGACCTAGATTATGACCCTACTTGACCCAATTTAGAACTTACCTGAAAGTTTATCAAGACAAACATTCTGAATAATTCTCAAGTCATTTGAGCAATAAATGTGGCCTCTAGATTGCCCACAAGGTATTTCTTTAATTTGACCACATGACCTAGTTTTGACCCCAGGTGATCCAGTATCAAACTCATCCGATATTTCATTAAGACAAACATTCTGACCAATTTTCAAGTCAATTGAGCAAGAAATGTAGCCTCTAAATGGCCTTAAGGTATTTCTTTAATCTGACCTAGTGACCTAGATTATGACCCCAGGTGACCCACTTTTGAACTCATCCTAGATTTCATCAAGAGAAACATTTTTACCAATTTTCAAATCAATTGAACAATAAATGTGGCCTCTAGAGTGCCCACAAGGTATTTCTTTAATTTGACCTAGTGACCTAATTTAAGACCCCACATGACCCAAATTCGGACTCATGTGAGATTTTATCAAGACAAACATTCTGACCAATTTTCAAGTCAACTGAGCCAAAAATGTGGCCTCTTGAGTGCCCACAAGGTATTACTTTAATTTGAACTAGTGACCAAGTTATGATCCCAGGTGACCCAAATCCAAACTCATCCGAGATTTTATCAAGACAAACGTTCTGACCAAATTTCAGGTCATTTGAGCAATAAATGTGGCCTCTGGAGTGCCCACAAGGTATTTCTTTAATTTGACTTAGCGACCTAGTTTATGACCCCAGATGACCCGTTTCGAACTGACTGAACATGTTGTGTTAGGTGGGCTAACAAACTTAGAACGGGTTCACTACATACCAAATAACAAAGCTCTATGCCTTCAAGGTTTAGAACAGAAGAATTTTAAAGTTTTCCTTCTTTTTTCCTATGTTCGAACTTTTGACCCCCGGGGCAGGGCCAGTTTTGACCCCAGCGGCATCCTATGAACAAACTTGGTAGAGGTCCACTAGGAGATGCTACATACCAAATATCAAAGCTCTACGCCTTCCAGTTTCAGAGAAGAAGAATTTTAAAGTTTTCCGTCTTTGTTCCTATGTTCGAACTTGTGGCCCACGGGGCAGGGCCAGTTTTGACCCCAGGGGGATCATATGAAAAAATTTGGCAGAGGTCTACTAGGAGATGCTAGATGCCAAATATCAAAGCTCTACACCTTCCAGTTTTAGAGAAGAAGAATTTTAAAGTTTTCCTTCTTTGTTCCTATTTTCGAAGTTTGTGACCCCCAAGGCGGGGTCAGTTTTGACCCCAGGAGTATCATATGAACAAACTTGGTAGAGGTCCGCTAGGAGATGCCACATACCAAATATCAAAGCTCTACGCCTTCCAGTTTCAGAGAAGAAGAATTTTAAAGTTTTCCTTCTTTGTTCTTATGTTCGAACTTGTGGCCCACGGGGCTGGGCCAGTTTTGACCCCAGGGGCATCATATGAACAAACTTGGTAGAGGTCCACTAGGAGATGTTACATACCAAAGCTCTACACCTTCTAGAATCAGAGAAGAAGATTTTCAAAGATTTTGCTACTTTTTTCCTTTCTGTTGCCATGGCAACCAGAGTTATGGGTGGAATTCAATCTCTTGAACAACTATGGTAGAGCTTCACCCAAGGAACATCTCTGCTAAGTTTCATCAAGATTGGCCCAGCCGTTTAGTAGGAGGAGATGTTTAAAGGAATTGTGGACAGACGGACAGATGGACACCGGACAATGACCGATCACAATACCTCACCTTAGCACTTTGTGCTCAGGTGAGCTCAAAATGCTGGTTCCTTGCATTTCTTTTTATCTCTGATATTTCCAAAGGCATTATTCCCCAGAAACTTCAAAACAAGAGGGCCATGATGGCCCTGTATCGCTCAACTGCCCTTTAACTCTTTACCAAATGACAGTTTTCCATTTTTTTCCATAGCAAAGAGATAAACATGAATCAAATACATTTATATTTGATTATACACACCATGGGGATAAAACAGGATTCGTCATTTAAAGGGAAATATTGTGATTAAGGAAATACTATAACCAGCAATTTCTCCATTTCACACAATTTTCAAAAAGCCTTACTCCTCAGGCTAAGGTCAAAACAAGAGGGCCATGATGGCCCTGTATTGCTCCATTGGACCAGTTTTGACACCGGGCTTTAACTGGTATAAGGCAATATGGTTTAGGACAAGAAGACTTTTAAAGTTTTCACTATATAAGCTTAGGTAAAGGGAAAGAGGGAAAAACACTGTGTATTAAGGAAATACTATAACCAGCAATTTCTCCTTTTCACACAATTTTCAAAAAACCTTACTCCTTGCATTTATTTTTATCTCTGATATTTCCAATGGCATTATTCCTCAGAACCTTCAAAACAAGAGGGCCATGATGGCCCTGTATCGCTCAACTGCTCTTTAACTCTTTACCAAATGACAGTTTTCCACGTTTTTCCACAGCAAAGAGATAAACATGAATCGCATACATTTGTATTTGATTATACACACCATGGGGATAAAACAGGATTCGTCATTTAAAGGGAAATATTGTGTATTAAGGAAATACTATAATCAGCAATTTCTCCTTTTCACACAATTTTCAAAAAACCTTACTCCTCAGGCTAGGGTCATAACAAGAGGGCCATGATGGCCCTGTATTGCTCCATTGGACCAGTTTTGACACCGGGCTTTAACTGGTATAAGGCAATATGGTTTAGGACAAGAAGACTTTTAAAGTTTTCACTATATAAGCTTAGGTAAAGGGAAAGAGGGAAAAACATTGTGTATTAAGGAAATACTATAACCAGCAATTTCTCCTTTTCACACAATTTTCAAAAAGCCTTACTCCTCAGGCTAAGGTCATAACAAGAGGGCCATTGCTCCACTGGACCAGTTTTGACACGGGGCTTTAACTGGTATAAGGCAATATGGTTTAGGACAAGAAGACTTTTAAAGTTTTCACTATATAAGCTTAGGTAAAACTTGTGACCTGCAGGTTAGGGCCAATCTTGACCACAGTTTTTTGTAGAGGTCCATTAGTTGAAGCTACATGCAGAATTTAGTAGCCCTAGGCCATATGATTTACAACAAGAAGATATAAAAAAAAAAAACTCACTATATAAACCTGTATAAAACTTGTGACCTCTGGGGCGGGGCAAATTCTGACCTTCAGGCTATAATTTGAAAAGTTTTTTGTAGAGAACTATTAGACAAAGCTACATGCCAAATTTGGTAGCTTTAGGTCAAATGTTTTAGGACAAGAAGATATTTGAAGCTTTCACTATATAAACCTATGTAAAACTTGTGATCCCTCCGGCTGAGCCAATTTTTAAAAAGTCCATTAGATGAAGCTACATGCAAAATTTAATAGCCCTAGGCCATATGGTTTTAGGACAAAGATATTTTAAAGTTTTCACAATAGAAACCTATGTAAAACTTGTGACCCCCTCAGGACAAGGCCAATTTTGACCACGAGGCTATAAATTGAATGGTTTTTGTAAAGGTCTATTAGGTGAAGCTACATGCCAAATTTGGTATCCCTAGGCCTTATGATTTCAGACAAGAAGAATTTTAAAGATTTTCAATATTTTTCAGTCTTTGACCAACAGGACAGGGCCAATTTTGACCCTGAACCTATAATATGAAGGATTTTTGTTAAGTCTATTAGATGAAGCTACATGCTAAATTTGGTAGCTCTGGGCCATATGATTTAGAACAAGAAGATATTTAAAATTTTCACTATATAAACCTATGTAAAACTTGTGACCCCCTGGGCAGGGCCAATTTTGACCCCAGGGCTATAATTTGAAGAGGTTTTGTAGAGGTCCACAGGGTTCGCTCTGGGTCTAAAAAAGTTGTCGCCAGCTCTTTCGCCAAATGAAAAAAGTTGGGGCCAATCTGGGGACAGTTGGGGCCAAATTTTCAGGAGTTGGGGCCAGATGAATATCATAATGCAGCTTGCTGGACAAAAATTTTAGACTGGTCGGAATTGTAAGGAGTTGCAGTCCATTCATAATGTATGTTAAGGGGTAGAAAACTTCGTTAGAAAATGAAAATTATCTATGAAAAAGAAAAAGTAACACTTTCTCAGGGTCATATGAACAAGGTTTTCCTTAGGATGATGTTATTCTTAACCCATTACCACACAATCCTTACTTTTGACGCCCCTGAGAAAGAAGCCTTTTGAAAACACTGTGGGAAAAGGAGAAAATGCTGGTAACCAGCATATTCTCCTTTTCCCACAGTGTTTTCTACCCTTCCCAGAACAAATTTCAATTTTTCAGTCACCTTTGTAGACACATTTTACATAGCATGACTTTTTTGCAAGCATCGTATTTGAGAAAGCTAGAAAATTCAGGGTCAGAAAGCCAATAGTCCTTAAATAATCGTTTTGCAACTTTTGAAGGCGTGCTGAGTTGGCTAGATTCACTTTCATTATCTAAGTCATCGGCTTTACGTTTTCTCACACACATAGTCACATAGCGATCCATTTTTACACAGAAAGAAAGAGCTAAAAAGTTACCTATTTATACAAAATCGGGAAATAATTGACTCGTGATTGTTTTTTGGACTTATTGAGTAGCGTCCTTCAATTAAAAGCCGGCATCTAATTACCACATTAATCTGTCGTATTAAACAACGATTACTTATCTTTTCGGACTTTCATGCCATGCGGTGTTCAGTTAACAATTATACAATCTACGGTCATTAATCGATGTGATAATAGACCAATTTGTCAAAGTGTTGAAATTGTCCTTATCGCTATTGATGCAAAATGTGTCATAAACTTACAACAATCAATATTGCAGCAAGCGTGTAAACACCATCGACAAGTTAGTCAAACCTATCAACCAATCAGCGTACGTCAAATCTCCTTTGGTTCTTATCGGAGGCGTTGTCATGACGCGTGACATTCACATGATGTGCTGGCGACTCGAATAAACAATGTCATTGAACTCGCTTAGCTCGCAAACGCTTACGACAATGAATTTCAAAAGAATTTCTTTTTGGGGCCAGCTTGAAAAAAAGTTGTCGCCACGCATTTTCACCAAATGAAAAAATCTTGCGCCAAATTTTTATTTTTGTCGCAATTGGCGACAATGGCGATCGGCAGCGCGAACCCTGGTCCATTAGATGAAGGTACATGCCAAATTTGATAACCCTAGGCCTTATGGTTTTGGACAAGAAGATTTTTAAAGATTTCCAATATTTTTCAGTTGGTTGCCATGGCAACCACAGTTTTGATAGGAATCAAATTCTTTGAAGATTTTCTGAAGAGGGCCATGCCAGGATCATTTCTGTGAAGTTTCATTAAAATCCGATGGGTAGTTCCAGAGAAGAAGATGTTTGAAATAAAAGTTAACACATGCATGCATGCACAGACACATGCACCCTCCGACGGATGCACGATGGACACAAGGCCATAACATAAGCCCGCTAGCCTTCGGCCAGTGGAGCTAAAAACATGGAATCCTTTAATGGAGAGTTACGGCCCAACTTTGAAGCGGAACATGTCTAAATTGTTGACAGAAGGTCTTGATGACAATCTACAGATTTCTTTAGTACCTTACCAAGTTTCCATAGCTACCAAAGTATTCCTCATCCTGCCACCCAGGTGGTCGACCTTCACCTTCCTCTCCAACATAATTCACTGGGACAAATCCATAACTACCCTCCAATTCAGCCCACCACCAGTCTACTGTAGTTTTCTCCAAAATTCCAATACTCTGACCTTTCTTGAATGACAACTACAGCAAAAGAAACAAGGATAGCCATACATTTACTACTTTACTGGGTTTTCCTCTTGAACGCCCCCCCCCCCCCCCCATGTTTCTTTGAATTTGGATTCTCAAATAATCTAAATGTAAAATGAAAATATCTGTATTTGAAATTAAGGATTATTGAATATGGAAGCAGCCTGTATGTTCATATTCTAGTTTTGTCATGAATTTTTGAAAATGTGAGAATTTAAAAATGCCCACAAAATCTGTGCAGATATTTCACGTATTTTAAGCGATCATCTCTGTACCCGGAGACAACCTATCAAAAACTAAAATTGCATTCTGTACTATCACCCTATACTCGCGGGATCCTGGATTCGAGTCCCATACCGGCCACACTTTTTCCATCTAGACTAGGAAATTCACAGTTGCTGGAGAACTTGTACCCTGGAGAACTCGTATCCTGGAGAACTCATACCCTAATTTGAAGGGTATGAGCCCTCTGGAGAACTTGTAACCCGGGCATGAGTTCTTCAGACAACTTGTACCCTACAAATAGATTTTGGATAGATTAGTGCAAATTTAATATTTCAAATACTGTAAATCATCATTCTACATATGCTTGACTAATAGATATCCTCTTTATTTCACAAAGAGGTAGAAAGATCACCAAGCCATCAAAATCAGAACTGATTTATCTGAACAAAATGAAAATTATTAATCTATCCCAAAATCTACTTGCTGGGTACGAGTTCATTTTTACTTCAAATACAACAAGCACTGCAAGATGAAATACACACCTTTCTTTTGTTGATGTTATTACAACACATTAGTTTCAATAATGAGACGTTTACGGTGCTTCTTTCCTTATTTGGACATTTATTGTGCACCGCAGCATCTCAACTCCATTGAGAATTTTCCAGTGGCAAAGCTACAGCGCTGCACTGACTATTTTGTCGGTTTAACCCTTTCCCAAACAAGCCCTGGTTTTCACGTGTCTGCAGTACAAGTCTTTTGAAAACACTGTGGGAAAAGGAGAAATTGCTCGTAACTTGCAATTTCTCCTTTTACCACAGTGTTTTCTACCCTTTTTGAGACCTTTCTGCCATTTTCATCAAATTTGAAATTGTCGTCTACAAACTCTTTCAATTTGGACCAGTCCAAAATTTGTTGTTTGGGAAAGGGTTAACCTTAACTGCAGCAAAATACAATTAATTTTTAGTAACGCACGTGACCAAGGACAAATTATCAAACGTCTCATTATACCCTATAGTGCTTGTAG
This sequence comes from Tridacna gigas, assembly GCA_945859785.2. NCBI lineage: Eukaryota > Metazoa > Mollusca > Bivalvia > Cardiida > Cardiidae > Tridacna > Tridacna gigas. Next base: position 35,863,187 of record OX244044.2, read on the forward strand.
GAGTCTTTTATAACGTGTAAATCTTGAAAAGAACTAATGAAATTTATAATGTTCGGTGGTCATTTTGTGTGATTTTGGGGAATGTAAACACCTCGAGTATGAATTAAACTTTTTTTTTTATATGGTTAGCATTTTCATTACATTTTAAAGGAAGGATTTTGGAATCCTTAACGCTTTACCAAGCAACAAAATTTTGGACTTTTCCAAATTGAAAGCATTTGCAGATGACAAATGTGACTCAATTTTGACAAATGCTGAAATTTGTTTTGGCAAGGGTAGAAAACATTGTGGGAAAAGGAGAAAATGCTAGTTACCAATTTAAACAATTATTAACTTCACATCTTTATTGCAATATTAATAATAACTCCAACAACAATAAATTGTTGACTAAAGACTTTTAAAATTTTCCATTGTGACTCTTGAATTTTCTGGTTTGACTCTTGAAAAATTAGCTTTGATCCCTAAAATTTTAGGGTCAAGGGGTCAATCACTCCTGATTTTCAGAGGCTAGCTAAAGCCCTGTAAAAATAAAGTTATCCGAAAATAGTGTTTCTATATCTGGTTATGGAAAATCCATGTTTTTGATTTAGCAACCCGACTCGCTTGCCTGCTTATCTTTTTGCATCAATCTTTTATGATAATATTAATGATTTTTGGCATCCATTTTGCTTTATGTTCTGGCATGTATATGCGGTCACACTAAAATACGCCACGGAAGTTATTTACGCCACAGGCAGAAAGTGATACACTACAGCACATAAATAACATCTAATGCCTATTTTTTATGTTTATATATCTTACCGTAATTCGCCAATGTATTCGGACACCCAAAAAATTCGGACACCCTTAATTATTTTCAAAAATAATTAATTTTTTGTCCAAACTTCGGACAGTTCACAAAATTAGTTTTCCAAACATTCGGACAGCCTTCTTCATTAATATTCCTAAAGATCGGACAGCCATTAATTATGACAAAGTGTGCTCGCCCATGATCAGTTACATTTTTTTTTCAAACAACTTCAAAACGTCCTGTAGATTGCCGCTTAAACTCGGCGAATATTTTCGATCATATAAGCCAAGCGATCGAGCCAAACAAGTAATTTATTTCAAGGCAATTCAAAAATCCGAACATTATAAGTGTAAACAGAGTGTGATAAACTTGTATTCAAGATACCTAGCGTGTATAATGTGTGTACATGTACATCCGAAGTTATACAGAGTTGACTCGCGTGCAGGTATTTCACGGTCAATCAAGTTCGTTTATAAATAGAAATCAAGGTACAGAATTCTAGTCTACCCAAGGTTTATCGATTGAAGATCAAGGAACCAATCGAATTTGAGAACAGGTACTTGTCAGAGGGGAATTTACGTCGTTCACCTTACGTACATGATTGACTAATTTACGCCACGTGAGACAAACACAGCCTGAGCCGAGCATCATCGAAAGCGCCAAAACACATTACGTCATCTTTAATTTTTGTATTGTGGTGAACAGGTGCACATGTGTTAAGAAAGTGGTGTAAATGATTAGCTGTAAATATTCTTTTTGAACTTATAAATTGATGGAAAATTATCTGGATTTTAATAAGGTACGCAATTATATATAAAAATACATGCATTTAAAAGAACACTAAAAAAACCCGCTCCGACGCTATATCACGTAACTGTGTTGTCTGATTACCATAACATAATGTTACCATGAATAAATTTGTACGAGAATTTACCCTTGTTATTTCGGACACACTTTTTTTCTAGATAATTTTGAACCTATTTTTTCGGCCACCCCCATTTTTTCACAACAGTAATTTCCTAAATATTCGGACAATAAAAAAAATAATTATTTAATTGTGTCCGAATACATTGGTGAATTACGGTAATTAAGGTTTTATCTTTAGTATATTGAAGTTTAGCTGAGAAATTTTAGGTATTTTGATGGAAACTTGATCTAGTAAGGCAGCCATACTCCGAGTCACGATCTCAATGATGCAATAGCTGTATAAAACATCAATTTCTTGAAGATCAGATTGTAGAATATTAAATAGATTCATTTTTCAATTCTAAGAATATTTTGCGATTTTAAGAACTGAAGCGTAACTTTGTGAACTATTTCGTATTCAAACTTCAATGTGTAATCTCGGATTTGTATCGGAAGATAGTGAAAGAAGATAACTCTAGCGAGCATTTGATACTTGTCACTAAAATCAGTAGTCTGCAGACAATTCAGTTTACAAGGTGATGATCCAATGCTAAGAATTGTTAAATATCCTAAGAATTGAAAAATGAGTCTATTGGAAGTTGTAAAGACAAAGACCTTTAAGAAATTAATGTATTATACAACCATGGCGTCAATGGGATCGTGTCTCGCAAACAATACAGGATATTACTGTCTTTCAAGATCAAATTTCTACCAAAATACATACAAGTTCCTCACTATACTTCAGTATATTCTGGATAACATGTTAATTAAGATCTCTAAGCATAAAATTTACATATTGAAAGATAAAAATGTGCTGATCGAGGCATGTCAGTTTTTACCTGTGGCATACCTGTGGTGTATATTAGTGCTGTGGCTTATTTTAGTAGTGTGACTTTGTGTATTTGTGATACTTGTCATCCGGGTACTTTCGCTAAATCGCAATATCTCGCACTCAGAAATTTTTACTCGGTGATAAACTGACTTGTGTACACATATAATCGGACACTGCATGTAATCGGACACTGTCAGCGTCATATTTTTTCAGTAAAGTTCTGTTGTCTAAAACCTTTTCCAGTTATGAATACTATCACTTTCGAAGAGACAAAAAAGAAATGTCATATTATCACTATCACAGTATAGCCTACAGAAAGAGGAGTCATATGCAAGTTTAAGACTAGCCCTGTCTCCTGTTGGGCGGTATGATAAAAGTTTTCGTGTGCAGACTACATTATTATGGAGTCAAAATGAAGCATCCAGATAGAAGCATTAAACATCGCGGCATACTGCCTTGGTTGTACAGGGCAAGAATTGAGAAAAATATTGAAACCCAGTTATCCATACCTTTGCATTTGAAAGAAAAAAGTGTTCGGACAAAAAAAAAAAAAGAAATGCATCTTTAATTTTCGGGTCAGAAATTAAAATGGACTTACCCTCAGTAAAAGATTTTAACAATTCCAGATCCTGTTTTTGCAAATGATCATAATTCAATTAAACAGGATAGAAACTTTACCATGACACGTGTGTATTAATCTGCCCCTAGCAAGTACATCACAGCGCTTCTACATGTCGCCCAGTTTTCAACGAAAACAACTATAGCATATATTTCCCGACTCAAAATGAAGCTGAAATTACATTTTTTTGGAGGATGAAAGGAAGGTTTTTAATTTGACCTGGCCTTCATTTTTTTTTTTACAATTATCATCTAAACAGGAACGTGACAAAAAAGATATTTTTTGGGTCGGGATTTTCTCAATAATATGGTGTTAAAGTTTTTTTTTTCTTGTAAATGGACTGTCCATCTTTTTGCAGACAATGACATTTTTAATAAAAAAAAAAAATTATCATATCGATAGCTCTTTATAAGCCTAAATAAATTGAACCAACGATCCCATGGTATCAAGACCTACAGGTGCGTTACCGACTTAGCTACCAGGTTCGCCCTTTTTTCACGACATTGGACCTTCAAAAGTTAAACAGTAAAAGTGAGAGCTTATTCGATTAAAACCATTTACCAAATGGCCAAATTAGGACTCGTCCAAATCCAAAGAATGTTAAGCCGACAGATTAAATGTGGGTGAAATGGAGGAAATTGTCTTTGAACAAGTAGAAAGTATTGTGGGAAAAGGTAAAAACTCCAGTTACAAACATTTCCTCTTTTTCCAATATTTTTTAACACCTTCTTTCTTAGGGTCATTAAAACTCGGGACTGTTTAGCTTCTCAACTAAACTTACAACACCATATGCATATTATATCAATTTCCACCATTTCACCCACATTCTTTGGATATGGATGAGTCCTAATTTGGCCTTTAAGAAAATTCCGATCTAAAAAAAAAAGAACCTTCTTTGTTGCAACTTTAGTCATGTTCCTACAGGGGAATAGCTGTAATAGAGTCTAGATCATGAACATAAGAAAAGAAGCTTGAGCTCAAATTTTAAACCTTCCATTCCAAGATATTTATATTCTATCTACATTTTTCAGAAACATGTATAAAGGAAACATGTGTCATATTATTTTTCATGAAAATTGGATGAAGGGTTAACTCGGTACTCCTTTGATCTCGGTATCGCACAGCTGGGTGGCAGACCTTACAGCTGTAATGTGGTTGACTGATTCACACAATTTAACACATACGTGTCACTTTAAATTGTTACTTCTTATCACTTCTTGATCTTAATTCACCCTTATGTTGATTATTTGTGGATAGGATTTGGAATTTTACACAAGTCACAGAGGTATGTTCGTTCTTATTCTCCGTAGATCTACCTAATTCAGTGTCGATCTATTTGATTATGACCCCCTAAAATGATTCTCGAAAATGCTCGGATGCCCAACGTTACTCTTGTAATAATTTCTATGGTTTGGCTTTGATATAAATCTAAAGTAGTTTAGAGAAATATCAGTGAAACCTTTGATTATTCAGTGGGTAGACACTAGAGTTATTCATTAACAATCATCAAATTCAATTACACCGCGCTTGAACTACATCCGGAAGACGGCCATGATAATCGTACACCATGTTCAAATAAAATTTTGACACACAAGTAACGATTTGCTGTTGAATGCAGCTTCTTTTTTTACAGTAGCAAATTGTCCATTTCTGGTAGCGTCCACCGAGTAACACGTTGCTAAGGTGTTACTAAGCAGAAATAGAATCCGTGGTATTCCGAATTCGCCGGATATGACGTAGGGCAAGAATCACGAATGGGCGTAAAGTTGTACGTGATTATTTCAAAATTATGTGATTCACGTACATTTTTACATGATCAAACACACTGTGTACTATTCAACATGATGTATAAACAAAATATTCATCAAATCTATCTTATCATTACTGAAGCATACAAATTTTCTATAAATCCAAAACAATGTTTGAGTCTATTAACTTTTGAAAGATGAAACTTGAATATATGCTGATCAACTTTCCTTATACATCTATTTTGGGTACGAGTTCTCCAGAGACATCAAACCCTGGATACGAGTTGTCTTGAGAACTACAGGGTATGAGTTCCGGTATGGAATTTACTTCCCTTGAATTTCTTCCAGTTTCTCATAATTTACTGAATAAAAATACTTACTTCAATTTACATTTTCAGTTTAATAGAATCATTCTGTAAGAACGAATTTCTTTGGTGAAAACCCATGGTAGGTACATACGGGCATACATGTGAAGCTTCCTCTTAACAGGTCTATCCGAGTATCGCACATCCGGTTACTAATCAGTTAATAGTGACAAATCGCCAAATTAATTTACCTGGTTTTTGTCAGAAGAAGTGAAGTCGCTGTGAGCAACCACGTTTGCTATAATAGAACAAGAATTCTCATGTGGCTGCATTATGACATCAAGCTTTCCCTGGAATGTGTGTTGGGGTTGAAAATTTACGTCCAACTCTGAGCTAAGTTCTGGGTAGGTAGTGGGTCGAAAATAGTTCCGCTGGAAAGTTCAGCACACGCACACACTTTCGATGTACCGTTTTAAAACGTATTTTAACATGACGAGGGAATTCGCCTACGTGGTAAAATCGACTGGTTGGCCAATAAAAGAACAGCAGACAACCCAAAATAGTGATTTTCATTCCGCCAAAGTACGCAATGGCGTGACACAAAAAGGCGCGAAAAACTACTTGTAACTTAATCAAAGTACTGAAAGTACTGACAGACTAGAGAATTTGATTGATTGATTGATTGTATGGTCTTTAACCCTAATTTCAAAATTATTTCAGTTATGTAGCGGTGGCCAGTGCTCATATCCATGCTTTCCTGGAGTTTCTTTTACCAGTACTCTGCACAACATTCTTTCCAAGCCACTGGCAACTTTCCCACATAACCATCGTCGAAACTTAAGAGAGGAATGAATACTGTCGCAATGACTATCATCAAGCCGGGGATCGAACCACCTGTTCTCCATTCCTGTACACTACCGACTGAGCTACCAGGGCTATGCATGCTATTGGTTAAGTATAATCCAGTTTAACCCGTAACCTGCTAGAAAACAATAAATGAAACTTTCAAGCCAATGGTAAACACCTGAATATTGCTTTTTCCAAGTTACATTTTGGAGAAAATATATCCTCTTATCGGACAGTGTAGATCCAAGAACAGACTGCATGTTCTGTGCAGTCTGATCTTAATCCACTCTGTCCACAAAAGGTCAATGAGTCATGGTGGTGCCGGTAAACGAAACTCCAGGATTTTCTCCTTTTCCCATAATGTTTTCAAAATGCTTCTTCCTCAGGCTCATTAAAAGTCGGCATTATGTGGTAAAGGGTTTAAGCAGCTAAATTCAAATCCTGCCTTTTATGTAACCAAACAATCCATTCCTCTTTCAATGCTGGAGATTGTGTAAAATTTGTTTATGAGGAAACCTCATTTTATAAACATTTTCTTCCTTTTCTCTTTTTACTTTAGTGCCATTGACTAACACTTGGACTTGACTGTACAATAACAGATTTTATTTCATGCTTTTTGGTAGTCTATTGAGAAATAATGGTGGATTATGGTTTGATATTTCATGGTTACAACCAGTGAAAATACCAATTTTATATATTTTCTAACTCTTCAATTGAAGGCTGAAACAGTAGTTCCCGCAAACTAGTTACCCAGGTAATCAGCGGGTGCCAATCAATTGGGGGGAATCATGACGTAATTTACGGCTATATTTCTTACGCTTTACGTAACACTGTAATGCGTTGTTATGTGAAGGGGTATGCCACAGGGAATTACTGAAAACAATTGTACTGGATTTTGACGCAAGTTCCAACAAAATACGGGTTAGAAGCATGAAATAAATAGAATATTTGTTTTTTTCTGTGAAAGATCAAAATTTATTTCATCTTGTGAACATCATTGGTAATATTTTCACTCATGGCTGCACTACTCGTGAAAATATTACCAATGATGTTTACTCATAATAAATTTCAATCTTTCATTGAAAAAAACAAATATACTCTCTGTCTTCTTCACAGTAATTCCCATCTTTTAGATGGTAAGATTTAAATTCAAATGCTTTTTAACACTAACATATTTTACTTTTGGCCAACACTGGACCGTTAAAAAGAAAACCTGGAAATACATGCAAGTCAATTGGTATTTGGCATCAGATGAAATATATATAGCCACTGACTGTAGGTTTAGAAAACAAGTTGGGGAAAATAGCAATTATTTGTAAAGAACAATTTTCCCTATTTCAATGAACTTTTGAGAGTCGTAAGACACAGAGAATTTGGACAGTATACCAGACCACAAAATTTTAGACTGGTCCTAATTGAACACATTTGCTGATGACAAAATGTGGTTCAAATAATGTGGCATGGAATTGGCAGGATAGAAAAGATTGTGGGAAAAGGACAAAATGCATTTTTGGGATTGAGGATCATTTAAACGCTCAATTGTGTGATAACTGATCAACAATATTAACATGAAATATAATGAAACTTTATTCACAAAATTGCAAAGTAATAACAACATACACAGAAATGACAGATATAAAAACAAGAGGGCCATGATGGCCCTGTATCGCTCCACTGGCTTATAAATATAAACCATGAAGAGAAGTCTTCACTATATAAGCCCTCATAAAACTTTGATCCCAGGGCTACAGTCGGACTAAATGGGGAATATGTGTATTAGAAGAATAACATGCCAAATTTGGGAGTTCTTGGCCTTATGGCTTGTAACAAGACGGTTTCTGAACTTTTCACTCCATAAACCCATGTAAAACTTGTGACCCCTGGTGCAGGGCCAAACTTGATCCTAGGGCTGTAACTTGGGCCCTCTTTGTAGTTGTCCACTAGATAATGCTATAATTATGCAAAATTTGGTAGCCTAAGCTTTATGGCTATGTACACCAAGATTTAAAAGTTTCCCCTATGTAAGCCTATGTAAATCTTGTGAAACCCCTCCCCCCACCCAGCATGAGGCCAAATTGACCCCAGGACCATAATTTGGGCACTTTTGGTAGACCCCAACTAGATCAAGCTAAATGCAAAATTTGGTAGCTCTAGGCCTTATGGCTAGGTACAGGAAGATTTTTAAAGTTTTCTCTATATAAGCCTATGTAAAACTTGTGATCCCTGGGGCAGAGCCAATTTTGACCCCAGGGCTATAATTTCAAGGAACATGATAGAGGTTTACTACATAAAGCTACATGCCAAATTTGGTAGCCCTATGCCTTATGGTTTCTCTATATAAGCCTATGTAAAACTTGTGACCCCTGGGGCAGAGCCAATTTTGACCCCAGGGCTATAATTTCACGAAACATGATAGAGGTCTACTACATAAAGCTACATGCCAAATTTGGTAGCCCTATGCCTTATGGTTTCAGACAAGAAGATTTTTAAAGATTTCCAATATTTTTCAGTTTTGTTGCCATGGCAACCAGAGTTTTTGAAGGAATCAAATTCTTTCAAGAAATTCTGAAGAGGACCATGGCAGGATCATTTCTGTGAAGTTTCATGAAAATTGGATGGGTAGTTTCAGAGAAGAAGATGTTTGAAATAAAAGTTAACGCACGGACGCACGGACGGACGGACGAACGGACGGACGCACGACGGACACCGGGCCATGACATAAGCCCGCTGGCCTTCGGCCAGTGGAGCTAATAAATACTGATCCTGCAAATCACTCTAAATAGCATTTTGCCCTTCCTGTGCTCTATGACCATGTACAAGAATTCTAAAAACATTGTGGGAAAAGGAGAAAATGCTGGTAACAAGCATTTTCCCCTTTTCCACAATGTTTTCCACTCTTTTATAACCAAACCTCATCATTTCAGCCACATTTACAATGTAGTCTGCAAATTCTTTCAATTTGGAAAAGTGTAACAATTTCTTGTCTGGTAAAGAGTTATCTATACAGGAGCTATTCTCTGTGAAAAGGGGGCTTAATGCATCTGCAAACAGTATCGACCCAGGTCAGCCTGCGCAGGCTGATCTGGGCCGAAACTTTTTGCTATTGGTTCAATTTTCTTGGTCAACCAGTCTACCCCATGATTAAGTCCATAACAATTGTTACAAAGTGGCTATTATTGATATTACATAAGTATATAATGGCTTGCTTGGTTTTATGCATTACAGAGATGCATTAACCCTTTACCAGACGACAAAATTTTAGCTTTGTCCAAAGTGAAAGCATTTGCAGAAGACAATTTCAATGTGGCTCACATGGTGCAATTTTTCTTTGATATGGTAGAAAACATTGTGGGAAAAGGAGAAAATGCTGGTCATCAGCATTTTCTCTTTTTCCCACAATGTTTTCAAAAGGCTTCCTTCCCAGGGGCATTAAAAGGCGGCATTGTGCGGGAAAGGCTTAAGCCCCCTTTTGTCAGAGCATGGCTCATAGATAATTTCTTATCTAGAAAGAAACACTTTCTGTGTGGTGACACCATTCTGTACAGCCAAGAGAAGTTGTGTTCTGTTCAAATTTACAACATTCTTGAGAAATAGAATTTAGAATGCAATCAAACAACTTTCCTGGGAAATAGAATTTAAATGCAGTCAAACAACATTCTTTGAGAAATAGAAATCAGAATGCAATCAATAATGATTGGTGAACACAACCAAAGATTACATTAATCCTTTACCACACAATCCAGAGTTTCAACAACCCCCAAGGAAAAGGACCTTTGAAAACATTGTAGGAAAAGGAGAAAATGCTGGTAATCAGCATTTTCTCCTTTTACCACAATGTTTTCTACCCTCACAAAGAAAAAATTACAAATTTAGCAACATTTAGTTTGTCGTCTGCAAATGCTTTCAGTTTGGACCCATCTAAAATTCTGTTGTTTGGTAAAGAGTTAAAAACCCCAAATTATGTTTTCCCATCATTTGAAGTTTTTCTGTCTGAAGTGGTTGTACAATCTAGATATAGTTAACTCTTTACCAAATGACATAAATTTTTAACACAACTAAATTGAAAGCATTTGCAGACGACAACTTGAATGTAGCTAAAATGATGATTTTTGTCCTTAATTGGGTAGAAAACTTTGTGGGAAAGGAGAAAATGCTGGTTACCAGCATTTTCTCCTTTTCCCACAATGTTTTCAAAAGTCTTCTCTCTGAGGGTTGTTAAACTTGGGATTGTGTGGTAAAGAGTAAACCCTTACAGCGCAAAAAAAAGCTCCTCAACTCCACACTTTCAAACTGAAAATAAGACCTGAAAAAAAAAAAAAATGTTTGTTTGCAGTCTACAGTGTTGAACTCAATTTTTCAAAAAATTTTTTCATTTATAACATGGTGGCCATTGCACCTATTTATGCTTTCCTCCAATTCCCTTCCTAATTGTACTTTGAACAATATTTTTCCAAAGTCATTGGCTGCTTTCCCAGTAATTGGCTGCTTTCCAACATAACCATCATAGAAACAGTGATTAGCAGTGAGAGAGGAGTGACTACTGTCCCAATAACTATTATCAATACTGTGAAAGAAATTGACCATACTAGGGACTCAAACCTGCAACCTCCTGGTTTCAAGCATACAATTCAAAGGTTGCATTTAGCTTGAATGTGTATTCAAAGTAGACAGTGTAGATCAAAGATCAGACTGCATCTTTTGTGCTGTCTGACCTTGATCAATGATAAAGTTGTGAAAGGAAAACAAGGGTTAGTCCTTTACAAAAGTCATGTTTAATGATCCTGAGACAGAAAGCTTTTGAAAACATTGTGAGAAAAGGAGAAAATGCCGGTAGCCAGCCACCAGTGAATTAGTCTGTTATGTATAATCTTGCATCGCTTCTGATAGCCGTTTCTATGTGAAAAAGTAAGGTGAAATTTGTCTTAACCCTTCACCACACAATGACGACTTTTAACAACCCTGAGGAAGAAGGCTTTTGAAAACATTGTGGGTAATGGAGAAAATGCTGGTAACCAGCATTTTCTCCTTTAACCACAATGTTTTCTACCCTATCAAAGAAAACCACATCATTTGAGCCACATTGATATTGTCGTCTGCAAATGCTTTCAATTTGGATGGGTCTAAAAATTTTGTCATGTGGTAAAGGGTTAAATAGTAAAGCAATGGAACGCACACAACTAGTGTCTTTACACAAGCGGTTGTATAACACAGTCTGATTTATATTCTCAACTCTTTCAGCTCAAGTTATGTAACCCTTTACTGCACAATCCCGAGTTTTAACGACCCCCAAGGAGAAGGTCTTGTGAAAACATTGTGGGAAAAGGAGAAAATGCTGGAAACCAGCATTTTCTCCTTTTTCCCACAATGTTTTCTATCCTTCCAAGACAAAATTCAATTTTTCAGCCACATTTATTTTGTTGTCTGCAAATGCTTTCAATTTGGACCAGTCTAATTTTTTGTCTTTTGGTAAAGAGTTATAGAGTCAAAACTTGATAAACTTGGCATCTATCCTGCTGCCACAACAAGCCAATGAAACTCAGGAAGGTTGTTTATCTTACAAACTAGACCAAATAAGTGCAAGTTACACGATTACGATCTCATTCTCTTCAGTCTGACCTTGACCTTTGCCATCTGCAAAAGCAATTGTTGGGACTGACAGTGAAAGGTTCTTGGAATAGTCGTCACTAAATGCAGCAGGAGCTGTTTTTGAATATCACAAACCATGGCTCTCCCATGAATATCAGTCTGTGAATGGTAAAGCATGCAAGTTGATGTCATGACTGTTCACTTGGGTTGTTGGAAAGCTTTTCCTCCTCTAGTTTTTGCAAATATTTTTGCTTCCGTCTCTCGTTTTTCAGTTGTACCTTTTTTTTACGATCATTGATAAGGTCTAAATGAGCCATTCTTGCTAATGCCAAGCCAGATGGTAATACGATTGCCCTGGAAAAAAACAGGACAGAAATCTGTATGATCAAACATTACTGATAAATATTTAACAGTTTATCAAACCATCCACGGTTATAATGACCCGAAAGCCGAGGGCGTTTGAAAACATTGTGGGAAAACGAACAATGCTGCTTGTTGCCAGCATTTTCTCCTTTTCCCACGATGTTTTCAAAAGCCTTTTTCTACAGGGTTGTTAAAACTCTGACACCCAAATTTGTTGCATGTTAAATACGAAAATGCTTTCAAATTGTCAATTCTATTAATTTTGTCGTAAATAAAGACTTAACCCTTTACCACGCTATCCCGACTTTTAACAACCCTGATGAAGAAGCTTGCTGATTGAGAAAGCTTTTAAAGACTTTTTTTTTTCATTCCACCAACATTTAATGTGTTGCCTGCAAATGCCTTCAATTTGGATATTAAATCTTAACCACACAAGGAAAATTTAGACTGATCCAAACTGAAAGCATTTGCAGACAAAAATTTCAATGTGGCTCAAATAATGGAATTTATTTTAGATAGGGTAGAAAACATTGTGGAAAAAGGAGAAAGTGCTGGTTACCAGCATTTTCTCCTTTTCCCACAATGTTTTCATCCTGAGGGTTGTTAAAAGTCGGGATTGTGTGGTAAAGGACAAGGGTTAACATACTTGCAGATCTATATCTATATAGTTCGTTATTTATTTGAAATCCAAGCTATCAGAAGAGAGGCATGAAATACTCACTTTGCCAAACACTTTCTGTGTGATTCCCTTTTTCTTCTGTTTGACCTTTCTCATTTACAAGTGATTAACTCTTCACCAAACAACAAAATTTTTGACATGTCCAAATCAAAAGCATTTGCAGATGAGAAATTTACTTAAGACATTGCTAAAAGAATGGAATTTCACTTTGAAATGGAAGAAAAATTGTGGGAAAAGGCCAAAATGCTGGTAACCAGCATTATCCTCTTTACTCACTACTTTTTCAGAAGTTTGTCTCTTCAGGGTTGTTAAAACTTGCGATGATGTGATAAAAGGTTAACTCTACAAGATGACAAATTTTCATTCTTGACAAAAAATTAATTATGTTAGCATTTGCTCTTTTTTTCCCCTTAACCCTTTCCCAAACAACAAATTTTGGACTGGTCCAAATTGAAAGAGTTTGCAGACGACAATTTTAAATTTGATGAAAATGGCAACAAGGTCTCAAAAAGGGTAGAAAACACTGTCGGAAAAAGAGAAATTGCTCGTTACGAGCAATTTAGACTTGTACTGCAGACACATGAAAACCAGGGCTTGTTTGGGAATGGGTTAATGGTGATTAATGCTATTTTCAACATTGTTTCATCCGAGTTTGCAGACGACAATTTTAAATTTGATGAAAATGGCAACAAGGTCTCAAAAAGGGTAGAAAACACTGTCGGAAAAAGAGAAATTGCTCGTTACGAGCAATTTCTCCTTTTCCCACAGTGTTTTCAAAAGACTTGTACTGCAGACACGTGAAAACCAGGGCTTGTTTGGGAAAGGGTTAATGGTGATTAATGCTATTTTCAACATTGTTTCATCCGAGCTTGGTAGCCCAGTCAATAATGTGCAGGGCTTGTAACCAGGGGGCACTGGTTCTAATCCCCAGCTCAGCTAATTTCTTTCCCAGGATTGATGAAATTCATTGCAACAGGATTCATTCCCCTCTCACTGATAATCACTGTTCACTGATGCTTATGTGGGAAAGTAGCCAATGTTTTGAAAGGAATATTGTGCAAATTAATGACAAAAGAAACTTAAGGCATGCATGGATAGGGGCACTAGCTGCCATGATATAACTGAAATATTGTTGAAAATGACATTAAAACCCATACAAACATCATTATTTTAGTTATATCACATGGGTCAGAGCACCTTTCCATGTTTTCCTGGAGTTACCCTTTACCAGTACTTCTCACAATATTTTTTCCCCCAAGCTTCCAGCATAACCATCACTGAAACAATGATTAGCCATGTGAGAGAAGTGATTTTTGTTGCAACAAATATCAAATCTATTTGTAGTGATATTTTTTTCCATTATGCGGGTATTCTCAGATGGCAAATTGGAAAATTTACGAAATTCAAACTAGTAAAAAGTGCACTCAAAATGTGTCTTTTAGTATAAGATTTTTCTTGAAATGGATAGTTAACTAAAGCATAAATTCAGAAACTTTTTTTTTATATCTATACAGATGTTGAAGCTCCCTTTTAAATTTCCATTGCGCTGGACTGGTGCAATGGAAAAGAAAGTACGCAATGGAAATATACATGTATAATAAATTACCAAATAAAGTAACTATGTATGATATCAAAGGTGTTGATTTGTACCCACTGATATATTATGAGGTACATATACAGGTATAGCTAAAAATAATGTTTTTGTGCCGCTAAAAAAAAGTATAATATGTAGCGATTTTTTACCCATTATACAAGTATTCTCTGATGGCAAAATGGAAAATTAACATTGAACCCATAACGTGTCTTATAGACCCTTTTAGTCTCTGACCACTTCCTGGTTACGAGACCGGAAAACTGCGCATGCGCACTCGTGTAGGGCAAAAAGACCAAATAAAACAGTGGCAGATTATTGAAAGTGTACCCAAAATTGTTAAATTATGAGCGATTATATGAAAAGCTTACTCCCAGAGGCAAAGAAACAATAATCAGACTAACTTATTTGCTAAGGGTTCAGTAACGTGGAAGAAAACGATCCATATTTTAGTGACAATTTAAGACGAAGACGTAAAAAAAAAAAGTGTCGCTGTTTTGGGTTGACGTTATCATCAAAGGAAATGTTAACCGACCCCAGGCAGTAACAGACAAACCCCGTGAAGCATGGGCTGGAACACTGTGGGAATGGGAAAAATGCATGTTACCAGCATTCTTTACCTTTTGCCGTAGTGTTTCCACAAGCCCATTGATGTAGGGTCGTTAATTAAGACAAGGGAGAGCTAGGCAAAGGGTTTATAAAGGGTAGCCATCTGATATATCACATACTGTTTAGTTTAATCGACAATACAGTGGATATTTTAGTTTAATTTCAATGGCGGAGGGTGTAGGTCGAGATCGGCATTGTTCATGCTGTTATCTCGAATAGTTTAGAGAGTGTGTACTGTGATCAATTTCATCATGAAGCAAATTTTGGTGCAGACGTATTTGAAAACATGAATGAATGAATGAAAGAGTGAGCGAGCGAGCGGATGGATGGATGAACTAACGCACGAATGAAGAATGAACGGACAACTGTATATTGTACTGTTGTCGTCTGTGGCTGCTCTTTCCATAATTGCTTTCCAACAGGGATCGGTTGTAACATGTGATTTAGAAACATTCCTTTTCTGAAAACAGTGTTGGAAAAGGTTGAAATAATGTTAACCAGCATATTCTCTTTTTCTCACAATGTTTAAAAAGCTTTCTTTTCTCTTGGTCGTTAAGACTTGTGATTGTTGGGTAAAGGGTTAAATGGAAATTGTAACAGTAATTAGTTGAGCACATTGTATACAGGGAGGCATTTTAGCGTGTCATATACATGATAATGTAGGGAAACAATATGGACCTTAGCCTTAACCCTTAGCCTCCGTTACGTGACAGTGATCTTGAATTTACTCTGCGAAAAGCATAATGAGAGATCTGTTTGCACATGGGGGTAGCGTGGACTTGAAATACATCGTTACAAATCCTAATTATGGTTTAAGTAACACTGATTAAGATTTATGACATAAACTTGACGCGAATTCCTGGCTTGTGCTGGTCAAAAATATAAGTACGGCAGGATATGGGTCAAAAATTAATAACGTTACATGACGATGGTCAATAAGGTACAAAAAATTAACGTAGAAAAATCTCTTTAAAAAACATACAAGGTCAAACAAATAATTTGAATAAAAATATACGGGGACGCGTTTAGGAGACGTTTTAACCAATTCGTCATAGAAATTGCGGACGTTTTAACCAAAAGCAGGGCGTTTCGACACTGGGACGTTTAAGTCAGATACTAAGTTACTAATCTGTTTGTACATCCCGGTGCACAGCATGATAACGGCATCCTGTAACATGATCAATCTTCACAGATTTTAATCAGCAAAATCTTTCAACAAAACCGAAACATTGCGTGTGAAAATAGCTTTCAACAGTGGCGATATTGAACTTTTTGCCCTACAAACAATGCACATGCGCGAAAAGTGGAATTCTGGGATCGTATTTCCTTGGCAACGAACGGCGTTCTAAAAGGGTCTATAGTGCAAAATATTTTCTAAATGGATAGTTAATTGAAGTATAAATTCAGAAACTTTTTTTTAATATTTATACAGATCAGGGATCTGTTTATGTAAGATCCCTGTGTAGATGTAGTAACTTCCTTTTAAATTTCCATTGCGCTGGACAGGCACAAAGAAAGTAGATCTACGCAATAGAAATGTATCATGTAGATATGTTTCTAAATAAAGTATCTACGAATGATTTCCAACGTGTTTATTTGTACTCATTTGTACTTTTATACGGTACATCTACAGGTAGGCCTATAAAACCAAAACACACAATTAGCTACTCTTTCCATGTATCCTCTCTCACAAGCAAGCACAAAAATTGGCTACTCTTGCCACAATGTTTTCCACAATGAACAACGTATGACGGGAATATTTATCCTCTCTTACAAGCAAGCACAAAAATTGGCTACTCTTGCCACGTTTTCCACAATATACTACTTTTGACAAGGAAATTTATCCTCATCATACATAGTTACTTTATTCAGTGACATAGATATATTTCCATAGCATATTTTCTTTTCCATTGCGCCCATTTCTCCATAATATTTCCACTGCGTACTTTAGGCCTACCACCTTATACCCTATTGGGCCGAAAGCCCGAAACTATCCCGACTTGTGTGTAATTTCCTTGTAAATTAAGTGATTGATCTTCTAAGTATCCCCGGCGGGCGCGCCCGCGCCTTTCTCTAGAATTATTTTTCGTTATTTAATCTGCTGACATTTCGACCCCTACAATGGTTACACAATCTACATTGACATTCGAAAGATATTCGTGAATGAACGTATCTTTTCTTCAGGAAAAGCAGGGCTTACGTTCCGTATTCCAACTGATACATACCATCCAAGCATGATCTTAGAATTTGGAGACATCGGCATCGTTTTGTTTCTAACAGCTGAGTTAAAGCCAGCAGATCGAACCGGAAAGTACTCTGAATACACTGGTACCCTGCATATCGACCTTCTGTAGCTTAAAAGATCGAAAACAAGAGTCCTACAGGTAAATTCACCGGGTCGAACCGTACCAGATCCAATCACCGTATCCCACCTGAAAGCCCAAATGTTTAAGGAGAAAAATGGAGTTTGCTTAAGTATTTCTAAATAGCAAAACACCGAACTATATGAAGAAAAGATGGGGAAAAAAAGAAAGAAAGAAAAAAAAAAAAAAAATAGACGGTGCAATGGTCATATAAAAATTCCCTTGAATCACTTCCAAAGCACTAATGACAGATTGAAACACTTGAAACTAAAAGTGTCTGTTTTTGACAACAAGGCATCAAGCGTAGCTCAGCGGTTAAGTCTTTACTAAATGACAAAATTTCCGACAGGTCCGACTTGAAAGGATTTGTAGACTAAATATTAATGAGGCGATCAATTTTTTTGGTCTTTGATAGAGCAGAAAACATTTTTGGAAAGAAACCCAATTTTTTTTTTCAAAAGGAATTTTCCCAGGGTCATTAGATTACAGGATTGTGTAACTCAACCACCTGACAAAATGTTAAGGCTTCTACAAATCGAAAGCATATGTTCTTACGAACATGAAAGTTCACAACAAATACTCTACCACCTGACAAAATTTTAAGGCTTTTACAAATCAAAGGCATATGTTCTTACGAACATGAAAGTTCACAACAAATACATTGCTCAAATATAAACCGCTGCAGCTGGGATTCGAACCTGTGCAGCAAAGATCCTCGTTTATCGAGGTTTAAAAGACCAGTACACTAACCATTGAGCTAAAGAGAATTCTCTCCAGCACAGCTGTCAGGTATTGATTTTATACGGGAAGAAGCTATACTGTAAGGAAGGAGTGATCTCCCGTAACAATGTATGCAGACAACAAGTCAAAGTGTGGCACAAGAAATGGTGTCTGTTTTAGAAAGGGTAGAAAACATTGTGGGCAAAGGAGATAATGCTGGTAACCCACAATTTCTTCATCTATATAGCTCTCTCAGGTTTTCTACCTTTCCGAAGACAAACTCTGGCTGCAACTCATATATTGTTTGCAAATGTTTCCAATATTGAAGTCTAGAACTAAGTTAATTATGTAAACACATGTACATGTAGTTAAAACTCTTGAATTAATTTTAGATGAGCTAGTTAAGTATTATTGTTTAACCCTTTACCCGACAATGCCGACTTTTAACGAACTTGTGGAAGAAGGCTTATGAAAACACTGTGGGAAAAGGAGAAAATGCTGGTAACCAGCATTTTCTTCTTTTCCCACAATGTTTCCTACCCTTTCAAAGAAAATTTGCATCATTCGAGCCGCATTGAAATTGTCATCTGCAAATGCTATCAATTAGGACAGGTGTAAAAGTTTCTGCTGCGGTAAAGGGTTAACAGATAACAAAATTTTGTACTTGCTCATGTTCAAAGCATTAGCAAACACAAAACTGAAATGCATGGATTTGTCTTTGAAAGAGTAAAAACAGAGGAAATGGAGAAAAAATGTTGGTTACCTGCATTTTCTCTTACTCCCTCAAAGTTTTCAGTCTTCTTCCCCAATGTCTTATACACACGGGGTTGTGTAGTAAACCCAGAAGTATTAAACAGATGGATTTAACCCTTTACCACACAATCCCGACTTTCAACGACCCTGAAAAGAAAAGGCTTTTGAAAACATTGTAGGAAAAGGAAAAAATGCTGGTAACCAGCATTCTCTCCTTTTCCTACAATGTTTTCTACCCTATCGAAAAGAGAAATCTTCAGTTTAGCAACACTTAATTTGTCGTCTGCAAATGCTTTCAATATGGACCAGTCTAAAATTTTTGTCGTTTGGTAAAGAGTTAATTACTGAAACATGCATACCAAGATCAGATGGCAGAGACCCTGATAGCTAAGTCTGTTACATACAAGACTTGAAACCAAGGGGTTGCTAGTTTGATTCTCCAGCATGGCAATATTCTTTCTGAGGATTGATGACCGTTATTATGGCCGATTTCATTCCTCTCTGACTGCCGAACACTGTTTCAGCAATGTTAATGAAGGAAAGCAGCCAGTGGCTTGGGAAAAATGTTGTGATGAAAAGGAAACAGGAAAGCATAGATAGATGCACTGACCCAACAATATATCTGAAATAATGTTGAAAACAGTGTTAATTCTTTCCCATTCAGTCCCAAGTTTAAAAGACCCTGAGGTTACAGGCTTTTGAAAACATTGTGGGGAAAGAAGAAAATGCTGGTAACATGCATTTTCTCCTTTTCCCATAATGTTTCCTCAGCCGTCACAGACAAATCCTATTATTTGAGCTACACATGGTTTGACAAATGCTTTCAATAAGGACCAGTTTTAAATGTTGTCTGGTAAAGATTTTAACATCAAACCAACACACTCTGTGGCAGAGACCTGCTGTACCTAATATAGGCCATTAACATCTTTCAAAACAATACACTGGATAGCTTTTCATGAAACACATGTATGAGAAGAATAGAAAAAATGCCCTGACCCACATCATATAATTCGGTAACTGTATCATTTCCGAACAGATCCTTATGGGCTGGGGCTATTCTAAATTCTCACTTGGAGCTTCTAAGGGAAAAAATCCCCCAAAAGGGACAAAAATCACACTCCTGAATACGTTCAAGCTATTTCCCCTGGGCAGATAAATTTAATATCACAGAGCTCCAGATAAGAGGGAGTGATGGTATTCTAAATCAATTATTTCTCTTCCAAACTCTATGTTGTGGGTACTCAATGAGATGATTCTAATGAGTACCCATAACATAGGGTTTAGTGGAGAATAATTAATATTTTCAATTTTGAAATCAAAATCACTCCTTCTATCTGGAGCTCTGTTATCAACAACGGAAACCGCACCGCACAAATTGATCAGTGATTGCAATGCAAGCCATTTCAATATATGATACATCAAAGGCTTGATAATACAGTATCTTAGCCCTTTACTAAACAATCCCATGTTCTAATGACCGCGAAGAAAAAAAAACTTGAGAAAATATCGAAGGAAAAACAGAAAATGCTGGTAACCAGCATTTTCTCTGTTCTGTACGGTGTTTTCTACCATTTTGAAGACAAACCTCATTACTTGAGTCACATCAACTTCATCATCTCTTTCTCATCAATTTCTTTCTATTAGCATGTTAGGGTAAGTCTAGAGTTTCATTTTTTGGTAAAGAGGTAACTTTTTCCCTGCAAAGTTAATAAATTTGATTTTTTTACGGTCAAAAAGCTGATATGGATCTACTATACTTGAAGATGATTTTGGTCACAACATCAGGTAGCAGACAGTTTTGATCCAAGGTCAGGCTTTACCTTCTGTGCAGTTTGATCTTGATCTGATCCATCAAACAGAAGCTGCTAAAATTGCCATTGGTGGTGAGAGTTAACCCTTTCCCGTACAATGCCGCCTTTTGATGCCCCTGGGAAAGAAGCCTTTTGAAAACATTGTGGAAAAAGGAGAAAATGCTGGTAACCAGCATTTTCTCCTTTTCCCACAATGTTTTCTACCCTACCCAAAACAAATTTTAATTTTTCAATTACATTTAAATTGTCGTCTGCAAATGCTTTCAATTTGGACCAGTTTAAAATTTTGTCGTCTGGTAAAGGGTTAATGCCCTTTATTTAAAGATCAAGTTCATGAGACTAGGTTGGCTTCCCATAAAAATTTTTCGGGCAAGTAAAAAGTTTTTAACCATTTACCACACAGTCCCAACTTTTAACGACCCTGAGAAAGAAGGCTTTTGAAAGCATTGTGGGAAAAGGAGAAAATGCTGGTAACCATCATTTTCTTGGTAACCAGCATTTTCTCCTTTCCACACAATGTTACAGATATCATCATTTGAGTTACGTTTGTTGTCTGCAAATGCTTTTAATTTGGTACAGTCCAAAATTTTGTCGTTTGGTAAAGAGTTAAGAGGGGTAAAATGAGAACTCAAGTTTTAAAATAATGCCAAAGCAACTAATTTTTATTGCAAAATAATGTAACAATAGTTTCTTTTGTATAAACAGATTTTTATTGTGTAACACTAATAGCATAAAAACAAGAAAAAAATACTTTAACACTTTTGCTTTTTAAAATTCAACAGAAAGCTACCGGTAATTTCATTTTCATGACATACATTTAACTATTTACCACAACAAAAATGTAGACTTGTCCAAATTGGAAGCATTTGCAAATGACAATTTAAATGTGGGTCAAATGATAGAATTTTCTTTGATAGCATTTTCTCCTTTTCCTACAATATTTTTGAAAGCCTTATTCTCAGGGTCGTTAAAACCCAGGACTGTATGGTAAAGAGTTAAAACAAATGGGAAACATCTTAGAATGCTAAGCACAATTTCATAGTTTTGTGAGACCATGCAGATCAAGGCAAGACTGCATCTATAAACATGCAGCCTGATCTTTGGTTCACACAGTCATCTATTTCATAAAATATCCTGACAAAACATTCTTGCAGGGTTTTTGGTCCATTTTTCTGATTTCTAAAGGCTATTTCAATAACTTGGTGCTATTCATTAGGTAACATATTTTACAGCATACTAACCTTTAAACTTAAACAACCACAGATCTTGTAGATAAAGAATCACAACAACAACTCCTAAATGTACATGTAACTTTCTATTATCTCTTTGAAAACAATAAAAGAAAATTGATAAATGTAAAACACTACACATATATCATTCTTATCTTATAAAATGTAACTTTCTATAATCTCTCTTTAAAAACAATTAAAGAAAATTGATAAAATGTAAAACACTACACATATATCCTTCTTATCTTATAAAATCACCTTATTCAATACCTTTTTCCCTCTAGCATTTAGACCAGAAACTGTTTGATAGTGTTACCTGTATTAACCCTTTACCGCACAGTGCTGCCTTTTATCGGCCCTGAAGAATAAGCCTTTTGAAAACATTGTGGGAAAAGGAGAAAATGCTGGTGACCAGCATTTTCTCCTTTTCCCACAATGTTTTCAAAAGCTTTCTTTCTTAGGGTTGTTAAAAAGTCGGGACTGTGTGGTAAAGAGTTAAAGCGCCAAATAAGCTAACTGGACATTTTCATTCTGAAGTAAGACCCGATAATTGCAATTTAGTTGCTGCCATTTGTCTGTAATGTTTCAGCAAAGCAGACAGTGTAGATCAGAGATCAGACTGCACAAAATGATCTTGATATACACTAGTCGCAAAGGCAACTATAGTAGTGAAAGGCACTCTGAGGGTTAAAGTTCAGCTGTAACACATAAGGTGAAAAGAAGGTGAAAAAAAGTAAGCCAGATCATAGCCCATAAGTGTATATGTATTGACCAACCTGAATGTTGAATGGTAGTGTTCCATCCTGAAATGATCTTTTATCCTTTACCAAACAATCCCATGTTTTAACAACTGTCAAGAAAAAAGCCTTTGAAAACATTGTGGGAAAAGGAGATAATGCTGCTTATCAGTGTTTTCTACTTTCCCCACAATGTTTTGTACCAATTCAAAACACAGAAATCATCTTTTGAGATATATTTGAATTGTCATCTGCAAAATAATTCCAATTTGGTACCATCTAAAACATTGTCATTTGGTAAATATTGAGCAGTGTCTACCTGGTGAAATTCCATGAAGATTGACCTTAATGTTTTTTATCCAGAAGATCGAGATTTCTGGGGGACAGACAGGCTTGCTGATGATGTGTCAAAACTGAAGACCACTATACTAAATATTTGGCAAAGATATCCAGATAACTATAAATACAATTCGTATGGTAGGATTTCACATAGTAAAATTGATGCATTTTCATATCAAAGGTTCATGGATTTCTGTGATACACTTTTTACTCTTTACCAAACTAAAATTTTTAAACTTTTCCATATTTAGAAGCATTTGAAGGCAACAAATTAACTCTTTACCAAATGACAAAATTTGGGAATGGGCTAAATTAAAAGCATTTGCAGACGGCAAATTAAATGCTGCCAAAAATGATGATTTCTCCTTTTGACAGGGTAAAAACATTGTGGGAAAAGGAGAAAATGCTGATTACCAGCATTTTCTCCTTCTCCCACAGAGTTTTCAAAAACTTTTTCTTTTAGGGTCATTAAAAGTCGGGACTGTGTGGCAAAGGGTTAAATGTTACTAAAATGATGGTATATGTTTTTGAAAGGGTAGAAAGCATTGTCAGAAAATGAAGAAAATGTTGGTAACCATCATTTTCTCCTTTTCCCACAATGCTTTCAAAAACCTTTCTTTCTCAGAATTAAAAAAAAAGCAATAAAACAACACACACAAGACTGTTTCATAAAAAGCACTGATGTCAGTATCAATATTTTACTTCTGTATGAAGTTTGTCACCAACAGCTGAGCAGGTTCAGTTGTACAGAAAAAGATCTCAAGACTCTCAACATTCATACTAGGAGAGTAATAACTGGGATATTTATTATGCCAGTAACATGTAAGTTTCTTGTATATGGTTTAAAACTGTCTAGTTTAATAAGAAATCCTAACTCTTTACTAACTCTTTACCACACAATCCCAACTTTTAATGAGCCTGTGAAAGAAACCTTTAGAAAACCTTGTGGGAAAAGGAGAAAATGCTGGTAACCAGCATTTTCTCCTTTTCCCACAATGTTTTCTACCCTTCCCAAAACGAATTTCAATTTTTCAATCACATTTATTTTGTCATCTGCAAATGCTTTCAGTTTGTACCAGTCTAAAATTTTGAGTTAGCAAAAAAGTAGACTTGTCCAAATTGAAAGCATTTGCAGATTACAGGTTAAATGTGACTCAAATTATTGAATTTGCC
Organism: Tridacna gigas; assembly: GCA_945859785.2. Taxonomy (NCBI): domain Eukaryota; kingdom Metazoa; phylum Mollusca; class Bivalvia; order Cardiida; family Cardiidae; genus Tridacna; species Tridacna gigas. The sequence goes on from OX244044.2 coordinate 35,887,186, forward strand.
TTTGACACATTAGAAATTCTTGTGGGAAAGGAGAAAATGCTGATTACCAGCATTTTCTCCTTTTCCCTCAATGTTGTCATAAGGTTTTTTTCTTTCCAGCCATAAAAACTAAGGATTGTGTCATAAAAGGTTGAAGTTTAAAGCCTACCTATTGCAATACAAACATCAGAATAAAATTCGGACGATTTAAATTGTTTATTGAGATTCTAACTAAACCCTTTACCAAACAATCTCATTAAAAAGACTTTCAAAAACACTGTGGGAAATAGAGAAATGCTGAATACCATCACTTTCTACCATTCAACAATGTTTTCTGCCCTTTCAGGGACAAATCCCACAGTTAGAGCCATATTGAGTTAGTTTTCTGCAAATGCTTTCAAATTCGACAAGTCTATAATTCTCTCATTACAGAGCTGGCACTTTACCAAATGGAAAAATTTTTTAGACCAGTCCAAATTGAAAGCGTTTGCAGACGACGTACATATCAGCTATGGCTAAAAAGATGATACTTGCCTTTAAAAGGGTAGAAAACATTTTGGAAAAGAAGAAAATGCTGGTTACCAGCATTTTCTTCTTTTCCAAAAATGTTTTCAATGGCCTTCTTCTTCAGATGACAAAATTTTAGCCTTGTCCAAATTGAAAGCATTTGCAGATGACAATTTCAGTGTGGCTCAAATAGAGCAATTTTCCTTTGATAGGACAGAAAACATTGTGGGAAAAGGACAAAATGCTGGTTACCAGCATTTTCTCCTTTTCCCACAATGTTTTCAAGAGTCTTCTTTCCCAGGGGCGTTAAAAGGTGTCAGTGTGCGGTAAAGGGTTAAAGATCTTTCTGTCAGTCATGAAGACCTATCAACAATTGAGAAGTACAAAGTCCATTCTATCTGTGTTAGTGTAAACTAGAATAAATAAAAATCTCTGTAAAGCAGCAAAATCTTCATATTTTGTGACCCGTCTTTGAAAACCAGAAACAACAAACTATAGTTCTACATCACCTGACATTCGTCTTTCTAAATCATAAGCAGATACACATATGTAGTGAAAACTCCTATTTATGTTCTATCATCTCCCATCATCTGTCAGTACCAAGCTTTGTTGTGTGCGGAAGGGATCTATCCGATCAAAGTGTACAGGTATTTGGATATACAGTTTTAGTTTTATAATCTTTCAGTGCTATTAACGAAAACAGGGGCTTTGGCAGATGACATAGATCAAAATCAGACAGCACTGAATACAGTCTGATCTTGGATCTATACTGTTTGCTTCTTTAGTCACGTCCATAAGATATAAATTTTTTGAGTTTCAGAGGATTTTCTTTTAAGCCTTCAAAATAAGTCCATTTTACATATTTAGCGCAGTCAGTACAGTGGCCAGACTATGGTCTTGATGGTTGCAAACTCATATTCTAGCCAGGGCAAATGATTTTTGTGTTCTTGTGATTTTTTTCTACCACTATGTGTAAACAGTCACATCCTAATGATTTTTCCTCATCAAATATCAACTTTCTATTTAATAAATTTTTGGAGGAGATGTAATGCAGCTTTAGGCTATCCATATTTTAGTAACTATTGCAGGGGTTGAAATTAGCACTCGCTGACTCGCAAAATGTGAGTGAAAGTCAAAAATCGTCAGTTGAAATCACAAATCACTCACACTTTTTTGCAAGTTCATTAAATTGGCAACATTATCCTATTTTTACGCATAATCGAAAATTACACTGCACTCTTTGTTACCAATATGGCAAGACTCTTGTTTTTCTTCATTACGCTATATAAAGCAAGCCGTTTGTGCAATCGAAAAATGATCATAATCTTTTCGCGCTAGAGTTACCCACAAAATATCAGTAAAAACGCTCCCAAACGAACCACGGAATCAGAGAATTTATCCGAGCACACAGAACCTAAACAATTGTGCAAGTACAGGAGGTGTGGTAAATGACAGTTCTACTTTGGCCAAAACAGCAGTATGATCTTCGAAAGGGAAAACCCAGACTGCGTCGATGCCTGAATTAACAAAAGCATCTTTTAAAGGAAAATCTTAATTTCAAGTAGCAACTTGCATTTAGCAAGTTGGAATTATGTCACTTGCAATTTTTATCAAGTGGCAAAAAAAGTTAATTTCAAACCCTGTATTGTTTGTGTGAGTAGGGCTAATCCTGGGTCTACAGACTGAATGCTTTCTAAAGCAGCTTTCTAGAATAAAACATCACTCTACACAAAGCTTAACACATGAACAGTTAAATCAAACAAAATAAATTGTGTCACAGATTAACCCTTTACCAAACGACAAATTTTTGCCCTGGACCAAACTCAAGGCATAAGCAGACAACATATTAGATGTGGCTAAAATGAGTCTGTTTGTCCATGATGGGGAAGAAAACATTGTGGATAAAGAAGAAAATGCTGGTTACCAGCATTTTCTCCTTTTCTCACAATGTTTTCAAAAGCCTTCTCTTTCAGGGTTGTTAAAAGTCGGGATTGTGTGGTTAAGGGTTAAAGAAACAGTACCATTTACTCTGATTCTATTTATATAACTTTATCTGCAATACTTAACTAGATCACAAATTTTCGCCTCATCCACAACATAAGCATTTGCAGATGACAGGTCAGTTGTAACTCAAATGGTAGTTAAACTTGGTCTTTGACAGGGTAAATAGAAATTAGAAGAGTATTATTCCAAATTTGAGTGCACTTCTATAAAATCAAATCAAATATTTTCATTTTGTATGTAGTGACACTTTTGCTATTTGTGACTATGTAATTAAATGAAAGACAGAACAAGAGCACTACATGCAGGTGCCAATGTTTGGCTGCTGTTACTTTTTCAATAAAAAATCTACATAAAGAAGGGACATAGTAAATGCTTTCCCCTTTTGATAGTTAACAACCAGCCTGAGTATGAAGTAAATACCTTCAGAAATGACAGGCCTATCAGAAAATGTCAGAGTTTTCCCATGACGATAATGCAGTCCACAACCAGGCCCATGACAATACATAGACATTTTCTCTGAAAAAAAAAAAAAAAAAAAAAGAACAAACATATCATTTCATTATACTTTAAAGATATTTCTCACAATCTGATTGGATAATATGCTCCAAACATATATTGCTGTACACTGGCAGGGAAAAGCAGTTTCTCTGTCAGGAGCCCTGAATATGACTCACTTGAATAACACAAAATCCAAGATGGCGGTGATGATTGATATGAGTCACCCACAAGACAAATACCAATTACATCATACTATTATTATTAGTTTCCCTTGATGGTTGTCATTACAGTAGAAAGAATGTCGTGTCCGTAGTTGTTAGGAAGAGCGTCGGCCTCATAACAATAGAGTCCCAAGTTTGATACCCAGGAGCTGGTGTCAACTTTTGGACTGTTCATTGGCCCACAAATTCGGTGCAAATATTGGTGTAGTTTCCAGGAAGCAAAATCAAGAGAGATTAGTAAAAGTTGCAAGAACTTGTTTCTCAATTGATGTAAAATAATCATGTTTAAATTAAAGAACGGATTATTTTTGAAAATAAATGAATGTGGTTAAATATATTATCATTCGTTGTCATTCTAAAACAGAAACATTGGGTCAAATAAGCCACCCCTTCGTCATGTAAACAAATTGTGAAATGTCAACACGTTGGAATGGTAAAACTTTGCAGTATAATAAACTCGTTGTTTGGACAGGTGGTGGGGCACTTGTAAACTTATTCACGGCTGTGGCGAATCATGTCATCACCTCGCTTTCGGCTCAGGGTGACATCATTTGGCACAGCTGTGAACAAGTTTCCCAGTGCCCCGCCACCTGACCCGACAACTAATATTGTGACAAAAGTCTTTACCAGACAACAAAATTTTAGGCTTGTCCATATTGATAGCATTCGCAGATGCCAAATGAAATATAGCTTAGCCCTTTACCACACAATCCCGACTTTTAATGACCCTGAGAAAGAAAGCTTTTGAAAACATTGTGAGAAAAGGAGAAAATGCTGGTAACCAGCATTTTCTCCTTTTCCCACAATGTTTTCTACTCTTCCCAAAACAAGTTTCAATTTTTGAGTAACATTTATTTTGTTGTCTGCAAAAGCTTTCAATTTGGATGGGTCTACAATTTTGTCGTTCGGTAAAGAGTTAAATAATGAGACTGGTGCATGAAAGGATAGAAAACATTTGTGGGAAAAAGAGAAAGTGCTGGCTATCAGCATTTTCTCTTTTTCTCACAATGTTTTCAAATGGTGTCTTCTCCACACTCTTAAAACTCGTGGTTGGTTGGTGAAGACATTATCCCATCTTCAGGAATGAGATTCATAGAACATGGACAACTAAACTTTACCAAGCCGTAGCGAATATGATGCATCTATCACAGAGGGCTTTTAACCCTTTCCAAACAATCCCGACTTTTAACGACCCTGAAGAAGAAGCCTTTTGAAAACATTGTGGGAAAAGGAGAAAATGCTGGTAACCAGCATTTTCTCCTTTTCCCACAAAGTTTTCTAACCTGTCAAATTCAACTTTCAGTTTTTAAGTCACATTTAATTTGTAGTCTGCAAAAGCTTTCAATTTGGACAAGTCTAAAATTTTGTCATTTGGTAAAGAGTTAAAAACAGTTTGGAAAACAGAAATTCCTTGCAATAAGCAATTTCTTGATTCATTTCCATTCTCAGTGACTCAGTGGAACAATATCTAACTAAAACTAAGTTAAAAACAACTGATAAATAAATCTATCTGTTTTCAAATTAGTGATAAAAATTATTCCATTCTCAGTGACTCGGTAGAATAATATCTAAAACTAAGTTAAAAACAGCTGATATATAAATCTATCTTTTTTTCAAATAAGTGATAAAAATTATAACTGTCTTATTTTGCAAGCAATCATAACTTGTATTGTAACAAAGATAAAATAAATAGCTTTTACTTCTTGGCTGGTAAAAATGCAATTAGATGTGCCTTTGAAGCAAGTGTACATTAAGATGAGATTAGATAAGATTAAAGTAAGATGAGATCAGTGCAATCTGATCTTTAATCTAAACTGTCAGATACAATGAGACTTTTATGTCAAAAGAAATTTAAAGTGCAATTTATACTACTGGCTGAAAATGATTTTTTAAGCCTTACACAGCTAAATAAGTGAAACAAAAATTTCCACGCAATAGTAAAAGTCCAAATATTGCAATTTCAAAGTTGATTTCACTGGAGAGAAAACACCGTATTAGACAGTGTAGATCAAAGATCAGACTGCACATTCTGTGCGGTCTGATCTTGATCTACACTATCCGCAAAAGGTCAGTGAGCTGCGCTTAGCAGCTTAAGGGTTAAGACTTTCCAAAGAAAACAATTTTAGACTTGTCCAAAATGAAATCATTCACAGAACACAAATTAAACAAGGTTCAAATGATAGAATATGTCTTTGAAAGGGTAGAAAAAATAGCGGGAAAAGGAGGAAATGCTGGTTACCAGTATTCTCCTTTTTCCAAAATCGTTTCAAAAGACTTTTTTCTCAGGGTCCTTAACTCTTTACCACACGACAAAATCTTGACTTGTCCAAATTGAAAGCATTTGAAGACGACAATTTAACTGTGGCTCAAATAAAAGAATTTTTCTTCGAATGGGTAGAAAATATTGTGGAAAAGTGAGGAAATGCTGGTTACTAGCATTCTCCTTTTTCCAAAATCATTTCAAAAGAACTTTTTTCTCTGGGTCCTTAAACTAGGGATTGTGTGGTAAATGGTTGGTAACAATCCTGATGATGAAACCTTTTGAAAACATCGTGGGAAAAGGAGAAAATGCTGGTAACCAGCATTTTCTCCTTTTCCCACAATGTTTTCTACCCTATCAAAGAAATATCACATTATTTGAGCCACACTGACATTGTCGTCTGCAAATGCTTTCAATTTGGACGAGTCTAACATTTTTTTATGTGGTAAAGGGTTGATCAAATTATCAGGTTGACTCTACCAGAAGACAATAACTTAAAACTTGTCCAATTAGACAGCATTTGCAAACAGTAAGTTAAATGTGGTCTAAATGGTGTAAGTAGTCTTTGAAAGGGAAGAAAGCATTGTGGGAGAAGGAGAAAATGCTGGTTATCAGCAGTTTCTCAGTTTTCTCACAATTTTTTCAAAAGCCCTTTTCCCAAGGGTAAGTAAAGAACAGAATTGTTTGGTAAAGGGTTAAAAGTAACCAACAACCCTATGCGTAGTCTGGTACCCCACCGTACTTCAAAAGTAAATCAGGCAAAGCGCAATAATTGCTGTCCCCTTCGGTAATATGCAGAAGTAACAGATTGTTCTTATTTCCGTTGATCAAATCCGCCTATAGACTGAATTGAAAACAGATAGGTTGCAAAAAAGTAATGGCAGTTATTTTTATTTTTTTATTGTTGTTCTTATTTAGCGAGAAAAACTACATATCAGAAATGTGTTAAGTATCCGAAATGTCCATGGACTGATATAAAGTCCTAAAATAGGGCTACTTTTAAAATGATTTATAGTCAAATTTATATTCAAACCATAACCCATCAGCACGTTTTAGATTAAGTAATGTATATTTTGTACAAAATTGATCTCTTTTTATTCGCTGATCAAACTGGATCACATAAAATTGGGAAAAACAGGAAAGCATGTAGGGCAAAACCAGGAAAGCATGTAGGGCTAAGCTCTAGGTCACCATAGAGGCTGCCATTATTGCGCTTTGCCTGACCCTATAAAGTAGTGGTAGGGGCAGGTAATCCAGACTACCCTATGCCTAGATAAAGGGTAATCTTATATAGACATAAAATTTTTTTTCACTCTAAATGCTTCATCTGTAGAGGTAGTTCTTCTCCAATCTTCCTGACACCTGTCTGGGGGTGGTTGCTGTCCTCAATGTCCTCATAGAGGGAGTTAGGCTTATAGGTGTAGAAAATAGCCATGACCATAAATATAACTGTATCAAGGAATGTCAGTACAGCAAACAGGAAAAATTCATATCTCTGAAAGACCAAAATAAAAAAAGATCTTTTAACCCATTACCACACAATCCCGACTTTTAACAACCCTGGGTTAGAGACCTTTTGAAAGAATTGTGGGAAAAGGAGAAAATGCTGGTTACCAGTATTTTCTCCTTTTCCCACAATGTTTTCTAACCTATCATAGACATATTAAGCTAAGTTATATTTGATTTGTTGTCTGCAAATGCTTCAATTTGGACAGGTTGAAAAATTTGTTTGGTAAAGGGTTAACCCTTTACCACATGACAATATTTCAGGCTCATCCAAATCAAAAGTATCTGCTAATGACAAATTAGAGAGCAGTACAAATGGAAAACATTGTGGGAAAAGGAGAACACTAGATACCAGCATTTTCTCCTTTTCCAACATTGTTTTCCAAAGGACTCTTACTTGGGGTCATTCACAGGAGGGATTACTTGGTAAAAGAGTAAAAAGACAAATTTTAGCACCAAAACCTCTGTTATTTTTTTTTTTATTTTCATACATAAAGTCCACACAACAAAAGCTAGCATTCAGTAACTTCTCCACATAAAGGTTGTATGCTGTCAGAGGTAAGGCTTATAAAACTTGATTTCATGCTTAGAGCTCATCTTTTAAATCTCATTTATGTTTCAAACAGGGAGAAAAGAAAATTTGAAAATGTACATTAGTATAAGGAAAAGAAGAAATTGCGCTAAAAGTTAAGAATTTACTCCTTTAATTGTATCATATCATATCTATATAACTCTGAAGATCATGCTTAACTCTTTCGGTGCCAAATAAACAAACTCGGCTTCTTTTGATGGCTGTAAATAGAATCCACTGAGTCTCCGGAAGATTTTTATCATATAGGCTTGACCAAACAAGCGGAAGGTATAGATCAAAGATCAGACTGCATGTTCTGCGCAGTCTGATCTTGATCTATGCAAAAGTCCCTGTTTTCGCCTATGGCGCTGAAAGGGTTAACCCTTTACCATACAACCCGACTTCTATTGACCTTGAAAAAGAAGGCTTTTGAAAACATGGTGGGAAAAGGAGAAAATGCTGGTAACCAGCATTTTCTCCTTTTCCCACAAAGTTTTCTACCCTATAACAGGGAGAAATCATCATTTTAGAAGCATTTAATTTGTCGTCAGCAAATGCTTTCAATTTGGTCCATTCCAAAATTTTGTCATCTGGTAAAGAGTTAATTGAGTTGAGCAAGAAAAAAGTTTCATAAACACTGAGCCAAAGTTGTAAAGGGTGCATAAGGAGCCTTAACCCTTTACAGGATGACAAAACTTTAGACTTGCCCTAAGTGAAAGCTCTTGTAGGCAAAAAATCAAACCTGGCTCCAATAATGCAATTGTGGTAAAGGAAAAAAATGCTAGTAACCGGTATTAGCTCTTTTTTTCCCACAATGTTTTCAAAGGCCTTCTCCTTAAGGGTCGTTAAAACATGCAATTGCTTGGGGGTTAACCCTTTACCACACTATCCCGAGTTTTAACGACCCTGAGAAAGAGGCCTTTTGAAAACATTGTAGGAAAAGAAGAAAATGCTGGTAACCAGCATTTTCTCCTTTTCCCACACTGTTTTCTACCCAATCAATGGCAGAAACAATCATTTGAGATACTTTTAATTTGTAATCTGTAAATCTTTTCAATTTGGAGCTTTCTAAAATTTTGTCATTTCGTAAAATGATACACAGCTTTTGACTCTTTATCAGACAACAAAATTTTGGACGGGGCTAAATTGAAAGCATTTGCAGATCGCAAATTAAATGCAGGCCAAATGATGGAACTTGTTGCTGAAAGGGCAGAAAGCATTGTGGGAAAAACTGGAAAAATGCTGATTACCTTTTCCCACCATGATTTCAAAAGCCTTCTTCCTCGGGTTCATTAACACATGGGACTGATTTGTAAAGGGCTAGATATTAACCAATGAAAATCAAAACATGAAAATGTGTGTAACTTTCTAATCACTATAAATCCTGGTCTTATAATCACCCAAAGAACAACCCTGCAATATTACAAGATGCTAAAAATTTAGACCCATCCAAACTGAGCCCATTTGCAGACATCTAATACAACTTAGCCAAAGTGACTAAAAATGCCTTTGAATGGTAGAAAACATTGTGGAAAAAAGGGAAAATGCTAGTCACCAGCATTTTCTCCTTTTCCAATAATGTCTTCCAAATCTTTCCTTTCTAAGGGTGGTTAAACCTTGTGATTGTTTGGTTAAGGATTCACATCTCCTCACCAAACAAGAGGGCCATTGGCCCTAAAGTGCTCACCTGAGTAAAGTCATCTACAGTCGATAAAGCTGGAGAGATCCTGGTTTTAATGATGTAAAACATATTAGTGTACGTAACCTACTTTTTGAACCAATATGACACAATTTCAAACTTGTTCAAGATACCATTGCGACAAACATTCTGACCAAGTTTCATGAGTATCAGGCTGAAATGTGGCCTCTACGATGCACACAAGGTTTTTCTATGATTTGGTCCAGTGACCTATTTTTGGACCAGGTGTGGCCCACTTTGGAACTTGTCCAAGATACCACGAAGACAAACTGTCTGACCAAGTTTCATGAGAATCAGGCTGAAAATGTGGCCTCTACAGTGCACACAAGGTTTTCTAAGATTTTGCCCAGTGACCTACTTTTTGACCAGACATGACCATATTTCGAACTTGTCCAATATATCATCAAGACAAACATTCTGACCAAATTTCAAGAGTATCAGGCTGAAAATGTGGCCTGTAGAGTGCACACAAGTTTTTTTCTACGATTGTGCCTAGTGACCTACTTTTTGACCTGACATGACCCAATTTCCAAGTTATCCAAGATATTGTCAAGACAAACATTCTTACCAAGTTTCAAGAGTATCAGGCTAAAAAATGTGGCCTCTAGAGAGCACACCAGGTTTTTCTTATATTTTGCCCAGTGACCTACTTGTTGACCCGACATGACCCAATTTCAAACTTGTCCAAGATAACATCAAGAAAAACATTCTGACCAAGTTTCAAGAGTATCAGGCTGAACATGTAGCCTCTAGAGTGCACACAAGGTTTTTCTAAGATTTAGCCCAGTGACCTACTTTTTAACCTAACTTTGACCAAATTTCGAACTTGTCCCAGATTTTATCAAGACAAAGATTCTGACCAAGGTTCATGAGTATCTGACTGAAAATGTGGCCTCTAGAGTGCACACAAGATAAATGTTGACAACGGCATGATGGACAACGACGATGGATGCCCAACACAGCACAATCACAATACCTCACCTTGAGCACTCTGTGCTCAGGTGAGCTAAAAAGAGTAGAACTCTCGCAAAGTGGACAAAAATACCCTCCATCCGCACCTTGTCAATGAAGCAGCGCAATCAGAGAAAACAAAGTACACCTGTGACCATGACCTTTGACCCATGTGACCCAAAAATAATAGGGCACCTCCTTGGGTCATGAGCAACACTTGTATAAATATATGGGACCCATCCAACATATTTGCTTCAAATGCTTTCAATACAGACAGGTCTAAATTTTTGTTGCGTGGGAAAGGGTTATGGAAATATCGAGCAGACATGAAATTAAAGGCTAAATCCCATGACCTTAATTTTTGACCTTGACTCTCCATAGTTTAGTCATAGGTTCTGCACACTGTCTCACAAAGAATAACATTTTACCAAAGTTTGATGAAAATCTTTCAAAGGGTTCAGGAGATATGGAGCGGACAGGAAAGTGTTACGGAAGATAGATGGACGAACAGACATACAGACAAAGGCCATTTCTATAATTCCCTCTCCACTTCACGGCGGGGGATTAATGAAGACTGAGTTACACTGCACTTGTCTTCAATGTAATCTATCTCTATATGGAGTTTGAAGTCAATAGCTTTTATACGTTGGAAGTTATGCTCTGGAAAAAAAAAATGTAAAGTAACCAGCTACAAAAAATACATCAAACTGCCATAACTCATTTGAAAATCATTCAACCATAACCAAATTATAATATGCACATCTTTGCTTTGTACTGAAGCTTTGTATGAAGTTTGATTAAAATCTGTCCAGTAGTTATTGAGAAATAGCTCGGACAAAAAAGGCTACAGACCGAAAGACCGGCTGACCGACCGACACAGTGACTCCTACACATCCCCCGAAACAAAGTTTGTGCAGGTAAAACAACAAATAAATCTTACTTGGCTTGGAATGGCATCAATATTAGCAATGATAATAACGATCAAGTCCCCAAAGGAAGTTGTTAACAACCACATCGCCTGTACCACTGACTTTAGCGAAGCTGGAGCCTGAAAAATTGCATATATCACTGATGTAAATTTATTTAACCCTTTACCAAACAACAAAATTTCAGACTGGTCAAAATTGAAATCATTTGCAGACAACAACATAAATGTAACTCAAAAATTGGAATATGTTTTGGGAAAACCAGAAAACATTGTGGGAAAAGGGAAAAATGCTGGTTACCAGCATTTTCTCCTTCTCCCACAATCTTTTCTAAAAACTTCTTTCTCGGGGTCGTTAAAAGTTGGGATTGCGTGGTAAAGAGTTAAAGGAAAGACAAACATACAGTTCATAAATTTACTATAGAAGATCATACATGGATGTTTATTAAACGAAAATATTTAAAACTCCTACACCTTGGAAAAATTTCCACACCACAAACTAAATGTGGTGTAACTGTTCACCAAACAACAAATTTTTAAACTATTCCAAATTGAAAGCATTTGCAGACAACAAAATAAATGTGACTCAGAGACTGAAATTTGTTTTGGGGAGGGTAGAAAGTGTTCTTTCTCAGGGTCATCAAAACTCCGGATTGTGCAGTAAAGGGTAAAGGCTGAAACACTGGAAATTGTCTTTAAAAGGCTAGAAAACAATGTGGCAAAAAGTACAAAATGCGGTTATCAGCTTTTTTCCTTTTCCCACAGTGTTTCCAGAAGCCTTCTCCTCCAGGTTTAAACTCTGGATTGTGAGGTAATCTATAACTATGCACAATAATTATTATCAAAAAATTTGGCCCAGAAGTCGGCCAGAATTTTGGCATGCATCTATTTTAACTGTTTACCATGCCTTTTGAAAACATTGTGGGAAAGGGAGAAAATGCTGGTAACCAGCATTTTCTCCTTTTCCCACAATGTTTTCTAACTTTCCCAAAACAAATTTCAATTTTTGAGTCACATTTATTTTGTTGTCTGCAAATGCTTTCAGTTTGGACAAGTCTAAAATTTTGTCGTTTGGTAAAAGGTTAACCAACAACTGATTTGAAGGGTGGGGAGGAGAGGGACTAGTCCAAATAGAAAGCATTTGCAGACGACAAATCATACATGGCTCAAACACTGAAATTTTCCTTTGGAAGGGAAGAAAACTTTATGGAAAAAGGAAAAAATGCTGGTTACCAGCATTTTCTCCTTTTCCACAATAGTTTCCAAAGCCTTCTTCCTCATGGTCACTAAAACTTGGGATTGTGTGGTAAATTATCTTGAATTTTTGACGCACAATGAAGGTCCTGAGGAACCAGTGTTATAGCGGCCATTGGCCCTCTCATGACAGCAGCACCCAAATAGCAAAAATCAAGGCATTCTGGTCTTTTCTGTCAATTTATATAAACCTATGGTGACAGATTAGGAATTGTTTTAAACAACATTTTAGCATAAAACATCAGAAAAGATTGAGTAACTTAACCCTTTAGCACACAATCCCAGGTTGTAACGAATCTGAGGAAGAAGCCTTTTGAAAACATTGTGGGAAAAGGAGAAGATTCTGGTAACCAGCATTTTCTCCTTTTCCCACAATGTTTTCTACCCTACCAAAGGCAAATTCCATCATTTGAATCTCATCTGAATTGTCGTCTGCAAATGCTTTCAATTTGGACAAGTCTAAAATTTTGTCGTTTGGTAAAGAGTTAATAAAAGGGTTGGAAGCATTTACTCTCAGTAACAGTGAATGTTCTGGAAAAATTGTTTTTTCTTAAGTAACCGAACCAAATAGGTAATGAAATTCTCTGATCTAGTTATACATCGGAATCTTGTCACATTATTCCAGTATGGTCACATGACTTTTTGGCATCAACACTGACTATGTCACATGTTGGAAATTTTCAGGATTTTAATAAAATGTCAGACATAGAATTTAAATAGGGCATGTTATCGGACTGAAAAAGCTAATAAGAAATTTGTCTCTAAAACCAAACATTCCTTTAGAAACTTGCATAGTTGCATATTGTCTTGATTTTGTTGCATTTCTTAAAGTAACAGCAGTGATACTGTTGTTTACATTCAAATAAGCAGTTCACACAAAAGGGCGACACCACTCACTTCATGGTTCACAAGAAAACTCAGATATCATTTCGAGTTCAAAAACAGGTACGCCTCGAAAATAGTTGGTTGACAGTAGACTAGTTGAAATAAAAAAAAAAAAATCAGACAACAGATGCAATTGCTTTTGAGAGTGAGAAACAGTAAAGCAATGGAAGAAAAAGCTTGCAACACGTACCAGCATTTTCTTCAGTTTCAACAATGGTTTCAAAAGCTTTCCTCTCCCCTAGGTCATAGAAACATATTTTTGTAAATACCTAATTGGACACCAACTATTTTTCTTTTCTGTTAATTTACATGTAAAACTAGTCCTATAGTTTAACCCTTTACCGTACAATGCCACCTTTTAACGCCCCTGGGAAAGAGGCCTTTTGAAAACATTGTGGGAAAAGGAGAAAATGCTGGTAACCAGTATTTTCTCCTTTCCCCACAATGTTTTCTACTCTATCAAAGAAAAATTGCACCATTTGAGCCACAATGAAATTGTCATCTGAAAATGCTTTCAATTTGAACAAGGCTAAAATTTTGTCGTCTGGTAAAAGGTTAAGATCTAAATTTGATACCTGTGAATAAGCAAACGCCAGTCCAGTTATACTGACAAGTACTTCACCCACTGTAATGATGACATACTGTGGAATCATCCACAATATAGAAACTGTGTTGGCCGGTACATCCGTGAAAACATTCACATGGGGCTGAAATACATAAAGTGTCACACCTGTCTTAGAAAGTGCTTGTATTAGCACATTTCTAAACAGCAAAAATGACCGTGTGGAAGACAGCTTTTGAAAACATTGTGGGAAAAGAGAAAAAGCTGATTACCAGCATTTTGTCAAGTGTTTGTAAACAGCATTTTCTCCTTTTGCATTGAGGCTTTCTACCCTTTCAAAACCAAATCTCATCAATTCAACCATATTAAGTCTTTACCAAAGGACAGAATTTCAGACTCGCTGAAATTGGAAGTTTTTGCAGACAGCATATTAAAAGTTGCTCGAAACTATAAATTCTTCTTTCAAAGGGTAGAAAATACTGTGTGAAAAGGAGAAAATGCTGGTTACCAGCATTTTCTCCTTTTCTCATAATGTTTTCAAAAGGCTTCTGTGTCAGGGTCGTTAAAAGTCGGGAGTGTGATGTAAAGAGTTAATCTTCAGCAAATCTATCAATTACTTTTGAATGGACAAGCCGAAGACTTTGTTGTCTGTTAACTCTTTACCAAACAACAGAATTTTAGACTAATCCAAATTGAAAGCATTTGCAGACGACAAAATAAACATGACTCAAAAACTGAAATTTGTTTTGGGATGGGTAGAAAACATTGTTGGAAAAGGAGAAAATGCTGATTACCAGCATTTTCTCCTTTTTCCCATGATGTTTTTAAACGCTTTCTTACTCAGGGTTGTTAAAAATCAGGATTGTGTGGTAAAGAGTTAAATCTTTTCCAGATGACAAAATTTTAGACTTGTCCATATTGAAAGCACTAACAGACAACAAATTATGTGGTATGTCTTTGAAATGGTGATAATATTACAGCAAAACGTGAAAATGTTGGTAACCAGCAATTTTTCCTATCAATTCATGCTTTTCGGTAGTTTATAGAGAAATAATGGAGGATTATGGTTTGATATTTCATGGCTACGACCAGTGAAAATACCGATTCTATATTTTCTAACTCTTCAATTGAAGGTGGAAACAGTAGTTCCTGCGCACTAGTTGCTAAGGTAATCTGTACATGCCATTCAAATAGAGGGAAGTATGACTTAATCTACGCTAGATGCTGGTAACCAGCATTTTCTCCTTTTCCCACAATGTTTTCCAATGGTTTCCCAAAACAAATTTCAGTTTTTGAGGTCCATTTGTCGTCTGCAAATGCTGTCAATTTGACTAGTCTAAAATTTTGTCGTTTGGTAAAGACTTAAAATAATGACTAATCTTCTAACCCTTTACCAAATTATCCCATGTCTGAACAACCCAAGGGAAAAACCTTTTAAGATAATTGTCGGAAAATGATGATCTAAAATCTTAGGTGAGCAGCATTTTTCTCCTCTTTGAACAATGTTTTTTACCCTCTCAAAGACAATTCCATTCCAAGACTCCAACCTTTGAGCCACATTTGTTATCTGCAAATTTTTTCAATGCAGGCAAGCCTAAAATGTTGTTGTCTGGTAAAGAGTTAATAATTGTCATAAAAAATATGTATGACTTTTAACCCTTTACCACACAATCCCGAGTTTTAACAACCCTGAAAGAAAGGCTGTTGAAAACATAGTGGGAAAAGGAGAAAATGCTGGTAACCAGCATTTTCTCCTTTTCCCCACAATGTTTTCTATCTTATCAAAGACATTAATCACAATTTGAGTCTAAATTAATATGTCGTCTGCAAATACTTTCAATCTGCTGGAGTCCAAAATTTTGTTGTTTGGTAAAGAGTTAGTACAATAAAATAAAATATCTCTACTGTAATTATTTCCATTGTTTAATGTTGTTTACATTTCTAAATACTTTTATCCCAATTCAAAATTTCAGACTGACCCATCCTGAAAATAATTCCAGGTGAAAATTCAAATGCACCCGTCTCAAATGATGGATATTGTCACCACCATTTTTCTTTTCTTTTTCTGACAATGTTTATCTCTTTACCAAACAACAAAAATTAAGACTGGTCCAAATTGAAAGCAATTGCAGACAACAAAATGTCACTGAAAAATTGCAATTTGTTTTGGGAAACGTAGAAAACATTGTGGGAAAACGAGAAAATGCTGGTTACCAGCATTTTCTTATTTTCCCACAATGTTTTCAAAAAGCCTCTTTCTTAGGGTCGTTAAAAGTCAGGATTGTGTGATAAAGGGTTAGGAAGCCTTCTTTTTCTGGGTTGTAAAAACATGGACTTGTCTGATGAAAGGTTAGTTCCGTTCACTAAAATAATGAGCAATGTCAGCAAAAGGGGGTTTAATGCATCTCTATGGTGCATTGTACCGAGCAAGTCATCCCATAACTATAGATTCATGACATAATCTTGTGGTAGAATGGTACTTAGACATGCAGAAAATGTGCATAAAGCAGCCTGACCTGGGAGATACTTTTCGCAGATGCATTAACCTTCCACCAGACAACAAAATTTTCGCTTTGTCCAAATTGAAAGCATTTGCAGACGACAATTTCAGCGTGGCTCAATTTTTCTTTGATAGGGTAGGAAACATTGTGGGAAAAGGAGAAAATGCTGGTTACCAGCATTTTCTCCTTTTCCCCACAATGTTTTCATAAGGCTTTTTCTTCAGGGTCGTTAAAAGTCAGGATTGTGTGGTAAAGGGTTAAACCTCCTTTTCAAAGAGCATGGCTCACATCTTGAGGCACATCTGACATTATATGGCATGCAACACATGAAAAGGGGCCTTCCAACATATGCATAAAAGTGTGTCATCCCAGATCAGCCTGTGCAGTCTGTGACTAATCCGAGACGACACTTCCCATTTTTGTGTGATTTTCTGTTTCACAAAAGTCTACTGTATAACAAGAGGGCCATGATGGCCCTGGGTCGCTCACCTTAGTAGAGTGCCTTAAAGGTTTTTCTTTAATTTGACCATGTGACCTAGTTTTTGACCGCAGGTGACCCAATTTCAAACTCATATTTCATGAAGACAAACATTCTGACCAATTTTCAAGTCAATTGAGCAAAAAATGTAGCCTCAAGTGCCCTAAAGATATTTCTTTAATTTGACCTAGTGACCTGGATTATGACCCCAGGTGACCCAAATTTGAACTGGTCTTTGACTATATCAAAAGAAACATTTTAACCAATTTTCAAATCATATGAATAATAAATGTGGCCTCTGGAGTGCCCACTAGCTATTTCTTTAATTTGACCAAGTGACCTATTTTATGACCCCAGTTGACCAAAATTCAGACTCATGTGAGATTTTACAAAGACAAACATTCTGACCAATTTTCAAGGCAATTAAGCAAAGAATGTGGCCTCTAGAGTGCCCACAAGGTATTTCTTTATTTTGACCTAGTGACCTAGTTTATGGTTCCAGGTGACCAAAATCCAAACTCATCTCGTATTTCATCAAGACAAACATTCTGGCCAAATTTCAGGTCATTTGAGCAATACATGTGGCCTCCAGAGTGCAAACAAGGTATTTCTTTAATTTGACCCAGTGAACTAGTTTATGACCCAAGTTGACCCAAATTAATCTTATGTGAGACTTTATAAAGACAAACTTTCTAACTAATTTTCAAGGCAATTGAGCAAATAATGTGGCCTCGAGAGTGCCAACAAGGTATTTCTTTAATTTGACCTAGTGACCTAGTTTATGACCCAACATGACCCAATTTTGAACTCAATGAACTTGTTGCACTTAGATGGGCAAACAAACTTAGAAAAGAATCACTACATACCAAATATCAAAGCTCTACGCCTTCCAGTTTTAAAGGAGAATTTTAAAGTTTTCCTTCTTTGTTCCTATGTTCGAACTTGTGACCCCCGGGGCTTGGCCAGTTTTGACCCAGGGGCATCATATGAACAAACTTGGTAGAGGTCCACTTGGAAATGCTACATACCAAATATCAAAGCTCTACACCTTCCCGTTTAAGAGAAAAAGAAATTTAAAGTTTTCCTTCTTTGTTCCTATCTTCCAACTTGTGACCCCCGGGGCGGGGCCAGTTTTGACCCAGGGGCATCATATGAACAAACTTGGTAGAGGTCCACTCTGAGATGCAACATACCAAATATCAAAGCGCCACACCTTTCGGTTTCAGAAAAGAACAATTTTAAAGTTTTCCTTCTTTGTTCCTATGTTCGAACTTGTGACCCCAGGGGCTGGGCCAGTTTTGACCCAAGCAGCATCCTTGGAACATACTTGGTAGAAGTCCACTAGGAGATGCTACATACCAAATATCAAAGCTCTATGCCTTCCCATTTAAGAGAAAAAAAAAATTAAAGTTTTCCTTCTTTGTTCCTATGTTTGAACTTGTGACCCCCGGGGCAGGGCCAATTTTGACCCCAAGGGCATCATATGAACAAACTTAGTAGAAGTCTACTAGGCGATGCTACATACCAAATATCAAAGCTCTATGCCTTCCAGTTTTACAGAAGAAGATTTTTAAAGTTTTCCTTCTTTGTTCCTTTGTTGGAAATTGTGACACCTGGGGCGGGGCCAGTTTTGACCCCAGGGGCATCATATGAACAGACTTGGTAGAGGTCCACTAGGAGATGCTACATGCCAAATATCAAAGCTCTACACCTTCAAGTTTCAGAGAAGAAGATTTTTAAAGTTTTCCTTTTTTGTTACTATGCTCAAACTTGTGACCCCCGGGGTGGGGCCAGTTTTGACCCCAGGGGCATCATATGAACAAACTTGGTAGAGGTCCACTAGGCAATGCTACATACCAAATATCAAAGCTCTACACCTTCCAGTTTCAGAGAAGATGCTTTTTAAAGTTTCTCCTCTTTGTTCCTATGTTCAAACTTGTGACCCCCGGGGCAGGGCCAGTTTTGACCCCAAGGGCATCATATGAATAAACTTGGTAGAGGTCCACTAGGAGATGCTTCATGCCAAATATCAAAGCTCTATGCCTTCTAGTTTTACAGAAGAAGATTTTTAAAGTTTTCCTTCTTTGTTCCTTTGTTGGAAATTGTGACCCCCGGGCCGGGGCCAGTTTTGACCCCTGAGGCATCATATGAACAAACTTGGTAAAGGTTCACTAGGAGATGCTACATGCCAAATATCAAAGCTCTACGCCTTCAAGTTTCAGAGAAGAAGATTTTTAAAGTTTTCCTTCTTTGTTACTATGCTCAAACTTGTGACCCCCGGGGTGGGGCCAGTTTTGACCCCAGGGGCATCATATGAACAAACTTGGTAGAGGTCCACTAGGCAATGCTACATACCAAATATCAAAGCTCTACACCTTCCAGTTTCAGAGAAGATGATTTTTAAAATTTCCCCTCTTTGTTCCTATGTTCGAACTTGTCACCCCCGGGGCAGGGCCAGTTTTGACCCCAAGGACATCATATGAACAAACTTGGTAGAGGTCCACTAGGAGATGCTTCATGCCAAATATCAAAGCTCTATGCCTTCTAGTTTTACAGAAGAAGATTTTTAAAGTTTTCCTTCTTTGTTCCTATGTTGGAAATTGTGACCCTCGGGGCGGGGCCAGTTTTGACCCCAGGGGCATCATATGAACAAACTTGGTAGAGGTCCACTAGGAGATGCTACATGCCAAATATCAAAGCTCTATGCCTTCAAGTTTCAGAGAAGAAGATTTTTAAAGTTTTCCTTCTTTGTTACTATGCTCAAACTTGTGACCCCTGGGGCGGGGCCAGTTTTCACCCCAGGGGCATCAAATGAACAAACTTGGTAGAGGTCCACTAGGAGATGCTACATACCAAATATCAAAGCTCTGCGCCTTCTAGTTTCAGAGAAGAAGATTTTCAAAGATTTTGCTTTTTTTTCCTTTTTGTTGCCATGGCAACCAGAGTTGTGGGTGGAATTTAATTCTTTGAACAATTTTGGTAGAGCTTCACCCAAGGAACATCCCTGCCAAGTTTCATCAAGATTGGCCCAGTGGTTTAGGAGAAGAAGATGTTTAAAGAAATTGTTGACGGACGACAGACGAAGGACGACGGACGCCGGACATAGGGCGATCACAATAGCTCACCTTTAGCACGTTGTGCTAAGGTGAGCTAAAAAAATCTTATGTAGTCCTAAAGTGTCGTCTCGGATTAGCCTGCACGGACTGCCCAGGCTAATCCGAGACGACACTTCACGCAAATGTCCGAAGGTCTCATTTCACATGTTGCGGGCCATATCATAAAACAAAAACCTACATCTAGTTCATCTCCGCTGATAAACAAGGTATAAACCCCACCGGTTTCCAGTGTAAATTGTACATCCATGTTCGTAAAATTGGAACCATCAGCATTTGATACAAACAAAGAGTACCTAGAAAACAAAACAAAAAAACAGCGGTAATATCAGGACCAAGATAGTCCTGTATAGCTTACCAAAGTAAATAGACACATTATAAAGATATTGCCAGTTTTTATTACCATGATAACAAGAGGGGCCATGATGGCCCTGTATCGCTTCACTGGCTAACTAGTACAAACCATTAACTCTTTACCAAACAACAAAATTTTAGACTAGTCCACATTGAACAGATTTGCAGACAACAAATTAAATGTGACTGAAAAATTGAAATTTGTTTTGGGAAGGGTGGAAAACATTGTGGGAAAAGGAGAAAATGCTGGCTACCAGCATTTTCTCCTTTTCCCACAATGTTTTCAAAAGGCCTCTTTCTCCAGGTTGTTTAAATTTGGGATTGTGTGGTAAAAGGTTAATACCAAACATTACATTTCTAGACAAAATGGTTTCGAACAAGAAGACTTATAAAGTTTTCCCTATAAAGCCCAAGTGTGAAAGTTGTGACCCCAGGGCTAGGCCATGTTCAAATTATGACCCATGGAGTGGGGCAATTTTTGACACCATGGCTTTAATCTGAAAAATTTTGGAAGATGCCTACTAGATGATAACACTCACAATATATTACAGCTGTAGCTCATGGCAAGGAACATGAAAATCTTTAAAGTGTTCACTATATATGCCTATGTAAAACTTGTGGGGCAGGGCCAGTTTTGACTCCCATGGCTAAAATTTGAAGACTCTCGGAAGAAGACCACTAGTTAAATATACATGTACATGCAAACTTTGATAGCACTAGGTCTTATGGTTTGAAATGAGAAGATTTTTAAAGTTTCATTATATAAGACCATGTAAAACTTGTTACTGCCCCGGATGGGGCCAAATTTGAATCCTGGGCTAAAATTTAAAGACTCTATGGTAGAAGTCCACTGGATAAAGCAACATGCAAAATTTCGTAGCATTAGGCTTTATGGTTAGGAACGACAAGATTTTTGAAGTTCTCACTAATTAAGCCTCTGTAAAACTTGTAACCCCTAGGGCAAAGCCAATTTTGACCATAGGGCTGTAATTTGAAGAATCTTTGTATAGGTCCATTAGATGAAGCCACATGCCAAATTTAGTAGCCCTAGCCTTATGGTTTAGAGCAAGAAGATTTTTGAAGTTTTACCCATATAAGCCCATGTAAAACCTTAGACCCAGGGGCAGGGCCAATTTTGACCCCAGGGCTATAATTTTAAGAATCTTGACAGAGGTCCAATAGATGAAGCTACATGTCAAATTTGGTAGTCCTAGGCTTTAAGTTTTGGATAAGAAGATTTTTTTTTAAAGATTTACAAAAATTTGCCATTTTGTTGCCATGGCAACCACAGTTTTTACAGGAATCAATTTTTTTTTCAATAATTCTGAAGAGGACCACAGCAGGATCATTTCTGTCAAGTATGGTCAAATTGGGTTGGTAGTTTCAGAGGAGATGTTTGAAATAAAAGTTAACCTTTATGGATGCACAACGGACACAGGGCCACGGCAGAAGCTCGCTGGCCTTCAGCCAGTAGAGCTAAAAATCAGAAAACAACTTTGGGAATCCAAAGCTGATGCTACATATGAGAGTTCACAGTTTTACCTGATCCCATCTCTCTAAGGATGGGACTTTATGACACCAACAAGAATAACATTTAACATATCAGCAGTATGCCAGATGGATGACAGTAACATGCCATGTCATAAAAATGACAAAAAAGTTACTGTAATTAAAAATCTGCTGGTATGATTTACAGAGTTACAATGTTAAGACAAATATTGGATTAGTAAAGATTATAATCACTGAGCCAGGTAGCTCTGTTAGTAACATGAAGGACTTGAAACAAGGGGACAGCTGGTTTGAATCCAGTGCTTGGCAAATTTTCTTCCTGAAGATTGATGACCGTCATTAAAAAAAGAATCTTCCTGTCTCACCGCTGAACAGTGTTTTGACAATGGTTATGTCAGAAAGCAGCCAGTAGCTTTGGAAGAATACTGATAAATGAATCTCCAGCAACGCACAGATAAAGCACTGGCTAGCTTATACTGAAAACAGTGTTAACACCGCACAACCATACACAAAAAGGATCTAAATCCCCAACTGTAAGACCTAGAATATCATTGACTACAATAAACAAGAAGGCCAATGGCCCTAAAGCGCTCACCTGAGTAAAGTCATTAACCCTTTACCACATAATCCTGACTTTTAATGACCCTGAGAAAGAAGCCTTTTGAAAACATTGTGGGAAAAGGAGAAAATGCTGGTAACCAGCATTTTCTCCTTTTCCCACAATGTTTTTTAACCTTTCAGAAACAAATGCAATCATTCTAGCTACATTTGTCATCTGCAAATGCTTTCAATTTGGACCAGTCCAAAATATTGTTTGGTAAAGAGTTAAGGAGTGATAAAGTTGAAGACATTCTGGTTGTGCTGATGAAAACACATGATTGTTAGTGACCTACTTTTTATACACATGACCCAGTTTCAAACTTGTTCAAGATATTTTCAAGACAAACACTCTGACCTAGTATCATGAATATACAACTGAAAATGTTGCCTCTAGAGTGTACACAGGGTAACTGTTGATGACGGCACTACATATAACGATCACAAAAACTCATCTTGAGCACTTCAAACTCAGGTGAGCTAAAAATGTTGCGGAAATCTTCATTCTATTCAATACCAAATACCTTCTCTATCAAAGCAGATACTCTCATTACGCTCATACTATTTTGTGCTTACTTGTGTATGATTGTCTCAGGATTTCTCCTGGGTCAATATCCAACCAGTGTTCATACCTTTCTCATTGTAATTCTCATATTTAGAAAGAAATGCATTTTGTCTACCCACTAAGAAATTGCATTTCTTTAAAATGTTGAAGTTTCTTGAAACTTTGGCTAAAACGTAAATTTATATTAGTTAGCCAATCTCTTTATAAACAGGCACAAGTATCCAATTTACATACATTGCAGGAACCAGTGACACAAACTCTGTCGCATTATATCTTGTTACATTGAAGTGAGCTCCAACATTCCCACTGGGTTTAGAAGATGAAGATGATATAAGGGTGACATATCCGGATTGAAATTCTGTGGCACTAAATATGCTGCAATAAATGTAAAACACTATTAACCCTTAACCAGACGATCTAGAGTTTTAACAACTCTGAGGGTGAAGGCTTTTGAAAACATTGTGGGAAAAGGAGAAAATGCTGGTTAAAAAGCATTTTCTCCTTTTTCCAAATGTTTTCTAGGCTATGAATGAAGGTTACATCATTTGAACCACACTCATTTTGTGATTTGCAAATATATGTACCAAATATTGACAAATCTAAAATTTTACCGTTGGCAAAGGCTTAAAACTGTGTAGAGACAAATCTAAAATTTTGCTGTTGGCAAAGACGTCACCCTTTACCGCACAATGCCATCTTTTAACGACCCTGGGAAAGAGGCCTTTTGAAAACATTGTGGGAAAAGGAGAAAATGCTGGTAATCAGCAATTTGTTTTTGACCCATTTAAAGGAGGAAAAAAAAAAATGCTGATTCCGCTGAACCTTATTTCTTCACCTTCTAAATTCTGATAATTGTCTTCTGATCTATCTTTTTTGTACAAGCAGAATACCATATTGCACTCCTTTATCATATGTAAAATGTCATATGTTATCCAAGGTTCAGTACATTGTTTGACGCGGACTTCTTTCCCTGGTGCAATGTCATTGACTGCAGACAAGAATAATGCTGTAACCCTTTACCACAAAATCCCGACTTTTAACGACCCTGAGAGAGAATTCTTTTGAAAACATTGTGGGAAAAGGAGAAAATGCTGGTAATCAGCATTTTCTCTTTTTCCCACAATGTTTTCTACACTATCAAGAAAAAATTCCGTCATTAGAGCCACCTTTAATTCGCCATCTGCAAATGATTTTAATTTGGACCAGTCTAAATTTTTGCCGTTTGGTAAAGGGTTAAAAGATTTCCAAGCAAAGTTTACACTGTCAATTATAATAAGGGAATTTACTAGTTGCTTTAAAATGATCGACTCTATACACAACACCTACCTAACTGCAGCATCACCATGTTTTGGTTTGTCCCTCTTGTCTATAAACTGAAATAAATATGTGCATACATGGTATAATTTAGTACTATATTATATTATTTATCCTAAAACCCATATATACAGTACAGCAGCTTATTGTTCGGAAAATACAGATTCTCAATCACACATTGCAAACTGTAGAATGTTTTTTTTCCATAATACTTCACAAAATAGCATACAGTACACCATGCAGTTAGATTTTGGTGGCCAGCATTTTATCCTTTTCCAAAAGTATCTTTTAACAACATATTTCATCATCTTAACCCTTTCCCAAACAAGCCCTGGTTTTCACGGGTCTGCAGTACAAGTCTTTTGAAAACACTGTGGCAAAAGGAGAAATTGCTCGTAACGAGCAATTTCTCCTTTTCCCACAGTGTTTTCTACCCTTTTTGAGGACTCTCTACCATTTTCATCAAATTTAAAATTGTCGTCTGCAAACTCTTTCAATTTGGACCAGTTTAAAATTTATCGTTTGGAAAATTAGTTGTCTGCAAATGTTTTCAACTTGGACAAGTCTCAAATTTTGTCATCTAGTAAAGAGATGAACCCATAAAGTACTTAACTCTTTACTACACAGCAAAATTTTAGACTGGTCCAAATTGAAAGCATGTGCAGACGACAAATTAATATTAATCAAATGAAAAGGTTTTCTTTGTGAAAGAGTAGAAAACATTGTGGAAAAAGGAGAAAATGCTGGTTACCAGCATTTTCTCCTTTTTCAACAACGTTTTCAAAAGCCTTTTCCACCAGAGTCATTAAAACTCATCTTACGAACATGAAAGTTCGTAACAAATGCGTAGCTCAAATATAATCCAGCTGGGATTTGAACCCGTGCAGGCAAAGATCCTTGTTTATCAAGGTTTAAAAGTCCAATACACTAACCCCTGAGCTAAAGAGAATTCTCCCTAACGCAGTTGTCAGGGATTGATTTCATACGGGAAGAAGCTATGCTGTAAGGAAGAAGTGATCTCCAGTAACACTCGGGATTGTGTGGTAAAGAGTTAATAAACTGAAAAATAGTCAAGATCGGTCTGTGACACAGCAAAAGGTATTACACTTTAACTCTTTCCCAGATAACAAATTTTAGACTATTCCAAATCAAAGGCATCTGTAGACAACAAAACTGAAAGAGCTATAAACAGAATATACTGGTTTTCTCTGATTCCCACCATGTTTTGGGTGGGCTGTTAAAGGGATAAAATAATTGGTTACCAAAAAATTCCAACCCCTTCCATGTTTTCAAAAGCCTTCTACCTCAGGGACCTTAACATTTTACCAAACGACACAATTACAGACTTGACCAAATTGAAAGCATTTGCAGTCAACAAATCAAATGTGTCTTTAAAACAGAAATTTCTCCTGAAAGTGCGGAAAACATTGTGAGAAGAAGAGAAAATGCTGGTTGCCAGCATTTTCTCCTTTTCTCACAGTGTTCAGAAAACATTGCAGGAAGAAGAGAAAATGGCGGTTACCAGCATTTTCTCCTTTTCTCACAGTGTTTTCACAAGCCTTCTTCCTTGGGGTCATTGAAACTCGGAATTCTGCGGTAAAGGGTTAACTCTTTACCATACAATAACAAATTTCAGCAACCCTGAAGAAGGCTTTTGAGAACATTATCAGAACAGGACAAAATGCTAGCCACCAATATTTTCTCCTATTCCTAGAACATTTCTTCAGCTCGAAATACAACTCTCAGTTTCTGAGTCCCTTCTACTTTGTTTTCAAGCAAAGTCTGAATTTTGTTGTTTGGTAAAGAGTTTTAACGACCCCAAGGAAAAAGACTTTTGAAAACATTGTGAGAAAATGAGAAAATGCTGGTAACCAGCATTTTCTCCTTTTCCCACAATGTTTTCTGCCCTACCAAGGACAAATTTTGTCATTTGGGCCGCCTTGTCGTCTGCAAATGCTTTCAATTTGGACCAGTCTGAAAATTTGTTGTTTGGTAAAGAGTTAAGATGCAAGATAACTAGGTAAAAAATTAATATTCATACCAACTGTGAACATCTCACCTGTCTTAGACGTAATTCTTTCATGTGATCTAAATATATAATCAATCTATAGGCAAATCCTTCTGTAAACTGGAATGTTTTCTTTGTGCTCATCTGTGTTTTACCACAAGCCTCATCTACTTCCACAGTATATTCACCACCAGACCCTCGCAATAACTCACTCATCTGTAACAATATCAACGACTTGGGGTTTTCTGCATTGTCTCATGTATGTTTTAACACCCTTTCAACACTGATAGATTTGATTGCAGCAGCCTGTGAACTTTTCCATGCTCTCCTGGAGTAATGCTTTGCAAAAGATTATTTCCAAGCAACTGGTAAAACAATATCTGGGTTGTTTTTGTCCAGAATGTCTCAGCAAACCAGACAGTGTAGACAAAAGATAAAAAATCTAGGTTACTTGATCTAAAATGATTGCAAAGGCAGCAAAGGAACTGAAAGTCCCTTTAGAGGTCAAAACAATGACTAGTTAAATCTTTACCACACAACAAAAACATGAACTAGTCCAAACTGAAAGCATTTGCAGACAAAAATTTTAATGTGGCTCAATGTACCCCAAAACACTGAACACTGACGTCACTGAAAACTGACGTCATTAAAAACTGTGTAAAACAAGCAGTTCAGTGCATGAAGTCACTGCCACTGAACTTACTTTCATCTGAACATGGATTTTAAAAAATTCAAAGTAAGTAAATATTCATTTCATGATTTGTTGGCAAAAGTAAATGACCATTACTAATGATAAGCTGCTTCAAATGAAAATTAAGTTTTCTTTTTATATGTTACAATATATGACCTTTGACACTTCATGTATTGTTTACATGATGAAGGAATGGCTCTTTTTTTTACCTTGTATGTTTGTTTTAGAATGATAACAAATGATAATACATTTAACCACTTTCATTTTATTCTAACAAAAAAATAATCCATTCTTTCTGCTTTAATGACTACCATCAAGGGAAAAAAGTAATATTAAGTTGTATTTTTCTTGGAGCCAATCGCTTAAAAGCAACCCTGACATCTTGTTTTTTGCAATGAAGTGTATTAGTCAAAAGTCTATGGCAGTTCAAACAGGAAAACTGTGCTGTTCCGTGGTTGCAGCCAGTTAGCAGCAATATATATTTGGAGCATATCATTCAAGCAGATCACAATTTCTATGCAGTATGCATACCCTCTCTTGGACCTTAATGTATACTTTCTTACAAGAGGTGGCCACACAGACAAAGTTTTACATAATTCTTTCTACCGCTTTAAAGACAAATCTCATCTTTTCTGCCACATCTTATTTGTTGTCTGCAAGTGCTTTCAATATGGAAGAGTAAAAAAGTTTGCTGTGTGAGAAAGGGTTGAGAAAATTGTCAGCTAGAGTTAACTAGAAAGTTTCTTACTTCAATTGCGTCAATCTGTCCATCATAGAATGGTGATTTCACACTGACGGGACACGGGATTGTGTTTATAAAGGTTACCCCAGTCTCATCCTTGCTTACCATAGGCACTTCTTCACCCTGTCAACAGACATTATAGGTCAAAACATGTAACGCTTTTGAGTTTATCAATAACCTTTAACACCTAAAGTGCTTAATAACTCCCCCCTCTATCATATAAAATAGTGTTTCTATTACACTGGGCCCTACAAAATGAAACCAAAATGAAAACAAAATAATAACAAGAGGGCCATGATGGCCCTGGATTACTCACATGGGTCTTTTTACTTTGAAAGAATAATGATATATATTCATGCCACAAGAAAATATACACATGACAATTATTCTGATCAAATTTCACGTGTATTAGGCAAAAAAATGGGGATTCCAGGATGCAAACACGGTCATTCTTAGATTTGATCCAGTGACATATCTCACCAGAGGTTATTGATACTGGTAGTTTTCTGAGATTAACTCTTTACCACACAATCCCAAGTTTTAACGACCTTGAAGAAGAAGCCTTTTGAAAACATTGTGGGAAAAGGAGAAAATGCTGGTAACCAGCATTTTCTCCTTTTCCCACAATGTTTTCTATCCTTATAAAAACATATTTCAATTTTTGAGTCACATTTAATTTGTCATCTGCAAATGCTTTCAATTTGGACAATTTTGCATTT
The DNA here is from genome assembly GCA_945859785.2 of Tridacna gigas. NCBI lineage: Eukaryota > Metazoa > Mollusca > Bivalvia > Cardiida > Cardiidae > Tridacna > Tridacna gigas. The sequence continues at coordinate 35,915,599 of OX244044.2, forward strand.
TTGTTGTGTGGTAAAGAGTTAAGAATCTGACCAAGTTTCAGCAATGTATGTTTGAAAATGTGGCCTCTAAACTGCAAAGACAAGATTGTTTAAGATCTGATCTATGACCTAGTTTTACATACATTGAGAGGATCTACAAAATAAGAGCACTGCAAGGAGATGTCAATACCACTGCAATTCTATCTCAAAAAAAGGGGTATAACTGTGTCAGATATATTTCAGGGCTACCTGCCCTAGTTTTATTAGTCCCCTTTTGACATTTAAAAACTAGCCCAAGATTGAAGAAAATATCTTCAGTAACAAAAGATGAAAAAATGTCAAACTTTTCTCATGACAACAACCATGAAGACAACACAGACAACAAAACTTCCAAACAGCTAAGTTAAAACTTATCACCACAGAGAGGAAACCTCAAAATATCCTTCCACTCCATACAAAATATCTTACCTCAATTTTAATCTGTACCAGACCTGCCACTACAAATGCCAAAGCACTGATATATAACCCAGCAACCATCCTCTGCAATGGTCTGAAGTGTAAACAAAACCGCATTAATCCTTAAGCTGCTAAGATATTTTTTCTCAAAAAAGTAAGTTTGAAATAACATTTTTCAGGTTTTTACTATCAGCTTGAAAACTTTATTTAGCTTATTTAGCAGTATAAGGGTTAAAACATTAACTCTCTCTCCAGAAAACAAAACTATAGTTTTCCAAATTGAAAGCATTTGAAGCGTAGAAGTATTAAATTTGCTGAAACTAGAACTGTCGCAAAGCGGACAAAAAAATACCCCCCCCCCCGGCACGTTGTCACTGAAGAAGCACAATTTGAGAAAACAAAGTTCGCCTGTGACCTTGACCTTTGACCCATGTGACCCAAAACAATAGGGCACCTCCTTGGGTCATGAGGGACACTTGTATAAAGTTTCAGGGTCCTAGGTCAAATGACTTTTGAGTTAGAGCACAGAAATGGAAACAAGACGGACAGATTGACAGACGGATGGATGGACAGACAGACATGGTGAAACCAGTAGACCCTCCTCTACTTTGTAGGTGGGGGGTATAATGACGTGATTTTTTTACAGAAAGTAGAAAAAATTGAGGAAAAAAAAGAACATGCATTTTTCCTTTCTCACAATGTTTTCAAAAGCTTTTTGACCCAACATGACCCGATTTCAAACTTGTCTCAAATGTCAACAAGATAAACATTCTGACCAATCCTCATCAGTATAAGGCTGAAAATGTGTTCTCTATGGTTCCCACAAGGTTTTCCTACAATTTAACCCTGTGACACACTTTCAAAGCAAGTTTCATGAGTACCAGGCTGATAATGTGGCCTCCAGAGTGTACACAAGGTTTTACTATGGTTTGGCCCAGTGACCTACTTTTTGAACTGACATAACCTGATTTCGATCCTGTCCATAATATCATCAAGACAAAAATTCCGACTAAGTTTCAAGAGAATCAGCCTGAAAATGTAGCCTCTAGAGTGCACACAAGGTTTCCTAAAATTTGTCCCTGAAACCTACTTTATGACCCAAAATGACCCAATTTTGAGCTTGTCTGAGATGACTCGACACGATGCAATTTCGATCCTGTCCAAAATATCATCAAGACAAACATTCTGACCCAGTTTAAAGCATATCAGACTAAAAATGTAGCCTCTAGAGTGGAAACAACCTTTTTCTAAGATTCAGCTCAGTGACCTACTTTTGACCCAATGTCACCCAATTTCAAACTTGTCCAAGATTTCATCAAGACAAACATTCTGACCAAGTTTCATGAGTATCCGACTGAAAATGTGGCCTCTAGAGTGCACACAAGGTAAATGCTGATGAAAAAAACATCTTACAACAAAATTTACAATATCAGGGGCTGTACTGTATTCCTTAGCAGACCATAAAAAACCTGAGTGCTATATCAAAGTATGGAAAACAAAAAAATATTGCACTCTTTCATCCCATGCAAATACAAAGCTGCATAATGATGAAATATAAAAATGCAACACACAGTATTTTACAGAAATATCAAGCTAGCAAAGTTTGAGCTGAACTAGATTCCACAAAAATCATAAAATACTAACCCTAAGAGTGCTTTGTAGCTTTCAGAGACACTGTAGGTCAAGATCAGACTACATTTAATGTGAAATCCGAGCTTTCATCCACACTGCCTGCTACTTACTGACAAAGGTTTGTTTTTGAGGTTGATAAAAAAATTTACTAACTTACCTATTTGGTACTTTACATTTGTCCAGAAGTGGATAAATGATTTTGTCAAACAGTGGTATAAAAACTAGAATCAACACTGGATTCAGGGCCTGGAAAGATTCATACATGTAATTATAACAGCAACTGCTTTTTACTATCAACTTTTCTATTTTTCACACAAACTTTTCAGATCACACACTTTCCTGTTGACAACATACTTCCTCTCTGTCAACAGTGTCTCATAAACATTAGTCAAGTCTGTACTAACCCTTACCAAATGACAGAATTTCAGAATTGTTCATATTGAAAGCATTTATAAACAACAAATGCATTGTGGCTAAAGTTCTGAAGCATGTCTTTTAACCCTTTCCCAAACAAGCCCTGGTTTTCATGTATCTGCAGTACAAGTCTTTTGAAAACACTGTGGGAAAAGGAGAAATTGCTCATAACAAGCAATTTCTCCTTTTCCCACAGTGTTTTCTACCCTTTTTGAGAACTTTCTGCCATTTTCATCAAATTTAAAATTGTCATCTGCAAACTCTTTCAATTTGAACCAGTCTAAAATTTTGTCATTTGGTAAAGATTTAACTCTTTACCAAACGACATAAGTTTGGACTGGACCAAATTGAAAGCATTTGCAGACGACAAATCAAATATTGCTAGAATGATGATTTCTGTCTTTGATAGGATTGAAAACAAAGTGGAAAAGGAGTAAATGCTGGTTACCAGCACTTTCTCCTTTTCCTACAATGTTTTCAAAAGACTTCATCTTCAGGGTCGTTAAAACTCATGAATTTGTGGTAAAGGGTTAAAGGATAGAAAACTGGGAAATGGATGAAATGCTGGTTACCAGCATTTTCTGCTTTTCCAACAATATTTTCAATAGCCTTCTTCATCCCTAACGTTTAAAAACAGGCCTGTTTGGTAACGGGTTACCAGCATTTTCTCCTTTTCCCACAATGCTTTCAAAAGCTGTCTTCCTCAGAATTACGGTATTAAAACACCATATTGTTTGGTAAAGAGGATTAGTAAAAGTGGCCAATGAAATAAGTCTTGCTTTACTCTGCCAGTTTACAGGTACAGTTATGTGTCATTTATTCAAAACCAAGAGATCCTTGTAGGCTTAACCCTTAAAGCGCCAAATAAACCCAATGGACACTTTCATTCTAGGATAAGACCCTTTTAATTGCAAATTCATGGCTACCTTTTGCCTGTAGTGTTTTAACATAGTGGACAGTGTAGATCAAAGATTAGGCTGCACATTTTGTGCAGCCTGATCTTCATCTACACTGATCGCAAAGGCAATTATATTAGTGAAAGGCACTTTCAGCGTTACAGAGCTTGTATTCTTGACTCTTTACCCCACAGCAAAATTTAAGACTTACCCAAATTGGAAGCATTTAAAGATAGCCACTGGGCACCTTTCCACATAAACATTGTCAAAACAAAGTTCAGCCTTGGGAGACAAATTAATCCTGTTCCAATGACCATCATCAATGCTGGAAAAACAGCATGGCCTAGCTTGGATCAAACCCATGAACCCTGGATATTAAGCCCAGAACATTACCCCCTGTACAACCAGGCTTGGCATCAATTTTTTTAGACTCACCTGCATTTGATCAGGTTTCAATGTACCAAATACTCCCTGAAAAAAAAAAAAAAGATTTTAGTTATCAGTTAAAAAAAAAAAAAAATAAGTTAGAAAAAAAACTGGTATAAGAGCATAAAAATGATGTTTGGTTACATTGAGAAATACAGTTGGGGGTCTAATGCAAAGTGCTCTTTAACTCTTTACCAGGATCTGTATTCACCAGCCATTCTTTAGAACATTCTTGGGTCTTATTCTTCAGATTTTTCCAAGTTTGAAAGTAACACACCCTCTGATTGGCTAAACCAAATGGTTTAGCTAATCAGAAGTTGTGTTACTTTCAAACATGGAAAATCTTGGGGAATAAGACAAAGAACATTCTTAAGAATGGTTGGTGAATATGGACCCAAATCACAAAATCTAAGACTTGTCCAAATTTAAAGCATTTGCAGACAAAAAAATATCAGAACTTTAAAAAATGAGGTTTTTCTTGAAATAGGTAGTAAACATGTGGGAAAAAATAAAAAAAATGCTGGTTACTCTAAAATCAAAACTAACTACTGCAGCACAGCCATCACTACTTAGGAAAACTACTGATAACTCAACAAACGAGCCATTCTCTGTGAAAAGAAGGCTTAATGCATCTGTCAAAAGTATCGACCCAGGTCAGCCTGCACGGACTGCGCCGGCTGACCTGGGACGAAACTTTTTTCTACTGGTCAAGTTTCTCTTTGTCCAAGGACCAGTCTACCTCATTATTAAGTTGGTTGTTAAAATAAGTGGATATTATGGATCCATAATTCTGCAATGGCTTGCTTGGTGTAATGAATTACCGAGATGCATTAAGCCCCCTTTTGCCAAAGCATGGCCCAAATCATTAACAATAGTTAACCCTTTACCAGTCGACAAAATTTTAGCCTTGTCCAAATTTAAAGCATTTTTGACGACAACTTCAGTGTGGCTCAAATGGTGCAAATTTTCTTTGATAGGGTAGAAAACATTGTGGGAAAAGGAGAAAATGCTGGTTACCAGCATTTTCTCCTTTTCCTACAATGTTTTCAAAAGGCTTCTTTCCTAGGGGCGTCAAAAGGCAGCATTGTGCGGTAAAGGGTTAAAGATATCAGAGATTACAACTGAGGCTACCACTATCATAATGCATCCATGTATCATCAAGTTCATGTACATACAGTATTATAGAATTTCACTGGCATTCAAGATCTTTAACCCTTTACCACACAATCCCGACTTTTAACGACCCTGAGAAAGAAGCCTTTCGAAAACATGGTGGGAAAAGGAGAAAATGCTGGTAACCAGCATTTTCTCCTTTTCCCACAATGTTTTCTACCTAATCAAAAAGAGAAATCATCATTTTAACAACATTAAATTTGTCGTCTGCAAATGCTTTCAATTTGGTCCAGTCCAAAATTTTGTCGTTCGGTAAAGAGTTGAGACATAAACCAGTTCAAACGTTCACAAACAATACCAATATGGGCTTTATTGCCATATTTCTAACAGACTAACAGAGAGATGAGGGACTGACACCAGAATTCATAAGAGCAAAAACCCAAAAAATAAAATCACTTAACCTTTTACCACACAATTCTGAGCTTTAACCACCCAAACCACCAGCGTTTTTTCCTATTATGACAATGTTTTCTACACTTTAAAAAGATACATCTCGGCATCTGAGCCAGATATAATTTGTTGTCTGCAAATACTTTTAATTCCTACCAATCTAAAATTTTGCCATTTGGTAAAGAATCAAAAGAAAGATTTTCAAGATAGCAAAACTAAATGTAAAATTTTGCCATTTGGTAAAGAATTACAAGAAAGATTTTCAAGATAGCAAAACTAAATGGAACAAAATATGATAAGACATAAAACACCTCAAACAGACAACCAAAGTGTCAGGCCTTCAATTAGCAATGCAAGATATGCACAAAAGCAAGTGTTGTGCCTAGGCTGCGCCATTGCCGGGTTCCTGCCATTTTTTTTTAAAATGTCCCCTAAAAAATGCAAAAGTGCAGGCCTTAAGTCACATTTCGGGCATGCTCCAGTTCTTAATTATCTCCACAATTTTCATTGTCCAATACATGCAGTATACTCAATTCTGTTCTGTTCTATATTGGATAGCTAATCGTAGACCCTGTCTCGAATTTTTTCAATAGTATTTGCATACTGTTTAGTATTATATAGTTGACCAGTCTGTAGAGGTATGTAAAATTACAGGACTGCATCTCGATTTCTTCCAATTATTGTGGGGTAGCATTTAACAATATTCTGTTCACTCTTTACCAAACGACAAAATATTGGCCTGGTCCAAATTGAAAGCATTTGCAGAACAATTTAAATGTTGTTCAAATGATGGAATTTGTCTTTGATATGGTGAAAAACATTGTGGGAAAAGGAGAAAATGCTGGTAGCCAGCATTTTCTCCTTTTCCCACAATGTTTTCAAAAGGCTTCTTCCCCAGGGTCGTTAAAACTTGGGAGTGTGCAGTAAAGGGTTAAGCAGTCTGTATGCACCATGGAGTGTACATGTCGTCAGCTACAAATGAGCTATTTCCTTACATCAGAAAGTGAGAATATTGACTGATAACTGCAACAATAATGAGAGTAGCCCTGAAAATGAATCTTGCTCTAAATCCAAACAGAAAAATAGGAAACTTCTGAAGGAGTGGCTTGGCAAGTTCATTTGCATACGAGTGAAGCATTCTAATGGGTATGAAATGTCAAGCTTGTTGTAAGTCTGCTTTGAAACTCTCAAACCCATTTGTTTGTAACAAGGGTTGCAGTACTATGTGGACAAGTACACTTTACAGGCATGAAGTCAAGCTTATTTGAAGTTGTCCTTGTCCTTCTGTTGTACAGAATGTCCCCTCAGAATTCACCCAAAAGGACACTGATGTCCCCCAATTTTTTTGACCTAGGAACAACACTGGAAAGCTATATCTACTCGTATTTCACAGACTTCAGGTTCTGTGTACAACATCATTGAAACACACAGACTTACCATTCCTTGGCAGTCACAGAAATAAAATATACGGTAATATTAATCATACTTAATTATGATCCATGCTCTGTGAAAAAGAGGGTTTAACTCTTTACCACACAATCACGGGTTTTAACGACCCTGAAGGAAAAGCGTTTTGAAAACATTGTGGAAAAAGGAGAAAATGCTGGTAACCAGCATTTTCTCCTTTTCCCACAATGTTTTCTAACCATCCCAGAACAAATTTCAATTTTTGAGTAACATTCATTTGGTCTTCTGCAAATGCTTTGAATTTGGACAAGTCTAAAATTTGGTCGTTTGGTGAAGTGTTAATACATTTGCAATAAGTATCACCCAGGTCAGCCCGCGCATCCATGCAGGCTGATCTTGGTCAAAACTTTTTGTTATTGGTAAATTTTCTGCGGTTACAAGGACCATTCTCCCTCAGATTTCAAATGGTCGTTAGATGAAAAGAATTTTATGGATCCTTAGTTATGTGATGAATTGCTTAATATAGTGCATCATAAGAGATACATTAACCCTTTCCCAAACAACAAATTTTGGACTGGTCCAAATTGAAAGAGTTTGCAGACGACAATTCTAAATTTGATGAAAATGGCAGAAAGTTCTCCATAAGGGTAGAAAACACTGTGAGTAAAGGAGAAACTGCTCGTTACGAGCAATTTCTCCTTTTCCCACAGTGTTTTCAAAAGACTTGTACTGCAGACATGTGAAAACCAGGGCTCGTTTGGGAAAGGGTTAAACCTTTCCCACACATTCCCGACTTTTAATGACCATGAGAAAGAATACATTTGAAAACATTGTTGGAAAAGGAGAAAATGCTGGTAACCAGCATTTTCTCCTTTTCCCGCAATGTTTTCTACCTTTCCCAAAACAAAATTCAATGTTTGAGTCACATTTATTTTGTCGTCTGCAAATGCTTTCAATTTGGACCGGTCTAAAATTTTGTCGTTTGGTAAAGAGTTAAACATCCTTTTGCCAGAGCATGGCTTACATGAAAAGTGATATATAGCTGGGTAACCAGCATTTTCTCCTTTTCCCGCAATGTTTTTTACCTTTCCCAAAACAAAATTCAATGTTTGAGTCACATTTATTTTGTCGTCTGCAGATGCTTTCAATTTGGACCGGTCTAAAATTTTGTCGTTTGGTAAAGAGTTAAGCATCCTTTTGCCAGAGCATAGCTTACATGAAAAGTGATATATAGCACTTTACTAGACAGCAAAATTTTTTACTATTCTAAATTAAAAGCATTGGCACACAAAAAGTATAAAGTGGCTTAAGTCTTACCAAATGACAGAATTTTAGACTTGTCTAAATTGAAAGCATTTGCAGACGACAAAATAAATATTGTGCAAAAAATGAAGTCAAAGGTTCAAACTATTGACCTTCAACTGTGACCTTGACCTTGTGTTGGCATGATTGAAAGATATGTTTTGCATACAATCTCACGAAGGTGAAAATTTGACTAAAGTTTAATGAAAATCCATCCAGACTCCAGGCATTAAAGGATATTGGAGCAGACAGGCAATCAAAAATTCAAACTTGTGACCTAAAATTGTGACCCAGACTTTTAACCAGCATGCTGTCATGAGTTCTGCATATTGTCTCACTGAACCGAACATTTTGTCAAAATATTATGAAAATCCTTCCAGGGGTAAAGGCAACATGGATCTGACAGAAATACAGGCTCAAACTTGTGACCTTCAATAGTGACCTTGACCTTGACAAGGCAGGATTGTCATGGGTTCTGCACATCATCTCACTGAGGCAAATGTTTGACCGGTCTAATGAAAACCCTGCCAGGGTTAAAAGAGAGATGGAACAGACATGAAATCCAAGGCTCAATCCCATTACCTTCAACTGTGACCTTGAGTCTGCATAGTTGAGTCATGGGTTCTGCATACAGTCTCACTAAGATGAACATTTGACCAAAGTTTAATGAAAATCTTTCAAAGGGTTCAGGAGATATGGAGCGAACAGGAAAGTGTTACGGATGGACAGATGGAGAAACTGATGGACAGACAGACAAAGATCATTCCTATAATCACCTCTTTGCTTTGTGGCAGGGGAAAAATAAAGGAGACAATGATGATTTATCATGTGAATACCTCGTAACATAAAAGAAAATTTTAGACTAGTACAAATTGAAAGTATTTTCAATGTGGTTTAACTCTTTACCAAACGACAAAATTCTAGACTTTTCCAAATTGAAAGAATTCGCAGACGACAAAATGAATGTGACTCAAAAATAGAAACTTGTGTTGGGAAGGGTAGAAAATATTTTGGGAAAAGGAGAAAATGCTGGTGACCAGCATTTTCTCCTTTTCCCACAATGTTTTCAAAAGCTTTCTCATTTGGGGTTGTTAAAAGTCAGGATTGTGTGGTAAAGGGTTAACTCTTTACCACATGACAAAATTCGAAATTCAAAGCATTTGCAGATGACAGATCAAAGGTGGCTCAAATGATGAAACTTGCCCTTAATTGAGTAGTAAACACTGTGGGGAAAGGCGAAATGCTCTTCCCACAATGTTTTCAAAAGCTTTCTTTCTCAGGGTCACTAAACTCAGGATGGTATTGTAAAGGTTTAACTCTTTACCAAATGACAAAATTTTAGTCCAGTTCAAATTGAAAGCATTTGCAGACGACAAATTAAATGTGACTTAAAAATTGAAATTTGTTATGGAATTGGTATAAAACATTGTGGGATAAGAAGAAAATGCTGGTTACCAGCATTTTCTCCTTTTCCCACAATGTTTTCAAAAGGCTTCCTTTTTAGGGTTGTTAAAAGTAGGGATTGTGTGGTAAAGAGTTAAATGTTAGCATTTCCCTTTGAGGGGTAAAATGTAGAAAATACAGCATGTTTCTTCTTTTCCCCTTATCTTTGATAAATCTATCTTCCTGATCATAAAAACATGGGATCAGATAATATTGGAAAACACATCCATAATATTCCATTAACTCTTTACCAGACGACAAAATTTCAGCCTTGTCCAAATTGAAAGCATTTGCAGAGGACAATTTCAATGTGCCTCAAATGGTGCAATTTTTCTTCGATAAGGTAGAAAACATTGCTGGAAAAGGAGAAAATGCTGGTTACCACCATTTTCTCCTTTTCCCACAATGTTTTTGCAAAAGGCTTCTTTCCCAGGGTCATTAAAAGGCGTTACTTTGCGGTAAAGGGTTAAAGCTACTCTAATATATACCATATCTCCATCCATGTGCTCAGCTTGTAGAGTCCATCTGGAGCCCTAAAAGTACAGAAAAAGTGCTTCACAGAACACTGCAATAACCACCTACCATACAATACCCACCATACAATTGTGACAACTGTTAGGGGTTTACAGTGGGACAGATCACAAATTAACAAACTAACTACATGATTGTTTTCTTTGCTCATAAATATGAGCCATGCTCTGTCAAATGATGGTTTAATGCATCTAAAAAAAAAAAAAAAAAAAAAAGAAACAACTCCCGCTTGCCAAGGCTGACTTAGGTCCAAAATATTTGCTATTGGTAAATTTTTTGCATGTCAAAGAACCATTCTATCTCTTGATTCAGCTGCTAATAGACCAAACAGATCTGTATTTTGTAATGAATCACTTCATATACAGCATTCTGAAGATGAATTAAATGAAACTCAAACATGTCTTTGATTGGGTAGAAAACATTGTGGAAAAAAGAGAAAATGCTGGTTACCAGCATTTTCTCCTTTTCCCAAAATGTTGTAAAAAGCTTTTGTCTTCGGGGTCGGCAAAACTGGGGATTGTGTGCTTAACTCTTTACCACCCAATCCTGGATTTTCACAACCCTGGGAAAGAAGGCTTTTGAAAACATTGTGGGAAAAGGAGAAAATAATAGTAACCAGCATTTTCTCCTTTTCTCACAATGTTTTCTACCCTATCATGGACAAATTTTGTCATTTGGGCCACTTTTTATTTGTCTTCTGCAAATGCTTTCAATTTGGACCAGTCTAAAATTTTGTCGTTTGGTAAAGAGTAAAGGGTTAACTCACCTAACAGACCAGCCCTTAGATCAATGAGTAAATCAAATCATATGAAAAACTAAAAAAGGTTATTCTGAGGGTATTTCACAAAGTTGCAGTCAATATAGATCTAAGACCAGCTGCAAAAAATGTGTGGTCTGATCTTGATCTACACTGTCTGTGAAATTAAGTTCTCAGTGCTCAAAAGTTTAACTTTCTATACACAATGTTTAACAAAGTAACTGTAATCTTCAAAATAATTTGTAAGCTGTTTCTTTTCAAAACCTTTACCAAATAACAAAAATTTGTACTTGCCCCGACCATAACCATTTGTCGACAACAACTTAAATGTTGTTCCAGTGATTGGATTTGTGTGCGAAAGGGAAGAAAACATTGCAGGAAAGGGGGTAGAAAACTTGGGGACAAGGTAGAAAACATAGGAAGAAAAAAAGATGATGGTAACTAGCATTTTCCCCTTTTCCAAAAATGTTTTTTTTTTTAAAAAAGCTTTGTCCCTCAAGGTCAATAAAACTCGGGATTGATTGGTAAAGAGTAACTTCTTACTTCCTGGAAAAATTTAAATCACAGTACTGATAAGTAAAACAGGGGCTGGGGGCGGTGAAAGGGAGCTATTGTATCATTCAAATGAGCCATGGTCTGTGGAAAGGGGGCTTAATGCATCTGCGAAAAGTATTGACCCAGGTCAGCCTGCGCAGTCCGCGCAGGCTGACCTGGGCCAAAACTTTTCGCTATTGGTAATTTTCTGTATGTCCAAGGACCAGTCTACCTCATGATTAAGTCAGATGTTTAAAAAAAGGGCTATTGTGGATCCATAATTACGTGTTTGCTTGATATTTATCATGCATCATGGAGATGCATTAACCCAATCCTAACTTTTAACGACCCTGAGGAAGAAGCATTTTGAAAACATTTTGGGAAAAGGAGAAAATGCTGGTAACCAGCATTTTCTCCTTTTCCCAAAATGTTTTCCACCCTTCCAAAAACAAATTCCAATTTTTCAGTCACATTTATTTTGTTGTCAGCAAATGCTTTCAATTTGGATCAGTCTAAAATCTTGTCGTTTGGTAAAGGGTTAAGTCCCCTTTTCACAGAGTGTGGCTCAAATATTTTTCCCCCCAATATGTCATTTCTGAACAGATCCTTACACACTTACACAGATTTGAATTCTCAGCTCAGATTTTGAAGGGAACAAATCCTCTACACAGTGGAAAAATCTGTACATGAATGTAGGGAAAAAACGCAAAGAGGTAATCTCAGTGTGCGATGATATACATCTTACCTGCTGGTTATTTAGAGCCCAAAATATTGGCAGGGGTAGAAACATGGTCAATACCTTTAGCAGGAGTCTCACATCTTCAATGAAAGCCGACTGAAATGTTAAACAATTACAAACAACATATTAACTCTTTACCATATGAGTGATATAGGCACTAGTCACAACACTCTTTGCAAGCTACTGGATGCTTTCTCATACAGATACAGTCATAACTGTGTTTACTGTTAACTCTTTACTAAACGAGAAAATTTTAGACTTGTCCAAATTGAAAACTTTTGCAGACAACGAAATAAATGTGACTCAAAAAATTGAAATTTGTTTTGGGAAGAATAGAAAAACATAGTGGGAAAAGCAGAAAATGCTGGATACCAGCATTTTCTCCTTTTCCCACTATGTTTTCCCTGAATTTTTCGTTCGGGTCGTTAAAAGTCGGGATTGTGTGGTAAAGGGTTATGGGAGGAAAGAACCCGGTCCCAATGACTTTTATTAATACTTCACAACATTATCCTTTCTTTTAATGACCCTGATGAAAATAGCTTTTAAAAATATTATGGGAAAAGAAGCTAATGATGGTAACCAGCATTTTCTCCTTTATTCACAATGTTTTCTACCCCTTCAAAGAAAACATAGAACATGTGGTTTACTCTACCAAACGACAAAATTTTACACTCCTCCAAATTCAAAGCTGTTGCAGACAACAAATGAGATGTGGCTCCTGCCTGCCTGCCCGATTCTAAAAGGGAAGAAAAAAAAGGTGGGAAAAGGATAAAATGCTGGTTACCAGCATTTTCTCCTTTTCTCACAATGTTTTCACAAAGCTTTTTCCCAAGGGTCGTTAAAAAAGCAGATTGTTTGGTAATACTTTACCACACAATCTCGACTTTTAACAACCCTGAGGAAAAAGCCTTTTGAAAACATAGTGGGAAAAGGAGAAAATACTGGTAACAAGAATTTTCTCCCTTTCTGACAATGTTTTCTACTCTTCCCCAAACAAGTTTCAATGTTTAAGTAACATTTATTTTGTCATCTGCTAAAAGCTTTCAATTTGGACTGGTCTAAAGTTTTGTCATTTGGTAAAGAGTTAAAGGATATAGGCACCAAGACAAACTTCATTTGCATGGGAACAACAGAGATACACTGTCTACTCCAACATCAGTCTTTCTCTTTATACTGCACTCCAAGCCTCAAGAGATGTCTTTTTTTTAATGAATATTCATGAGAACCAAATGTGAAAAGTAAAAACAATCACATGGCAGGTTTTGATTCACTCTTTCCCAAACGACAAAAATTTAGACTATTCCAAATTCAGAGCATTTACAGACGACAAATTAACTGTGGTTCAAAAATTGAAATTTGTTTTGAGAAGGGCAGAAAACATTGTGGGAAAAGGAGAAAATGCTGGTTACCAGCATTTTCTCCTTTTCCCACAATGTTTTCAAAAGCCTTCCTCCTCAGGGTTGTTAAAACACTGGATTGTGTGGTAAAGGGTTAAAAAATCTTCAGCATGAATTGTGGCAATAATGACAAGATGGGGATTTTGTATCAAAAACTCAAGAATTTAAGGCTAACTTAAGACCACGAAAATTCCTGCTTACAAGTGATTTGCAACATAACAACTCATTGGTCAAAAGTTCCACAAAATGTCATTCTGGAACCAGTGAAGAGCTTCATTAAATATTAACAAACCAACAAAATTTTGGCCTCATCCAGACCAATAGCATTTCCAGATAGCATATTCTGACTCCGATCATGAAATTTGTCTAGGATAGGATATAAAAGAATGTGAGAAAAGGAGAAAATTTTTGTTACCAGCATTTTCTGCTTTTCATGAAGTGTTTTCAGACAGCTTCTCACTCAGTGTAGTTTTAACTTGGGAATGTGAGGTAAAGAGTTTATCATTGACTGGGACGAGACTCTACCAGGCAAATATCCCACAGCACATAGGAAGAAGAAAATAATCAAAGCAATGGTGGTAGCCAAAAGTGAAACAAGCATAACTTACATCAAATTTATCATCAGCATAGTACAACCAGTGGGATCTCTTTTCTTCATACTTTGAAGCACACAGTTTACCTTTTATACCATACTGAAATAAGAGTAAAACAATTACTGTGACAAACCTTGTACAAATTACCTGTTCTATCATAAACAATTGGGCCATGATATAGAGGATATTTGTTTTTTTCGGTGAAAGATCAAAATTTATTTCATCAAGTGAACATCATCAGTCGAATTTTCATGAGTGGTGCAGCCATGGGTGAAAATATTATTGATAATATTCACGAGACGAAATGAATTTCCATCTTTCACTGAAAAAAAAAAAAAAATTCTGTTTATTTCATGCTTCTAACCCCTATTTTGTTGGAACTTTCATCAAAATCCAGTACAGTTATTTTCGGTAATTCCTCGTGACGTACCCCTCTCACATAACAACGCATTACAATATTAAGTCAAGCACGAGAAATATAGCATAAATCATGTCATATTTCCCTCCATTTGAATGGCACGCACTGATTACCTTGGTAACTAGTGTGCAGGAACTACTGTTTCCGCCTTCAATTGAAGAGTTAGAAAATGTAAAATTGGTATTTTCACTGGTCGTAACCATGAAATATCAAACCATAATTCACCATTATATCTCGATAAACTACCGAAAAGCATGAAATAATGCACTGTATCACACCAATGATAAATAAAACAAATCGGTTATGAATTTGCAAAATTTACTCTTTCTCCCATCAATGTTTTCCATGCAATTAAAACTAGAGGCGCTTGAGCGCCTGTATCGCTCCACAGGCCTGATATTTCTATAATGGCGAAAAGAAGTTTTTAACAATTACCATTCAATCCTGCATTTTAGCTCACTAAAGAAAAAAGGTATGGAAAAAACTTGTGAGAAAAGAAGAAAAAAATGGTAACCAGCATTTTCTTAGTTTCCCACAATAATTTCTATCCTTTTTTATATATGTCTTACTAATTTGAAGATATGTTGTCTGCAACAGGTCCTTTCACAAACCATTTTGGGTGGGGAAACATCAAAATATAGAAAATATGTCTTTCTCAGGGTCGTTAAAAGTTGTGATTGTGTGGTAAAGGGGTAATCTAAAAGAACAGCTAGGAGGGCAAATGAATGAATGTTATAGCAATATAGATCAATTTACATCAATACACCAGATAGAATGAAATATGCTGGCATACAATGAACACCTAATCCCTAATAATCAACTTTTCACAGTTAGAATGTCTTCTGTGGCAAACAACACAAAATGGTCTACAAATGCATTTACATAAATCAAATATCCTGCTCCAGGGCACAGATTAATTCTGGTGTACTGAAGTTGTGGGATCAGTTTGACTGGGTAACATTAATGCCTTATCACAAATGTAAAGCCCTGTCCCACTGTGTACCAGGTCACCAGGATTTACACCCCTTCTCTGTCCACTCTGCATTTACTCATTAGTAGGTCAACAAACCTTTACCAGAACTAATAAAAGTGCAGAGGTTCTCTTGTTCTATATCAAAAGGACTATAAAGTACCTACAACATGGGGGTTTTGTTATTAAAATACTTTTTCTTTTTTATCTTGGCATGGTTACTCAGGCTTAGTAATAAGGCAAAATTGAAAAGCTCAAGTTGTGAAAGGTGCTCAAGCTTTTATCTTATTTATGGCCAGTGATATTCCATTACTAGTACTAACTAATAGCATATCATTGGAGTAAATTGTGATCTTAATACCAAGGAAAATGTGTGGGCTTAAATAGGACAGCCCTGACTAGGTCAAGTCAATCCAATTTTCTTCCTTTTTCTTTGTTAGTCGATAAAACTAACACAATAAATAGTTTTGGAGAAGAACATTTTTTTGAAATATAAGCCTTGTCTATAAAAAAATGTGTTTTTAGGTGTATCATTTTTTTAAAAGGAATTTGGTATACAACCACCATAGAAACAATTTGGCAGACAACCACCATAGGAACTTACCTGCAAAACAACAATGAAATCCAATGAATAGTTTTAGAGAAGAAATTTTTCAAAGATTTTACTTTATACCATAAAAGGAAAATGAGTCTCCCATAAAAGCCATGTTTTTTGACAGATCATTTTTTTTTTTAGGGATTCTGTAAACCTGTATCTAAGGAACATTCCTGCAAAATAATAATGCTATCCAAATAGCGGTTTGGGAGGAGAAGATTTTTAAAGGTTTTTTACTTTGGTTGCCATGGCAACCAGAATTCTTCATGGAACACAATTATTTGAAGGAATTTGAAAGAGGACCACCAAAGGAACATTCCTGTGAAATTTGGTAAAAATCCAGTCTATAGTTTCTGAGGAGAAGTTTTTTAAAGAAAAAGTTTACGGACGCACGCACGGACGAACGGACGGACGGACGCACGACGGACACAACGCCATGACAATAGCTTGCTGGCCTTCGGCCAGTGGAGCTAAAAAGTAAATTTGTTTTCTGCAAACATTTTCTCGTATACTACCTAACTTTCCATTAAGGTTCATTATTATGATCTTTATACACAGAGCGTTAAGGAAACTTTGTGACAGAGAAACTGTTCATTCTGAGCATACACTATCTGCTGTAAAGATGTTACAATATCTATGTGAAATCCAGGGTTGATCACAATCATTGATATTAACCCTTTACCAGACAACAAAATTTTAGCCTTTTTCAAATTGAAAGCATTTGCAGACGACAATTTCAATGTGGCTGAAATGGTAAAATTTTTTCTTTGATAGGGTAGAAAACATTGTGGGAAAAGGAGAAAATGCTGGTTACCAGCATTTTCTCCTTTTCCCATAATGTTTTCAAAAGGCGTCTTTCCCAGGGGCGTTAAAAGGCAGCATTGTACTGTAAAGGGTTAAAGATCCATCCTCATTCATGCTATACCTCATTATCCGTGTCTAATTTTTATATCAAGGATGACTGGGTTTCATTTTAACATCACAGCTGCAGAGCTACCGGCAGCTATGATTCCAGAAAGCAATCACTGACAACAATAAATATAGGTTATACACCTTGTTTCACAATCATTATAAAATGAATAGGAATTAACAAAAGTAAATACAAAGATACAGACAAATGAACTGTGCTTTGGTAAAAGGGGGTTTAATGCATCTCTGTGATGCATTATACCAAGCAAGTCATCACATAATCATGGATCCATGAAATCCATTTTGTCCAACAATCAACTGAATCACTGGGTAAACTGGTCCTTTGACATGCAGAAAATTTACAAACAGCAAAAAGTTTCAACCCATGTCAGCCTGTGTGGACTGTGCAGCCTGACATGGGTCAGCACTTTTTGCAGATGCATTAAACCACCTTTTCCTGGGGCATGGCCCTAATAAATGGATTCTTTAATCCCAAAGTTGACCATAAGGTCCCGAGTTTGATACCTGGGAGCAGGTGTCAATTTTGGGATTTTTCACTGGCCCACACATTTGGCGCAAGTACTGCTGTAGTTCCCAGGAATTAGAATCAAGAGAGATTAGTATAAGTTGTAAGAACATGTTTCTCAATCGATGTAAAATAAATAGGTTTAAACTTATGGATACTTACAAATATACATTTGAAAGTTCTGCCAATGACATTGCCTGTAGGTGGAATTTTGATGTACATATTCCTTCCGCAGAAAAACAGAACTAGAGAAAAGGAAGCATACATTGGAACACATAATAAAAGGGCTATAGATAACAAAACAAATGAGCCATGCTCTGTGAAAAGGGGGCTTAATGCATCTGCAAAAAATATCGATCCAGGGCAGCCTGCGCAGTCCGCGCAGGCTGACCTGGGCCGAAACTTTTTGCTATTGGTCAATTTTCTGTATGTCCAAGGACTAGTCTACCTCAAAATGAAGTCGGCTTGTTAAAAATGTGGCTACCATGGATCCACAAGTATGTGATGGCTTGCTTGGTACAATGGATCGCGGAGACGCACTAAGCCCCCTTTTGCCAGAGCAAGGCTCAAATGTAATGATAGTGCTAAAATAATTTTCTGCTTCAAAATTGGGTCGGGTTGCCGCTTTCACTTGGTATTATCAATATTGTGAAGAAACTGTGACCTCTTTGATGCAAACAAGTTGATTTGCAGAAATTTGGTCACGTAAACTACTTCTGATTACAGAACTTGACCTTCTATCAAACTTTACAGAGGTTTTAATTATGAACTAAAAACTGGAAAAAAAAAACCCATGTCATGTCCCGTGTTGGTTCTATAAATTATTGCTAAATCCTTTGACCCAAATTTGAACAACTATAACAAAAATATTCCGAAACATAGTTTGAGAACCTAAATGTTTAATTCAACCCTTTCAGCGCCACAGGTGAAAACAGGGACTTCTCTGGATGGCACAGATCAAGATCAGACTGCACAGAACATGCAGTCTGATCTTTGATCTGTACCGTCCGTTTAATTAGTCAAGCCCCTACGATTAAAATCTTTCTGGGTCTCTGTGGATTGCATTTACAGCCACCGAAAGAAGTCGAGTTTATTTATTTGGCGCCAGAAGAGTTAAAGTTATGTTTCAAAATGTAGACTGAGTGAGTGCCCTTGTTTATTGCAACCTACATATTGTACACAAATTCAAAATTTTATCCAAGTTAAAGCATACTGATAACATACCATCAAGACTGAGTTCAAATTAAAGGGCATACATGCTCTATATATAAGACAGACTGCCCCCTGTGAACTAAATCTGTTTTGTATTGGAGTTTAACGCCATTTTAACTGCTCACCTGGGTAGCTCAGTGGTTAGTGTATCTGACTCGTGACCTGGTGGTTGTGAGTTTGATACCCGGTTGAGGCAAACTTTCTTTTCAGCGATTTTTCGCCTCTCACCTCTTATTCATGTGAGAAAAGGAATCAGTGGCTTTGGAAAGAAAGGTGTGTCAGTATTGGTGTGAGAAAGCCAGGAAACACATGGGTGCGTCACTGACTGCTATGATATGATCTGCGAACTGAAGGCATGCAACATGTAAAGCTCACTTTGAGCTCTATATAGTTCTAGTTAACTAAAAACTTGAAACGCAAAGGAAAGCAGCTCTGTAAGCATACAAAAATGTAAATCTAAACTGGTGAAGTCATCTGTCTGATACCAACAACCGCTTCATAACCCTTTACCACACAATCCCGACTTTAAAGAACCCTATGAAAGAAACCTTTTGAAAACATTGTGGGAAACGGAGAAAATCCTTTTCCCACAATGTTTTCTGTCCTTCCCAAAACAATTTTCAATTTTTCAATCACATTTATGTTGTTGTCTGCCATTGCTTTCAATTTGGACAAGTCTAAAATTTTGTCATTTGGTAAAGAGAAAATCTGATATAAGCATTCAAATTATCAACCTGTACAATAACTCTGAATTTTATTCCTTAGGGCACCTTCCACAACATGAGTTGGTTTTCAAATTTAAGGCCAGTGTAAATCAAGACAAAACTGCAGAGAACATGCAGTCCCTTTTCTAAACTGTCTGCTTCCTTGACATAGTCTGACAATGAATTAGCTCTGATAATGCAACAACTGTGTCTTTTATTCTGAGCTAGGAAGGTTAATGTTGTTTATTTAATGCTGTTTTCAAACATGTACGAGGGTCATTCATTTAATTGTGTCACTGCGTGTTTATGAGACGCATTATATTAAATGCATATATTTTGTTCACTTCATCCCTTCAAAATATTCTCCATTAACAGAAATACATTTTTCAAGTCTGAAAATCCAGTCTGGGAATGCTGCAAAATAGGTTTTTCTGGGAATACCCTGTGGACACTAAAAATGGCACATCCAAGAGCACTTTTAGAGTCATATCAATGCCAAGAGAGTTTTCTTCAATAAAGGAAAGAGAAAAAAGTCACATGGGCTGAGGTCGGGAGAATAGGGTGGAAGAGGAAGCTGTACCACCTTTTCAGTTTTCAGAAAATTCTGAACAATTGCAGACTTGTGAGCAGCTGCATTGTCATGAATGGGACACAGGCCTCTTAATCTGGTTTCAGTAATATAGCCAGTGTATATGACTGCACCTACTTTAATTTTCAATAACTTTGAAACAATGAACCTATTACAACAAAATTTCATGCCAGTATTCAGAACAACTTCCTTGTGAAAATACCGTTATTTCCTTGTGATACATATGGTCATGCAGTATGGAGGCCCATTAGTGAAACAATTAAATGAATGACCCTCGTATTATAAAGACAATAATGTGTGAAAATTGACTTACTTATGGATAAGAACATGAGGATGGCAGGAATACCAAATGCCAGTATGTAGCAATCTTGTCCATAACATGATACATCAGCTGAAATTTACAATGACACTTATTTTACAGTCTTCTGTAGAATTAATCCTTTACCTCCAAAAAGATATTTTTTGTCTTTTTTCCATACCAAAATTTATAATTTAATCCTTAGCACCAAATAAACAAAATCAAAATTTTCAGTCTAGATATAGCACCCACATATTAACTCTTTACCACACAATCCCGAGTTTTAACATCCCTGAAAGAGAAGAATTTTGAAAATATTGTGGGAAAAGGAGAAAATGCTGGTAATCAGCAGAAATCACCATTTAAGCAACATTTAATCTGTCGTCAGCAAATGCATTCTATTTGGTCCAGTCCAAAATCTTGTCATTTGGTAAAGAGTTAATTGCTGTTTCAACATCGTCCAGAATATCTCACAATAGCAGAAAGTGTAGATGAAAGATCAGAATTGCAGACTGCTTTGTGCCAAAAGACCCAATCTTACACTTGTCCACTTTGAAAGCATTTATAGACAACAAATGTGGCTAAAAAGATGGGATTTGTATTTTAACTCTTTACCATGCAACAAAATTTTAGACTTGTCCAAACTGAAAGCTTTTGCAGAGAATGAAATGAAATTTGGTGAAAATGATAAGAGTATTTCTCTGTAAAAGTATAAAAAGTAAAAAACATTGTGGGGAAAGATGAAAATGCTGGTCACAAGCCTCTTCTGCTTTTCCCACAACATTTCCTCTTCCTCAGGGTTGCTAAATTCAAGATTGTGTGGTATTGGGTTAAAGGATGGCAAACACTGTGGGGACTATAAAAAAGCTGTTTCAAAAGCCTGCTTCCTGAAAGATGTGATTACGAACTACTGTTTGGTGAGAGGTGAAAAACTGAAGAGGCTTTTTCAACTTGAAGTTAAGCAGGGAATGGCATGCATGTAGATTAACATTAAAAGTTCTTACTTAATGCAGTAAGATCTTAACATAACATACTGTTTGCATATGCTGCCAATATCTTATGTTGTGATGACAGGCTAAAACATTAATCTTTAACCCTTTACCACAAAATCCCAAGTTTTAACGACCCTGAAGAAAAAGCCTTTTAAAAATATTGTGGGAAAAGGAGAAAATGCTGGTAACCAGCATTTTCTCCATTTCCCACAATGTTTTCTACCAATCACAGAACAAATTCCAATTTTCGAGTCACATGTATTTTTTCGTCTGCAAATGCTTTGAATTTGGACTAGTCTAAAATTTTGTTGTTTGGAGTTAACCCTTTACCAGACAATCCTGAGTTTTCATAACACCAAGCAAGAAAGTTTGGACAAGTCTAAAACTTTGTTGTTTAGTGAAAAAATAATATCCCATAATACAAGTGACTTATAACCTTTTGCCACTCAATATCAAGTTTTAACAACCCTAAAGAAGAGGAGTTTTGAAGACACTGTGGGAAAAGGAGAAAATGCTGGTAACCATGATTTTCCCCTTTTCTCACAATGTTTTCTACCCTTCCACAAACAAATTTCAATTTTTGAGTCACACGTTTTGTTGTCTGCTAATGTTTTCAATTTTGACAGGTCTAAACTTTTGTTATATATTAAAGCTAAAAGTTTATCCTTCAACAATTTATCATGAAGAAGGAAAAAAGTAATAAGTTTAATAATACTGTATTGTACTTAAATTCTGGGACACCCAAAGTATTGGGACACCATCCAAAAACGTGACAATAATTATTTTTCATGACCCAAAGATTTTGGCCATGCTAAAAATTGCAAAGCATGTTAGGTATTTTTTTTTGTTCCAAAGAATTGAGACAGTGAATATCTATTTCAAAAAAAAAAAAAATCTTTTCATTCGTTTGACACCCTTTGTTCACAATCATTTGCTTTGTGCAGTTTCACTGGCAGCCTGTCATAGATCTCTGTTTTCAATCTATCGGACAGTTACGGGAGATACAACGGGTACCTGTTTACACCTAGGCATTGATTCTCAACCCTCCCGATTTAATCCTTTCCCAAACAAGCCCTGGTTTTCACATGTCTGCAGTACAAGTCTTTTGAAAACACTGTGGGAAAAGGAGAAATTGCTCGTTACGAGCAATTTCTCCTTTTCCCCCAGTGTTTTCTACCCTTTTAGAGAACTTTCTGTCATTTTCATCAAATTTAAAATTGTCGTCTGCAAACTCTTTCAATTTGGACCAGTCTAAAATTTATCGTTTGGGAAAGGGTTAAGACAAAAAACCAGTCTGACAATTAAACAACCCCGATTTGAAAACAATCTGATATACGGATAAAAAGGGTGTGATAAACTTATACCTAAGGTACATGTACAAATTTACATCCGAAGTTGACAAGTGGTTGACACGTGTGTGTGTTTCACGGTCAATGGGATTCGTTGTTTATAAATAGAAATCAAGATATCCTATAAATGAGGTTCAACAATGAAAAAATATGAAGTTTTAAATTCTTACTGCACAAATTGACCACAGGAATTCCAATCTGTTTAAAAAGACCGACCTGCATGTATTTGTTGTTTATTTAATTCTTTACCACACGACAATAATTTACACTGTTCTCAAATTCAAACCATTTGCAGACAACAAAATAAATGAGACTGAAAAACTGATTTTTTTTTTTGGAAAGGGTAGAAAATATTGTGGGAAAAGGAGAAAATGCTGGTTACCAGCATTTTCTCCTTTTCCCACAATGTTTTCAAAAGGCTTCTTTCACAGGGTCGGTAAAAGTCGTGATTGTGTGGTGTAGGGTTAAACCAATGACGTAGCAATGTTTAATTGTTAAGTGGTCAGTGACAAACAGTATGACAGATTGTCTGGTCTGACCATAAGTTTTGGGAAACCTGAAAAAATATTCATTTTTCGTTGACCTAATTATTGGGACATCTAAAAAAAAAACAACTATTTTTACTGTCCCAAAATGAAAGCACAATACCGTAAGTAAGTTTAATTATAAATAAAAGTATTACCTCTCAGTATTGGTGTTAGAAGGATTGAAATGGTACTGCCGAGATTAATCATGAAGTAAAATGCAGAGAAAAATGAATTCCTCCATTTTTCCTGGAAGTAAAATGAACAAGAGGGCTATTAGCCCTAAAGCGCTCACCTGAGTAAAGTCATCTACAGTTGATAAAGCTAAAGAGCTCCTGGTTTTAGTGCTGTAAAACACATGAGTGTAAGTGACCTACTTTTGGACCCGACACAGCCAAATTGCGAACTTGTCTAAGATATAATCAAGAAAAACATTCTGACCAAGTTTCATGAGTATCAGGCTGAAAATGTGGCCTCTACGGTGCACACAAGGTTTATCTAAGATTTGGCCCAGTGACCTACTTTTTGCCCCATGTTACCAAATTTAGAACTTGTCCAAGGTATCATCAGGATAAACATTCTGACCAAGTTTCAAGAGTATCAGGCTGAAAATGTGACTTCTATGGTAAACATAAGGTTTTTCTAAGAGTTGGTCCAGTGACCTACTTTTTGACCCAATGTAACCCCATTTCAAACTTGTTCAAGATATCATCAAGATAAAAAACATCCTGACCTAGTTTCATGTGAGAGATCATGCTAAAATTGTGGCCTCTAGAGTGTATACAAGGTTTTTCTAAGATTTGGCTCAGTGACCTTTTTTTGACCTGACATGACCCAATTTCAATCATGTCCAAGATATTATCAAGACACACATTCTGACATAGTTTCATAAGTAACTGGCTGAAATTGTGGTCTCTAGAGTGCACATAAGGTTTTTCTAAGATTTAGCAGTGACCTACTGTTTTATTTGACATGACCCAATTTCAAACTCCTCTGGGATATCATCCAGACAAATGATCTGACCTAATTTCATCAGAATCTGGCTATAAATATGGCCTCTACAGTGCACACAAGCTTTTGCTGATATTTGGCCCAGTGACCTACCTTTTGAACCGACATGACCTAATTTCAAACTTGTCTGAGATATCATCAAGACACATAATCTGACCTAGTTTCATGAGTATCAGGCTAAAAATGTGGTCTCTAAGGTGCACACAAGGTTTTTCCAAGATTTGGCCCAGTGACCTACTTTTGACCCAACAAGACCCAATTTCACACTTGTCCGAGAAATTATTAAGACAAACATTCTCACCAAGTTTCAAAAGCATCAGGCTGAAAATGTGGCCTCTAGAGTGCACATAAGGTTTTCTAAGATTTAGCCAAGTGACCTACTCTTAACCCAACATGACCAATTTTTCAAGATTTTATCAAGACAAACATTCTGACCAGGCCTTTAGAGTGCATACAAGGAAAATGTTGACCACCCAGACTATGCACGACAGACGATGCACGACGGACATAGCACAGCACAATCACAAAAGCTCACCTTGAGCACTTTGTGCTCAAGTGAGCTGAAAAAGATTGACAATATGTGCTGCTAATATTTCTTCAAGTCACTATGGTTTGTTTGTTCTGTGATTACATTTCATTAATGTCGGGGCTGCCAGAGCACCTATCCATGCTTTTCCTGGGGGTGTGTTTTACCCATGCCTTGTACAACACTGGCTTTGCCATGCCTATGGCTGCTTTCCCACATAAAGTGTTAAAACAATGTTTAGCGGTACGAGAGGATTGTATCCTGTTGCAATGACAATCATCAACCCTGAAAACGGGTGCTGCCAAGCCAGAATTCTTTTTTGAAAACCTGGGACTGCTTCTATATTAACAAAACTATTTGATGAACATAATCTAACAATTATATAAGTCTATATTGTACAAAACTAGACCTCCAGCTAAGAGGGAGTGATAGTATACTAAATCCATTATTTCTCCTCCATACCATAGTACTCATTAGAATCGTCTCGATGAGATGTTTCTAATGAGTACCCATAACATAGGGTTTAATGGAAAGTAATTAATATTTTCAATTTTGAAATCAAAATCACTCCCTCTATCTGGAGGTCTGCAAAACTGCTTTGAAAAGTTCTGTATCCAAAAAGCTGTGAGAAATTGGCTGATGTGTATCATTCATATATAAGTATTTTACAGCATCACACATTACAAACCTGTCCTTCTGTGAACTGATCAGCCCCAAAAGGGGCCACTGACGCTTTAATGCCACCTGTGCCACATGCTATAAGTATCAGCCCTATACAGGGACCATACCTAAAACATAAAATACAATTTGAAAGCATTGCATTAACTAGAAAAGAAAATGAGCCATGCAAAAAGGGGCTTAACTCTTTACCACACGGCAATCTTTTGGACTTGTCCAAATTGAAAGCATTTGCAGACGACAAAATAAATGTGATTCAAAAAATGAAATTTGTGTTGGAAAGGGTAGAAAACATTGTGGGAAAAGGAGAAAATGCTGGTTACCAGCATTTTCTCCTTTTCCCACAATGTTTTCAAAAGGCTTTTTGTTTAGGGTCGTTAAAACCCGTGATTGTGTGGTAAAGAGTTAATGCATCTCGGTAATGCATTAGACCAAGCAAGAAATAATTTAACCATAGATCCATGGAATCCATTTCGTCAAAAAACCGACTGATTTGCGAGGTAGAATTATCCCTTGACATGCACAAAATTCAATGATATTGAAAAGTTTCGGCCCATGTCAGCCTGCGCGGACTGCACAGGCTGACATGGGTTGATACTTTTCCCAAATGCATTAAGCCCCCTTTCCACAGAGCATGGCTCAAATATAAGTTGAAAAGATTGCATTACCTAGAAAAGGAAATACAATTTGAAAACATTGTATTACACAGAACAGAAAATAAAGTTTGAAAACATTGTATTAACTAGAAAAGAAAATGTAATTTGAAAACATTGCATTACCTAGAAAAGAAAATACATTGTTTTATCTGGAACAGAAAATACAATTTGAAAACACTGTATTTCTTAGAAAAGAAAAAATACAACTTGAAAACATTGTATTTCTTAGAACACAGAAAACATTTTGAAAACATTGCATTACCTAGAACAGAAACTACATTTTGAAAACATTGTTTTATCTAGAACAGAAAATACAGTTTGAAAATATTGCATTTCTTAGAAAAGAAAATACAATTTGAGAACATTGCATTACCTACAAATTGTCATCTTCACAATATTTTTCGTACTTTTAAATGGCTTGATTTTAACTAATGCATTGTTTTTTGGCTGCTATTGGGCCTTTAAAGTACGGATATCTTTATGAGTATAACAATGTGTTACTATGGAAGCTGTTAAAGTTCCAGTTGTTGGCAGGAAAATGTATTGTAAACTAGAAAAAAGTTGGCAACTTTTGTTCTACTTTTACAATACATATTTCTGCCATTGACAAGAACTTTGACAAATTCCACTGTACACATTTTCAGGCTCATAATAATATCCATATTTTGACTCTTTACCAAACGACAGAATTTTAGACTTGTCCAAATTCAAAGCATTTGCAGACGACAAAATAAATGTGACTGAAAAATTGAAATTTGTTTTGGGATAGTTAGAAAACATTGTGGGAAAAGGAGAAAATGCTGGTTACCAGCATTTTCTCCTTTTCCCACAATGTTTTCAAAAGGCTTTTTCTTCTGGGTTGTTAAAACTTGTGATTGTGTGGTAAAGAGTTAAATGGTATGAATTAAATTTGTCTGCAATTTGCCCTAAAAGTTGTTAACACTTGGCTGCTTGAGTGCCCTCAACAACTAGTCTGTGTTTGAAATAAACATCTTCAACAATGACAGATATACATGTACGTGTAATTATGTATGTCAATTTTTTTGCATACAAAATCACATATATCATGGATTCTCGTAAAATAAGCCTTATTTCAATCTATACACTTTGCAAACCATGTAAGCCCATCACCAAACAATCTCATTGGTTTACCCTTATGAGGACAAAAAACTTTTGAAAACACCATGGGAACAGAAATATGAATGCTGGCAAAAGCAGATCAAACTAGAACTTGTCACAGGATGTGACTTAATACCCCCGCAAGAGCTGTAATTGACCAATGTTTTTTTTAGGAATGTACTTATTTAATTAAAAATGTTGGTAAGGAACAGATAATGGTGTCTATCTTCATAATTATATATAAACTGCCATGTGAAGGAGTTTTAGAATGGATGCATAAGGCTTTAAATTGCATTTTAAAAACCTTCAATATATGATCAATGTATGTGCAAAGTTTTAAAACAATTGCATAAAAACTTTTGTGGGAGTTCGCTACACAAAATTACTAGTATTTCATACAGAGATGGATTTTAAGAGAAAAAAAAGTGTCATGTTCAAGGGGAGATAATTCATGAAGCAGGAGGAGTTGACACATGAAAATTGAGTCTTGCAAACCTTCAATATATGATGAATGTAATGTGCAAAGTTTCAATATAATTGAAAGAAAACTGGAGGAGGAGTTTGCAACACAAAATTAGTAGTATTTTGTACACAGACGGACACACGAACGGACGGACAGACAGGCTGATTCCGGTATACCCCGTTTTGCGGGGGTATAACCAGTATACCCCTGAAAACATTCGTTTTGCGGGGGTATAAAAAACATTTGTTTAGTGGGGGTATAATAAATATAGCCATGTTCAACTTAATGCTTGCATATGCTTTTAGTAAGAACGAGTCTATAACTTTGTCATAAAATAAAGAATTCATCCCGTCACAGATCACATAACCTAGTATTAACCCTTTGCAAAAGAATCCTGTACGTCAACAACCCTGAAGAAGAGGGCTTTTGAAAACATTGTAGGAAAAGAAGAAAATGCTGGTACCCAACATTTTCTCCTTTTCTAAATGTTTTCTGCCCTTTCACAGTTAGAAATTATCATTTGTGCAATATCTAATCTGTCAGGTTTAACCCTTAAAGCATATTTCACTTTGCATATGAGGTCAACATAGATGAAGATCAGACAGCACAAAATGTACAGTCTGATCTTTGATCTACACTGTCCATTTTGCCGAGACATTCTTGACATGGGCAACCTTAAACTGCTTTTACTAGGGTTTTTATCCAGACTGAAAATGCCTGATGGTCTCATTTGGCACTATAAGGATAAAAATAACCTGTATGAGTACCCTATAGAATTAAATCAAGACTTGGAAGTCACAAGAACACACATTTTCAGAACACTTACCATTCTGGAGGTGGGATGGATGTCACTGACAGTACAAAGTTACCCAGAAAGTATATACATGACAAATATAGGATAGTTCTGTAAATAAAATATAATATGGGTCATGCTCTGGCAAAAAGGGGGCTTAATACATCTCCGTGACGCATGATACCAAAGTCATCACATAATCATGGATTCATTAACCCTTTCCCAAACAAGCCCTGGTTTTCACGTGTCTGCAGTACAAGTCTTTTGAAAACACTGTGGGAAAAGGAGAAATTGCTCGTTACGAGCAATTTCTCCTTTTCCCACAGTGTTTTCTACCCTTTTGGAGAACTTTGTGTCATTTTCATCAAATTTAAAATTGTCATCTGCAAACTCTTTCAATTTGGACCAGTCTAAAATTCATCGTTTGGGAAAGGTTTAAGCACTTTATGTCTAACAACAGACGGAATCATGAGGTAGACCGTGTCTTTGACATACAGAAAATTGACCTATAGCAAAAAGTTTCAGCCCAGGTCAGCCTGCGCGGAGAGCACAGGCTGACCTGGGTCAATACGTTAAGCAGAAGCATTAAGCCCCCTTTTCACAGAGCATGGCTCATATATGTAATAGCTTTCATTCATTCATAGTATACCTGAGCCATACTCTGTGAAAAGAGGTGTTAATGCATATGGATAAATCAAGAAATTTTGTAACCTGGTGAACAGGCCAATGCTAAGCTCATTATTTCTCATTTAGCAAATATAAATTAAGTAATACAGTGCAACCAACCCTACCAGCCACCTTTGTTAACCCTTTACCACACAATCCCGACTTTTAATGACCCTGTGAAGGAAACCTTTTGAAAACATTGTGGGAAAAGGAGAAAATGCTGGTAACCAGCATTTTCTCCTTTTCTCACCATGTTTTCTACCCTTCCCAAAACAAACTTCAATTTTTCAATCACATTTATTTTGTCGTCTGCAAATGCTTTCAATTTGGACCAGTCTAAAATTCTGTCGTCTGGTAAAGGGTTAACCAACCCTTCATCAAACGATCCCTTGTTTCGACGACTCTGAAGTAGAAGTCTTCTGAAATCATTGTAGGAAAAGGAGAAAATGCTGATAAACAGCATTTTCTTCTTTTCCCACAAGGTTTCCTATCCTTTCAAAGAGAAATCCAATTATGTGAGTCTATTTACTTGTTCTCTTCAAATGCTCTAAAAATGGCCAGGTCTAAAACTTTGTCATCTGGTGGGAATTAACTCTTTAGCAAACAACAAAATTTTAGACTAGTCCAAATTGAAAGCCTTTGCTGATGACAAAATAAATGTGACTCAAAATTAAACCT
This sequence comes from Tridacna gigas, assembly GCA_945859785.2. NCBI lineage: Eukaryota > Metazoa > Mollusca > Bivalvia > Cardiida > Cardiidae > Tridacna > Tridacna gigas. Next base: position 35,945,344 of record OX244044.2, read on the forward strand.
TGTTTTGAGAAGACTAGAAAACATTGTGGGAAAAGGAGAAAATGCTGGTTACCAGCATTTTCTCCTTTGCTCACAATGTTTCCAAAAAGCTTTCATTCTCCGGGTCGTTAAAAGGTGGGACTGTCTGGGAAAGAATTAAGCAACCTGTGTTAAGCAAACATATTGCATTCCAAGAGAAGGCAACTATGTTGAAATGTGCCTGTATTAAGCAAGCACCTGTCCAAAGTGAGCACATGTTAAATGTTCATTTGGCGCTTGCTTAACACAGGTTTGACTGCATTTCACAAACACATGAATGGGTCTGTTACAAAGCTATAAAACTGGCTTATCTGGTCCTGTTTTTGCAGTAAACATGTAAATGTAATGTGAACTTCAGCATACCGACAAGATAATGTACTTGACAAGGGACTGGACTAAAATTCCATCTTGGCAGAGGTCTAACAGTCCATTACCAAATATTCCAGTATTTTCTATTACTCTGAGGAAAAAAGCTTCTACAAACATTGTGGGAAAAGGAGAAAATGCTGATCACCTGTATTTTCTCCTTTTTCCACAGTGTTTTCTACCCTCTCACAGACAAGTACTATCATTTAAATGCATCGGTATATGCAATTTGATTTGATTTGGTATCCTAGTTTCTGAACTAGAGGCGCTTGAGCGCCTGTATCGCTCCACAGGCCTGATATTTCTATAATGGCGAAAAGAAGTTTTTAACAATTACCATTCAATCCTGCATTTTAGCTCACTGAAGAAAAAAGGTATGGAAAAAACTTGTGAGAAAAGAAGAAAAAAATGGTAACCAGCATTTTCTTAGTTTCCCACAATAATTTCTATCCTTTTTTATATGTCTTACTAATTTGAAGATATGTTGTCTGCAACAGGTCCTTTCACAAACCATTTTGGGTGGGGAAACATCAAAATATAGAAAATATGTCTTTCTCAGGGTCGTTAAAAGTTGTGATTGTGTGGTAAAGGGGTAATCTAAAAGAACAGCTAGGAGGGCAAATGAATGAATGTTATAGCAATATAGATCAACTTACATCAATACACCAGATAGAATGAAATATGCTGGCATACAATGAACACCTAATCCCTAATAATCAACTTTTCACAGTCACAGTTAGAATGTCTTCTGTGGCAAACAACACAAAATGGTCTACAAATGCATTTACATAAATCAAATATCCTGCTCCAGGGCACAGATTAATTCTGGTGTACTGAAGTTGTGGGATCAGTTTGACTGGATAACATTAATGCCTTATCACAAATGTAAAGCCCTGTCCCACTATGTACCAGGTCACCAGGATTTACATCCCTTCTGTCCACTCTGCATTTACTCATTAGTAGGTCAACAAACCTTTACCAGAACTAATAAAAGTGCAGAGGTTCTCTTGTTCTATATCAAAAGGACTATAAAGTACCTACAACATGGGGGTTTTGTTATTAAAATACTTTTTCTTTTTTATCTTGGCATGGTTACTTAGGCTTAGTAATAAGGCAAAATTGAAAAGCTCAAGTTGTGAAAGGTGCTCAAGCTTTTATCTTATTTATGGCCAGTGATATTTTATTACTAGTACTAACTAATAGCATATCATTGGAGTAAATTGTGATCTTAATACCAAGGAAAATGTGTGGGCTTAAATAGGACAGCCCTGACTAGGTCAAGTCAATCCAATTTTATTCCTTTTTCTTTGTTAGTCGATAAAACTAACACAATAAATAGTTTTGGAGAAGAACATTTTTTTGAAATATAAGCCTTGTCTATAAAAAAATGTGTTTTTAGGTGTATCATTTTTTTAAAAGGAATTTGGTATACAACCACCATAGAAACAATTTGGCAGACAACCACCATAGGAACTTACCTGCAAAACAACAATGAAATCCAATGAATAGTTTTAGAGAAGAAATTTTTCAAAGATTTTACTTTATACCATAAAAGGAAAATGAGTCTCCCATAAAAGCCATGTTTTTTGACAGATCATTTTTTTTTAAAGGAATTCTGTAAACCTGTATCTAAGGAACATTCCTGCAAAATAATAATGCTATCCAAAGAGCGGTTTGGGAGGAGAAGATTTTTAAAGGTTTTTTACTTTGGTTGCCATGGCAACCAGAATTCTTCATGGAACACAATTATTTGAAGGAATTTGAAAGAGGACCACCAAAGGAACATTCCTGTGAAATTTGGTAAAAATCCAGTCAATAGTTTCTGAGGAGAAGTTTTTTAAAGAAAAAGTTTACGGACGCACGCATGGACGAACGGACGGACGGACGCACGACGGACACAACGCCATGACAATAGCTCGCTGGCCTTCGGCCAGTGGAGCTAAAAACTATTAAAATTTTGTGTGATTGTGGAAAGAGAATAAACAATGATCTACTACAACAGCTAATCCCAAGCTCTTCTAGCTCAGGTGAGCCTGCAATCATTTTCTCCAATTACACTTACTTGTATTTTCCTAAATACCCATCTGCAATCACTGCCCCAATTAAGGGCATTACATAGGCTAGCATGGAAAAGCTGTGAAATATGGCAGTAGCCTGATCCTCCCCAAACCGAAGCCATCTCGTCAGATATAACACAAGAATCGCTGGAAAAAATAAAGAATGTATTACCAATTGTAATTAATGCCCCTGTCCTAAGAAACTCTCTCTGCATCTTTCCAATAAAAATGAAAGGGATCCTATTCAAGGATCTTCCCTACTGGAACATATTCTTTCCTGGTAGAGGTGCCCCTTTTTGTGGCATTTGTCAAAGACAATACCACTATAAGTTCAATACAGCAATTTGAAAATTGTGTAGCCTATCGTAGTTTGTGCAAAACCAAAGGAAGTAAACCCAATTAAACTCAATTTTTCAAAGACAAATAAGTGTCTCGGTAGCACTCAGATATATGATTAATGACAGCGTATTAAAGTAACTTAATTATGCCAGCGATCATGGGAATACTTCATTTTTTATTGAAAATGTCTATACTCGCTATGGCTTTCTATTGACGCAATCATACACACAACCTGACCGTGTTTGTCCCAAAACCAGTTCTTCACTGGGCTTGTTCATCCATTGGCTTGTTCATCCAGGCTTATTCGTCCCACATTATTGTTTGCTTATTTTTCAAATTATTAATTCCATGCAATGGCTCCCTTCACAAATGCCAGTGCTTTCAACGCTTTGATTTTAGATAGGAGGTGCAGAAAAGAAAGTAGTACAATTGCTTCATCTTTCATCTGAAAGTTTATCAGTTCACTTGCATAATGTTTATTAGAATTATTTTGTCCAGGAAGAAATTGTCTGTTGGTGATATACTACATTACAGGCCTTAGATAACACCCCCTCATCCCTCCCCTCCCTTGTTAACTCTTTACTACACAAGAAAATTGCAGACGACAAAATAAAGGTGATTCAAAAAGTGAATTTTGATTACCAGCATTACCAGAATTCTGGTTACCAGCATTTTCTCCTTTTCTCACAATGTTTTCAAAGGGTTTTTGTTCAGGATCATTAAAACTCATGACTGTGTGGTAAAGAGTTAAATGCAATACCTGTGGGTCTTTTCACATGATTTATAGTGCATCTCCCTCCCAATGTTTCTTCTCAAACAAGAAAGTTTAGTTTTTACAAATGCATATTAAACTCAACATCACCAAAACATAATCAAGACTACTGCTTTTTGTGATTTGATATGCTACTTTTTTTTCTAAATTTCAACAGATCTTTCACTAAATCAAACATAACTTGGTAATAAAAGAGGGTAAGAATTTGTGTATGTGTGTTTCTTTTTTTTTTGTTTGGGAGGTGGGGGGGGGGGGAGAGAGGCCTCCAAAAGAGGGGCATGAGCAATATCCTAAAATACACTTGATACACTTGCAAATAGCAGAATGATATACACGTATATATTAACCATGCTCTGTGAAAAGGGGGCTTAACCCAACTGCAAAAAGTATCGACCCAGGTCAGCTGGCACAGGCTGACCTGCTGGGCAGAAACTTTGCACCATTAGTCAATTTTCTGTATGTCAAAGGACCAGTCTACCTCATGATTAAGTCTGCTGTTAGACAAAATGGACTTTATGGATCCATGATCATGTGATGACTTGCTTGGTATCTTGCATTACGGGGATGCATTAAGCCCCCTTTAGCCAGAGCATGGCTCATAGGTGTATAATATTTATTATTTAAAGATGTGTCTTGAGAAGACATAATCACTTTGACCAACCCTGCGGCAAACGGCTTATGAAAACATTATGGGAAATGCCAGAAACCAGTATTTTCCTACCTCTCAAAGAAAAATCTGGGCCACGTTTGTGTGTCTGAAGATCTGCTTTCAGTATGTAGAAAATTTCATTGTCTGGTAAAGATTTTATGAGGGCATAAAATCACCACAAAAGCATTAAATTTACCTCGCATCCCATAGTAAGAAAATCTTTCACAGAATTCATTGGATAGTATGAAGAACACTGAATAGGGATAGTCCTTCTGAAAAAAAAAACAAGAGGGCCATGATGGCCCTGGGTCGCTCACCTTAGTAGAGTGCCTTAAAGGTTTTTCTTTAATTTGACCATGTGACCTAGTTTTTGACTGCAGGTGACCCAATTTCAAACTCGTATTTCATGAAGGCAAACATTCTGACCAATTTTCAAGTCAATTGAGCAAAGAATGTGGCTTCGAGTGCCCTACAGATATTTCTTTAATTTGACCTAGTGACCTAGATTATGACCCCCAGGTGACCCAAATTTGAACTGGTCTTTGACTATATCAAAAGAAACATTTTAACCAATTTTCAAATCAAATGAATAATAAATGTGGCGCCTAGAGTGCCCACTAGCTATTTCTTTAATTTGACCAAGTGAACTAGTTTATGACCCCAGTTGACCCAAATTCAGACTCATGTGAGATTTTACAAAGACAAACATTCTGACCAATTTTCAAGGCAATTAAGCAAATAATGTGGCCTCTAGAGTGCCCACAAGGTATTTCTTTATTTTGACCTAGTGACCTAGTTTATGGTTCCAGGTGACCCAAATCCAAACTCATTTGGTATTTCATCAAGACAAACATTCTGGCCAAATTTCAGGTCATTTGAGCAATAAATGCGGCCTCCAGAGTGCAAACAAGGTATTTCTTTAATTTGACCCATTGAACTAGTTTATGACCCAAGTTGACCCAAATTAATCTTATGTGAGACTTTATAAAGACAAACTTTCTAACTAATTTTCAAGGCAATTGAGCAAATAATGTGGCCTCAAGAGTGCCAACAAGGTATTTCTTTAATTTGACCTAGTGACCTAGTTTATGACCCAAGATGACCCAATTTTGAACTCAATGAACTTGTTGCGCTTAGACGGGAAAACAAACTTAGAAGAGAATCACTACATACCAAATATCAAAGCTCTACGCCTTCCTGTTTCAGAGAGGCAGATTTTTAAAGTTTTCCTTCTTTGTTCCTATGTTCGAACTTGTGACCCCCGGGGCGGGGCCAGTTTTGACCCAGGGGCATCATATGAACAAACTTGGTAGAGGTCCACTAGTAAATGCTACATACCAAATATCAAAGCTCTACACCTTCCCGTTTAAGAGAAAAAGAAATTTAAAGTTTTCCTTCTTTGTTCCTATGTTCGAACTTGTGACCCCCGGGGCGGGGCCAGTTTTGACCCAGGAGCATCATATGAACAAACTTGGTAGAGGTCCACTAGGAAATGCTACATACCAAATATCAAAGCTCTACACCTTCCCATTTAAGAGAAAAAGAAATTTAAAGTTTTCCTTCTTTGTTCCTATCTTCGAACTTGTGACCCCCGGGGCGGGGCCAGTTTTTACCCAGGGGCATCATATGAACAAACTTGGTAGAGGTCCACTCTAAGATGCAACATACGAAATATCAAAGCTCCACACCTTTCGGTTTCAGACAAGAAGAATTTTAAAGTTTTCCTTCTTTGTTCCTATGTTCGAACTTGTGACCCCACGGGCTGGGCCAGTTTTGACCCCAGCAGCATCCTTGGAACAAACTTGGTAGAAGTCCACTAGGAGATGCTACATACCAAATATCAAAGCTCTATGCCTTCCCATTTAACAGAAAAAAAAAATAAAGTTTTCCTTCTTTGTTCCTATGTTTGAACTTGTGACCCCCGGAGCTGGGCCAATTTTGACCCCAAGGGTATCATATGAACAAACTTAGTAGAGGTCTACTTGGCGATGCTACATACCAAATATCAAAGCTCTACGCCTTCCAGTTTCAGAGAAGATGATTCTTAAAGTTTTCCTTCTCTGTCCCTACATGTATGTTCGAACTTGTGACCCCCGGGGCGGGGCCAACTTTTGTCCCAAGGGCATCATATGCATAAACTTGGTAGAGATCCACTAGAAGACGCTACATACCAAATATCAAAGCCCCATGCCTTCCTGTTTCAGAGAAGAAGATTTTTAAAGTTTTCCTTCTTTGTTACTATGTTGGAAATTGTGACCCCCGGGGCAGGGCCAAATGTCAAAGCTCTATGCTTTCAAGTTTTAGAGAAGAAGATTTTTAAAGTTTTCCTCCTTTATGAATATGCTAAAACTTGTGACCCCCGGGGCGGGGCCAGTTTTGACCCCAGGGGCATCAAATGAACAAACTTGGTAGAGGTCCACTAGGAGATGCTACATACTAAATATCAAAGCTCTGCACCTTCTAGTTTCAGAGAAGAAGATTTTCAAAGATTTTGCTTTTTTTTCCTTTTTGTTGCCATGGCAACCAGAGTTGTGTGTGGAATTCAATTCTTTGAACAATTTTGGTAGAGCTTCACCCAAGGAACATCCCTGCCAAGTTTCATCAAGATTGGCCCAGTGGTTTAGGAGAAGAAGATGTTTAAAGAAATTGTTGACGGACGACGGACGCCGGACATAGGTCGATCACAATAGCTCACCTTTAGCACGTTGTGCTAAGGTGAGCTAAAAATCATACAACAGCAGAGCAAAAAAAATTTTCAAACTCATCTACACAGCAAAACATGATTACTTACAAACTCAGCAAGATTTATTTAGCAAGATAAGGGTTAAAAGACAACATGTTCTATCATCTACAATAACATAATTATCCCTTTACCAAACGATCTCCTGTTTCAAAGACCCTTTGGTAGATAGCTTTCGAAAACATGGTGGGAAATGGAGACAATGTTGGTTACTAACAGTTTCTTCTTCTTCCACATTATTTTCTACCCTTTCAAAGACAAATTCCTTCATTTCAGTCACATTTAATTTGTATTTTGCTATTACATGTACTTTCAATTTGGATGAGGCTAAAAGTTTGCCATACGGTAAAGATAAAAAGATTTTGATCATTGAAAAACCTGCCTAAGATCATCAGGGCTCGTATTCACCAACCATTCTTAAGAATGCTCTGTCTTATTCTCCAGAACTTTCTACATTCAAAAATAACACAACTCCTGATTTGGTTTAGCCAATCAGGAGTTGTGTTGCTTTCAAATTTAGAAAATCTTGTAGAATAAGACTAAGAACATTCTTAAGAATGGTTGGTAAATACGGACCCAGGTCAGTTCCATGTATGCTGCCAAATGTTACTATTCAGCTAAGTCTATCAAGTGCATACAGAGTGCTAAAATATAGCATAAGTTATGATAACCTTACAACAAACATGCCTAAGTCTATTTACAAATGAGAAGAAAAAGGTGTAGGAAATATTGTTGGGAAAGGAGAAAATGCTGATTAACCTTTTCCATCTTTCCACAGACCCATCTTCTCCAGAAGGCTACTGAAAACACTAAGGAAAAAGGAGAAAGTGCTTGCTACCCTTTCAAAGACAATAATTTGAGTCACATTCAATTTGGCATTCTTTAAATACTATCACTATGGACAAGTCTAAGGTTTTGTTTTTTTATGACTAACCTTTTTCCCAGGTTTCTTTGTTTCTGTATCAAAAATCTCTTTATCTGAAAGAAGACACCATAATATTAATGTATGTACATGTAATGACATGCAATTCAATTTACTCTTTACCAAATGAATGAATGAATAAAACAATTTTGTTTTATGGCGTATCGCCAGCTTTGGTCATTTAGGGCGCATTTCTGTGTTAACAGATGGTTAAAATGGGATTTGTGAGCCGAAAAAGATTTGAACATAATGATGACAATCAAATGGTTGACTTAAGAAGGATTATGTGTGATCTTGGTATGCATAAAGACATTATTGAGTGATAGGGCAATCCCTATCTCCTCAAAAGTTTAAAATTATGAAGTTAAGATTGTGATAAAAAGATTTAAACAAAATGTTAAATTCATAGCAAAGAGTCTTTAGCTGAATAAGAATTATGTGTAATTTTTAATGTGCATAAAACATTGAGTTGCTCGGCGTCCCTGCCTACTCAAGTTTAAAATGAAAAAGTTAAGACTGTGAATAGTGGCTTAGAGGAAATGAAAGTTTAAAATTGAGGAAGTGTGGAGCCTCCAATCTTTACCAAATACATGTAGTCCCAAGTTATAAAGACCCCTAAGAAGAGGGCTTTCAAAGAGATTGTGGGAAAAGCACAAAAAGCTGCTAGTGCTGTGAAGAAACAACAATTTACTACAATAAAAAAGTACTGCTCATAATAACCAAACAACAAATGCTTGGGAGGATTTATCCTTTGTTATAAAGGAACTCCCCTAAAAAATCAGACAAAAACTTTGCTAATGTAGTTCTTGTGATGTCATCAGCTGTCCAGTTAAGTTGAAAACTATTTATTTTACATAGATTGTTTAACCCTTTACCACACAATCCCAAGTATTAACGACCCTGAGACAGAAGCCTCTTGAAAACATTTGGTAACCAGCATTTTCTCCTTTTCCCACAATGGTTTTTACCCTATTAAAGGTAAATTCCATCATTGGAGCCACATTTAAATTGTCGTCTGCAAGTTCTTACAATTTTGATAAGGCTACATTTTTGTCGTTTGGTAAAGAGTTAAATAAGTTTAATTAATCACTCTCCCTGACTGCGAGCTGGAAGATATACACAATTTGATCATTTCACTCCAGTACAGCTCACATTTAGCTACTCTAATTTGAAACTAGCTCAAATATTATTGTGACTGTGTCTCCGCAAACCTTCAATGCAGCCCTTAATTCTTATTTCTATTCTGGATTAACAAGAGGGCCATGATGGCCCATCATCGCTCCACTGCCTTTTGAATAATGTATCAAGCACTTAATTGGCACTGACAAAGACATAAATCATAGGAGGTCTGTATGACAATAAACTTTTAAGAAAAAAAAAAGGCCTATCCCTCCCCCACCCCCCAAAAAAAGTCACATCTTGTTCAAATGCAAAGATTATGTCTGTGAATACAAGCAGGTCCAATCAAGTGTCATTCAAGCTTAAATATCAATGAACTCGAACAAAAAATGCTGTGACGACAAGATTTCCAAAACTCAACAGAAAACATTTTTTAAATGGCACAAATGGTAAAGCCCTGGAACAAAAAACTGAATGATAGAAATATTAAACTCAATATTCCACGCATCTGAGCATAACTATTTACATCAAAATAAATCTCTCAATAATAACTGAACATTTTCTTTCCAAAAAAACTTGAATACTTATACACAACTTCAATCATGTAATACTATCATTTGTTGATAAAGGGAAGTAAGTGGTAACAAGCTATATATCTGTTATAACAGGAGTTATTTCCCTTGTAAAGTGTAAAAAACTTAAATCATATTGGGGTCACGTGCATCAAAGAGGAGCAGAGACAAAAATCACAAAAGTAACATCGGAGCTACTCTTCAAATCAAAAATAACACTTAGCTGTCTCAGCATATTGAAGAGTTTCTTAAAAGCTGATATAAATAAATGGTGGAATCCATATTCATTGATAATGTATGTAACATTAAAGGCTTACAACCAGGCTGTCATACAAATCAAACAATTGATATTTCATTCGGCGTAGCTGAATTCACTGGCTTTTGACCTACTTCTTGGTATAATAAAACTGAATGAATAGAGGCTAATTTGCAGTTGGCAAAATATGAGCATATGTTTATTTGGCAGGTCCTTGCTGGCCTATCTGCTTGCACATTTTTGACACTAATGTTATACAAGCATTGGTACCACTAAATCAGACTAATCCATACACTAGGGCATTTATTCATACCATACTAAAGTAATATGACAGGGGATGATCCTTTTCTAATACTATTTGATTATCTAATTATTTTTCTACATGTTACCAAATAACCAAACACTATATGTCTACATGAATGTAATGAATGTAGTTTGGCCAACCTTGATAGATTTCGAAATAGGCTGAATGCATGCACATACATGCAGGGTTTTTCCCTTGACAACAAAAATAGGGAGTCATTATGGAATTCATGGGGGTCACACCAAAATAGGGGAAGGACTAAAACTAAGTTAAGAGAACTTGTGGTCCAACCCCATTTCAACATATATGAAATAAAATATGTTTAAGCGAACAAAATCTAATTAGGTTAGGGTATAGGCCAAAAAAACTGCTATTTATGACACAAAAGTGTATTTTGTGATTTTTATTCAACTAAAACTTTGCATTACCCGTCCATGTATTATTACAATGATGACAGATACATTGTAACACAAGGGATCACCATGAACACTAATGTTTTAATGATGCACACGGTAGAATGTTTTGATGCACAGGTCGCATTTCATGTTGCTATTTTCAGTCTTAGGTCAGTTTTCACTAAAATTTCGGGGCCTTGAAATTTTTTCTTCCCTGTTTGGGCAGGCATTTTATCGTCTAATTGCTGTTCAAGGTCGCTTTTCCTTGCAGACAGCAAGAATGACATCAATTTTTTGACTGAGCCATATTGTTTTCGTTCTGATTCACTGGTTTAGTTCAGAGCAGTTTAAAGATTGATGGTATTCTTGTAAAACTGATACACAGTCTAGTGCTTCGTCCCGTTTTCTTTTTGTTCTCAAGCTTTCTTGTTGACTCACAAATGTAGCATTGTTGACAGCAAGTATCAACGTAGGTAAGCCTTATCGTATCTGTGCATCCACAATGACGCATTCTTGAAAAACAAGACGTGTCACTGAGAAGTAACTGATGCCCCCGAAAATATTTGCTTTTTCTGTGAGCTTTGAACACGAAAATTGACTATGGACACAACACTTACAAACACGTCTGACCTTGCCTTGACCTTGACTTTTGACCTATGGATAAGGTTCTTGCATGCAACATACTGTTAATATGTGGTTAACAGAGTTATAACTGAAATTCATTCATAACTGATAGCGTAACAGGCTGGACACAAACACACACTGCAAAATTTCTCTTTTTAATGATATCTAACCTTGTTTTGACCTTGACCTTTGACCTACTGAAACAGTTCTTGGGCGCGACACCTTGTCTTTTTCTGGTTGACAATTATAAAAAGTTACACTGAAATTAATTAATAATTAAAAGTTACAGGCCGGACACGAACACGACCCCAAAAAACACATTTGACCTTGCTGTGACTTTGACCCTTAAACTACAGACATGACTCCTGTGCATAACACATCATCTTCATGTGATTTCTCATTTGTGCAAAGTTATTCTGAAATCAAGTCATAGGGAAAAAAAGTTATGGCCTGGACCCTAAAATAGAAATTTCACCATCAAGTTACCTTCACCTTTGGACATAATCTTTATGTGGTTGGAAGTTCTACACAGTTGTATTGCAATTCATTAATAAATAAAAAGGGTTACGGGCTGGACACAAATATAACTTTCCAAAATTTCCCTTTTAAAACATATTTGACTTTGCCATGACCTCTACATTTGACCTAGTGACATATGCAACATGCAACACATCGTCTTTATGTAGTCAACAATTCTGCAAAGTGACACTGAAATTCATTCATAATTAAAAAATTTACAGGCCTGACACAAATACTATCCCTCCCACACACATTTGACCTTGCTGTGACCTTGACCTTTAATCCATGGACACGAGTCTTAAGCATGACACATCATCTCAATGAGGTTAACATTTGTGCAAAGTTATTTTGAAATTAAGTCACAGGGAAAAAAGTAAGGCCCAGACACCAACATAACTATCCAAAATTTCTTTTTTCAAACATATTTGACCTTGACATGACATTGAACTTTGACCTACTGACATGGTTCTTCAATGCAGCACGTCATCTTCATGTGGTTAACAGTTTTGCAGTTATATTGAATTTCATTCATTATTAAAAAAGTTACAGGCCAGACACAGATACAATCCCCCCCTTTCTGCCCCCCCCCAAAAAAAAAGCACATTTGATCTTATTGTGACCTTGACCTTTAACTTATGAACATGAACCTTGCACATGATAAATTGTCTCGATGTGGTTAACACTTGTTCAAAGTTATCTTGAAATTAAGTCATAGGGAAAAAAGTTATGGCCCTGACATGAAAATGGATGGATGGAGGGACAGGCAGACAAATGGACAGCTGGACGGACTAAACAAAAACTGTATGCCCCCAAATTTTTTTCAGGAGCATAAAAATATAGGTCATTTAACTTAAAAATGTGTCAAAACACACAAAATTGAGTATCAAGGAAAACCCTGCATGCACATGCAAACATGAGCCATGGAGAGCAGTTACATCTATATAATTACTGAAAACCTAGTAAATGTCCAAATGGCAGTCACAGTGGTAAGGCTTGATGCCGATCAGAGACGTATTCCAAGGTTAGTGTATGGATGGGTTACCAAATGTGATATTGAAGACTGAAGTGAGTCTGAACAAACTTTTTTCCTTTTTCAACAAAGATTGGGATTAACTTTCAATATTGAAATATAGATAGCCGTGTAAGAAAATTTCGGTAGTAATCAAATTTTGCCAACTGTGTTGCAGGGAGATATTTTCATATCTGTTACATCATCTGTTCTCAAAAACAAATAATTTCATATGATAAGCAAAAGTTATTTGAGCTATCATTCCAATCCATGAGAGAAAAATACCCATCAATGCTGCATGCTTTTTCCAACTGTTCTGTATGTACTTTTCAAATACCTCCTTATAATACACTTTTCAAAAGAATTTTTAAAACTTACAAACTTATTTGTGTCGTCTATTTTTGGTTTGACAAGTAACTGTTTGAATTTTCAGAGCCAGAGTTTCGTATGAAGCGGCTAGAGGGAATTACATCCATAAATCCACAGGGGGGATCCTTATTGATTTTTTCCAAAGAAAATATGGTAGATTGGATCAGATACAATGACAATAAATGAAACAAGAGTACATACCTGTATCTGTTACATACCACAGACTCTCTTTTTCAAAATTTACAGCCTTTTTATCTCCAAAACAGTAGCCCTGATTTAGACCTTAAAATTTCAGCGTCCCAGTAGATATAATTACCAGAGAAATCATACAACCATTAATTTTCTTTTTCTGAGACCTGTATTTTGTCTTATAAGCCTCCGGTTTTCTTTAAGGATAGGGATATACAAAAATTATCTGAGGGAGGCAATGAATGTTGCTGAAATGTTGCTGTGAATTTTGTATTTCATTTTACCCTTTTTGGGGCCAACAAGAGATCTTGAAACTGACTTACTCATTTAATAGATGGTGTGTACATTCTCAATTCTAATGATGGTTTGACAGATGAATTCATATGTGCCACTTGTAAAAATTCTTTATTCTGGTATTTGAACAGAACTACAAAGCTATACAACCAGAAAGAAAATTGTTTTTGTTTAGTGCATTTTGCAGGGGCAGTTTGGCTTACGCTGGCAAAATTTAAGTACCCCAGTATACCTAATTAAAGAATCCCCTTTTATGGTCGACATACCTATTTTGTGGGGTTCCTGTTTTTGAACTAGAAATGATATCCAAGTTTTCTTGCGAACTATGAAGTGAATGATGTCACTATTTTGTGTGAACCACTAATTTGAATGTAAATAACAGTGTCACTGCTGCTAATTTATAAAATGCAACAAAAACAAGACAGTATGCAGGTTTCTAAAGGAAAGATCGATTTTAGTGACGATTTTCTTATCAACTTTTTCAACCCAATAGTGCCCAATTCGATTTTCTTATCAACTTTTTCAACCCAATAGTGCCCAATTTAAGTTCTCTCTCTGATATTTAATTTTAATCCTGAAAATTTCCTGACATGTGACATACTCAGTCTTGATGCCAAATAGTCATGTGACCATACTGGAATAATGTGACCAGAGTCTGGTCTATAATTAGATCAGAGAATTTCGTGACCAATTTTGTTCAGTCACTTATGAATGAACAATTTTTCCAGAATATTCGCTGCTACAGAGAGAAAATGTTTTCAGTCCTTTTATTTGGATACTCAATATTTTTCAGATGTTTTATGATAAAATAGTGTTTAGAGCAATTCCTAATCTGTCCTGATAGGTGCATAGAAATTGATAGAAGGGACCAGAATGCCTGAAGTTTTGTTATTCTGGTATTCTGGTACTGTTGTCATGAGAGGACAAATGGCCACCATGACACTAATCCATCCTCTTCATCGCGCTTCAAAAACTTATGATAATTGACTCAGAGCTGCTCATTTTCACTGTTCAAAACAGCCCTCCTTGTGACAGTTAATGCTTTTGATGTGTTTTGGAGTACATGATGATTTTTAGTTTTTCATTTATGAGCGGTTCTATAGATATTGAAAACCACGAAATGAGGGCATGTTTTCCCATGTGCAACTTCAGCCTCTGGCACAAGATTAAAGGGTGAAATATGGTTTTGCCATTGAATATGTTTGGTTCAGGCAGAATTTAGGTTTTTATATGCATTTAAATTTGCTTATTTGTTTATAAAATTATTTTTGTATTCAGTTCTTCATTTACATATGAGCAAACTAAAATTGTCAATTTAGTCCCATGAAAACAGGTAAGACCACCATAAATAAAATGAAAAACAATGAGGAAAAACAGGCAATTGCTGTCGACCGTTCTTTTTCTTTTTACTGCTCGTCTTCATTTTTATCCACAAAAAAGTGTTTAAATATTTAATATCCAGTTCCTATTACTCTGTCTATCTTCTTTAAAAACATTTCTTGTTAAAAATGTGTGCCAAACTAGCTACGGGTCGAAATGGTTATGGGTCGAATTTTCCAGAGATCATATCGATAATCTTTAAACGTACTCGAGTTTCCACTCTTTTGCTCGTCATCTTCATTTTCAAGAGTGCCATACGTCACCTCCATGCCAAGTTCCGATATCTTAGAGATTCAAATCAGTTGGTTCGATACGTGGGCGATTTCCGGGTTGTTCTTCTCTCAACTTCCAGATGGTACAAAAATGTGCAGAATCCTTTGCGCTCAAAAAGATCGGACTTGGTCTACACATAAAAAATCAAGTTTTAGCGCTGCAGTCTTTTCCATATTTCTATAAAGAGGAGCATTTTCTGTAATCAATTAAAATAAAAAATAATTTCTTGCATGAAAGATTTCGTCTGCTAACTCCAGACGCTTTACAAGGTTTCTCGTGACATTGATCGAAAATTTCCTAAAACACAACACGTCCCAGGTTCCGGAAAGACGTCCAACAATATGCATGCATGCATTCGTGAATGAACGACAACAAAACCCCCAAAAATATACTTATACAATAATTGATTTAATGAATGAATGAATGAATGAATGAATGAAGGAAGGAAGGAAGGAAGGAAGGAATAAATCAATCAATCAATCAATAGGCACAACTGCATCTAGGCAGGGATCGTATTGGGAACAAGACAATTCCCCGACAAGACAGTTCCCCGACACAAGTTTTCGAGACTGTTCCCCGACAGATTTGAAGACAGTTCCCCGACAAAATTGAAGACAGTTCCCCGACACATTTGTTCTACGTCAAATGGAAATTAACTCGGTAAAAGAGGTTTATAAAGGATTGTATGGTTGAATGATGATGTGATTGATTGAAACATTTGTACCTGTGATTGATGAGTACATTTGGTCACCATGAGATTATCGGTAATTATCTGTGATTGCGATGTGAAAAGTTTATAATTTTCTGTAACTCAGCTTTGTTTGACGGGACCGTTTTCGTTGTCAAATACCAAACAGTTATCAAAAATACACATGATTTCCCAATGTGAGATACAATATACACGTATGTTAAAACAGCAGGAATATGGAGAGAGTTTACAAGGCAAACGGAAAAAATACTTCACTCAGGTGCTCCCCCCGCTCTTTCCAGGGATGGTAAATTATACAATCCCTGCTCTTTCTGGTGTAATTCCAAAACGCATAAAGAAATACGCACACAAGAACATACAAATTAACAAAATAATTCAGAGAATTAACTGGCGAACAGTCTTTTTTTTAAGTCTCTTTTTTTTTTTACAACAATCGTTAATAATCGTGAATTCACCCATGACAGAATAAGTAGCCGTCATTGTATAATAGAATTCTTAATTACAACGTACAGATAATCCCATCACAATACATCAATTATACGCAAATATTTCCAATTTCTCATGATTATCAATCATAAATATCAGTAACAGGTTATTTGGCATGAATCAAAAGTGTCGGGGAACTGTCTTCAAAAGTGTCGGGGAACTGTCTTCAAATCTGTCGGGGAACTGTCTCGAAAACTTGTGTCGGGGAACTGTCTTGTCGGGGAATTGTCTTGATACCATCGTATTTATATTGTAATGAATTAACGATCGCTGATGTAGGGAAAGAACAAAATTTACAATTTTACTGGTAAAGATCTATGATTTGCCTATTTCAATTAAATTGTCAGACTGTCAAAATGATTTCCAAATGGTCTTTAGTACCATTATTAACATTGGCCTACTGCGTTTTGGCAAACTTTACATCTTTATATAGTTCATCAGATGACAAATTGAAAGGGGCTGAAGTAATGGGTTTTATCTTTGGAAGAGCATTTTCTCCTTTCCTTCTATATTTTCGTAGGGATCATATTGTAATATATACGATCCCCGATTTTCCCCAGGTCAACAAGGTACACAAGGTTGTTTGGTGAAAGGTTTATCATTCATTTACTTCTTCCCTCAATCAGGTTCCATGTCACCCAACTTCATTTCAAGTCATTTTCTAACGCTGTGGCAGTTGGAGAAATTGATAAATCTTAGGAGTCTCATTGCTTCGTTTTCTTTACATGCAAGTTTTACTATTTCATATTCAGTCTATTTCTGTCTAGTGGCCTTCACAGTAAAAAAATTTAAACTGGAGTAGGAGGATGTGATGAATAATACAAGAAAGAGGAAGGTATGAAGGAGTACAGAGGTAGGAGTCAAAATGAAAAAGAGTAGGGGGGAGGGGGGAGGGGACGAAGGGGAATAGGAGATGAAGGAGAAAGCAGATAAAACATGGGAGGAAGAGATGAGGAAAGAGGAGGCTCTAGTAGGAATTGAAAATGCTGTAGGATAAGGAAGAAGAGGAGGATATGACACAGGAAATGATGCAAAGAGAGTTGGAGGAGGGAAAGGAGTAGGAAGAGGAGTTTAAGTAAATGTACAAGGGAGAGAAAATAATGGAGGAGGAATATAAAAAAATAGGAGATATGGTTGATGGAGTAGGAGGGATAAAGGAGTAGAAAGAGGAAATGAAGAAGTAGAAAAAGGGAGATGAAGGCTGAGGAAGGTAAGACATAAAAGTGGTTGAAAGAAATGGCAGAGGAAAAGGAACAGAAAATGACGAAGGATGAAGAAACAAGAGAGCCATGATGGCCCTGTATCGCTCCACTGGCTTATAAATATAAACCATAAATACTAAACATTTCAATTCTGAGCCAAATGGTTTCAAAATGAAGACTTACAAAGTTTTCTCTGTAAAAGCCCACGTGAAAGTTGAGACCCACAGGACAAAGCCATTCTTGATCCCAGAGCTATAATTACTTGAACCCTGGTAGAGGTCCACAAGATAAAGCCACATGCCAAAATAATACAAGTCTATGCTGTATGGTTATAAATAAGGTGATTTTCAAGTTTCGTCCATATGAAGCCACTGTAAAACATAACAGCCCTGATGCAAGGCTAATTTTCAAAAAAAATCAAAAGTGATCCAGATTTGGTAGCCCTTGGGTTTGCGGATTGGAGCAAAAAGATTTTTTGAATTTTCACGCTATAAGCACATGTTTATGACCCATGAGATAGGACTAATTTTGACATAACTTGAATAACTTTGGAAGAGGTTATTTAGATTACACTCATACAATATTACAGCTGTAACTCAAGGTAAGGAACAAGAAGACCTTTTAAGTTCTCACTGTATTAGCCTATGTAAAGCTTGCGACTTATTGGGTGATGCAGTTTCAGAGACGATAAGCTTGATGGCCTTAGGCCTATGGAGCTAAAAAGCAGTATCTTTTTCATGAGCTACAATGACGTTAGTAAATACAAGCTTTTGGAAAAGATTTTTAAAGGTTTTTCAATACTTTTCAGTTTTGTAGCCATAGCAACCATAGCTTTTAACAAAACTTAATTCTTTGAAGACATTCTGAAGAACATCATGGCAAGATGATATCTGTAAAAGTTTGGTCAAAATTGGAAGAGTGGTTTCAATGAAAAAGATGGAATAATCTTGGTAGAAGTCTACAATATGAATCGGCATGCCAAATTTTTATAGGCCATGGTTACCACCATTTTCTCCTTTTCCCACTATGTTTTCAATAGGCTTCCTTCCCATGGTCGCTAAAAGGTGGCAAAGGGTTATGGAGGAATATTATAGGGGGAAGACGAGAAAAAAGAGTAGCAGATGGCAAAGAGTATGAAAAGCAAATGAAGGAGGAGAAGGAAGAACTGCAGAAAAGGGACTCACAGATGAGAAAAAAAGAAGGAACATCCTTTGTCATCACAGTTTATTTACTCTGTCATTCTCGTATGGGCTTTTACTAAGATATCCTTAACTTTTTACCATACGACAAAAATTTTAGCCTTGTCCAAATTGAAAGCATTCGCAGACGATAAATGTTGCTCAAAACATAAAATTTGTTTTTCGAAGGGTAGAAAACATTGTGAGAAAAGAAGAAAATGCTGGTTACCAGCATTTTCTTCTTTTCCCACAGTGTTTTCAAAAGCCATCTACTTCCGGGTCATTAAAAACCGTGATTGTGTGGTAAAGGGTTAACCAAATAATACCAAAATTTGGAAGTGTGGAAGGCTTTTGAAAACATTGTGGGGAAAAGGAGAAAATGCTGGTCACTAGCATTTTCTCTTTTTCCCACAATGGATTCTTCTCTTTCAAAGACATATATCATTGTTTAAGTTACATGTATGTGCAGTTAGTTGCCTGCAAATGCTTTGAATATGGAAATGTCTAATATTTTCTCAGCTGGTAAAGAGTTACCTTACTCAACCAATTAGTTGCTGTAACTAATTTAGCAGCCAGCAACTAGATTAGCATCCTTGCAAAATATGGGTCATCAACATGACTACATGTATTTGTTACAACATTGTGATATAATCAGAAATCGCTTGATATCGGACATTTCTTTATGTCTACCTTGGCTTCTTTTTTTCTCTGGCTAAAATCATCTCGTTTCTCTGGGCATATCTTATAAAAATCCATCTCCTTGTCTGCAGTGGAGAAGGGGATGGGAGAAGTTTGTTGGCATAGATTTTCAGATATTGTTTTGGGACAGCATGTGATGAGGATTCTATTTTAGGAAACGTCCAATTGGCAGCACACTGAGATGGCAACATTTACACACTTAGTCTGCCTGGAGAGACTCTCTGCTCTTTTGTAAACGATGTAGATCAAGATCAGACTGCACAAAGCTTACCACTTTGAATAACAAGCCCAGTACAATGCTTATGGAGATACTGGATTAGGCGATCAATACTTTAACCCTTTACCAAACGACAAAATTTTAGGGTGGTCCACATTGAAAGCATTTGCAGATGATAAAATAAATGCGACTCAAAAATTGAAACATGTTTCGGGAAGGGTAGAAAACGTTGTGGAAAAAGTATAAAATGCTGGTTACCAGCATTTTCTCCTTTTCCCACAATATTTTCTACCCTTTCAAAAACAAATGTCAGGTTTTGAGTAGCATTTAATTTGTCGTCTGCAAATGCTTTCAATTTGGACCAATCCAAAAATTTGTCATTTGGTAAAGAGCTAAAACATAATTGTTTTATAAAGACTTATGCAATCTCATGGCTCCTTGTAAATATTGAGGGCAGGTACCATTATCACAGTTAGATAGTATTTGTGTGTGGGACTGGCCAGGCTTACACCTACTACCTCCAGCTCACAAGTGCTCTCAACTCATGGCAACCAGGATAATTCAACGGTATTTTAAGGTTACACATTTTCCTGAATACCACAACTACACAAACTATTAAGTACAGTTAATACGCTCTCTGCTTAAAAAAAGAAACCTTTATTGTATTTCGTTCCATTAACAAAAACACAACATATACTAAACGGAAATGAAAACGCAGGGTAAACTTTTTATACCCTAAAATGAAAGGTGTTGAAGTCTTTAACAAATGACAAAATCCTAAGGCCCCTCCAAATTGAATGGATTTTGCATACAACAAATTAAATTGGGATAAAATGACTAGATTTCCTATGAAATGTTAGAAAATATTGTGGGAAAAGAAGAAAATGCTGGTTACCAGCATTTTCTCCTTTTCCCACAATATTTTCAAAAGACAATGTTTCCACAATGTTTTCGAAAGACTTCTCTTCTCTTGTCTACAAAAAGACTTCTCTTGAAGGGTCTTTAAAACTCGTGACTTTTTGGTATAGGGTTATTTGATTCAATATTTGGTTAATTTGCTAGACATAACATTTGTTGACAATTGGCCAAAACTTCATTACAATATGACAAGAACTTGTAGATTTGTCAAACGATTTCCAATGGTATCCCCAATAGTATATTGTGAGTGGTTCAGTAGTTTTCGCATATACTGTTTACCCTTCATTTATTTCATGCTTTTCGGTAGTTTATAGAGAAATAATGGTGGATTATGGTTTAATATTTCATGGTTACGACCAGTTTTTACATTTTACATTTTCTAACTCTTCAATTGAAGGCAAAAACAGTAGTTCCAGCACATTAGTTACCTATGTGCCATTCAAATAGAGGGAAATATGATGTAATTTATGCTAAATTTCTCGCGCTTTATGTAATATTGTAATGCGTTGTTATGTGAGAGGGGTACACCACAGGGAATTACTGAAAACAACTGTACCGGATTTTGATGAAAGTGCCAACAAAATAGGGTTTAGAAGCATGAAATAAATAGAATTTTTTTTTTTTCCGTGAAAGATCGAAATTTTTTTTTCATCTCATGAACATCATCGGTAATATTTTCATTCATGGCTGTGCCACGCGTGAAAATATTACTGATGATGTTCACTTGATGAAACAAATTTCGATCTTTCACCGAAATAAGCTAATATCCTCTATTTCTCTTTCCATTTGTAATATCATAATTTAATTTTACCAGATGTCAAATTGCTCGACTTGTTTTTATTGAAAGAATTGCAGACAACATATCAAGTATTGCTTTAAAATGCTGGTCAAGTGTATTCAATTTTCCAAGAACTAACTCAAAAACTTCCTTCCCCGCCATGGTAGACAGACAGAATTGTTCAATAAAGGGTTGAGTTTAAGTCTTGGAGATTCTTTTTCTACATTCAAATATAAAGAAATATCACTGAGGAAGCTCTGATAGTTATGAAAAGAGTGATCACTTAACTCGCAATCTAACAAAAATTTTAGAATTTTATGGACTTGTTCAAATTGAAAGCACCTTTAGATGTTGAATCCAATATGGCCCAAATAATGGGATATGTCTTTGACAGGATCAAAACCACAGTGGGAAAAAGAGAAAGCTATGCTAACTAGCAATTTCTTCTTTTTCCCCCCAATGTTTTCAAAAAACTTCTACCTCAAGGTCATTAAATCCCAAGATTGTGGTTAAGGGTTATTATAATGAAGTCTTAAAGGTTCAAAACAATAAACTTCATCTGTCAGGAGTGTTAAGGGAGAAAACTCTTGCAGTGTTATCCTCTGACACGGTTACCATGGTATTGCTGTCTCTGAAAAATAATGAAAAAAATGTCAGTCATACAACCTTTCATTGCATCGATCAGTGTAAAATACTTAAGTTTAACTCTTTACCAAACGACAAAAATGTAGACTTGTCCAAATTGAAAGCATTTGCAGATGACAATTTAAATGTTACTCAAATGATGGAAATTGTTATTGACAGGGTAGAAAACACTGTGGGAAAAGAAGAAAATGCTGGTTACCAGCATTTTCTCCTTTTCCCACAATGTTTTCCAAAGGCCTCTTTCTCAGGGTCGTTAAAAGTCGGGATTGTGTGGTAAAGGGTTAAACAAAAGGGATATGTGACTTGATATCCTTGTCAAAAATATAAATATGAGCCATGCTCTGGCAAAAGGGAGTTTAATGCATCTCCGTGATCCATGATACCAATCAAGTCATCACATAATTATGGATCCATAATCATAATCTTTTTACCAACCAACTTAATAATCAGGTAGACTGGTCCTTGTACATACAGAAAATAGACCAATTGCGAAAAGTTTCGGCCCAGGTCAGCCATTTCACTTTGACAGAAAATACAGTTTACAGAGATCTCATCATGCATCGTTGCCTCAAACGAGATTAATCCCTTCTCGCAATCTTGGGTAATTAAACCATTTCCTGCCAAGTGCGAACACAATTCACATGTTAGACCTAGGTCCTCCCTGACTATACGACACAATGGGCATGGTAAAGAGCCAGCACAACTTTGGATGGGTTTTGTCCTGTATCTTGCACTATCCCTTATAACATAACCAATAGCCTTCTGGAGGCATCACACTGGATCCACTGGGCTTTTTTCGTGGGAATGTCCTTGGGCAAGACACTTCAGAGCCCTAGCCTAGTACTGGTGGAACCCATGAAATACATGAATATGTGAGCTGTCACCGTGATATGACTGAAATAATGTTGAAAGTGGCGTAAAATGCCATTCAATCAATCAATCAATCTGGGGGCATCGCTAATCAGGCAAACCATGACGACAATAAATAAGGGGAAAATAAATAAAACTAGAGGCGCTTGAGCGCCTGTATTGCTCCACAGGCCTGATATTTCTATAATGGCGAAAAGAAGTTTTTAACAATTACCATTCAATCCTGCATTTTAGCTCACTAAAGAAAAAAGGTATGGAAAAAACTTGTGAGAAAAGAAGAAAAAAATGGTAACCAGCATTTTCTTAGTTTCCCACAATAATTTCTATCCTTTTTTATATATGTCTTACTAATTTGAAGATATGTTGTCTGCAACAGGTCCTTTCACAAACCATTTTGGGTGGGGAAACATCAAAATATAGAAAATATGTCTTTCTCAGGGTCGTTAAAAGTTGTGATTGTGTGGTAAAGGGGTAATCTAAAAGAACAGCTAGGAGGGCAAATGAATGAATGTTATAGCAATATAGATCAACTTACATCAATACACCAGATAGAATGAAATATGCTGGCATACAATGAACACCTAATCCCTAATAATCAACTTTTCACAGTTAGAATGTCTTCTGTGGCAAACAACACAAAATGGTCTACAAATGCATTTACATAAATCAAATATCCTGCTCCAGGGCACAGATTAATTCTGGTGTACTGAAGTTGCGGGATCAGTTTGACTGGGTAACATTAATGCCTTATCACAAATGTAAAGCCCTGTCCCACTGTGTACCAGGTCACCAGGATTTACACCCCTTCTCTGTCCACTCTGCATTTACTCATTAGTAGGTCAACAAACCTTTACCTGAACTAATAAAAGTGCAGAGGTTCTCTTGTTCTATATCAAAAGGACTATAAAGTACCTACAACATGGGGGTTTTGTTATTAAAATACTTTTTCTTTTTTATCTTGGCATGGTTACTCAGGCTTAGTAATAAGGCAAAATTGAAAAGCTCAAGTTGTGAAAGGTGCTCAAGCTTTTATCTTATTTATGGCCAGTGATATTTCATTACTAGTACTAACTAATAGCATATCATTGGAGTAAATTGTGATCTTAATACCAAGGAAAATGTGTGGGCTTAAATAGGACAGCCCTGACTAGGTCAAGTCAATCCAATTTTCTTCCTTTTTCTTTGTTAGTCGATAAAACTAACACAATAAATAGTTTTGGAGATGAACATTTTTTTGAAATATAAGCCTTGTCTATAAAAAAATGTGTTTTTAGGTGTATCATTTTTTTAAAAGGAATTTGGTATACAACCACCATAGAAACAATTTGGCAGACAACCACCATAGGAACTTACCTGCAAAACAACAATGAAATCCAATGAATAGTTTTAGAGAAGAAATTTTTCAAAGATTTTACTTTATACCATAAAAGGAAAATGAGTCTCCCATAAAAGCCATGTTTTTTGACAGATCATTTTTTTTTAAAGGAATTCTGTAAACCTGTATCTAAGGAACATTCCTGCAAAATAATAATGCTATCCAAATAGCGGTTTGGGAGGAGAAGATTTTTAAAGGTTTTTTACTTTGGTTGCCATGGCAACCAGAATTCTTCATGGAACACAATTATTTGAAGGAATTTGAAAGAGGACCACCAAAGGAACATTCCTGTGAAATTTGGTAAAAATCCAGTCAATAGTTTCTGAGGAGAAGTTTTTTAAAGAAAAAGTTTACGGACGCACGCACGGACGAACGGACGGACGCACGACGGACACAATGCCATGACAATAGCTCGCTGGCCTTCGGCCAGTGGAGCTAAAAATTGTTGATTACACTAGTTCAAGATGATATTAACTTGGTCTTACTTTGATATTTCAAAACCCAAAATAGAATCAGTATGCCCTGTCCATTTGGAAGCCATTTCACCACTACGTGCATCCCAGAGTCTAACTACACCATCTAGACAAGTTGTATAGATCAGGGGAGATAATCTGTCCCACTGTAGTCCCACAATACCTGACTGAAATCAGACAAAAGAAAGCTATATGTATATTCTTTACCGTTGATGTTACATTCTTTTCTCAAAATAATTCAACTTTTGAGTGCATTTGTGCAGAGACAATGCAGATCAAGCTAAAATTACTTTTTGCTGACAGTGTAGATCAAGATTATACTGCACATAACATAAAGTCTGATCTTAGATCTACACCATCCCCTATTTTGTGTAACATTTTGGCAATGAGCTAATTGATATTAAATTTTTTGGGTCTTTTGCAGACTTTTCTTTGAAAAGATAGGAAAGATGGTGGGTATGAGAGAAAATGCTGGTTTACAGCAGGTTTCTCCTTTTCTCACCATGTTTTCCAAAGCTTTCTTCTTCACATATAGAACTGAGCCATGCTTTGTGAAAAGGGGGCTTAATGCATCTGCAAACAGTATCGACCCAGGTCAGCCTGCACAGTCCATGCAGGCTGACCTGGGCCGAAACTTTTCGCTATTGTTAAATTTTCTTTGCGTTAAAGGACCATTCTACCTCCTGCTTCAGTAAGTTGTTATACAAAACAGATTTTAAGGATGTATTATGCTGCGGTGACTTGCTTGGTATAATGCATCACAGAGATGCATTAAGCCCCCTTTTGCCATAGCATGTCTCAATTGTTTGCATAAGATTTTTTTTTTTTTTTTTCATACTGACGACAATACATTAATTTATTCTGAGCTCCACAGGTAAGGAGTCAATCACATTACATACTGTTAACAATATATGAACTAGAAGATTGCCCAGGGGCAATATGTCAGTGCTGCCATGGGGGAGTTAGTAAAGAACCCCATAACCTGCACCTGGATAAAAGTCACAAATCACTCGATGCACATAAGTCTTATTTTAGATGCCTTCTTTTTTAAATTTGCTTGAGGCTAGGAGTATTCCCTATTTATGAAAAAGCAGAAGCTTAATTTATGACCTTCAAATATGACCTTGATCTTGAAGTCACTGAAGTGAATAATTCAGAGGGACACTTACTAATAATTAAGAAGAAAATTTGTCAAAATTTTGATCATTTGATAATCAAGTGTGAACTTAACCTTTGACCTACCTGAACAAATTTTTGGAATGGCACATTTACTCATAAAGGAGAACAATTGTGCAAATTTATTTTGAAATCCACCCATATGTGTAGAAGTTATGGCTTGGACAAGATCTATTTATGATAATTTTATCGTTTGACCTTAAAGTGTGACCTTGACCTTGTACCTGTATGATCAAATATTTTAAATGGGACATCTACTCATGATGGACAATACTACCGCCACATTATTTTAAATTCCATCAATACATGTAGAAGTTGTAGCTCTGACAAGCTCTATGTGCGACAATTTTATCATATGACCTTTAAGTGTGACTTTGACCTTGGACCTACCTGAACGAATGATGCCAGTAAAGGAGAACAAATTGTACCAAATTATCTTTAAATGGATCCATAAATATAGAAGCTATGGCTTAGAGAAGCTCCATTTATGACAATTTTATCATTTTACCTTCAAGTGTACTTTGACCTTGGACCTTCCTGAGCAAATGATTCAAATGGCTCTTCTACTTGTAAAGGACAACACTTGTGTAACACTATTTTCAAATCTATAGATAAACGTAAAAGTTGTAGCTCTGACAGGCTTTATGTATGACAAATTTATCATTTGACCTTCAAGTGTGGCCTTGACCTTGGACAGACCCGTACAAATGTTTTAAATGGCACTTCTACTCACGAAGAACAACTGTGCCAAATGATTTTGAAATCCATTCATAAATGTAGAAGTTCTGGTCTGTAAAACAAATCCCAACCAACACACACGCAGGCACAAACACATATACTCCTGTATGACATTGTGACAACTATGTAAAGTGGGCTCGACAAAAAGGATTAAGTTTGTCAGTAAACATCAACAATTGAAGTGAACTCTACCCATGCCACTGTCAACTCAGATGGTCAAATCTGTGGACTAAGAGAAGGCTGCAAAGGGCTTTCAGTCTGATCTTGCATCTCAAGTGCACCTCCACCCCCATTCTAAGCTTCCACCAAAGAAGAAAGTGGAATTGTCTTCCTAGAATATGAAAAGCATTGTGGAAAAATGAGCCATTGCTTGTTACATGCCATTGATCCTTTTTCCACAATGCTTTCAAGAGCTGTTCATTTCAGGGGTATTAAAAGTGAGACATATTTGTGTGGTAGTGTTCAACTTCTTTACTAGACAACAAAATGTTGGACTTGTCCAAAACATAACTTATCCATAACAAAGCATTGGCAGACAACAGATCTGGCCCCGATTGGTTTTGTATTAGAAAGGGTAGAAAACACAGTGGGAAAAGGAGGAAATGCTGGTTACCAGCATTTCTCCCTTTATCACAATGTCTTCAAAAGCTTTCTATTTTAAGTCATGGAATTATTTGGAAATGACCACTGTCTATACTCACCCCATGCTCACATTTAAGTCTACAGGTCGCATTGTTTAAATCCCACACACTCAGCAGACCCTCTACAGTGCCTGTGGCTGCAAAATGTTGTCTGAAAACAAACATGCTATCGTCCTTTAACCCTTTCCCAAACGACAAATTTTGGACTGGTCCAAATTGAAAGAGTTTGCAGACGACAATTTTAAATTTGATGAAAATGGCAGGAAGTTCTCAAACAGGGTAGAAAACACTGTGGGAAAAGGAGAAATTGCTCGTTGTGAGCAATTTCTCCTTTTCCCACAGTGTTTTCAAAAGACTTGTACTACAGACATGTGAAAACCAGGGCTTGTTTGGGAAAGGGTTAACTCTTTACAACATACTTCTGGACTTCTTCAAACTGACAGCATTTACAAACAACCAAATCAAATGTTGCTAAAATGATGAATTTTTTTCTTTGGCAGGATGCAAAACCATCTTGGAAAAGAATAAAATGCTGTTTTGACCCCACATGACCCATTTTCGAAGTCATCTGAGATATCATCAAGACAACCATTCTGACCTTTCACATGTATTTCGACTGAAAACTGAGGCCTCTAGACTCTAGAGCACAAACAAGGTTTTCAAATATTTGGCCCTGTGACCTAGTTTTTGACCTGATGTGACCCATTTTCAAACTCTTCCTAAATATCATCAAAACAAACATTTTGACCGACTTGCATGAGTATTGGACACAAAATGTGGCCTCTACAGTGTATACAAAGTTTTCCTAAGATTTGACCTAATGACCTTCTTTTTGACCACACATGACCCATTTTCAAACTTGTCTGAGCAGGGCCTGTGTCTGAGATATCATCAAGATAAACAGTCTTACCAACTTTCATGAGTATTGGAATGAAGATGTTGCCTCTAGAGTGTAAACAAAGTTCTCCTAAGATTTGAGCTAGTAAACTAGTTTTTGACCCCACATGACCCATTTTCAGAACTGTATGAGATATCCTCAAGACAAACATTCTCACCACCTTTCAAGGGTATTGGACAGAAAATGTGGCCTCTAGAGCGTAAGTTTTTCAAGGATTTGATCTGGTGAGCTAGTTTTTGAGCCCTTGTGACCTATTTTAGAAATCATTCGAGATATCAGCAATACAAACATTCTGACCAAATTTCATGACTACAGGACTGAAAACATGGCCTCTAGTGTGAGTACAAGGTTTATCTATAATTTACCCTCATGACCTAGTTTTTGGCTCGGCATTAGCCAATTTCGAACTTGTACCAACTATTGTCAAGAAAACATTCTAACCAAGTTTCATGAGTATCAGACTGAAAATGTGGCTTCTAAAGTGTACACAAGGTAAAAGTTGACCATGGACAATGCATGACACAAGGCATGATCACAAAAGCTCAACTAAAGAGGTCTGGGTTTTTTTTGTCCCAGAGGGTAAATGGCTTTTGAAAACACCATGGAAAAGGAGATAATCCTAATTATCAGTATTTTCCCTTTTTTCATACTACCCTATCATACACAATTATCATTTTTTCAGCCACATCTAATGTGTTGCTTTCCAATATTGCTGAGTCTGCAATTTTGTTGTCCAGTTAACCCTTTACCAGACGACAAAATTTTAGCCTTGTCCAAACAAGAAAGCATTTGCAGACGACAATTTCAATGTGGCTCAAATGGTGCAATTTTTCTTTGATAGGGCAGAAAACACTGTGGGAAAGGAGAAAATGCTGGTTACTAGCATTTTCTCCTTTACCCACAATGATTTCAAAAGGCTTCTTTCCCAAGGTTGTTCAAAGGCAGCATTGTGCGGTAAAGGATTAAGTGATAACTGTTTACCACACAATTCCAAGTTTTAGCAAACCTGAAAATGAGAGCTTTGGGAAAAATTGTGGAAAAAGAAAAAAATGCTGGTAACCAGCATTTTCTGGTTTTCCAACTATGTTTTCTACCCTTTGAAAGACAAATTTCAATATTTTAGCCACATTTAATTATTTGTCAGCAAACGCTCTCAATTTAACCCTTTACCACACAATCCCCAGTTTTAACAACCCTGAGAAAAATGTCTTTTGAAAATACTGTGGGAAAAGGAGAAAATGCTGTTAACCAGCATTTTCTCCTTTTCCCACAATGTTTCCTACCCTATCAAAGACAAATTCAATAACCTGAGTCACATTTACTTTGTCGTCTGCAAATGCTTTCTATTTGGACAAGTCTAAAATTGTGTCATTTGGCAAAGAGTTAAAGGAATCTAAACTTTTGTTGTCTGGTACAGAGTCGAGTTTTTGTTTTTGTATAACAGTTACATGTATTAAATAAACAAATGAGCCATGCTCTGTGAAAATGGGGCTTAGGGCATCTGCAAAAAAGTATTGGCCCAGGTCAGCCTGTGCTACTGGTCAACTTGTCGCTACCGGTCAATTTTCTGTATGTCAAAGGACCAGTCTACCTTATAATTCAGTCAGTTGTTACACAAAATGGACTTTATGGATCCATGATCATGTGATGACTTGCTTGGTATCATGCATCACAGAGATACAATAAGCCCCCTTTTGCCAGAGCATGGCTCAAATAGAAATGAAAACCTAATGATGTAAGATACAATATGAAGACCTGTTATTATGATCTCTGCAAAATCTTTTATCAAAATAATACCAAGTTTCAACAATTCTGAGGCAGAAGGCTTCTGAAATTTTTTTTGGAAAAGATGAAAATACTGCTAACCAGAAATTTCTCTCCTTTTTCCATATCGTCACTATCCTTTGAAAAATCCAATTCTGTGTATCTGAACAATATCTATTTTGACTTCAGGAAATGCTTTCAATCATGTTGTCTCAAAATTTGTTGTCTGGTAAAGATCTAAAAAGTTGATTTTTTTTTATTTTTTAAGACAGTGGCTTGGTAAGTTTCAACACTAAGATATAAAGTCTGGTGTGGAATAGATCTGAACTGTACTTTGGTAAAAGGGGGCTTAATGAATCTCTGTGATGCATGATACCATGCAAGTAATCACATAATTATGGATCTATAAAATCCATCATGTCTGACAGCCAACTAAATCATGTGGTATAATGTTCCTTTGACCTGCAGAAAATTTAACAATAGCAAAAAGTTTCGACCCCAGTCAGCCTGTGCTGACATCGCAAGCTGACCTGGGTCAGTACTTTTTGCAAATGCATGAAACCCCCTTTTTACAAAGCATGGCTCTAATATATTTACATAGGAGATATGCCAACAGCTTCCACTGAATTCTGTTCACCATCCCTTGAGGAGCAATCTAATGTAGATAAAACCTGGAAATAATTTATCAAGCATAAAGAATATAGAGAATACGTACATAGTGTTGTCATATATCAAAAATATCTAATGAGGTTGGGAGAATTGATAATTGTCGAGCCTTGGCGAGACAATTATCAATTCTCATAACATCTGCAAACGACACATTCAAAATTGGTACAAATGAGCTTAACTCTGGTATCTACCAAGCGACAAAATTTTAGGCTTGTCCAAGTTGAAAGCGTTTGCAGACGACAAAATAAATGGGACTCAAAAATTGAAATTTGTTTTGGGCAGGGTAGAAAACATTGTGGGAAAAGGAGAAAATGCTGGTTACAAGCATTTTCTCCTTTTCCCACAATGTTTTCAAAAGGCTTCTTTCTCAGGGTTGTGAAAACCCCGGATTGTTTGGTAAAAGGTTAAGCTCTCTGATAGGATTAAAAATATTGCAGGAAAAGGAGACAATACTGGTTACCAACATTTTCTCCTTTTCCCATAATCTTTTCAAAAGCATGCTTTCCAAACCCATAATTGTTTGGTAAAGCATTAACTCTTTACCGAAACGACAATATTTTAGACTAGTCCAAATTGAAAGCTTCTGCAGACGACAAAATAAAAGCGAATTAAAACATCAAAATTTGTTTTTGGAAGAGTAGAAAACATTGTGGAAAACGGAGAAAATGCTGGTTACCAGCATTTTCTCCTTTTCCTACAATGTTTTTCAAAAGGCTTCTTCTTCAGGGTCGTTAAAAGTCCGGATTGTGTGACAAAGGGTTAATACTTGAGAACAAATAGCCACTCTGTACATTCAAACAGAACAGTCTTGTGTTGATAATATCTGGAAATTATCCATCAAGCATCAATAAAACATTTGCCTGGCTCATTTCATTAACTTGTCAGATAAGGTATGCATATTAAACATAATTATATGAGCCATGCTCCAGCAAAAGGGGGCTTAAAGCATCTCTGTGATGCACTGTACCCATCATGCCATCACATAATTATGGATCCATGATAGCCACTGTTTTTAAACAACTGACTGAATCATGTGGTAGACTGGTCCTTGGACACGCAGAAAATTGACCTAAAGCGAAAAGTTTCAGCCCAGGTCAGCCTGCACGGACTGCGCATGCTGGCCTGGGTCGATACTTTTCGGAGATGCATTAAGCCCCTGTTTTACAGAGAATGGCTCATATTTATTTTTTTTTATAAGAGTGCTTAATTAACTAGTAATTCCAAATCTTTCAGATGATAAAATATTCTGGGCTGGCCCCTCTCACATTTTTAGCCCTTCACCATATACCAGTAATCCGGATATTTAACAACTGTGAGAAAATATGGGAAAAGGAGAAAATGCTGGTACCCAGCATTTTCACCTTTGCCCATAATGTTATCTAAACTTTCAGAGATGAAATCCAATTGTTTGATCAGCAGGTAATTTGTTGTCTGAACATGCTTTCTATTTGGACAAGTTCAAAAGTTTGCTGTGAAGTAAAGCATTAATTTGGCCTGGTAAAAACGCAATGTTAGATACAAGTTTAACTCTTTACCACATGACAAAAATGTGGACTTATCCCAACGAAAACATTTGCAAAGGACAATTTAATTTAAATGTAACTCAAATGATGGAATTTGTTGTTGATCGTGTACAAAAGATTGTGGAAAAAGGAGAAAATGTAGGCTACCAGCACTTTTAACTCTTTACCGCAAGACAAAAATGTGGACTTGTCCAAACCGAAAGCATTTGCAAAGGACAATGTAAATGTAACTCAAATGATGGAATTTGTCTTTGATAGGGTAGAAAACATAGTCAAAAAAGGAGAAAATGCAGGCTACCAGCAATGTTTTCAAAAGGCTTCTTGTTAAGGTCCCTGAAACAGATACTGCATGAGTTAATAAGAGACATATAGGGCGACCGATTTTACAGTTCTGTTTGTAGTGTTCATAATTACACCCTTCCAGAAGAATAGTTGAGAAAAATTGCTTTTGCAGACAGCATTGATCAAGATCAGATCACACATTTTGTGCTGTCCGACTCCGAATCTATACCATCTGCTTGTTTAATCAAGCCTGTAAGTGAAAAACTTTTCTGCCTTTCTGTGGAGCCATGCTCTAGCAGAAGGGGGCTTAATGCATCTCCGTAATGCATTATACCAAGCAAAACATAACCGAACTATGGATCCATAAAATCCATTTCAACAAACAACCGACTAATGCGTGTGGTAGAATTATCCTTTGACATGCACAAAATTTAACATTAGTGAAAAGTTTCGGCCCATGTCAGCCTGTGCGGACTACTCAGGCTGACATGGGTCGATATTTTTCGCAAATGCATTAAGCCCCTTTTCACATGGCTCATATATTTTTAGCAATCAAGAGAAGTTAAGTAAAATAAGTGTATATTTTGGGGGCCGAGAGAGTTAGGCAACAAATTTGTTTTAACTCTTTACCACACAACAAAAATATGGACTTGTCCAAATTGAAAGCATTTGCAGACGACAATTTAAATGTTGTTCAAACGATGGAATTTGTCTTTGATAGGGTAGAAACCATTGTGGGAAAAGGAGAAAATGCTGGTTATCAGCATTTTCTCCTTTTCCCACAATGTTTTCAAAAGGCTTCTTCCTCAGGGTCGTTAAAACTCGGCATTGTGTGGTAAAGAGTTAATGAGAATGCCAATGTTAGATCTACTCTGATTGACATGTTAATTCTTCACCAAACAACAAAAACTAAGACTTGGTTCAAACTGGAAACACTACAGACGAAAAATCAAAGTTGACTAAAATGACGGAATTTCCCTTCGAAAGAGTAGGTAATATTGTGTGTCAAGGTGAAAATTCTTGTTACAAGCATTTTCTCCTTTTCCCCTTATATTTTCAAATGTATTCCTCCTCTGGGTTGTTAAAACTCAAGATTTTTTTGGGTAAAGGGTCAAGACCGATTTACCTTTCCATTTGTAGTGTTGATAACTTTAGCTGTGACATCTGTAGACCCAGATATAACTAGGTTAGAGCCAGGCTGACTGTCCATAGCTATCACAGTAGATTGATGACCTACAATTTAAGTTTTCTGGAATATATATCCTTGGTAAATGAACCCAATACAGAAATATCTATATTCTCAATTCTTTCAAAGCAAACTCTCAACATCTCAGTTATAAACTGCAAAATTAAAAGTTGTATTACATGTACTTAAATAATATTTACAGTCTTGGAGCAAGAAAATATAACCACTGTATTATTTTTGAACCAGACAACTTAATATGGAATTGAAACAAAAAATGTAAAATGTAACAAATGTAAAATTCTTCACAGGTTTTTTTTGAAATACAGCATTTCTGAAAAGTTGCTGTAAATGACTTGAAATATGCACTCATTTCACTAAACAGCCATCATCAATTTGCGACAACATTCCTAAAATAATCACAAACACTCAACCATGCCTGATTTTCGGCCTACAATTTTAAGGCATATTATCCATGAACTCACAGCATGTACATCTCTCCAACACATCTTTCACATTCAGTCTAGAAAGGCTGCACATGAGATTTATACATAAATATCAGACCTCCAGATAAAAGGGAGTAATAGTATTCTTAATCCATTATTTCTCTTCCAAACCCTATGCTGTGGGTACTCTTTAGAATTGTCTCAAGGAGACGATTCTAATGAGTACCCATAACATTGGGTTTAGTGGAGAGTGATTAATATTTTCAATTTTGAAATCAAAATCACTCCCTCTATCTGAAGTTCTGAATATGGCATCCACAATCAACTTACCTGATATTGTGTGCTCTGCACTTCCTGACTTTAAATCCCAAATTTTGATATTTCCATCATCATAACCAACACAAGCTCTTTTCCCTTGAAGAATAAAAAGGAAATGGTACACTTAACTGTTTAAGAATTTACCACACAATCCCAACTTTTAACGACCCTGAAGAAGAAGCCTTTTGAAAACATTGAGGGAAAAGGAGAAAATGCTGGTAACCAGCATTTTCTCCTTTTCCCACAATGTTTTCTACTCTTTCCAGGACAAATTTCAGTTTTTCTGTCACATTTATTTTGTCATCTGCAAATGCTTTCAGTTTGGACTGGCCTAAAATTTTGTCGTTTGGTAAAGGGTTAAGCACCGAGTTAGCTCTTTACAACACAATCCTGAGTTTTAACAACTCTGAAAAAAGGCTTTTGATAACAATGTGGAAAAAGGAGCAAAATTTGTATTGGAGTTTAACGCCGTTTTAACAGCTTAGGTCATATCGAGGTGGTCAGTGCACCTACGCATGTGTTTCCTGGGTTTCTCACCCACAGCACTGACACAATTTTTCTTTCCAAGCCACCGACTACTTTTCTCACATGCGCCAGAAGAGAAAGGCGAAAAAATCGCCAGAAAGAAAGTTTGCCTCAACCAAGTATCGAATCTGCAACCACCAGGTCATGAATGGGAATAGGAGAAAATGCTGATAAACCAGCATTCCTTCTTTTACCACATTGTTTTCTTCCTTTTTAAAGACAAATCCTAGCAATGGAGTTACATCTATCTTGTCATCTTCTAATGCTTCCAATTTGGTCATTTTAACTCTTTACCACACAATCCCGACATTTAATGACCCTGTGAAAGAAGCCTTTTGAAAACCTTGTTGGAAAAGGAGAAAATGCTGGTAACCAGCATTTTCTCCTTTTCCCACAAGGTTTTCTGCACTTCCCAAAACAAATTTCAAAATTTTAATCACATTTATTTTGTCATGTGCAAATGCTTTCGATTTGGACCATTCTAAAATTTTGTCGTTTGGTAAAGAGTTAAGAAACTTGTGCAAGTTGAAAGCATTTCAGGATGACAAATATGGCTGAAATGATGGGAATTGCCTTAACTCCTTACCAAATGACAAAATTTGCAACTTGTCCAAATTGGAAGCATTCGCAAACGATAGATCTAATGTGGCTCAAATGATGTAACTTGCCTCTCAAAGGCTAGAACAAATTGCGGGAATAGGAGAAAATGCTGGTTACCAGCATTTTCTCCCTTTCCCACCATCTTTTCAAAACTCTTTTCTGTCAGGGGGCCTTAAAACTCGGGACTGTGTGGTAAAGGATTAAACAGGGTAGAAAACACTTCGAAAAAGGAGAAAATGCTGGTTACCAGCATTTCTTCCTTTTCCCAGCATATTTTCATCAGCTTTCTTCCACAAAGTTATTAAAACTTGGGAACTGTGCGGACCTTTGCAATTGATAAAACAGTAGAATTATTGCAATGTAAAGCTTGTTTTGGCCAGTACATGTTACAAAGTGGCTAACAGTTTAGATCAAGATCAGACTGTATGTACTGTGCAGGCTGATCTTGATCTATGCCACACGCAAAAGCATTATAAGTTCCCTAGGCATTCATGATGTTAACTCTTTTACCAAGCAACAATTTCAGATTCATCCTTATTGTGGGCATCGACAACAAGTAAAATAAAATGTGCCTCAAATGATCAAATTTGTCTTTGAATGACTAGAAAACACTGTGGGAAAAATTAAAAAAATCCTGGAAACTAACATTTTCTCTTTGTCTCACATCTTTTTCAGAAACCTTCAGGGCTGTTAAAATACAGCATTATCTGTTCATCCTTTACCACACAATTCCGACTTTTAACGACCTTGTAGAAGAAAGAAGACTTTTGAAAACATAGTGAGAAAAGGAGAAAATGCTGGTAACCAGCGTTTTCTTCTTTTCCCACAATGTTTTCTATACCTTTCAATCCGAAATTTCATCATTTGGTCCACTTTAAATTTGTCATCTGCAAATGCTTTCAATTTAGACAAGTCTAAAAGTTTTCAAATCTGAAATTTCATCATTTGGTCCACTTTAAATTTGTCATCTGCAAATGCTTTCAATTTAGACAAGTCTAAAATTTTGTCGTTTGGTAAAGAGTTAAATAGTTCACTGATGAATCCATGCCGATCATTATGTATATATAATAAAAAATATTATTCACAGTGATACAAACATGCCACAAACTTATTTTTCATCAGACAGTGGTGTAGGTGTAAGGCAGCAGTCTCTCACATCAGATGTTTCAGGTTTGAATCTTGTGATGAGAGGTTTAACTCTTTACCACACAATAACAACTTTTAACGACCCTAAGATAGAAGCCTTTTGAAAACATCGTGGGAAAAGGAGAAAATGCTGGTAACCAGCATTTTCTTCTTTTGAAAACATCGTGGGAAAAGGAGAAAATGCTGGTAACCAGCATTTTCTCCTTTTTCCCACAATGTTTTCTACCCTTTTATAGACAATTTTCTCCATCTGAGCCACACTGAAATTGTCATCTGCAAATGCTTTCAATTTGGACCAGCCTAGCATTTTGTTGTTTGGTAAAGAATTAAACCTTCTGTACCATCTACATCATGGTGCATGTACCGGTTAAAGTTTCCATGAAGATATCACCAAAAGCGTAACTGATATAAGTTGTAGAATTTGTTTCATAAATAATGTATATTAACCCTTTACCACACGATTCCGACTTTTAACGACCCCGAGAAAAAGGCCTATTGAAAACATTGTGGGAAAAGGAGAAAATGCTGGTAACCAGCATTTTCTACATTTCCAACAATGTTTTCTACCCTTCCCAAAGCAAATTTCAATTTTTGAGTCCCATTTATTTTGTCGTCTGGAAATGCTTTTAATTCGGACTGGCCTAAAATTTTGTCATTTGGCAGAGTTAAATGGGTTATAACCCTTTACCAGATGCCAACATTTTAGACTTGTCTGCTTTGAAAAGACTTCCATGTTGACATGTTGAATATGAGTCAAGATATAGTTTTTCTGTGAAATGGTAGAAAGCTTTGTGGGAAAAGGAGAAAATGCTGGTAACAAGCATTTTCTCCTTTTCCAACATAGTTTTTTAAAATCCTCTGTCAACTTTGTTAAAACTTCAGAATATGTATTAAAAGGGTTAACTCTTTACCAAACGACAAAATGTTAGACTGGTCCGAATATATTTGACCAATCAGGTTATCGCGTTTATTTGCCCCGATGTGCAGCCTTGCTGTCTGCTATTTCGGCTCACAAACAAGCGACTGTTAATGATGGAGAAGTGCGATATTATGTGTGTTTACACGCTTGAATTTTAGGAAAAAGTTTAAAAGATGTGCTTTGCGATCATGTACTGCTTTCGTTAGATATACGAAGGGATTATAAGTTTGGATTATGATTTGGAAAACAAAGGTAAAATATATGAAATACTAATAAAAAGAAAGTACGTCCACACAAATAGTTAATCTTGTTCAATAACATATGCACATCCAAAAAGGGGCACGTGTCATCAATGTTTCAGTTTGACATTAACCCTTGGTGCGTGAAGAATGCTGAATGTGTAGATACAGATCAGAGTGCGAGAAAATGCAGTTTATTCTTGGATTCAAACCATCTGCTACTTAAATTAAGTACATTTACGTGTATTCTTTACTGAAGGTACATGTAGATTTCAATTATGAAACAGAGTAAGTTCTGTTTTGTACAGTTTTGGAAGTTTAGCTCAAAAGGTAACTTATGTTAATTAAATCAGCTTTTGACTTAGCCATATTTAGGTGGATTAGCACATCTGCCATTTCAAAGGGTATGTCGGTAAACTTTAACTGATAAGATGTGTGTTTGATTGCCACTGTAATCCACTCGACCACCCATTGTCTTCAGTATATCGTAAGATAAAACAAACTACCGCCAATGATATTAACAAGTTTGTTAATTGACAGAACACTTTACACTTTTTTAAAATCGTCTGGCAACCATTTTCCCTTAACTTGAAATTTAAACATTTCTCAGACTTCCACCTCTCTGTTGAATGAGACAACCTATAAATATTTCAAAATGCTTGTAATATAGTGTAATTTAATATCGAATACGATGCTGGGACAACCTAACATGCCTTACAAAAATATTAATAATCTTTTATTCTATTATTTTTAAGCAAAACTGAGGATTATGAGTTGTTTCATTCTTTCTCGTAGAAGTTCAAAACTTTGCTGGCACATGTATTACATTCTCTGTAGCCCCTGAAATTCACACTTTTTGTATAAATCCTTGTGTAAATAAGTTCAAGTATCCATATATTTCTTTCCGAGAATCCATCATCGGCAGAAACATACGAAAGGGAATATTTTTCCGGAATTTAATCGAAAGAAACAGTCATGACAGCACGATTTAAGTAGCCTTTCTGCTATACTGTATATGTATTTACTGCGTTTGTTTGTGAGCCCTTAACGACGGTAACCAAGGAAGTCGGTTTATCTCATCGCCACGGATCCATGTATTGTAAGCATTTGCAGACGACGAATCACATGTGGCTCAGAAATTGAAATTTGATTTGGGAAGGGTAGAAAACATTGTGGGAAATGGAGAAAATGCTGGTTGCCAGCATTTTCTCCATTTCTCACAATGTTTTCAGAAGGCTTCTTCTTCAGGGTCGTTAAAACTTGCAATTGTGTGGTGAAGGGTTAAAGGAATCTTTACCATCTCCGAGAATCAGTCCGCAAGAAGCAGTACAACCATGAATGAAAGTTTTACATTCTCCGCTGGGTATTTTCCACATCCACACTTCGCCGTCCACAGTTCCCAAAAATAACACATGTGCCCCGGGGTGCCATCGTAACCACTAACATAATACAAAATGAAGTTTATAGGTGCAAAATACCTGTAGTTGAAAAGGATGTTCACAGTCAGTACGAAATATGCAATATGGCAATTTCAGGGCTGCTTTTGTCATTATACAAAACAGCAAAAGTGTATAGATTCAAGATTACATTGCATCTTCAATGCAGTCTGATCTTGATCTACACTGTCTGCAGAGGCAACTAAAGGGTAAGGGTTAAGGGTGTCTGTGTTGGAAGCAATCCAGCTGTTTGAATAGACTGTTGTGAAATATACTTATTTAAAAAAAAAAAATCTCTAGTAGTGGATGTATAGGAGCCATAAGGAGCCCTGCTTTAACCCTTTACCAAACAATCCTGGGTTTTCACAACCCTGGGAAAGAAGGCTTTTGAAAACATTGTGGAAAAAGGAGAAAATGCTGGTAACCAGCATTTTATCCTTTTCCCACAATGTTTTCTACTCTATCACGGACAAAATTTTGTCATCTGAGCCACTTTTTATTTGTCGTCTGCAAATGCTTTCAATTTGGACCAGTCTAAAATTTTGTTGTCTGGTAAAGAGTTAATTTGACTGTAACAGTCCACCAATCATAATAGTCAACCAAACATAATGAAACTTGCAGGTGCCCATATTGACAAGTGCAAATATGATGAGCAATAGACGAAAGGGGGCCTTCGGACATAAGTGTGTGTTGTCCCAGATCAGCCTGTGCAGTACGTATTGACTTATCCGAGACAACACTTTCCATTCTCATGTGATTTTCTGTTTCACAAAAGTCTAATGTATGACAAAATCTTATGCAGTCATAAAGTGCCGTCTCGGATTAGCCTGTGCTGTCTGCGCAGGCTAATCCAAGACCACACTTTACGCAAATGTCAGAGGGTCTCATTTCCCATGTTGTGGGCCATATAAAAAATGCTTCCACATAACTAAGGAAGACACAAATTGCTTCTATGGATCTATGGAAAGACAGATAGATAACCCAATCGCAGCATACACCCCCTCAACACACTGGGGGTACAAGTACAGTTTCAATCAGTATCACTGCCTGTCCTCAAATTTAAGGATGACTCTAGGTCTTGCAAATAGGACTAGCACTAGGTGCTTACAATCAGACCTCCAGGTAAAAGGGAGTGATAGTATTCTAAATCCATTATTTCTCTTCCAAAACCTATGTTGTGGGTACTCATTAGAATCGTCTCAATGAGACGATACTAATGAGTACCCATAACATAGGTTTAGTGGCGAGTAATTAATATTTTCAATTTTGAAATCAAAATCACTCCCTCTGTCTGGAGCTGTGTTACAATACCACAAAACTGTGTGTTACCTCAGCATCGGAACATTCAAATGAAAACACCTCTTGTTTAGTTTGGATCTTCCAGACCTTCACAAGTCCACTGAGGTCTGCCGTCGCTACGTACACACCGTCGTGGCTGAACCCCGTACAAGTGACAGAATCCCTGTGACCTGATGTTGTGAAGAGAGTCATTTAGTTTCTATGGTTCTAAAAAAAGTATTTAACCCTTTAACACACAACAAAATTTCAGAATCATCCAACTTGAAAGCACCACCATTCTGCTGGCAGTCCATGCAACAGCGCTCATTCCACTCTTACTGCTTAACCCTTTCCCAAACGACAAATTTTGGACTGGTCTAAATTCAAAGAGTTTGCAGATGGCAATTTTAAATTTGATGAAAATGGCAGAAAGGTCTCAAAAAGGGTAGAAAACACTGTGGGAAAAGGAGAAATTGCTCGTTACGAGCAATTTCTCCTTTTCCCACAGTGTTTTCAAAAGACTTGTACTGCAGACCCGTGAAAACCAGGGCTTGTTTGGGAAAGGGTTAACATTAGTTTTGACATGTTTAGGTGGGAAAGTAGTAAGTGTTCCATGAAATAATGGCAAGAGAAACTCAGGGAAAGCATAGGTAGGAGTACTGGCCACACTAAATAACTAGAATAATGCTGAAAGCAGCATTAACCACCAATCAAACAAATATAAGAGTTCTGACAAGAATATTTCCTAAATTTATGGTATATGTAACCTGAAAGCAGCAGTAAGCACTAAATAATAAAATAACTAATAATGAATAATAAATAAAAAACTATTTTACCTGTACATTCAAACATCACATTACCGTTGTTAACTTCCCACACAAAGGCATGGTCATCTTGTCCACCTGTCACTGCCAGGTTAAATGTTTTGGGATCAAGACTGACACTAAACACA
This sequence comes from Tridacna gigas, assembly GCA_945859785.2. NCBI lineage: Eukaryota > Metazoa > Mollusca > Bivalvia > Cardiida > Cardiidae > Tridacna > Tridacna gigas. The sequence continues at coordinate 35,986,793 of OX244044.2, forward strand.
GCATCTGAAATTAGGGAAAATTTAGTAAATTAATCTACCAGTAATTGCAGTATGTGTAGGCCTGCTGTGCTTTTAACACGAAGTAATGCTGATATCCAAGAGGTCACTGTTCTCATGAAAAGCTATGTTTTTTATCAGTAACTTAACCCTTTACCACACAATCCCGACTTTTAACGACCCTAAAAGAGAAGGCTTTTGAAAACATTGTGGGAAAAGGAGAAAATGCTGGTAACCAGCATTTTCTCCTTTTCCCACAATGTTTTCTATCCTATCAGTGACACAGTTGTGAAAGACCTACAGTAAGTAACCCTTTACCATATGACAAAATATCAGCCTTGTCCAAACTGAAAGTATTTGCAGACAACAATTTCAATGTGGCTCAAATGATGCAATTTTTTTTTGATATGGTAAAAAACAATGTGGGAAAAGGAGAAAATGCTGGTTACTGGCATTTTCTCCTTTTCTCACAATGTTTTTAAAAGGCTTCTTTCCCAGGATTGTTAAAAAGTGGCACTGTGTGTTAACGGGTTCAGGGTCGACACCCTTCTTGCACAATGTATATGTACCGGTATTTGAAAGCATTATTTCTCAGGGTCTGAAAAAACATTGGATTGTTTGTTAAAGAGTCAGTATCCAGTAACCAGCATTTTCTTCTCTTCCCACAAAGTTTTCTGCTCTTTCAGGAAGATAAATCTCATCATTTAAACCACATTTATATGTTGTGTGCAAATGATTTCAAATTGAACATATCTACAATTTCGTCATCTGATAACAATGTCCCAGGAACCTTATCTTGGCAGAATGCTGTAATGGACAATGAGTATGCTAGTACCAAACCTCTAGATAAGAGGGAGTGAAAGTATTCTAACCGTATTATTTCTCTTCCAAACCCTATGTTGTGGCTACTCATTAGAATCATCTCGATGAGACCATTCAAATGGTATGCAGTCACTTCGTACCATAACCATTTCGTACCATTCACTTTATTACCATTTCGTACCATAGATTTACCACTTCGTACCATAAATTTGCCATTTCGTACCATAGCGTTACCACTTCGTACCATGATAATACCATCTCATACTGTTACTAAACATATCAATAAATGTGACAAAAAATGGTATTTAAGATTTATAATTGTTTAATTACCCTTGATTGTAGATTTTCTATTATCCTGTTTGTCTTCTTTTTTTTTGTATGTTTGTTTATGGGTATGTTTTGATGCCGAGACAAGGACAGGGTCAAACGTCAAGGTCAATATGACAATTTTTTTCTCGTAAATACATCATTTTCCACAATATTCACTTACTTAAAAATTATACACCTTACGAAAGGAATTCATTTTTAACGACCCTTTGAGAAACTGCTTTGAAAACATAATGGGAAAAGGAGATAATCAGAAAGTGTTATGTTCATAATTTCTTAAATGAATATTGAACTTGAGTAAGTAGCGTTTTTGTTTTCGTCTTTTAATACCGTCATAACGATAGTTTTTCATAATCAAAACTTTGTCATAGGTCCCAAAATACATGGTACGAAAATGTATGACTATCGTACGATGAGGTAAAATTATGGTACAAAATGGTAAAATTATGGTACGAAGTGACTGGTACGAAATGGTTATGGTACGAAACGTCCGTAATTCATTCAAATGAGTACCCATAACATAGGGTTTAGCAGAGTTATTAATATTTTCAATTTTGAAATCAAAATCACTCTCTCTATCTGGAGCTCTGAGTACTCAACAAAAGCTCACCTGAGTGTTTAGTAAACACCAAGTCTGACATATCTGTAACATCAGCCGGTACTTCCTCCATGTTTTGTGCTCCTTCATCGTCCTCCTCTCTCTCGTCTTCATCCACATTTAAACCTTCAAGTTCATCAGGCATTGCTGCAAGTATAGAATAGAATGATTGTTTATGCTTTGTATCAGATTGTAACCCCTTACAAAAACATGTTTTAACATTTCTGAATTCTTTACCACACAATCCCGAGTTTTTAACGCCCTGAGGAAGACGTCTTTTGAGAACATTGTGGGAAAAGGAGAAAATGCTGGCAACCAGCATTTTCTCCTTTTCCCACAATGTTTTCTACTCTTTCTGGAACAAATGCAATTTGTCATCTGCTGATGCTTTCAAACTGAAACAGTCTTACATATTGTTGTGTGGTACACAACTTCCATGTCTGTAACAGCCTGAACAAGTTCCATAAATCTTTTTTTATTGAAATGTTAAATTTTAAACTGTTTTCTCGATTTAAAGTTGAATTTCCTGCCATAAACAGGTACAACTTATGAATCACTAAAAAGAGTTCTAGGAATTCACAACTCATCCTTAATAAATACTGTTTTACTTCCAAACAATTTACGATCCCTGTTCCATCCGAGGACTATACCACTACGAATATAATGAACGAACCGATATATGAACAAACCTCCATTGTCATCTAATTCTATCACTTGAAGAACATCAGCAGCAGCGATTTCGTCTTCCATATCGTCTTCAACATATTGATCCTCCTCTTGGTCCATTAGTTGTCAAAATTAATGAGCCTGTTGTATTGTTTCGCAATGTTTTGTGTTTTAACGTGTTCTTTGATCTAAGGGAGGCAACTGGCTAAATACCGAAAATAGCCTATTTTCGCGAAAACAGCTTCCATTGATTGACATATGGATAGATGTTTGAATATATTACTTTTATTTTTCATTTTCATGTACTTTCATAATATATATCAATTACGTGTTGAAAAAGGGTGAATTATAATTAATCTATCTTAGTAAAGTTTTTTACAACCGTACCATGCATATATAGCCTATTTGTGCGAAAAAAGCTTTCCCTCCACGAAAGTAGCTTTCATTAATTGATACCTGTATATATACTATTTTTCAATATATACTGGAAACGTGTTGAAAAGACGTGATTTCTTTGTATTTGTACGTTTTTTGTACAAACAAATTATTTATGGAACAACAATATAGAAAATAAACAGCAAAATGCTAATTACGAAGCATCAACACATGCAAAACATCTGCAACAAAAATAGCACATTACAATGACGAAAATAACCCTATTACAAGTTTCTTTAGATAAACCTTTATTTATTTATTTATTTATTTATTTATTTATATATTTACATGATAATTGTTTAACACATAGTACAGTAGTGGACAGAATTATAATCTATTGGGCTGTACCAAAGCACAAAATACAAGACTGAAAACTATTATTGCAAGTGTGACATTGTTAACACATCATTACCAATGGTGTTATAATCCGATAAAACTATTTTCGTGGTGAAATAAACTGTAACACAGGCTATTTTCGTTAGGTTGCTATTTTTGAATCGACGTGGAAAGAGGCCACAATCACAGCTATTCTCGTTTTATTTTTAGAGGGGCCAAGTCTGGTAGAAAACATCATGGGAAAAAGGCGAAAATGGCGGTAACCAGCATTTTCGCCTTTTAACACAATGTTTTGCACCCGTTTCTTCCGAAAGTAGTGAAAAAAAGTAGTTTTTTAGTACTCGGTGGGAAAAACATAGAAGCCGATTGCAGCCCTTCAATTATTTTCCGGGATTTGAAGACAATCGTAGAAGACCTAAAGGCGTGTGGTGTCAAACGGGTGTTCATTGCATCAATTATTGAGGGAGATTTCCATCTTGGACTAACATTACAAGACTTGTATTCAACGTCTTGAGGACATATGTAAAGTCAAAACTGAAAAGGTACCTAACAACTGACTTTATAGATCTGGGTAAATGCCTGAAATATCCAGTACCTTACGACAATGACCTTGTTCATCCCAATTCCACTGGACTTTAAAAGTCAAGATGTGAAATTGTGCGTGCGTTTGGTAAATGTGAAATTTAAATTGTTATATCACATGTTTTACGGGAATTAAACAGTGACTAGAATAAAGTTTCCTGTTTTCTTTGATATTCTAGCCACCCATTAGCGATACGAGAATTCTAGACCGGTGCCCAGTCAGTCTCATCTTCGTAAGCCAAGGTATCGATCACTAGATAGATCTTATTAATGTACGTAGTGATCGTCACCTTGGCTTGCGAAGATGAGTCAATCTGCAGAAAAAAGAAATGCAGTCTGACACGGGTCAATATGCAGAGTTATTTACAGAAACATTGTTGTCGCAAAAAGTATTGAACCGATCGACCTGCATGGACTTTGCAGTCTAATCGAAGTCTATATTTTGCACAAATGTATGGAGTTTCTCTTTCCTTTTTCGGTTTAATTTGAAAAAAATTGGTAAAATATGAGTGCGAGAAGTTTGACCATACATGGTTACACATGGATAATACTTACATTCCCAAATATATTTGGCGATGTAAGTAAGCGGACGGTAAATAACAGAACAGAGCTGTCCAAGATAAGGTTGGACGTTATGTACGGTCCAATCTTGATCCATGCTAACTTAAAAGGCCCCTGTTTCCGCCTTTGGCGATGAAAGCATTAAATAATACCAATCACAGAAAACAGCACATTAAACAGACGAAGATAGCACATTACAATTACAAAAATACCCCTGGTACTAGTTTTCTTTTGATTAGAATATGTGAATATTATCATGAAAGTGGATGATACATAGTGCACTGATGGCCAGAATTATATTTTATAACCAAAGCACAAAATAGAAGACCAAAATCGATTGTCGCAAATTTATGGAAAGAGTGACTGCGGAAGAAGGAGTGAATGCTGGTAATCAGTATTTTATCCTTTTTCCACAATGTTTTCGATTCTTTCAAGGACGAATCATTATTGGAGCAACAATTGATTTGTCGTATGCAAATACTTCCAGTTTGGACGAGTCTTAGCCTAAATTTTGTCGCACGGTAAAGAGTTATAATACAGAGTTATAACTTAAGCTAAATTCAATCTATATACATGTACTATTTACTTTAAAACATAAGACTTTGATGCAGTTTTCCCCTTTTTGTTTCTATTTGAAAACTAGATCTCTCTCTCTCTCTCTTTTTTTCTTTTTTGAACTGGTCATTTGTACGTGTGTCTTATATGCACAGTCATGTGTCTGTCAGCGTGCCAGTGTGTGAGCGAGTTCTTTTTTTTTTCTCTCTCTCTTTCTACCCATTAACCCCACTCGTATATATTTGACTTTTTTTTTTAATTGCTTTGCTTATTCCATGTTGTATAATGTTCTCATATCTGGAAGAAATAAAAGTTTATGTATGGATAGATGTATGACAATAATAAATCATTACTGGAGGCGTTATAATCCGATCAGATGTTTGATAACCTTCACAAGCTATTTTGGTATATTCCTATGACACAACTATTTTCGTTGTGACCTACTTTAGCCCTTAGCTCTTTACCAGACGACAAAATCTTAGCCTTGTCCAAACTGAAAGCATTTGCAGACGACAATTTCAATGTGGCTCAAATGATGCAATTTTTCTTAGATAGGGTAGAAAACATTGTGGGAAAAAGGCTTTTTTTCTCAGGGGCCTTAAAACGCGTCATTGTGCGGTAAAGGGTTAACATACTAAATGAGTTAAACGAAATTATTTAGCCGATAATAAAAGTCCATATATTGCTATTTCAAAGTTATTTGTTGGGGGGATATAATCACCTTATCGGACTGTGTAGGCCAAAGATCAGACTGCACGTTTTGTGCAGCTTGATCTCAATCTTCACTTTCCACAAAAGAGATTTTTGAGTCGCGCTTAACTGCCTATGGGTTTACACAGTCTATTTTCGTACAAAGGTTTCTATTTTCGTATCCAATGGGACAGAGGGGCCAAGCCAGGCACAGCAGTCCATAGCGCACAAAACGGTGAAACATGGGGTCGCTGGTTCGAATCCCCAGATTGGACAATTTCTTTCCGAGGATTGTTGCTACTCCTGATTTTACAGCACAAAATATAAAATCTACAGAAAAGAATCAGCCTCTTTTTCTACAGCAAAAAACAAGCGGACGGTAAAGATCAAGATTAGACTGAACATTATGTATCTTTCCCTTCAAAATATAAAATCCTGTGAAGAAACTGCTTACTATAACCCATCCTGCCCTTTCCAACATTTATGTCATTTGGTTTTTGTCTAGAAATTACATTAAGATTAATAAAGGTTCAGTCTTTACCACATAATTTCGAGATTTAGTGACACAGACGAATAATGCTTTCAAAACATGGTAAGAAAATGCTGATATCCACAATGTTTCTGTCCCTCCGACAAGAGCAATCATCCTTTGAGATACATATGTATAAAATTAAGTTCGACATTTTGCAACTTTAACGCCATCTTAAATATATACCAGTTATTGACGTGGTATATTTAAGACAAATGATTTAAAACTGATTAAAGTAAAACGCCAAAGAACCTAAAGGATTACAGAAAAGGACTTCCACATACTTAATGACCGTGCAAAAAAAAAAAAAAAAAAAAAATAGTAGAGGTGTTCTAATATAATTATACGTGATCAGGGTATTTTGTACGTTTGCTATTCGCATCAAAGCTGATTGATGGATGCCGGGAGTGCCCCCTACCAAAAAATGTGATCAGTCATGGATTAAGACATGAATAATGATAACATACATGTATTTAAAAAAAAATCTGTGAAAACTGGAATCAGGCACAAGCAATTTTCGTATAAAGAATATTAACGAGAAGCGGAAATTTAATTTTACTATATAAGCTATTGAGTTCTACCTTTCAAAAACTGACTTTTACAAAAAGTAAAATACACATGTTCTTCGAGCCATAATTTTGCAACGAAAAAAAAAAAAAAAAAAGAAAAGTTTTTGAATCAAGAAATATTTCCATTGCTGCAATCACTAGGTATTTTCATAAGAAGGAAGCTATTTTCAGAGAAAGTTATTTATTTCTCTCACCAAATATCACCTACCACAATTCGTTATTTCATATTCCATATCGACGATTAATATAATCAAGCAGGAGAAAAAGAAAACAGTAACATCGATTTAATGGTATTTTCGTACAGTCAATTTATTTTCGAATTTAAATAAATAAATAAATAAATGAATAAATTTAATCTTAGAAATAAGAATGTATGGATATTTTTAATATTATAGTATTCTATACAAGAAATATGCAACAAAAATGACTGTCGATGAAAAGCAGCTGTTTTCGTAGAAGAAAGCTATTTTCGTGAAAATAGGCTATACTTTGTTAAGATCGATGAATTACAATTCACCCTTTTTCATCACGTTATCAATAGATATTATAAAAGATAGTACATAAAAAGGACAAATAAAAGCAATCTATTCAAACCATATATCAATTAATGGAAGCTATTTTCGTAGCGGGAAAGCTGTTTTCACGAAAATAGGCTATTTTCGGTATCTAGTCTGCCGGATACTCTTGTAGTGTAGTGGGGTACCAGTTCGACCAAGCAGAAAATAAACTGAATACAAAGAAAAAACATTGATGGAAAGTTGATATATCTGCCACAACCTATTTGCCCAAAAAAGAGGATCAAATGATTTACAGTACAATGGTATTCGTGCATGGTTATGTATGATCCAAAGCAAGACTTCTTTTCTGAAAGATTCTTGTACTGTAGAATGGTATTTCGGACAGCAAAGTGTCCGGATAATAACCAAACATCTTCTGTCTGCTTTGCACTTAGCAGATGATTTGTCAGTTAAGCCTAAAATCTGGATGAAATTAGATTTCTATCTCAGATAACATTATAGCCTTAGCTCGAAACGGATGTCATGACTAGACTTGTCCAGATTGAAAGCATTTGCAGACGACGAACTAGCACAGATAACTGGCCCCGAAGACGATTTTAGTTTTTGATTGGTCGCCTCCGGGTAGAGAGACGACCATGAAAAAAAAAAACAGTTGAAATCTGAGCACAGATTCTGTGTGCACTTTGAAACTCTCTTATTTACACGTATAAAGGACAAAAGAATTTGAACATAACTGTTGCTTAAGTATTCAATAATCCTTTGTTTCAAGTACAAATCCGTTTGATTTAAATGCTAAAAAGTTTGATTTGTCTGTCACTTGAGAAGTTTACGTTCCCCCAAATACACACAAAATTGCCGCCAAACATGACAAGTTTCATTCGTTCTTTTCGGGATTTACGCATTATAAAAGACATCTACAAGCGCTTTAAATAATGAAATGTTTAGTAATTTGTCCTTGTTCATGTGCTTCACTAAAAATTAATTGTATTTCACTGCAATACAGATTAAACTGATGAAACAGAAAGTCAGTGCAGCGCTGTAGCTTTGCTACCAGAAAATTCACGATGGACTTGAGATGGTGTGGTGCACAGTAAATGTCCAAATAAGAAAAGAAGCACTGCAAATATCTCATTATTGAGACTAACAACGAACTAGATCTGACTCAAATGATGAGATTTGTCTGAAAACCAGCATTTCTCCTTTTCCCACAATGTTTTCTGTTCTTCCAAAAGCAAATTTTAATTTTTGAGTCACATTTGTTTTGTGGTCTTTTTGCAGGAGATTGATGGCCAGAGAGGATGGTATGACATCCTACACTCTGATGAACCAGACAAATGGCAGGAAGCTGTCGTGTAAGTACAGGACTGAATCTCTAAAGTAGGGTCATAGTTTATGTGTAATATTTTGATGTCTTTTGAACTCGGTTGTCCTGAATTTTTGAGTTCTGATTGAAAGGGAGTCCTGTTGTAGGAAGTACAGATAACTGTTCCTGGAAGTGATTTTAGCTGTTGTAAGGTGCACGATAAATGTCCAAATATGAAAAGAAGTACCGTAAGCATCTCATTATTGATGCTACTAGTCTAGGCAGCTTTAGCATTCTACCAAATAATCCACTTACCGAGAGATTGGTCGCTATAAGAATATATCTAAATACAGCTTAGCCAGCAACCTACAGTTATCTGGATATGGAGTACAGAGTTCCAGGTCGGCCAGTCTGTGAAACCCGATGTCAGCAAATGGTTCCTGGTGGGGAGTTGTTCAGCTCACAATAATAGGTCTGTTCAGTTAAGTAGGTATTGTCTAGAGTGCCTAATCTGGTTTGGTTCAAGCCCAGTTTAACGTTTTAACTGCATTTTTACTTCTGAATTGTTTACTTTTAAATTGGCCACTTGTAGATTTTCTAAAAACCTTGCAAAAGGAATCTGGTTTTATTAGCTCACCTGAGCCTGAAGGGCTGAAGGTAGGCTTTTGTGATCATGCTGTGTCAGAGTGTGTCTATCTTGTATTGCACGGTTGTCAACAATTACTTTGTATGCACTCTAGAGACCCCATTTTAATATGATACTTATGCAGCTTTCGGTCTGAATGTTGTCATGGTGATGTTAAGGACAAGTTTGAAATCGGGTCAAATTTGGTAAAAAATACTACCCATCCAATTTTGATGAAACTTCACAGAAATGATCCTGCCATAGCTGTCTTCAGAATTTGTTCAGAGAATTTGATTCCAATAAACACTCTAGTTAGCAAGGCACAAAAGTGGAAAAAATTGAATATCTTTAAAAATCTTCTTGTCAGAAACCATAAGGCCTAGTGCTACCAAATTCGGCATGTAGCTTCATCTAACAGACCTCTACCATTTTTTTTTTCAAATTGTTGCCCTTGAGTCAAATTGGCACTGTCTGGGAGATCACAAGTTTTACATAGGCTTATATAGTGAAAAAAATCTCCTTCCTAACCATAATGCATAGGGCTTCCAATTTTAGCATGTAGCTTCATCTACTGGACCCCTACAAAGAGTATTTATATAAAAGCCCCGGGGTCAAATTTAGCCCCACCCCAGGGGGCACAAGCTTTACATGAGCTTATATAGTGAAAACTTCAAAAACTTTTTTATCATAACTGTAAGGCCTAGTGCTACCTAATTTGACTTGCAGCTTCATATCATAGACCTCTATCAAAATATTGGCCCATTTATAGCCCCACCCATAGGGTCACAAGTTTTACATGGAGCAAAACAGGGCCATCATGACCCTCTTATTTAAAAAATGAAAATATGCTCCAGTCAGCTGTCTAAACTCGTGACTAAATAGTGCTGTTGTAAGGCTATTCCTACCAGGGTATTTTAAAATCTGTTTGACAGTATGGATCAAGACTGCATGTTTTTTGTGGCATCTATCAAAGGCAATGTCATTATGTATCAAAATAAACTGGATTAGGCCATTGATCATGTGAATACTTATTTTTTTTTGTTGAAAATACCTATAACTGCTATGGCCTTCTATTGGCGTAATGATACACACAACCTTTGTCTCCTGACCGTGTTCGTCCCAAAGCCAGTTTGTCCATGGGCTTGTTCGTCCCTTGACTTGTTCGTCAGGGCTTGTTCGTCTCACATTATTTTTTGTTTGTTTTCCAAATTATTAATTCCACACAATGGCTCCCTTGACAAATGCCACACCAGTGCTTTCAACGCCTTGATTTTAGTCTGATCTTGATCAAAACTGTCCACAAAAGTATCTGTAAGTAAAGCTATGCTTTGCCCTGTAATAGTAGGGATGAGCATATTGTAATATTTGAGCCTTGCTCTGACAAAAGGGGGCTTAATGGATCTCTGTGATGCATTATATGAAGCAAGTCGTCATATGATTATGGATCCATAAAAACAAGTTTGTCTAACAACCGACAGTATCATAAGGTAGATTGGTCCTTTGACACACTGAAAATTGACCAATAGCGAAAAGTTTCGGTCCAGGTCAGCCTGTGTGGACTGCACAGGCTGACCTCGGTCGATACTTTTCGCAGATGCATTAACCTTTTACCAAACGACAAAATTTTAGACTTGTCCAAATTGAGAGCATTTGCAGACAACAAAATAAATGTGACTCAAAAATGGAAATTTGAATGGGAAAGGGTAGAAAACATTGTGGGAAAAGGAGAAAATGCTGGTTACCAGCATTTTCTCCTTTTCCCTCAATGTTTTCAAAAGGCTTCTTTTATACGGTCGTCAAAAGTCGGGATTGTGTGGTAAAGGGTTAAGCCCCCTTGGCAAAAAGTTTCAGCCCAGGTCAGCCTGCGCGGACTGCGCAGACTGACCTGGGTCGATACTTTTCGCAGATGCATTAAGCCCCCATTTCACAGAGCATGGTTCATTTTTAACAACCTCAGCTTGTCACACATGGCTCTTTGGAGAGCTAGATATGCAATTTGGCTGTACCAGATTCAGCTGTCAGCAAGGTGTGACTGAAATTATGTTTAACCCTTTACCACACAGTCCTGACTTTTAACGACCCTGAGGAAAAAGCCTTTTGAAAACATTGTGGGAAAAGCAGAAAATCGACCCTGAGGAAAAAGCCTATTGAAACCACTGTGGGAAAAGGAAAAAATGCTGGTAACCAGCATTTTCTCCTTTTCCCCCAATATTTTCTACCCTTCACAGAACCAATTTCAATTTTTGAGTAATATTTATTTTTTTCGTCTGCTAAAGCTTTCAATTTGGACTGGTCTAAATTTTTGTCGATTGGTAAAGAGTTAAAGCTGCATACGATAAAACAATCAGTCACTTAATCTATCAACCAATCAATCAATTATATTACATTACATTGCAGATGGGTGAAGAATGCTGTGATAGGTAACAACAAGCAGAAGAGTACAGCAATCAACCATGGGGTGGTACCCAGGTTTGTAGAAACACCCTCTATCTACCTAAAATGCTCTTCACATCTCTACATCAATATTTTTCTAGTTTCTACTTCCACTGCATCTCGATATCCCATTTTTACCAATCTAGAAGCACCCCTGAATGCCCTTTATATTGTCCTTTGACCTATAATTTCGTACCTTTCTTCATCGACTCATTCACTATCAACATATGAGTTGTGCTCTGGCAAAAGGGGGCTTAATGCTTCTGTTCTGTGCATGATACCAAGTAGATCATTATATAATTGTGGATCCACACAATCCATTTCTTCTAACAATCGGCTGAATCACGAGGTACACTGGTACTGGTCCTACGAAATGCAGAAAACTGACCAAGAGCAAAACGTTTTGGCCTAGGTCAGCCTGCGCCGACTGCGCAGGCTGACCTGAGTCGATACTTTTTGCAGATGCATTAAGCCCTCTTTTGCCAGAGCATGGCTCATCTTTTTGCTTTTTTAAGCTGGCTCATCTTTTTGCTTTTTTAAGCTGGAACATTTCCTCTATAAGTAGTCCCAGAGATCCAGATAAGAGGGAGTGATGGTATTCTAAATTCATTATTTCTCTTCCAAATCCTATGTTGTGGGCACTCATTAGAATCGTCTCGATGAGACGATTCTAACAAGTACCCATAGCATAGGGTTTAGTGGTCAATATTTTCAATTTTGAAATCAAAATCACTCCCTCTATCTGGAGCTCTGTATAACACTCATTCTTCCTAATTTTTACCACTGTATTACCTGTCATTCATGCTACAGGACTTGAGAACAGGAGGTCACTGGTTCGATCCCGGGCTTGGCCAATTTCTTTCCGAGAATTGATGATAGTCATTGCGACAGAATTCATTCCTCTCTCTCCGCTGACCATTGTTTCAACGATGGTTATGTGGGAAAGCAGCCAGTGGCATGGAAAGAATATTGTGCGGTAAAAAGAAACTCCAGGAAAGCATGGATAGGTGCACTGGCCGCCACAATATAACTGACATAATGTTGAAAACGGCGTTAAACACCATACAATCAATCAATCAATTATGCTACAAAGTAATGAGTTGTTGAAAATAGACTCCAATTACAGTGTAAGGTATATTGACGGATAGGATAACAGTGTGTTAATCCTTTTACCACACAGTCCCGATTTTTAAAGACCCTGGTGGCAAGAGCTTTTGAAAACACTGTTGGAAAAGGGGAAAATGCTGGTAACCAGCATTGTCTCTTTTCACCACAATGTTTTGTACCCTTCCAGATACAAATTTCAATTTTGGGTCAGTTTTTTTGTGGTCTGCAAATGCTTTCAATTTGGACTAGTCTAAAATTTTGTCGTTTGGTTAAAAGTTAAACAGAGAGAGCTAATTCAGGTTCGACCAGGGGCTGATTAGAGAGACTTGCAGGTTAAGCTTTTATTAACCCTTTCCCAAACAAGCCCTGGTTTTCACGTGTCTGCAGTACAAGTCTTTTGAAAACACTGTGGGAAAAGGAGAAATTGCTCGTAACGAGCAATTTCTCCTTTTCCCACAGTGTTTTCTACCCTTTTTGAGAACTTCCTGCCATTTTCATAAAATTTCAAAATGTCGTCTGCAAACTCTTTCAATTTGGACCGGTCCAAAATTTGTCGTTTGGGAAAGGGTTAAACCATATCACGTTTTAACTCTTTACCAAACGACAAAATTCTGGGCTGGACCAAATTGAGAGGATGTGCAGACGACAAATTAAATGTAGTTCAAAGGATAATTTCTGTATTTGATACGGTAGAAAACATTGTGGGTAAAGGAGAAAATGCTGGTTACCAGCATTTTCTCCTTTTCCCACAATGTTTTCAAAAGTCTTTTCTTTCAAGGTTGTTGAAACTCGGGATTATGTGGTAAAGAGTTAAGAAGGCTTCTGAAAACATAGTGGGAAAAAGAGAAAATGCCGATAACCAGCATTTTATTTTCATACAATTTTCTCCACCATTTCAAAACCAAATTCCTTCATTTTTGTCACCATTTAATTGTCTTCTGCTATAGCCTTTAATTTAGACAACTGTAAAATTTTGTTGGTCATTGAAGATTTATGATGTATTTTTGCACATTTCTAGACTGTTACAGTGGGTCATAGATGAGGAGATGCACGTACAGTTACGGACTGATGCAGCTATTGTGTTGGGTAGCTTGGCAAAGGGAACAGGTGAACATGTGAACACTCTGGTAGAGGAAGGCTCCATAACAGTTCTTTTGAAAGGTGATTATCTGACAAGCAATTTGTTCTGTCTTATGAACGTGAAAGTTCATAACAAATGCATAGCTCAAATATAAACCGCTCTGGCTGGGATTCGAACCCGTGCGGCAAAGTGCCTCGTTACAAAGTTTAAAAGACCGATGCACTAACTACTGAGCTAAAGAGAATTCTCCTCAACGCAGTTGTCAGGTATTGATTTTATACGGGAAGAAGCTATGCTGTAAGGAAGGAGTGATCTCCCGTAACACCCCCTCTTAAGAGAAGTAATTATTTTGATGACGGAAAGCCTTATTAGGCAGGAAGTCTATTAATTAGACAACAGGTGGGTCAATAGCCAATACTGGATGAGCCCCCATCTTACGAAGATGAAAGTTCGTAACAAATGCATAGCTGAAATATAAACCGCTCTGGCTGGGATTGGAACCTGTGCAGCAAAGTTCCTTGTTTATCAAGGTTTAAAAGACCAATACACTAACCACTGAGCTAAAGACAGTTCTCCCAAACGCAATTGTCAGGTATTGATTTTATATGGGAAGAAGCTATGCTGTAAGGAAGGAGTGATCTCCTGTAACACCCCCTCTTAAGAGAAGTCATCATTTTGATGACAGAAAGCCTTATTAGGCAGGAAGTCTATTAATTAGACAACAAATGGCTCAATGGCCAATCCAGGACGAGCCCCCATCTTACAAGCAATTTGTTCTGTCTTACGAACATGAAAGTTTGTAACAAATGCATAGCTTAAATATAAACCGCTCTGGCTGGGATTCGAACCTGTGTGGCAAAGTTCCTCATTTATCAAGGTTTAAAAGACCAGCGCACTAACCACTGGTTAGGTATTGATATTATACGGGAAGAAGCTATGCTGCAAGGAAGGAGTGATCTCTAACACCTGTTAACCCTTTACCCTGCAATTCATTGTTTTTCAAACCTTGATCTTGAACTCTGCCAAATTTATCTGTGGATGGATGATGGTGATTGAAACAACACTCATTTGTTTTTGCTGCGGAATGTTTGTGTTGGAAAGCAGCCATTGATTGTTTAAAGAGTGTACCTGTAAAAGAAACTTCTAGAATGTGTGCTGCACAGGCTACCATGATATGGCCCGCAACATGCAAATTGAGACCTTCGAACAATTGCATAAAGTATCCACACAGGCTAATCCGAGACGGCACTGTAAGACTTCATAAGATTTTTTCATACAGTAGACTTTCGTGAAACAAAAATGGGAAGTATTGTCTTGGATTAGTCACAGACTCCACAGGCTGATCTGGAACAACACACTTTTACGCATATGTCCAAAGGCCCCTTTTCATGTGTTGCATGCCATATAATTGAAGTCATGTTGAAAATGGTTAAAACATCAAACAAACAAATATAAACAAATTTATTAATTTTTAATTTTTATTCAGGTCTGAACAACTCCAGTCTACAGTTTGTAGAGGCATGTCTTCGATGTATGAGAACAATTTTTTTGACCAACTCTTCAAATGCAAACTTAATATATCAAGTAAGTTGAAGAAAACAGTTATATTTAATCCAATACCAAACAGTCTGTCAGATCTGGAATCTGTTTTTAATCATCTGAACCGCACAAGCAACATCAATTGCTGCTAAATAATGCCATACACCAAGAGTCATCGTCTACAGACCTCCAGATAAAACGGAGTGATAGTATTCTAAATCCATTATTTCCCTTTCAAACCCTATGTTGTGGGTACTCGTTAGAATGGTCTTGATGAGACAATTCTAATGAGTACCCATTACATAGGGTTTAGTGGAGAGTTATTAATATTTTCAATTTTGAAATCAGAATCACTCCATCTGTCTGGAGCTCTGGTCTAATAAACGCGAGTATCTGCACTTAAACATTCATCTTGCTAAGTTTGATATTGTAAATGCAATGTACACATGCCAAAGTTTAACCCTTTACAACATAATCCTGACTTTTAATGACCCTAATGCAGAAGCCTTTTGAAAACATTCCGGGAAAAGGAGAAAATGCTGGTAACCAGCATTTTCTCCTTTTCCCACAATGTTTTCTACCGTATCAAAGACAAATTGCATCATTTTAGTCACGTTGAAATTGTCGTCTGCAAATGCTTTTATTTTGGATGGGTCTAAAATTTTGTCATATGGTGAAGAGTTAAAGCTTATTAGGGGGTTTGTACAACAAAAGCAAGCACAAAATACCTGTGCTTTTCAATTTTGCCATATAGCGCATGATTTATTGTAGGGAAGTACATATGTACTAATTACACTGTGTATACATGTAATTGGTATGGGGGGACAATATGTGCCATTGGAAATTAGTTTTCCTTGAATTATTTTGAGTAGGATTTGAATTAGATAATAACTTTGTTACATTATCGTATTAAAAAATCCAGAGGTGCGATTTTTCAGGAAGGGAGGGGATAGCCATTGTGACTTGATGTAAACCTCTCTCTTTACCTAACCTTTTACCACACAATCCTGAGTTTTAACGACCCTGAGGAAGAGGCCTTTTGAAAATATAGTGGGAAAAGGAGAAAATGCTGATAACCAGCATTTTCTCCTTTTTCCTTAATGTTGTCTATCCTATCAAAAACAAATTCTATTATTTCAGCCACATTCAAATTGTCATCTGCCAATGTTTTCAATTTGGACAAGTCTGAAATTTTGTCGTGTGTTGAAGAGTTATCATTGTTTGGACAATATCTGTTGGGAAAGTAGCCAGTGACTTGAAGAAAATATTGTGCATAATACTGGTAAAAGAAACTCCAGGAAAGCATGGAAATGTTTGCAAGTCAGTATAACATTTCAGGAAAAAAATGTAGGGTATATTTATGACAACATGGGAGTTTATTGGGATTTGGAAGGACACTTTTTTATGTTCCAGGATGCTGCAATAGTCCCACTCCTTGTCAACATATTGCCACAGTCACTTTGTACACAGGAATGCATCACAAATATATTTGCGAATACCTGTCAGGTAAGTCCATTAGCCTTACAGTCCCCCAGCGGTCCTATTCAATGACAATTCTCTTAAACCCTTAACTTAAGCTTAGGCATTTTTGACAAAAGCAATCTTGAAATTGCAACTTGAAGTTACAATTACCTGGATTTTATTTTTATACTGTATTTCTTTACTGAAAAATTGAATGTTTGTTGGGTTTATTTTACAGCGTTCTCAGGCAGAGCTCCAGATAGAGGGAGTGATTTTGATTTCAAAATTAAAAATATCAATCACTCTCCACTAAATCTTATGTTATGGGTACTCATTAGAATCGTCTCGAGACGATTCTAATGAGTACCCACAACATAGGGTTTGGAAGAGAAATTATGAATTTAGAATGCTATCACTCCCTTTTATCTGGAGGTCTGCTTTCAGGGTTGATATTGATCTAATTCTAAATTTACAGACAAGCCATCCTGTTGATGGAATTTATGCCCAGTCGGGTAGCTCAGTGGTTAGCATATCTGACTTGTGACTTGGTGGTTGTGGGTTTGATACCCAGTTGAGGCAAACTTTCTTTCAGGCGATTTTTTGCCTCTCACCTCTGATGCACGTGAGAAAGTAGTCAGTGGCTTGGAAAGAAAATTGTGTCTGTACTCAGTAGTGGTGTGAGAAAGCCAGGAAACACATGCGTAGGTGCACTGACTGCCATGATATGACCGAAGCTGTTAACCTTTTACTGCACATTGCCGCCTTTTAAAGACCCTGGGAAAGAAGGCTTTTGAAAACATTGTGGGAAAAGGGGAAAATGCTGGTAACCAGCTGGTAACAATGTTTTCTGCCCTATCAAAGAAAAATTACACCATTTGAGCCACATTGAAATTGTCATCTGCAAATGCTTTCAATTTGGACAAGGCTAAAATTTTGTCGTCTGGTAAAGGGTTAAAACTGCATTAAACTCCAATACAAATCATAAATGATAGAATTTGTCAGTGAAATCTGATTGGGATTTAGAATTAGATCTGGTTGATAGATTTAGATCCTGTTAACCCTTTACCATATGACAAAATTTTAGACCAGTCCAAATTGAAAGCATTTGCAGATGACAATTTCATTGTGGCTCAAATGATGGGATTTTTCTCTCATTGGGTAGAAAACATTGTGGGAAAAGGAGAAAATGCTGGTTACAGCATTTTCTCCTTTTCCCACAATGTTTTCAGAAGGCTTTTTCCTCAGGGTCGTTAAAAGTCAGCATTGTGTGGTAAAAGGTTGAACATGTACCAGCAATGTTCCCTTAAAAATCAGATTTATCGACTCATCGAGATGATTCTAATGAGTACCCACAAAATAGGGTTTGGAAGAGAAATTATGGATTTAGAATATTATAATTCCCTTTTATCTGGAGGTCTGCAGTGCTCAAAGAAAGATAACTCCATTTAACCCTTTCCCAAACAAGCCCTGGTTTTCACGTGTCTGCAGTTGAAGTCTTTTGAAAACACTGTTGGAAAAGGAGAAATTGCTCGTAACGAGCAATTTCTCCTTTTCCCACAGTGTTTTCTACCCTTTTTGAGACCTTTCTACCATTTTCATCAAATTTAAAATTGTCGTCTGCAAACTCTTTCAATTTGGATGAGTCCAAAATTTGTCGTTTGGGAAAGGGTTAAATGGCAGTAATAAGTATTGTAAGATACCGTCATTTAATCAAGAAGTAAACTAGTATCTGTTTCACACCATTAGTTATGAAAGGTGGTTTGAAATCAGAATATTGTAAGTTGTTATTTTTTTGAGGCATTTTTATCAAAATAAAGTTAACGATTTTGTTTTAGATCATTGATCATAAAACAAAGGCCGGTCAAAGTGATGAGATTCCTGTGTAAGCCTGTAGTGTCCATGTTTCTGTTCTAGACTGTAGATCACTAAATAAAGTTGGGTCGCAGTGGTGTAACTCCTGTGCTAGCCTGTAGTGTCTATGTTTCTGTTCTAGACAGTAGATCACCAAACAAAGTTAAGTCGCAGTGGTGTAACTCCTGTGCTGACCTGTAGTGTCTGTGTTTCTGTTTTAGACTGTAGATCACCAAACAAAGTTGGGTCGCAGTTGTGTAACTCTTGTGCTGACCCTGTAGTGTCTATGTTTCTGTTCTAGACAGTAGATCACCAAACAAAGTTAAGTCGCAGTGGTGAAACTCCTGTGCCATCCTGTAGTGTCTGTGTTTCTGTTCTAGACTGTAGATCACCAACCAAAGTTAGGTTTCAGTGGTGTAATTCCTGTGCTTGCCAGTAGTGTCTATGTTTCTGTTCTATACTGTAGATCACCAAAGTTGGGTCGCAGAAGTGTAACTCCTGTGCTAACCAGTAGTGTCTATGCTTCTGTTTCAGACTGTAGATCACCAAACAAAGTTAAGTCGCAGTGGTGTAACTCCTGTGCTGACCTGTAGTGTCTGTGTTTCTGTTCTAGACTGTAGATCACCAAACAAAGTTGGGGCGCAGTTGTGTAACTCCTGTGCTAACCTGTAGTGTCCATGTTTCTGTTCTAGACTGTAGATCACCAAACACAGTAGGGGCGCAGTGGTGTAATTCCTGTGCTAACCTGTAGTGTCTATGTTTCTGTTCTAGACTGTAGATCACCAAACAAAGTTAAGTCACAGCGGTGTAACTCCTGTGCTGACCTGTAGTGTCTATGTTTCTGTTCTAGACTGTAGATCACCAAACACAGTAGGGGTGCAGTGGTGTAATTCCTGTGCTAACCTGTAGTGTCTATGTTTCTGTTCTAGACTGTAGATCACCAAACAAAGTTAAGTCACAGTGGTGTAACTCCTGTGCTAACCTGTAGTGTCCATGTTTCTGTTCTAGACTGTAGATCACCAAACACAGTAGGGGCGCAGTGGTGTAATTCCTGTGCTAACCTGTAGTGTCCATGTTTCTGTTCTAGACTGTAGATCACCAAACACAGTAGGGGCGCAGTGGTGTAATTCCTGTGCTAACCTGTAGTGTCTATGTTTCTGTTCTAGACTGTAGATCACCAAACAAAGTAAGGTCACAGTGGTGTAACTCCTGTGCTGACCTGTAGTGTCTATGTTTCTGTTCTAGACTGTAGATCACCAAACAAAGTTGGGGCGCAGTCGTGTAACTCCTGTGCTAACCTGTAGTGTCTATGTTTCTGTTCTAGATTGTAGATCACCAAACACAGTAGGGGTGCAGTGGTGTAATTCCTGTGCTAACCTGTAGTGTCTATGTTTCTGTTCTAGATTGTAGATCACCAAACACAGTAGGGGTGCAGTGGTGTAATTCCTGTGCTAACCTGTAGTGTCTATGTTTCTGTTCTAGACTGTAGATCACCAAACACAGTAGGGGCGCAGTGGTGTAATTCCTGTGCTAACCTGTAGTGTCTATGTTTCTGTTCTAGACTGTAGATCACCAAACAAAGTAAGGTCACAGTGG
Organism: Tridacna gigas; assembly: GCA_945859785.2. Classification (NCBI taxonomy): domain Eukaryota; kingdom Metazoa; phylum Mollusca; class Bivalvia; order Cardiida; family Cardiidae; genus Tridacna; species Tridacna gigas. The sequence continues at coordinate 36,006,974 of OX244044.2, forward strand.
TGTAACTCCTGTGCTGACCTGTAGTGTCTATGTTTCTGTTCTAGACAATAGATCACCAAACACAGTAGGGGCGCAGTGGTGTAATTCCTGTGCTAACCTGTAGTGTCTATGTTTCTGTTCTAGACTGTAGATCACCAAACAAAGTAAGGTCACAGTGGTGTAACTCCTGTGCTAACCTGTAGTGTCTATGTTTCTGTTCTAGACTGTAGATCACCAAACAAAGTTGGGGCGCAATGGTGTAATTCCTGTGCTTGCCACACTTCTGGCTTGTAATACATATAAAGTACAGATGCCAACTTTGAAATGTCTAGCAGTAATTATCAGAGACAATGAAGAAAATTGTGCTATCGTTGCTTCAGGTAAGTTTATGCCACCCCCTTTTTTTTTCTAGCAGAAATGCAGTCACTCTTTTGATTTACTGGTTAAAAGACAAGTCCTTTATCTTACAACCTTGGCAAAGAAAGTTTTTGAAATTAGTGTTGGAAAAGGAGAAAAAGGTGGTTTCCAATTTATTAGGTGTAGGTGTTCTGGGTCTGTATTCACCTACCATTCTTAATAATATTCTTAGTCTTATTCTCCAAGATTTTCTACATTGGAAAGTAACACAACTCCTGATTGGCTAAAGCAAACAGTTTAGCCATTGGCTAAACCAAACTTTCTAATGTAGAAAATTCTGGATTACAAGACAAGGAACGTTCTTAAGAATGGTTGGTGAATACGGAACCTGATGGTTGAAAATCTGAACTGGATCTAAAATTTTCATCCTCAAAAAAGATTGAAATATCTTAAGACAGCAATTTTCTCTTTGCTTTTAGTGGCATGAAATAGATTTCATTTTATCATTTTTAAGAAGAATCCTTTACAAAATGATTCTTACTCTGGATCCCTATTCACCAACCATTCTGAAGAACGTTTTTTTTTTTTTTCCCTCCAAGATTTTCCAAATTTGAAAGCAACACAACTTTGATTGGCTAAAAAGCTTTCTTTCTCGGGGTCGTTAAAAGTTGGGATTGTGTGTTAAAGAGTTAAGAAACAATCATGAGTTTTAATGATCCTGAGGAAAACGGCTTTTGGAAACATTGTAGGAAAATGGCAGATTTTGAATAGCTTTAAGGTTTGTACCTAATACGGGTTGGGCTTTGCAATTGATTCTTTCAGTGACACACAGTAATGAACTAGTGTCTGATCTGTTACTACGATTAATGATGAGAGATAAGACGTCAGAGATGCAGATCTCGGCTGCCAAATGTTTGGCCTATCTGTGTCGAGGTGGAGCTATTCCACCTAGGGACAACATTATAGTGCTTAAGGTAGGTTTTTTTGTTTATTAGTTTGGGGCTTAGTGAACTGACATGAGACGTGCCACTTGAAAGCTGTTCAAATCACATATTTTGTTTACTTCTATTTTTAGCTTGGCTGTGCTTGAAGAAAACGTCCAGATATTTTCATAGCCCTGGCATCCTTGTCTGCGTCATCATGCAGAAACTTTGACATTTTGTAATATCTCTGCAGTTATCTAAGATTTTTACTTCAAACTTGGACAAGTTGTTAACTATCAAAAGGGGAACCCATACAGTTGGGGCAGGTAACCAAAATATTTGTCACACAGTTATGTCCCTTTTTTGAATTAGAATTTTCTAAAGCTTTGACATTTTATAATATCTATGTCATTACTGAAGATATTTACTTCAAACCAGGACTAGCTGTTAACTAGCAATAGGGGAATTCAAACAACAAGGACAAGTAACCATCCAAATATTTGTGACAGAGTTATGTCCCTTTTTCGACTGAGACTTTCCTCTGAAAATAAAGCAATTGCAGCCGAGGGTTGGAATCCGCATTTGATGCTCTTTTTTAGTCCCCTACCGGCGAAGCCGAAGGGGACTTTAGGTTTGCACTCTGTCCGTCCGTCTGTCCATCCATCTGTCTGTCCATCTGTCCGTCTGTCCTTCTGTCCGTCTGTCCGCCAGTCCGTCAATACAGTTTTCCGGACTTTTTTTCTAAACGCTGGTACATATTGAGCTGAGTTTTGGTGTGTAAGTCACCCACCATCACTTACAGATCAAGTTCGACTTCCGTTCTGGTCCACTGGTTTTTCACGGATTTAAGGGCCTTGGACTTACAAAATTTCACTGATAAATCAGTTTTCCGGAATTTTTTCCTAAACGCTGGTAGGTATTGATCTCAGATTTGCTGTGTAACTCAACCACCATGACTTACAGATCAAGTTTGACTTTCATTCCAGTCCACTGGTTTTTCACGGATTTACGGGCCTTGGACTTACAAAATTTCACTGATAAATCAGTTTTCCAGACTTTTTTCCTAAACGCCGGTAGGTATTGATCTCAAATTTGCTGTGTAACTCAACCACCATTACTTACAGATCAAGTTTGACTTTCGTTCCGGTCCACTGGTTTTTCACGGATTTACGGGCCTTGGACTTACAAAATTTCACTGATAAATCAGTTTTCCGGACTTTTTTTTTCTAAATGCTGGTAGATATTCACTTGACTTTTGCTGTGTTAGTCAACCACCATTACTTACAGATCAAGTTCGAGTTTCGTCCCGCTCCACTGGTTTTTCACGCATTTACTGGCCTTGGACTTACAAAATTTCACTGATAAAACAGTTTTCCGCACTTTTTTTCTAAACGCTGCTACATATAGAGCTGATTTTTGGTGTTGTACATCAACCACCATGACTTACACATCAAGTTCGACTTTCGTCCCGCTCCACTGCTTTTTGACGCATTTACGGGCCTTGGACTTACAAAATTTCACTGATAAAACATTTTTCCGCACTTTTTTTTCTGAACGCTGCTACATATAGAGCTGATTTTTGGTGTGTACATCAACCACCATGACTTACACATCAAGTTCAAGTTTCGTCCCGCTCCACTGCTTTTTGACGCGTTTATGGGCCTTGGCCTTAAAAAATTTTACTGACATGCCAGCGATACATACGGCCGGTAGGGGACTGTGTATTGCTATGCAATACTATCAGAATGCTCGTTTTTTATACTCTACATACTTAATTTTTTGTGAGAATTTCCTTGTTAACACTTTAATTGATACATTTTATTAAATGTTAGTGTGTAAGAAAAAGTAAGTGCATTTTAGGTTACTGATGTTAAAGAATTGATTGATTGTAAGGTGCACCTATGCATGCTTTCCTGCAGTTTCTTTTACCAGTACTACGCACAATATTCTTTCCAAGCCACTGGCTGCTTTCCCACATAACTATGATCACAACAATGATCATCGGTTAGAGAGGAATGAATCCTGTTGCAATGACTATCATCAATCCTCAGAAAGAAATTGGCCGAGCCGGGGATCGAACCAGCGACCTCCCGTTCTCAAGTCCTGTACGCTACCGACTGAGCTACGGGGGCTCGGCCCAATCTTAAAGAAAAATCAGGCATAGAATAACAGGGCCACTATAGACATCAAATTATGCTTATGTTAATCCTTTCCCTAACAACAAATTTTAGACTTTCTGAAATTGAAAACATTTGTAGAAGACAAATTCAGAATTATAACAAATAACTTTAAGTTCTCTGATTGGGTAGAAAACATTTTGGGAAAAGGGAGAAAATGCTGGTTATCAGCATTTTCTCCCAGCAATGTTTTATAAAGCTTTCTTCCACAGGGTCATTAATTATTTACCAAATGACAAAATTTTAGACCTGTCCAAATTGAAAGCATTTGCAGACAAGATAAAAGTGGCTGGAAAATTGAAATTTGTTTTGGGAAGGGTAGAAACCATTGTGGGAAAAGGAGAAAATGCTGGTTATCAGTATTTTCTCCTTTTTCAACAATGCTTTCAAAAGCATTCTTCCCCAGGGTCGTTCAAAGTCTGGATTGTGTGGGAAAGGGTGAAAACTTGAGATATTTTGGTAATGGATTTGGATAAGAAAATTTGTGATGGAAATTGTACGTAAGAGTATTTATGTGATAAATGTGTGGACCATATTTCAGACACTTCCCTGTTTAGTTAGAATGTGTAACAAGGACAGAACTCTAGAAGAGAATGTCGATGGTGCAGAAACACTGGCCTATTTACTGGAGACTGATGCCATGTTACAATCTATAGCCGCTGTCTCAGATCATATCATTAAAACTTTGGCCGAATACCTCAAGTATACAGATGTACAACAGATCTCTAGAAGCGGGAGAAGAACGGTAGGTTGATAGGAGAGTTTGCATGCATTTTCATAACCTGGCAGTCCCAGGTTTTATCCTCATTGAAAGCACTGGTTTTTAGCTCTACTTGCTGTAAGCCAGCAGAGCTTAGGTCATGGTATGGTTCCTGTTGTCCGTCTGTCTGTCCATCCGTCCATCTGTTAGTCTTTTTCTTGTTTATGCAATAAAAGTCTTCATTTGTGGTCGGATTTGCACAGTTTGTTTATCTCACCAATAACTTGAACCCTATGGATTTTGAAAAAAACTGACAATCAGTGCGGGAAAAGTAGCCATTTAAAGTTCAAAATTTCAATTTCTTGTTTATGCGATAAAGTCTGCATTTGTTGTCAGATTTTCGTGAAACTTGCACATTTTGTTTATTTGATCAATAGCTTGAACCCTATTGATTTTGATAAAAATCTGACAAACAGTGTGGGAAAAGTAGCCATTTAAAGTTTAAAATTTAAATTTCTTGTTTACACGATAAAGTCTGTATTTGTGGTCAGATTTTCATGAAACTTGCACAGTTTGTTTGTCTCATCAATAGCTTGAAGCCTATTGATTTTAAAAAAATGACAATCATTGTAGGAAAAGTAGCCATTTAAGGTTCAAAATATCAATTTCTTGATTACATAATAAAGTCTGCATTTGTAGTCAGTTTTTCTTGAAACTTGCACAGTTTTTTTGTCTGATCAATAGCTAGAAGCCTATTGATTTTCAAAAAAATCTGACAGTCAATTAAAAAATCAGTATGGGAAAAGTAGCCAATTAAATTTGAAAATTTACAATTCTTGATTACACAATAACCTCGGCAGTTGTGGTTGAATTTTCATGAAACATGCACAGTTGCCTTATATTATCAACAGCTTGAATTTTATTGATTTTGAAAAAAAAAAAAAAAAAAGACAATCAGTATGGGGAAAGGAGCCACTAAAATTTGATAATTTACTTTTTTTTTCATGCAATTAAGTCATATTTTTGATTCAATTTTTTTGAAACTTTCAAAGATTACTTGTATCATCAAGGGATTGAACTCCATTAAAAATGAAGAAAATCTAGCAATTAATATAGGAAAAGCAGCCATTTGATGACTTAGTATTGTTTACACAACACAGTCCACATTATTTGTCACATTTCTTTTAAAATTGCTGGGATTGTTTAAGAAAATGAGTACTGATACCCTATCAAATTCCGCTGGATTCCAAACAACTGGTTTTTAGAAATAGTACTTCAATTTTTTTTCACTATTTGTTTGATTCACCATGCCTACCTATGCTGTCTTAATGTGTTCAAGCCCTGTTGCAACGACACCTCCCCCTCAATTTTTTTATCTGTGCTTCCTTTTTTTCTTTATGCATCTCACATCAGGATCAGAGCTCCAGATAAGAGGGAGTGATGGTATTTTAAATCCATTATTTCTTTTCCAAACCATATGTTGTGGGTACTCATAAGAATCGTCTTGATGAGACAATTCTAACGAGTACCCATAACATCAGGTTTAGTGGTGAATAATTAATATTTTCAATTTTGAAATTGAAATCACTCCCTCTGTCTGGAGCTTTGGGTTCATTCCTTTACCACTGAACCTTGCCTTGAAGATGTGTTGTCTGGCTAGGGTAGAGTGTTTTGGCTAGTGCTGGTTTGAGAAGCTCCAGGAAAGCATAGATAAGTCCAGTGACTGACTGTAATAATGTTGAAAATGATGTTAACGCTAATCAAACAAATTAACCCTTTACCAAACAATCCTGACTGTTAACGACCCTGAGGAAGAAGCCTTTTGAAAACATTGTGGGAAAAGGAGAAAATGCTGGTAACCAACATTTTCTCCTTTTTCCACAATGTTTTCTGCTCTTCCCAAAAGAACTTTCAATTTTTGAGTCACATTTATTTTCTTGTCTGCAAAAGCTTTCAATTTGGACTGGTCTACAATTTTGTCACTTGGTAAAGAGTTAATCAGTCAATGGACATTCAAATTATAAGTTGTGATGCTTTTTTCAGGACATCAACTGGGGTAATGAAATGAAGCAAGCAGCCTTTAAAGCCTTTGCTGCCATTGGTGCAAATGAAGAGGACATCAGAAAACAGGTAATGCAGAAAGTTGCTGTAATGCCAAAAGTTAACTCTTCACCACATGAGAAAAATGTAGACTAGTCCAAATTGAGAGCATTTGCAGACGACATTTTAAATGTGACTCCAATGAGGAATTTTGCCTTTGATATGGTAGAAAACATTGTGGGAAAAGGAGAAAATGCTGGTAACCAGCATTTTCTCCTTTTCCCACAATGTTTCCTACCCTTCCCAAATAGAATTTCAATTTTTGAGTCATATTTATTTTGTCGTCTGCAAATGCTTTCAATTTGATTTGGACCAGTCTAAAATTTTGTCGTATGGTAAAGAGTTAAAAGTCAGGATTGTGTGGTAAAGAGTTAAATCTCAACCTCTACCTGAACAATACACATAGCTCAAGATCAGATTGCAAAGAACATGCAGTCTGATCTTGGATCTTCATTGTTTGCTCCCTGATGAGAAACCTGAACAAGAATCATTTTTAATCACAAACGAACTTTTAGACCTTGAAAAAAAAAAATGTAATTACTTTGCAAGAAAAGAGTGCAATTGTTGTCAATTTTGCAGATCATAGAAACAGAAAACCTGATAGAGTACATTATCGCTGGTATGAATAGTAACAATACAAAAGTTGTGTCGGCCGCTGTGCGATGTTTACACAGTTTGTCAAGATCTGTTCAGCTGTTGAGGACCACCTTCCAGGATCATGCGGTCTGGAGACCATTGATGAAGGTTTGAAATACACATCTATTTATCAGATAATATTGTGTTTGATGTTGACTGATTTTCAAAGAAACAGTACATTCAGTACATTTAAAAACGCAACACTAGTTGTAATTTGAAGATCAGTCAGTAATTAGCAAGTTTTGATAAAATTTACCTTTAATGTAATTCAGCGTTATTCCATTCAGTAATTCACAGTTTCGTTACAATTCTGTAAGATTTTCAGATGGAAAATGGTACAAAAATGTCCTAACCGCAAATTAAAAAGTCACATGATTAAGATCGAGTATGGCCATTCTATGCATTTATCAAAACTTGCCAGCCTCATCTCAGTGACAGAATTATAAGGTTATTCCATACTGTGGGATGTTGTCTGGTTCTCCCAGAAGGGCACTGCAAAGTTTCAGAACTGTTGTCAGGGTTTTAAAATTGGTATGCACACATTTTTTCAAAGTATCCCAGGCATGCTAAGTTAGTGCAATATCAGATGATAATATGCCATGTCAAACAAGTTAATGTTGGTCTGATCAAGAGGGTTTCTAGTGAAAATGGTTGTATGTGCAGCAACATTATCATGCAGGAAAAACCTACTTATAAAAAGCATTTCCCCTCCTGGACAACATCCCACAGTGTAGAATAACTTTATTATTTTGTCAATAAAACCTGGCTGGCAAGTTTTGATAAATGCACGCTTCAGATCCCTAGCCTAGTATTAGTGAAACCCAGGAAATATATTAATTTGTGAGCTGTCGCTGTGATATGACTAAAATAATGTTGAAAGCGGTGTAAAACACCATTGAATCAATCATTCATTTGATAAATGCAAGGAGTGGCCATACTCTATGTTAATCATGTGACGTTTATATTTGTGGTAATGAACCTTTTTGTACCATTTTCCATATGAAAATCTTAAAGCATTTTAACAAAACTATGTGAATCATTCCATGGAATAACAATGAATTACATTAAAGGTAAATTTGATCAAAACTTGTTATTTTCTGGCTGATTTTCAACCTACAACTAGTATTGCATTTTTAAATGTACTGAGTGTAGTGCATTATTGCTTTTTTGGTTCCCAGTTTAGGTTTTATTTTAATTGCAAACTTTCGAATCCAGAGTACCAACCACAAAATATCATGACTGTTCATTAAAGCTTTATGAATGAATGCGCGAGAGCAATTAGTTTTGCGTGTAAAAACTTGGTTCCTGTCCTATTTGTTCTAGATGCAAACATTTAAGGTATTTACATTGTTCTACGAAAAACTAACTTTTCCTCTTGTCTCTCATTGGTCTATGAACCCTTTACCAAACGACAAAATGTTAGACTAGTCCAAATTGAAAGCATTTGTAGATGACAAAATAAATATGACTCAAAAATTGAAATTGGTTTTGGGAAGGATAGAAAACATTGTGGGAAATGGAGAAAATGCTGGTTACCAGCATTTTCCCCTTTTCCCACAATGTTTTCAAAAGGTTTTTTGTTCAGGGTCGTTAAAACCTGTGATTGTGTGGTAAGGAGTTAAAGCTTTATGAATGATTGCTCAAGAGCAATTAGATGGCCCAAATTGAAAGCAGTTGCAGACGACAAATTTAATGTGGCTTAAATGGAGAAAATTGTCTTAGAGTAGAAAACATTGTGGGAAAAGGAGGAAATGCTGGTCACCAGCATTTTCTTCTTTTCCCACAGTGTCTTCAAAAGGCTTCTTTCTCAGGGTCGTTGAAAGTCAGGATTGTGTGGTAAAAGATTAACTCAGATATATACACAATTTCGAACCAAAGAGTGAATATGGGACACTACATGGCATATAGATGATTCAAAACAGGATGCTTTTTTTTTTGTATGTAATAAATGGAGTATGACAGTCTTGTCTATTTATCATTAGTTTTAGTAAACTCATTAGCCAAGCCCTCGTAGCTCAGTTGGTAGCGTACGAGACTTGTCGCTGGTTTGATTCCCGGCTCGGCCAATTTCTTTCCGAGGATTGATGATAGTCATTGCGACAGGATTCATTCCTCTCTCACTGCTGACCATTGTTTTGACGATGGTTATGTGGGAAAGCAGCCAGTGGCTTGGAAAGAATATTGTGCGAAGTACTGGTTAAAGAAACTCCAGGAAAGCATGGATAGGTGCACTGGCCGCCTTGAAATAACTGAAATAATGTTGAAAATGGCATTAAACACCATACAATCATGATCATAGTAAACTCATTAACTGAAATACTTATAAGGCTCTTGGCTCGTGCAAAATGATAAAACATGAATACTTATGTAAGATTCTCTGTCTAACAAAAATATGACTTTTTTGCCAGCAGATGCTTTCAACAGGAAAAAGTTCAAAATGTTTTTGAATCGGTTGAAAACTTGATTAACCATTTACCGCACGATGCCAACTTTTAACGACCCCGAGGAAGAAGCCTTTTGAAAACATTGTGGGAAAAGGAGAAAATACTGGTACCCAGCATTTTCTCCTTTTCCCACAATGTTTTCTACCCTATCAAAGAAAAATTACATTATTTGAGCCACATTGAAATTGTCGTCTGCAAATGCTTTCAATTTGGACGGGTCTAGAATTTTGTCATGTGGTAAAGGGTTAACCATTTACTAAACAATCCCAAGTTTTAATGACCCTGATGTATAAAAGCTTTTTAACCCTTTACCAGACGACAAAATTTTAGCCTCGTCCAAATTGAAAGCATTTGCAGACAACTTCAGTGTGGCTCAAATGGTGCAGCTTTTCTTTGATAGGGCAGAAAACATTGTGGGAAAAGGAGAAAATGCTGGTTACCAGCATTTTCTCCTTTTACCAGAATGTTTTCAAAAGGCTTCTTTCCCAGGGGTGTCAAAAAGCGGCATTGTGCGGTAAAGGGTTAAAGTGTGGAAAAAGAAAAGATGCTGGTTATCAGCATTTTTCTTTTTCCCAAGATGTTTTCTACCATTTCAAAGACTATGAGCATTTTGATACATGTTTTATTTGTTCTTTATAAATGCTTTCAATATGGAAAGTCTCCGATTTTGTTGTCTGGTAAAGAGTTAACTCTTTACCAAATGACATTAGTTTGGACCGGACCAAGTTAAAAGTATGACAAAGGTTGATAAAATGACAGTTTCTCTCTTCGATAGCGTAGAAAACATTTTTGGAAAATGAGAAAATGCTGGTTACCAGCATTCTCTCCTTTTCCCACAAAGTTTTCGAAAGCCTTCTTTCTTAGGGTTGTTAAAAGTCGGGATTGTGCGGTAAAGAGTTAAACCTATTCACATTGAGACTTTTCTTTCTTGATGAAGGCTGTTTGCCAATTTGTAAAAATATTGAATTACATGTATTTTAAATTTCACTTGTATGTTTCACTTTTCTTTGGAATTTTATTTTGATATTCACAGTTGATACAGGATGGGTCCGAGGACATTCTGCCTGTTGCTTCTTCTACATTGTGCAATCTTCTGTTGGAGTTCTCTCCTAGTAAAGAGGTAAACATCCACACATTATGGTTTGATATTTCATGGTTACGACCAGTGAAAATACTGATTTCAAATCTTCTAACTCTTCAATTGAAGGCTGAAATAGTAGTTTCCACACACTAGTTACCTAGGTAATCAGTGCGTGCCATTCAAATGGAGGGAAATATGACGTAAATTACGCTATATTTCTGGCGCTTTATGTAATACTGTAATGCGCTGTTATTTGAGGGGGTAACATCACAGGGAATTACTGAAAACAACTGTACTGGTTTTGATGAAAGTGATAACGCTAATTGAATTAAAACTCTGTTTATTCCTCGTTTAGTACACTGCAAACTAACATTGTCTTTCCCGCCCAGAACCTCCGCTCTAGAGAGTCTTTCATTCTAGGTAACTCTTTAAGGTGAAATTATTCCCTCAAGAGTTACTTCCCTTCACAAAGATTGTACCATTAACATTCATTATATTTTGTCTTTTGATTTGTTGCTTAAACTTTATGGAACAACAACAAAAAAAAAAACAGTTACTTGACTGAAAATGAAAAATAAAAGTCTAATGAATAAAAAGCAATTAATTTTCAATCTCTACACTAGATGAGATTTACTGAATGAGTGCTGGACAATATTGATTGATATACCATCAACCAGGACAAAGTTCAAAACTCATGTATCCGCTCTGCAAAATCTTAAGTAAAGGAAATCCTGATGCACCCTGTTTTGTCATGCAGTTAGCTAACTGATTAGCACCTTTACACCATAATATGTTTTTAACCTCTTTGTTATCCAGTGACTCTTTCATTGCAGCTATATCAATTTCTTAACCTTTTGTCATCTACAAGTTTTGTAGAATGAAGTGCCTCAATGATACTCTTATTGTCTGTGTATGCCGTTATTGATACAGAATGATGCTGAAGGCACAAAATATCCTCCAGAATCTCCCTGTAACAATAGCTTGCTTCTAAACCTTCTTGTAAACTTAGAGCCTCTGCAGCTATGGTTGATCTTACTACCCTTTTAATCTTGTTAGCCTGCCAAGTTATTGGACAGCAGTATCCACTACCATCCATTAACCAGATGATATATGCTCCGACACTACCTATACCATCATTTATGTTTCCAAGAGAAGCATCGGTAAACAGAACTAGTTTCAACTCCGAACTCTTCCAATTCAAAGAAGGAAACTTCAAAACTGATTGTACATCTTTAAGCCTATTGACTTGCTTCATGCCTCTGATTAAATCGCCAATGGTTGCTTGTTTGAGTTTTGTGCTCAAATATATCATTTCAAATGCTAGATCTGGTCTTGAACCTTGCACAGCCCAGTTGATCTTTCCAACTAACTTTCTGAATAAAGTCTGTTCAGCTGTACTCAGCAAGTTAGTTTTATTCAGAGCTTTTTCTGAGTTTAACCTGTTTATTTCAATCTTATCCATGAAATCAAATTGATCCATTAAAATTTGGCTTCCGGTCTGACATACATGAAAACCAACATAATTAAAGTCTTTTTCTTCTATTCTTCCTGCAGTAAATCTTTTTCTGAGTTTCTCCATAATGTTTTCAAACAAGTCATCGCCAGCATGTAAAAAGTCATCGACATGACAGCAAATGATCCCTCTCAATTTGTTCTCAGTTTGTATGAAAAATACTGCTGGGTCTAGTTTACACTGTCTGAAACCAAGTTTTAACAATTCTTCTTGCACACTCAAGTAAAATTGTCTCGCCCCGTCTTTCAGGCCATACAGTCCACGTTTCAGTTTCCAAATCATGTCGTGTGGTGAGTCACTTTCAGGTGGAGGGTCCAAATATACATCTCTGTCAAGACTTTTTCCCTGTAGGAAAGCTGATTTAATGTCAGTTGTTTTCACAGTCCATTTTTTCAGCGCAATTATAGCCAGAATCAGTCTCATGCATCCTTTATTAACAGTAGGGCTGTCCCGCTGAACAATACTATCTTCTTCAAATCCTCGTACAACCAATCTTGCTTTTACATACCCATCTTTTTGTGTTAATACCCATCTTGTTGACAATGTATTCTGCCCATTATTGGGTATTTCTTCATATGTGTCAAATGCTCTCAGTTTTTCAAGTTCTGACATTTTTGCCCGGTGGACTGCTTCATCATTGCAAAGTGAATCTTTATTCACAAAGTTGACATCAATTTGTTCAATCTTTTCCCATGGTATTTTTTCCAAGTCAATACTTTTCAGCTCAAAATTCTCATCTTCTACATTATACCAGTGCTTATACAATCCTGAACTTTTCCCAGCTCTTCCTATAATTTTACCTTTAATCCAGTCATTGTAAAGTTTGTATCTTATAATGTCATCCTTTTTCAGGCTTTGTAATAAGTTGTCGTCATTACCTGGAGAGCTAGCCTCTTCCTGTGAAGACTTACTTGACATGTACTCACAGACTGACTGTTTTTCACCCTTGTTTCTATTGTTCTGCTTGACATTTTCACGAACTATTCCATCATTTTTGGTAGTATCTTGAAATTCGCTTCCATTCAGACTCTCATTTTCTGTTTCAGCCTTAATAAGTTGATTTGGAGACACTCTTACAAATACCCCACCATGTCTCACAAAGATTACCTTCCCATCTTGGAAAACTACCTTTCCTGGACCAAGCCATCTGTCTCTTCCTTCCCTTTTGTAGTACACTTTATCTCCATTTTCAAATACTTGTTCAGCGGCTCTCACTTTTGTTCTAAGTGCCCTTCTAATGCGCTTACATGCTTCTGTTTCTATGTAAGCTTTCCGCATTGCATGAAGGGTGTTTAGGTGGCTAGCAAACACCTCACTGCGAGTTGTTCCTTCTAGGGATGGTAAAGAATCTGTCATTACCCCTGGTAATTTTGGATTACAGCCAAAGACCAGCTGATGACTACTGAAACCGTTCCACATTTGCAGGGAATTACGTGCCATATTAGCCCAAGACAACAAAGTTTGAGGATCTGTGTGTTTATGTTCATACTGTAGCTTAAGTAACATCATATCTGTGACAGCATGAACCCTCTCACACAAACCATTTTGGAAAGGGCTCTCTCCAGCTGTCGTACACACACGAATGTTCAGGATTGAGGTGATGTCTCGCATTTCATCAGAACTGAATTCTCCACCATTATCTGTCATGATTGACTGCATGATTCCAAATATCGCTATCCAGTTTTTCATTAATGCATCTATGACGTCACATGGTCTCTTCCTCTCAATGAACACAGATATAGTATACCTTGACCACATGTCTATCATGTGAAGAATCCAATGGTCTTTCCACTTTTTAAGGTCCATGGCCACTTTCTGATTAAACTCTCTTGCCATTGGCAATGCCAAACTAGGTCTTGGGGGTGTTTTCATATGGATCTTACACAGATGACAGCTCTCTTCTATCTTTTGCAAAATGTCGGTGTAGTCAATGTGCCAAATACCGGCATCCTTCAGTAGAGAAATTAGTTTGTTCATAGACGGATGTGCGAACTGTCTATGCAATTTAAGAAGAGTGTCGTATTTTCCTTTCCCATCCATTTCTTCTAGCTTCACTGAACACACATTTTCAATATTTACATCTACATTGCTGATTGGTATGCAATAGTGACCTGAGTCGGTCAAATTCAGCATCACATCTTTGCCAAACATGTTAGCTGTGTCATTTTCTAAGTCCAGTTTTACTCCAGCTGATTTCATGGCCGATCTTGAAAGTAGAAGTGGGATATTAGATTCAACAACGTCCGTTTTTATCTGAACATTTTTACCTGCCATTATAGTTGGAAGAGTAAACTCTCCTTTGGATTTCAGTTTTGTCCCCCCACCAAATTTGAAAACTCTGTTTCCTTCCTTTTGAATGACTCTTCCTTTGATATTCTCATCTAAAGAAGACATATACTCTTTTAACCAAGATTCCCCACATACAGTGCTACTACAAGCACTATCTAAAACTGCACAGTTCCTTGCATCTATCCCTAGCCTTAAAATGTCAGTCTTATTATACCCTGTAAATAGAACGACATTTTCTTCTTCCTCTGTTACATTTACTTTTGCCATATTCTCCCAACTATCAGGACAGTCACCTAAAAGATGCCTATATGACCCACATGACTTACAAATCATTGTTCTTCCATTGATTCCAACAGGATTGATCTTTTTACTAACACTTTGTTCTTTTCCTCTTTGACTGCCACCCCTGTAATAGCCCCTTCCCCTCTGATTCCCATATTTATTATATCCAGAAAAAGCTGGTTTAGATCTAGTGTAGCCTGCAGCTAACAAAGCGTCCTCATGCTGTGCAAGGAATGCCGGCTCGAGTTTGATGCTGACCGATTCCGATTTACTACCTTCTAGAGTGTCACCTTTGAATTTTTTGAGTGATTTTTTTGCTTCTTCATATAGGGCATCCTTATTGTCATAATTCATTCCTGTTAGAACAAGCATTTTCTCTTCTTTAGTAATGTTGGCCTTCTTTAGAAGTTTAAAAGCTAGAATTTCTGAGGGTAATTTCATATTTTTCTTCACTATTTTCCTGTATTTCGCATCAAAATTAGCTACAAAATCCGATATGCTTTGACTCTCCAGCCTCTGATAGTCATCAAATTCTTCAAATTTCTCCAAACTATCCGTCAAGTCATCTTTAGCTAGGTGACGGTCCAAAAAGTTTATTAGTGTCTGCAACCCATCTTCCTTTTTCAAATCTTCTAAACTGAGTTGATCAAATACTTTTTCTCTTATTTCATGATCCTCTGGTAAGGACAACGCTATCGCTACCCCTTGCTTCTTTTTCTCTATATCTGTTATTTCTCGCCAGGCTAATAATTCTTGTTTATAAAGTTCATAGTTATTAGACTTTAAGCTAGGTGGATTAATTTTCGTTGCCATTTTCTTTCCATACAGTCTACTCACTCTAAAACCTGAGTCCAAATTTACTTGAGGGGTGCTGTTTTCGCTCTGCTACCATTTGATAACGCTAATTGAATTAAAACTCTGTTTATTCCTCGTTTAGTACACTGCAAACTAACATTGTCTTTCCCGCCCAGAACCTCCGCTCTAGAGAGTCTTTCATTCTAGGTAAGTCTTTAAGGTGAAATTATTCCCTCAAGAGTTACTTCCCTTCACAAAGATTGTACCATTAACAGAAAGTGCCAACAAAAAAGGTGTTGGAAGTATGAAATAGATAAAATATTTGTTTTTAGCTCACCTTAGCACAACGTGCTAAAGGTGAGCTATTGTGATCGCCCTATGTCCGGCGTCCGTCGTCTGTCGTCCGTCGTCCGTCGTCTGTCAACAATTTCTTTAAACATCTTCTTCTCCTAAACCACTGGGCCAATCTTGATGAAACTTGGCAGGGATGTTCCTTGGGTGAAGCTCTACCAAAGTTGTTCAAAGAATTGAATTCCACCCACAACTCTGGTTGCCATGGCAACAAAAAGGAAAAAAAAAGCAAAATCTTTGAAAATCTTCTTCTCTGAAACTAGAAGGCGCAGAGCTTTGATATTTGGTATATAGCATCTCCTAGTGGACCTCTACCAAGTTTGTTCATATGATGCCCCTGGGGTCAAAACTGGCCCCGCCCTGGGGGTCACAAGTTCGAGCATAGTAACAAAGAAGGAAAACTTTAAAAATCTTCTTCTCTGAAACTTGAAGATGTAGAGCTTTGATATTTGGCATGTAGCATCTCCTAGTGGACCTCTACCAAGTTTGTTCATATGATGCCCTTGGGGTCAAAACTGGCCCTGCCCTGGGGGTCACAAGTTCAAACATAGGAACAAAGAAGGGAAACTTTAAAAATCATCTTCTCTGAAACTGGAAGGCGTAGAGCTTTGATATTTGGTATGTAGCATTGCCTAGTGGACCTCTACCAAGTTTGTTCATATGATGTCCCTGGGGTCAAAACTGGCCCCACCCCGGGGGTCACAAGTTTGAGCATAGTAACAAAGAAGGAAAACTTTAAAAATCTTCTTCTCTGAAACTTGAAGGCGTAGAGCTTTGATATTTGGCATGTAGCATCTCCTAGTGGACCTCTACCAAGTTTGTTCATATGATGCCACTGGGGTCAAAACTGGCCCTGCCCCGGGGGTCACAATTTCCAATATAGAAACAAAGAAGGAAAACTTTAAAAATCTTTTTTCTGTAAAACTAGAAGGCATAGAGCTTTGATATTTGGCATGAAGCATCTCCTAGTGGACCTCTACCAAGTTTGTTCATATGATGCCCTTGGGGTCAAAACTGGCCCCACCCCGGGGGTCACAATTTTGAGCATAATAACAAAGAAGGAAAACTTTAAAAATCTTCTTCTCTGAAACTTGAAGGCGTAGAGCTTTGATATTTGGCATGTAGCATCTCCTAGTGGACCTCTACCAAGTTTGTTCATATGATGCCCCTGGGGTCAAAACTGGCCCCGCCCCGGGGGTCACAATTTCCAACATAGGAACAAAGAAGGAAAATTTTAAAAATCTTCTTCTGTAAAACTAGAAGACATAGAGCTTTGATATTTGGTATGTAGCATCGCCTAGTAGACCTCTACTAAGTTTGTTCATATGATGCCCTTGGGGTCAAAATTGGCCCTGCTCTGGGGGTCACAAGTTCAAACATAGGAACAAAGAAGGAAAACTTTAAAATTCTTCTTTTCTGAAACCGAATGGTGTGGAGCTTTGATATTTGGTATGTTGCATCTCAGAGTGGACCTCTACCAAGTTTGTTCATATGATGCCCCTGGGTCAAAACTGGCTCCGCCCCGGGAGTCACAACTTCGAAGATAGGAACAAAGAAGGAAAACTTTAAAATTCTTCTTTTCTGAAACTGAAAGGTGTGGAGCTTTGATATTTGGTATGTAGCATTTCCTAGTGGACCTCTACCAAGTTTGTTCATATGATGCCCCTGGGTCAAAACTGGCCCAGCCCCGGGGGGGGTCACAAGTTCGAACATAGGAACAAAGAAGGAAAACTTTAAAATTCTTCTTTAAAACTGGAAGGCATAGAGCTTTGATATTTGATATGTAGTGATTCTCTTCTAAGTTTGTTTGCCCATCTAAGCGCAACAAGTTCATTGAGTTCAAAATTGGGTCATCTTGGGTCATGAACTAGGTCACTAGGTCAAATTAAAGAAATACCTTGTTGGCACTCTCGAGGCCACATTATTTGCTCAATTGCCTTGAAAATTAGTTAGAAAGTTTGTCTTTATAGAGTCTCACATAAGATTAATTTGGGTCAACTTGGGTCATAAACTAGTTCACTGGGTCAAATTAAAGAAATACCTTGTTTGCACTCTGGAGGCCACATTTATTGCTCAAATGACCTGAAATTTGGCCAGAATGTTTGTCTTGATGAAATACGAGATGAGTTTGGATTTGGGTCACCTGGAACAATAAACTAGGTCACTAGGTCAAAATAAAGAAATACCTTGTGGGCACTCTAGAGGCCACATTCTTTGCTTAATTGCCTTGAAAATTGGTCAGAATGTTTGTCTTTGTAAAATCTCACATGAGTCTGAATTTGGGTCAACTGGGGTCATAAACTAGGTCACTTGGTCAAATTAAAGAAATAGCTAGTGGGCACTCTAGAGGCCACATTTATTATTCATTTGATTTGAAAATTGGTTAAAATGTTTCTTTTGATATAGTCAAAGACCAGTTCAAATTTGGGTCATCTGGGGTCATAATCTAGATCACTAGGTCAAATTAAAAAAATATCTTTAGGGCACTCGAGGCCACATTTTTTGCTCAGTTGACTTGAAAATTGGTCAGAATGTTTGTCTTCATGAAATATGAGTTTGAAATTGGGTCACCTGTGGTCAAAAACTAGGGCACATGGTCAAATTAAAGAAAAACCTTAAAGGCACTCTACTAAGGTGAGCGACCCAGGGCCATTATGGCCCTCTTGTTTTGGGAGAAAGATCAAAATTTATTTCATCTCATGAACATCATTGGTAATATTTTCACTCCTGGCTGTGCCACATGTGAAAATATTACTGATTATGTTTACTCGATGAAATAAATTTCGATCTTTCACCGAAAAAAACAAATGCCCTGTATATCATTTCTGTCTCAGCAGTTTACTTTATACTTATTGTCCCTTTGTCACTGAATTGCCTGTCATGCTGGCTTCAATTTTTATGACCCTATGGGTGCCCCATTAATTAATTAATTAATTAATTCATTCATTCATTTGCTCACTCACTCACTCACTTGCTCACTCACTTGCTTACTACCTCACTTATCTCTACACATGTATTTGTTTTATTTCAGTGTGTTTTAGAGTCTGGAGCTATAAATATCTTGGTGGGTTTGACTGGTAGGGCTGATCAGGGTCTCAGACTGAATGGAATCTGGGGATTAATGGTTAGTATAGTTATATACCCCCCTACAGCAATACTGGACCTATATTGTCTGTCTGTCCATTTTTAGACACAATTTTGTGTCCTTGTCTGTTTCAACAGTTTTCAACTAGTTTTGCTTAACCCTGTACCAAACAATCCCAGTTTTTCACATCCCTGGGAAAGAAGGCTTTTGAAAACATTTTGGGAAAAGGAGAAAATGCTGGTAACCAGCAGAGAGCTAAAGCTCATCAGCACCAAAGTTGAATTTGTTATGTGCAAATTCTTTGAAATTGGTCTAGTCTCAAATTTTGCTGTGTGGTAAAGAGATAAATTCTGACCATTCTACCATAGGAACTTGTGTACCTGTAATTTTCTTTCTTATTGGTTGACTATAGTAGTAGTTATGGCCATGTAACTCTTTACCACAATGACAATAATGTAGAACTGTCTAAATTGAAAGCAGCTGCAGACAAAAATTTAAATGCGGCCCAAATAATGGCATTTGTCATTGATAGGGTAGAAAACATTATGGGAGAAGAGAAAATGCTGCTTAATGCTGCTTACAGCATTTTCTCGTAATGTTTTCAAACAATTTCTTTCTCAGGTTATTTAAAAGTCAGGATTTTGTGGTAAAGGGGTGAAAACTGTGAATCTGCAGGATTCAGGTTTTTAGCTCACCTGAGCACAAAGTGCTCAGGATGAGCTATTGTGATCACTCACCGTCAGTCGGCGTCCGTCGTCCGTCCGTCCATCGTCCGTCCATCCGTCCACATTTTTTTGTTTACACTCTAGCATCTACAAATATGAACCAATCAGCACCAAACTTGGTCAAAATGTATATGAGCATAAGATCTCAGATGAGTTCGATTATGGGTGTAATCGGACCAGAAAGACTTGGAGGTAGTTGCCCTTGAATTAGAAAAATTGCTATATTTGACTTTGTTTACACTCTAGCATCTACAAATATTAACCAATCAGCACCAAACTTGGTCAAAATGTATATGACCATAAGATCTCGGATGAGTACGATTATGGGTGTAATCGGACCAGAACGAGTGGAGTTATTTGCCCTTGAATTAGAAAAATTGCTATATTTGACTTTGTTTACCATCTAGCATCTACAAATATTAACCAATCAGCACTAAACTTAGTCTAAATATACCGTATAACGGGTTTTTTTCGCGTCCCAAAATTTTCGCGAGTTCGGTCAAAATCAATTTTTCACGTTTCTTATTTTCACGAATTTATTGGTATATTTCTATTTTTCGCGAAATCGTAAGTATATGATAGCATCACACCCGACAAAAATACTTATCGGTATGTCTGGTATTACATACCGAACGTATTAGTGCACCGCTAAATGGGGAAAAAAGCTATAGAATCACAAGATTTACCTTGATAGCTGTGCATTTCAAAATCTCAAAATTACTCCTTTTCCCTTGATACCCGTGGTATATTATATACATAAATAAGAAAAAAAGATTTATTCAAATCTTAGACTAAGGAATTTCCTAGTCGGTTTATTTATTCACAATTCATAGTTCTATCACTTGACTACAAATGGACACTAGGAAACTAAGGGAAACAACTTTGCTCAAACTTCAGTTTGATGATTACCGGTATCTAATGACAACTCTACCTATACATCATGCATGGATCATCGTGTAACGTCAATTTTTTTTTTCATTGTTTCAAGATACCAGCATTTTCAAAGCCATTTCTTACAATGTTGGGCTTTATCTTTAAATGATTATAAAGAACGATTAGCCACTTTGCACCAAGAGGAACATTATTACTCGTCTATTCCATTGACAATAAACAAGTGCGTCTAAGCGAAGGATTTTTTTCTCTTGATGTTTCGTATGAAAAGAAGGATTTTTAGATTGTATGGAATATTTAGCGAATATAATTTTCGCGAGAATGACCCACTCGCGAAAATAGCGAACACTTCCTTCCCGCGAAAAAAACCCGATATACGGTATATGACCATAAGATCTCGTATGAGTTCGATTATGTGTCTAATCGGACCAGAACGACTGGAGTTATTTGCCCTTGAATTAAAAAAATTGCTACATTTGACTTTGTTTACACTCTAGCATCTACAAATTTAAACCAATCAGCATCAAACTTGGTCAAAATATATATGACCGTAAGATCTCGAATGAGTTTGATTGTAGGTCTAATAGGACCAGTTATTGCTGTCATGGAAAAAGGGGGCTTGGCGTATATTTTCATTGTGGACCAATATCTCTTTCACTTCAGGACAAAATGTCATGAAACTTCATCTTTTTATTGTTTATTGCAAGCCGCAGACAGTTGTTATTTGTTTTTATTTCATGAAATGCCTTGTCATGAAAAAAGGGGGCTAAATGTTTAATTTCGTCATGGACCAATGACCATCTGTTTGTCCATCTTTCAGGACAGATATCTTCTAAAATCCTTGACAAAAACTAATAGAAATTCATACAGGTGTTCCTAATGATGTCTGCTGATATTTATTGGTTTTTTTGCCTTTTTGATATCAAATACTGTCTCATAGGAAAAAGGGGTTTCATGTATATTTCTGTTAAGGATCAATATACATGTATCTTCAACTCAAAATCCTGGACAAAAATTTGTGAAACTTCATATGTGTGTTCCTTATGATAGTCCGCCAATATCATTAGTTTAGCTTTTTAGCTCCCCTGAGCACAAAGTGCACAGGATGAGCTATTGTGATCACTCACCGTCCGTCGGCATCCGTCTGTCGTCCGTCCGTTGTCCGTCCGTCCACATTTTTAGCTCACCTGAGCACATAGTGCTCAGGGTGAGCTATTGTGATGGATCGTTGTCCGGCGTCCGTCCGTGAACAATTACTTAAAAAATCTTCTCCTCTGAAACCGCCCAACAGATTTCAGTGAAACTTCACAGAAATGATCCTTAGGTGATGCACTTTCAGAATACTTCAAAGATTTGAATTCCATGAAGAACTCTGGTTGCCATGGCAACCGAGAGAAAAAACTTTAAAAATCTTCTTGTCCCAAACCGTAAGGGCTAGAGCTTTCATATTTGGCATGTAGCATCATCTAATAGCCCTATACCAAAATACTTCAAATTATGGCGCTGTTGTTGAAATTGGCCCTATGTTGTGGGTTCTCGGATTTCACATAGAGATAAAGAGGGAAATCTTTAAAAATCTTCTTGTTTACACTCTAGCATCTACAAATATTGACCAATCAGTACCAAACTTGGCCACAATGTATATGCCCATAAGGTCTCAGATGAATTTGATTTTGGATCAAATCCAATCAGAACATCAGGAGTTATTTGCCCTTGAATTTGCAAAAATTACTCAATCTGACTTTGTTTACACTCTAGCATCTACAAATATTACTCAATCAGCACCAAACATTGTCAAAGTGTGTGTGATCATAAGATCTCAGATTAGTTCAATTATGGATCTAACCGGACCAGAACTGTCTGAGTTGTCTGCCCTTGAATTAGAAAATTTGCCATATTTGACTTTGTTTACACTCTAGCATCTGCAAATATTGACCAATCAGTACCAAACTTGGTCAAAATATATATTCCCATAAGGTCTCGGAAGAGTTCAGTTATGGGTCAAATTGAACCAGAACATCCAGAGTTATTTGCCCTTGAATTGGACAAAATTTCCATATTTGACTTTGTTTACACTCTAGCATCTACAAATATATACCAATCAGTACCAAACTTGGTAAAAATTTATATGACCATAAGATCTTGGATGGGTTTTGATTATGGGTCTTATTAGACCCAAACAACATGAGTTATTTGCCCTTCAATTAGAGTTGCTGTATTTGACTTGGTTTACTCTGTAGCATCTACATGTATATATAATGCAAACTGAAAAATCTTTATGTTTAAACCCAAAATGCCTAGAGCTATGATACTTTGCATGAAGCATCACCTTGTGGACCTCAAGAAATTTTGCACACAAGATGCCCCTGGGATCATTACAGGTCCAGCCGTGGGGCTTAGACGTTTGTACTTAGGTATCTTTCGTGCAATTATAAGAAAATTTTCTGGGTAACCAAAGGCCTAGACCTCTGTTAAAGTTGTGAGTTGTCTCTCTTTCATAATCATTTGGCCTTGAACTTCAGTATTTGGTATTTATCTTCATTGTTAACCTGTACTGCTTAGTACTCAGGTGAGCGATATAGGACCATCATGGTCCTCTTGTTTATGTCTTTCTTAACTCTATACCAAAGGACAAATGTCAAGACTCGTCGAATACTGAAGCATTTACAGAGTACAAATTTAATGTGGATAAAATGAATAAAGTTAAAGTTTTTAAATAACAGAGACAGTATAAATGACAAGATTAATAGCATTTTATTTCATGCTTTTGGGTGGTTTATCGAGAAATAATGGTGGATTATGGTTTAATATTTCATGGTTACAACCAGTGAAAATACCGATTTTATATCTTCTAACTCTTCAATTGAAGGAGGAAACAGTAGTTCCTGCACACTAGTTACCTAGGTAATCAGCGCATGCCATTCAAATGGAGGGAAATATGACCTAATTTAAGCTATATTTCTCACGCTTGATGCAATACTGAAATGCATTGTTATGTGAGGGGGGTTTGCCGTGGGGAATTACGGAAAACAGCTATACTGGATTTTGATGAAAGTTCCAACAAAACAGAGGTTAGAAGCCTGAAATAAATTGAATATTTTTTTTTTTAAGAAATTTATTTAATTTGGTGAACATCATTGGTAATATTTTCACAAGTGGTGCAGCCACTTGTGAAAATATTACTGATGATGTTCACTCGATGGAATAAATTTCGATCTTTCACCGAAAAAAAGAAATACCCTCTATAATTATGTTGTTGTCCAAGTATTTGATTGTTCTCCACATACGCCTGCAAACAATGAAGAATACAGGATTTATGGATCACATATTTCTGTACTTTCAGAATTTGACATTTCAAGCAGAACAGCGGGTAAAGTCTCAGGTGGTAGATGCAATGGGAAGAGAACAGTTATTCAGACTTCTGTCTGATCCCGATCCAGATATTGTGCTGAAAACTTTGGGCTTATTGCGTAATCTTTTGACTAATAAACTGGTAAGTTGGAAATATTTGAGTGTGTATACAGTAAAACCTCTCCTCACGACCACCCTGGCAATACGAGCAACCCACTATTACAACCGATTTTTGTCAGAACGGATTTTTACCTTCTTAATGATCAATGATCACGAACCCGGAAATACAGGCATCCTGCTATTCCGAAATTACGACCACCATTTTCAGTACCAAAGAGACGTTACCTATAGATTTTAACCCCATGAAACGACCACTAATTTTCACACCTTCTTAATGACCCGCTAATTTTCATGTATCCGTAATCGCGAAATGTAGGCAGTGCTTCATGTACGAATATTCTAGGGTCCGATAGAATCGACAATCAACTCTCGGTCTTTTGTTTATCTGTCGTCTATTGTAACATGATTGTGTTTAGTGATCAGGGTGTTACCTTACATAATGGAATGACCAATGAATTGATAAGAATTAATTTGGCTTTTATGCGGTAATCAGGCATTTATCACACATTGCTGACCCGAGTGAAAAACATGTCGACATCTGGGTAATAAATTATTACGATTTGTCTTTTACATCCAGCTTTTGTAATTTGAGACGCTTGGATTAGTATCTAGTGATCGAGATGGGATAATTATTTTGTTTTTGTTTCACATTGAAGTCATACTCATATCGTAGAGAATATGCGATTTGTAAACAGGTGAACTGTGAGATCGACAATTGGTAGGACTGTTCGAACATTCAACTCGAATTAAAGTAGGAAAAACATAAGGGAAAAAGTAAAATCTAAACATCAGGCTGTTCAATAATAAGCACTTATTCGAAATTCTGTGCGTAAAAATGAAAATCAGGATGTGGAATGTGAGTTCTTAAAACGACACAAAACAAAAAGCAGATCAAAACGGGGAATATGGCAAGTTTAGTCATTAACATTAAATTATGTACAGTCTTTAAGTTCGGTTTCTTAATTTATGTACATATCTGACTGTAAGAGTTTAAATAGGCAATTATGAATTGACGTGTACTTACATGTGGATCTATTCATAAAATTCAGGAAACATTATTATCAACTTTTCAATGATTGTGAAAATTTTCTTGTTGTCATTTTCATGTGTGAGCATAGGCTTCCCTGACTAAATGCATTACTTTGCATATACTTTAAATCTACGCAAGTCTGCACAGATTAAAAATCTACGTGGGTGAAACCCGGAAATCAGAACACCCCGCTAATAAGACCAATTTTCAAAAGTACCATGGGTGGTCTTAATAGAGGGGTTCTACTGTATTTACTTTTGATCAACTGACAAAATTCTAGACTAGATGAAATTCAAATCATTTTAAGATGACAATAAATGCAGCTGGAATGATAATTTCTGTCATTGAAATGGTAGAAAACATTGTGGGGGGAAAAGGAGAAAATACTGATTACAAGCATTTTCTCCATTTCTCACAACGCTTTTGAAAGCCTTCCTCTTTAGTTTTGATAAACTAATGACTTGCCAGCATTTTCTCTGATTCCCATAATGTTTTCAAAAGCCTTCTTTCCCAGGGTTGTGAAAACCCGGGATTGTTTGGTAAAGGGTTAAAAATGATTTTTTTGAGGGGGGTGGTGTTTCAGGATGTTCCAAAACTTTTATCTTCACACATAACATTCAGATGAAAATTTTTACACTTGATCTCCAGATAAGAGGGAGTGATAGTATTCTAAATCTCTATTATTTCTCTTCCAAACCCTATGTTGTGGGTACTCATTAGAATCGTCTCGATCCGATGATTCTAATGAGTACCCATAACGTAGGGTTTAGTGGAGAGTGATCAATATTTTTAATTTTGAAATCAAAATCACTTCTTCTATCTGGAGCTCTGTTGATCTTCTATGTTTTACAGCACATTGACAACATAATGAGTGAATATGGGAACCAGATAATGCAGGCAGTTATATTTATATTGGAAGGTGACCATACCCCTCAAATTAAGGAACAGGTATTTATTTTTATGCCACCACCATGAAATGGGGGGGGGGGGAATATAGTGTTACCCTTGCCCATGTTTGAAATTGGGGGAAAATATAGTGTTACCCTTGTCCATGTGTGTGTGTGTGTATGTTTGGAAAACAGTGGTGGTCGTATCTGGCCAATAACTTGCAGGTGCATGGTCCAATTTTAAAATAATATGGCACAAATGATCACCGTGGATGGATGACATGTTGTGTGCAACATTCGTGTCGCCAGGTCAAAGGCCAAGGTCACAGTGCGTGGTTGAAGTTTGTCAATATTGGTATAATTATGGTAAACAGTGGTGATCGTGTCCGTCCAATAACTTCCAGATGTATGGTCCAATTCTAGAAAGTTTGGTACAATTACATATAGTCAAATTAAGTGAATATACACCAAAATGTTTAACTGATCATGAAAATGTCAGAGAGTGACAGCGTGAACTAAAGTAAGAAAGAAGAAATACAGTAATGGTCTTTTAAAGCTGTGAATTGCTTTATATGGTTTGTCTCTATGACAGTTTCAACTCTAGAAATTTGATTTCAACACTAATCTGTTGCCTATGGTTAACCCTTTACGACACAATCCTGACTTTTAAAAACATGTACCCTGAGAAAGAAGCCTTTTGAAAACATTGTGGGAAAAGGAGAAAATGCTGGTAACCAGCATTTTCTCCTTTTCCCACCATGTTTTCAAGCCTTCCAGAAACAAATTTCAGTTTTTTAGTCCTATTTATTTTGTCTTCTGTAAATGCTTTCAGTTTGGACTTGTCTAAAATTTTATGGTTTGGTAAAGGGCTAAAAAGTAAATGTTGGCTTTTAACCAATCAAATAATAGAATACCCTGAGGGAGTAGAGTTTCTTATTCTTGGAATTATGCTATTTGACTTTGAAAGGGTAGAAAACATTGTGGGAAAAGGAGAAAATGCTGGTTACCATTGTTTTCTGAAGCTTTCTTTCTAAAGGTTGTTAAATCTTTACCACACAATCCGGACTTTTAACGACCCTGAGAAAGAAGTCTTTTGAAAACATTGTGGGAAAAGGAGAAAATCCTGGTAACCAGCATTTTTTCCTTTTCCCACTATGTTTTCTAGCCTTCTCAAAACAAATTTCAATTTTTGAGTCACATTTATTTTGTTGTCTGCAAATGCTTTGAATTTGGACTAGTTTAAAACTTTGTTGTTTGGTAAAGAGTTAAAATTCAGTAGCGCGCGGTAAAGGGTTACCTTTTGTCGTGTTTTACAGACACTGTGTATATTAGCCAATATAGCCGACGGAGAACAGGCCAAAGATTACATCATGGGAAATGAAGATATACTCAAGAAGTTGATGAGCTATATGGTAAATATACACTTAAATCCTTTACCACAAAATCCCGACTTTTAACGACCCCAAGAAAGAAGCCTTTTGAAAACATTGTGGGGAAAAAAGAAAATGCTGGTAACCAGCATTTTCGTCTTTTCCCACATTGTTTTCTACCCTGTAAGAGACAAATGTTATGTTTTGAGCTACGTTTAAAATGTCGTATGCAAATGCTTTCAATTTGGACTGGTCTACATTTTTGTCGTGTGGTAAAGAGTTAAATCTTATACCAAACAACTAAATTTTAGACTTGTCCACATTGAAAGCATTTGCAGACGACAATTCAGATGCATTTCAAATGATGGAATTTGCCTTTGGTAGGTTAGAAAACATTGTGGGAAAAGGAGAAAATGCTGGTTACCTGTTTTTTCTCTTTTTCCCACAATGCTTTCTGAAGGCTTCTTCCTCAGGGTCATTAAAACTCGTGATTGTGTTGTAAAGGGTTAAATCTTTTACCAAACAAGTCCTGGTTTTAAAAACCCTGAGATAAAAGGGCTTTTGAAAAGATTTTGAAATACCAAACAATACTGTTTTTTTGACCCTGGGGAAGAGGGCTTTGAACACATCATGTGAAAAGAAGGAATGCTGGTAACCATCATTTTCTCCTTTTCCCACAATGTTTTTTTTCCACATGGTGTGAACCACATAAAAGCTGTCGTCAAAATCAACAAGTCTAAATGAGCCATGCTCTGGCAAAAGGAGGCTTAATGCATCCCCGTGATCCATGATACAAAGAAAATCATCACATAATTATGGATCCATAAAATCCATTTTGTCTAACAACCGACTGAATCATGAGGTAGACTGGTCCTTTGACATGCAGAAAATTGATCAATAGCAAAAAGTTTTGGCAAAAAGAATTTGCAGAGGAGCCTGACCGAAAACTGAAAGCAAACATAAATAGGATGGGGATAGATTGTTGCCTTTGCTTTGTGGGACACCGCAGTCTATGGCAATGTGTTTTTTTTGGCTTTGAACCTCTTTCAACGTCTAACATAGCTTCATATTTTTGACTTAGTCCAAATTGAAAGCATTTGCAGACAATATAATAAATGTGACTGAATTTTTTTTTTTTTTTTTTTTTTTTTTGTTAAGGCTAGAAAACATTGTGGGAAAAGGAGAAAATGCTTGTAACCAGCATTTTCTCCTTTTCCCACATTGTTTTCAAAAGACTTCTTTCTCTGGGTCATTAAAAGTCGGGATTGTGTGGTAAAGGGTTATGTTTTCAGGGGAGCAATTATACAGAGTGATGATGAAGTTGGTCTTTGAGAATGTACAAAACAATGAGAGAAAAGGAGAAAATTCCAGTCACAATAGATGTGAAATAGATACCAGTAGATTTAACCCTTTCCCAAACAAGCCCTGGTTTTCACGTGTCTGCAGTACATGTCTTTTGAAAACACTGTGGGAAAAGGAGAAATTGCTCGTAATGAGCAATTTCTCCTTTTCCCACAGTGTTTTCTACCCTTTTTGAGAACTTTCTGCCATTTTCATCAAAATTAAAATTGTCGTCTGCAAACTCTTTCAATTTGGACCAGTCTAAAATTTATCGTTTGGGAAAGGGTTAGACTAAATACATAATTGTTTGTTCCTGTTTCAGCTTCATCTGAACGTAAACCTGCAGATAGCAGCAACAGTGTGTATTTCTAACCTAGTTTGGAACGAGGAAGAAGGTTTGTTAATTTTAGGTCCGTATTAACCCACGTCTTCTTTAGTTAACCTTTCACCGAATGACAAAATTTTTTTATTTGACCAAATTGAAAGCATTTGCAGATGACAGATTAGATGTGGCTCAAATGATGGAATTTGTCTTTAAAAGAGTAGAATACATTGTGGGAAAAGGAGAAAATGCTGTATACCAGCATTTTCTCCTTTTCCCTCAATGCTTTCAAGAGTTTTATTCTTCAGGGTCATTAAAACTTGGCATTGTTTGGTAAGGGGTTAACCTTTTATCAAATGACAAAATTTTTAGACTTGACCAAATTAATTCCAAAGTAATTTCACATGAGAAATTCAGTGTAGCCATAAAGATGATTTCTTTCTTTGAAGTGGAAGAAAACATTCTGGGAAAAGAAGAAAATGCTGGTAACTAGCATTTTCTTCTTTTTCCACTGTTTTTAGCTCCACTGGCCGAAGGCCAGCGGGCTAATGTCATTGGCCCGGTGTCCGTCGTGCGTCCGTCCGTGCGTTAACTTTTATTTCAAACATCTTCTTCTCTGAAACTACCCATCCAATTTTCATGAAACTTCACAGAAATGATCCTGCCATGGTCCTCTTCAGAATTTCTTGAAAGAATTTGATTCCTTCAAAAACTCTGGTTGCCATGGCAACAAAACTGAAAAATATTGGAAATCTTTAAAAATCTTCTTGTCGGAAACCATAAGGCATAGGGCTGCCAAATTTGGCATGTAGCTTTATGTAGTAGACCTCTATCAAGTTTCTTCAAATTATAGCCCTGGGGTCAAAATTGGCTCTGCCCCAGGGGTCACAAGTTTTACATAGGCTTATATAGAGAAAACTTTAAAAATCTTCCTGTACCTAGCCATAAGGCCTAGAGCTACCAAATTTTGCATGTAGCTATATCTAGTGGGCCTCTACCAAGTGGGCCAAAATTTTAGCCATGGGGTCAAAATTGGCTCTGCCCCAGGGGTCACAAGTTTTGCATAGGCTTATATAGAGAAAACTTTAAAAATCTTCCTGTACCTAGCCATAAGGCCTAGAGCTACCAAATTTTGCATGTAGCTATATCTAGTGGGCCTCTACCAAGTGGGCCAAAATTTTAGCCCTGGGGTCAAAATTGGCCCTGCCGCAGGGGTCAGAAGTTTTACATGGGCTTACATAGTGACAACTTAAGAAATCTTCCTGTTTTGATTTTTTTTTTTAAATTAGCCTTGCGTCAGGGGTCTTATGTTTTACAGAGGCTTCATATGGACAAAACTTGAAAATCACCTTATTTTTATGGCTTTATCTTGTGGACCTCTACCAGGGTTCAAGTAATTATAGCTCTGGGATCAAAAATGGCTTTGCCCTGCGGGTCTCAACTTTCATATGGGCTTTTACAGAGAAAACTTTGTAAGTCTTCATTTTAAAACCATTTGGCTCAGCATTGAAATGTTTATTATTTATGGTTTATATTTATAAGCCAGTGGAGCGATACAGGGCCATCATGGCCCTCTTGTTTCAAAAGCCTTTCACCTGAGGGTTGTTGAAACACAGGGTTGTGTGTTAAAGGGTAACACTTTACTGAAGGATCTGGAAGTTGTATGATCTGGTTGATTGATTGTATAGTGTTCAACACCATTTTCAACATTATTTCAGTTATATTGCAGCAACCAGTGCACCTATCCATGCTTTCCTGGAGTTTCTTTTACCTGTACTATGCACAATATTCTTTCCAAGCCACTGGCTGCTTTCCCACATAACCACTGTCGGAACAATGGTCAGCGGAGAGAGAGGAATGAATCCTGTCGCAATGACTATCATCTATCCTCGGAAAGAAATTTGCCAAGCCTGGGATTGAACCAGTAACCGTCTCTTTTCAAATCCTGTGCACTGCTGACTGAGTTACCGGGGCTCGGCGTATGATCTGATAGAAAACATTCGAAGAAAAATCGACAATATTCTTCTTTTCATACAATGTCTTTTACCCTTTTACTGCTTTCAAAGACAAATCTCATCATTTGAGCCACATTTGACCTGTCGCCCGCAAATGCTTTAGATTTTGACATGAAATATGTTGTCTGTTAACCCTTTCCCAAACAAGCCCTGGTTTTCACGTGTCTGCAGTACAAGTCTTTTGAAAACACTGTGTGAAAAGAAGAAATTGCTCTTAACGAGCAATTTCTCCTTTTCCCACAGTGTTTTCTACCCTTTTCGATAACTTTCTGCCATTTTCATCAAATTTAAAGTTGTCATCTGCAAACTCTTTCAATTTGGACCCGTCCAAAATTTGTTGTTTGGGAAAGGGTTAAAGACTACAAGTGTAACCTAGATATTGTATCTTTTGTGTGTTGTTACTTAGATTAACAAATTAACATTGGAATCAGACATGTAGAGGGCTCGTTTTTAGCTTTGTTTATTTTTGAAGAAAATATCTTGGTAGTGTCATAGCCATGTATACTTCTTTATTTCATGCTTATTATAATGCGTCATTATGTGAGGGGGGTACACCACAGGGAAAACAACTGTACTAGATTTTGATGAAAGTTCCAACAAAATAGGAGTTAGAAGCATGAAATAAAGGGAATATTTGTTTCTTTTGGTGAAAGATTCAAATTTATTTCATCTCGTGAACATCGTCGGTAAGATTTTCACTTGTGGCGCACAGCCATGCATGAAAATATTACTGATGATGTTCATGAGATGAAATAAATTTCAGTCTTTCACCAAAAAAAACAAATATCCTCTATGAATTGTTTTCTGATATCGCTGTCATAATTGGAGATATTTACTGTAAACTAGTACATGTACCACTTCTCATTACTGTATCAAAATGGGAACCAATACTAATAGGGCAGGTAAACTTCAAAATATTTTTGACATGGTGATACCGTTTTTCCCACTTAAGTACATGTAGCACTATTTAAAAAAAAAAAACAAAAAAAAAAAAAAAAAACATGTAGCACTATTGCTCTAATATTTTCTAAAAGCAACTGCTGCTAAGAGTTGGCACCTGCATGTGGTGCTCTTATTGTAAATGTTTTGTAATAGACAGTAGTTATTGCATCATCACATAAATACCCATGTTTTCAACATAATAAAGCCACTATGTTATCACATAACTAACCTTGTTTTCAGTATGATATAGCCATCACATCACATTAATAATCTTGTTTTCAGTGTTGTAGAGCTATAGTATCACATCAATACCCTTGTTTTCAGCATGATATTGCCATAATATTTTCACATAACTACCCTTGTTATCAGCATAATATATAGAGATCGAAATTTATTTCATCTCATGAACATCATTGGTAATATTCTCAGTCGTCACTGTGCCACAAGAGAAAATATTACCAATGATGTTCACGAGATGAAATAAGTTTTGAAATAAATAGAATATTTCTATTATGCTGGATCTGTCATCAAAATCCAGTATAGTTGTTTTATTTCCTGTGGTGTACCTCCCTCACATAACAATGCATTACAATATTACGTAATTGTAGGGTAAATTAAGTCATATTTCCATCCATTTGAATGGCATGCACTGATTACCTAGGTAACTAGTGCGTGGGAACTACTGTTTCTTCCTTCAGTTGAAGTGTAAGAAAATATAAAATTGGTATTTTCACTGGTTGTAACCACGAAATATCAAACTATAATCCACCATTTTTTCTCGATAAACTACTGAAAAGCATGGAAGAATGTCATAATATTTTCACATAACCACCCTTGTTTTCAGTGTAATATAGCGAAGATAGTAGTACATGACTACCCTTGTTTTCAGTGTAATATTGCAGTAATATTTTCACATAACTACCCTTGTTTTCAGTGTAATATAGCTAAGATATTAGTACATAACCACCCTTGTTTTCAGTGTAATATTGCAGTAATATTTTCACATAACTACCCTTGTTTTCAGTGTAATACAGCTAAGATACTAGTACATAAATGCTCTTGTTTTCAGTGTAATATAGCTAAGATAGTAGTACATGACTACCCTTGTTTTCAGTGTAACATTGCCATAATATTTTTACATAACCATCCTTGTTTTCAGTGTAATATTGCAGTAATATTTTCACATAACTACCCTTGTTTTCAGTGTAATACAGCTAAGATACTAGTACATAAATGCTCTTGTTTTCAGTGTAATATAGTTATTACAAATTTTCACATCTTCCACAATTTGAGATAAGCATTATGAGATGTCATTGTACTCTACAGACAAAGAAATAATTTTGGTCCTGATTATGAAACTTCCAGCAGGTGCATGTACATGTATGTACTTGGATACTTTGACCTGTGATTCATGACATATTATTACATGTCCTTTTCCCACACTGTTTTCAAAAGGCTTTTACCTCACGGTCGTTGAAAGTCGGGACTTGTTGTAGAGGGTTAACAGAATCTTACATTTGTTGGCTTTGAGATAAAATTTTATTAGTCTTATTAAACACCCCAATATTCATGCATTCTGATCTTGACCTACATGTACACTCCATTTTTCTTCCAGTTTGATTTTGATCTACACTATCTAAGCCAACTGAAGTTATTTATGACAGTTCAAGGGTTATGGTGGATATTCAGTGATTTTTATTACAGGAGCATATAACAGACAAGCCAAGTTACGAGATATGGGTGTACAGAAATTGTTGCAGCAACTACTGAACACTACAGATCCTGTGCTCTTTGACAAGTAGGTCCAGTATATTAACCCTTAACCCTTTACAGCACAATGATGCCTTTTAACGCCCCTGGGAAGGAAGCCTTTTGAAAACATTGTGGGAAAAGGAGAAAATGCTGGTAACCAGCATTTTCTCCTTTTCCCACAATGTTTTCTGTTCTATCAAAGAAAAATCCCACCATTTGAGCCACATTGAAATTGTCGTCTGCAAATGCTTTTAATTTGGACAAGGCTAAAATTTTGTCGTCTGGTAAAGGGTTAAAGTGCAGAATAAACACAATGGACATTTTCAGTCTAGAATAACACCAAGATAATTACAGTTTTGTGGTCACTTTTTATGTCTAATGTCTCAGCAAAGCGGACAGTGTAGATCAAGGATCAGGCTGCACATTTCTCCTTTTCCTACCATGCTTTTATGAGGTTTCTTTCTCAGGGTTATTGAATGTCGGGATTGTGTGGTAAAGGGTTAAATGGGGTTAAATGGGACTCAAATGATGTATTGTTAATGCTAGTGTTGGGAAATCGATTGAAAATGCTAATTGATGATCGGTTAGAATCTAATTCCACTTCTGATGCGATAATCGGTTATATAATCGGTTATATAGAAGAATATGAAATTTGGTGTTTGGTTATGGGTTTAATTTGGACAAATTAGGTTTAAAACATTCTTGGAAAAGGAAAAAATTTCTCTCTAACAAACAGGTTCTCCTGTTTCGCATTATTTTCGAACATAGGTTTGTTAAAAGATTAAAACAATTGTTACATACTGTTAAATTTGCTTTTTGAAAATGTTACATTGCAGCGAGACTTTTGTCCTACCCATATTTCAGTATGTCTTAATGATTCTTCCTACATATTCTACAGACAGCTCTACATAGACCTTAATTATATTTTGTCGGAGGCTCACCTTGTTTTAAGTTATGAAAGACAAAAACACCTTCAGACTTTGTTTTTGCACCTGGATGGGGATTAATATTTTCAGCTGTTTGACTGTGTCAGTAGCCATTTTCATGTTTTCAGCTCGTTAGAGTTGCGTCCCTTTGCTGAGTTTGGCATCCCTTGGTTAAGTTTGGTCTTTTTCGGGTTTAGTCAGATTGATTTTTTGGAAGTTTTAATTGATCATCGGCATCGACTATGGTTAAATGATAGTTAATCGATCTTTCCCGATCATTGTCCCATCACTAGTTATTGCAGTCTGCAAGTGTCTACATGATACACACAAAAATATACCCCAGAAAGTCTTCAAGAAGTAGGAAGATCAATGAAAAATGTGTGCTAAGGCAGACGGAGGATACTTTGAATGGCTCAAAATAAACAAACTTTGAATATTTCAAGCAGTATTTGGAAAATGGCCCTTATATATGAATTTAAAAAAAAAAAAACTAACCCTTGTGCCAGAATTATTCAAATGTTTGCGGGAATGTCACATGCTGAATAAGCTGTATCAGTTACGTGGAATTGCATTCATTGAGTATGGTGGCATCATATTAATTTTGATCTCATACAAGTGAGCGTAGTTTCTGATTGCAAAGCGACCAACCCCTTATTTAACCCTTTACCACACAATTCCAAGTTCTAACAACCCTGAGAAAGAAGCCTTTTGAAAACATTGTGGGAAAAGGAGAAAATGCTGGTTACCAGCATTTTCTCCTTTTCCCACAGTGTTTTCTACCCTACCAAAGAAAAGATCCATTATCTTAGCCACTTTTAAATTGTTGTCTGCAAATGCTTTCAATTTGCACAAGTCTGCATTTTTGTTGTGTGGTGAAGAGTTAAATGACAAATTTGCTTCTTTTTACTGCATGTTGCCCTCCAGTTTCTTTTAAATTTGTAAAGAAGATTACATTTATCAGTGTCTAACAAAAAACAAAAATTCTAAGAAGGCCCCTTTAACCCTTTACAACACAATCCCAACATTTAACAACCCTGTGGAAGAAGCCTTTTGAAAACATTGTGGGAAAAGGAGAAAATGCTGGTAACCAGCATTTTCTCCTTTTCCCACAATGTTTTCTACCCTGTCTAATACATAAATATATATTTAAGCTACACTTAATTTGTCGTCTGCAAATGCTTTGAATTTGGTCCAGTCTAAAATGTTGTCGTTTGGTAAAGGTTGAATACAAATATGTCAATAAAATGTTGTTTTCTGGTATAGCATTGAATTTTGCTTTTTATATTTTTTCAGGGTAAAGACAGCTTTGCAACAGTTTACTTGAAAGTAACTAAAACAACAAGAACAAATTTACATGTCAGAGAGCATCTTCAACAGTATTGTTACGAAATAAGTGATAATAAATTCATTGTTCACATGTCGAGGTAGTTAACTCTTTACAACATGACAAAAATTGAAAGCACATGCAGACAACAATTTCGATGCGGCCCACATGATGCACTTCTGCTTAATAGCAGAGAAAACATTGTAGGAAAAGGAGAAAATGCTGGTTACCAGCATTTTCTCCTTTTCCCACAATGTTTTCGATTGCCCACATGATGCACTTCTGCTTAATAGCAGAGAAAACATTGTAGGAAAAGGAGAAAATGCTGGTTACCAGCATTTTCTCCTTTTCCCACAATGTTTTCAAAAGGCTACTTCCTTAGGGTCATTGAAAGTCGGCCTGGTATGGTAAAGAGTTAACCTTGACTTAGAAAAAGTAGAAAACATTGGTATCCAGCATTTTGTCCACTTTCCCTGAGTGTTATCAAAAGCCTTTTTCTTCAGGGTTGTTACCAGCATTTTCTCCTTTTCCCACAATGTTTTCAAAAGGCAACTTCCTCAGGGTCGTTAAAAGTCGGCCTGGTATGGTTAAGAGTTGACCTTGACTAAGAAAAAGTAGAAAACATTGGTACCCAGCATTTTTCCTATTTGCCCATGTGCCCTGAGTGTTATTGAATGCTTTTTTCTTCAGGGTCATTAAAACATTGGCCGTTTTGGTAATACACATAGAAAGCATGTTGTGTGATACTAGTAAATGTTGTATTTTTAATGGGGTTATCTGTCCTTCAAAGAGATTTAACCCTTTACCGGATGACAAAATTATAGACATGACCATATTGAAAGCATTTGCAGACGATAATTTCACTGTGTCTCAAATAGTGTAATTTGTGTTTGATAAGGTAGAAAACATTGTTGGAAAAGAAGAAAATGCTGGTTACAAGCATTTTATCCTTTTCCCGCAATGTTTTCAAAAGGTTTCTTTCCCAGGGACGTTAAAAGGCATCATTGTGCAGTACAGGGTTAACTTTTTACCAGACGACAAAACCTTTGTTTAATTTGAAGAGTCGATTCCTGGTCAGATATTGGAAACTTTCTTTGACAGGGTAGAAAACGTTGAGGGAAAAGGAAATGTTGGTTACCTGCATTTTCTCCTTGTTTAACTCTTTACCAAACGACAAAATTTTAGAGTGGTCCAAATTGAAAGCCTTTGCAGACTGCATCTCAAAAATTGAAATTTGATTTGGGAATGGTAGAAAACATTGTGTGAAAAGGAGAAAATGCTGGTTACCAGCATTTTCTTCTTTGCCCACAATGTTTTCAAAAGGCTTTTTCTTCAGGGTCGTCAAAAGTTGGGATTGTGTGGTAAAGGGTTAAAGAATGTTTTCATGTGTGTTATTCCTCTGGGTTGTGACACACAGGATTTTGTGGAACATGGTGTGCGAAGCACGACGGCGTTTGACCACTTTGAGGGTCTCTGCGAATGCGAAAAAACATGAATTAACCCTATGATAGATAATGTTTTTAGCCATCAGAATACATGTAGTTGATTTTATATATTTGGCACTGAGACCCTTTATCATACGATCCTGAGTTGATCCCGAATTTTAAGGACCCTTGGAAGGAGGGCTTTTGAAACATTGTGGGAAATGGAGTAAATGCTGGTAACCAGCATTTTCTCCCTTTTCCAAAATGTTTTCTGCCCTTCCTAGAGAAATCCCACCATTTGAGCCACATCTAAATTGATGTCTTTTTACATGTATGCTTTCTTTGTTTGGACAAGCCTAAATTTTTTGTCGTTTGGTAAAGAATTAACCCTTTACCGCACAATGCCGCCCTTTAATGACCCTGGGAAAGAAGCCTTTTGAAAAGATTGTGGGAAAAGGAGAAAATACTGGTAACCAGCATTTTCTCCTTTTCCCACAATGTTTTCTACCCTATCAAGAGAAAATTGCACCATTTGAGCCACATTGAAATTGTCATCTGCTAATACTTTCAATTTGGACAAGCCTAAATTTTTGTCTTTTGGTAAAATGTTAGAGTTAAATTGGGCTTGGCACTTTAGGCGTTAAAATAGAATGAGCCATATGTTAGAAAGAAATAAATAAAACTTTCAAATAAAAGGTTGTTACCTTTACATTCTGTCTTACTGACTGATGTTTTTTTTATCCCCAGTCAAAAAGCGAAGGAACATTGCTGTCCTCCCGCGCGATCTTTGTAATCCTTTCAGCGCCATAGACGAAAACAAAGGGATTTTTCGGACGGCATAGATCAAGATCAGAATGCACAGAACGTCTGATACACACAATCCACATTACTTTTTATACGCCCGTCGAAGACAGGACGTATTATAGGATCACCCGTGGCGGGCGGGCGTCCGGGCGGGCGGCGTCCAGTTCTTTGTCCGGAGCATATCTCCAAAACTATACTACCTACGGTTATGAAATTTCATGCGTGGATAGATCTCATCAAGGGGGAGTGCAGTGCACAGGAATCATAACTCTTGCTTCCTTAATTTTTGAGTTACTGCCCTTTCTTGTTTTTCATACTTGAATTTTGTCCGGTGAATATCTCCAATACTATACTACCTACGGTTATGAAATTTCATGTCTGCATACATCTCGTTAAGGGGGAGTGCAGTGCACAGGAATCATAACTCTTGCTTCCTCAATTTTTCAGTTATTGCCCTTTCTTCTTTTTCATACTTGCATTTTCTCCACTGAATATCTCCAACACTATACTACCTAGGGTTATGAAATTTCATGCCTGCATACATCTCATTAAGGGGGAGTGCAGTGCACAGGAATCATATCTCTTCCTTCCTTAACTTTTGACTTATTTTCATACTTGAATTTTGTCTCGAGCATATCTCCAAAACTATACTACCTATGGCTATGAAATTTCATGCGTAGATAGATCTCATCAACTGGGAGTGCAGTGCACATGAACCATAACTCTTGCTTAATTTTTGACTTACTGCTCTTTCTTTATTTTGAAACTTTAATTTTGTCCAGTGCATATCTTCAGAACTATACTAGCTAAGGATATGAAATTTCATGCGTGGATACATTCCATCAACGGGAAGTGCTGTGCATATAAATTTCAACTCTTGCTTGCTTAATTTTTCAGTTATTGCCCTTTCTTGTTTTTTTTTCGAACTTGAATTTTGTATGATGCATATCTCTCAAACTATACTACCTCGGGTTATGAAATTTTAGGCTGGATACATCTCGTCAAGGGGTAGTGTAGTGCACATGAAATATGAATTGCTTATTTTTTATGCACCAGCATTTTCTCCTTTTCCCACAATGTTTTCTACCCTTTCCAAACCAAATTTCAATTTTTGAGTTACATTTAGTTTGTCAACTGCAAATGATTTCAATTTGGACTAGTCCAAACTTTTGCTGTGTGGTAAAGAGTTAATAGTAATACAATAATAAACAAGAGTTCCGTCAGCACAAATACACTGCCATTATCTTCAATCAACAGTAAAAAAAATATTCTGCACTACTATTTTTCTATACCTCCCCTTTATCATTATTATGCCCCAACTTTACAACTTGGGGTAAGATGGGCGTATCTTGCGACAATTTGCCGCTCTTGTTGTAGGTTTGATTGAACAAGCGGACGGTATACATCTAAGGCAATGACTACGCTGCACGTTCTGTGTATGTTTAACCCTTAAAGCGCTGGAACCAACTTAACTTGTTTTTGCTGACAATGTAGATCAAGATCAGACTGCACAGAACGTGCAGTCTGATCTTTGATCTACACTGTCGGCTACTTCAATACACCTTCTGGCTAAAACAACCTTGAAATGTCAATATTTCGGATGTTTTTCTTCACTGAAAAGGTTTATTTCATAAATTCAGCGTTCTAAGGATTAAAGACACGTTAACCCGTAAGACGCCAAGCGCGACTCAAGGACCTTTTGCGGACAGTGTAGGTCAAGATCAGACTGCACATAACGTGCAGTCTGATCTTGATCAACACTGTCCGATAAGGAGATATCTTTTCCCCAAAAATACCCTTGAAGTAGCAAAATTCGGGGTTATTACTATCACCTTGAAAGTTTCACTCCATTTTTTTAAAGCAGGATGAGGGTTAAAAAAAAAAAAAACCCGACTGATCTGTCGGTGAGGTGCCGATTCATCATTTTGAGGTCGGGGTTCGAGTGATAGCCCATGAAAGCACAGACAAGTCCATTGGACACCGCGATATTTTTTTTTCAAATAATGTTGATAAAAGACTGCGTTAAACACTTGATCAAACTCATCATTTACTGCGAGATTTTCTTTCATTTCTCTCTCCCAATTCCACCAATACTCTTCCTTATCTCTTTCATCGTGTTTTGTATATACATAAAATAAAAATCATTGCTTTTGCCATTGTTAAAGAGGATTTTTGAAAATTGTATTG
Source organism: Tridacna gigas (assembly GCA_945859785.2). Classification (NCBI taxonomy): domain Eukaryota; kingdom Metazoa; phylum Mollusca; class Bivalvia; order Cardiida; family Cardiidae; genus Tridacna; species Tridacna gigas. The sequence continues at coordinate 36,047,097 of OX244044.2, forward strand.
CAGGGGAAGGATGATTTTAAGTTCATAGAACTTCTGGTCCCTACCCATTTCAACTTATGAAATGAAATATGTTTAAACTATTTATTGCAAAAATGTGCAATTTTAGTCCGTGAAAAAAAAAAGGTTATTTTATTGATTTGGCGGCGAAGTAGTAAGGATCGTATTACCTGATGACGTGGTACACAGAAGTGCACGTCACGACTGTATACCCGATGAATCACCTCATAAAGAAACTGTCGTGAGAAGATAAACAGTGTTCATATCCAGGATATAGTTTGTCGGTGATAGTTTGTCACTTGAGAAGGGTTGAACCAAATGGTTAACTTGATAGAAATAGATAATTAAGCCATGCTCCGTGAAAAGGGGCCTTAATGCATCTGCGAAATGTATCGACCCAGGTCAAGGACCTGGGCCGAAACATTTCGCTATTGGTCAATTTTCTGTATATTAAAGGACCAGTCGACCTTATGATACAGTCTGTTGTTATACATAATGAATTTTATGGATCCCTAACTATGTGATATCTTCCCGGGCATGATGCATCACGGATATGCATTAAGCCCCCCTTTGCCAGAGCACGGCTCATAATAAAGCCCGCCCGGGTAGCTCAGTGGTTGGCGTATCTGGTTTTGGTGGTTGCAAGTTCGATACCCGGTTAAGGCAAACTTTCTTTCCTCTGATGCATGTGGGAAAAGAAGTAGTGTCAGTACTGGTATGAGAAAACCAGGAAACGCATGCGTAGGTGCACTGACCGCCGTGATAAGACATTAGCTGTTCATTCGGTATACCTCGGGTGATCCGGTGATCAAATCCCTCGGCTGTATCACGTAGTTTGATATGCACCTACACGGTACATTTCGCACGTTTCCGGAAGCACACCGTTTTACCGTTATTGAAATTGTAAGGCTCCTCTTAAAAAGTAAACATGAGTCAATTTTCATATCGTTATCTTTCTAACAATATTTCAGTCGGCAAACAGTTTGTACATTCAATTCTTAGCTTGGTTTATCAATTTCCGTTGGGAGCTTTCATCGACAGATCGATAGATGTGAATAACTCCATCGTGGTTGTTCATGTCGTTGCTAAGCGATTTACAGGGGCGCCGCCATGTTTAAGATCATGTGATGGGTAGTTCAGAATGGAAGCCGCCTTGATACAGACGAGGTTAGATGTAGGTACGGAATCGGCCGATTTGTGACGAGTGATTAGCTGTTGAAACGGCGTTAAACTCCAATACAAACAAACAAACAAGATATAATAAAACTTGGATAAATCTTATGAATAGTGGAGTAGTCTACATACCTGTTCAATGTTGTTTTGGATCTTTTATGTATGCCCTGTATACAGTTATACGATATCGACGTTAAAGTTTACTGTGTCACCTGTCTGTACCAAACGACAAAATTTAAGACTGGTCCAAATTCAATGCGTTTACAGACGACAAGTTCGATGTGGCTGAAATTCATGAAAATTGTGAAAGGGTTGAAAACGTTGTGGGAAAAGAGGAGAATGCATCTTCTATTTGACCTGTGTTGATTCTGAAATTCGTCATCATCGGGGTCGTTAAAACGGGATTAATTGGTAATGCGTCAAACAGAAGTCCAATTGAAAAAAAAAAAAACTTAGCATGGGATGTTATAGAATTCGAGATATTTGTATAAATATTTTAGAACATAAAATATCGTGTATAAGATTTGTTCAAACGTTCATATATACCTTCTCTATCTAAAGTCCAACTCTAGTTCAAATATTACCATTTGACACAGGATCGCCGTTAAACAATATACCATATAGGAAATCGAACACATTATGTTTGTATTTGTATGCATGACTGCGTGAACTAGAACATCTATAAATAGATAGGATAATCCTTTTCTTTTTATTACTCACGCAAAAATTCGCCGAGTAATGAGGAAAGAAACTCGTTAAGGTACATGTATGTAATTATCTTATTAATAAGTGCTTAACCCTTCACTGAACACTCCCTTGTTTTACGACCCTGACACTTATGACATTAGGAAACATTATGAGAAAAGGAGAAAATGCTGGAAACAAGCACTTTCCCCTTTTCCCACAATGTCTTCTCCCCCGTCAACCAAAAAACTCCATCTGTACAGCCACACCTGATTTGTACTCTGCAGTTGCTTTCAATATGGACGAGTGTAAAACTTTGTCGCCCTTTTATCAATCAGAACATTTATACGGGCGTTACAGATATAATTTTTTCCTTCAATACATGAAGTTGATTTCCTTGTTCATTAATCCATCTTTCACAGTTCCGAGTTCTAAAGACCCCCCGGCAAAGAAGGTTTTTTTTAAAGACATTCTGGGAAAAGAAGAACAATGCTTTCTAACCTCTATGACAAATTCCAACATTTCGGCCAGTTTATTTCAGCAAATACTAACGATTTGGACAAGTCCAAATATTTGTAGTTTGGTTAACCTTTTTCCACACAATCCCGACTTTTAACGACCCTAAGAAAAATGCCTTTGGAAAACATTGTGGGAAAAGGAGAAAATGCTGGTAACCAGCTGGTCCTTTTCCCACAATGTTTTCTATCCTTCCCAAAACAAGTTTCAATTTTTCAATCACACTTTTTTTGTCGTCTGCAATTGTTTTCAGTTTGGACTAGTCTTTAATTTTGTCGTTTGGTAAAGAGTTAAGAGTGAAATAAGGATTCGCGATAGATCTGTGCAACTATGCAATATTACTACGCACAAAAATGCATTTCTTCAACGCGGCTGTTTTCGAAGACAGCCACGAGGTATTATCACAGCCCTGTCGTCGTCGCCGTGAGACGATTTCATTTTTCATTTTCTCGTAACCCTGTCGTCTTTTAGTTTTGCCTGTGCCAACATAGAGGTAGATAGTCTACCACCCGAAACAGTCTTTTGTCACTATGATTCTTCAAGGGTAGTTGTCTTTGGGATGGAATAGCAAAAAAGTAATTGATTGAGGTGCTAATTAGTTTAAGTTCTTGTAAACAAACAGCAAAGCTGTGGATTTGCCAGTAAAAGTACAACCGAGGATCAAAGATGGTGATTTCTCTCTATTTTCAATGTAGCGATAAGCCGAGCCGCGGTAGCTCAGTCGGTAGCCTGTAGGACTTGAGAACAGGGGGTCGTTGATTCGATCCCCGGCTCGGCCAATTTCTTTCCGAAGATTGATGATAGTCATTGCGACAGGATTCATTCCTCTCTAACCGCTGACCATTGTTTCGAAGATGGTTATTTGGGAAAGCAGCAAATGGCTTGGAAAGAATATTGTGCGGAGTACTGGTAAAAGAAACTCCAGAAAAGCATGGATAGGTGCACTGGCCGCCGCGATATAACTGAAATAATGTTGAAAACGGCTTTAAACACCATACAACCAATGTAGCGATAAACCAGTGGTGTGAAACCTTAATTTAGGAAATATCGCCGTGACCAGCTCTGAGTTTCGCATTTTCGTCAAAGACAAACTGAATGCTTCTTTTCAACAATCTTACACAATTCATGAATGTAAATCTACGTTTTCTCATCAAAGTTGCCTTTAAAACTCACCTTTCTCCACTATTTGTAATGTTCATCATGGCCAGTTCGAAACAAACTGTTTACATACACATGCTGCCCAACCACGGAAATTTCATTTTTCAGTTAAAGGTCGATTTAATTTCAAAAGTGTGTTTCCTCATGTGTTTCATTTCACATGTAGAGCCCCCCCCCCCAAAAAAAAAACCCCACTGCCAATGACTGATAATGGCAGGGAGGGGAAGAGATCGTGGAAAAACCGTATCGTTTCACATCCAGGCATTCGGATTTGGAAGAGGAGAAGCTTTGCCAGCCTCCGCCCTTATTTCCATCACATTTTTTTCTGCACAATTAAATTTTGCTTTACCAGTCAACTCTTGACCAGTCAACAAAATTTAAGACTAGTCCCAATTGAACGCGTTTGCTATCGACAAATTAAATACATGTATTGCTCCTTTGGTGAGATTTGTCGTTGATTGGATAGAAGACATAGTCGGAAAAGGAGATAATGCTGGTTAAAAAGCCTTCTCTTTCGGGGTGGTTAACTAGTCCAGAATATATCAGTTGTATCGACATTATTGAAATGTAATTTTAGGACTCCGGCACAAATTTTCATTTCCTGTAAAACAGCAGTTAGTACGTCCAATCATTTATTGCTTTACCAAACAATACTGTGTCTTTTTTCCCACAGTGTTTTCTGCTCTTTCAAAGATAATTGGTGGTATGGAAATGCTACCAATAGGGACAGTTCGAAATTTTGTCCTCTGCTAACGAGCTAGCTCTCTCTCTCTCGGAAAAAAAAGGTACGGCTATGGCTGCAGTGGCCGGATCGCTGACGACGTTCGTGAATGTATTGAAATATTAATATTAAATAAAAATAATAATAAAAAAAAGCATGCAATTTCGGAATATGTTTTCCTTGAGTTAAACCTTTTTCTGTGTAACCTGCACTGTGAGAGTTAAACCTCTTCCTCACAATCCCGAGTTTTTGTGACCCCAGTAGAGACGGACTTTGAAAACTTTGTGGGAAAATAAGAAAATGCTGGTCACCAGCAGTTTCGCTGTTTCCCCACAATGTGTTCTACCTTATCAAAGACAGAATTCATCATTTGAGATAGATTCAATGTGTAGTTTCGCCTTTTCCCACAATGGTTTCTACCTTATCAAAGACAGGAATCATCATTTGAGCTAGATTCAATGTGTAGTCTGCAAATGCTTTCAATTTGGTCGAGTCCAATTTCGCTTGTTACCAGCATTTTCTCCGTTTCCCACAATGTTTTCTACCTTATCAAAGACAGAAATCATCATTTGAGCTAGATTCAATGTGTAGTCTGCAAATGCTTTCAATTAGGTCGAGTCCAAAATTTTGTCCTTTGGTAAAGAAGGTCCAGAATGCGTTATGACAAAAGTCCAAGATTCGGGCCTGTATTCTTCGATCGTTCTAAATTCGAACTGAATTCTAACTTCAAAGGCTACCCATCTGATCGACTGGGACAAAACTTCTCACCCAACCAGAAGATCAGTCTTGGATTTAGAATATGAACGAGTTATAGGAGTTATTGTGCGGAGGCCTCCCTAGCCTATCATTCGTCACAACTCGGCCAATTCCGTAACATGGATTCCCCCAAAGTTTGTCGAATTCTAGTCCGCGAGACAGAAAGTCTGGTATCCATCCAGGATTTTCTCCTTTTCCAACAATGTGTTTCTAAAGCCCTTTCCTTTGGGTCGTGAAAACTCGGATTGTTTGGAAAAGGGTTAAACATCGACTTACTAAACGACAAAACTTTAGACTCGTCCAAATTAAGAAAATTTGCAGACGACAAATTTAACGCGGCTAACACAATTGGATTTGTGTGTGAAAGTGTAGTAAACATTGTGAGAAAAAGAGGAAATGCTGATATCCAAGAAAGAAATAGTTTTTAGACGAACAAGCCCGGAACCATCTGCTGCAGTGTTTTATCCATGAAAATGGGAGGACATGTCTTAAATGTATTTCTGGTGTAGATTTGATGATTTATGTGGAAACTGAATGCAAGTTAGTAATTTCTTGGGAAACTAATTCGTGCCTGTGCCCACCCACATAGAGGAAGATGGTCTACCACCCGAAAGCTTGAGTCTTTTGTCACTATGATTTATCAAGGGTAATTGTCTTTGAGATGGAATAGCAAAAAAGTAATTGATTGAGGTGCCAATTACTTTAAGTTCTTGTAAACAAACAGCAAAGCTGTGGGTTTGCCAGTAAAAGTACAGCAGAGGGTCAAAGATGGTGATTGCACTCTATTTTCAATGTAGCGAAAACCAGGGGTGTGAAACCTGAATTTAGGGACTGTCTCCGTGACCAGCTTTGAGTTTTGCATTTTCGTCAAAGACAAACTGTATGCTTCTTTTCAACAATCTTACACAATTTATGGAAGTAATAACTACTTTTCTCATCAAAGTTGCCTTTAAAACTCACCTTTCTCCACTATTTCTAATGTTCATCGTGGCCAGTTCAAAACATACTGTTTACATACACATGCTGCCCAACCACGGAAATTTTACTTTTACAACGTTAAAGGTCGATTTAATTTCAAAAGTGTGTTTCCTCATGTGTTTCATTTCACATGTAGAGCCCCCCCCCCCACAAAAAAAAACAAACAAACAAAGAAACGCACTGCCAATGACTGATAATGGCTGGGAGGGAAAGAGATCGTGGAAAAACCGTATCGTTTCACATCCAGGCACTCGGCTTTGGAAGAGAAGAAGCTTTGCCAGCCTCGCCCTTATTTCCGACAAGTTTTTCTACACTGTAAAATTTTGCCTTAAATCTTTACCAGTCAACAAAATTTAATATAGGGGAGGGACCGTTTCTAAGTTGGAAGAACTTGTGGTCCAACCCCATTTCTATTTGTTGAAATAAAATATGTTTAAACTAACAAAATTTAAGACCGGTCCCGATTGAAAGCGTTTGCTGACGACAAATTAAATATTGTTCATTTGGTGAGATTTGTCTTTGATTGGATAGAAAACATAGTGGAAAAAGTAGATAATGCTGGTTACCAGCAATTTATCCTTTTCCCACTGTGTTTTCAAAAGCCTTCTCTTTCGGGGCGGTTAAAACTCGGAATTGCGTGGTTAAGAATTAAGGGTCAAGGAAATGTTCTTACTGAGGATTACTGCTTACTCGAAGAAGCTTATTTTGGTGCTCAAGAGTTTTGTGTCAAGTCAAATAAATATATGTTGTTTTTGGAAATTCAGTGACTTTTTGCTCCCACAGAAATTAGTTCAGAATATATCAGTTGTATCGACATTTTTGAAATGTAATTTTCATTTCCTGTAAAACAGCAGTCCAATCATTTAATCCTTTACTAAACAATACTGTGTATGAATAGGAAAAACTGGTGAAAACATTGTTAGAAAAGGAGAAAATTCTCTTTTTCCCCACAATGTTTTCTGCTCTTTCAAAGATAAACCCCGTCTTAATTGGTGGTATGCAAATGCTACCGATAGGGACAAGTCTTAAATTTTGTTCTCTGCTACTGAGTTTACTATCAACTACAACAAGAGTTAATGATTGTATGGTGTTCAACTCCATTTTCAACATTATTTCAGCTATATGCGGCGGTCAGTGCACTGATCAATGCTTCTCTGGAGTTTCCCTCTCTCTCTCTCTATCTATCTATCTATTGCTACCAGTACTTCGCACAATATTTTTCTCAAGCCACCGGGTTCTTTCACAAAATCACGGAAACAATTATCAGCGATGAGACGCAAATAGGAGGCTTGGGCAAACAACATTTCAACACAAATGCTTAGGCCCTCATCTCATTCTGAACCACCTTTTGGAACTAAATTATATGCACTCTGATGTTTGATCTACACTCCTCACTTTGCTGAGACATTCTGTTGCGATAGAATTGAAATAATGTTGAAAACGGCATTACAAACCATGTATCAAGCGTTGTCGAGAGACAAGAGTACACGTTTAAATTGTTATTTGAGTCTTATTATTGACTGAAAATGTCTATCGGGATTACTCAGCTCTCAAAGGGTTAACCCCTTTGCGAGACAATCCCAAATTATAACGACCCTGGTGAAGAGGGCTTTTGAAAAACATTGTAGAAAAAGGAGAAATACTCGTAAGCACAATTTTCTCCTTTTTCAACCATGTTTTCTACTCTTTCAAGGACAAATCTAACCATTTTAGCCACATTTTATTTCTCGTCTACAAATGCTTTCAGTTAGGACCAGTCTAAACTTTTGTCGTCTGGTCAAAAGTTATAAACTGCATAATTCAGTCAACACTTTACATCCTTTTTGCAACACCCTGTATTTTTGCCGATATTTTAGACAAGATCAGATTGCATAGAATTAGCAGTCTGATCTTGTCTTAACAAACAGAAATAGCAGTCTGATCTTGGTCTATACATTCGGATAGCTTCAGACATATCCGTACCAAGAAAAACTTGAAATGCAATATATTTTGGTCTTCAAGAATGGCTTTATGAGTTTAACTTATTTAGTTTGCATGCAAAGAGATTTAGGCTCAGTTTGATGAGTACTTTTGAACTAGACAGAGCGTAACTATTTGTCTTGTTCATTTTTTTTTGGTGGTATTTGTCGAAAATGTTCAATGCGGTATTTTGAATATCATGTATCGTAGTTTGTGCAAAACCGAAGGAAGTAAACCCAATCAAACTCAATTTTTCTAAGACAAGTGTCTCGATAGCACTGGGATATATAATGAGGGCCATGCCTGTAAATCAATTATCTCCCTTGCCAGATAAATACTAAAGGTAACCAAATAACAGATTGGTCCTTTTACCTGTGTTTCTTTGCTTTTATCCTTGATTGCCTTGGGGACGTTGCGATAAAAATGATGATTTATGATCGTATGTAAGGTCCCTATATAATTTCAAAGCAACTCATGCTCTCAATCAGCAGAAAAATGCTTATATATCGATTTGTAAAACAATCTAACCCGATTTAGCCGAGATATTATCTCAAGAACATATTTGTGTAGTGCAAGAAAATCAAGGATAAAATCCAAGTAATCTCCTTATCAGGACCAATGTAGTACTGGAGAGGAATCAGGGGAGATAACTGAAGAATGGCTCTCATTAACAACGGAGTTTTAATATGAACTAGATAAGGGCATCGATCATGTTTTTTATTGAAAATATCTATACCCGCTATGGCTTTCTATTGGCGGAATGATACACACAACCTCACGCGTCACAACTCGGCCGATTCCGCACCTACATCACCGGATCACCCGAGATTTGCCGAATGACACAACCTTTGTCTCCTGACCGTGTTCGTCCCAAAACCAGTTCGTCCCTGGGCTTGTTTGTCCTTTCGCTTGTTCGTTCGGGATTGTTCGTCCCACATTATTGTTTGTTTATTTTTCAAATTATTAATTCCATGCAATGGCTCCCTTGAAAAATGCCACGCCAGTGCTTTCAACGCTTTGATTTTAATCAACGATTGTTATGTAGGATAGCGGCCAGTGGTCGAAGTTGGAAAGAAAATTATGCGAAATGTTGTAACGAGGAACCCCAGGAGAGCATGAATAGGTGCAACGAACTCCACGAAAACTGCACAAATTGTTTACCAAACGACACAGTTTTAGACTGGTCCAAATTGAAAGTATTTGACAAATTAAATGCTGCAACAATTCTCGAATCTCCTCCTGTAATGGTAAAAAAACATAAATAAAAAAAAAAGAATGTGGCAAAAAGGAGGAAATGCCGGTAACCATCTCTCTCTCTCTCTCTTCGCCATGAGGGTTATATTCACACCTTATATATCCCTCCTACGGGTTTTTCCATGTTCAAACATGGGACGGGTTTTTCGATATTCTTACAATTTTCATTTATATTAAATTTTCCTGGTATTGATTGCTCATCCCTAACGCTCGTAACAAAATTATTTCGCAGGGAAAATTGTTTACTGGTGCACTTCGATTTATTTTTTTCTTTTAAAACACTTAGCTTCTCTAATAATGTAGTAAAAACATAGGTCCCCATAGCTATACATAGATTTTAATCGTCATTTCGCACCCAGTATCAGTTCAGGGTTGTACAACAGCCTTGGGGTACCAAACGTTGACCCTTCATTTTTTAATTATTCATTTGTTTGCACAAAGAAAACATCATGAAATAAACCTCAGCATTCATATAATCATTCATTGAGGGAAAAAGAGAGAGAGAGGGAGTGACAGGTTGATGGAGAAATGGAGATAGAAAGAGGGAGAGATAGAGACGAGGAAAAGACAGACAGACAGACAGACAGACACACACACACACACACACACCCCACTCACACAGCCCCTCTCCACATATATATCAAGATCTATGCACATACAAGCTTTTTCTGAATTTTAATTCTTGTTATTTTCTTGTAAACAATATTCCTATATTGTCGATATACCAATTTTGGTATTACTTATCAATATTACATCTCTGTTTCAGCGACCAAAAATGTAGATGTGAGCAGTGCATAACTCTTTACCAAACGACAAAATTTTAGACTGGTCCAAAGTGAAAACATTTGCAGAAGACAAATTTAATATTTACTGGATGGTCAGATTTGACTGTGATAAGAAAGAAAAAATTGTGGGAAAAGGAGAAACTGCTGGTTACCAGCATTTTCTCCTTTTCCCACAATATTTTCCAAAGGCGTCTTCCTCAGGTCGTTAAAACTCGGGATTGTGTGGTAAAGGGTTAAAAAGGGTTTAGCGCATCTCCGTGATACATTATACCAAGTAAATCTTCACATAATATGAATCTATAAAATCTCTTTTGTCTAAAACCGGCTGAATCCTGAGACAGAGCGGTCACTGGACATACAGAAAATTAATAGATAGCAGAAAGTTTCGACCCTTTTCATCGCTGATGAGTCAATATTTTTGCAGATGTACTTAACCACATTTTATTTACACAGCAACCTATGCATAAGCCTTTCAACGCATTAAAACCCCGTTAACCAGAGCACTGCTCAAATCTACATCTGTATTAGTATTTAGTCCATTTAATGAAAGGATGAATAGCATCGATTATCCATTGCATGCTCAATATCGCGAACTGCCGCCGACACCCCATCACGACCGCCCCCCCCACAAGCGAAAAACAAATACCGAATGCGGGCGCCAACGCTCAGCTTCGGTTGATTTGTCAGTGAAAATTCTGTCAAAAGAAGGGTATGACAAAAAACGACAGGGTTACGAAAAAATGAAAAAATAAAATCTTTGCACGGCGACGACGACGACGCAAATAACAGGGCTGTGATAATACCTCGTGGTTTTCTTCGAAAACAGCCGCGTTGAAGAAATGCACTTTTCTGCGTAGTAATATTGTATAGTAACACAGATCTATCGCGAATCCTTATTTCACTCTTAACTCTTTATCAAACGACAAAATTTAAGACTAGTCCAAACTGAAAACAATTGCAGACGAAATGTGACTAGAAAATTAAAATTTGTTTTGGGAATAGTAGAAAACATTGTGGGAAAAGGAAAAAAATGCTGGTTAACAGTATTTTCTCCTTTTTCCACAATGTTTTCAAAAGGCCTCTCTCTTAGGGTCATTAAAAGTCAGGATTTAGTGGTAAAGGGTTAACCAAACTGAAATATATGGGCTTGTCCAAATCGTTAGTATTTGCTGAAATAAACAGGCCGAAATGTTAGAATTTGTCATAGAGTATAGAGAGCATTGTGGTAAAATGATAAAATGCTGGTTAGCAGCATTTGTTTTCTTTTCCCAGAATGTTTTCAAAAGACCTTCCTTCCTGGGGTCTTTAGAACTCGGGGCTGTGTGAAAGATGGGTTAATGAACAAGGAAATCAACTTCGTGTGTTTAAGGGAAAAAAATATATCTATAACGCCCATATAAATGCTCTGATTGACAGAAGGGCGACTAAGTTTTAGACTCGTAGGAAACACAGTGGGAAAAGGAGGAAATGCTGGGGGCTCTACACTTTTGAAATTAAATCGACCTTTAACGTTGTAAAAGTAAAAATTCCGTGGTTGGGCAGCATGTGTATGTAAACAGTTTGTTTCGAACTGGCCATGATGAACATTAGAAATAGTGGAGAAAGGTAAGTTTTAAAGGCAACTTTGATGGGAAATGTAGTTATTACATCCATAAATTGTGTAAGATAGATGAAAAGAAGCATTCAGTTTGTCTATGACGAAAATGCGAAACTCAGAGCTTGTCACGGAGATAGTCCCTACATTTAGGTTTCACACCACTGGTTTTTCGCTACATTGAAAAGAGAGTGAAATCACCATCTTTTACCCTCTACTGTACTTTTACTGGCAATTCCACAGCTTTGCTGTTTGTTTACAAGAACTTAAAATAATTGGCACCTCAATCAATTACTTTTTTACTATTCCATCTCAAAGACAACAACTTTTGAAGAATCATAGTGACAAAAGACTCAGGCTTTCGGGTGGTAGACCATCTTCCTCGATGTGGGTGGGCACAGGCACGAATTAGTTCCCGAAGAAATAAGCATTTCCTCCGTTTCTCACAATGTTTACTACACTTTCACACACAAATCCAATCGTGTTAGCCACTTTAAGTTTGTCGTCTGCAAATTTTCTTAATTTGGACGAGTCTAAAATTTTGTCGTTTGGTAAGTCGATGTTTAACCCTTTACCAAACAATCCGAGTTTTAACGACCCAACGGAAAGGGGCTTTAGAAAACATTTTTGGGAAAGGAGAAAATCCTGGATGGATACCAGACTTTCTGTCTCGCGGACTAGCATTCGACAAAGTTCGGGGATTCATGTTACGGAATTCGCCGAGTTGTGACGAATGATAGGCCAGGGAGGCCTCCGCACAAAACCTCGTTCATATTCTAAATGCAAGACTGATCTTCTGGTTGGGTGAGAAGCTTTCCCCCATTTAATCAAATGGGTCGCCTTTGAAGTTAGAATTCAGTTCGAATTTAGAACGAGCTCTACATGTGAAATGAAACATGAGGAAACACACTTTTGAAATTAAATCGACCTTTAACATTGTGAAAGAAAAATTTCCGTGGTTGGGCAGCATGTGTATGTAAACAGAATGTTTTGAACTGGGCAGGATGAACATTAGAAATAGTAGAGAAAGGTGAGTTTTAAATTTTTGATGAGAAGGGTAGCTACTACATCCATGAATTGTGTAAGATTGTTGAAAAGAAGCATTCAGTTTGTCTTTGACGAAAATGCGAAACTCGGGGCTGGTCACGAAGATAGTCCTTAAATTCAGGTTTCACACCACTGGTTTTTCGCTTTACTGAAAGTAGAGTGAAGTCACCATCTTTGACCCTCGGCTGTACTTTCACTGGCAAACCCACAGCTTTGCTGTTTGTTTACAAGAACTTAAAATAATTGGCACCCTTTACTTACTATACAACCATATCAATTACACTTGATTACCATTGTTACCCTTTACTTTGTAACCCCTATTAAACTGAGGGAAGTGACATACCCTGTTGTGTTCATATACAAGGTACCCTAGTGTGATTTACCTATTAAAGGGATGTAACTTGAAAAAGATTTGCGTACGTGAGACTGTCCTACCTCATTATTAAAGGAAGGTAATCGGAAAAGTTGTTGCACATGTGGTGTTAAATCACTCAAATAGACTCCTATATAATTCAATGTAAATTCCGCTATTTCCACACATTGTCACATGTTCCACGACATTCGTTCGCGAATACCATGCTCCAAATGTTTCAGAAACTTCACTAACCCCTTGAATTTCAACAAATACATCCATCATGACCGATTGGATTTTTCACAAAATTAGGTCAAACGCGTGTACCATGTCTTTTTCCTAACCACCACAAGGCCCGTAACCACATCTACTTCACAATTTTCAGCATCCACACACAAGAAATAGTCCTGAAAAGAAAGATGGATTTTAGCTCATTCAGCACAAAATACCCTATTTCAAAACATCAGGTGAAAATAATGTGAGAAAAACAATCCTGCAATGAAGCATGCACTATCAAAAAAAGGTTTCATTCTTTTTTTTTAATCTACTTTAGCACCATACGACCCGGAAGTACTTCTCTAGGTGATTTGACACCATGTGTGACTGCTACATCATTGTTCAAGGGAGGTAATTAGAAAAGTTGTTTACAAATCTGAAACTCCTGCCTCATTATTTAAGGGAGGTAATTCGTTTTCTTTTTCACATCTGGCTGTGATACAATGACACACACTACTTAATGCAACTACCCTTGAAAAATTACAGTGAGAAAAGACTTGTTCGGATGGCAGACCATCTTCCTCTATGTGGGCAAATAAGTTCCCCAAAAGTTACAAATTTGCATTCAGTTTCCACAGAATTAATCCAATCTATACAAAAAAAAAACCTGTCCTTTCATTTTCATGAATAAAACAGTGCAGTAGATGGTTATAGGCTTGTTCGTCCAAAAAGCATTTCTTTCCTGGAAATCAGCATTTCCTCCTTTTCTCACAATCTTTATTACACCTTCACACACAAATCCAGTTTGTGGTAGCCACGTTGAATTTGTCGTCTGCAAATTTTCTTAATTTGGACGAGTCTAAAATTTTGCCGTTTGGTGAGTTGATTTTTATCCGTTTAGCAAACAATCCGAGTTTTAACGAACCAAAGGAATAGGGCTTTAGAAAACATTGTTGGACGAGAAGTTTTGTCCCAGTCAATCAGATGGGTAGCTCTTTTAAGTTAGAATTCAATTCGAATTTAGAACGATCGAGGAATACAGGCCCGGATCTTGGACTTTTGTAATAACGCATTCTGGACCTTCTTTACCAAACGACAAAATTTGGGACTCGACCTAATTGAAAGCATTTGCAGACTACACATTGAATCTAGCTCAAATGACGATTCCTGTCTTTGATAAGGTAGAAAACATTGTGGGAAATGGAGAAAATGCTGGTAACAAGCGAAATTGGACTAGACCAAATTGAAAGCATTTGCAGACTACACGTTGAATCTAGCTCAAATGACGATTCCTGTCTTTGATAGGGTAGAAAAATTGTGGGAAAAGGAGAAACTGCTGGTAACCTGTTTTTTCTCATTTTCCCACAATGTTTTCAAAGTCCTTCTCTTCTTGCATCGCGAAAACTTGGGGTTGTGAGGAAGAGGGTTAACTCTTACAGAGCAGGTTACACAGAAAAATGTTTTACTCAAGGAAAGCATATTGCAAAATTGCATGTTTTTTTTTCTAATCAATATTTCAATATAATCACGAACGTCGTCGGCGGTCCAGCCACTGCAGCCATGGCCGTACTTTTTTTCGGGCCGAATGATCGATTGAATCGTATTTGAAGCCGCTTTCAAAATTGATTTACGTATATCACGGTATATTTGCAAGCTTATCTTGGCTTGATTCACAAAAACAAGTTAGTGTTCCCATGTGTGTGTGTGTGTGTGTGTGTGTCTTTGTCTCTCCCTTGCCTCTATCTCTCCCTCTCTCTCAATCTCCCTCTTTCTCTATCGATCTCTCTCTCTCTGTTTCTGTCTCTCTCTCATATATATATATATATGTGTGAGATATATATACATGTATACTGATATATATATATATCAATGAATGAATCAATGGACGCTGAGGTTTATTTCATAACGTTTTCCTTGTGCAAACCGTTGAAAAAGGAAAAAAAAAAAAAAAATGAAAGGGCAGCGTTTTGTACAACCGTGAACTGATATCGGGTTCGAAAGGTCGATTAAATTCTATATATAGCTTTCGGGACCTATGTTTTTACCACATTTTTAGAGAAGGTAAGTTTTTTTACAAGAAAAAAGAAATCTAAGTGTACTAGTGAACAATTCTCCCGACGTAATAATTTTGTTACGAGCGTTAGGGATGAGCAATCATAATCAGGAAAATTTAATATAAATGAAAATTGTAGGAATATCGAAAAACCCGTCCCTTTTTACGATATTGAAAAACCCGTAGGAGGGATATACAAGGTATGAATATAAGCCTCATGGTTCACATTCCT
The DNA here is from genome assembly GCA_945859785.2 of Tridacna gigas. Taxonomy (NCBI): domain Eukaryota; kingdom Metazoa; phylum Mollusca; class Bivalvia; order Cardiida; family Cardiidae; genus Tridacna; species Tridacna gigas. The sequence goes on from OX244044.2 coordinate 36,062,572, forward strand.
GTACATCAATAATGAGTTGAGCTCCTACAACAGGATGTTCCTCTTCTTCAGCCCCATTCCCCGTACCGCTCAGAGAGAGAGAGCTCCTACAACGGGATGTTCCTCTTCTTTAGCCCCGTACCGCCCAGAGAGAGAGCTCCTACAACAAGTTGTTCCTCTTCGTCAGCCCCATTCCCCGTACCGGAGGGAAGAGAGAGAGAGAGAGGACTTGTCCCCATTGGTAGCATTTGCATACCACCAATTATCTTTGAAAGAGCAGAAAACATTGTGGGGAAAAGCAGAATTTTCTCCTTTTCTGACAATATTTTCACCAGTTTTTCCTATTTATACACAGTATTGTTTGGTAAAGGAATAAATGATTGGACGTACTGACTGCTGTTTTACAGGAAATGAAAATTTGTGCCAGAGTCCTAAAATTACATTTCATTAATGTCGATACAACTGATATATTCTGGACTAGTTAACCACCCCGAAAGAGAAGGCTTTTTAACCAGCATTATCTCCTTTTCCGACTATGTCTTCTATCCAATCAAAGACGAATCTCACCAAAGAAGCAACACATGTATTTAATTTGCCGATAGCAAATGCGTTCAATTGGGACCGGTCATAAATTTTGTTGACTGGTAAAGAGTTAAAGCAAAATTTCATTGTGTAGAAAAACTTGCGCTGGAAATATGGGCGAGGTGGCAAAGCTTCTCCTCTTCCAAAGCCGAGTGCCTGGATGTGAAACGATACGGTTTTTCCACGATCTCTTCCCCTCCCAGCCATTATCACTCATTGGCGGCGGCTTTTATTTTTTTTTATGGGGGAGAGGGTGGGGTCTCTACATGTGAAATGAAACACATGAGGAAACACACTTTTGAAATTAAATCGACCTTTGTTTCGAATTGGCAATGTTGAACATTAGAAATAGTGGAGAAAGGTGAGTTTTAAAGGCAACTTTGATGGGAAATGTAGTTATTACATCCATGAATTATGTAAGATTGATGAAAAGAAGCATTCAGTTTGTCTTTGACGAAAATGCGAAACTCGGGGCTGGTCAAGGAGATAGTCCCTAAATTTAGGTTTCACACCACTGGTTTTTCGCTACATTGAAAAGAGAGTAAAATCACCATCTTTGACTCTCTGCTGTACTTTTACTGGCAAATCCACAGCTTTGCTGTTTGTTTACAAGAACTTAAAATAATTGGCACCTCAATCAATTACTTTTTTACTATTCCACCTCAAAGACAACAACCCTTGAAGAATCATAGTGACAAAAGACTCAGGCTTTCGGGTGGTAGACCATCTTCCTTCATGTGGGTGGGCACAGGCACGAATTAGTTCCCGAAGAAATAAGCATTTCCTCCGTTTCTCACAATGTTTACTACACTTTCACACACAAATCCAATCGTGTTAGCCACTTTAAGTTTGTCGTCTGCAAATTTTCTTAATTTGGACAAGTCTAAAATTTTGTCGTTTGGTAAGTCGATGTTTAACCCTTTACCAAACAATCCGAGTTTTAACGACCCAACGGAAAGGGGCTTTAGAAAACATTTTTGGGAAAGGAGAAAATCCTGGATGGATACCAGACTTTCTGTCTCGCGGACTAGCATTCGACAAAGTTCGGGATTCATGTTACGGAATTCGCCGAGTTGTGACGAATGATAGGCCGGGGAGGCCTCCGCACAAAACCTCGTTCATATTCTAAATGCAAGACTGATCTTCTGGTTGGGTGAGAAGCTTTCCCCCATTTAATCAAATGGGTCGCCTTTGAAGTTAGAATTCAGTTCGAATTTAGAACGAGCTCTACATGTGAAATGAAACATGAGGAAACACACTTTTGAAATTAAATCGACCTTTAACATTGTGAAAGAAAAATTTCCGTGGTTGGGCAGCATGTGTATGTAAACAGTATGTTTTGAACTAGGCAGGATGAACATTAGAAATAGTAAAGAAAGGTGAGTTTTAAATTTTTGATGAGAAGGGTAGTTATTACATCCATGAATTGTGTAAGATTGTTGAAAAGAAGCATTCAGTTTGTCTTTGACGAAAATGCGAAACTCGGGGCTGGTCACGAAGATAGTCCTTAACTTTAGGTTTCACACCACTGGTTTTTCGCTACACTGAAAATAGAGTGAAGTCACCATCTTTGACCCTCGGCTGTACTTTCACTGGCAAACCCACAGCTTTGCTGTTTGTTTACAAGAACTTAAAATAATTGGCACCCTTTACTTACTATACAACCATATCAATTACACTTGATTACCATTGTTACCCTTTACTTTGTAACCCCTATTAAACTGAGGGAAGTGACATACCCTGTTGTGTTCATATACAACGTACCCTAGTCTGATTTACCTATTAAAGGGATGTAACTTGAAAAAAATTTGCGCTGTCCTACCTCATTATTAAAGGAAGGTAATCGGAAAAGCTGTTTGCACATGTGGTGTTAAATCACTCAAATAGACTCCTATATAATTCAATGTAAATTCCGCTATTACCACACATTGTCACATGTTCCACGACATTCGTTCACGAATAACATGCTCCAAATGTTTTAGAAACTTCACTAATCCCTTGAATTTCCAACAAATACATCCATCATGACCGATTGGATTTTTCACAAAATTAGGTCAAACGCGTGTACCATGTCTTTTTCCTAACCATCACAAGGCCTGTAACCACATCTACTTCACAATTTTCAGCATCCACACACAAGAAATAGTCCTGAAAAGAAAGATGGATTTTAGCTCATTCAGCACAAAATACCCTATTTCAAAACATCAGGTGAAAATAATGTGAGAAAAACAATCCTGCAATGAAGCATGCACTATCAAAAAAAGTTTCATTTTTTTTTTAAGAACTACTTTAGCACCATACGACCCGGAAGTACTTCTCTAGGTGATTTGACACCATGTGTGACTGCTACATCATTGTTCAAGGGAGGTAATTAGAAAAGTTGTTTACAAATCTGAAACTCCTGCCTCATTATTTAAGGGAGGTAATTCGTTTTCTTTTTCACATCTGGCTGTGATACAATGACACACAGTACCTAATACAACTACCCTTGAAAAATTATAGTGAGAAAAGACTTGTTCGGATGGTAGACCATCTTCCTCTATGTGGGCAAATAAGTTCCCCAAAAATTACAAATTTGCATTCAGTTTCCACAGAACTAATCCAATCTATACAAAAAAAAACCCTGTCCTTTCATTTTCATGGATAAAACAGTGCAGTAGATGGTTATAGGCTTGTTCGTCCAAAAATCATTTCTTTCCTGGAAATCAGCATTTCCTCCTTTTCTCACAATCTTTATTACACCTTCACACACAAATCCAGTTTGTGGTAGCCACGTTGAATTTGTCGTCTGCAAATTTTTTTAATTTGGACGAGTCTAAAATTTTGCCGTTTGGTGAGTTGATGTTTAACCGTTTAGCAAACAATCCGAGTTTTAACGACCCAAAGGAATAGGGCTTTAGAAAACATTGTTGGACGAGAAGTTTTGTCCCAGTCAATCAGATAGGTAGCTCTTTTAAGTTAGAATTCAATTCGAATTTAGAATGGTCGAAGAATACAGGCCCGGATCTTGGACTTTTGTAACAACGCATTCTGGACCTTCTTTACCAAACGACAAAATTTGGGACTCGACCTAATTGAAAGCATTTGCAGACTACACATTGAATCTAGCTCAAATGACGATTCCTGTCTTTGATAAGGTAGAAAACACTGTGGGAAATGGAGAAAATGCTGGTAACAAGCGAAATTGGACTAGACCAAATTGAAAACATTATGTGGAAAAGCTGAATTCTCTCCTTTTCTAACAATATTTTCACCAGTTTTTCCTATTTATACACAGTATTGTTTGGTAAAGGAATAAATGATTGGACGTACTGACTGCTGTTTTACAGGAAGTGAAAATTTGTGCCAGAGTCCTAAAATTACATTTCAATAATGTCAATACAACTGATATATTCTGGACTAGTTAACCACCCCGAAAGAGAAGGCTTTTTAATCAGCATTATCTCCTTTTCCGACTATGTCTTCTATCCAATCAAAGACGAATCTCACCAAAGAAGCAACACATGTATTTAAACTGTCGATAGCAAATGCGTTCAATTGGGACCGGTCATAAATTTTGTTGACTGGTAAAGAGTTAAAGCAAAATTTCATTGTGTAGAAAAACTTGCGCTGGAAATAAGGGCGAGGTGGCAAAGCTTCTCCTCTTCCAAATCCGAGTGCCTGGATGTGAAACGATACGGTTTTTCCACGATTTCTTCCCCTCCCAGCCATTATCACTCATTGGCGGTGGCTTTTATTATTTTTTTTATGGGGGGGGGGGAGGATGGGGTCTCTACATGTGAAATGAAACATATGAGGAAACACACTTTTGAAATTAAATCGACCTTTGTTTCGAATTGGCAATGTTGAACCTTAGAAATAGTGGAGAAAGGTGAGTTTTAAAGGCAACTTTGATGGGAAATGTAGTTATTACATCCATGAATCATGTAAGATTGATGAAAAGAAGCATTCAGTTTGTCTTTGACGAAAATGCGAAACTCGGGACTGGTCAAGGAGATAGTCCCTAAATTTAGGTTTCACACCACTGGTTTTTCGCTACATTGAAAAGAGAGTGAAATCACCATCTTTTACCCTCTACTTTACTTTTACTGGCAAATCCATAGCTTTTCTGTTTGTTTACAAGAATTTAAAATAATTGGCACCTCAATCAAATACTTTTTTTACTATTCCATCTCAAAGACAACTACCCTTGAAGAATCATAGTGACAAAAGACTCAGGCTTTCGGGTGGTAGACCACCTTCCTCTATGTGGGTGGGCACAGGCACGAATTAGTTCCCCAAGAAATTAGCATTTCCTCCTTTTATCATAATGTTTACTACACTTTCACACACGAATCCAATCTTGTTAGCCACTTTAAGTTTGTCGTCTGCAAATTTTCTTAATTTGGACGAGTCTAAAGGGAGGTAATTAGAAAAGTTGTTTACAAATCTGAAACTCCTGCCTCATTATTTAAGGGAGGTAATTCGCTTTCTGTTTCACATCTGGCTGTGATACAGTGACACACACTACTTAATGCAACTACCGTTAAAAATTAAAGTGAGAAAAGACTTGTTCGGATGGTAGACCGTCTTCCTCTATGTGGGCACAGGCACAAATAAGTTCCCCAAAAATTACAAATTTGTATTCAGTTTCCACAGAATTAATCCAATCTATACAAAAAAAAAAAAACATTTGAGACCTGTACTTTCATTTCATGGATAAAACAGTGCAGTAGATGGTTATAGGCTTGTTCGTCCAAAAATCATTTCTTTCCTGGAAATCAGCATTTCCTCCTTTTCTCACGATCTTTATTACACCTTCACACACAAATCCAGTTTGTGGTAGCCACGTTGAATTTGTCGTCTGCAAATTTTTTTAATTTGGACGAGTCTAAAATTTTGCCGTTTGGTGAGTTGATGTTTAACCCATTACCAAACAATCCGAGTGTTAACGACCCAAAAGAAAAGGGCTTTAGAAAACATTGTTGGGTGAGAAGTTTTGTCCCAGTCGATCAGATGGGTAGCCTTTGAAGTTAGAAGAATACAGGCCCGAATCTTGTAATAACGCATTCTGGACCTTCTTTACCAAACGACAAAATTTGGGACTCGACCTAATTGAAAGCATTTGCAGACTACATATTGAATCTAGCTCAAATGACGATTCCTGTCTTTGATAAGGTAGAAAACATTGTGGGAAATGGAGAAAATGCTGGTGACAAGCGAAATTGGACTCGACCAAACTGAAAGTATTTGCAGACTACACGTTGAATCTAGCTCAAATGATGATTCCTGTCTTTGATAGGAAAGAAACATTGTGGGAAAAGGAGAAACTGCTGGTAACCGGCTTTTTCTCATTTTCCCACAATGTTTTCAAGTCCTTATCTTCATAGGTCGCGAAAACTTGGGATTGTGAGGAAGATGGTTAACTTTTACAGTGCAGGTTACACACACAAAAAAAATGTTTTACTCAAGGAAAACATATTCCCAAATTGCATGTTTTTTTCTTATTAATATTTCAATATATTCACGAACGTCGTCGGCGGTCCAACCACTGCAGCCATGGCCGTACCTTTTTCTTCCGGCCGAATGATCGATTGAATCGTATTTTACGCCGTTTTCAAAACAGATTTACGTATATCAAAGTATATTTGCAAGCGTATCTTGGCTTGATTCACAAAAACAAATTAGTGTTCCCATATGTTTGTGTGTGTGTGTGTGTCTGTCTGTCTCTCGCCTATATCTCTCCCTCTCTCTCAATCTCCCTCTTTCTCTATCAATCTGTCACTCTCTCTCTCTGTCTCTCTGAATGAATATATCAATGGATCATGACTGAGGTTTAACCCTTTACCGTACAATGCCGCCTTTTGACGCCCCTGGGAAAGACGCCTTTTGAAAACATTGTGGGAAAAGGAGAAAATGCTGGTAACCAGCATTTTCTCCTTTTCCCACAATGTTTTCTGCTCTATCTAAGAAAAGTTGCACTATTTGAGCCACATCGAAATTGTCGTCTGCACATGCTTTGAATTTGGACAAGGCTAAAGTTTTGTCGTCTGGTAAAGGGTTAATTCATAACGTTTTCTTTGTGCAAACCAATGAAAAAGTAAAAGAAATGAAAGGTCAGCGTTTTGTACCTCAAGGTTATTGTACAATCCTGAAGTGATATCGGGTGCGAAATGACGATTTAAATCTATATATAGCTATGGGGACCTATGTTTTTACCACATTATTCGAGAAGTTAAGTATTTTAAAAGGAAAGAATAAATCTAAGTGCACCAATAAACAATTCTCCATGCGTAATCATTTTGTTACGAGCGGTAGGGATGAACAATCAATACCAGGAAAATTTAATATAAATGAAAATTGTAAGAATATCGAAAAACCCGTCCCATGTTTGAATATGGACGAACCCGTAGGAGTGATATCTAAGGTGTGAATATAATCCTCATGGCTCACATTCCTTTACGTCAATAATGAGTTGAGCTCCCACGACAGGATGCTCCTCTTCTCCATCCCCATTCCTCGTCCCAAAAGGTAAGTCCTGAGAGAGGCAGAAGAGAGAGAGAGAGAGAGAGAGAAAGGAAGGAAGGAAGGAAGGGAGAGAGAGAGAGAGAAAGGAAGAGAGAGAAAAGGGAGGGAGAGAGGAGAGATGGTTAACAGCAAAGCAGATTTGAGAGTTTTTGCACCATGCGAATGCTTTCAATTTGGACCAGTCTAAAATTTGTTTCGTTTGGTACAGTTATTGCAGTTTTCGTGGAGTTCTTTGCACCTATTCATGCTCTCTTGGGGTTCCCCGTTACCAAATTTCGCATAATTTTCTTTCCAACTTTGTCCACTGGCCGCTATCCTACATAAAAAAAAAAAAAGAACAAGACAAATAGTTACGCCCAGTGCAGTTGAAAAGTACTCATCAAAACTGTGCCTAGATCTCTTTGCATGCAAACTAAATAAGTTAAACTCATTAAAGCCTTTCTTGAAGACCAACATACATGTATATTGCATTTTAAGTTTTTCTTGGTACTGATATGTCTGAAGCTATCCGAAAGTATAGACCAAGATCAGACTGTTAATTCTGTGTGTGATGAAACAAGATCAGACTGCTAAGTATGTGCAGTCTGATCTTGAATAGAATATCGGCAAAAATATAGGTTGTTGCGAAAAGGATGTAAAGACTTGACTGTTTGTAACTTTTGACCAGACGACAAAAGTTTAAACTGGTCCTAGCTGAAAGCATTTGTAGACGGGAAATTAAATGTGGCTAAAATGGTTCGATTTGTCCTTGAAAGAGTAGAAAACATTGTTGAATAAGGAGAAAATTGTGCTTACCAGCATTTTCTCCTTTTTCTACAATGTTTTTCAAAAGCCTTCTTTAGCAGGGTCGTTCTAATTCGGGATTGTCATGGCAAAGGGGTTAACCCTTTGAGAGCTGAGTAATCCCGATAGACATTTTCAGTCTATAATAAGACTCATATAACTGCAATTGCAAGGTGTGCTCTTGTCTCTCGACAATACTTGATACATAATTTCAAAACTGATTTATACACATACTTATCTTGGCTTGATTCACAAAAAAGTTTGTGTGTGTGTGTGTGTGTGTGTGTGTGTGATGCTCTGACCAAAAGGGGCTTAATGCATCTCCTTGATGCATGGTATATCAATCAAGCCGCCACATAATTATGGATCCATAATAGCCGCTTTTTTTAACAATCGACTTAACCATGAGGCAGACTGGCCCTTGGACATACAAAACAATGCGCAGGCTGACCTGGGTCGATACTTTTCGCAAATTTGAAAAACGGTGAAATATATTTTCTTTCCATACACACACTTATAATTGAGCCATGCTCTCTGAAACGGGGGCTTAATGCACCTGTGAAAAGTATCGACCCAGGGCCTGTATTCAGCAACCATTCTTAAGAACGTTCTTGGCCTTATACTCCAGAATTTTCTAAATTTGAAATAACACAACCTCTGATTGGGTAAACGATTTGGTTTAGCCAATCAGAAGTTGTGTTACTCCCAAATTTAGAAAGTCTTGGATATTTAGACCAAGAACGTTCTTTAGAATGGTTGGTGAATACGGGCCCTGCTGGCAAGTCAGTCTGCGCAGTCCGCGCAGGCTGTCATGGTAGATACTTTTCGCAGATGCATTAAGCCCCCGTTTCAGAGAGCACGACTCATACATATTTCGGAATGTACTAGTTTTTTCTTTTATTGTTTTCAAGATTCATGTTTTAAATTGTTTCTTAAAATAGATCTATTTCATACAATACGCTTCCTAAAGCCCAAAATGTTTAAACCTTAACATCTGACAAACTAGATTAATAATTGTCGATAAATTTTACATGGCTTGCTGAATACAAAAATCGATACTAGTCAATAATATAACGTCATATACACAGGTAAATATAGTTCGGCTTCAATAGAGTGTCACGTCGATAAGGTGAATGTAAACAGACTTCAAAATAAAATTTTAGGGCAAAAATACAACATCATAATGCATTCTGAAATTTTCATTTATCAGTGTTTCGAAATGAATAAAATTTTTGCGGTGTTTTTGTACTGGATTACATGTACATGTATACACAAATAGGTACATGTATATGTACAAGTGACAGTTTATCGTGGTTGAGTTATATAGTTAGTCGCTGTACATTAATGTATAAACGAGTGTTGTTGTGCTTTACATATCAAGTATGTTAGTGGATTATATTTAAATTATTGCTTTATGTGGAATATACATACACTGTGTGTATCTACAGTGATATAGCAACATAATTTATTACTAAACAATCTGGTGTTTTAACGACCCGAGGGAAAAATAAATTGGAAAACACTAAAAGAAACGGGAAAAGGAAAAAAGTGCTCAATGTCCCAGAACGTTTTCTATCGTTACAGAAACGAGTCTTATTATGAGAGCAACAAATAATTTGTTGTCTGCAAATGCTAATATAGGGAAGGGTATAAACTTTTGTGGTTTGGTAAAGTGTTACAGAGGATTATCATCGTCTATAGATCTGTATCTGATAATTATTGATCATTGTGTCGTACATTTTTAAAATGTGTTGAATCACGTCTTTTTTTTTTCCTCAGGAAAAGATTGGATCTCTAGGGACACTACAAATAAATTTTATATGTGCACTTCAATCTTTACGAAACAAACTCATGATTTTATGCCCGTAATAAAGAAGGCCTTTACAAACAAAATGGAGAAAGGAGAAAAAGTGCTAGATGCAAGAAATTTCTCTTACCCCTCCCCTACATACTTTTTTTTCTCCGCATATTCAAACATAAATTTCATTATTTAAGCAGCATTTTGTTTATCGTCTGCAATGTTTTCAGTATGGAGAGTCTAATAATATATTGTGTGGACTCTTGACCAAACGACGAAATGTAGACTCGTGTCATTTCAAAGTTGTTGCAGACGACAGAATGAATGTAGCTCATATGTGGAGTGCAACACACGAAAAGGGGGCTTCGGACATGTGCGTAAAAGTGTGTCGTCCAAGATCAGCCTGTGCAGTCTGTGACTAATCCGAGACGACACTTTCCGTTCTTTTGTTATTTCCTGTTTCAAGGAAGTCTGCTGTGTGACAAAATCTTATGTAGTCGTAATATGCCGTCTCGGATTAGCCTGCGCGGACTGCGCAGGCTAATCCGGGACGACACTTTACGCAAATGTCCGAATGTCTCATTTGGCATGTTGCGAGCCATATTGGAATTGCTCTTGAACAGGTTCGAAGCAATGTGGTTACCACCATTTTCTCCTATCTTCCTCAATTTCGTCAAAACTCGGCATTATGTAGGAAAGTGTTGACTAAGAGTTAAAAAAATAAAGAGGAAGAAGAACGAAAAATTAGCTTATTATTGTTGACCTCATTTTGTGGGAGACAGTCATGTGGGTGTACCCTGTCCGCCCTTCACATCAGAGATTTCAGATTCGAATCCTGTGATGGACAGGCCGGATCAAATATTGGAACTAACAAAACGAAAGAATGATGGTTCGATAGCTGTTCGAGTCATTTTTAGGTTTCCCAGAGCCCTGGTATAACGTTAGAACTACCCCACCGTTGTCTGCGTATATCATATTCTTCGAAGACCTGTCTGCTAGGACGCATCACTAACCTGTACAAGATAAATATTAATGCGCAGTGCGTAAACTAAATTACTCTGCCGCTAAAAAAGTATCGAGCGGAAAATAGCTTTTAATGATACGTCTGTTGAAAGGTAAAATCTACTTTTCCCTTCAAATATGTTAAAAAATACAAAATGTTATATAGGAAAAATAATTTTAAGAAATACCATTGCTTTACTACAAATCTTTGTACACAGTTTCTAAATATAGGCATGGGGAAACCCGGGATTTGTGCAACAGACTTGATAACAACAATAATGACCAGTTCCATGCTAGGCTTATACCAGGGCTATTTCTCAAGTTTGTAGGGGCTGTATTTAGAAATTATTTGTGCATAGGCTATATGCTAGCTAACCATGGCTAGATGAGTCGTATCAGGTAGTGTTTTAATGAGTAAATGTTTATTTCATTTTGAAATTCGCTGCATCAATTGCAGTCTTGAAAAGTAGTCTTGAAAAGTAACCCAAATCAGATAGGTATGTATTTGAAAAATGCCACGTACCGGAAGGTAATGTTACCCTTCGCTTTAGATCTAAGGGCACATAACTATTACAATACTCGTACATTAAATGAAACAACTGTGTCAAGTAATGTTTTAACAAAATACCACCAGAGATGCTCATTACATACGCAATCAAAACCGCACATTTTCCCAAGTTTTACTGTGCTTAAGGCCTGAACTTCCTCGTGAGTTATATAATCACTATAAAATTTTAATGGTCTCTTCTGCCAGAGAATTAATACAACTCGTAACTGCATCAAAATATTTTCGGTCATATTCATTAGAATCCGTATCGGAGTAAACTGCAGCGTTCTCTCCTTTTTCTACAATGTTTTCAAAAGCCTTCTTTGTCGGCTTTGTTACAACGTGGGATTGTCTGGTTAAGTAAGTTTGTTTTGTATTCTTTTATCGACTTACAAAATATGAAACGAACTACGTGTTCGTGTAAAAAATAGAACATAGGCGCTTTCAATCAATATTGGCTATTCATATCCATGTTCTATGTACAGACTTTTCTTTATATAACGCCGTGATATGAGTCATGCTCTGGGGAAAAGGGGCTTAATGCATCTCCGTGATGCATGATACCTATCACGCCATCACATAATTATGGATCCATTATAGCCACTTTTTTTTTTTTTTCTTAATAACCGACTTAATCATGAAATAGACTGGTCCTTGGACATACGGAAAATGGACCAATAGTGAAAAGTTTCGGCCTGGGTCGATATTTTTCGGAGATGCATTAAGCCCGCTTTTCACAGAGCATGGCTCATATGTTTTTGTATGCGTGTTTTTTGTCACCGGTTTAATTGCTTTATTTTACCACACAATCCCGAGTTTTAAGGATCCTGGTGGTGAATACAGATTTTTTTTTAAACATTGTGGGAAAAGAAGAAAGTGCTGGCAATCAGCATTTTCTCATTTTTCCTTCAATGTTTTCTTCCATTTCAAGGATAATTTCCATCATTTTAGTCACACTTAGTTTGTCGTCTGCAAATACTTTGAATTTACACGAGTCAAAAATTTTGTCGTCTGGTAAAAGAGTTAAAGAAAAAAACCGACCACAAAATTGTAGACTTCATAACAGTACATTATATTACATTTACAGAGAGATCTATACAAGTGAGGCATTTTCATACAACTAGTACAAAATTCTAGACTTTCCGAAACCGAATGCATTTGCAGACGACAAATTTAGTCCAAGTATTGTTCAAAATATAATTATATGAAAGGCTATAAAACGTTATGAGAAAAGCAGACAGTGCTGGTGATCATTGTTTTCTCCTTTTCCTACAGAGTTTTCAAGAGCTCTTTTGCTGTCTAACCCGAACCCTGCTAAAAACGTTTAATTAAACTTTCTAGCCGATTGTAAAAACCAGAACGATGTTATTTCAAGCTTATTTCTTGGAGAAAACTATCTTCTTATCGGACAGTGTAGATTCAAGATCAGACTGCACGTTCTGTGCAGTCTGATCTTGATCTACACTGTCCGCAAAAGGTCAGTGAGTCGCGCTTAGCAGCTTAAGGGTTAATTAACAACGTAAAGGTTTTTTTTTTCCATATTTAATTATTGACCACAGAGAGACTGGGTGTATCATGCTACTATTTACCTAGAAATCTATACAAATGACGCATTTTCGTACAGCTGTTATAAGATTTTAGACTAATTTGCACGGTTGAATGATTGAATGGTGTTTTTATGCTGCTTTCAATATTATTTCAGTCATATCACGGCGACAGCTCACATATTCATGTATTTCCTGGGTTTTACCAGTACTAGGCTAGGGCTCTGAAATGTCTTGCCCAAGGATAATACCCACGAAAAACTCAGCGGATCAGGTGGGGCTCGAACCATGGGCCTCTAGGTTACGAGTCCAACACTTTACCGCTGAGCCACGCAGGACCCGTAATCTGTACGTAAGGTATGTACAGATGATAAATTGAATACGAGTATGCCTCAAATTATTTCATTTTTTGTGACAAAAGGCTGAAACAAAATTGCCAAGCCCCGTAGCTCAGTCGGTAGCGTACAGGACTTGAGAACGGGAGGTCGCTGGTTCGATCCCCAGCTTGGCCAATTTCTTTCCGAGGATTGATGATAGTCATTGCGACAGGATTCACTCCTCTCTCACCGCTGACAATTGTTTCGACGATAGTTATGTGGGAAAGCAGCCAGTGGCTTGGAAAGAACATAGTGCGGAGTACTGGTAAAAGAAACTCCAGGAAAGCATGGATAGGTGCAATGAGCCCCGCGATATAACTGAAATAATGTTGAAAATGGCGTTAAACACCATACAATAATCTGAAACAAATTGGTAAAAGAGAAAATGCCGGTTATCAGCATTTTTTTTTCAATGTTTTCATAGTCCATTTTCATCAAAGTCGTTTATTTATAGTTTTATAAAGATTTCATCAAAAAAAAAAATGGACAAAAGAAAAAACCCCACCTGATTTCATCTTTTTCAACTGTTTTACCTAGAGACCTCTTAATTTAGGATTTGTCATAAACATAATGATTAACCCTTTACCATACATTCCCGCATTTAACGACCTTGAGAAAAAAGCCCCATTGAAAACTTTGTGAGAAAAGGAGAAAATTTTGGTAACCAGCATTTTCACCTTTTCCCACAATGTTTTCTTCTCTTTCAAAGGCCAATACCGTTTTTGAGTAACATTGAATTTGTCGTCTGCAAATGCTTTCAATTTGGACCTGTCTAAAATATTGTTGTTTGGTAAAGGGTTAGTCCGTGAATTATGGCATCTATTAAAGATGGAAAACATTGTGGGAAAGCAAAGAGTGTTGGTGACTAGGATTTTTTTCCAAGATGTTTTTAAAAGCTGTTGTTTGTAAAAGATTTTCTTAAAAAAGAAAGTTGAACGTGGAAGAAAAATCTTTCAACAGGAATTTTTTTCAAAGCTTCTTTCAAAACCCAAAATTGACGCAGATCTATTTGTTTTAAAATATTTTCTTAAAAAAAAAAGAAACTCGACCACAAAAAAGCTGACCTCATCATGTTACAGTGTTGAACCTGGAGATCTCGATAAGTGACGCATTATCATACAAACGTGATTAACCAAGTATGGATCACGTACGTCACGCTATGTGATTTCCTACTGTCTGTTAAAATGATATAGGGTGAAATTTTAAGTTCGGACTGCTCATTTTCCGCGTTTAATCTTACGTGACAGTGGTAGGGGTGGATCGGTAAAATTTTATTCTGTGTATGGATGGCTTAACGTTAAACTCTTTACCGGATGACAAAATTTTAAACTTGTCTATTTCGAAAATATTTGCAGACGACAACTTAGAGGCGACTTGAAATAAAGGAATTTGTCTTTAAAAACATTCAAAAAGAAATATCATGTATATATTGCGATTTAAGACTGCTTATTTTCGATTGTCTGATCTCAGTGTTTATCAACAGTTGTCCAGAAACTTTAAATTTGAACACGGCACAATAAGAGTAACTCTTAATGTATTTACACTAGCGTCTGTTTGAATTGTTTGTAAATCAAATAAAGATTTAAATTTGTTAAAAAAAAAAAAAAACACTTTACCCTATCAAACAGTCGGGTATTTAAAAAAAATGGCCTTGAGGGAGACAATTCTTGAAAACACCGTAGGAACTGGAGAAATTGCTGATTTTTAAAACGACCTTGAGGAAAAACGACTTTGAGGGAGACGGCTATGATAACATTGTGGACAAAGGAAAAGATGCTAGTAACTACAGTGTTTTTTACGCGTTAAAAGACAGATTCAGTCATTATCTGAAAATGCTTTCAGTGTGGAAAAGTGTAAAAGCTTATGCTTTAATCCTTCCTCACACAATCCCGGGTTTTAACGACCCTGAGAAAGAAGCCTTTTGAAAACATTGTGGGAAAAAGGAGAAAATGCTGGTAACCAGCATTTTCTCCTTTTCCCACAATGTTTCCTACCCTGTCAAAGACAGGAATCATCATTTCAGCTACATATCAATTGTCGTCTGCAATTGCTTTCAATTTGAGCCAGTCTGAAATTCTGTCGTTTGGTAAAGAGTTAAGTATATTGCGTCATTTCTACCGTACTGTTTACTATGGTGCTTAATTTTACAGGTAAACGAAAAAGAAGAATACCTATAGAGGCAAAATATACTCAGATTTCGGATAGAACGAACTTCGTCACACCAGCTTAGTTAAATCTTTGCTAGAGAAATATTAGATAAAAAAAATATCAGATAAAGTGTGTCGTGAACAAAACTAGACATGCGGAGAGGAATTTTGTTTGTTTCTTGTTTTGTATACTGGACATCTGTGTCGGCTCTAAGGATCCCGCTGAAAGCGGACTTTATACAAGGTAAGTAACATCTGTCTGTCTGTCTGTCTCTCTCTCTATATATATATGATATATATGAGCTTTGCTCTAGCAAAAGGGGGCTAAATGTATCTCCGTAATGTAATGTATAATACATGGATCCGTGTATGAGATAAACCGACTTCCTTGGTTACCGTTGTTAAGGGCTCACAAACAAACGCAGTAAATACATATACAGTATAGCAGAGAGGCTACTTAAATCGTGTTGTCATGTCTGTTTCTTTCGATTAAATTCCGGAAAAATATTCCTTTTCATATATTTCTGCCGATGATGGATTCTCGGCAAGAAATATATGGATACTTGAACTTATTTACACAAGGATTTGTACATAAAGTATGAATTTCAGGGGCTACGGACAACGTAATACATGTGCCAGCAAAGTTTTGAAGTTCTATGAGAAAGAATGAAACACCTCATAATCCTCAGTTTTGCTTAAAAATAAAAGAATTAAAGATTATTAATATTTTTGTAAGGCTTGTTGGGTTATCTCAACTTTGTATCCGATAAAATATTACACTAAATTACAAGCATTTTGAAATATTCATAGATTGTCTCATTCAACAGAGAGGTGGAAGTCTGAGAAATGTTTAAATTTCAAGTTAAGGGAAAATGGTTGCCTGATGATTTTCAAAAAGTGTAAAGTGTGCTGTCAATTAACAAACTTGTTAATATCATTGGCGGTAGTTTGTTTTGTCTTATGATATACTGAAGACAACGGGTGGTCGAGTGGATTACAGTGGCAATCAAACACACATCTTATCAGTTAAAGTTTACCGACATACCCTTTGAAATGACAGACGTGCTAATCCACCTAAATATGGCTAAGTCAAAAGCTGATTTAATTAACATAAGTTGCCTTTTGAGCTGAACTTCCAAAACTGTACAAAACAGAACTTAGTCTGTTTCATACTGAAATCTACATGTACCTTCAGTAAAGAATAGATGTAAATGTACTTAATTTAAGTAGCAGATGGTTTAAATCCAAGAATAAACTGCATTTTTTGCACTCTGATCTGTATCTACACATTTAGCATTCTTCACGCACCAAGGGTTAATGTTAACGTCAAACTGAAACACTGATGACAAGTGTCCCTTTTTGGATGTGCAGATGTTATTAAACAATATTCGCTATTTGAGTGAACGTACTTTCTTTTTATTAGTATTTCATATATTTTACATTTGTTTTCCACTGTAAAACAGTTTAAGTATTTTTCGGAGAGTTTCAGCGGGAAAAAAAAAAAAACTAACATTAATTAATCCATTGCGTAATATAGCGTTGATCGAAACTCTTTGCTGATGTCCCATTGTCAATCATAATCATAATTCAAACTTATAATCTCTTCGTATATCAAACGTAAGCTGTACACGATCGCAAAGCACATCTTTTAAACCTTTTCCCAAAATTCAAGCGTTGTAAACACACATAACATCGCACTTCTCAATCATAAACAGTCGCTTGTTTGTGAGCCGAAATAGCAGAAAGCAAGGCTGCATATCGGGCCAAATAAATGCGATGACCTGATTGGCCAAATATCGATTTCCACGGATCCATGTATACCAAGCAAGTCATCACATAATTAAGGATCCATAAAGTCCATTATGTCCAACAACCGACTGAATCATGAGGTAGACTGGTCCTTTGACATACAGGGAATTGACAATAGCAAAAAGGTTCAGCCCAGGTCAGCCTGCGCGGACTGCGCAGGCTGACCTGGGTTTATACTTTTTGCGGATGCATTAAGCCTCCTTTTCACTGAGCATGACTCATAAATATTTCTTTCTGCCCTCCCTCTCTCTCTCTCTCTCTCTTTTTTCTCTCTCTCTGTTTTAGTTTTATAAGCCAGTGGAGACGACGAGATCACGATCAGACTCTGGAAAACATGCAGTCTGATCTTATATATAGAAATAGAAATGAACAAGAGCTGTCGGAATGAGAGCAATGCCCCCCGAAAGCCCTATTTCCAGAAACTGTGACCTTAAACCTGTTGTTGGGATCAGATGACCCTGATTATTGTAATTTCAAAATGGTCTCCAGCTGGCCACCTTGTATCCAATCCAAGGAAAAAAGAGATGTTTGTAAAACATGTATGCCCCCCTAATGGCATCCAATTCTAAATATAACGTGATTATAAACTGTTAAGTTCAAAGTGTAAAAACGAACAAAGGGTAATTACTCAAAAATTATTAATGATAAATTAACAATTCTTGGGCACTGCACTTCCCATTTATGTGAACTATCAACTCTTAAAGTTTCATGATTTTGCCTCACATACTTTTTGAGTTATGCTCCGGAAAATAATTAAGTACGAAAATCAACAAAGGGCAATAACTGCAAAAATATAATGGGCAGAGTTATGGTTCTTGTGCAATGCACTTCTCATGAATAAGATCTATCCACATGTAAAGTTTCAAGATGATATCTGAAAAACCTTTTGAGTTATGCTCCGGACAAAAATTAAGTATGAAAATCAACAAAGGGTAATAACTCCAAAAATATGATGGGCAGAGTTATGGTTCTTGTGCACTGCACTTCTCCTTAATAAGATTAATCCACCTATGAGGTTTCAAGGTGATATCTGAAATACTTTTTGAGTTATGCTCCGGACAAAAATTAAGTATGAAAATCAACAAAGGGCAATAACTCCAAAAATATCATGGGCAGAGTTATGGTACTTGTGCACTGCACTTCTTCTTAATGACATCTATCCACCTATGAGGTTTCAAGATGATACCTGAAATACTTTTAGAGTTATGCTCCGGACAAAAATTAAGTATGAAAATCAACAAAGGGCAATAACTCCATAAATATGATGAGCAGAGTTATGATTCTTGTGCACTGCACTTCTCCTTAATGAGATCTATCCACCTATGTAGTTTCAAGATGATACCTGAAATACTTTTTGAGTTATGCTCCGGACAAAAATGTGGTCTACGGACCGACGGACCGACGGACCGACCGACAAGTGCAAAAGCAATATACCCCCGCTTCTTCGAAGGGGGGCATAAATATTACTATGAATCGTTAAATATCCTCATTTATTTCTCTGTATCTATGAATTAATCCATACAATTTATAATCTAATATTTCCATGCATGTGTCAATTTTCTTTGTATTATATTGTGTTGCCAATGAGGTTATATGCTTTATGTCAAAATAAAATTATGTTATGTTATGTGATGCTATGATCTTGATCTACGGGTTGCAACATTTTTGTATATTATCTGGCAAAAAAAAAAAAAACTCGAATTTCGCTACAATCTCTTCATTTTCTTCGACTGTAAACGACTTGGCCATCTTAGACCCTAAGTTGCAGTCTGATCTTGATCTACACAGTCCACATAAGACGTAGAGATTGGCGCTAAATACTGTGAAAGACTGACAGAAGTTTATCCCAAAGGTCATAACTGGTGTGCAACACACGAAAAGGGGCCTGCGGACATATGCGTAAAAGTGTGTCGTCCCAGATCAGCCTGTGCAGTCTGTGACTAATCCGAGATGACACTTCCCGTTTTTGTGCGATTTTCTGTTTCACGAAAGGGTACTGTATGAAAAAATCTTATGTAGTCGTAAAGTGCCGTCTCGGAATAGCCTGCGCAGACTGCGCAGGCTAATCACTTTACGCGAATGTCCGAAGGTCTCATTTCGCATGTTGCGGGCCATATTACACTACACCGTGTTATAACCTTAATCGTTTCGAAATAACAAGGTGAACATGTCATTTACATGAAAATGGAGATGACGAGATGACGATCAGACTCTGGAGAACGTGCAATAACAATTATTTTGTTGTCTGCAAATGATTTCATTTTGGGCAAGTTTGAAATTTTGTCGCGTGGTAAAGGGCTGTCCGATAGTGTAGATCCGAGATCAGACTGCACCTTCTGTGCAGTCTGCTCTTAATCTACACTGTCCGCAAAAGGTCTTTGTGTCGCACTTAGCAGTCTGAGGGTTAATGTTGTAGACACGGCGACAAGATCAGTTTATTTTACAAAATTACGAACTCTTATACTGATAAATAACTCAACTCTTTACCAAACGACAAAAATTTAGACTGGTCCAATTTGAAAGCATTTGCAGACGACATATTAAATGTGACCGAAAAACTGAAATTCAATCTGGAAAGGGTAGAAAACATTGTGGGAAAAGGAGAAAATGCTGGTTACCAGCATTTTCTCCTTTTCCCACAATGTTTTCAAAAGGCTTTTTTATCAGGGTCGTTAAAAGTCGGGATTGTGTGGTAAAGGGTTAAATGAAACGTTCAATTCGATAGCAATAAAATAGAATAACGCTATTTCAAACTTTTTTTTGGGGGGGGGGGGGAAATATCTTCTTATCGGACAGTGTAGATCCAAGATCAGACCGCACGTTCTGTGCAGTATGATCTTGATCTACACTGCCCGCTAAAGGTCAGTGAGTCGCATTTAGCGCCTAAGGGTCAAACATTTGAACTCCGTTTAGAAGAAGCCTCGGCAAATATCGGAAAAACCCGAACACGGTCACGGAAACAAAACAGTGACAAATCAAATCGGTTTCACAATAGTTGAAGGAAGGCATGGTAAGACCATTCTCGAGACCATGTTACAGGATGCAGCGTGGGATAAACTCAATGAATTTCAAAATAACAAGATTGGCATGTCGTTTACACGGAAAACCTGTCTTGTTGAATCCTTTACTAAACAATCGCATGTTTTAACGACCGTGAGACAGGTTTGTGAAAACATCATGGGAAAAGGAGAAAATGCAGGTAACCAGCATTTTCTCTATTTCCCACCATGTTTTCTACCCTTTTAAAGACAAATACAACGATTCCGATTATTTGACCAACATGGATTTGTTGTCGTTTGCGTATGCTTTCAATTTGGCAGAAACTGAAATTTTGCCGTTTGGTAAAGATGTTACCCTCTGACAAATAACCCTTAACACTTTACTAAACGACAAAATTTTAGACCGGTCCAAATTGAAAGCATTTGCTGACGAAATATTAAACGTGATTCAAAAACTGAATTGGCCCTCGGAAGGAAAGAAAAGATTGTGGGAAAGAGAGAAAATGCTGGTTACCAGCATTTTCTCCTTATCCAACAATGTTTTCAAAAGGCTTCTTTCTCAGGGTTGTTAAAAGTCGGGATAGTGTGGTAAAGGCTAAATACAGAGGAAGCCTTTAAAAATGTTGAGGAAGAGAAAGGGGATATGCTGGTGACAATCTCTCTTTTCCTAGAATGTTTGCTTATCCTATATGATAACATTCTGCTCAATTGTCCAATTTTCAAATTTGTCGTCTGTTCATACTTTCAGTTTGAAAGAATCGTATAAGTTGTCGTTTGGGAAAGGATTGCCTTTTACCTGACAACACAATTTTGGAACCAGCGTTTTTTCTCCTATTCTCACAATGTTTTCAAACGCTTTCCTTCTCAGGTTGTTTTACATTTGTTTTACACACGAAACTGACGCTGAAAAAGGGTAAAAGAAACTATTGAAGACTTTTTCTTTTACAATCGGTTATGTGGGGGGAAAAAAGCACAGGGATACACACCGAAAAGACTAAAAAAAACCTTACTGTTTCGATAAACACATATTTCATCCAGCGGTTATTCAAGATTTTACAAAACAACATGAGCCCTGCTCTGGCAAAAGGGGGCTTAATGCATCTCCGTGGTGCATGACACCCATCAAGCCATCACATAATTATGGATCCGTAATAGCCACTTTTTTTTTTTAAACCGACTTAATCATGAGGTAGACTGGTCCTGGGACATACAGAAAATTGACCAAAAGCGAAAAGTTTCGGCTCAGGCCAGCCTGCGCGGACTGCGCAGGCTGACCTGGGTCGATACTGTTCGCGGATGCATTAGGCCCCCTTTTCACAGAGCATGGCTCATATCGTTGCACTCGAAGATAATTTTTGGTTATAGATCTAGTGTATCAGTGACATTCTGTACTAGCTTTCATGCTTTTAGAAATCATTCGAACTTGCAGATGAGCCATGAACAGGGGGCTTAATGCATCTTGCGAAAAGTATCGACTCAGGTCAGCCAGCGCAGTCCGCGCAGGCTGACCTGGGCCGAAACTTTCCGCTATAGGCCAATTTCCTGTCTACCTTATGATACAGTCGGTTGTTAGACGTAATGGCTTTTATGGATCCATACTTATGAGATGTTTATTTCATGGATCCCTAATTATGTGATGACTTGTTTGGTATCATGCATCACGGAGATGCATTAAGCCCCCTTCTACCAGACCATGGCTCAGATATTTTCACCAATATATTCACATTCAGACAATAACGCTGCACGATGTGTAAGTATGCAGAATGACTATTGTGCTACCTTTCCCACGGGAGAAAAGGGGGGTCGTGTGAGGCTCTGTGGTAATCTGTAGCATTCGTAACACGGAGGCCCGGAGTTTGATTGTCACACGAAGCACAAGGGTTTTCTCGGAAGTGTCCTCGGACAAGACACTTCAGAGTCCTAGCCTAGTACTGGTGAAGTCCAGGGTATACATGTACATAAATAAGCACTGAGCCGTCGCCATGACATGACTTGAATGGTGTTGAAAGCGGCGTAAAACACTATTCACTTAATCAAAAAAGCTACTTCCTTCTCCTTCGAGGGAGACAATTAGAGTGTAGTACAGAGCGTTGTCTGCGCATGTCATATTCTTCGATTTGACATGTCTGCTATGACACATCACTGGATAAAAAATGGACAAATATTAATACGTGGTGCGTAAATTGCCGCTGAAAAAGTGCAGGCGAAAATGGCAACAAATAATACGTCTGCGGAAAAATCAAGCCAGTTTTTCGCTACAAGTTTCTTAAAAGACAAAATGATTTTAAACGGGGAAAATTTTTTTTTTTAGAATATCAACTGTTTACTGCAAATCTCTGTCAACAGTTTCTAAATATAGACATGGGGAAACCGGGATTAGTGCCACAAAACAACAAAAATAGCGTCCCCATCTTGCTGGGCTTATACCGGGGCTTTTTTCCCAAGCTTATATGGGCTAATGTTTATAAATGGCCGGTGCATAGGTTATATGCTAGCTAACCACGGCTGGATGAATCGTACAGGGTGGGTTTTAGAGACAAAACGTATATTTTATTTTGAAATTCGTTGCCTTGAAAAATAGCTCGGTTCTGTACCCAGAATGTCCATGTCAGATAGGTTATGTATTTGAAAAATGCCACCTAGCGGAAGATAATGTAGTATAGAGTGTCGGCCTCTCACATCACAGTTTCCGGTTTCCAATCCCCTAGTAAGCGAGCTCAACACCCCGAACTATCCACATTGCGGCGGGAGTACTGGTCAAGGTTTCCAGTGAGCAACTATGGACGGTGTTTAATATAAGTGTGAGAGCGATTGTTTCACATTTGTTGTACAATGAATACGTTTAAACTAAAATAAATCTGTGATCGCGAACACCCCCCTCGGGGCCAAACATTTTGAACTTAGATCTGGGTTTGCTATCAGTTCATCTTGCGATGGTATTTGCGACAAGAACATAGATACCGTGTATAACACCTCGGGGAAGACATTGTAAGCTAAAGTTTTCAGCCTATTAATGTTTAACATACCAACGTATGTATGCTAATGTTTTCAGCCTATTTCCCTACAAATACAGCTGCTAAGATCCTGCAAAGGACGCCAGTGTTCTGCCAAAAAAATATTCATAGAGGGACAATTATCCCATAAACTTGCTTAGTCTGAAAAAAGGGGATAGTTTCAAAAGTTTGCTAATAGATTTGAGCCATACTTTGTGAAATGGGGGTCTAATATATCTGCAAAAAGTATCAACCTATGTCAGCCTGCGCAGTCCGCGCAGGCTGACATGGGTCGAAACTTTTTGCTCTATTGTAAATATGATTTTCTGCATGTCGAAGGACCTTTGTACCTAATACTACTCTTTACCACACAATCCCGACTTTTAACGACGCTGAGGAAGAAGGCTTTTGAAAACATTGTGGGAAAAGGAGAAAATGCTGGTTACCAGCATTTTCTCCTTTTCCCACAATGTTTTCTACTCTTCCAAAAACAAATTTCAATTTTTGATTCACATTTATTTTGTCGTCTACAAAAGCTTTCAATTTGGACTAGTCTAAAATTTTGTCGTTTGGTAAAGAGTTAACTTATCATTAGAAAGACTATTTGTAATTCTAGTCAGCCAGCCGTGGGCTCGAACCCGCACTCTAAGGTGTCATGAGATTTTCTGCTTACAAGCCATACAGCCAACTTCTTCAGCTACTCAGGCTGACCCAACCCTTTAGAACACACTTGCTAGCATATTAATTTACCGTTGTTAACTCTTTTAGAGACCAGTAGCCAAGCCACCGTAGCTCAGTCGGTAGCGTACAGGACTTGAGGAAAGGAGGTAGCTGGTTTGATCCCCGGCTCGGCCGATTTCTTTTCGAGGATTGATGATAGTCATTGCAACAGGATATATTCTCCTCTCACCGCTGACTATTGTTTCGACGGTGGTTATGTAGGAAAGCAGCCAGTGGCTTGGAAAGAATATTGTGCGGAGCACTGGTAAAAGAAACTCCAGGAAAGCATGGATAGGTACACTGGCCGCCGCGATATAACTGAAATAATGTTGAAAACGACGTTAAACACCATACAATCAATCAATCAATCAATCAATCAATCAATCAATAAATAGAGACCAGTAACTGGGTTTTTCTTGTGTCTAATAAAGTCAAGTTGTTTGTTTAGCGCTATTATAGTTAAAAATTTTTCAACGATCCGAGGCTAAATATTGTTACGATATACTTTCACTTTCTTTACCAGACGACAAAGTTTAGGCTCGTCCATGTTGAAAAGTGTAGGCTATTCCATGTTGAAATAAATTGCAGACGAAAAGTTAGAAATAGTCCATTTGATAATATTTTGTCCTTAATGGAGGCACAAAAAACGTCGACGCCAAAGGAATATCTCGTTTTCCTGTTAAGTTTTCAAAAGTCAACTTTCTGTAGGGTTGGAAAAACGCAGGTTTGTTTGGTAAAGAGTTAAAACGTCGAACAAATTAATCCGATATACATGAGCCATGCTCTGATAAAAGGGGCCTTAATGCATCTCTGTGATCCATTATACCAAGCAAGTCATCACTTGATTATGGATCCATAAAAACCATTTTGTCTAACAGCCGACTGTATCATAAGGTAGACTGGTCCTTTGATATACAGATAATTGACCAATAGCGAAAAGTTTCGGCCCAGGTCAGCCTGCGCGGACGGCGCAGGCTGACCTGGATCGATACTTTTCGCAGATGCATTAAGCCCCCTTTTCACAGAGCATGACTCAGTCATGTGCTACGATTTCAGCGTGCTTTTCGCCGTAAAAATCTCACAGTTTCGGACTGTGTAGATTAAAGTTCAGACTGCAGGTTCTATGCAGCCTAATCTTGATCTACACTGTCTGCATCAGAACAATGAGTCACCATCAACAGTCAAAGGGTTAAAATCATGTTTTTTGAAAAAAAAAAAACCAAAATCGTGATATGATTTAAACAGGATATGTGACTAGCCGGGTGGAACTAAACACAAGTTCACGTCTTTTTTTTTTCTTAAATCCATTCGTAAATAAAGATAAACTTCGTTTTCATGTAGAGTTTAGAAGAGCGTTCAACTCTTTACCACACAATCGCGACGTTTAACGACCCCATGAAAGAAGCCTTTTGAAAACATTATGGGAAATGGAGAAAATGCTGATAACCAGCATTTTCTCCTTTTCCCACCATGTTTTCTACCCTCCCCAAAACAAATTTCTATTTTTCAGTTCCATTTATTTTGTCGCCTGCAAATGCTTTCAATTTGGACCGGTCTAAAATGTTGTCGTTTGGTAAAGAGTTACAGGTCTTTTACTCCTTTCATTTTTTTTAACCTCCTCCCAAAAAGGCGAAATAATAGGAGATTTTATGAAATAATCGGAGAAATCAGTGCTAAATAACTGATCAGCAGCAATTCTCTTTGTAGAGATACGGTCATTAAAGTAGCGTAAGTTGGTGGACTATCCGAATGTTAGACACCCTTAGCAAGTGTCTGTTTCAACAAGTTGTTTAGATTTGTTTTCAAATAATCAAAGAAATCACTGCTTGATAACTGATGAGCCACATTTTTTAGGGGATTCCGCTGAAAAAGCTCCAAAGGTTGATTGACGGTCCTAGGACAGTCCTGACTCTTACTGTTACTGTTACATCTGACAAATCAGACCTCCAGATAAGAGGGTGGTGATAGTGTTCTAATTCCATTATTTCTCTTCCAAACCCTATGTTGTGGGTACTCTTTAGAATCGTCTGGATGAGACGATTCTAATGAGTACCCATAACATAGGGTTTAGTGGAGAGTGGTTAATATTTAGGATGCTATCATTATGTTACTCGTAAGAACTTGTTCCACAATCGATGTAGAATGTTTCACAATCGATGTAGAATGTTTCACAATCGATGAAGAATAAATGAGCCATGCTCTGTGAAAAGGGGACTTGATGCATGTGCGAAAAGTATCGCCCCAGGTCAGCCTGCGCAGTCCGCGCAGGCTGACCTGGGCCGAAACTTTTCGCTATCGGTGAATTTTCCTTATGTCAAAGGACCAGTGTACCTCATGATTCAGTCGGTTGTTTAAAAAAAATGTGGCTATTATGGATCCACAATTATGTGATGGCTTGCTTTGCATCACGGATCACGGAGATGCACTAAGCCCCTCTTTTCCAGAGCATGGCTCAAATGTATTTCGATTTAATTTCTTGAATGACGTAATTATTATACTCTCAATATTGCAAACATGATCTGTGGTCCATCATTCCAATGTCCTTACAATAGATATGTCATATAAAGTAAATTACTGTCATGCAAGAATAGGTTTGTAAGGTTTTAGATTCACCTGGATGTTTGATACCGGTGTTTTGTGTTACCAGTCACGTGATAATATCAAAAGTGAGGAGATTGCTGAAGGCAACAGATCGCTATCAGAGACGCTGTACATCTATATGTTGTATGTCGCCGCTTCTTGTGAACATACCAGCCTTTAGGACAGAATATTGATGTCGGTTTATCGATATCTATTTTAATGACTTAACAAATTACGCCACACTTAAATGATCTCGGAGATAAACCTCCCGGCATGGTAATGGGGTGAAAAAAACGCGCGTGTTTCAATTGACATTGCGCAACCGGAAGTGATACGACCATGTACATCGAGCCCATCACGTGCTTGTTTAACCCTTTCCCAAACGACAAATTTTGGACTGGTCCAAATTGAAAGGGTTTGCAGGCGACAATTTTAAATTTGATGAAAATGGCAGAAAGTTCTCAAAAAGGGTAGAAAACACTGTAGGAAAAGGAGAAATTGCTCGTTACGAGCAATTTCTCCTTTTCCTACAGTGTTTTCAAAAGACTTGTACTGCAGGCACGTGAAAAGCAGGGCTTGTTTTGGAAAGGGTTAACTCTTATCCTGCTAAATAAGTGAAATGAAATTTTCAGACCGATAGTACAACCCAAAATTTATGCTATTTCAAACTTACATGTAGTTTTTTGGTTGGAAATATCTCCTTATCGGACAATGTAGATCCAAGATCAGACTGCACGTTCTGTGCAGTCTGATCTTGATCTACACCGTCCGCAAAAGGTCAGTGACAGCAGCCTGAGGGTTAACTCTTTACCAAACGATAATATTTTAGACTTTTCAAAATTGAAAGCATTTGAATTCGGCAACATACATGTTGCTCAAGCGATGGGACTGGTCTTTGAAAAGGTAGAAAACATCGTAAGAAAAGGAGAAAATGCTGGTTACCGGTATGTTCTCTGTTTCCTACAATGATTTTCAAAAGTTTATTTTCTCAGGGTCGTTAAAACTCGGGACTGTTTGGTGAAGATTTATCTCTTTACCAGACGACAAAGTTAATTTGTTTGTTTGTTTGGTTTGTTTGTATTGGAGTTTTACGCCATTTTAACAGCTCAGATCATATCATGGCGGTCAGTGACGCATCCATGTGTTTCCTGGCTTTCTCACGCCACTGCTGACATAACTTTCTTTTCAAAGCCACTGACTACTTTTCTCACATGCATCAGAGGTGAGAGGCGAAAAATCGCCGGAAAGAAAGTTGGGCTCAACCGGGTATCGAGCTCGTAACCACCGGGTCACGGGTCAGATACACTAACCACTAAGCTAACCGGGCGGGCCGACAAAGTCAAAGACCTGTCCATTCTGAAACCTTTGCGGAAGACAAATCAAATGTTCCCATAATGTGTCTGGAATTTTACCTTTAAACTGAATGATTGATTGAATTTTTTACTCTGCTTTCAACATTATTTCAGTCATATCACGGCGACAGCTCACATATTCATGTATGTCCAGTACAAAGCTGGGGCTCTTATTTGTCTTGCCTAATGACACTCCCACAGAAAAAAAAAAAAAAAACAGCACTTCCCAGGGCGGTCGAACCCGGGGCCTCCAGGTAACGTGTCCTACACTTTACCACTGAGCCCCACAGGACCCCTTGATCTTTGAAAGAGTAAGAAAAATGTAATATATGAGCCATGCTCTGGCAAAAGAGGGCTTAATGCGTCTCCGTGATGCATTTTACCAAGCACGTAATCACTAAGTCATGGATCCCCCCCAAAAAAGCCACTGTTTTTAAAAACAGACTGAATCATGAGGTAGACTGGTCCTTTGACTCTGACATACAGAAAATTTATCAATAGCGAAAAGTTTCGGCCCAGGTCAGCCTGCGCAGATGCATTAAGCCCCCTTTTCACAGAGCATGGCTCATATCTATTTAATATTTTCTCCGTTCTCAGAGTTTTCAAAAGCCTCTTCCCGACGGGTCGTTAAAAAATCCCTGTTACTACCATGGGCAAAATCAATAGGTTTTTTGGACGGTATAGATATAGATCAGACTGCACACAACCTGCAGATATGATCGTGGATCTACATGTATTCAAACAAATTCGATGCGATTTTTCCAGGGAAAAGAATTTTGAAATCGCAGTTTTTTGGCTTTTTACTCTTGACTAGAATTTTTCCATTTATTTATTTATTTTATTAGTTTAAGGGTTACAACTTATACATGTCTCAGAATAATGGAGCCATGTTCTGGCAAAAGAGAGATTAATGCATCTCCGTGGTGCATTTTACCAATCAAGCCATCACATAATTATGGATCCATAATAGCCACTTTTTTTAAACAACCGACTTTATCATGAGGTAGACTGGTCTTTGAACATACAGAAAATTGACCAGTAGCGAAAAGTTTCGGTCCAGGTCAGCCTGCGCGGACTGCGCAGGCTTACCTGAATCGATACTGTTCACAGATGCATTAAGCCCCCTTTTCACAGAGCATGCCTCAATTATAAGTTTGTGCATGGAAAGAAAGTATATTTCACCATTTTCCAAATTTCAGAAAGAGCACAGCTTGTTGTGGGTGACCATGTCAGTGGCACGCAGATTCGAAACAGGAGGGATCTCAGCAGCTTTCCCGACAAAACCAATATTACCATTCAAACAGGTAGCAGAGGCAAACTGACCCTCGATCTTCAGAAATCTAAAAACATCCATGTCGACATGCCAGTCTACGTGATGAGGGACGGACAGATACGCCAAGAGCCTTCAAGAACTTTACAGGTAATCTTTGTCTTCCTTTCTGAATTTCGTTATCTTACACCTGGATCGGCTACACGGAAACTAGTTGCTAGGCGTCACATGGTCCGAAAACTGAGGAACAGTGGAGGAACATGGACACAAGATATAGAAACTGTTCAAATTCGATCAAGACTGGAAAAACATAAGACATGTTTTAGCGGTATCTTGAACTGTAAAATCTTCCTCAGGTACCCTACATGCTTCGGCTTTCGAGCGGTTTTGTTTAATGTTCGGGCAGAGCTCCAGATAAGAGGGAGTGATGGTATTGTAAATCCATTATTTCTCTTCCAAACCCTATGCTGTGGGCACTCAGTAGAATTGTCTCGATGTGACGATTCTAATGAGTACCCATAATATAGGGTTCAGTGGAGAATAACTAATATTTTCAATTTGAAATCAAAATCACTCCCTCTATCTGGAACTCTGTCCGGGGCTATCTCCGTGCGAAATTGAATATTCCATATACAGTACATGTATGATCCATGCTCTGTGAAAGGAGGTTTAGTGCATCTGCAAAATGTACCTTCCCATGTCAGTCTGCGCAGTCCGCGCAAGCTGACCTAGGTCGCAACTTTTTTTGTGTTTGTAAATTTTTTGGATGTCAAAGGACCAGTCTACCTCCACCCTCGTTAACCCAGGTGTGAAGTATTACCATTCATCGCCCCTGAGACATTCAATTGCGAAACCGCCGTCTCTATAAATATTCATAAGTTTGCGAATTGCACCCAATAATCGAATTGTCAATAACATAACGATACTCTCTTGTAGTGGAGGATAATCACATTTCCGTTACTATGAATAAACCGGGTAAAACCCACATCATTATCATGATAACCCGCCGCCTGTTCTTGATGACAGAAACACATCCTGTTCTCTAACCAAAGCTGCTCAGGCTTTAACCTAGAACCCTTTCGGGGTGACGCCGAATGTTTTTTTTTTTGTAAACTTTTGTCAATGATGTTCACGGCCTCAGCCATATTTAAAGTATCGCCAAGCTTGATTTGAAACAAGCGATTTGATTGGTTGTAGACGAAGTAAAAAAAAAATGATGGCATAATGATGGTATGTGGTTGATAAAAATAGATTAAATTTTCTCACTGAAAAACTGAGATTACCAATCAAAATGCCTCATGAATAATTCATCAGAACGAGAAACCATACGCGAGATAACCGAGAGGCGATGAATGTAGTTTACGGAATACATCGGAACTGGGTTAACGAGGATGGTCTACCTCAAAATTCAGTCGGAGACGATTCTAATGAGTACCCACAACATAGGGTTCGGAAGAGAAATAATAGATTTAAAATACCGTCACTCCCTCTCATCTGGAGCACTGGTCTTATTCTAGATTTTCTGATTGGTTAAACAATTTGTTTGCTTTGCCTTTTTGATATATTCCAGCCGAACCCCAGTAGCTCAGTCGGTAGGGTACAGGACTTGAGAAGAGGAGGTCGCTGGTTCAATCCCCGGCTCGGCCAATTTCTTTCCGAGGATTGATGATAGATCATTGCGACAGGATTCATTCCTCTCTCACCGCTGACCATTGTTTCGACGATGGTTATGTGGGAAAGCAGCCAGTAGTTTGGAAAGAATATTGAGCGGAGTACAAGTAAAAGAGACTCCAGGAAAGCATGGATAGGTGCACTGGCCGCCGCGATATAACTGAAATGATGTTGAAAACGGCGTTAAACACCATATAATCAATCAATTATTGGATGTATTCCAGAATATCGCTGTGTACAGAGACATCAAGATGGGTTCGTCGGTTTTACTGGAGAGAGTAAACAGTGGTACCCAGTCTGGCAGTTATAATGTGGTAAGTATTTATCATTGTATGAAAAAACATTCGAGCCTTGCGCTGGCAAATCATTACATAGTTATGGATCCATTTGTCTATTAACTGACTAGATCTGTAGGTAGAATGGTCCTTTTCCCACAATGTTTTCAGAGGCAAGCATCTGGCCTCTCTTAAACTTGTACCAAACAATGAAGACTCTTATCAATGCTTGCTTCTGAAAACATTGTGGGAAAAGGAGAAAATGCTGGTAACCAGCATTTTCTCCTTTTACCACAATGTTTTTTTTTTTTACATATCTCCCACATTTGTTTTCAAAGACAAATTCCATTATCTGAGCAACACCTGTTTTGTTATCAAGGATTGCTTTCCATTTTTGCGAGCCAAACATTTTCTTGTCTCGTAAAGGATTCAAGCACAATGTGACTTCCGTTGTTTTTGTAAGCTAATTTCCACATGAGACTGATTTTTGCAGACTGTGTAGATTAAGATCAGACTGCACAGAACGGGATTATACAGTCCTCTATTTGTGAAATAATTTGCCTAGGAGCATTTTTACCTTTTCCGACTATGTTTTCTACTGTAACGTTATGAGTGAAAACTTAGTTACCAACAACTCTATGACCCTCTGAAGAGGCGTGTATTTTGAAAGTCTAGTTTTCTTAGAATTTTGGCTATTAATGCCTTATGGATATTAATATTGACAGTGGGAGTGTTTTAACTTCCTATAAATGTGATGTGAGATGTGCGATCGTAGGGAGAGATGTGAGGACAGAAAGTGAATTGAGATATCTGTAGAGAGAAGGTTAAGATCAGGGTAGAAAGCTGTGTGTTACCATCGAAACGAAGTGAACAATTAGTTTTAGTAACTATATAGAGTTTTCATGTTTGAAGATCATGTTGGAGAGGATTCCTTGTGCTGTAATTAATAAACATGTAGAATGACAGAGTCATTTTAATGTTATAATTGACGAACTAAAATCCACTGTACGATCTAATGAAGAGTAAATTCCACTATACGATCAAGACACGAGTTACAAAAAAGCTTTAACGTAACTCATTATGTCACACTTCACTTTCAAAGAGAAACCCCACACGCTTTGGGACACATCTTATTTATCGTCTGCGGTTGTCTTCATTATGGACGAGTCTAGAATTTGTCGTGCTGTTAAACAATTGATTGATACTCTGTGAAAAGGGGGTTTAATGCATCTCCGTGATGCATCTCACCAAGCAAGTCATCATAGAACTATGGATCCATAAAATCAATTTTGTCTAAAAAACCGACTTTTTGATGGGGTAGAATCCTCCTTGAATACGTAGACAATTCACAAAAAGCTAAAAAGTTTTTGACCCATGTCAGCTTACGCTGAACTGAAGATGCATTTAAACTCCTTTCCACAGAGCATAACACTTTTACTTTTGTTTTAGTTTGGAAGTTTTCACACGGATGAAGGAATGTTTGTTATACAACCACACGAACAAGACGGTCACATTGTATCCCGTGTACCAGAACAGAGAGCTGTTTATGACATGGAACCTTTAACTGGTAAATATGATATATGTTTCTTGAAACATGATTGATTGATTGATTGATTGATTGATCGATCGATCGATCGATCGATCGATCGATTGATTGATTGATTGATTAACCAAAGTTTCCAAATTGAAAGCATTTGCTGACAGATAAATATCAAAAATTGTTTTTTGAAGTGTAGAAAGCCATCTCCCAAGCTGTTTTCAAAAGTCTTCTTTCTCAGGGTCGTTAAAACTTGGGATTTTGTACTAGTAGGTTAACTGACTGATGGATCGATTAGTTCTTTCAGTCATGCTGCGGCGACAGTTCGCATATTCTTTTCGTCCCTTTGTTTCAAAAGTACCATAGTTCGCATTTGTTTCATTTGTAACACTGTTTATTTCATGCTTTTCGGTAGTTTATCGAGAAATAATGGTGGATTATGGTTTGTTATTTCATGGTTACGACCAGTGAAAATAACGATTTCATACTTTCTAACTCTTCAACTTGAAGGCGGAGACAGTAGTTCCCGCGCACTAGTTACCTAGGTAAACAGTGCGTGCCATTTAAATAAAGAGAAATATGACGTAATTTACGCTATATTTCTCGCGCTTTACGTAATATTGTAATGCGTTGTCATGTGAAGGGGGTACACAACGGAGAATTACCGAAAACAACTGTGGATCTACTGGATTTTGATGAAAGTCCCAACAAAATGGGGTATAGAAGCATGGAATGAATAGAATATTTGTTTTTTTTTCGGTGAAAGATCGAAATTTATTTCATCTCGTGAGTATCATCAATAACATTTTCACGACTGGCCCAGCCACTCGTTAAAATGTTACCGATGATGTTCACTCGATGAAATAAATTTGGATATTTCACCGATATTTCACCGAAAAAAAAACCAACTATCCTTTATTTCTTTTGTTCAAGACAATAACCTGTATAGTCAAAGTTTTAACAGCAACTTGAATTGAGCGGTCGTTGTCCTAAGCATTCATCTTAGAATTTAAAATGTAAAAATCCCTTTGTTTAACAGCAACTTGAATTGAGCGGTCATTGTCTTAAGCATTCCATTTAGAGTTTAACCCTTTACCACACAATCACGACGTTTAACGACCCTGAAGAAGAAGGCTTTTGAAAACATTGTGGGAAAAAAAGAAAATGTTGGTAACCAACATTTTCTTTTTTTCCAACAATGTTTTCTACCCTTCCCTAAACAATTTTCAATTTTTCAGTCACATTTATTTTGTTGTCTGCAAATGCTTTCAATTTGGACTGGTTTAAGCTTTTGCTGTTTGGTGAGGAGCTAAAATGTAAAGGTCCCTTTGTTTAACAACAACTTGCATTTAGAGACCAGGATTGCTTTGTTACCTTGACTTGAGGTTAAACACAGGTTTGGTCATACTTTTAAAAGAAGTATATCGTTCCTCTAATGCTTGAAGTGATAGATGAATAAAGATTAAGCCATGCTCTGTAAAAAGGGTGTTTAATGCATCTCTTTGATGTATCATAAGCCAAGCCCCCGTAGCTCAGTCGGTAGTGTAAGGTACTTGAGAACAGGAGGTCGCTGGTTCGATCCCCGGCTTGGCCAATTTCTTTCCGAGGATTGATGATAGTCACTGCGACAGGATTCATTCCTCTCTCACCGCTGACCATTGTTTCGACGATGGTTATGTGGAAAAGCAGCCAGTGGCTTGGAAAGAATATTGTGCAGAGTACTGGTAAAAGAAACTCCAGGAAAGCATGGATAGGTGCACTGTCTGCTGCGATATCAGTGAAATAATGTTGAAAACGGCGTTAAACACCATACAATCAATCAATCATTGATGTATGATACCGAGCTAGTCATCACATAATTATGGATCCATAAAATCCGTGTTGTCTATCAGCCGACTGACTTATGGGGTAGGGCGGTCCTTTGGTATGCAGAAAATTGACCAATAGCACAAAGTTTCGATCCAGGTCAGTCAGCGCGGATTGTGCAGGGCATGGCTCAAATAAAGTGTCCAATCGTATATTTAAATAGAAACAGGAACATTGTAATTTCAAAGTTCCTGTTTGGTTTGGTAAAGACTTAAATACAGCAGTAGTCACTATATAGAATAGAAGTAACCTTTTGCAACAACATTTTCAAATGCATTTTTCCACCTTTCACGATGTTTCCAAAAAGAATTCGGTTCAAATTACACAAATATATTCATTTCAAACTGTTTGGATGAATATTGAAGTAATACGGTGAGATTGAAATTTTGTTACAAAGAGCCGTTTTATTACAAAAGTGGTTCTAACAAACGTCTCTGATACTCAATCACGTTTGTATAAAAGTTATCTCTCTTGTAGGAGGACACACACACACACACACACACACACACACACACAAAGAGACTAAAAGGAGCACCATAATTTCATATCAGCTATACCAAACTGATCTGAATCTATACTATTCCTCAAGTTTATATATTATATATTTGAACCATGCTCTGGCAAAACGGGGCTTGATGCATCTCCGTGATGCATGATACCAAGCAAGTCATCACATAATTATGGATCCATAGAATAAATTATGTCTAACAACCGACTGTATCATAAGGTAGACTGGTCTCATGACATACAGAAAATAGACCAATAGCGAAAAGTTTCGGCCCAGGTCAGCCTGCGCGGATTGCGCAGGCTGACCTGGGTCGATACTTTTTTCGCGGATGCATTATGCTCCCTTTTCACAGAGCATGGCTCATTTTCATTTTGTATTTATTGCATACAGAGATCTTCAAGGATTCAGCAGAAAAGAAAACTAAGGCTGCAAGTCGGGTCAAACGACAGACAAATGACAACCTTATTGAGGTGTACATTGTAACAGACTACGAAATTTACAACCTGTAAGTATGTTTTGACGCCGACTTCAACAAGTGCACCTATCCATGCTTTCCTTGAATTTCTTTTACCAGTTTTTTCGCATAATATTCTTCCAAAACCACTGGCTGCCTTCCCATGTAACCATTGTCGGAGCAACGGTCAGCGGTGAGAGAAGAATGAATCCTGTCGCAATGACTATCATCAATTCTCGAAAAAAACTGGCCGAGCTAAGGATTCTAGCCAGCGACCCTCTGGCCTCAAGTCTTGTACGCTACCGACTGCGCTACAGGGTCTCGGTATGTTTTCAAGATACTTAGCTCGATTTTCGATCAGTCGACTCTTTGATAGAGGATAATATTTTTAGACTGTGCCAAGAATCTGTAGAGGCCAGACTGGTTTTTCACTCTTTACAACAAAATTTTAGACTGGTCCGTTTGTGAAAGGGTAGAAAACAATGTCGGAAAAGTGGAGGGGGGCGGGGCGGAGAGAGAAAGCTGGTTAGCAGCATTTTCTCCTTTTCCCACAATGTTTTTCAAAAGCTCTGATTCTCATGGTCGTCAAAATTTGGATTTGTGTGGTAAAGATTGAAAAACACCTCACAGTGGGTCACAACTCAACCAAACGACACTATTTTTAGATCTGTCCAATTTGAAAGCAT
Source organism: Tridacna gigas (assembly GCA_945859785.2). NCBI lineage: Eukaryota > Metazoa > Mollusca > Bivalvia > Cardiida > Cardiidae > Tridacna > Tridacna gigas. The sequence continues at coordinate 36,098,558 of OX244044.2, forward strand.
GTGAACCATGCTCTGTGAAAAGGGAGCTTAATGCATCTGCGAAACGTATCGACCCAGGTCAGCCTGCGCAGTCCGCGCAGGCTGACCTGGGCCGAAACTTTTCGCTACTGGTCACTTTTTCTGCATGTCAAAGGGCCAGTGTACCTCATGAATCAGTCGTTTGCTCTACAACATGGATTTTATGGATCCATAAATATGTGATGACTTGCTTGGTATCATGGATCACGGAGATGCAGTAAGCCCCCTTTTGCCAGAGCATGGCTCGTATACAAGCATGTATTAATTCGATTCAGAATGGCTGTCACGACAGACCAAGACGCTGACTATCATACACACTGATTATGACACAGTGTTGTTTGTTTGTTCTATTGTTTAGGTGGTATGGTATGACAAGCGGGTCGGATAGAGATCAACAAACACGGCAGTTGATACAACAATACATGGCTTATCTGTTGAATGAGGTGAGATCATCGCAACATCAATCGTATATCAGCCTTGCTCTGGCAAAAGGGGGCTTAATACACCTGCGTAATGCATTATACCAAGCAAATCATCATATGAGCCACGCTCTGTGAAAAGGGGGCTCAGTGCATCTGCGAAAAGCTATTGTTCAATTTTCTACGTGTTAAAGGACCATTCTACCTCCTGATTCAGTCAGTTGTTATACAAGACCGATTTTAAGGATGTATTATGCAGTGGTGACTTGCTTGGTATCATGCGTCACGGAGATGCATTAAGCCCCCTTTTGCCATAGCATGTTTCAATTGTTTGTGTTACTGAAGACAATACATTAATTTATTCTTAACTTCAATGGTAAGCAGTCAATCACATTACATACTGTTAGCAATACATGAACTAGAAGATTGCCCAGAGGCAACATGGGCTGACCTGGGCCGAAACTTTTCGCTACCGGTCAATTTTCTGTATGTCCAAGGACCAGTCTACCTCATGATAACGTCGATTTTTAAAAAAAATGTGGCTTTTATGGTCCCATAACCATGTGATAGCTTGATTTGTATAATGCATCACGGAGATGCATTAAGCCCCCTTTTGCCAGAGCATGGCTCATATACATTACAACTATGGATCCATAGAAAGGTCCTTTGACACAAAAAATAGGCCAATAGCAAAAAATTTCGAGTCCGGTCAGCCTGCGCGGATTGCGCAGGCTGACCTGATTCGATACTTTTTGCAGATGCATTAAGCCCCTTTTTACAGAGCATGGTTCATTTTCATTATAAATATTTCTTGAAGGAAAGTATTCAGTTTGCTTTTTGTCAAAATATAAAGTTTATCTGTATGTTTCAGTATTTTATCTATGTTAAAGTAACAATAGCTGCCAAAAGTAAACAAAGCAGGTATTAAAATGCATTCAAATTTAATTGATATCATTTAAAAGTATGGAAATTATTGTGTAGATGACAGTCTGTTATTGTACAGTCGGTCCAAGTGTTAGTCACTGACAGAGAAATTAATTTCAAAACCAGGTTAAAACTTGCCAGGTCAGTCTATCTTTTGTTTACTTTTTGTCTGATTTTAAGACTAATTTTTCTGCCAGCGACTAACTCTTGGACCGACCACACAATAACAGACTGTCATCTTCACAATATTTTTGATACTTTTGAATGGTATGATTTAAATTTAATTGTATTTTAACATCTGAACAGTATTTAAAGCGAGTTTAAACCAGATATTGTTTCGTAAATCTTAACAAAGAATGCAAATTTTTCAATCGCGCGGAAAAATGTTTTAGAATTAAACATAGATAGATACAGATGTACATGTAGAAAACACGAGGAATTATCGTGTGCGTGAAGTTCTTTTTTTTTCATTTTTACTGTAAAATTTCCTATTCCGTTAGTAACGATATAACCGTTATTTCATAATAAAGGGTAAATACATTTTGAACACGTTAAACCATCGATACAATACCTCAATTGGTTTAGACCACGACTACAGTTTTGAAGTTCGCTGGTAACCAGCTTTTTCTGCTTTTTCGAAGACAATTTTCACTCTTCAAGATCATTTCAGACACACGTAAATTGCAGGCTGCGAATGCTTTCAATTTGTACTATTCTAGAACTTAGTTATCTAAAGAAGAATTAATCACGTATACATATTTAGAGGACAATTTCTGCAAAGACACATTTTAAAAATTATCTGTTTTTTTTTCCTTCTCCTTCCCTGCAGGTAGACATGCGGTATGCAAATATCGGACGCAGTGATTATTCCATTGGTATTTTGAACGCTGGGCTATTTATAGCAGATGTAAGTCACGTGATGTTAGCATACCTTCCGATAACACATTTTTCCGTGATATTTGTATCTACTTTTACCTTGCTCAAGGCGAGCAGCCCTAAACCTGCTACGTGCGACTCATTGTGTTTTTGGGCACAGTGTAGATCAAGATCAGACTGCACAAAACATTGCCCAATACAATGAGAGTTTCGTCTGGAAAAGGATTTTGAAATCACAATTTTTGTGTTTTTACTATTGTTTGATTAATTGATATGTCTGTTTAACTCTTTACCACACAATCCTAACTTTTAACGACCCTAAGAAAGGGGTCTTTTGTAAACATTGTGGGAAAAGGAGAAAATGCTGGTAACCTTTTCCCACAATGTTTTCTACCTTCCCAAAACAAATTTAAACTTTTTAGTCGCATTGAAATTGTCGTCTGCAAATGCTTTCAATTTGGACAAGGCTAAAATTTTGTCGTCTGATAAAAGGGTTAACGCTTCATCAAATATTAGTGTGTTTTAACAAACATGCGGGAGGAGGCTTTTATTTAGAACATTGTTATAACAGAGACTTCACAGTGTAGGACCGGACGTATGCAATGTATGTGACTTGGGATTCTGTACAGCGACGATCTGTCACTTGGTGTTAAAAATTGTGTGCCATTTCAAACGGAGGACAATGAAGATTGCAGTCGACTTTGTTACCAAAACTTGACATGTTTTCACAGAAATATGAATAAAGAAACTTTTTATACATTTTCCGTGGAGAAAACATGTTTTTAACGTTGAGTAATCGAATAAAAACGGTATCATTTTGGGACAAAATGCTCTGTATTTTTAGCATGGTCAACCGGTCAAGGCATCGCTATGCGGAAGATTCACAGCGCTGTTGGACCGAACTATGGGGTTGACCGACAACACAGCGCACATACGTGTTCCTGATATGGTCTATACAAAACAAACAAATAACTCGAGATGAATATTTTATAATAACTATCAAAATAAATGAGAAATCATCAGCTTGACTCAATTTTGGAACACAATTTTTAACACCCAGGTGACAGATCGTCACTGTACAGAATCCCAAGTCACATACGATGCATACTTCCGGTCCTACACTGTGGACTTTGCTTGTTACAATATATCTATTATCCACAATGTTTTACGGTATCAGAGAACGTAAGCTCATATATACCGACCCCGGCTTTGTTTCCTGCAGATGCTATCAATTTTGAAACAATCTAAAATTTGTCGGCTGGGATAGATTTTCCATGTTCTAATGCGGATAGATTTTCCATGTTGCAATGGGGCCAGAAGGAAAAAAAAGCCTTCGAGAATATTATGAGATAAGGAGAAAATGATAGTGACAAGCATTTTGTTCTTTTTCCCATTGTCGTCTGCAAATGATTTCAATGTAGATGAGTAAATGAGCATTACTTTGGCAAAAGGGGGTTTAATGCATCTCCTAGATGCATTACGTCAAGGAAGCTATCACATGTTCATGGATCTATAAAACCCATTTTGTCAAACAAACACCTGGGTCCGTATTCACCAACCATTCTTAAGAACATTCTTGGTCTTGTTCTTCAAAATTTTCCAAGTTTGAAAGTAACACACCTTCTGATAGGCTAAACCGCACGGTTTAGCCAATCAGAAGGTGTGTTACTTTCAAAATTGGAAAATCTTGAAGAATAAGTCTAAGAATGTTCTTAAGAATGGTTGGTGAATACGGACCCAGATTTATTAGATAGAAGTCTTTTTGGACACGCAAGAGATCAGCTGATAGCAAAAAGTTTCGACCCAGGTCAGCCTGCGCAGATTGCGCAGGCTGACCTGGGTTGATACTTTTTTTAAACAGATGCATTTAGTCCCCTTTTCATGGAGCATGGCAGAAATATTGACCAGTCTTTAATTTTGTCGTCTGATTTAGAGTTAGTGTCATCTTATTTTTTATAGACACCAAATTCGGCACTATGGAGTGAAAGTAACAAGTATTTAGAAAGCTCGGAGTACAGACTACCGTCTAGTGTAACCTTAGATTCTTTCAGGCAGTGGGTGAACGAAAACTCTCTACCTCCCAACGATCACGTGATAGGGATTACTGGGTAGGTCAATCTACATATAAGCCATGCTTTGGTAAAAGGGGGTTTAATGATCGATGAAATTCATTTTGTCAAACAAACGACTGAATCATGAGGTAGGCTGGTCCTTTGACAAGCAGAAAATTGACCTATAACAAAATGTTTCGACTCGGGTCAGCCTTGCAGGCTGACCTTGGTCAGTACTTTTTGCGAATGCATTATACACCCTTTTTCACAGAGCGTGGCTCATATGAAGGTGAAAGCGATTACTTAATCCCTATTTTGATAGTATTTGTTGGTTAGAAATGTCAGGTGCTTCACTTCTGGTTCCCACTACGGCACAATAATCCACCCCATTTTTAAAACCGAATTTCAACGAAAGTGCATAACTTTTATTAAATGCGAGGTATTTTGACATCATTTTTGTGGCATTTGTCGAAGAGAATGTCACAATGAGTCCAATACGGTATTTTGAAAATCATTTATCGTAGTGTGTGCAAAACCGAAGGAAGTAAACCCAATTAAACTCATTTTTTCTAAAACAATAAAGCGTTTCGATAGCACTCAGATATATAATTAAACTGGATTAGGCGTATTAAACTGGATTAGGCCATCGATTATGGGTATACTTCTTTTTTTATTGAAAAATATCTATACCCGCTCTGGCCTTCTAATGGCGCAATGATACACACACCTTTTGTCTCCTGACCGTGTTCGTTCCAAAATGAGTTCGTCCCAGAGTTTGTTCGTTCGGGCTTGTTCGCCCAACATTATTGTTTGTTTATTTTTCAAATTATTAATGCCACACAATGGATCCCTTGACAAATGCCACACCAGTGCTTTCAACACTTTGATTTTTTTCTTGAACCGTTCATTTTGTTGCATCTTAATTCTACAGAACAGAATCACTTTAACCCTTTGCCACACAATCCCGAGTTTTAACATCCCCAAGGAAAATGAGTTTTGAAAACACTGAGGGAAAAGGAGAAAATGCTGGTAACCAGCATTTTCTCCTTTCCCCACAGTGTTGTCTACCCCATCAAACACAGATTTTAATTTTTGAGTCACATTTATTTCGTCGTCTGTAGATGCTTTCAATTTGGACTAGTCGTTGGTTAAAGAGTCTATCACGACCTACATCCTGTCTTAATTCTCCGCAAAGGAAATTAAACTATTGGCTTATACACAAGTAGATTGGTTACCTCCCCTGATACAGCAAGTGTGGAGGGATCGGTACAGGCTACTAAAAACGGGTGGAATTCTGCCCGTCTATTTTTAGAACAGCCATGACCCGAGATTAATAGAGATCCAAGGGAGGTCACTCTCACTTCCAGAGCAGTAGATTTTCCGATATTTTTGATCTCACGAATAAGTGAAATGTATTTTTTGGTACCACCTTTTATGTTAATGTCTGATAAGTACTTTTCTATTTAGTTTCGAATGCCAATTTCAAATTGTGCAAAAAATAGCAATGTTACCTCTACACCCAAACTGAAAACGTGTATGTGATATACATGTAGCCTAATGAAAAGCAAGGACACAATAGCCATGAACTGGTCCACGTTGTAGATATTCATATTACTACTGGCACAGGCTATTGTGTCGTTGCTTTTCATTGGGCCACATGTATATCACAGAATAGCCAATCAGAGCAGCATACACATTTCCAGTTTGGCTGTAGAGGTAAATGTAGCATTGCGATTTTTTGCACAATTTGAAATTGGTAATCGAAACTGAAAAGAATATTAGTAGATATACACATAAAAGGTGATACCAAAAATACAATTCACTTGTTCATGAGGTCAAAAATATCGAAAAATCTGCTTCTCTGGAAGTGAGAGTGACCTCCCCTGAATCTCTGTTCGTCTCGCGTCATGGCTGTTCTAAAAATAGACAGGCAGTATTCTGCCCGTTTTTAGTAGCCTGTACCGATCCCTATACGCTTGCTGTATCAGGGGAGGTAACCAATCTACAATAGCCTGTGCCAGTTGTAATATGTATATCTACAACGGGGACCAGGTTAATACACAAGTTGAGAAGTGAAGTCCCTTTCATACTGATTTTATGTGAAGAAAAGCATCTGAAAACATTGTGGGGGAAAAAAGCTGATAGCATTTTTTTCCTTTTCCCACCATGTTTTTGACCCTTTCAAAGATGAATTCTGTTATTTGAGCACATTTGATTAATTTTGTTCTCTGCAAATGTCTTCCATATAGACCAGTCTGTAATGTTGTTGTTTGTTTATTGTACATTAACCCTTATCCTGATAAATAAAAGAAATGAAACTTTCAAACCTATAGTATGAACCCAATTTTTCCTATTTCAAAGATACTTTGGGGGAAATATTTCCCCCTTATCGGACAGTGTAGATTCAAGATCAGACTGCACGTTCTGTGCAGTCTGATCTTGATCTACACTGTCCGCATTAGGTCAGTGAATCGCGCTTAGCAGCCTTAGGGTTAAGTGTTTAAGAACTTAAGTTTGATGTTTGATTTATCCATATTTTAGGTACGATCTTTCCAGCAGTGGAGGTTCTACAGACAGTTCAGGTAAAAAAAAAACACACAAACAACGCATCGTCATTCACTACGAGCGACAAAATTTTAGATTCGCCTTTATTAACCCTGAGTGTTCCCTTTCACGATTATAGTTGCCTTCGCGGCCAGTATAGATCAAGAGCAGACTGCACAAAACGTGCAGTCTGATTTTTGATCTACATTGTCCGCCACGGGGAATTACCGAAAACGACTGTTTTTGATGAAAGTTCCAACAAAATATGGGGTTCGAAGCATGAAATAAATAGAATATTTGTTTGTTTTTTGGTGAAAGATCAAAATTTATTTCATCTCGCGAACTTCGTCGGTAATATTTTCACGAGTGGCTGTGCCACTCGTGAAAATATTACCGATGATGTTCATTCGATGATGTTCATTCGATGATGTTCATTCGATGAAATAAATTTCGATCTTTCATCGAAAAAACTACACAAATATCCTCTTTGTCGTCCTCGCAATAATTTCCAAACTTTTAAATGATATGATTTTAAATTTAAATGCATTGTGAAACCTGCACTGTTTACCTTTGGCTGCCACTAAGCCTTTAGCTGAAATAGTTCTTCTTTTGCAGAAACTTTTCGCAAATGCATTAAACCCCTTTTTCCCAGCTCATGGCTCAACTGTTTCACCCAAACAGAAATAGCGTCTTTTTATAAATTCAGAATTTGAATACATTTAATTGTTTCTTTACCACACAATCCCAGGCTTTACAACACATAGAACGAAATATAATGAAAACTTTGTAGGAAAAGGAGAAAGGGATGATAACCAGCATTTTGTCCTCGTTCCACAATCCCAAGCTTTACAACACATAGAAAGAAATATTATGAAAACTTTGTAGGAAAAGGAGAAAGGGATGATAACCAGCATTTTGTCCTCTTTCCACAATGTTTTCTTACCTTTTAAAGAAAAAAGTTCAATTGTTTTAATCACATTTACATGTACATCTAGATTGTCGTCTGCAAGTTCTTTCTATTCGGACAAGTCTAAGATTTGTTGACTGGTTAGGCTATCAGTTTACTCCTTGCCAAACGACAAAATTTAGACTCAAGCAAGCTGACAGCATTTGCAGACGGCAAATTAAAAAAAAATGTATCTAGAAAAATGACTTATGCCTTCGAAAAGGTAGAAAACATTGTGAGAAAAGGAGAATATGCTGGTTACCAGCATTTTCTCCTTTTCAAACAATTTTCTCAAAAGCCTTCTTCTTCAGCGTCGTTATTACTCGGGATTGTGTGGTAAAGGGTGAACCACACAATAACTTTTAACGATCCTGAAAAAGAAGCCCTTTGAAAACACTGTGGGAAAAGGAAGAATTGCTGGTAACCAGCATTTTCTACTTTCCCCACAACGTTTGCTACCCTATCCAGGACAGAAATCACCATTTTAGTTACATATAACTTGTCGTCCGCAAATCCTTTCAATATGGCCCAGTCCAAATTTTTGTCGTTTGGTAAACAGTTAAGAGTGGTTGGTGAATATATGCACCCTTACAGGTATAGCATTCACTGGAGCCCTTTGTACAACAAGCAGCGTATCACTGGTGGAAGACCACCTGACTTTTATCTCCATGACAACGGCAACTCATGAACTGGGTCACAGGTAAATGATACCTAATTTGACTTTTTTTTCAATTAAGCAATACATTTCCCTTTGTCAAAATGCATGCCAGTGACATGCAGTCTCCAGCATAAAACACTTTGAAATGATTTTATAGGTATATGAGCCGTGCTCTGGGAAAAGGGAGTTTAATGCATGTCCGTGATGCATTATACCGAGTTTGTCATCACATAATTATGAATTCATAAAATCCATTTTGTCTATCAACCGACAGAATCCTGAGATAGAATGGTCCTTGGACATGTAGAAAATTGACCAAAAGCAAACATTTTCGATCCAGGTAAGCCTGCGCGGACTGCGTAGGCTGAACTGAATCGACACTATTTGCAGATGCTCTGAACGCCCTTTTCACGGAGCATGGCAAATTTATTTCGACCAACGGCTTTGATCAAAGACTGACTAAAAATTGAACATATTCTCATTGTGTCGCGTGGAACGTAATAAATGCCTTGTAGTTAATTAAGCACTGGTCATCGGATTGTTTAAATGTTCAACTTATATCCAACTGGGCAGTCAGTCAGCAATTTCTTGTAATAGACGTTACACACAGACAAAATAAAGTGTACTTTGTCCTCATACAGAAATGACGCATGGCGTTAATTTTTAGGATTAATTTCGATGACATATATAGGATCTGGAATAACTTAGTAATTAGTTCCGATGAAGCTGACAATATGACGTAATTTACGCTATATTTCTCGCGCTTTACGTAATATTGTAATGCTTTGTTATGTAAGGGGGGCACGCCACGGGGAATTACCGAAAACAACTATACTGGATTTTGATGAAAGTCCCAACAAAAATGGGGTTAGAAGCATGAAATAGATAGAATATTTGTTTTTTTTCGATGAAAGATCGAATTTTATTTGATCGAGTGAACATCATCGATAATATTTTCACTCCTGCTCCACGAGTGAAAATATTACCGATGATGTTCACTCGATCAAATAAATTTCGATCTTTCACCGAAAAAAAAAAAAACCCCAGATATCCTCTATTTATCTCACACTTACGAAAGATAACAGAATTTGTAATGGCTATATCACACTTAAAAAGGGAGATTATGTGATAGATCTTTTCTTTCACTAGTCGAAGTATTGATAAAGACTGAGTTATTTATTGTTATATTCCAATTTCCTTTTAAATGAGTTTTTATGGCGATATTTTGTTACAGTCTCGGTGCAGTCCATGATGGTGACGGCAATTCCTGCGATTCCAATGATAATTACGTCATGTCTGTGGTAAACAGAGTGACAGATGAACCTGTTATTGGTACAAATCTCTGGCTGTTTTCTTCATGTTCTAAAGATGCATTTAAAACTTATATCAATGGGTAAGTATGAAACAAATCATGCAAGATATGTAAAAGAAACCAAACAAGAGGTACGAGTTTTGCATTTTCCGACTGACATTAGCCAAAATGTGATAGTTTGTTCAAATACTGTGATCCATGAGGAATACGTTTAAGTAAAGATTTGCACAATTTATGAAAGAAGCTCTCAGGTAGTGGTAAGGAGCAAAACAGCAAACTTGTAGCTTCTTGAAAAATATGTTTTTTTTTGTATGTTTAATGTTATTCGCTGCTGTCCCGATACTGCTGTAAAATTTCCGTAAACTGTCAATCACATATTTTTTTTCCAAATATACTAAAAGAAAAAAGAAACGCAACTCTAGGTTAAGCATAGAATCTAAATGTAAATTTATTCACAATATGAATTGATTTCATTCTTGAAATAACAGCACAAGAGTCATTCTTTCACTGGCATTTTGCTTGGCCTTAAACAAAAAGCACATCAAAAGATATGGCAGCTATCGTGACTTAAAGGTGGCCCCTGCTTGCAGCCATCGCAGCCCTAATCCGTCGGCGCATTGAATTGAGACTGTTCGACTATCTCATAGTGATGTTTTTCCACTCCTCAGTCAGTGCTTGGGTCAGCTCATAGTGTGAAGTCGGCGGTGGATTGCGTTTACCTATATGTCTGTCTAAAATGTCCCAAAGATATTCGATAGGCGAAAGATCGGGACTGAATGCCGGCCAAGGCATAACATTCACGTTGTTGTAGGCTTGGCATATCCTAGCAACGTGCGGCCGTGCATGGTCGTGCTGGAAAGTGACGTTGAACGAATGGGACAACGATCGATTGCAGCACACTGTTCCTGTAGAGAACATCCATGTGTAAAAAGATCCATCAATGAATATGAGTGGAGTGTTATGTCCGTGTGATATGCCTGCCCACACCATCACCCCGCCACCTCCAAAGCAATCACACTTCACCACACAAGCGTCTGAGAAGCGGTCACCTCGACGTTGGTAGACACGAGTTCTTCTGTCCGAATGGTACAACAAAAAACGGGACTCGTCAGAGAACAACACTTCTCTCCACTGCCGAAGAGAAAATACCCCCGGACCGTGCGTGGTGAGCCATTCTATACAGCGACGTTGTCTATCCCGGGTTAGCGGCATACCAAAGTGCGGTCTCTTAGCATTTAAGCCGAAGGCACGCAGACGGTTTCTTACCATCCTAGCACTTACACGTACTCCTCTCATGTGAGCTGCGGTTTCAGTAGCTGTATGAAACCACTGAACTAGATGTGTCAGGCATATATACGCGTCCTCCTGACCTGTAATGGCACGAGGACGTTCTGATCTTTGGCGGTCGTTAGTAGTGTCAGTCCCCCTCAAACGTTTAACTACTCTAGATATGGTACTCTTGTGCACCCTAAGTTTCGCTGCGACTTGGCGGTGCGAGGTTCTGTTCATCATCATCCTGACGGCGTGTTCACGCTGTTCTTTACATTAGCGTGGCATACCAGTTACGGCTCAAAAATGTTTTAAGAAACCCGGATTATTTGTACTTGAGCTTGTATGGTTAATCATACGATGAAATTTGTATAGGTACTCACGTGCAAGTTGTTAAGTGCAGCTTCCGCGTGAAAATTGAAATTCGCTGAACACGGCTTAAAGTATGGGCTACTTTCAATAGAATGAATTGGGTGAATACCGATGGAGATAGTCAATTGCAGAAAGAATGATATTTCACCACACGGACGTAATCTTTCAAATATATATGATTTGAAAAAGTTGCGTTTCTTTTTTCTTTAAATATATATTAAATTGTTTATTTCCTTTGGATACTTGAATCATTTTTAACGGACACAAACTTGATATTTATCTTCAGAATCATCATAAAAAAAAAAAAGGGTACTAACAATACAGGCTAGAATGTAAAACTGCAACAAATGATACCCATATTCAACGGGTCATTTTCTTTGTGGCATTTGTCGAAGACAATACCACTATGAGTTCAATATTATTCTTTTTAAAATGAACTTGGTCGAAACAAATATGTGTTCTTTCTGTAACAGATGTGAAGAAACTATAGCACATTTATTTTATGAATGTCAAAATATCAAACCTATTTGGGAGCGCATTTCAATACTTGTTAATAATTTAGATCAGTCGATGTCAATAAGCAAACAAAATGCGCTTATTACTTCTTGAAACAAAAAAAAATATTTTTGCAAATTTAAAAACAAAAATATTAAACCATCTTTATTAGGCCTGAAAAATAGTCTCTTCTATAATCTTAGCATCATTAGAAGCTCAAAAATTATGAAAATGAACGAAGGCTTACGACAACTGTAGAATATATCAGTCAAAACCTCCCATAAACTAAAAGCATTTTTCTCTATGCACACGAGTAATGCTGCAGTGCTGAAGCCTCAAAAGAATACCTACCTTATGTTACGTTTGCTTTTTGCTTTTGACGTTTCAGTACTGTACAGTGAACCAAGATCAAAGTAACACTTTATCAACACAATCACTTTCACACTCACGCAACTCTCACAGAATTTGTTCTTTTTCTTGCACATTTATATATAAAAATAAGCTTTGTCGTCCACATATTTACAAAAAACCTGTAACAAATAAGAAAAGTAAACCTGTTGTTAGTCATTATTGTTGAAATCTTCATATTTTAGTAGCCATATCAATATAGTAGTATAATGGTAGCTGTAAAAAATCTGGATTTTGTAATTACGACTTTTGTTTGTATTTCAAAGTTCAATTACTAACACAGAATACTAACAACGATCTGTAAGGTGCAATTGAGGGATGGCCACGACCTTCAAGTACCATAAAGACGTGGACAATAAAGTTAAAAAAAAAAAAGAAAATTATAAATCCTTTCCACACAAGACATGTCACAGGAATGATCTACCATTTACACTTTTAACCCTTTACCAGACGACAAAATTTTACCCTTGTCCAAATTGAAAGCATTTGCAGACGACGATTTCAATGTGGCTCAAATGGTCAAACTTTGCTTTGATGGGGTAGAAAACATTGTGGGGAAAGGAGAAAATGCTGGTTAACAGCATTTTCTCCTTTTCCCACAATGTTTTCAAAAGGTTTCTTTCCCAGGGGCGTCAAAAGGCGTCATTGTGCAGTAAAGGGTTAAGTAAATGAAAAATACATTTGAGACATGCGCTATGAAAAGATGATTTACTGAATCTGCAAATAGTATCGACTAAGGTCAGCCTGCGAAGTCCGCCGCGCAGGCTGACCTGAGTCGAAACACTGCTGCAGGTCAATTTTCTACATGTCAAAGGACCAAGGCTCATGTTTCAAGTGGTTGACAGACAAAATAGATTTTATGGATCCATAATTGTGATAGCTTGCGTGATATGTCACATCAAGGAGATGCATAAAACCCCCTTTTGCCGGAGTATTGCTTACTTTCTTTTGTTATATTAATTTAAGAATATGGTATTGCCAGTTTGACAATAGTTTTTTAGACCAAACAAGACAGTGTAGATCCAAGACCAGGCGCTATATTTAGTTCTGACTTGATATTAAGTTACGCCGTCCGTGAAAACACTGTATAATATCTAGCTTGGTATACAAGACCTATAAGACTTTATTATACCCCAACCTACGTAGTAGAGGGTGGGGGGTATACTGGTTTCACCATGTCTGTCTGTCTATCCGTCCATCTGTCTGTCCGTCCGTCCGTCCATCCATCCGTCCGTCGGTCCATCCATCTTTTCGTTTCCGTGCTCTACCACAGAAACCGTTTGACCTAGGACCCTGAAACTTTATGCAAGTGTTCCTCATGACCCAAGGAGGTGCCCAATTGTTTTTGGATCACATGGGTCAAAGGTCAAGGTCACAGGTAAATTTTGTTTTCTCTGATTGTGCTGCTTCACTGACAAGGTGCTGGTGGGGGGGTATTCGTCCGCTTTGCGACAGTTCTAGTTACTTTTTATCTATTTCTGTACAGGTTATCTGACAATTGCATGCAATCAACTAGTGCCACATCCGAAAAAGTCACGGTGAACACACCAATGGCAGAGCTGTACCCGCCTGACAGAACATGTGAATATGCCATCGCTGAAGGGTCGTATGTCTGTCGTGTATGTATATTAGATCAATGTATAGTCAGCAGCAGAGCTCCAGAAAGAGGGACTGATTTTGAGTTCAAAATTGAAAATATTAATCACTCTCCACTAAACCCTATGTTATGGGTACTCATTAAAATTGTCTCATCGAGACGATTCTAATGAGTACCCACAACATAGGGTTTGGAGGAGAAATAATGGATTTACAATACTGTCACTGCCTTTTATCTGGAGCTCTGGTCAGCCGTCATTGCTGATTTGTGTGTGCGAAAAATAGATATAAATATGACAACTTTCAACTCAAATAGGAAAGATATACTGCATGTCAAGAGATATGATAACGATGAATTGGTTTGTTTCTCAGGTGACGATGTCTTACCAGGGAGTATGTACAGTTTTGGTGATATATAGAATTTTCCACAGGCTATCAGGCCTCAATTGATTCAAAACTAAAATCATAAAAGTAACTAACTATAGTCTTGGTAGATTATTCGTCAAACACCAAACCACTATCTTGTGCAGTCTAGCTAGACATGTGCCAAGCTCAAATTTCTGTCCTTAGTTTAAACACAGACGGAGTCAAAACATTGCTCCAAACCGTCGTTCGTGACTTGATTCAAACACGGAGTCGTGCTGAACCACTGTCGGCCTGTATTTCAGACCGATCTGTTCAACCCTTCTGTTTAGGCTGGAACAGCAATATAGAGTTCTCAACTTCGAACTGTTTAGAACTTGTCTTTGGACGGGTCCGTTTAAGGCTGGGTCTGTTTAGAACGTATTGAGACTTCTCCAGGGCAGCTGAGTCTGTTTGGAACAAGTCTGTCTGGGACATGTCCGGGTCGGTTTGAAGCTGGGCTGTATGAACCAGTCCATATGTCCGATAGAACTCTACAGCGGTTGGACGTGAAGACAAGTGCTAAATTTCTGCTTATCTTTGCTCTGTACAAGCAGGTCTGCTCAACCCTGTTGTTACCGACCACAACGTGTAAAAGGTGAATCCTCCATGAAGGATGACAGAGAGGAGTTATTGTCATCACACTCTGTTGCAACAGCGTATTTGCAATGCGATCTTTGCACTGTTTAAATCCACTAATTATAAAACAGTCAAATAGGTCCCGAATAATATGTTTCTTAATATACCACGATTTCTTGACGCCGATAATTTACCAAGACTTAATAAGTGCAAATACAATGTGCCTATTGCAAAATACAACTTTTAATTTTCCAAACTTTAACAGAACAAAGATGCATTTAATCTAAGACAGAACGAACACTTACAAAATTCAAAATCTAAGATTTATTCCAAAAGAGAAAAGATATTCCAAAAGTAGTGTCAAAAATCAATTGATCAAAGCACACCTGGTACTCACAATATAAGATATGCGATACTGCTCGTACCGTATAGATTATTGCTTACATTTGACCTTCATCAAAAAGAAAAAGAACCAAGATGACATACGCTTCCTAACTCCCTTTTTCTGAATGTTGTTCTCGGTTTTTCTGTTGGTGGACTGACCTCTTACAGCAGAGAGTCGATGTTAGTTCAGGAGTTGCTCTGAGGAATTTAATACTATGGTTACTCGTATGAAATGTTGGTACAGCATTTGACAGTAAGAATTTTTTCGCCGCCGGTATGTCCATCGACTTCTTCATTTGATATTCGAGTTAGGAAGGCTAGGGGTTAAAATGTCTCCCACACAATACTGAATATCGTGTCGCATAGATGAAGTCTTTTCTCTTTGCTTTTACAAAATTAATCAACAGGCGACGAATCTGTGGTCTGTTTTCTTTTGGAAAGTTCTGAAATGAAATTCCATCGGCGTTGGTGGTATTTTTAAAATCTTCGAAGAATATGACATGTTGCAGACAACGCAAAATAGAGGGGCACTGTTCCAACGTCACTTCCGGTTTAGCGTAGATCTGGAAAAGTCGCACAGGTGTGCAAACCACAATTTTACTACTAACTCATTTTTTTACAAAACAAAACAGCGTTATTATTATTTTTATTATTATTATTATTATTATTTTTAAGATTACCTTTATTTATAGCTTCACAATAACACGTAACACGTATATGGAAATAGCGGAGAGCTGAAGTTTCCCTCTAAAGTTTGCAATAACGTATAAATATGTATTTTCAGTCTATACAGAACTACACAACAATATGTAGCTCTATGTACTGTAATGAACCAGGAACAACACAGTGTTATGCAGTTTTGCCGGCTGAAGGCACACCGTGTGGCAATGGAAAGGTCAGTATTCAGTCCTAAAGTACTTAAGTACTCGTACACATTTGTTTATTTTTGTTTTTTTTTGCATCTCTTGACATACACATTGTGGCAATAAGAAAGGTCAGTACTAAATCCCTTAAGTACTAAATATACATGTCTTTTTGTATCTTTATGAAGGTATACCATGTTGCAACTCTTTACAGTATTCAATCGTTTAAGTTTTCTTCAATAACGAATTTTTGTCATTTGTGTTCACACGCACGCACGCACGCATGGGCGCACACACAACAAAACAAAATGATCACAGAACAAATATCATGAATTTCGCAATTATTTTACTCGAATTCTATATATTTAGGAATGTAGTTTATCGTTTATAGCATTTATTAAGTTTTATTTTATTTATTTCTATTAGGCGTAACCCTTATCAATTGACACAATAAAGCTATTACTGCTATAATTAAGATTTGTTCATGCTTGTTCATGTAAGTTTTTAAAGATATGAACTATGAAAAGAGGGTTTAATTCACCTGCAAAAAGTATCAGGCTGACATGGGTCAAACTTTCTGTTGTTTGTGTGACTTTTCTTCATGTTCAAGGACCATTCTAAGTCATGATTCAGTCGGTTGTTAGACAAAATAGAATTTGTCCGTAAGTATCTGATGACTTGCTTGGTATAATTCATCACGGAAATGCATTAAATATTCATCTATACTTGCTTTCAACCAGTTTTTTAACCCACTTCAACTTTATTTTATCAAACTGTAATCATTCTTGTTTCTTCATGCCAAATGTTGCACCTGACGGTCGCAAGGTTGCATAAATTACGACAGATAGAAAATGCATTTCATTTTCGTAGGGATATCAAAGAAATCACTGTTGTGACGTTTCCGGTTTTAAATCGAAGATTTCTGATATGTGTATCCCTTACACAACATATACCGGTATTTTATTTACCGGTATGTTTACACAGCTGACTAAATTTTTAACCATTCTACAGTCCGTCAAAACTTTATAGGGCTTTTTTTTTCTCTCTCTGGCTGAAAGGATGCATCTTTAAATTCCCTTTTGCCAGAACAATGTTTGTTGACAGAAATTGAATGCTAATCATTCATGATATGGCAATAGAAAGGTTAGCACAAAACACAATACATGTTTGTCATAGCACAACATGTTTCATAATACGAGTATGTTACGATGTACAGGTCGATAGGTCTCAATCGCTTAGAAGCTTTTGTTCATACTCCAAGTTCCTGGAGCTTTATTTGGACATTGTTTTATTTTTTTTTCAAAATTCTTCGAAGAATGATAGGCACTCAAGCTACACATACGATCATTCACTAAACTGTTTTCTCCGATCTATATTACAGTGGTGTGAGAATGGTATGTGTATCTCCTCGCCTGAGGCACGAACAGACGTCCGGGAGGGTTGTCCGATAGGAGATCATCCTAATGTGATCGATAACTTGGGTAAAACTTGTACAGAGATGGTGAGAGACACCCCGGACCAGTGTTACAGCACGTATATCAGTAAACTGTGCTGCGATAGCTGTCCCAGTATTGACTCTGGTGTTGCAGGTTTGTTCAGGCTTTTGGTTCATGTTGTACTTTTAAAACAAGCATATCGTTTCTCTAACCCTTAAAGAGCCAGATAAACAAAAATTAAGTCATGCTCTTGCATTATACCAAGCAAGTCATCAAATAATTATAGATCCATAAAATCTATTTTGACTAGTTTTAGAGCTTGACCTTGTTAGGATGCAAACTCATGGCCCCTTGATATTACAGGCCCTATACTCTATCAATTCAGCTACCGGGCTGGGTATTTTAGGTTTGTGTTACTGTTTGGTTTAAGTTATAACTTCCAGTATAACTACTCTCAGATACTAGCGTTAAAATACTACTTTCGTTACACGATCACAAGACAACCCTTTGGCTGCAAAGTGCAACTCTGTGCGTTATTGTGCATGATATAGATCCAGAAAAGTTAGCTGATGGTCGCAGAACTTTATCAGTTTTTATACATGGCAAAGAATAGAAGCAAATCGGAATATTGCTGTCCAAAGTTTCGACTAAAATCTAACGTTCTCCCTTTAACACAAATTTTACAGGTTGTGAATATGGAGATAAAAACAGAAATTTTTGCAGGGGCATTTCGCGTTTTGGTTGCTATAGTAACGAGGATCTTTGCTGTGATACGTGTGCAGCCTTGAAGAATAACCAAATACCAGGTAAAGTATTCTGCAGATCACTTTTTTTTTTAATATTTTGTGTCGGGCGAGATTTTGTAAAGTTGCTGCAGTTTTCAAGGATGTACGAGTGCGTCACAATATTACAGTACAATGCCATACAAATTTAGTTACCCTTTCCTCTTGTACCTTAGAATAGTTGACAAAAACCTTTTATACAGTATTTCTAGTTTTTACTGATACAATTTCATACTTGTCTCTACATTTAAAAAAAAAAAAGAGAAAAAAAAACAGAGTACAACATCAACATGTAAAATACTGGTCACTGGACATACTCGTAAAACTAAAATAAAGAAAAATATTGGGATGTTCAGTTAACATTTTCTCTATTTAACAGGTTGTGAATTTGGAGACAAATTTTCGGGTTGCCGAGTCCAAGATTGTCCATTTTATGATGCGACAAACAGGGAAGGTTGTTGTGAAACGTGTTTTGATGGAACGACTGTTGCTACAACACCTTCAACTACTACTTCTTCTACCACGACCACTGTTACCACAACAACTACCAGACCTGTTCCGACAACAACAGTAACAACCACTACTATTGCTAAAACAACAACAATGGTCACGCAACCAACAGCAACTACTCCAGTCATCTCTACCACACAATCTAGCACTGTTTCCGGTACCACCAATACGTCAGTTGTTGTTACACCAACAGAGGACAAAGAAGGTGAGAGTAAACTACAGCATGCACAATCTAACCCATTGCTTTATAAACCCTTGATTCTTCAGACTACGAAATTTTAGACTGCCCTTGTTGAAAGCATCTACAGGCAACAAGTGCAATGGAGCAAAAGTGAAAAAAAAAAGCACTGTCTGAGAAAGGATCAGGAAAATGGTCACCATCATGTTCTGCTTTTCCCATTTATTTTCCGAAACCCTATTCACTTATGTTCTTTATTCTTAACTACTACGTTCTAGATGATCTACAATTGCTGTTGAGTTGTAATTCAGATGTTCATAAAAAGATAAGTAGGCTAGATTAACAAGAGCACCGCGTGCGATAGCCAATGCGCGGCTGCAGTTGCTCTTCGGAGTAGATTGATTTTCAGTGAAAAGTACGGTACTACCAGAATTCCTTGCTACTCATAAGTCCATGTAATGTGGTAAATATGTAAAGAGAATTAAATTTGATTTCCATAAGTCGAAAAAGGGGCAAAAAAGGTCAATTTTATTTTGATAGTTACCTACCCCAGTTGTATGTGTTCCCCTTTTGACAGTTAACAACTAGTCCGAGTTTGAAGTAAATATTTACATAATGACAGAGATATTATATATTATAAAACGAAGACAAGGCGATGTTTTCTTCGAAAATAGCAGAGCTAAGAATTATCATAGCCCAGAAAAGGAGTATGTGCTTTGTATGTTTTTGAATTAGCACCATTTAACAGGGTCGTATTGGCCAAATATTCTAAATAACACTCTTAGTCTAATAATTAAGTTAGGAATTAACATAAAGTAACAATTTCTGAATGGCTAAACGATTTGGTTGAGTAAATCAGAATTTGTGTTGCTTTAGCTCTTTACCAAAGGACAGAATTTTAGACTAGTCCAAATTGAAAGCATTTGTAGACGACAAAATAAAAGTGACTCAAAAATTAAAATTTGATTTAGGAACGGTACAAAACATTGTGGGAAAAGAAGAAAATGGTGGTTACCAGCATTTTCTTCTTTTCCCACAATGTTTTCAAAAGTTGTCTTTCTCAGGGTCGTTAAAAGTCGGGATTGTGTGGTAAACAGTTAAAATGTAGAAAATGCTTTAGAGTATGGATGCAGCTTAGAATGGTTGTTGATAGGGTCCGAGTTTGCACTTTCATAAATGAGTGATACTCTGTGTAAAGGGTTAAATGCATCTGCTGAAGCTATTGACACAGGTCAACCTGCACAGGCTGATCTGGATCGAAACTTTCTGCTAGTGGTCAACTTTCTGCATGTCAAAGGACCAGTTTACCTCATGATTCAGTCGATTAGTATTCAAAACGGTTTTTATGGATCTATAGTTTTGTGATGAATTGCTTGGTACAATGCGATCACGCACGGAGACGCATTAAGTTCCCTTTTGCGAGAGCACGACTTATATTTATTTCTTTTTCAGTCTCGGATATAGTGGTGGTCGGTGTGGGTATCGCGGCTGGAGCCATCATACTGATCACTGTCATTGTCGTCGTGTGTATCGTCAGAAAACGCCGTAAAAACAACTCGAAAAAGTCGGGATCCAATGGGACTTACGTAAGTCGAGTGTAATCTTTTTGTAATTTGTAGATCATTAACTCTTAGAAAACTAATCAAAGTACTGAAAGTACTGACAGACTAGCGAATTTGACTGTTTGATTGATTGATTGTATGGTGTTTATTAACCCTGTTTTCAACATTATTTCAGTTATGTAGCGGTGGCCAGTGCACATATCCATGCTTTCCTGGAGTTTCTTTTACCAGAACTCCGGACAACATTCTTTCCAAGCCACTGGCTCCTTTCCCACATAACCATCGTCGAAATGTAAGCGAGAAATAAATCCTGTCGCAATGACTATCATCAATCCTCGGAAAGAAAATTGTTGAGGATCAAACCAGCGATCTCCTGTTCTCAAGTCCTGTATGCTACCGACTGAACTGCCTGGGCTATATGTGCTATTGGTTAACTATAATTCAGTTTAAGTTTAACCCTTAACCTGCTAAAAATGTTAAATGAAACTTTCTAGCTGATGGTAAACACTTGAATATTGCTATTTCACAGTTACACTTTGGAGAAAATCTATCCTCTTATTGGACAATGTAGATCCAAGATCAGACTGCACACACTGTCTGCAAAAGGTCATTGAGTCGCGGTAGTGCTGCTAAAAGAAACTCGAGGAAAGCATGGACAGGTGCTCTGGCCGCCGCAATATCATTGAAATAATGTTGAAAACGGCGTTAAACACCATGCAGTCAATTAGTCAATATCTAATAGCACAAGATGTAGTTAACTATTTAATTTTCCTTACAAAATGCAAAATTTTACATCCGTCCAAATTCAAATCTGTTGCAGACCATGAATTAAATGTGGCTGAACTGATGAAACATGATTCCAGAAGGGCAGAAAACAATGTAGGAAAAGGAGAAAATGATGGTTACCAGCATTTTCTCCTTTTCCCACAATGTTTACAAAGGGATCCTTCCCCAGTATTGTTAAAACTTGGGATTGTTTGGTAAAAGGTTAATAGAATAACAGATTAACATAATAGTTCAACTGTACACATTGATCTAAATAATGAATGACTGAAGGGATGACAAGGGTTCCCTGTCCAGTGGGGGTTGATATAGCTGGGATTTGCTACAAGTTAACCTAAGTGTATCTATTAATAGATTCATTCATAAGGCACCCATTCATAATGTTACAGTTGTGTAGGAATAAGTGATTCTCTGCTTTGCATAGGTCACTCAATTTACATATAAGCAAAGATCTTGTACCTTATAAATGATATCTTGTTCAGTTTATTACTTTGTAAGACGACATGTTCAAATTGGAGAGGTAGAGATTTAGTGGTTTATGTCTAAATTGTCATGTATAACAGAATTAAGATTTCTAACAGAAAGAAGTATTTTCTGTGTGGCAGTATTTGGCAACTGTGGGGTTTTGAATCTAGGTCAATCTTGATGCCTATAGACTAGCTTCGCTAGTCAAAAAGTCAAGTAGAAACCCCAATGGTGCACTATCAAGAACGTTTTCCATAATTTTTCACGGATTATGGCAAACAGCCATTGCTAATATATAAGGATAGTCAATAACTAGTTAGATAAATATGACCGAATCATATTCACCTTTGAGAATCTTTATATTTTCATTACAAAAAAAGATAGGAGTTATTTCCATTTAGAATATAATGTTCACACAACAATATTTTCAGGATAATATTGGTTTTGTGGACAATGCTCCCAGCCGCCCACCACCCCGGCGTGTAGACAGTTCAGTCAGATCTCAACCCCCTACCAAACCCATAAAGCCTATCAAACCCAGTGCACCGGTGTACCCACTGACATCTCCTAAATCAGGTTTGTTCATTTATATATCTTACACCTCTCTGCATTCAATATTTATCATAACTTTATTTCCACTCTACCATTTTTACAAAATTACAAGGATTTACAAGTAGAAAGGGAATGACCAGTAACTTTCTGATGTAGGTATATGTGAATAAATGCAACAAAATCACACATACATGCAACTTATTATTTTATTTTTCTTTGCATTGACCATCTCTGGTCGTCAGTTTAGTTTGTTAGATATTGTGTTACTTTCCAAATTTAATCCTGTTTACGTTTTATTTATTACAGAAGTAGATGGATATATGATGCCGGGTAATCCAGAAGTCAAGACAGTCAGTAACGGTGTCATGTACACAGCACCAGATAAGTCCGCCATTAGAGCAGTCGTGTCTGATCAACAGCAGAGAAATAGTAAAACTATACATTATAAACGTTCAAGTGCAGCTACAGATACTAAAACGGTTGTTCCAGACCAGTTTTTACTAATATCGTCGAACCATTCTACAAAACCTACACAAGACATGTATGATAGTATTGGCCATGTTGAGTTTGAAAGACAAGGTCAAGGTCAACACCGTCCAATAATGCCCATGTATCATAAACCTAATAACGGTATCTCACCCAGATTGCCGGACAGGCCTTCAAGCAACAATAAAAACAAACCTGAACTGCCATCAAAACGTATAGGTAAACCGCTTCTTCCACCTGTCAAACCTGACAAACTTCAAACTGATAATCATCTTGACACTGGACTTATCAATAACGACATTAATATTGCAAACAATTTATCAAATCATGCAGAACACCAGACAACAGCTCCGAAACCTATGCCGCGTCCAAAAAGGAACCGAACAAACAATAATCAGAAATCCGATACCGGTAACCTCGGTGATGTATACGACACTGCAGATCCTGTACAAGTTCAGTCTAAAAGAATTCCACTCCATCCTCCAGCCAGACCTGTACCACGACGCAAACCTACTGACACTAAAGACATTCATGTTACACAGGGTACAGAAAATGTTGGATATGAATCGGATGAAATTGAAATACGAATTTAAATATTCTGAACGTCAAACTACAGTCAGTCACAGATGGTAATACAGAGGACAGCAAGAAGTACTAGAATACCATTTTATGAAACCATTTGTTACAATTATTGCAGATGTAAAGAATCTTATATGAGTTAGCAGCCGAAACTATATTTTATTACACGAATCAAATGAAAAAAGAAGCCTTTTTTTTTCCAGACGAATTTGATGAAATTTTATCCTAAAGGCTCGATAGCGACCAAGTAAGATAAATTCTGTGTATATAATATAGGTAAGTTTCACTCATACCAATTTAAAGTATGACCATTATCATAAATCTGACGAGCTATAAAAGTACGGTTGGTCAAAGTTCAAGTCCCTGGCAGAGCAACGAATGTTAAAACTAGAATTAATGTTGCCAACATAAATTCTAGGTTTCATTTATTGATCTGACGTCAATTCGGGTCTTGAACAACCGGACTATTAGTGATTTTCAAATTTAAAAAAAAATCGCCATACATTTAAATGTTATGAATGCAATTTACCTGTATTTTATAGACAGATTTTTTTAGCATTCAGCCACTTTTGGGCCTTTAAAAGCCAACGAATGCTCTTTCGTTTTCATCACATGGCTCTTTCTCAAGAATGGCAGGTTATAGTGCCTGTGGAAACTAGATTTACGTCTTGAAATTTTCATAGATAGATTTTAATTGACTTACACAAATAATTCATTTATCTCGTCATATACAATAACAGTTATTGCCCTTGTTAATACATATTAACTACCGACATAAAACAAGGGCAATAACTGTTTTAAATAAAACCTAAGGATTCTAAACTTTATTTAAAATAGTTATTTGGTAATTAGATCTATCTTGTCTCAATATTTCAGTTTCTGCAACGTTTTGAAATATTATTGTTCTATAGATGTTTTTCTTTGTCCTTTTTTTCTGTATGTCTTGGAGCCAACTTAAGAGGATAAATATAAATATTGTTATTGACTAAGAAAATAAGAAAAATGAATAAGAAAATGAATGAAAGTTTTCAGCCCATAGTAAATACCAAATATTGCAATCTCAAATTCCTTATCACACTGAAAAGCTCATGGGGCAGTATTGACCACACTTCTGTAGCCTAATCCCGACCCACAGGGTCAGCAACAGTTGAAAAAGTTTTTTTTTTTTTTTTTTTCGAAAAACCTTTTTTTTTTTTAATTGATGACGCCAAAATTTAGCGGAAAAACATCACCATTATGTTTTAGAGCTAAACTTTGATGTCAGGCGACGAACAGTAATTAGGTCAGTCAGTGTACCCTATTTTGAAGGTCAGCCTAGAGCTAATTGCAAAATTTTTGAAAGCCTGTTTTTCTGTTACTCCCATGCATGTAAAAGTATCCATTAAAAGTCCTGAACTTTTGCAGATGCACTTATTGTAAAATAGACGCCGGAGTATGAGAGGTACCTTGGATTTTATAAATTTACATGATAATGGAACTGTAAAGAAGCATTTATAAGAACACTCAAGTTAGAATTAACTGTAATGTAATGCATTATAATAAAGGAGATCAAAGTATGCCTAATGAATCAAATAAATGTTTTTTTTACAGTGTAATTACGTATTATTTCACCCCACCCACCAACGTTAATCTGGATAAGTATTACATGCATGTTCACACTTGAACGAATTGCCACATTGCATGATTTTTTAATCTGAAGGTGTTTTCATGATTATAATTGTAATATATACAAATAGGCTGTGCCCTGCGAAAAGGGGGTTTATTGACAAAAATTCGAAATTCACTTATTCAGATTTTCTTCAAGTGCATTCATTTTTTCTCTCAGACTCTGAAAACAAAATATCGCTAACTTATCAAAAAGTGGAGATATCTACAGAATTGTAAGCATACCCAACAAAGAGAACGTCAGTTTTTTGACAGATGTTGATGACGTCGTTTTATTACTCTGTTTCTCGTAGTTACTTTTTACCCAACTCAGTTGCTGATATTTACGTTCTACAACAGAGAATTTCAGATGTAGTTTTGCATTCAAGGCTTCATGCAAAATTATTAAAGAATGTACATTAAAAATGCACATACTTTGCCGTAGTATCAACACTTAAAGTACTAAATGAATAATAAATGGAATTTTCCCGCCAAATATTGCGATTTTGTAGTTCTTTTTGCCGATAAAGTCTCACCATGTAGGACAGTGTAGATCTAAAATCAGACTGTTCCCTCACACCCACCAAAGCTGGGAAGCGCATTAAAATCGCCGGAAAGAAGTTAGCCCCGACGGGGTATCGAACTCGTGACGCCCAATTCATGTGTCATTTTTGCGTATATGTGCAAAAGTAGAAATCTTCCTGGTCTAATCGATATCAAGATTATTCAAATGGAATCGATTCCTCCCACACTACTGAATGATGTGTCATGTTAATTTATGTGGGAAAGCAGTCAGTTTCTTTTACCAGTAGTCCGCACAATATTCTTTCCAAGCCACTGGCTGCTTTCCCACATAACTATCGTCGAAACAATGGTAAGGGGTGAGAGAGGTAAGTGTGAAGAAACTCCAGGAAAGCATGGATAGGTGCACTGGCCGCCGCGATATAACTGAAATAATGTTGAAAACGGCGTTAAACGCTATACAATCAATCAATCAACCCTAACGCTGTATACGGGAAGAGGCTTTGCTGTAACGAAGGAGTGATCTCCCGTAACACCCCCCCCTCTTTGGAGAAGTCATCATTTTGATTACGGAAAGCCTTATTAGGCATGAGGTCTATTATCTAGACAACAAATGGCTCAATGGCCAAAAACTGGCAATTTTATAGACAACAAATGGCTCAAAGGCCAATCCCGGACGAGCCCCCATCTTACGAACATGAAAGTTCGTAACAAATGCCTAGCTCAAATACAAATCGCACCGGCTGGGTTTCGAACGCGTGCGGCAAAGATCCTCGTTTATCGAGTTTTAAAAGACCAATACACTAACCCCTGAGCTAAAGAGAATTCTCTCTAACGCAGTCGTCAGGTATTGATTTTATACGGGAAGAAGCTATGCTGTAAGAAAGGAGTGATCTGCCGTAACAATACGCATTCTGATTTCTCTGAACCACTGCCGGCAACTGTGGGAGCGGGCCGTGGACCATATTGGTTAGACCAGAATTGGCTGGCGGTCTGTCTTCTTTACCTGCGACTATAGAGACAGGTATGCGAGGGTATAACAAAGGCCAGGGGACAGATTCCATGTAGACAACATTGCTGCACATGACCGCTTTCGGGGCGGCTTCATCATGGTTTGGGATGAAATCAGCAGTGGGGACCTTGATCAGGGCAAACTGAACTCCCATCGGTATCGAGATGAGGTTATGGATACCCAGATAAAATTGCTGACGCAGTAGGCAGTGGGCCATTGTAATGGACGATAATGCCTACCCTACTAAGATAGGGTATAGCACATCCGAACTTACCCGTCCGATTATCCGATCTCTACACCATCGAGCTTATGTTAGATAATTTGCAGGTTGATATTCTGGTCCGTCAAGTCTAGCCAAGACGTATGCAAGAGGAAGGCTCGATGACTCTCCGAGAATGGAACAACTTTCAACACAACTAACCAGGAACCTTATCGACAGCATGAGTATACGATATCAAACTATCATTAACAACAGCGGTTACATGCTCGATCAGTTGCTTTTCATACTCTATTTCTATATTTCCTGTGATTATCAAAGGGTGTTTAAAAAAAGCGGGAACAATGTGAATTCTTTTGTCTACATCACTAAAGAAATCACTAATTGAAATAAACATATATGGAAAAAAAAAAAAAAAAAACAGCATTACTGCAAGTAAAAATCAAACGAGGTCCATAGCAATTTTTGAGTAGTATATTATATTATCTTTATACTCATTTATAAACTCATTTAAAACATAATATACATCTGACGATGATTCAACGTTACTCACCAGACGACAAAATTTTGGCCTTGTCCAAATTGAAAGCATTTGCAGACGACATTTTCATTGTGGCTCAAATGGTGCAATTTTCTCTTGATAAGGTAGAAAACATTGTGGGAAAAGGAGAAAATGCTGGTTACCAGCATTTCTCCTTTTCCCACAATGTTTTCAAAAGACTTCTTTCTAAGGGTCGTTAAAAGGCGGCATTGTGCGGTAAAGGGTCAAAGCCTAGGTCCTTAAATTCCATTTGAGCCATGCTCTGTGAAATTGGGGCTTTACACATCTGCAAAGTATGCATCTGCGAAGTCCGCGTAGGCTGACCTGGGTCGAAACATTTTGCTCTTTGTAAATTTTGTGCATGACCAGTGTACCTCATAATTCAGCCGGTTATTATACAAAACAGAGGTTATGGATCCATAATTATGTGATAAGTTGCTCTGTATAATGCATCACAGTGATGTGTTTAGCCCACTTTTGCTAGAGCGCTGCTTATAAATGTTTATTGAATTTTTATCCGTTCAAATCGATAGCGTTGGTCAGACATTTATCAACAGTATGTATAATAAAGCTTTGCGAAGATGACATTATGTGACATTTCAAGTATATACGAGGGCTGAGCAAAATGTTCGAGGAATTTCTTCATAACTTTTTACCTGAACTGGTCCCCGTTTTTAGATATACCTATTACAACTGGCACAGGCTATTGTGTCGTTGCTTTTCATTGGGCTACATGTATATCACAGAGTAGCCAATCAGAGCAGCATACACATTTGCAGCATACACATAACATTGCGATTTTTTGCACAATTTGAAATCGGCAATCAAAACTAAAAAGAATATTAGTTGACATGAACATAAAAGGTGATACCAACAACACAATTCACTTTTTCGTGAGGTCAAAAAAATCGGAAAATCTGCTCTGGATATGAGAGTGACCTCCCATGAATTTCCATTGGTCTTGTGTCATAGCTGTTCTAATCAAAGCGTTGAAAACACTGTTGTGGCATTTGTCAAGGGAGCCATTGTGTGGAATTAATAATTTAAAAAATAAACAACAGAAATACTTTAAAAATATTTGCTTGAAAGTCAACCTACTATGTAGTCATGCAAAATCCGACAGAGAAGGGTGCAATCTTGTGGGACGAACAAGTCCGGGCGAACATGCCCTGGCATGAATGAGCCCAGGAACGAAAGGGTTTGGGGACGAACAAGTACGGTATGTGTGTATCATTACGCCACTGTAGAAGGCCATCGCTGCTCAAGCTATTTTCGATAAAAAGGAAGTATTTCAACGATCGATGGCATAATCTAATTTATTGTAATATGCAATTTTCAATTTCATATCTGAGTGCAACCGAAACACTTATTTGTCTTAGAAAAAATGATTTTAATTGGGTTTACTTCCTTCGGTTTTGCACAAGCTACGATACATGATTTTCAAAATGCCGTATTGAACTCATAGTGGCATTGTCTTCGACAAATGCCACAAAAATAGACGGGCAGAATTCCAACCGTTTTTGTAGCCTGTACCGATCCCTATACACTTGCTGTATCAGGGGAGGTAACCAATATATTTTTTAATTTGATGACCGATTGTTTTTCACTTGTGAAATCATAGTCTTATATCAATTTCCAGGTAAAAAAAAATCACCGGTCTGATTTTCCTTTAGGTATATTTATTTTCACCTTAAAAAACGCAGTGTTTGCTACCCCGGAACACGTCGTAAAATCACCGTTGTCATGCTTTTGAAAACAATCATATTTCAAAATTGTCTCATTTAAATCTCCTGACATCACGTCAACGTAACGGATGGCTCCAGTTGACGTCCTCTGCGAAATTTCTGATGTCACGTCCAAAAAAACAACGTTAGTCCGACAGTTTTTGTGAGACCTATTGAAGAAAAAATAAGATAAAAAATGGTGGTTTAACCCTTTACCGCACAATGCCGCCTTTTGACGCCCCTGGTAAAGGAGCCTTTTGAAAACATTGTGGGAAAAGGAGAAAATGCTGGTAACCAGCATTTTCTCCTTTTCCCACAATGTTTTCTACCCAATCAAAGAAAAAATGCACCATTTCAGCCACATTGAAATTGTCGTCTGCAAATGCTTTCAATCTGGACAAGGCTAAAATCTTGTCGTCTGCTAAAGTGTTAAGAAGTGGTAAAAACTCGCGCAGCGATAAAATTCTGTTTAAACTTAGGACATAGTCCGTCTGAAACATTTAATTTATTGACAGAAGCTGTGGTAAAGCCCCAATTTAAATAAAAAAGCTGCAGCAGTCAAGAGGCATGTGTGGTTTAAAAAACTGACGAAAGAGAATTGAAGCTGATCCGACAGAGAGCACCGACATGAAATTTAAATATCATGCTAGTTAAATGACGTTAACGTCATGGCGTGCTTCGGATAGCCGTTTTCATCGTTGTAAAAGGAGTCATAACTATGGTGGCATATTTCTGCCACGAGATACGAGATAGCTATCATGATAATTTTGTAAAAGGAGTCATAACAACTATGTTTTTTTTTATCAATTTGTCTGGAAACTTTCAAGTTTTGTCCCTTATGGACGGAACCTAAACATGTGAACATTTTAAGTGTAATAGCTCTAGTGATTTTGTTTTAATTATCAAATTCCACGAACTTTTTGCTTAGCCCTCGCATTATAAGGGTAGACGTAAGGACATCTGTCTACATATGAGTCATGCTCTGGCAAAAGGGAGCTTAATGCATCTCCGTGATGCATGATACCAAGCAAGTCATCACATGATCATGGATCCATGATAGCCACTTTTTTTTTTTTAAAAAACCGGCCTAACCATGAGGTAGACTGGTCCTTGGACATACAGAAAATTGATAAATAGCGAAAAGTTTCGGCCCAGGTCAGCCTGCGCAGACTGCGCAGGCTGACCTGGAGCGATACTTTTCGCAGATGCATTAAGCGCCCTTTTCACAGAGCATGGCTCATATACCTTTTGATCTTTTGCTCGTATTGCTGTTTTCTAATTTACGACGACAACCCGATGTATTATAAAAAGATTCTTGTATATTCACGCTAGGTTTCCCAAAATGAACTTTCTCGCTGTTTCACAACAGCTATGGTCTAACACCTGAACCTGAATCTTGGTAAACACTTAACGTCTCTCTGATAATTCTGTGACAGACGACAAAATCTCTTTTGTCTAAAAACCGATTGAATCATTCGGTAGTAATGACTTGCTTACTATAAAGCATCATAGATATGCAGTAAACTCCCAAGCGCCGCTCAATGTATAGAAATATGCGATGGCCGACGCGATATGAATGAATGATGTTGGAAATTGCAATATATAAAATACAAAAACAAACAAATCCTGTTGGCCTGATCTAATATATAATATAGGCCTATCTCGTCTCGACCTGAAGTCTACCATTAAGTGCTCTTCTTTAAAACGATGTCGATGTAATGAAAAAGTTTGGTTGAAATAGAGATTGACATTTTTGGGTGTATTCCCTTGAATGTAGAGACAGTAGTATAGTGGTAGAGCGCCGGCCGGTCATACCAGAGGTTCCTCACTCAAAATCATTTGACTGTAGTTAGCAATGTCAACCTTCAGGACCACCCGCGTCTAGGCGCGTGTATTTGTTCAGCGATCACCTTTTTTTCACAGAGCATTGCTCATTCTTAAGATATGTTTCAACTTCTACGAGTAAACCCCCTTTTGTGCGGAGCGTGGTTCCTTTATAAAATATAGAGGATATTTGTTTTTTTCGATGAAAGATCGAAATTTATTTCATCGAGTGAACATCATCAGTAATATTTTCACGAGTGGCTTCCACTCGTGAAAATATTACCGATGATGTTCACTCGATGAAACAAATTTCGATCTTTCACTGAAAAAAAAAAATCTATTTATTTCATGCAACTAACCCCTATTTTGTTGGAACTTTAATCAAAATCCAGTAGTTGTTTTCGGTAATTCCCCGTGGCGTACCCCACCCCTCACATGACAACGCATTACAATATTACGTAAAGCGCGAGAAATATAGCGTAAATTACGTCATATTTCCCTCCATTTGAATGGCTCGCGCTGATTGCCTAGGTAACTAGTGCGCAGGAACTACTTTTTTCCGCCTTCAAAACTGAAGAGTTAGAAACTATAAAATCGGTACTTTCACTTGTAACCATGAAATATCAACCATAATCCACCATTATTTCTCGATAAACTACCGAAAAGCATGAAATAAATATGTTTCAGCTACTACGGTGTTTTCGGGATAACCCAAAATAAAGAGAGGCAGTAAAGTCTAAAATTATTACGCAATGACCATAAAACTTTCAAATCTGCATTTCGTCTTGAGTAAACACTAATAAACAATCCAAAAGTTGTTAACTCTTTACCAAACGACAAAATTTTAGACTTGTCCAAATTGAAAGCATTAGCAGACGACAAATTAAAGATGGCCCAAATGAAGAAACTTTTCCTTGATAGGGTAGAAAAACATTGTGGGAAAAAGGAGAAAATGCTGGTTACCAGCATTTTCTTCTTTTCCCACAATGTTTTCAAAAGACTTCTTCCTCAGGATCGTTAAAACTCGGGATTATTCGGTAAAGACTTCTTCCTCAGGATCGTTAAAACTCGGGATTGTTCGGTAAAGACTTCTTCCTCAGGATCGTTAAAACTCGGGATTGTTCGGTAAAGACTTCTTCCTCAGGATCGTTAAAACTCGGGACTGTTCGGTAAAGAGTTAACCCACTGAGCGCTAGGGACAGCTTTGCTTTATTTCGCTTTGATGGACATTGTATATGAAGATCAGACCGTCTTCTGAGGACGGAGTAGATCAAGATCAGACTATACAGAACGTGTAGTTGGATCTACATTGTCCTCTGTTTTATGAAATATTCCAGGGAAAAAAATGTAATGCCTTGTTCTGATTTCCTTGACTGACAAATTTCATTTTCTTTACCAAGAGCGAAAAGGGGTTAACAGATTTCCAAAACAATCATATTTCAACAGGTTATTTACGACAACCTGTTATCTCCAAAACCTGGGTGTAACCGTTTTGTTCAGTTCTGTTATCTTTTATCTATCAGAGTGGATACAAATAACATTCGATCTTTGCTTTCAGGAATTCTAATGAAGAACATTAGATGCTTGCTTTCAGGAATTTTAATAAAGAGAATATCTTGATAACAGTAAACAGCGACCAGCCTTGACAGGTACGTGTTGTTGACTTTTAAAAGTGATTTTGTTTTTGGATTCACTCAACCGTGTGAAAACATTGGGGAGAAAGGAAGAACATGTAAGAAACCAACATTTTTGGCTAAACCATTTGAAAACATTGAGCGACAAGGAGAAAATGGTGGTAACTGCCATTTTCGCCTTTCCCTACCATGTTTTATACCATTTTCAAAAACAAATCCTATCATATGAGCTAGGTTTAATACTGCCAATACTTTTACTTAACTCTCTACCACACGACAAAAATGTAGACTTGTCGAAATTGAAAGCATTTGCAGACGACAATTCAAATGTGGGTTAGATGATGGAATTAGTCTTTGATAGGGTAGAAAACATTGTGGGAAAAGGAGAAAATGCTGGTTACCAGCATTTTCTCCTTTTCCCACAATGTTTTCAAAAGGCTAAGGTCGTTTAAGATTGTGTGGTAAAGGTAAGTGAGAAGTCCAAAATTTTATTGTCTGG
Organism: Tridacna gigas; assembly: GCA_945859785.2. Taxonomy (NCBI): domain Eukaryota; kingdom Metazoa; phylum Mollusca; class Bivalvia; order Cardiida; family Cardiidae; genus Tridacna; species Tridacna gigas. Next base: position 36,131,624 of record OX244044.2, read on the forward strand.
TAAAAAGTTTTCTGATGTTCCGACATCGATGGCTATACTTCTTGGGCCAGTTTCATAATACAGGTTTAACCCTTTCAATGCCATAGGCGAAAACAGGGACTTTGCGACGGCATAGATCAAGATCAGACTGCACAGAACGTGCAGTCTGATCTTTGATCTTTGCCCTCCGTTTGTTTGGTCATGCCGATATGATAAAAGTCTTCCGGAGACTCAGTGGATTGTATTTACAACCATCAAAAAAGAAGCAAAGTTTGTTTATTTGGCGCCGAAAGAGTTAAAGATAACGTCGAGTTTAAACTCGAGTTTTACGCCATCCGTTTGCATATACATAATTTACTAGGACCCGGACTTAAAGTTAAACCTAGAGGTGTTCTTTATTATAGTTAAGCAAAACCGCAAGTTTAAACTTTTCCCCGTTATAGTATGTAAAATCTAAACCTGCAGAGACACAGGTTTTAGCTTGATTAAAAAGGTGAAAACCGTAGCTCATTTTACTTTAGAAAGAGAAGATGGCAAACAGTATTTTATATTTGGTCCAACAGAATGCAGAATAGCCTGTGCAGGGCGATATGAACGATTTGGCTTTATAGGATGATTTATCCGACGAAAAATATTTGGGTACAATTTGGTCACTGGAAGATCTGTTTTTTTTTTTCGTGGGAGTGTCCTTGGGAAAGACACTTCAGAGCCCTAGTAGCCTAGTACTGGTGAAATACAACAATACGGACAAAATACAACTTTCAATCAGTAAGCCAAACCTCCAGATAAGAAGGAGTGACAGTATTCTAAATCCTATTATTTCTCTTCCAAACCCTATGGTGTGGGTACTCATTAGAATCGTCTCGATGAGAAGATTCTAATGAGTACCCATAACATAGGTTTTAGTGGAGAATTATTAATATTTTCAATTTGGAAATCAAAATCACTCCCGCTATCTGGAGCTCTGAGTAAGCCATATAGATCACTCACGTATATCAGAATCTAAATTAATTGTTCGGAGACAGGGAATAACTCAGGGGTAGGAAACTTCATATTCGGAGCCAATGGTTCCGACGAGAAAATGTGTTGGTCTTCCGGTTCCGAAAGCATCGGCTCAAAAACAACTGAAAAAAAAAAAGTAAGCTTGTCATTGTTTGTTATTATGTGTTCCTATGTCTTTGAAATTCCAAAAAAGGAGAAATTCATGCAATGCTCGGGTATTTCGACGTATTTTCAACACGTAGAAAGCCGTAGAATGTGTTCAGTATTGTCTGAATCATTTGTGCCGTGGATAGACCGTAGCCGTAATAATACTTTAAGAGCCTAGATTCAGTCTGTTATTGCCATTAAATTAGCAAATAAGAGAGAGGTTTGCTGTCCTAATAGCGTGAATTAGTACATGTATTTTGAACTGTTATAATCTCTGTTGGTAAAGAATTGAAAAGAAATAGCGTAAAAATGATAAAAACAAAGAAGGGCTTCGATTATGTGAACCGGCTCTGAATATGTAAGTCGGCACCGATTTATGAGGGCTTCCTTTTAAAAATTTAGTTTTTTGTTAGAAATTACTTAATACATAAGCTCTGATTTCCCGGAAATACCCTTCAGTCGAAAATATAACACTTTTGTTTGATGGAACGTGACAGATTTTATGAAAACACAAAGGACTGATATTGTCACAATTGAAAAATACTGTCTAAGTTTTGAAAATACTTTTGTGAAGCTTTTGATTAACCGAGCGGTCTATATGTTACATTTGCAATGCTTTCGTCGTAAGTGAAGCCCACACCTAAACTCATATAATGAAAAATATTTGGCATTTTCGGAACACCATGTGGTTTTCAAATAGTCACTCAAAAGCTAAATAGAAAATGGACGTATCGTAGCAGAGACATTGAATAAAAAATTGAGTCTGCATAGAATATTTGATTTTTTTTGTGAGACAAAATTTTACCCAACTACACATGCTTATTACAGAAGCCCGATTACTCTGGGAATAAACACTGTTCTTTTACAAGTAAGAGAAGAGAAGAAATTGATACAGGCAATACATGTTTGTATGGTCTACATACCTACATGAATTGGCATTATACAATTTATTATGCCTTCATCAACATGATAAATGGAAAATGAAAAGAGATTGATTGTAACAATTATGTGTAAAACTTAAGTTATCACAATTGATTAATTCATTCCTTTATTCAGGCGTCCGTGCATTCATTCAGTCATTACTTCATTTCATTGCTCATTTGTACATCTTTTGTTTTCTACCTCTCTTATCTTGAAAATGGGCGGGGGTGAGTGAGTGAGTGAGTGAGTGAGTGAGTGAGCGAGCGAGCGAGCGAGTGAGTGATTATCTCATTTATAAGGGGAACAGGCTGATGTATTAAAACTGAAACATAATGTCTTACACATAAACATTTCGGGTAACAACTTTATGTTAAGGCATAAATTACGAAAAAAAAAACATATTCACAGCCGGTCCACATAATCGGAGCCCTTCTTTGTTTATGAAACTATAACGAAAATTAAGCCAGAAAGAGTTGTAAAGACCAAAGACGCAACTTCACATTCTGTATAGTCTGATCTGACACTTTACCAAAAAAAAAAAAAACCTGTGTTTTAATGACTAAGAGGTAGAGGCCATTTGGGGAAAAAAGGTAGGAATGGGAAAAATTCTAGAGGCCAGCACTTTCTCCATTTTCCCAAAGTTTTCTACTATTCCAGACACAAGTTCCATCATTTTGTGCATTTCGAAAATTGTTGTCTGCAGAATGCTTTCAATTTGGACACGACTTAACCCTATACCAAACGACAAATTTTTAGACTGGTCCAAATCCAAAGCATTTGCAGACGGCAAATTAAATATGGCTCAAACGGTAAAATTTGTCTTTGAAAGGGTAGAAAACATTTTGGGAAAAGGAGAAAATGCTGGTTACCAGCATTTTCTCCTTTTCCCAAGTTGTTTTCAAAGGCCTTTTTCCTCAGGTCGTTAAAACTCGAGACTATGTAGTAAAAGGTTAAATGCTGTCGTCTTGTATAGAGATACTCTTAACTCTTAGAGTGCCGAAAAAAAAAAAAAAAAACAGACATTTTCAATGTAAAACTAGGGCCAAATTCATTGCAATGCTACTGTGGTTTCTGTCCAGAATGTCTAGGCCAAGTGAACAGTACAGATAAAAGATCAGATCGCACATTCTGTGCAGTTCGATTTTGATCTACTATGGCTACAAAAGCAACAGAAGATGTGAATGTCGCTTTCAGGGTTAAAATACCTCGGCGGGGGGGGGGGGAACAATGTTACCCGTTCGGTCTCAAAAGGTTAGCTCTTTGCCTGCTTAATGAATTCATAGAAAATACCTAAAACCTAGTAGCCATCGCTAAAAGACCAAACACCTATATTTCTTTTTCAAAGTTTTATTTCGTCCATAGGAATCTCGTTACATCGGACACTTTTGATCCAAGATCGCCGTTCTGTGCAGTCTGATCTTAGATCAACACTGTCCGCAATAGCGCATCGAGTCACGCAATATCAGCCTAAAATTTCAATATCCAAACCGAGCAATAAATCATTCGGATATTGAGTACAGTTAAACACCGATAAGTAGCTCTGAAAGGTGCGCTGTTTGAGATAAGAGAGATAGCGTGACCTGCCCAAATCCTTGTTTAACCCTCCTCAAAGTATTTAAAATCTGCTACCCATCAATTATGTATTTTCACAAGCCCAAGGAATAAAACTTAAAAAAAAACAAAACATTGCTTGAAATATAGAAAATGCTGACAATTTGCATTTTCTCTCTATTTTTTTACCCACAATGGTTTCTAAGACACTTTTCATTATTTTAGCCACATTAAATTTTTCGTCTGCAATTGATCCTATTTGGACGAGTCTAAAATTTTGTCGTCAGGTAAAGAGTTAAGGTAACCTGGCGACAAAATTATACATTCTTCCATACCTTTGCAGACGATAAAATTTAGTGTTACTATAATTTTGGAAGTAGTTTTTGGACGGATAGAAAACTTTGTGGAAAACGGAGAAAATACTGGTATCCTGCATAGTTTCTTGCCTCTTTTTCCCAGAATGTTTCGAAGAATTTTTTTCCTAAGATCGTTTGAACACGGGATAGTTTTGTACAGGGTCAAATGTTTTATTGTCAGGTAGACAGAACTAACAACTTGTTTGGATCGTTCATCTATCTACAATAAGAGTGAGAAGGCTACCCTCTTCATTGCTCACTGTTACCAAGTCTAGTAGCTCGGTCGATAACGTACACGGCTTGAAATCCAACGGTCGTGATATCTGCTCCAAGCTCGGCCAATCTCTTTTCAAGAACCAGGTCCGTATTCACCCACCATTCTTCAGAACATTGTACGTCTTATTCTCAAGAATTTTCAAAATTTGAAAGTAACAAAGCTTCTGATTGGCTGAACCAATTGGGTAAATTGACCAGAAGTTACTTTCTAAATTTAAAATAAAACTAAGAATGAATAATTTACAATAAACATGACGGAGACTGATGATAGCTGTTGCATCACGCAACATTCCTGTCTAATCGGTGAACATCGTTTGGACGATATTTACTTGTATGTGGCAAAGCAACGCGGGGGAAGAATATTGCGCGATGTACCGGTATAAAAAAAAAAAACTGCGAGAAAGCATTGAAAGTTACAGTGACCATCGCGATATAAATGAAATACTGTTGAAAATGCCGTTAAACATTGAGCAAGTGGACGTCTATGTAATATGAAGAGTAAGGATTAAAGGGTCAGTCCAAATACTGTCTTAAAGTTTCCAGAGGATCGTGAACATTTTTTTGCCGCACCTTGCCCGTCCTTTTTATGATAAACCCTTTTAAACGAACTCGTCCTTTTACGACCCTGAGGAAGGGTCATGGGAAAAAGAGAAAACGTTGTAGTTTTTCCTTTTCCAACAATGTTTTCATGTCTTTCAGAGACACATTTCGTCAATGTTTGAGCCACATTTAACTCTTTACCAAACGACAAAACTTTAGACTGGTCCAAATTGAAAGCATTTGCAGACGACAGATTAAAGTTGGTCCAAATGAGGAAATTTCTCTCTGACATAGTAGAAAACATTGTGTGAAAAGGAGAAAATGCTGGTTACCAGCATTTTCTCCTTTTCACACAATGTTTTCAAAAGGCTTTTTCCACACCTCGTTCAAAGGTCGGGATTGTGTGGTAAAGGGTTAATGTGACGTCTGTAACTGCATTTATAATTTTGTCATTTGGTACAAGTAAGGTCTAAAGTGAGCTTTGAGTGCAAATCTTTTTTTATATATGAGTATTAACGCTGAAAGCGCCTCAACACCAGACTGCTCTGATCCCTTATCTACACTGTCCGCTTTGCTAAAACACTTACGATGAAAGCGATCATAAAATTGCACCTTTGGAGATTACTCCTAGAATAAATCAAAGGACTGATAGTCCTGAGAGTCGCCTGGATGGTAATGGGTTAGAAGTTTTCACCCTTTTTTGTTCAAATCTATTAAACGCATTCGAGATACAAAATAACTCAACTATAAGACAGTATTATATGCAAGCATATTTCTAAGTTGTCATCCTAAAATTACAGACATATTAAAATTTACATTAAAACAAATATATGTGGTGGGAATTAAAATTTAGGCACAAGGAACAGGTTTAAAAAGTTCAAAGTCTCTCACCCCAGGCGACTTCATTTAAAAAATGGTTTTCAAAAGGTACAATCAATACAAAACAAGTCATTTCGTTGAAATGATATCCACCTCCGAAAAAAAACTTTTTTTTTATAGAAACATAATTATAAGAGGTATTTTGTTTTGCATGTAAATGACCTTTTTTTGTTATTGCTGAAAATATACATTAAGCCCCCTTTTTCCATGATAGGGAATTTCATTAAATAAAAACAAATACTGATTGTCTGTGGCTTATGATAAACAATATAAATATGAATTTTCATAAAATTTTGTCCAGTAGTTAAAGAGATTGGTCCAGAATGGAAATATACATCAAACCCCCTTTTGCTATGACACCACTTTAAAAACAGAAACAAAATACAACCGAAAGGCATCAAGCGCCCTTTTTCCATGACAAGGCATTACATTTAAAAAAAAAAAGTGTATCGGCGGACTATCATGAGGACCACATGTATGAAGTTTCATTAACTTTCGTCAATGATTTTAGAACATATCTGTCTGAATGGACGGAAGATCGGACGGACGAACAGACGGACGGACAGACAACATGAAAACCATATCTCCCCCCCCACCCCGAAATTCAATGGGGCGTAATAACAGTCTAAGTTAAATCAATATTTACAGTTCCTCCCTAGCTTGATAATGCCTGTAAAGAATATGGACAAAAATTATGGTTCTAGTTTGATAAAAATGTTTTTCTAGTGCAGAATCTGGGTGACTTAACTTACATGTATATCTTCATTCTTACACATTTTGCTAAAACAAGCATTCTAAATAATTTCAGTAGAATAGGGAATACATTTTCTCCCCAGATTTAGAGCAAGTTGTTTTATATGACACAAATTTTCTAAAATTGGACAACATGGTTATACATATATCGTTTAATTTCAATAATTGTCCTTTCCAAATACAGGATGCTAGATATGAAATTTGGGTATAATTGTTTATATAGTTTCAGAGGCTGTTATTTTGAAATGTTACTACTCAGTTCTGAAGCTTCTGTGAAGTTTATAGAAACAGAGCTGAACCACTTGAACAATTTTACAAGAGGACCATTTAGGCAACATCAGTATGGAACTCAACTGAACTTTGTCTTCTGGTATTGGATCTAGTGACAAACTTTTAGGCCAAAAATACTCTTTTGCAACTCACCCATATCTAATCTAAGCCTGACAAGTTCCGTGAGTACTGGACTGAAAATAAATGGATTCTACAGTACTAGATCTATTACGGTTCTGTCTGATTTGACCTAGTGACAACCTTTTTCTTTTAACCCCCCTGGTGACCTACTATCAGTTTTGTCAAAAAATATTATTAAGACAAACAGCCTGGCAATTTCATGATCATAGGACTGAAATGTCTCTGGAGCACACACCAATATTTGACTCAGTAATCTACTTGTCCTTTGGAAATAATTTGTATTTGTTGCTATCTGGGTTCAATTTTTGTCCACAGTGGACTCTAAGAATGTGGCTGCTACAGCTCAAGAAAAACAATATAACCCAATGGCATGATCGTCAGACTTTTAACTTTGTCTCTGTTTTATAACGTCCCAGGAATTAGTACTGCTTCCACACCAATTGAAAATTTTAGAGATCTACATGTATACTGCTTTGGCTTAAACTAAATGTTTGCGGTTCGCTCTAAATTACCCTTTACAACAACCCTAGACAAGATTACAAACACGCCAATAAAGAACTTGTTCGAGTGGGTTAACATTAATATGTTCTATTATATTTGAAATGTAGTGGAGTAAAAAGTCAAGTTCTCAGATTGCTGGTTGTTAGAACTGCGTAGTTTCAAGTCGAATTCTCGTCTGAATTCAGATTTTGGTAGTTACGAAAGCACCTTGCATACTGACACCCGCACTAATAAATTGTTGTTTCATAAATACTAGATCTAGGTTAATCGCACATTAAAAAAAAAAAACCAGCAGAGTTTTACAAATTCACCTCTTTAAAAACGAAAAACAATTAATCAAAAAAAGTATACTTTAAACACTCTCTCTGCATGGATCGTTAAAGCTTTAGGTCGGTGTACGTTGAAAATAAGGGCCGCTTTGAACAGCGACTGATTCATAAATATGTAAATTTATAAAGAATTCCGTGGTGCAAATGACGTTACACGTCACGTGATTATAAGATCTATATTTGTCGCACAGTTACATTCCAGAAAGCACCTGCTAAGCGATGACTTGGTACAGCCTAGAACTGTGCGCATTACATACGCTATGTACGATCTCTGTGCACCTAGAATATTGGTGTGCAAAGTATTTAAAGTCTAGAATAAAAAGCTCTGAAGAAGCAACGTGTAAGAATGTTTAAGAAGGCAATGCAATCATTCCAAGTCGTTATAAATTTGTTTTAAAAAAAATAGCCAACTGTTGAGAAAAATCTCCATTGAAATCTTCAATGTCAACTCGGTATCGCCTTTCTCTTTCCGACCGTAAGTTGAGTGTTGAATTGTAATGAGACTTTTAACAATTAAGGACAGATTTAGAGATTCAGAACGTACTTTTACTGGGTAATTATCGAACCATTTTCACTGAGAACTGTCCACAAATAAAAGCGTGTCGTAGTAAAGACGCTTGTCGTCGGAGAGTATTTTTCAGCGTGTCCGCAAACTTTAGGTCACGACGTCTATTTTTAGATATATACATAATGCGCTATATTTAAAGATGACGTCTGTGTAAGCGATAGGATATCGTGTACCCATGTGGACGAAAAGATTGTTTCAAAGGTTTAAACCGTTAAAAAGCTAAGTCTTTGTAGACATATTCATTATCGCAAAGGCACAATTGTAAGTTATTTACGACAGAAACTGGGTTGTTTACCGAATAATTAGAACACTATGTTTTATCTCGTAAACCGGAACTCGGCCAGGAAGCAGTACAAGGCCGGAGGTATGCCTACGTCACCCCATAGATCAGGATGATAACAATGAGAGCCTGGTTGCTACGCAACCAGGCGACTCAAAAATCCCTGTTGGGTTTATTCGGCGCTCGTAAGGTTAAGGCGGCTTACAACCAGTAATTACTGATGAAAGGATATTTTGTAATTGACCGACTGGTTTTTTTACGCCACTCTAACACTACCAAACGACAGAGGTTTATGTCAAATTCGCTTGTATTCCAAGGGGAATGAATTATACACACTTTTAAAATGTTTACTCTTTTTTCAGTATTTCGGATTACACCTTTATCAGGAAATTCAACATGAAAATAATGCCCTCTACATTTTGTGACAACGTTCACACCACCATTATTTACACAGTCGTGTTGAATTTCGTGTTGAATTTCTTGATAAAAGCGTAAGCCGAAATATTGAAAAAAGGGTAAACATTTTAAAAGTGTCACAGAATTTTAGATTTGTCCAAACTGAAAGTCTTTGCAGATGACAAACTGAATGTGGCTGAAATGGCGAAATCTGTTTGTGAAAGCGTAGAAAACATTGTGGGAAAAGGAGAAAATGCTGATAACCAGTTACTCGTTATCAGCACTTCTATAAATTTCTCCTTTTCCGTCATTTTTTTTTTTCAAAAGCCACATCGAGTTAGGGACGTTAAATTCGGGAACGTGTGATGAAGGGTTAAACAATAGCCCTATCACTCTCTCTGAAGGCCCATTCCATCGATTCCTAGATTACCGCCGCACCGGGCTGGTACTCTGAAGTGCACATACACTCCAAAACCCCGGGAGTATTCAATAGTTGAATGGTTATCAGATAAAAAAATAAATGAATGATTTTTGTACATAATTATCTTTCAGAACCATGATAAATAGATGGTACATCCTTATTGTTATATGCTTTATTCTGAAATCGACAACATCGACAACTGTTACACCGACGTTGCAGACATCAACAACAGATAACACCAGCGCTTTGGCGTCAACGGCTTCGATGGATAACAGCACCACGACCTCGGGGTCAACAACTACCGACGTTTCTACAACATCAATAGATGACACAAGTACGAGTGCGGGATCAAAAGACACCAACATTTCTACATCGATGGATGACACCACCACGACATTGGGGTCAACAGCTGCCGACAGTTCTACAACAGCGTCGGGGTCCACAACTTTATCTTTAGGATCAACGAGTACCACAAACTCTACAACATCGACGAAGATAAAAACTTCGACCTCGGGGTCAACAACTACCAACGTTCCTACAACATCGATGGATGTCACTAATGCGACCTCGGGCCCAATAACTTCCGACAGCTCTACATCATCGACGAAGGACACAAATACGACTGCGGGATCAACAAACACCGACTTTTCTACAACATCGACGGACGACATCATCACGACCTCGGGGTCAACAATTGCCGATAGTTCTACAAAATCGACGGAGGTCACAACTACGACCTCAGGGTCAAAAACTAGCGACAGTCATAAAACATCGATGGAGCTTACAACAACGAGCTCAGAGACAGCAACTGCCGACAGCTCTACAACATTGACCGGACCAACAGCTTCGACTACAGAGCCAAGAACTAGTCACAGTCCTACAACATCGACTGTTGCCACCAAAACGACCTCAGGGTTAACAACTACCGAGAGTTCTACGAGATCGACGGAGTTCATAACAACTAGTACCGGGCCAACAACTCCCGACAGCTCTATAACATCGACGGAGTTCACAACAAGGAGCTCAGAGTTAACAACTAATGATAGTTCAGCAACATCGACGGAGTTCACAACAACGAGCTCAGAGTCAACAACTAATGATAGTTCAGCAACATCGACGGAGTTCACAACTACGAGCTCAGAGTCAACAACTAATGATAGTTCAGCAACATCGACGGAGCTCACAACTTCGACCTCTGGATTAACAATTGCCGACAACTCTACAGAATTTACAGATGTCACCACTACGAGCTCAAGGTCAACAATAAACAGTAGTTCTGCGTCCAGCCTAGTTACTTCCGCGAATTCAGATAGTTCGTCACAAACGACGTTTTTCACGACGACTTCCACAGCTGTGATCACAAGCGATAATTCCTCAGAAACAAGTAATTCAGCATTTACTATAACTTTGACGATAAATACTACCACTGTTTCTACACCCTTTAGCTCATTGACCACGACTTCGACAAAAACACTACCAATGCTTTTTCCCCGTTTAAACACTGACCTCAGTTTCTAGTATATACTCTTCGGCAGTTTAGCGCAACTCAAAGCGTTCTTGTGGACAATGCAGGTTAAAGATCAGTATGCACAAAACCTGCAGTCTGACCTTGGATTCACTTTGTCAGATGCGGTTGGCTTTTGCACATAAAAAGAACTTAAAAATCGCCTTGTTATAGATTATACTATCTGATGTGAACTTTCGCTTAAATTTTGTCAGCGTGCTAGGGTTAAGGCATTTTACTTTGGTATACGCCTGTTGCTCGTAAATACGAACTCGCATAATTATTTTTCGTAAGGACTTCAAAATTTGGGAATCCACCTTTTCTTGTTTAAAATGGCGCCTTCGTTAGACTATGGATTTCTGAGCAAGCCTGTTTCAGGTGATCACAGTCACGACAACAACTTATCTGAGGCATGCTCAGTGAAAAGGGGGATTAATGCATCTGCTAAAAGTATCGATTCATGTCAGCCTTTTTTGAAAATGTTTACTTTTGGTAAAATTTCTATATGGCCAAGGACTTTTCTATCTCATGCTTTATGTAAATTTTCAATATGGCTAAGGATCTTTCATCTCAGGATTTAGCCTGTTGTTAGATCGAATGGAATTGGTGGATGCATAATTGTGTGTGACTTACTTGGTATAATGCTTCACAGAGGACCTTTAGTCAGAGCATGACTCACTTATTAATTTTTTTTTTTTTCCCTGGAGTTTTTCAGTTTTTTCGCATTGATTAACACTTAAGCTGCTGAATAAATGAAACGCAAATTTCTACTCAATACTAAAAGCCCAAACATTGCGGTTTCAAAGTTGATTTCCCCGGAAAGAAAATACCGTATCGGACAGTGTAGATCAACGATCAGACTGCACGTTCTGTGCAGTCTGATCTTGATCTACACTGTCCGCAAAAGGTCAGTGGGTCGCGATTAGCAGCTTAAGGGTTAATGTTACATGACAGCGTCAGCACCTTTACAACTTAGTTTCATTCATGGATATGTTTTCTGGCCGCTATGGTACGCACAGAGTCGGTAAAAGAAACTACAGGAATACAGGGTGTCCCAAAATATATGTCACAGTTTTAAAGTTCAATTTTGCCTCTAAATATTCAACAGAGCGAGATGGCTCTTGATAACATTATCAAAAAATCTAAAATTTTGTATAAACAGCAATCTTAAGTACTGGTTTTAATGACGTTTTGGCAGATGCCCTCTGTAATCTCCCGTATTTCCCTACAAATTACAGTTCTTAGGGGTTCAGTTAAACATGCTGGTTTATAACTATAACGCTTGTCTTTGATGGGTCCTCAAAGAAAAAAAAATCTAACAGGTTTAAATCGTACGATTGAGGTGGCCATTCTGCTATGGTCTTCATTGTAATCAACTACCTACAAAAAGTATCGATCAGAAAGCCAACAGCCGCTCTACTTGTATGGGTTGCTGCTCCACTGATACCAACTCTCATTTAATGAGAAACATCTTTTTGAAAGTTCAGGCACACACTTATTTTTAAAATATCATTGTAGCGATCAGAGGTAACAGTGTCAGTCTCCCTGTTTTCCTGTAAGAAATCAGGTCTGATGACGTTTTAATTGCTTAAAGCAACCCAAACTGTGATTTTTTTCGCCGTGCAGAGTTGTATGATAAGGGTATTGATTATTAGCATGTTTAACTGAACTCAGAACTGCTACATGTAGGGAAATACGGAAGGTTATAGAGGACAACTGCGAAAACGTCATTAACAACTTTCGACGTCGTGTCAGACTGTACAGCAGAAAATGGTGTGGACATGTAGAGCATTTGTTATGATGGAAGGAGGGTAAACTAGTACTTAAAGTTACTGTTTCTACAAAATTTGTCATGTCTTTTAATAATACGATAAAGAACTATCTATTTATATTGAATATTTAGTAGCGAAATTAAACTTTGAAACTGGGACATATATTTTGGGACACACTATACATAGATAGGTAACAGTGCTCCCGTAACTTGACTAAAACAGTGTTGGAAAATGGCACTGAACACCAAGCATAAACATTTTTAGCTAGGCTGTAACTGAAGAAAATATAGATGTATTGTCATCGCTCCGTTGTCGTCTGCGTTGTCGTTGTCGACGGAAAACTTCGACATCGTCCCATGTCTCTGTCATTATTGTAGATACATTACTCTTTACCAAACGACAAAATTCTAGACTCGTCCAACTTGGAAGCAATTGCAGACGACAAATTAGATGTAGCTTTATGATGGGATTAGTTTATGAAAGGGTAGATAACATTATTAATCTTTTAGCCTACTTTCTAAGGATCGGTAAAACTCGGGATTGTTTGGTGTAGGGTAATTCAATTTCAGGCGTGTTGCTACATGTAACTATCAAAATAGGAATCTATAGCAGAAGGATAGGTAACAACCACAATATTTTTAAACAGTTATGCTCTTTTTCGACATAGTATATGTGCTAAAAAACAACTGCCACCGAGGGGAGGCAACTGCTTCTGATACCCTGCTCTTACATTTAAATGCTGTATCTGCTACTTCAGAGGAGACCAGTTCTACCAATCCACCAACTACAACAAACCTCCACAGTACCACTTATATTGACGTGTCTTCTACAGAACAACCAACCGCAACCTCTACGACAATATCTACAACCAGTTCATCTGTTGCTTCGTCCGATCCAGTTACATCATTTCCAGTGGAAACACCAAATAGCGGTTTGTTTGGATCTCTTTCATCTTCTTCTTATTATTATCATTATCATCATACATGTGTGTAGCAGATTAAAGTTTAAAGAAAACTGAAGCTTCTAAAAAATCTTTGATTATCACGAAATACATAGAGGATTTTTTTTTTTTTTCGGTGAAAGATCGAAATTTATTTCGTCGAGTGAACATCATCGGTAATATTTTCACGATTGGCACAGCCACTCGTGTAAATATTACTGATGATGTTCACGAGATGAAATAATTTTCGATCTTTTACCGGGAAAAAGAGATCTATTTATTTCATGCTTCTAATCCGTATTTTGTTGGAACTTTCATCAAAATCCAGTGCAGTTGCTTTCGGTGATTCCCCATGGCGTACCCCTCTCACATAGCAACGCATTACAATATTACGTAAAGCGCGAGAAATATAGCGTAAATTACGTCATATTTCCCTCCATTTAAATGGCATGCGCTGATTACCTAGCTAACTAGTGCACGGGAACTAATGTTTCCGCCTTCAATTTGAAGAGTTAGAAACTATAAAAATCGGTATTTTCACTGGTCATTACCATGAGATATCAAACCATAATCCACCATTATTTCTCTATAAACTACCCGAAAGCATGACATACATATGTATTAACTTATGATTACATAAAATTAACGCTTAACTGTCAGAACTGGGTGGTGGCAATTCTAAATGAGAATTTCGCACAGTCACTTGACTTTAGATTGGGATTTGTGACCAAAACCATTTACAGAGAATCAAAAAGTGTGGAGAGTGTCGACCAAAATCAGCTAGTACATTTGTGCATGCTGGTAATGATTTACAATATCCGCAAAATTCTGCCTAGGTGGCATTCGGAAGGAGAAGGCTTTAGTTTCTTGTCGCCTCTCGCAGGCATAATTGATTGTACTGTATTTACAATTTATCATATACCTGTAAAATTTCTGGCTCAAATACACGCGGATAAGATCACACACGACAAAAAAAAAAAAATCCGTATTACACTCAGTGGAATACGATTCCAAACATGGTATGATGGCGTACCTCACGCACGGAAAACATACATGTTGATTCTAGATTTGATTGGTCAAAATGTTACTCCATAATACTCATCCGCCATTCATAAAAACGAAGTTATTGATCACTTTATCGTTTATTTCATTTACCGTTATGGAATAAAATGTCAATACTTAAAAAAATGGCTATGAATGTGGTAAGTATATAATAAAAGGAATATTATGTTGTAGTAAATTTGCTGGTGGTTGCATTTACTTCTCGCATTTACTTCTCGCTGCATAAGAAAATTTTGACATCTCGCTCGACCTTCGGTCTCGCGCGATATCAAATTTTCTCACGCTGCTTGAAGTAAATACAACCACCTTGAAAGTCACTACAACAAGATATCCCGTATTTATTTCATAGCTGTTATGACTCATTAAGAACTAAAGCATCGTCTGTTACCAAAGCTCCTTCGGTTATGTTACACTTTGATCAACTTTGTGTACGGTGGTAAATTTCGCTGTTAAAAAAAGTTCTCATAAAGAATATAACGAGCCATTTGATTGGTTCCCTTTGGACATTGTACGGAACCCTTGCCATGGAACTCTTGGCTAATGAATCGAAACATTACATGTCAGTTATGCAAGGACACCTTCCTTGTCTAAATTCAGTTTCAGAATCTCCAACTGACATCACTGCTACACTCCCATTTGAAACAATTTTCAAATAAAAAGAAAAAAAAAAAAAAAAAAAATGTTTTGGTTGCTTCAACAGTTGCTTTTGTAGCTCGTAAAAATGAGTCATGCTTTGGCAAAAGGGGGCTTAATGCATCTCCATGAAGCATGATACCTAGCAAGTCATCACATGATCAAGGATCCATAAAGTCCATTTTGCCTAACAACCGACTAGATCATAAGGTAGACTGGTCCTTTGACATACAAAAAATTGACTAATAGCAAAAAGTTTCGGCCCAGTTTCGGACTGCGCAGGCTGACCTGGATCGATACTTTAAACAGAAAGACTCACGGGATGGAGTGGGGCAAAGTGAGGGGATTGAAGTTTTTACCCGACGCAATAATTTATTTTTCAGATCTAGTATACCTCAAGATTGAATTTACGCTGAGGATTGAAGGGAATTTCTCTGAAAATAACACTTACACAGCCTTGAGGGTGAATATCACTGACACGGTATGTTTGTCTGTATTGTCTTTTTTGTCCGTTCGTCCAATCCAAATGCAACTTTGACTGAATGATGAATAAGGTACTTACCAGTTTTTACCAACCCAAAAGTAAATGAGCCCTGCTGGGTGTTTAACTCTTTACCACACAATCCCGACTTTTAACGATCCTGAGAAAGGACTCTTTTTAAAAGATTGTGGGAAAAGGAGAAAATGCTGGTGACCAGCATTTTCTCCTTTTCCCACAATGTTTTCTAGCCTTCCCAAAACAAATTTCAATGTTTTAGTTACATTCATTTTGTCGTCTGCAAATGCTTTCGATTTGGTCTAGTCTAAAAATTTGTCGTTTGGTAAAGAGTTAACGCACCTGCAAATAATATCGACCCAGATAAGCCTGCACAGTCTCCACAGGCTGCCTGTGTTGAAACCTTTTGCTTTTGGTAAATATTTTTGCTTGCCCAAGGACCTCAGGATTCACATAACTTTATCTGGATCTCTGAAAAGTACATGTATTTTTATTAACTCTTATTCTGCAATTTCTCACCTTTGCGAGCAGTGAAGCGAGCAGTGAATTCCAAAATCAATCTACACTCGAATCTTGGTCTGCACTGTTCGCAGGGGTCACAAATGTTATTGGATGTAAATAACGATTGTTGTAAGGATAGAGGGAGGATGGCCACGACCTCCCCTATCCAGTATACGTGGCTAATAAAGTTTACAAAAAAAAAAGGACCTCTGGATTCAGCCGGTAGTTAGGCTTAATGGATTTTATGGATCCACAATGATCTGATGATTTGTCTGGCATAGTGCACTACGGGGATGCATTAAACCCTCATTTGCCAGGGCATGGCTCAATTCTAAACTGTCCAACTGACCATCTGATTGGTCGTCTCAACAAAACGTCTCGATCAAGCAAATGGCTAGCTTTGGAATTTCAACTAAGACTGGTTTTAAACCCTTATAACGCATCTCCCAATTTTGTTGCCATCCTCATCAATAGCAAACTTCAAAAAACGGGCAGTCTGATCTTTTATCAACAGTGTCCGCTTGTAGAGGGGTGAGGCATTCTGGATAATGCAAAAAAGTAATTATACAGAGGAAATAGAGCTCCAGATGGAGGGAGTGATTTTGATTTCAAAATTGAAAATATTAATCACTCTCCACTAAACCCTATGTTGTGGATACTCATTACAATCGTCTCATCGAGACAATTCTAATGAGTACCTACAATATAAAGTTTGGAAAAGAAATAACGGATTTAGAATGCTATCACTACCTCTTATGTGGAGGTCCGGAGGATGTTTTTTTTTTTTCTGTGAAAGATAGAATTTAACATTTTATCGAGTAAATTCATCGGTAATATTTTCACGAGTGGAGCAGCCACGAGTGTGAAGTTCACGAAATAAATTTCGATCTTTCACCCCCCAAAAGATATTCGGTATTCTATTTATTTCATGCTTCTAACCCCTTCTTTGTTGCGAAGTGCAGGGAAGCTCTCGGTATTTCTGTACCAGTGAGTTTATCAATCGGTTAAATCACTGGTCGAAACGGTGAAATTATCAAACCTTAACCCATTGTTTCCCGATAAACTACCAAAAAGCATGCCTATGGCATGGAGAACATTACTAATCGCAAAACGTATCGATTTGTGCTGGCATGTGCGGCGTTGCGACGCAGGCTGGTATGGATCGATATTTTTTGCTGAGAATGATCATTTGCACAAAAGCATTCTCCTTAATCAATTCTTTCAATTTATAAATTATCATATTGTGTGACGAAAAACTATGTAGTTTAAATCAAATTCATTTATTCATTCATTCATTCTTAATTCAAATAGGAACAGATTCTCTAAAATTTTGTCGAATTGGCTCGACTCCAAATCCAAGAGTTTTCAAATTAAAGACAGTTTTGGATTGTTTAAACAGTCAATTTTGGAGCCCATGAATATTGTTAATTTTAAACGAGATTTCGACGGTGAAATCCCACGGCTACGAACAGAGTGTAAAGAGAGACATTATAACCTGCTGGTCGACGGTAAGCATATAGATAATTACAAAACGTGTACTTTGTTTTCAATTACATTTACAGCTGAGACAGTTTGTATTTGTTGACACAGAAGTCAAGATTAACATCAATTTTAGGTAGGTGCACGTATTAGTCTGTTTTTTTTTTTCTGTATATCTCTATGACTTCTCTCTCAGTAATAAGTAATACAATTTCTGCAAGTCCCTATGCGGTCTTCGCCTTTCAAAGTCATCAGTAGCTGACTAAATCTGAGTGCAACTGTGTGGGTTTAGGTAGTATTGTGGAGACCCATATTTATATTCATCAAACATATCCATCAATATAACTTTTACTTTGGCATCTTTTAGAAAAACGGTCAATCTATTAATTGTTACAGAAATGGACATTTCTTTGTAAACATTATCGCAACAGTTGCTTATAAAACACAAAGAGAAGTACACCTGACGTCGACGCTAGTTATAAACTATTTATCACATAAAAACCTCTTCTCGTTTTTTTGGGTCCGGGTTCTGGTAATTTTTATAGTTATGAGCGCGTGAAGCCAGAGAAACTAAGACGGAACGTGGCGGAATTAGCACTACTTTGCCTTTTCGCGTGATAATGGCGTCATTTTTGCGAAGACGTATTCGTGAGGAAAATGTAACGATTTTCATGATGAATAACAACAAGAAATGCAGCATAAATAAAAAAAATTGTGAAAATATTTCGATTTACTCCCTCTATAAACTGTTTCTTTCTACTTTCACTGTAAAAGTAACAGAGCTGTCTTCTTGTGCATGCACACATTTCAAACCGGTCTACATCCGTAAAACTTGGCATGGCCACTTGAACGGTATGTAGGCTGAAGATGATGACGCAGGATACTTGTTTCTCTGTCTGTCGGGTTTTTTTTGTGATAAAGAGAATCTCAGATTCGTGGGCATGTGTTATCATTTTTATCAAACTTGCTGACTAAAATAAATATGACACTCGCCTAGGCTCACGTCATATAAGCCATGCTGTGGCAAAAGGGGGCTTAATGTATCTCCGTTATCCATGATACCAATAAAGTCATTACATCAATATAGAAACATGTTTTATTGTACAAAAGTTTAAATAATTGCTTGTGATTTGACTTTCTGAGTGTAACTCTTAGAGAAAATTGACAATTCTTGACGATAAACTTTCTTGGTGAATGCTAGGTCTAAAAAGGGCTGTTTTTTTTTCCATTCCCTGGAATGGAATTAAATTAATTATCCGGTCAACTTAATTCCAAACCGGTGAAGGGTGGAGGAACCTAACCCTCCTTTACCACTCGCACTGCTTGGAATTAAATTGACTATCCGGTAAACTTAATTCCAAACCAGGGAAAGAAAGAGGAACCTAGCGCTCCTTTCAGTCTTTGATGTGCTCGTGGCGAGTGGCACGAACCAGTCGGGACAAATGTCCCCCATCTTGACCTTTGGGGTACGAGTATAAAACTCGTACCCCCGCCTCCCGAAGAACTCGCACAGAGTTCTGTGTCTTTCTCTTCTCTCCTCTAACTCTTCCCCCTGCTCCTCCTCCTCATCCTTTCTTCCTCCTAACACTCCATAAAAGAACTTCTTCAGTTTCATTCTTGAAATGAAATGATACAATGATAAACGTCGGCTCTTTTATAGCTTTGCGGAAGGATTGAAAACATCCATAAAACAATGCAGAGAATCATAACTATTGATATATTATCATGAAATACAGCTCGGCGAAATTGTAGATAGAAAATGATGTCACGCTTACGTCATTTTCTACTTACATGCTTTCGCTATCATCCGTGCTCTTAATTCTGAACCAAAGCAGGTCAATCCACTCGTAAACGTATAAAAGCCAGCCAGCCTATAATCATTTGACTCTCAGCTCTCGAGTAGTACGGATAAACGTAAAGTATACCAAGACGAGAAAAGCAGATTCGATATGGTCCGGGTTCATTGTCCTCAGTGTACTAAACCATGCGAGATAGAGTGTGGAAAATGCTTTTGTATCCTGCACCATCTTGGAGAAAAGCACAACTGCCCCAGTCCAGATGAGGGGCTTTATGACGATGATGAAGGTTATGGTATAGTGATTTGCTGTAATCATTGCTGGCGTCGGGAGTTCACTCCGATGGAGACGAAAGATCACTCCGATACAGTGCAGTGAAGGATACATCTTCATCATAAAACAGCCCTTTTCAGGGCCACCATCCACCAAGAAAGTTTTTTTCTCCAAATTGTCATTAAAATTTTACATTTCTCTAAGAAATACCTGACATAGTGATTTTTTCACAAGAAAGCCCTTTGTTCTAAAACCCAATTCATCTCCTATCCAAAAATATCATTATTCTCTAATACAGTGTGGATCATCTCCCGAGTAAGCAATATAACTATCAAAAATTTGAAAGCAACACATCTTCTGATTGGTTAAACTCAAATGAATCGATAAATCACAGTTTGTGTTACTTCCACAATAGAGATCAGATCAACGATCAGTACTCAAAAATCCATAATTTTCTCTAAGAGTTATATTCATTCATGGATGCTTTCGCCCTCGTCCGCGCTCTTAATTCTGAACCAAAGTAAGTCAATCCACCCGTAAACCTATAAAGCTGTATCATTGTGTTATTTCATTTCCAAAAATGGCGCCGAGAACCCGAAGCAGCAATCGTCATTCTACGGAGATCGATCTCCGGCTTCATTTGATACAGCGCGAGAATCAATTAAAAAAAGCATGTGAGCAGATTGAACTTTTGAACATCAAACTCGATGAGGTTGGTGTTCGCTACAGCCGGGCGAAAGGTATCAATCAACGTTCACACAGATACCATCTGGGAATGCGGCTGTTCATCATAGAGGGTGTTCGCAATACCTACCACGACTATGCAGCGAAAAAAGCCACAGAAATTCAGATGATGCGACAACTTAT
This sequence comes from Tridacna gigas, assembly GCA_945859785.2. Taxonomy (NCBI): domain Eukaryota; kingdom Metazoa; phylum Mollusca; class Bivalvia; order Cardiida; family Cardiidae; genus Tridacna; species Tridacna gigas. Next base: position 36,152,257 of record OX244044.2, read on the forward strand.
CGGTCAGGCAGAGGAGGATTAGGTTCCTCCATCTTTTCCTGGTTTGGAATTAAGTTGACCGGATAGTTGATTTAATTCCATTCCAGGGAATGGATAAAAAACAGCCCTTTTCAGGGCTAGCATTCACCAAGAAAGTTTACTTCTCCAAATTGTCAAAGAACAGTATGATTAACGCTCCAAGAGTTATACTCATAAGAGTTACACTGGGCTAACCTAGCACCAAGAAAGCTTACTTCTCCAAGTTGTCAGTCCAACCAACCCTGGATTAAAGTCTAAATCCAACATGGTCTTTAGCCTTATGCTAAATTGACCTTCCACAGATTGGTTACCCCGTATCCCTAGATTGCCACCCTACATCAAGGGCAAAGGGAGATAACCAATACCTGACTAATTAAAGGTCAAAACTGTCCGAAAAGTGCGATTTTCATACTTCCTGTCACGAATAAGGGCCTAAACTGTCCGAAAAGTGCGAGTTTCATACTTCCAGTCACGATTTTCACCCTATTTTCATGAACTTTTCATGAACCGCTTTTATTAATAGCACATGTTTCTATTAATAGCACATTGGGTTTTTCCAGGGGTTCCGAACAAAACAAAGGTATTCCGGTTCAAAATGGCGGATTTTCGATTTCCGGTTTGCCAAAAGTGCCAAAAAATTTCCCGATTTAGTACCAGATTGGCTACCTTTTATTCTCCAGATTGCATGCCTTACACCAAAAATCCCACTCAAGATGGGTAGACTATGGGCAAGTGTCTGGGGGCTACCCGTCATTACTACTGACGTGACGTCGGCAGGGCCCAAGGTCTGTTTGTTTGACACTTTACTTATAACGCAGATAACATAACGTCTAATGGAGGACTTGAATGAAAGAAAGAGTTATTCTTAATACTATTACAGAAAAGGAAGTATAATGGCCGATATTAATGCAACGGTTCCCTATAAAACACTAACGGATAAAAACCTGACCTTCAAACAGCTCATGGAAAATTTCCTGGCTTTTTTCAAGAATAACACAGATAACATCACGGACGGCATAGGGGATTTGGATTACAAGTCATCGTTTAGTAGTTTCAACTACTCTGTAGGTAAGTTTGTTGAACACTTTAGAGTTTTAGGCTTAACAGAACAGCCCAGATGTTTTATTACCCTGAGGAGAGAGCCATTTCAAAACCTTGCAGAAAAAGGAGAAAGTGCTTGTAACCAGCATTTTCTCCTTTTCCTACCGTGTCTTATCCCTGTCAAGGACAATTTCTATCGTTTAATACAAATGATTTGTCGTCTGCAAGGTCTGAAAATCTGTCGGTTTGTCTGATAAATTTTCACAGTTTTACAAACAAGTTTTACTCTGATGTTAGGTTTTGTCGATGCTCCTTAAATTTAGTTGTTACCCTTACACGTTATGAAAAAAAGGAAAAAGAAAATTAGAAATTTCAAGTCAATAAATGAAAATTTTCCGGCTCAAATGCATGCGTCAAATGCGGAAAAATAACACACACGACAGAAAAAAAATCCGTATTTACACACTGTGAAATACGATTCCAAATATGGTAGGATGACGTACCTCACGCGCCGAAAAGGTGTCTGGTAATTCGCCATTTGATTGGTCAAAATGTTACTCTATGACATTCGTCCGCCATTCATAAAAACGGCCACTTTACCATTATTTCCTTTAGTCCGTTTTCCGTAATCGGATCAATTGTTAATAGTTGCAAAATTTCGTCTTTAAAAGTAGTCGGTATAATGATAAATGGAATATTATGTTGTAGTAACTTTCCCGGTGCTTTTGTTTACTTCTCGCTGCGTAAGCAAATTTTGACATCTCGCTCGACCTTCGGTCTCGCGCGATATTGAATTGTCTAACGCTGCTCGACTTAAATACAAGCACGAGGAAAGTTACTACAACATATTATTTGTATATATTCCGCCGGAAATATATAAAAGTTACGAACAGTAAAGATCTTCACGTTCTGTGTAGTTTAATTTAAATCTACACTATCCATGAAATCGTTCTGTGTCTAGACAAGCTGTGCAGTTTGATTTTGATCAACACTGTCTACGAAAATGCATTGAGTTGAGCGTACATGTAGCTATTTGGGGATTAAGTCTTTACCGGAATACAAAAAAATTTGGACAAGTCCAAGCTGAAATAATTTGCAGACGACAAATCGAGTGCGGCTCAAGTGATGGGTTTTGTCTTTGATATGAGAGTAAAAATTGTGGGAAAAGGAGAAAAATGCTGCTTACTCCTTTTGACACAATGTTTTCAAAACGCTCCTTCGACAGGGTCGTTAAAACCCGGGATTGTTTGGTAAAGGGTTAATCTTCTCAAACATAGAACTCTTTCTCAAAGATTGATCGTGCAGATCACAGGTTTTGAATCCAGACTGATCACAATAAATAATTGAACAGATGTGGGGACTTTCAAATAGTTTGAACATCCTAGCAAATTGATCAGGAATAAAATGAGTTTTTTAGGTCATATACCTTCACATTATGATTAGTAGCTCGAGATAAGAGGGAGTGATAGTATTCTAAATCAATTATTTCTCTTCCAAACCCTATGTTGTGGGTACTCATTAGAATCGTCTCGATGAGACGATTCTAAGGAGAACCCATAACATAGGATTTAGTGGAGAGTGATTGATATTTTCAATTTTGAAATCAAAATCACTCCCTTTATCTATTTTAAATACTACTGATATATTTCTACCTGTCTATATGATTATTAAACATGTGTGTAACAGCATATTTCTATGGATATCGTAAACAATTTTTACTGTACAAAAAGCTAATAGAAACAGACAGGAAACTGATATAAAACGCTGAAAAACTGAAAATTTAGGTTTGGAAAAAATATCCACTAAAAAACAAAAACGGAATGAATGCCTTTAAGATTTATCATGAAAGTAAAAAAAAAAAAATCAGAGGCTGACAAAAACACAGAAAATAGAAAAGTCATGTTTAATAAAAAAAAAAAAAAAAAAAATCTGAATTTTGCTCTTAAATTTTACCGTGAAAGTTTAAGGACGAGTAGAGAAACACATTCAGAACGTCCAGTGGCTCCGAAAACACAGGTAAAAGAAACTCCAGGAGATACACTGGCAGCCGCAGTGTAACTGAAATAAGATTTAAGAAAATAAAGTTCAAAACAAATATACTTTTTGAACATTTGCTTATCGTTTGTTTCCTTACATTGTAGAAAAATTTAAACAGGCACCTTGTAATTATACGAGCGGTGAAGGGGCATGTCATAATTCAACTAGCTTTAGATGTACAGGGGATCTCAAACTCTACTGTTTACACAAATGTGATGTCGAGCAGGCAGTATCATGTGGTGATCACGGTGTTTGTTTTTATGACATTTTAAGTGAAAGTACTGCTTGTAGGTAAGTGTAGATGAAAAAACGCTCTCTCACTGTTGCGTATCGGCTTGTGTATGTACGGCGTATTGCGATAAGAAATACGCAGTAAAGTCAACTTACGTAGCTAATACTCTTTGGTACGTAGCACGATCTCCTTGTTCGCGGAGGTGCGACTTTTTTTAAGTCCGCACTTAAAAATACGTAGCACGTACGTAGCAGCTCAGGTATGTCATGCTTACGTCACACATAGCTAATACTCTTTGGTACGTAGCACGATCTCCTTGTCAAGTCCGCACTTAAAAAACGCAGCACGTACGTAGCAGCTCCGGTATGTCATGCTTACGTCACACATACGCTGTAATGTAGCAGTAACGCCGCGGGAACGTAGCTCGAATATTTATTGGTTAACATGATACGTAACCGTGGCATAAGTGTGCGTGACTATGCCGTATGTGTGGCGTAAAAAACGTTGTCACTGCGTATCCTTCTTTTTGCATCCGTTGGTTGCTTACGAATGATTTATTCCCCGTATTTACAGCGTGCGTTCCATGTACATTTCACTGCTGAGTCGTGGCCGCTGCATAGGTGTTGCGCTGTCGAAGTATTTTTTGCGTTCCAAGAGTACATTCGATGTTTTGTGTTTGAATAATACCTTTTCAAATTTAATATTCTTTGCTTTTTCTCATTATTTCCAAAGTCATGGACCAGGAAGAATCTGACGTTCAAGTAGCTGTTGTTGGCCTAACGTGGACGTTTTTATGCCTCGAAGATGCAAAAAAAATCTCAAACAGCTAGGCTAAGAAACGCCAGACTTGATGCACAGGGACCGATTGTAAGAAATTGATTTCGGTGGCATCTTCCTTTGACTTCTTTTGAACAAATGACAGCAAGGAAGTGAGCACAGCTGTTTTCCATCGGTGACCACCGTATTTACGCAACGATAAGGCCGCACATAGGAAAGGACATCGTTCTAACGGAGCGGTTACGCCACGGCAACGCGTTATACGCCACGTTTACGCCTCAGTACACCGTACTTTACGTCCCTTGAACTCCAGACGAACACAGATACGCCACAGGAACGCCACAGAAACGTCGTACATACGCCGTGTCTTTAATTTTGAACAAAATACGCCTCAGTTCTTGGCGGTTGACCCGGGTATCGCTATTCTCTCACTATTACGTATCAGCGGCGTGTAAAAAAAAAATCTTACTCCGATACGCAATAGTGAGAGAGTGTCATTAAGAAATTTTGTTGCATACATCGCTGATACGCAATAGTGAGAGAGTAGCATTACGTATACTTTGACACAACATTTTCCATCAAATTTAGACGAGCTTGAAAACAGAATCAGTGACCAATTGGTTTCAAATCATGCACGTTACAGACTAAGCAAGAGCTCAGCACTTTTGTATATATACTTTGATATATACACATTTCACACCTCCCCGTCTTTTCTTTTAATATATATATATATGTGTGTGTGTGTGTGTGTGTGTGTGTGTGTGTGTGTGTGTGTTAAGTACGGTTACCGTGTCACTTGTATACATGTATTTATAACAAAAGCCATTTTTTATCTGAATCAAAGTACTGAAAGTACTGTTAGAATATCGAATTTGAAATAAGTGGCCTTGGTAAATGTAAAAGTTTGTTGGTCCATACAAGAAAAATGGTCAAATCCGGTTATTTAGTATGTTGCAGTATGACCCGGTCCAATCTTGTTATTAAGTCTGATCCGTTTCGGCCTAGTCGGGTCCGGCTATTATAAGGTCCACCCGGTTCGATACGGTGACTTTGAACACCAATCATAGCCATTTACTTTTCACAATAGGAAATGCCAGGAAAAAATCTGTTTGTTGATCTTTAATTGAAAAAAAAGGAAATAACAGTTTTATGATTTGACATTTGAATATTAATATTCTCTTGAGTTCACATATAAATGAACTATCCATGCCTTTTTGGACGCATAAAGAAATTCATAGTATAGTAGGGAAAAAAAACCCCGAAGAACATAACAGTTTTATGATTTGACCAAAGGCACTACATGTATGTTTTTTTCTTGAGGGAGTTTCCGAGGGCCAGTTACCTTAGAAACCCAGCCTACACTTGCAATGTGTGAGCTGTCCCATGATATGACAATAATATTTAAAGTGGAATAAATTACCTTTCAGTCAATTAACTCATTTACAATATAGGAACTAGTGCAAATGTATAGAATTTCTTACATCAGTGATATAAATTAAATATGAAGTGTGGAGTAAAGACCTACTGTTGGAGTCTGACTTCGTCCCGTAAATTTTTTAGCACGATTTCTTTGTAGTTTCTTGATTGTGTGAATGGATTTCTTCTTGTCGTCTTATCATAGCACTATGGTGTAGACTTTTGATCTCGATGACACCCATTAGTCCATTCATTTGTCTGTCAGTCAACCCAGAATGCACAGCAGCTATCACAGGTTTAGAAAAAGTATGACAAGCAATATATATTTTTTTAAATCATCATTTCTCATTCAAAATTTCTTTTACTGAGTTCATTGTCGTCTTCATACCCATTTTTTTTTTCCACCAGTACGCCCGCTTTTGTGTCTAATGCTGGGGAAATTTAGTGCCAATTAAACTGCTATATGATAGAAATAGTGAAAAGCCTTTCATTGCGATTTCAGTGATCTTTTTGCCAGATAAATCTCACCTAATCGGAGAGGGTAGATTCAAGACAAGACTGAACATTCTGTCTAATGAGATCTTGACCTTCACTGTCTTCAAAGTCACAATGCAAATCCTAGATCGGAAAGTCATTTGTTCACTAATGTAGAGACAGAGCATTCCGCTTTGCTACATGTATATCTCGTGAGAATAAATGACCTTAAAACAATTGTAGGAAACGCGTCACCGGCATTTTCTTCTTTCTTATGTTATGGTTTCATACTCATTCTCGGATACAGCGGCTGGTTTGGTAAAAGTGTGTACTGTTATTTTACGTTGTTGACACAAGGGATGGTTTGGTAAAGGTGTATACTGTTATCTTACAGTATTGACACAAGGATGATTTGGTAAAAGTGTGTACTGTAATCTCACGGTACTGACACAAGTGATGGCTTGGTAAAAGTGTGTACTGTTATCTTACGGTATTGACACAAGGGGTGGCTTGGGAAAAGTGTGTACTATTATCTTACGGTATTGACACAAGTGATGGTTTGGGAAAAGTGTGTACTGTTATCTTGCGGTATTGACACAAGGGATGGTTTTATAAAAGTCTGTGTATTGTAATCTCACGGTATTGACAAAAGTGATGGCTTGGTAAAAGTGTGTACTGTTATCTTACGGTAGTGACACAAAGGATGGTTTGGTAAAAGTTTGTACTGTAATCTCACGGTATTGGCACAAGAGATGGTTTGGTAAAAGTATGCACTGTTATCTCACGGTGTTGACACAAGGGATGGTTTGGTAAAGGTGTGTACTGTTATCGTACGGTGTTGACACAAGGGATGTTTTGGTAAAAGTGTGTACTGTTATCGATCTATTATTTTTACAACAGGTGTGAAAGTACATCATTTCGAGTGTATCATGGCGATAGATGTGAGGACACTACAGCCACCCTAACTTTTGTTCTCGCCATGTCCCTGGGGATTGGAGGCGGTCTTCTGGCTATATGTGTAGTCGTGATCACAATACTGTGTCTATATCGAGGACGAGCAAAGTCACAGTATGTAGAGAGTTATCTTATTTTAGTATGTAGAGAGTTATCTTTTTTAATCGAAGATTATATTATGTAGATGTACTCACTGTTCTATGTCTATATCGAGGATGAACAAAGTCACATTATGTAGGGAGTCACCACGAAAGGGAGTCACCACTTAAAAATCTTCGAACAACATACATCCAAAATAAAGCCTTTTAACTTACCGCCATCTTGTAAAGTAAAAACCACCGAGTTCAGCCAAATGGTGAATTTCCTACTTAGAGATATCGTGAAACGGCTAGAAATATTGGAATAATTTTATCTCGAATGTCCGCTTCTTGCACGAATGAGAAATTTTGCGTTAAAATATTTACTGATTAATGTAAAATTTTCTAGATAACAAAGTTTGTCGTGATATATATATATATATATTTTTTTTTTTCAGAAAACTTTTCATTATCTAGATTGCATTTCCAGGAAACTTTCATTTATCGCGATAGTTTTCTAAAATTTTCCCGATAGTTACCTCGTATCTCGTGGCAGAAGTATGCCACCATACAAATCGGATCAGCGTTTCAACGTATTTGGGTATTTTGTGTAGAGATACCAGGTGAGACTGACCAAATGAGCCATGCGCTGTGAAAAGGAGATTTATGCCCCTGCGAAAAGTAGCGACCCATGTCGAAACCATTTCGACATGGGTCAAAACCTTTTGCTATTTTTCTGCACGTTTAAGGACAATTCTACCTCAGGATTCAGCCGGTTATTAGACAAAAAGGATTTTATGGATCAATAATTACGTGACCACTAGCTTTGTATCATGCATCGCAGAAATGCATTAAACCCCCTTTCGCAAGAGAATGGCTCATGTTTCTATCACAATGATATAAGACTTGTCACAATCGAAAACATTTGCAGAAAAAAAGCAAATGTGCCATATTATGCCTGTACAACACAATTCCGAGTTTTAATGGCGTCGAGAAGGAAGGCTTTTGTGTGGGAAAAGGAGAAAATTATGGGGAACTGGCATTTTTTTTTCCTTTTCCCACAACGTTTGCAAAAGATTCATCATCAGAGTCGTTAGAGCATTGGATTTCTTTATAGAGATTTAACTCCATGCTGACACATCATGTGTTTCGTGTTTTCTTTTTTTTTTTCATGATACAGAACCTGTTGTAAGTTTGGTGCGGGAAAATACGACGATTTTAACAGCACAATAGATCAAAGATACGAGGTAATTGAACTGATTTATTTATTTATTGGTGGACTGTATATAACTCCGCCTTCAAATCTATGTCACATCTCAGCTTACTGATCTAATAGTATTATTTATTTCATGCTTTTCGGTAGTTTATCGAGAAATAATGGTGGATTATGGTTTGATATTTCATGGTTACGACTAGTGAAAATACCGATTTTATATTTTCTAACTATTCAACTGAAGGCGGAAACAGTATTTCTCACGCACTAGATGCCTAGGTAATCAGCACGTGCCATTCAAATGGAAGGAAATATGACGTAATTTACCCTATATTTCTCGCGCTTTACGTTATATTGATAATGCGTTGTTATGTGAGGGGGATACGCCACGGGGAATTATTGAAAAGAACTGTACTGGATTTTGATGAAAGTTCCAACAAAATAGGGGTGAGAAGCATGAAATAAATAGAATATCTTTTTTTTTTCGGTGAAAGATCGAAATTTATTTCATCTCGTAAACATCATCGGTAATATTTTCACGAGTGGCGCAGCCACTCGTCAAAATATTACCAATAATGTTCTCAGGATGAAATAAATTTCGACCTTTCATCGGACAAAAAAAGTCCTCTATGTATCTACTGGACTTAAGCAGTGGCCTGGGTTTCAGAAGTGCTTTGTTTAATGGGCTGTTGTATCAATAACATATCAATAGCATATCATCGACCATAAAGTCCGTGGGTAAGAATCGTACTCTCTGAAAGATCGTACGATCTTCGTTTATCATCTACAGGCGTAAATTTTGTTTTACAATAATCGAAGGATAATATTTTAATGTGAGGTTTTCTTAACCGGGTGATCGTTGACAAAAACATACCCCTTAAACACTGCGTTCTTTTTTTAAACAGGTCCCGAGTGAACGTCAGTCGTCTTTTTACGAACATTTCAACATGTCCACATTTTCGAACGTAAGTTGATATTTTGGTGATTCTATGCAATTTAGAAAATAGTTTAAAAGTAATTATCTTCGAATCATCTGCAGTCGTGATAAATCGAAGTTCGCTGCCATTTCTTAAAGACACGTGATGCTTTATCGAAATCGAAGCTGATGATCTCATGTGATTTGCTGATATTATTATCGTCTGCAAGAATGGCAGAAAACTGAGATGTAAGTTGGTAAATTGGTGAACTTTAAAAGCTCATGTTCAAAACACGTGAGCTCACTAACGCAAAGACCCCTCCGCATAAAAAGTTTGAATAATTTCAAGAATAAACAGCGTTTGAAAGAAATCACTTTCACCAGGTTTTGCTGTTGATTGCTGTCACATGATCGGGTCAGCGAGGGAGGTTTATAGTCAGTCTATTTTTAAAATGCTGTTTTATATCTCACTCCCCGCGAATAGATCTGCATAACAAAAATGGCTGCTCTTTGTCGGGTGTGTCATGCTCACTATAATAATTTTGGGAATATATGAAAAAAAAAAAGTGGATTTGTCTTATATCCTTGAAGGACATTAATTGGCTAACACATACAGGTAAGTGGAGTTTGATTTTTTTTCTCCTGTAATTTAACAAACACCCAGGCTTAATATCGCGATCGTTGGTGTAACGAGGGTATATTGTTGATTTTATGTGCTGTAGTGAATACATTGATCCTATGTGTTATAGATAATACATTGAGTCTATGTGTTATAATTAATACATGTACATTGATCCTAAGTGTTATGATTAATACATTGATCCTATGTGTTATAATTAATACATGTACATTGATCCTATGTGTTATATTTAATACATTGATCCTATATGTTATATTTAATACATTGATCCTATGTGTTATATCTAATACATTGATCCTATGTGTTATATTCGATATATTGAACCTTTGTGTTATATTTAATACATTGATCCTATGTGTTATATTCGATATAATTATTGATCCTATGTGTTATAATTAATACATTGGTCCTATGTGTTATATTTAATACATTGATCCTATGTGTTATATTTAATACATTGATCCTATGTGTTATATTTGATATATTGATCCTATGTATTATATTTAATACATTAATCCTTTGTGTTATAATCAATACATTGATCCTATGTGTTATATTTAATATATTGTTGATTTTTTGTGTTACTTAGCTTTTTACCACTCAATCCCGACTTTTAACGACCCTAGGAAAAAAGGCTTTTGGAAACATTGTGGGAAAAGGCAAAAATTCTGGTAACCAACATTTTCTCCTTTTACCACAATGTTTTTTACTCTTTTAAATCCAAATTTCATAATTCCAGCCACATTTGAATTGTCGTCTGCAAATGCTTTTAATTTGGATCAATTTTTTGTCGTTTGATAAATAGTTAACCCTTTCCCAAACGACAAATTTTGGACTGGTCCAAATTGAAAGAGTTTGCAGACGACAATTTTAAATTTGATAAAAATGACAGAAAGGTCTCAAAAAGGGTAAAAAACACTGTGGGAAAAGGAGAAATTGCTCGTTACGAGCAATTTCTCCTTTTCCCACAGTGTTTTCAAAAGACTTGTACTGCAGAAACGTGAAAACCAGGGCCTGTTTGGGAAAGGGTTAAGTAACTATATGTTTGAATCTAAACGATTTTCTCTTTTCCTGCATTTTTTTTGGCATTCATTTTGTAATTAAAATTTTGGAAGGTCTGAAATCGTCTGTGCGGTAAAATCGTAAGATATTCCAGATTCTTTCTCCATCATTACATACACGATCCATGACTATTTCAGTTCGCCATTAAGAGACCTGGTATATCCACTCATCCCAACCACTTGTATTCTGAGATTGGTGCATCGCTGGAGGTATGATATAGATATAAGCACTGCTCTGTATTTAATGCATCTGGAGTGAAAAATATTGACCCATGCCAGCCTCCGCAGTCCGCGCAGGCTGACCTTGCCTGCGACTTTTCGTTATTGATCAGTTTTCTGTATATCCAAGGACCAGTCTACCTCATGATCAAGTCGGTTGTTAAATAGAGGCTATTATAGACCCATAATTATGTGATGGCTTGATAGGTATCATGCATCACGGAAATGCATTAAACCCCCTTTTACCAGAGCATGGCTCATTTATATATAAAAGGTTTACTTTGTACCATATAATGTGTATTTAGATATGCTTATTCCTCTTACTCTACCATGTTATTATTAAAAGAAGCATTGGGGGTAAACTGGTACCCGTTGTATCTCCCGTAACCATCCGATAGACAACAGGCAACGTCCGATTTATCGAGGGCAGCTATTGGTTTTCATATGTACAAAATCCGCCAGTCAGACAGTCTGTAACAGGATGTCTTAATTTCTGTGTTAAAATAACCGAAAAATATTCCTTCTTTGGCTAAGACTTTTATGACAGACAATATTTTTCTGACCACAATCAATTTATCAAAATCGCCAAGAAATTTATTCTTTATCGATAAGGTATATCTCTTTGCATAAATTATATCACAATTAGAATTTCCAAGTCTCGTGTTATCTCACGAAATCTCGAACCGGACAGAGGCTCGACTTGTAAGCATTGGCTGTTACCTGTTGTTGATATGAAGATCAATAACAGGCTGCCGGTTTACATTGGGGGAAGGAGGCTATGCTGGTGTCCTGCGTTACTTCCTTTCTTCATAGTGTTTCTTTATACGTTCGAGGACAGCTTTCATTATATGAGTCATGTTGAACATTGAGGGTATACTTCAGGTACCTCTCTTTCCATGTTAGGGATAGTTTTTTATTTGGACCATGCTCTGTGAAAAGGGGGCTTATTGCATCTGCGAAAAGTATCGACCCAGGTCAGCCTGCGCAGTCCGCGCAGGCTGACCTGGACCGAAACTTTTCGCATTTGGCCAATTTTATGTGGGTCCAAGGACCACTCAACCTCATTATTAAGTCGGTTGTGAAAAAAAGTGGCTATTATGGATCCATAATTATGTGATGTCTTGCTCGGTATTATGCATCACGGAGATGCATTAATCCCCCTTTTTCCAGAGCGTGGTTCATTTGTATATTTTGATAATGGTTTATGGGGCATTTCTCAACGGGCTTTTAATCTAATTATTTAGCTCAGTATGGAAGGGGGAATCTAGCTTATTCTCTAGAATTTCTCTCTAGCATACATTTCTTCGACCAATGTGTAATTTTCTTCCTATCATTTCAAAGGTTCTATGCTCATTGATTGTCTTTTGATTACATTTGATTTGAGGGAATTGTATTGTATTGAATGTATATATGTATGCTGGGCCAGAGGCCTAAATACTCAATAAACTAAATCTGATCTGGGTCCGTATTCACCAACCATTCTTATGAACATTTTTTGTCTTTATATATGATATTTTCTAAATTTGAAAGTAAAATTGATTGGCTAAAGCAAATCAATTTGGCCAATCGGAAGTTGTGTTCCTTTCAAACATAGTAAACATCTTGAGAATTAGACTAAGAATATTCTTAAGAATGGTTGGTGAATACGGACCCAGATCTGATCGTCCCAAAAACACGCGAAATCTGTCGGTAAATTTTTTATACACGTTGGACAATGAAAGTCTATGGATATTCTTTTGGCCTCTTGCAGTCTGGAATTGATCCACACTTTCTGCAACATACATTGAGATGAGCCATGCTCTGGAAAATGGGGGTTTAATGCATTCAATGTTATGCATTATACCAAGCAAGTCATCATATATCACAGATACATATTTTTTGATTGGTCCAACAACCGACTGATTCATGAGCTACACCGGTCCTTTGACCCTTTACCACACAATCCCGTGTTTTCACGTCCCTGAGGAAGAGGCCTTTCGAAAACATTGTTGGAAAAGGAGAAAATGCTGGTGACCAGCATTTTCTCCTTTTCCCACAATGTTTTCTACCCTGTCAAAAAACCTTACGTTCATGCGTACCACTTTCGAATTTGTCGTCCGTAGATGCTTTCAATTTGGAAGGGGGGCAAATATTTGTCGTTTGGGAAAGGGTTAACGTGCAGAAAACTGACCGATAGCAAAAAGGTATCCACTCAGGTCAGTCTGCGCGGACTACACAGGTTGATATGAGTCGATACTTTTTGCAAATGTATCTAACCCGCCTTTGCCGGAGCATGGCTTATATGCTCTGAGATCCTTGCGCTTTGAGAAATCAGTGTTTTATTATCATTTCAAGGCCGAGCTCCGGTAGTTCAGTCGGTAGCGTACAGGACTTGAGAACAGGGGGTCGCTTGTTCGATCCCCGGCTCGGTCGATTTCTTTCCGAGGATTGATGATAGTCATTGCGATAGGATTAATTCCTCCCTCACCGCTATCCATTGTTTCGACGATGGTTATGTGGGAAAGCTGCCAGTAGCTTGGAAAAAAATATTATGCGTAGTCCTGATAAAAGAAACTCCAGGGAAGGATAGATGCAGTCGCATGCGTGATATAACTGAAATAATGTTGAAAATGGCGTTAAACACAATACAACCAATCAATTATCACTTCAGGGATCTCAAGACTACACTATGTACCCGACAAAGGGCAACCTGGAAGACAATAGCTGGATGTGACAACAACAATGACGTCAGCAGATAGTTTTTCCTTTTTTTTTATTCGTATTTTTAATAACCCGTCTCCCTTAACCACACAACGAATTTTCAAACTTGTCCAAATTGAAAGCATTTGAGGGAAACACATTATATGTAACTTAAAAGTAATCATTGTCTTTGAAATAGTGGAAAACATTGTGAGAAAAGGAGAAAATACTGGTTACCAGTGTTTTCAAAACCTTTTCTTTCATCAGAGTCGTCAAAATTCAGGATTGTGTCGTGGAGGGTTAAAGGGCTTCCGACAACATTAGTTGTTCTTGTTGTCGATTATAAAGACGTAGATCAGACTGCCTTTTGAGGACAGCTTACCCTTTACCACATGATCCCGACTTTTAACGACTCTAAGAAGTAAAGCTTTTGAGAACATTGTGGGAAAAGGAGAAAATGCTGGTAACCAGCATTTTCTTCTTTTCCCACGATGTTTTCTACCCTTCCCAACACAGATGTCAGATTTTGGGTCATATTTATTTCCCTGTCTGAAAACTTTTTCAATTTTGACAAGTCTAAGAGTTTGTCGTGCCGTAAAGAGCTAAGACCATTTTAAACGTCTCTTTATTTGATGTACAATTGTTGTTGCCATTCATTTAGCAGCTATAAAGCTATGTTAAACATGAGCCATTACAATCCATCTAATGCTTAGAGGATGCAGCCACTCGTGAAAATATTAGATCGACCGATGATGCTCACTCGATGAAATAAATTTCGATCTTTCACCAGGAAAAAAACAAGTCATGTTCTCTAATTATTTCATGCTTCTGACCCCTTTCTTGTTGGTAGTTTCATCAAAATCCAGTCCAGTTCAGTTGTTTTCGGTAATTTCCCGTGGAGTACCCCCATATCAACGCATTACAACATTACGTAAAGCGCGAGAAATATAGCGTAAATTACGTCATATTTCCCTCAGTTTGAATGACACGCGCTGATTACCTAGGTAACTAGTGCACAGGAACTACCGTTCCTGCCTTCAATTGAAGAGTAAGAAAATATCAAATTGGTATTTTTTCACAGGTCGTAACCATGAAATATCAAATATCAAACCAGAAACCACTTTTATTTTCCGATAAATTACGAAAAGCATGAAATAAAACAGTTTATTTCATGCTTTTCGGTATTTTATCGAGAAATAATGGTGGATTTTATAGAGGATATTTGTTTTTTTTTTTCGGTGAATGATTGAAATTGTCATCGAGTGAACATAATCGGTGATATTTTCACGAGTGGCGCAGCCAAGAGTGGGGAAAAAAAAATACCGATGATGTTCACTCGATGACATAAATTTCGATCTCTCACCGAAAAAAAAAAACATATCTATTTATTTCATGCTTTTACCCCAATTTTGTTGGGACCGTAATCCACCATTATTTCTTGATAAAATACCGAAAAGCATGAAATAAGGTTTGATATTTCATGGTTACGACCAGTGAAAATACCGATTGAAGGCGGAAACAGTAGTTCCCACGCACTAGTTACCTAGGTAATCAGCGCGTGCCTTTCAAATGGAGAGAAAGTAATTTACACTATATTTCTCGCAGTTTACGTAATATTGTAATGCGTTGTTAAGTGAGGAGGTACGCCACGGGGAATTACCGAAAACAACTGTACTGGATTTTGATGGAAGCTCCAACAAAATAGGGGTTAGAAGCATGAAGTAAATAGCATATACGTTTTTTTTTTTCGGTGAAAGATCGAAATATATTTCATCGAGTGGCGCACGAGAACATCATCGGTAATATTTTCACTCGTGGCTGCCCACTCGTGAAAACATGATGGTCACCCGATGAAATAAATTTCGATCTTTCATATAAAAAAAAAAATATCCTCTATTTATATGATATGATTTTAATATAAGAACAACCTATATATTTTTGTGCCTTTTTGCTAGAAACTATTTCTTTGGGAGAATAAGGGGAAAGAATGAGGGAGAGAGTCAAGAAGGGAGGGATGAAGGAAGAAAGAAAAAAGAAAGATAGACAGAAAAGAAAAAATAGACAAAAAGACAGAAAGGAAAGAAGAGAGAGAGAGGATGGTAGCAGGTACCTGTTTTCGTTATTTTGTTATAAGCTAATCAATTAATTCACAAAAAGTTGAAATATAAGTAAACCTGGTTTTAATTGGAAAAGATATTTACACAATTTTTAAACCATGAAGGTCATGTATTTTTTTAACACCTTCTTGACATATTTTTACTACTGTTTGAAAGTTTTTGTTCACTTATTTAAGAAGGTTAAAATCACCTGAATGCTGATAGACTCGAATATGTTACAAAGTAGCGGACAGTGTAGAGCAAAGATCAGTCTGCACAAGCGGTACAATCTGATGTTGATCTGTATTGTCTGCAATACTAACATAACTGTGCTCCAAAAACCTGATAACAAAAAGTCAGACTTTTCGAAGTTCTAAGCATTTGAAGACAACAAATAATTTGATTTGTCGTTGAAAGGGAATAAATATTTTGGTAGAAGGAGAAAATAGTTGTTCTTTGCGAGCACAAGGAAACTGGGTGGTTACATTCGGCAAAAATGGTTCAATTCGTAAATTGCATTTTAAGCCTTATACTATTAAATAACTAACAAAATTTTCAAGCCGATAGTGAAAACCTGAATAATGCCATTTCAAGCTTATATTTTGGAGAAAAATATCCCCTTATCGGATAGTGTAGACCACAGATCAGACTGCACGTTTTGTGCAGTATGATCTTGATCTACACTGTCCGCAAAAGGTCAGCTCTTAGCAGCCTAAGGGTTAACAACGGAATGATTGTATCCTTAGTCCCTTTTCCTTTTTCCACAATGCTTTCGATAATACTGGAGACCTATTCGATCGACTGAAGAAAATTTAAATTGTTATCTGCAAATCTGCCCAATCTGGTCGCGTCTAACAGCATTCAGGTGATTTTAGTTCACACTACAAAAATGCTGTCTGATCTTTTCTTCGTTAATCGGAAAGTATCAGGAAAAAACGTATCGGAAAAAAAGTATCAGTTTCTGCTAGGAAAAAAAGTATCAGGAAAAAAAAAGCATCAGTTGTGGTAAAGACAGCAAATAATGTCCTTTTTTAAAATACATATTTAAATCTGAGGTTATGCTAAAATTATTATGGTAGAAGGCGAAATTGCTTGTTAAAAGCAATTTCCCATTTTATCACAATATTTTTAATGCAAATTATTGTCAGATTTATATAAATATTGAATTATGTTAAACATTATTGTTGGAAAAGGCGAAATTGTTTAAGAATCAATCAGAAATAAAATAAAATTATTTCTAAAGACAACATAAAGATTATAAACAGTTTGGCACTGTCATTGACTCAATCAAGGTGAAAATGAGACCTCAATTAGGATTTTACAGATTGCATATTCTCCATAATTTTCTATATTTGAAAGTAACACAACTTCTGATTGGCTAAACCAAATGGCTTAGCCAATCAAAAGTTGTGTTACTTTTAAGTTCTGAAAATCTTGGAGAATAAGACTAAGAATTTTCTTAAGAATGGTTGGTGAATACGGACCCTGATTCTTTTTTTTTTCCTGATACTTTCTTTTCTACATTCATTTTCTTCAGGTACCTGTTTTCGAACCTAAACAGATATCTGAAATTTCCTGCATGCAATACGATGAACATCACCGATCATAGCGTTCGAGCATGAACCACTAAATGACAAAAAAAAAAAAAAAAAAGGGGGGGCGGCTGCCCATGTGCGCGTGCACCGGCGTAATGTAGTTGTGTGTCTGCGTTTGTGTATGTGGGTCACTCGTCATAACCTGGCCGAATCTGTATCTAAATCTGGCCATGTCTGTGTCAGGAAGGTTTCCATGTGCTGTAAGTCACATGATCTTAGATGTAGTTGCGCCTGTGTATATCGATTAGCAACAACCAGGATGAAGTTATTCACGTCTATCAATCTGTCGGTGAAAACTGCCAACGGAATTGATAGCACACTTTAAAAATTGAGTGTACAAACTGTTTGTCAACGGAAATGGATAAAGAAAGATTTCGATAGAAAACTGTGACTGGTGTTTTCTTTTTTTTAAATGCCGCCTTATCATTTTATAAACGGTAAAGAGGAGAATTTCCCGCGAAAAAAAAGTACCGGTAGGTGCATATCACCCACCGTAATGAACTGGTCCCCGTTGTAGATATAAAATAGGCCTACTACAACTGGTACAGGCTACTGTGATATTAGTTTTCATTGGGTTACGTGAATATAATTGAATAGCCAATTGGAGCATCTTACACATTTCGAGTTTGGCAGTATATCTAACATAGCGGATTTTTTGCACAGTTTGAAATTAGTAATCGAAACTAAAAAGATTTTAGCAAAAATTAATATTAAAATGTAATGCCATGAATATAATTCACTTATTTCAGCGGCCAAAAATTCGAAAAATCTACTGTACAGGAAGTGAGAGTGGTCTCCCCTGAATCTCTTTAATCTCGCGATATCGCTGTTCTAAAAATAGATGGGCAGAATACTGCCCGTTTTTCGTAGCCTGTACCCAGGGGAGGTAACCAATCTACCACCGTAATACAGCCGAGGGATCTGATCAACGGATCACCTAAGGTTTGCCGAATGGTATGTGGGCGGCAAATGCCGGTTTACCTTACATGGTGAGGCACCTTTTCCTGTACCTATTAACACGGATTCACATAAGATGGAAAATGCAAGCAGTCACAATAGTACATCCAGAACACTTTCTGATCAGGTGAGCTAAAGAGAATTTGTGTGTAAACTGTGGAATCATTTTCTTTTATTTTTTAAAATTCTGTACCAAATGACAAGATTTCAGACTTTTTGAAAACGACCTCATTTCCAGACGAAATGAAATGCGGTTCAATTGATGATGATTTATGTGTATGGTACGGTACAAGATAATGTTGGAAAGGAGGAAATGCTGGTTATGTCATCATACGATATTTGGAACCATATTTGATTTGTTCGTTTGTATTGGAGTTTTAACGCCATTTTAACAGCTCAGGTCATATCATGGCGGTCAGTGACGCACCCATATGTTTCCTTGCTTTCTCACACCAGTACTGACACATTTTTCTTTCTAAAGTCACTAACTACTTTTCTCACATGCATTAGAGGTGACAGGCGAAAAATCGCCGGAAAGAAAGTTTACATTAACCGGATATCGAACTCGCAACCACCAGGTCACGAGTCAGATAACGCTAACCACTGAGCTACCCGGGCGGGCCTCAACCGTATTTGACAGTATAGATAATGATTTTATCAGCATGCAGTGCAAGGTTTTTTTGGGCCGGACAATTTAAAGGTATACCTAATATTTAAAGTAACAATAGCTGCCAAGGTAAACAAAGTGACTGTTAAAAAGCATCTAAATTTATATCATACCATTTAAAAGTATAGAAAGTATTGTACAGATCATCTTCGCAAGCCAAGGATACTAAGGTAGTACTCCTGGCCGCTCGCCTCTTTAAAAATCGAAACTCCCGCTGCGCCATTTCATTAGATGCGATCAAAACCCATCGCGTCCAATCAAACCATCCGTAAAAAGAAATCTTCCGCGAAACAGGAAACAATAATGGCGGCGCCCGTCAAAAACGAAAGTTGTCGTGTTTGTGACGAAAGTTTGCCAAAAAATAGTAGACGATCGATATTTAATGAATTTTTTATAGTTCATGATCAATTATGTGAAATATCCACAGCCAAATGATTGCGAATCATCGTATATCTGATTCATTTCAGAAAATTGTGATGAATCAGAAAGCGCAGCCATATTTGATGCATAGCCTAACAAATTTTATTACGAGCATTTTGATTGGTCAGAAATAACATCAGCGAAGGTTACGCAACTCGTGATATTCGATGGGTGGCGCAGCGGGAGTTTCGATTTTTAAAGAGGTGAGCGGCCAAGGGTACGTAACAAACAAAGCGGAGTTAGTATCCTTGGCTTGCGAAGATGTGTACAGATGACAATTGGTTATTGTACGGTCGGTCCAAGTGTTAGTCGCTGGCAAAGAAATTGATTTTAAAACTAGGCTTAAAGTTGCCAGATTGTTGTATCTTTTATTTACTCATTGCCCAGTTTTCAAATTCATATTTCTGCCAGCAGCTAGCACTTAGACCGACAACACAATAACAGATTGTTGTCCTCACAATACTTTAACATATTTTTAAATGGTATGATTTAAAATTAAATGCATTTCAACACCTGCATAGACTTTTTGGCCTCTACTGGGTCTTTAAAAAATGAGTAGGCTCTGTCAGTCTGTGAATCGGGGGTTTAATAAATCTGCAAAAAGTATCGACCCACGCAGGCTGACCTAGTCGAAACACTTTGCTATTGGTCGATTTTCTGAATGTCCAACGACCATTCTATCTCGGAATTCAGTCAGCTGTTAGACAAAATGGATTTCAATGGTCCTTAATTACTGGTATGTGACGACTTGCTAGATATAATGCATCGCGCAGACACATTAAAACCCCTTTTATCAGAGCATGGCTCAATGACAGTACGTGTATTGTCACCTTGAGAATCGTACAGATAATGTCTCCCTTATCCTTTGACTCTTCTTTTCTTTAGAAAGAATAAATGAAAAGCCAGTCCGTTGAAGGTTTTGTTTATTTTAATATCTGGTTATTGAGAATCTTTTTTAAAGCACACATTAACTGTCTTTTTTTTCTAACACTGAAACATATTATGAATAAACAGCTTAACCCTTTACCGCATAATGCCACCTTTTAACAGACCCTGGGAAAGAAGCCTTTTGAAAACATTGTGGGAAAAGGAGAAAATGCTGGTTATCACAATGTTTTCTTCTCTATCAAAGAAAAATTGCACCATTTGAGGCACACTGAAATTGTCGTCTGCAAATGCTTTCAATTTGGACAGGGCTAAAATTTTGTCGTCTGGTAAAGGATTAAGAGTGCAAACAAATAATATTTCATTCCCATGATTCTTCTTTCAACTCTTTACCAAACATCAAATTTTGAGACTGGTCCAAATTGACAGCATTTGCAGATGACATATCAAGTGTGGCTGAAAGCTCTCTAAGAGTAGAAAACATTGTTGGAAAAGGAGAAAATGGTTACCAGTATTTTCTCCTTTACCTATAATATTTTCAAAAGGTCTCATTCCCAGTGTCATTCGGGAATGTTTGGTAAAGATTCACCCTTAGACTGCCAAACGCGACTCTCTGTCCTTTAGCGGACAGTGTAGATCAGAATGTGCAGTCTGATCTTGGATCTACACTGTCCGATAAGGAGATATTTTTCTCCAAAAAACAACTTTGAAATAGCAACATTGGAGTTTTTACTATCAACTTGAAAGTTTTCTTTTAGTTACATAGCATGATAAAGGTTAAAACTTTTTACCATACAGGTAAGTTATAAAGCTGTGAAAGAAAAACATTGCAGCAAAAGGAGTTATTGCTTGACAATTTTTTAACCGTATTGTTTCCTCAATCACTGAAAGAAAAAAAAAAGAAATGTTCCAATTTCCCTGCCTCCAAATCTTTTTTCTTTGTGCACCAATCTAGTTTCTATAGTAGATCTAACAATAGTCTATATGTGTACAAGCTAATTATATATCTACGGAAAACTTGAAATGGCCACACAAGAAGAAAAAGCTGAAAGAAAGGAAAAAATGTGATTTGTTAACTCTTTACCATATTATGACAAAAATTTGGAATTGTCTAAATTGAAAGCACTTGCAGACAATTTATCAAGAGTGGCTGGAAATTATGTGTTTCTGCTTGCAAAGGGTAGAAAACATAGCAGGAAAACGAGAAAATGCTGGTTACCAGCATGAAGAAACTGGATGCTTGCATTCAATAAAAAGGTGCAGTTTTGGCGGTTAAATTGGGAACTCCACGTAGATTATCAGCATCTTTTTCTTTTCCAACAATGTTTTCAATGGCCTTTTTCTCAGGGTCAATAAAACCCAGCCTGTTTAGTAAAGGCAACAGACTACCGGAATCTCTATGAAGCAACAAACTATAGTTATGAAGTTTGAAACAAACATATGTTGAGCACATAGTGGAGGTAAATGTGTTCTGCCCAGTGTCCCAGTGTCCCTGTAACTGCAGTAACAAATTTTCAGTCTTATTATAATCCCAAAATTTTTGAACAGTGGAATGAAGTTTACCAATATTATACAGACAGAACTGTTTATATTTGGCCATGATTTAACCTTCAACCCTTTACCAAACAAATCTAAGTTTTAATGACCCTGTGAAAAAAGATTTTGAAAACATTGTGGAAAAAAATGAGATAATGCTGGTAAACAGCATTTTCTCCTTTTTTTCAAAATGTTTTCTACATGTTCAACATTAATTATTGAGTCAAATTTATTTTGTCTTTTACAAATTTATGCATTCAACTTGGGCAAGGATAAAATTTTGTTGTCTGGTAAAGACTAATACAGGTTGGACTGTATATCCCAAAGAAATTTGTTTGGAGAACTATTGCAGCAAAAAACTGAGTTATCATGACATTTGAAAAGAATATATGCTTATATATATAATCTGGCTAAATGGTTGCATATTATAAAAAAAAAATGAACAAGAGGGTCATGATGGCCATGTATTGCTCCACTGGCTAATAAGTACAAACAACACATAACAAACATTAGAATTCTCTGGTTTTGAACAAGTTTTCTCTACAAAAGTCTAAGTGAAAGTTGTGAACCCAGGATTAGGTCATTTTTCACCATAGAGCTATAATTACTTGAATCCCGAAAGAGTTCTATAACAAGATAAAGCCACATGTCAGATAATACAGGTCTACGCCGTATGGTTATAGACAAGATTTTCAAAGTTTCTTCAATAAAAAGCCCATGTAAAACATGACACCCCTCAGCCTGGGCTTATTTCGATCAAAGGGATAGATATTGAACACATTCAGAAGTGATCCAAATTTGGTAGCCCTAGGATTTATGGTGAGGACCAAGAAGATTTTTAAAAATTTTCACTGTCTAGGCATTTTTAAATTTATGACCCTTGGGGTGGGGGCCAATTTTGACACAAAGGCTTTGATTTGAACAATTTTGGAAGATTGGCCTGCTACAAGATAACACTCACAAAATATTAAAGCTGTACATCGGTCTCGAACAAAAACATCTTTAAAGTTTTCACTATATAAGCCTAGGTAAAACTTGTGACTTGTGGGGTGGGGCCAATTTAGACCCCAAAGCTATAATTTGAACAGACTTGGTAGACATCCACTAGATAAATATGCATGCAAAATTTGGTAGCCATAGGTCTAATGGTTAGGAACAAGAAGATTCTTAAAATTTTCAAAACATAAGCCAGTGTAAAACTTTAGAGTACCAGGGCGGGCCTAAATTTGACCAAAGGTCCATAATTTGGATTATCTTGGTAGAAGCCCATTTGATGAAGCTAAATGCAAAATCTGGTAGCCCTAGGCCTTATGGTTAGGAATGAGAGGATTTTTAAAGTTTTCAAAATACAAGCCTATGTAAAACTTTTAATCCAATGGCGGGGCCAATTTTGACCCCAGGACTATAATTTGAAGAACATTAGTAGAGGTGCATTGGATGAAGCTACATGCAGCATTAGCCTTTATTGTTTACAAAACCAGAAAACTTTTAAAGTTTTCAATATATAACCCAATATAAAATTTGTGACCCCTAGGGTGGGGCCAATTTTTTTTACCCCAGTGCAATGATTTGAAGAATCTTTGTATAGGTCCATGCCAAATCTGGTATTTTCCAGCACCTAACAGTTGGATCGACCGTACAATAACAGATTGTCATCTTCACGATTATTTCCATACTTTAAAATGATATGATTTGAATTTAAATGCATTTTAACACCTGCTTTGTGTACTTTTGGCAGCTATCATTACTTTAAAAACTAGCAAAAATCTGAATTAAGAACAGGGTCTGTATTCACCAACCATTCTTAAGAATATTCTTGGTCTTGTTCTCCAAAATTTTCCAAATTTGAAAGTAACACAACTTCTGATTGGCTAAACCATTTGGTTTAGCCAATCAGAAGTTGTGTTATTTTCAAACTTGGAAAATCTTGAAGAATAAGTCCAAGAACATTCTTAAGAATGGTTGGTGAATACGGACCCTGATATAATTTTGGGTAAGTGTCAAGTTTTTGCCCAGTAACACTGATGCAGACTATGACAGAGCCATGGCAACACCTTGAATTGTCTTCAAAAAGCAGCCAAGCTAGAAATAGAGACTTTCACGTGTAAATCAATAAAGTATTACAAATTAACCCTTTCCCAAACAAGCCCTGGTTTTCACGCGTCTGCAATACAAGTCTTTTGAAAACACTGTGGGGAAAGGAGTAACGAGCAATTTCTCCTTTTCCCACAGTGTTTTCTACCCTTTTTGAGACCTTTCTGCCATTTTCATCAAATTTAAAATTGTCATCTGCAAACTCTTTCAATTTGGACCAGTCCGAAATTTGTCGTTTGGGAAAGGGTTAAGAGCAAGTGAATAGATTTGTCTACATGTAATACAATTCAAAAGTACTACAAAAATTAAATATCAAAAAATATTAAATTCAAATGACAAAAGTTGAAAAATCTAGATGATAAAAGGTCAGTTATTTCAAAACAGATGAGATACTTGTGACAAACAGGGTTTTAACACATGACCCTTTACCAGACGGCAAAATTTTAGCCTTGTCCAAATTGAAAGCATTTGCAGACGACAATTTCAATGTGGCTGAAATGGTGCAATTTTTCTTTGATAGGGTAGAAAACATTGTGGGAAAAGGAGAAAATGCTGGTTACCAGCATTTTCTCCTTTGCCCACAATGTTTTCCAAAGGCTTCTTTTCCAGGGGCGTCAAAAGGTGGCATTGTGCGGTAAAGGATTAAATGTGGTTCAAATGATTTATTTGTTTTTTAAAGGTTAAAATAATTGTTGGAAAAGGAGAAAATGCTGGTCATCAGTTTTTTCTCCTTTTCCAACAACGTTTTCAAAAGCTTTCTTTCTGATCTACAGCATTTTCTTATTTTCCCATAACATTTTTCATTTTTTTTTTCTGAATGTGGTTGAAACTTAGGATTGTGTCATAAAGACTGAAAAGTTCTTTTGTGGCCATCACCTATCAAAATCAGATTGCATCGAACATGCAGTCTGATCTTGGGTCTACACTGTCCAACATTTTGTGAGATATTCCGGAACAAATAACAAACCTGGACATAGTACAACTTTGGGAACAATGTAGATCAAGACCAGAAGGCACAAAATGTGCAGTCTAATCTTCTGCCTACAATGCAAAATGTTTGTGAGAAATTTTGGCAAAAACAGCCTTTTACATTTCCCTCTATGCCAACTGACAAAATTTCAGATGTCAAAATTGAAAACATTTGCAGACGACAAATTCAGTGTGGCTCCAATGATGCACTTTGCCACAGAAAGAGCAGAAAATCTTAAGCGCAAAGATGAAAGCACTTGTTACCTGCATCTTCTCTTTCTTTTCTTATATTCCACAATGTTTTCAATAGCCATCTTCCAAGGGTCGTTTAAACCGGGCAATGCTATATACTTGTAAATGGTTAAACAATGTGAGGGGTGCTTAAGCACATGCATGTTATAGTTTGTATGGATTTGGAAAAAAAAAACCTGAATTAGGTGATTGTCTTGGAAAATCCTCTTGAATGTTAATTATAGAGTCTTTAATCTTGGTAAGAAAACCCTGAAAGTCCTTTAAAATCCTCTATCTCTTTACAAAATGACCAATTTACACAGACTCGCCCAAACTGAGAGCACTTGCAGATGACAAATAAAAAGTAGAACAGATAAAAATGCTGGTTGCCAGTATTTTCTTCTTTCTCCACAATGTTTTCAAAAAATCTATCCCCACAGGATTGTTTGGTGAAGGGTTAACTCTTTACCAAACGACAAAATTTTAGACTTGTCCAAATTGAAAGCAACTGCAGACGACAAAATTAATGTGACTCAAAAATTGAAATTTGTTTTGGGAAGGGTAGAAAACATTGTAGGAAAAGGCGAAAATACTGGTTACCAGCATTTTCTCCTTTTCCCACTATGTTTTCAATAGGCTTCGTTCTTGGGGTCATTAACCCTTTACCACACAACAATTTTAGACTCGACCAATTGCAAAGCACCTGCAGACGACAAATTTAACATTGGTGCAAATGAGCTTTAGCCCTCTGATAGACCAGAAAACATTGTGGGAAAAGGAGAAAATGCTGGTTACCAGCATTTTCTCCTTTTCCCACAATGCTTTCAAAAGCCTTCCTTTCCAGGGTCGTGAAAACCAGGGCTTGTTTGGTAAGGGGTTAAAAGCTGGGACTGTGGTAAAGAGTTTAACAAGTTTTACATAAATACATGATAAACCTAATTATGCTTGAATGTAAATCATTAATTTTGTTTTGAAGTTTGTTTCATAATGTAAATATTGATTTACAGTATAAAATAATTCAGACGGATAGGAAGGAACTGAAAAAAAAAGTTAGTCAAAAATTTTACAGTAAAATCCTTCAGAGTGCTAATTACTGTAGAAAATAGCAAAGCAAGAAATTCTTTGTTCCACATACTGAGTATCGTGCAATTAATTTGCTACATTATTTTTTTTTTTTAACTGTAAAATCTCCGACTTTTTTGAGCGAACTGACCACTGTCAACAACTTATATTTACCAACATCTCAATCCCTTATTGAGTAATGTACAATTGATTTGCTACATTTTTTCAGCTTTCTAAATATTGTAAAATCTTTACCTTTTTTTTTTGAGCAAAATAACAATTGTCATATCAACTTCTAAGATTTTTTTTCAAACACTTTGAAGCATGTCAAATTAAATATTGAATATTTTTCCAGCATCTCAACCATTGTTTACCAAAACTCTCCTGTTTGAATGCATCAGTTATCATCACAGCACACGCAATGTAGTTTTGCTTTTTTTGAGTGTTTTAATTGCAAATATATTATAAACTGAACTTGTCACTTTTTCAGGTGTTTTAAGTGTTGCTACATTATACTCCTTTATTTTAACCCTTAAAGGGCCGAATAAACCCAATGGTCATTTTCATTACAGAATAAAACCAATATAATTACAAATTCATGGTTACCTTTTGCCTGTAGTGTTTTAATATAGTGGACAGTGTAGATCAAAAACGTGCAGCCTGATCTTGATCTACATTGGCCACAAAGGCAACTAGTTTAAAGAAAGGAGCTTTGAGGGTTAATAGTATTTTTTAGTATTGTCATGTCAAATCATTACTTTCTTACCATTATATAAAAAAACCCCCACAACTTTCAACGACCTTGAGGATGAAGGCTTCCGAAAGCATTGTGGGTTAAAGAGAAAATTTTGTCCTTTTCACACAATGTTTTCAACATTTTCAAAGGCAATTCAAATCACGTAAGCCACATATTTTTGATGTGGACAAGTCTAAAATTTTGTCATTGATAAAGACTCGAAAGTTTTCAGAATCCTTATGAATTGAATATTGTCAAGTAAAACCTTTACAGTGTTTTAGCATTTCAGATATTGCCAAATCAATCTTTTTCATTTTTTCCTTTTCATTTAGCTTTTTCTGTAATATTGAATCAAACTTTCACTTTTTCTTTACATTTCAAATATTGTCAAGTCAAATACTTACCTCAATTTTTTTTTTAATAACTTTTTTGAGTATTGTAAAAAATCAAAACCTCACTTCCTTTGAACCGTGTTCTTAACACTACAAAAATAAAACTATCCTTTTTTTCAGCATTTTCATTATTGTAAAATCTAATTTATTACCATATTTATTTTTTGGGGTGTTTTGAACATTGAACAGTCAACTTGTTACTTTTGATTGCTTATTTCTTCCAGATCTCTCAACTCTTTGACAAGTTCCATTATTTCATCCACATCTTCTAGAACCTTTTGCTTCTCATCAGCATTGGTTTGCTCCGACTGTACAGTGTTCCGTTTGGAAGCAATATTGGCTGTGAAATCTGAACTTCTTCCCCCATTTTCCGACTTGCTGAACAATGCCAAGTTCAGCTTTGGACGGTCAGTACAATTCACCAGTTGATTGGTAGTGCTGTTGAAAAAAAAAAATCACCAGTTGCCTTCTAAACAATTTTTTGATGTACATGTATATTACCCCTTTACCAGACAACAAATATTTTGACTCTCCTGTATTGGAGGCACTTTCAGGCAACAAATGGTAAAAAGACTGAAATGGCATGATTTGTCTATGAAAGGGTAGAAAAAATTGTGGAAAAAGGAGAAAATGCTGGTTACCAAGAGTTTCTCCATTTCACACAATGATTCAAAAATCTTGTCAATCTGGGTTGTTAAAAGTCTGGATTTCATGGTAAAGGGTCAGCCCTTTACCAAATAATCCTGTGTTGACAAAATCTTGAGAAAATGACTTTTCAAAACATTGTGAAAAAAAAAGGTACAAATGTTGATAAACCATCATATTCTTTTTTCTCCTGCTATGTTTTCTATCAAGTCTGATACAAATCCCATCATCTGCACCACAATCACTTTGTTGTCTGCAAATTCTTTCAATTTGGACCAGTCAAATATTTTGTCGCTTGTTAACCCTTTACCGCACAATGCTGCCTTTTAATGCCCCTGGAAAAGAAGCCTTTTGAAAACATTGTGGGAAAAGGAGAAAATGCTGGTAACCAGCATTTTCTCCTTTTCCCACAATGTTTTCTACCCTATCAAAGAAAAATTGTACCATTTGAGCCACATTGAAATCATCATCTGCAAATGCTTTCAAATTGGATAAGGCAAGTGGTTTGTCACAAAGACTTGAAATAAAGAGCATCTATAACATCAAGTTGTCCACAAATAAACACTCTCTATGACTTGAAGTATGGCACTTTTGTCATCAAGGTGCCAACATGTGAAAACTCTCCATGAATTCAAGTGTAACAAATTCAACATCAAGGTGCCCACATGTGAAAACTCTCCATGAATTCAAGTGTAACACATTCAACATCAAGGTGTCCACATGTGAACACTCTCCTTGAATTCAAGTGTGGCCTATTCATCATCAAGGTGTCCACGGGTGAACACTCAGTATGACATGAAGTGTGGCACATTCATCAACAAGGTGTCCACATGTGAACACTCTTCATGGATCCAGTGTGGCACATTTATCACCAAGCTGTCCACGTGTGAACATTCTCCATGAATTCAGTGTGGCACATTCAACATCAGTATTTTGTTTGTTTGTTTGTATTGGAGTCTATGCTATTTTAACGGCTTAGCTCATATCACTGTTGTCAGTACATCTATCACTAAAAAAGGAGAAAATGCTGTTTACTAGGATTTTTTTCTGTTTTCAAAAGCCTTCTTTCCCCAATTCGTTGGAAAACGGGATCGATGTGGAGCAATGTCAAAACCTACCTTTCCAGGAGAAACATGTTAGTTTGTGATGAATTGGTGTTAAAGCCTGCCACATTGTCACACATGATCTGCCCAATCGTAACAGTTTTCAGTGCATTCCTAGCTGAAAGATAAAAATCAATATTGACATATTAAAGGTCATCAACATAGATATACCATAAACACTGAGACACCAATGGACTTTAACAGTTGACTCTCCATTGTGACAGGATGTAAAACATATGAACCGTGCTCTGTGAAAAGTGGAAAAAATTAGAAAAAGCTAGTTAGCAGCATCTTCTCCCTTTTTCACACTGTTTTTTACCTTCACTTAATAATTTGTGGTTTTTGAGTCATTTTTACCCTATCATCTGCAAACAGTCTCAAGTTGGAAGAATCTAAAATTCTGTCATCCAGTAAAGAGTAGAAAACTGCACTATGGTTTGTTACAATGACCGCTGAAGTAAAGAGGAAGTTTTAAGCACGACAAAAACCTGAACACAACGTGTGTTCCAAAAGTTAGACGGATGGACAGACGGACAGACAGACAGATGGACTGATGGACATACAGACAGACAGACAGACAGACAGATAGACAGGCTAATTTCAATACAACCCTGTCAAATTCAGCTTAGCAGGCAGTTTACATTCAACCCAGAGAATCACTTACCATCTCTGTTAAAGTAACATGAATACCAGAAACGATCAAATCTCTTCAGTCTGTCAAACATTTCTCCAAGATAGAAACTCAGGGTACCACCGATTTCAACAGAACTGTCTACAGGATTTTCAATCATCCCTGCTGTAAAAGCGTCAACATCTTCCGCTGAACTGGAAAAGAGAGTACAAACCCGTAGAGGTCTATAAAAAAACAAGATATAATTTTAGCTCTTTATGAAATGATGAAACTTTTGAATATTCCAAACTGAAAGTATTTGCAAGTGATAAAATAATGGGTCAAAAACAGTGGGATTTCTGTGTTAACTCCTTACCATACAACAAAATTTTAGACTTGTCCAAATTGAAAGAATTGGCAGATGACAAAATAATTGTTACTCCAATGATTCCACTTTTCTTTGAAATATTAGAAAATATTGTGGGAAAAGGAGAAAATACTGGTCACCAGCATTTTCTCCTTTTCCTACAATGTTTTCAAAAGCCTTTTTCCTCAGGGTCGTTAAAAGTCAGGTCTGCGTGGTAAAGGGTTATCTCTTTACTAGATGACGAGACTATAGACTTAATAAATATGTGCCATGCTCTGTGAAAAGGGGGCTTAATGCATCTGCGAAAAGTATTGACCCAGGTCAGCCTGTGCAGCCTGCGCAGGCTGACCTGGGCCGAAACTTTTCGCTATTGGTCTCTTTTCTGTATGTAGAAGGACCAGTCTACCGTATGGTACAGTCAGTTGTTAGATGTATTGGATTTTATGGATCCTTAATCATGTGACAACTGATGTGGTATCATGCGTTACGGAGATGCATTAAGCCCCCTTTTGCCAGAGCATGGCTCATATTTTATATATATAGCAGGATTTTCAATTGAAAGTCCAAAAAGGAAAAATACCTTGTGGGAATAAAAGAAGAGGTGGGTTATCAGCATTTTTTTTTTTTCCTTTTCCTTCTAAGTTTTTAAAACCCTTCTTTAAAGCAGTCTGAACATGCATGTAAGCTTGTTTGGAAAAGGCTAAGTCAAGAAAAAGATTGTAAATGTTGCATCTTCAAGATTGCTTCTGGCCATCTCTACAGAGTGGACAATATAGATTTCTGGTTACCAGCATTTTCTCCTTTTCTTACAATGCTTTCAAAAGACTTCTTTCTCAAGGTTGTTGAAACTCGGGATTATGTGGTAAAAGGTTAAATGATAGAATTTGGTTTTAAGGGGCTGGTAGGCATAATAAGAAAAGAAGTCACTGCTGGTGACCAGCAATTTTTTGCTATTTCCACAATGTTTTCAAAAGCCTTCATTGTATAATAAAGGGTCAATTTTACTTACTCGTACACTTGTCTCAAGAGTTCATCAATTTCTATGCTGGTGATATTGTTTGCTCGTAGATCATCAAAGTTTGTAGAAGGGTTTGTTTTATCGAAAGCACTGCGTAGCTCTAACCATGTTTCCACTCCGTGATCTCGACCTGAAATCAATGCGAATCACTGATTGATTGATTGTATGGTTTTTAATGCCATTTTCAACATTATTTCAGTTATATCGCGGCAGCCAGTGCTCCTATCCATGCTTTCCTGGAGTTTCTTTTACCAGTACTCCGCACAATATTCTCTCCAAGCCACTGGCTGCTTTCACCAATGAGAATCAAAGTGCTGGGTCTGTATTTATCAACCATTCTTAATTCTATTCTAAGTCTAAATTTAGATTTAGAAAGTAACACAATTTCTGATTGGCTACACCATTCTGTTTAGCAAATCAGATTTTGTTGTGTTACTTTCAAATTTAGAAAATTCTTGAGAATAAGACTAAAAATGGTTGGTAAATATGGACCTTGGAAAGTGGATTAGATAGCCTTGAAGGTTCTCAGATAATCCGTACCCAGACAATTTGTATACCGAATTCATGTGTCATGTTAGAATAATAAACTGAAGCCTTGCCAAAACTGAAAGCAATTGTAAATGACAAATTTAGTTCAGCTGAAAGGACTGATTTTGTATTTTGAAAAGGTAGAAAACATTGTGTAAAAGTAGAAAATGCAAGTTACCAGCACTGTCTCTTTTTCCCACAATATTTTCAAAAGTCTTATTCACCAGGGGCCTAGAAACATGGCATTATTTGGTAAAGAGTAAACTCTTTACTACAAAGTCCTGACTTTTAAGGACCTAGAAAAAGAAAGGTTTTGAAAACATCTTCGGAAAAGAAGAAAATGCTGGTAACCAGCATTTTCTCCTTTTCACACAATGAACCGTAACATTTCAATGCAAAATCAACTTATGGTAATCACACTTAATTCGTTGTCTGCAAATGCTTTTAAATTGGATCCACCTAAAATTTTGTTGTCTGGTTAACTCTTTAACACACAACAAAATTTTACACTTGCCAAATTGAAGATTGACAATTGCAGATGACAAATTAAGATATTGTTCATATGGTGATATTTGTCTGTAAAAGGAAAGAAAACATTGTAGGAAAAGGAGAAAATGCTGGTTACCAGCATTTTCTCCTTTTCCCACAATGTTTTCAAAAGGCCTCTTTCTCAGGGTCATTATAACTCGGGATTGTGTGGTAAAGGGTTAAAAGGTTTAAAGCCTTACCTCTTTGATCATTAAGAGCCGTAAGTGACAGTGATGCTGGGTCAATGGTTCCGTTCATATTGCCGAACAGAAATATCTGAGCGGCATCCTCTACAAACCTAGATAACGGAGGAAATACGTCTTTTTTAACTCGGTACCAGATAATAAAAATGTTAGACTAAACCAGTTTCAGAGGTTGTGCAGATGACTGAGTAAATGTGATTCAAAATTTAAAATTTGATTTTGGAAGGGTAGAAATCATTGTGGGAAAAGGAGAGATAACTGGTAACCAGTATTTTCTCCTCTTCAAAGTCTTTTTCTTTAGGGTTGTTAAATCTTGTGATTGTATTGTTAACTGTTAATGTGCCGTCTGATCTTAAATCTACACTGTTTTCTAGGAAGAGATTTTCTCATCTGATGTAGCTTTCAAATTCCAACTATTCACAATAATTATTGTTTTTTTTTTGGCCCAAAACATCTTTTTTGTTTTGCTGCTCTTGGGGGTTAACCCTTTACGAAAAAATCCCAAGTTTGAATGACCCTGAGGGAGAAATCATTTTTCAATATTGTGGGAAAAGAAGGAAATGCTGCTAAACAGCATTGTCCTCTTTTCCCACATTGTTTCCTACCCTAGTAAAGGATTAAAACATGTGATAAGTCAAAAAGATGCAATTACCTATCACCTTTAGTTATCTCTTTACCAAACAGCAAAATTTTGGACTCAACCAAATTGAAAGCATTTGCAGACAACAAATTAAATGTAGTTCAAATGATGATTTCTGTCTTTGATAAGGTTGAAAACATTGTGGGAAAAGGAGAAAATGCTGGTTTCCAGCATTTTCTCCTTTTCCCAAAATGTTTTCAAAAGCATTCTTCTTCAGGGCTGTTAAAACTCGGGATTGTGTGGTAAAGAGGTAAATATATATATATGATCCCTGATTTTCCATTGTTTTTTTTTTTTATCCCTGGTAACAAGAAATGTACACTATTAAACAAGTACAATTTGGACTCATCCAAATCGGAGTCATTTTCAGGCAACATATTAAATGTGGATAATGAGATTCATCTCTAACAGTATACTGGGAAAGCATCACGGAAAAAAAAATCCCTAGCATTAATGTCCCTTCCCTGAGAAAGAAGGCTTTTTTCAGAAAATATTGTGGGGAAATGGAGAAAAAGATGGTTATCAGCATTTTTTTTATTTCCCACAAAGTTTTTTATACCCCTAGAAACGAAAAATTTAAATTTCAGCCACATCTGATTTGCTGTCCGATAATGTTTTCAAAAAACTGTCCAAGTCATTAGAACTCAGATTGTTTGGTACAGTGTTATTTCTTTACCTACAGACAAATTTAATATTGGTCCAAATTGAAGGCATTTGCAGATGACAAATCAAAGGTGGCTAAAATGACAAAATTTGTCCTTAATAGGGTAAAAAAACATTGTGGAAAAAGGAGAAAATGCTAGTTACCAACATTTTGTCCTTATTCCCCAATTTTTTTAACAGCCTCCTTCCTCAGGGTTGTTAAAAGTGGAATAGTGTGGTAAATGGTTAAAACAATGTAATCTTACCTATCTGTCTTAGGGCACGCCTTTCCAAAGTTCAGCATCAAGTCACTGCTTCCATTTGTAAATGATAATGTGGGATCGAAAAAATTGTCTTCTAGCTCCACCGACTCAATTGCATCAGAAAACCGACTGGACTCACTCAAGGAACCAGCCAAGTTATTTGGAATCCATGAATGGCCAAACCTGGAAAACGGGGCATAATATGAGCCAATGGAATCTGCTTATCCTCAATATGTCATGATGGTTTTTTTCTATCTTTTTTCAGTCCAGAGTTTAGTCAGTGATATACAGAAAACCCAGCTGTCACTTATTTCACAAAGAATTTGAGACAAGAGCACCACCTGTGGGTAGCAACCATAGATAGCAGGTGCTTTTTCAGTACAGCATGTTGATAAAGGGGCATAACTGTGCAAAAATATTATGAGGGTTACCTACCCTTCTGGTATAAGTTCTCCTTGTGATAGTAAACTCTTTACCAAATGACAACATTTTAGACTAGTCCAAATTGAAAGCATTTGCAGATGACAAAATAAATGTGGTAGAAAAATTGGAATATGTTTTGGGAAGGGTAGAAAACATTGTGGGAAAAGGAGAAAATGCTGGTTACCAGCATTTTCTCCTTTTCCCACAATGTTTTTAAAAGCTTTCCTTCTTAGGGTCATTAAAAGTGGGGATTGTGTGGTAAAGAGTTAAAAGGGAGGAAACGTGTTTGGAAAATGTAATGTTTTCAAAAGACCTTTGGGATTTTTTGTAAAAGGATTAAATACAACAAGCTTCAATTTCAGCGTCTGCTAAAGAATAAACAGCTGACACAGATATCAATCAAAGTTTATCCCTTTACCATACAATCCTAAGTTTTAAAAAAAAAAAACTTGTTCAGCTTTGACAAGTCTAACATTTTGTCAATTGGGAAAGGGTTAAGGCCAGGGTCTGTATTCACCAAGCAATAATGAGAACAGGTTCTAGGAAAACTGCCCCCAGGGAAAAATGCCCCCAAGACACCCCCCTCTCCTCCCCGGAAAACTGCCCCCCCCTTGCACACATTCAATATTTCTAACTCTTTCCCCACCACGTTCTGCACATTTGTTATACTGATGCTGATGTTGTTGATTACTATTCTAACTTTAGTCTATACCTATTATTGAATACTTCCATTTTGGACCAGTCTTCCTGATACCATGAGAACATTCTTCTCAATATTTTTCTAAATTTGAAAACAAAAAGCAACTTCTGATTTGCCATACTATTTGGTTCAGCAGGTTCAGAGGTCGTACTACTCTCTAAATGTAGAAAAAGACTTAAAATGACATTAACCCTTTGGTTGCTAAGTGCGACTTACTGACCTTTTACGCACAATGTAGATCAAGATAAGACTGCACAGAATGTGCAGTCTGATCTTGGATCTACACTGTCTGATGAAGAGATATTTTTCTCCAGAGTAATAAGTTTGAAATAGCATTATTCTTGGTTTTTACTATTGGCTTGAAAGTTTCATTTAATTTATTTAGCAGGATAAGGGTTGAAAATGGTTGGTAAGTACAGTCCCATGGCTTTTGGAACTCAAGAAAACCGATAACTAGATCAAGGTTGGTTTGTTAGTTGTTTGGTGTTGAATATCGTTTCACTTTTTCATTATTTTTGTTGTTATATTGCAGTGGCCAGTGCAACTACCCATGCCTTCCTGTAGTTATGTCATGTACCAGTAAGAAGAAATTTGAGGAAGGCATGGATACATGTAGGTTCATTGGTTACCTCAATACAAATGAACTAATATAATAAAGTATAACTGCATTAATGCTTAAGCTGCTAATCACTACTCACTGACCTTTTGCAGACGTGCAGTCTGATCTTAGATCTACACTGTCCAATACAGTTTTTTCTTTTCGGTGAAATCAACTTTGAAATCGCAATGTTTGGGCTTTTAGTATTGAGTAGAATTGTGTGTTTTATTTATTCAGCAGCTTAAGTGTTAACTCTTCACAAAACAACAACACTTCAGGCTTGTTGAATTTGAAAGCATTTGCAGACAACAAATTGAACATGGCTTAAACTTGGACTTTCTCTTCGAAATGGTAGAAAACATTGTTGGACACGGAGAAAATATTGGTAACAAACACTGTCTCTGTTTCCCCACAGTGATTTTTTGAAGCTGTATTCTCCATAGGTGATAAAACACAGAACTATGTCCAAATAAGACAAACAAGATCATCAAAACATGTGTCACCTGTAGAGCAGCCCAAACACGTTAAAAACTCCCGCACTTGAATGGTTTCTGTACCGGCATCCTGTGTCATATTCAAGTTTATGCTCAGCTATGGTTGCAGTGCTCATGAAGGAAGGGAGAAATTCTTTGTATGTGATGACCTGCGGAGAGAGAGGAAATGATCATTCTTTTGCTTCATCCTTTACCAAATTAATCCCAGTTTGACTGACCATAAGGAAGAAGGCCTTTTAACTCTTTACCACATAATTCCAAGTTTTAACGACCCTGAGAAAGAAGCCTTTTGAAAACATTGTGGGAAAAGGAGAAAATGCTGGTAACCAGCATTTTCTCCTTTTCCCACAATGTTTTCCAGCCTCCCCAAAACAAATTTTAATTTTTGAGTTACATTTATTTTGTCATCTGCAAATGCTTTCAATTTGGACTAGTCTAAAAATTTGTCGTTTGGTACAGAGTTAACTCTTTACCAAACAACAAAATTCTAGACTGGTTTTAATAGAAGGCATTTGCAGACAACAATATAAATGTGACTTAAAAATTTTAAATTTGTCTTGGGAATGGTAGAAAACATTGTGGGAAAAGGGGAAAATGCTGGTTACCATTATTTTCTCCTTTTTCCCACAATGTTTTCAAATGCCTTCTTTCTGAAGGTTGTTAAAAGTCAGGATTGTGTGGCAAAGGGTTACAACATTGTTGGGAAACAAGAAAATGCTGGTTACCAGCACTTTCTCCTTTTCACCACAATGTTTTAAACTTTTTCAAAGACCAATATCATCAGTGGTTGATGTATTGGTCTTTTAAACCTGGAAAAATTAGGATCTTTACTGCACGGGTTCAAATCCCAGCCGGGGCGGTTTGTATTCGAGTTATGCATTTGCTGCAAACTTTCATGTTCGTACGAATCTGCAAATATTTTAATCTGGTTGCATGCAAAATTTTGTCGTTTGGTAAAGAGTTAACCCTTTACCACACAATCCCGAGTTTTAACGACCCTGAGAAAGAAGCCTTTTGAAAACATTGTGGGAAAAGGAGAAAATGCTGGTAACCAGCATTTTCTCCTTTTCCCACAATTTTTTCTACCCTTCCTAAATCAAATTTCAACTTTTCTGTCACATTTATTTTGTTGTCTGCAAATACTTTCAATTCGGACCAGTCGAAAATTTTGTCGTTTGGTAAAGAGTTAAGCAATTTCACCTTGCCTGTTGCTACCATAGGGACTCAGACCCAAGTTTCTCTGGCAAAAATCTGTCAACCATGCTCTGTGAAAAGGGGGTTAAATGCATTTGCAAAAAGTATTGACCTAGATCACCCTGCACAGTCTGACCTGGGATGAAACGTTTTGCTATTGGCTATTTTCCTCATACCCAAGGACCATTCTACCATCAGACCCAGTTGGCTGTTGGACAAAATAGATTTTAAAGATCCATAATAATGTGATGGCTTGCTTGGTATGATGCATCACAGAGATGCATTAAACCCCCTTTTGCCATAGCATTGCTCAGATGGAATGTTATAATGTTGCAGTCTTCTTGGGACTTGTATTCACTTTGAGCTGAATGAGAAAATTTGATTTTGCACCGAGACCAAAGGTCAAGCAAGATGTCAAAATTTTCCTATGCGCTAGAAGCAAAAACAAGTCCAAGGAACTTGTTACTGCAACATTATGTTCATTTTATTATATACCTACAATTATTTTATGCTTTTCAGTAGTTTATCGAGAAATAACAGTGGATTATGGTTATTTCATGGTTACGACCGTGAAAAATACCAATTTCATATTTTCTTATTCTTCAACTGAAGGCAGAAACAGCAGTTCCCACACACAAATTAACATGGTAAAGGGTGTATGCCATTCAACCAGAGGGAAATATGATGTCATTTACACTATATTTCTCGTGCTTTACATAATATTGTAATGCGTTGCTATGAATGGGGTACACCATGGGGAATTACCGAAAACATGTACTGGGTTTTGTTGAAAATCCCAACAAAATGGGGTTAGAAGCATGAAATAGATAGAATATTTGGGGGTTTTTTGGTGAAAAATTGAAATTTATTTCATCTCGTGAACATCATTGGTAATATTTTCATGAGTGGCTGCACCACTCGTGAAAATATTGCTGATGATGTTCAGTCGATGAAATAAATTTCAATCTTTCAATGAAAATAACAAATATCCTCTATATCATCTGTGAGTGAAAATATCACCGATGACATTCACTCGATGAAATAAATTTTGATCTTTCACTGAAAAAAACAAATATCCTCTATATATTTATAGAAATATATTGCAAAATTACAGTAGATAATTAGATATTGGATAATTCAGTTAATTAATCGTCAAAAAATTAAAAACAGATACCAGTGTATGGGGAATGAATATTACGACATAACATTATGGCCAGTCAAATTTATTTCCTTTGAGTCTGATCTTTTGTATTCCATGCATGTATCTGAGTTGGAAAATTTAACCCTTAAGTTACTAAGCATGACTCACTGACCTTTTGTGAACAGCGTAGATCGAGGAGATATCTTTCCTCTAAAAATACTTTTGAAATAGGAAAATTTGGCTTTATACTATCAGTTTGAAAGTGTCATTTCTTTTATTTAAGAGGATAAGGATTAAAGGTCTGTAATGTCTAATTAGATAATAGATCTACTATTAAATCAAAGCGTTGAAAGCACTGGTGTGGCATTTGTCAAGGGAGCCATTGTGTGGAATTAATAATCTGAAAAACAAACAAGGGAAATAGTTTCCAAATATTCACTTGAAAGACAACCTACTTTATAGTCATGCAGAATCCAAAAGAGTAGCATGCGATCATGTGGGATGAACATGCCCTGGCGAAGAAGCCCAGTGACGAACCATAGTTTTGGGATGATCAAGAACGAAACTGGTTTAGGCAACAAAGATTGTGCATATCGTTGCGCCATCAGAAGACCATAGCGGACAAAGGTATTTCCAATGAATAAAGAAGTTTTCCAGGATCAGTGGCCTAATCCAATTTATTCTGATACACCCTTTTCAATTTTATATCTGAGTGCAATCAAAAAACTTATTTGTCTTACAAAAATTAAAGTTAATTGGGTTTTAACTTCCTTCGGTTTTGCACAAACTACGATACATGAATTCCAAAATGCTGTATTGAACTTATAGTGGCATTGCCTTCGACAAATGCCACAAAAAACCTGAAATTTTCATGAAGCATGAATTTGCTTCCAGTTTAGAAGGAAAATTTGCTATCTCACAAGACCATTATGTATGGCTCTATCCAAGTACAATGCATGTCTATGAGCTTGACGATTTGTAGCTATAGAATAAAACTTTTTGACAAAGCAGACAGTGTAGATCAAACAATGAACTGCATGTGCAGTCTGATCTTGATCTATTCTGACTGACTACAAAGGCAACTATAGTTGTGGAAGATGCTTGAAGGGTGTATAAGGAACATATTAGAAAAACTAAATACCTGTATTTCTGCCCACACAATACTCCGTGCGACATGGAACAATTCAAATCTGTCGGCTTTTGTTGCAGTCGAGTAACCGTGATTGGCTAGAAGTTCATCCACAATCCGATTGTGCTCTCTAACAAACAGGGTGTGTATGGCATTCAGAAGAGGTTGTTCCTGACTTCTATGGTCACCTTTGTATAAAGACAACTTAGTTTAAAACTTTACAAAAAAAACAAAATTCTAGATTAGTCCAAATTGAAAACACTAGCAGAGGAAAAATTACATAATTATGTCTCAAATCATGGGGTTTGTCTTAACTCTTTACCGGATAACAAAATTTTAGCCTGGCCCAAATTCATAGCATTTGCAGATGACAAATTTAATGTGGCTATAATGATTGGATTTGTTTCTGAAAGGTAAGAAAACAGTTGGAAAAGAAGAAAATGCTGGTTACCAGCATTTTCTCCTTTTCCCATGATGCTTTCAGAAGTCTAATTTCCCAGAGGCATTTAAACTTGTCATTGTGAGGTAAGGGGTTAAACAGGGTAGAATACATGAGAGAAAATGCAGGTTTCCAGCAATTTTTCCCTTTTCCTACAGTGTTTTCATAAACCTTCACCATCAGGGTAGGTAAAAACTTAGGATTATGTGGTAAAGGGGTAAGGTTGCTCTTTCCCAGCTTGTCTCAGCAAAGTGGACAAAGTAGATCAAAGATCAGACTATATTATATCAGACAAAAATCTTTTTTCTTAGCTTTTGCCATCTTTGTTTTTTTAGCAGATTTGTATAGCAAATCAGCTTACTGTGATCGTTCTGACCAGAACAAATACATCTAACGACACATTTGCGCTCACACTGTACTATGATATTCATTTTACCTGAACCAAATATACTGTCATTCACGCTTGTGGCCATTCTACTTTCAGTTTTAGCTCATACACCTCAACATCGCTTTTGTCACTAGCATATATACAGTCCTACACATGTGTATACCGTACATACTTATCCTGAAAGCTAATACCAGCAAAACACTGCATAAGATTGGCGGATCAAATGACTAGTCCTTAAACAGTAATAGAATAACATTTACTGGGCGGCCCGCTCTGCAGAACAGTTTTTACTTTTCCTGCCCTTGCTAACTCCACTTTAAAATGATTGCACATGTGTTGCATGTTATGCTATTTTTTTTATTACAACATATTACAGCTTTGTGCTAGTCCACAAATCCGCTTTCCAGGACTTTGAGTCCTTTGATTTTTATCATTTGTCTATCCAACATTTTTCAGTTTGCCCCTTGACTGTTTTTCTTTGTATTCTTCCTATCAACTTAATTAGCATGGTATCCAATATGACCCTAGTAGTCAACAAACCTTAAAAATTTGTTTGTTTGATCGTTCATTCGTTCAATTCATTCATTCATTCATTCATTCATTCTACCAGACAACAAAATGTTACACATTGTTTTTCAGAATTCAGTTTAGATAAATTAATCTACATAAAGAAATTATTAATGGTTGTGAATTAATTCATCTAGTACTTCCAGCTTGCAGCTAGACTTGTTCTAGACAAACCATCTCTCACTCGAAGTGATTGCAAAACTAGCTAGGGCTCAAATCCCCAGCTTGGCCAATTTTTTTAAAAGGATTAACTCTCTACCAAATGGCTATATTTTAGACTGGACCAAATTGAAAGTATTTGCAGACGACAAATTAAGTGTAGCTTAAATGATGATTTATGTATTGGATAGGGAAGAAAACATTGTGGGAAATGGAGAAAATGCTGGTTATCAGCATTTTCTCCTTTTCCCACATTGTTTTTTTTAAAAAAGACTTCTTCCTCAGGGTCATTATAAGTTGGGATTGTGTGGTAAAGGGTTAATAATTGTTACTACGACAGAATTTATTCCTTTCTCACCGGTATACGTCCAAATTAAAAGCATTTGCATGCAGATAGCAATTTACAGTCACTCATATAATGGAATTTTCTTTTGAAGTGTTAGAAAAGATTGTAGGAAAAGGCAAAATGCTGATTACCAGCCCTTTTCTCTTTTTCTGAAAAGTTTTCAAAATCATTCTGCCTCAGGATTGTGTAAACTTTGGGAGTTTTTTTTTTTTCAGTCACATTTATCATGTTGTCTGCAAATGCTTTCATTTTGGACTGGTCTAAAATTTTGTTGTTTGGTGAAGAGTTTAGGCTTTATCATACCTCCAATTCGGCAGTTCACAGGTTCGCCGTACACCTCAGTACTAGTGTCCACAAAACATGCTTCCCCTTCTCCTTCTCCTGCTAAAGGTAGCTCTGCCTCATTCGTCCTGCTATTGTTCTTTGTTTTCAAGTGTATTTCATCTGAAAATGGACTGAATGGTGTTTAGTGCCACTTTCAACATTATTATAATCATTTCACAATGATGGACCACTTATTCATGTATGTTTTTGGTTTCACAAGACTTGGACTTTAAAGTGTCTAGCCAAAGAACACTCCCATCAAAGAAGCCAGTGCTTCAAGTGAGGCTTGAACCAAAGGCCTCTAGTTTACCATTCCAACACTTTGTCACCAAGCCACATATGACTCCCACGAAAAATGAAACAAAAATGCTGCCATTCTGGCACCAATGCTCAGCTGCATCTGCTTTTTTGAAGAAAATCTGATTCAGCGAGAGTACTGCATGTCGGAGTCAATGCTTTTGACGGCAGGTGGTTTTTCATTGGATATTCTTTAAGTCAAAAAAGGGGTATAATCATATCAAAAATATTTTGAGGGTTACCTACCCCTCTGGTATGATATTTGTAACCCTTTACCACATAAACCCCGAGTTTTAATGACCCTGTAGAAAAAAGGGTTTTGGAAAGATTATCAGTAACATTGATCCTTTACCTACAAAATGATCCTAAATATTAACCCTCATCACGCTAAATAACTAAAATGAAACTTTTCAAGTTGATTGTAAAAACCCAAATATTGTTATTTCGGAGTTATTTTCGGCAACAAATATGTCCTTACCGGATAGTGTAGATCCAAGATCAGACTGCACGTTCTGTGCAGTCTGATCTTGATCTACACTATCCGCAAAAGGTCAGTGAGTTGCGCTTAGCAGCCTATAGGTTAAATATAAACATGCTATGTGGTATTGTTTGAGACAAGAACATTTTGTCTTTTTATTTCCCTGTAAACCTTTAACCCTTTACCACACAATCTTGACTTTGAACAACCCCGAGGAAAAAGACTTTTGAAAACATTGTGGTAAAAGGAGAATAGTATTTATTTTGTTGCCTGCAACTACTTTCAGTTTGGACATGTCTAAAATTTTGTTGTATGGTGAAGAGTTAAACACCTAAAATGTAAACCCTGAACTGGGTGATTCTTGACTACAGGGATACATTTTCATTCTGTACCATATGACAGAAATTTTGGACTTTCAAAAATTCAAAAAAGTTGCAAACTACAAATTAAATGTCATTCAAATAGATGATATTTTTTCTTCTGCAAGGGTAGAAAACACAGTGGAAGCATTTAAGTCAAAACTTGGTTGCAATCCCTTTTTCAGCTATAATTCAAAGTTGAAAAAAGGGGCATAACTGTGTCAAAAGTATTTTGAGGGTTACCTTCCCTCCTGGTATGGGTTCCCAATTTAACCCATTACCACACAATCCCGACTTTTAACGACCCTGAAATAGGCCTTTGAAAACATTGCGTGAAAAGGAGCAAATGACGGTAACCAGCATTTTCTCCTTTTCTCACAATGTTTTCCACCTGATCAGAGACAGAAAACATCATTTGAACAACACCTATTTTGTTGTCTGCAAATGCTTTCAATTTGGTTGAGTCCAAAATTTTGTCATTTGGTAAAGAGTTTACTTGACAATGACCACATATTTGAAGTAAATATTTTAAGCAGTGACAGGGATATCGTAAAATGTACAAGTTTTCGTAAGACAATCACCCAGATGAAGAAAAAGCTATGACGAAAACTTGAAAAGACACCAATCTAAATCAAAGCGCTTAAAGCACTGGTGTGGCATTTGTCAAGGGAGCCATTGTGTGGAATTAGTAATTTGAAAAATAAACAAAAGAAATAGTTTCAAAATATTCACTTGAAAGTCAACCTACAATATAGTCATGCACAATCCAATAGAGTAGTGTGAAATCTTGTGGGATGAACATGTCCTGGCAAACAAGCCCAGAGACGAATAAGCCAAGGAACGAACTGGTTTGGGATGACCTAGCACGGAATTGGGTGGTCAGGCCACAAAGATTGTGTGTATAATTACGCCAATAGAAAGCCATAGCGGATCAAGCTAGTTTCAATAATAAAAGAAGTATTTCCATGATCAATGGCCTAATCCAATTTATTCTAATATGCCATTTTCATTTTCGTACCCAAGTGCAATTGAAACACTTATTTGTCTCAGAAAAAATAATTTTAATTGGGTTTACTTCCTTCAGTTTTGCACAAACTATGATACATGATTTTCAAAATGCCGTATTGAACTCATG
Organism: Tridacna gigas; assembly: GCA_945859785.2. Taxonomy (NCBI): domain Eukaryota; kingdom Metazoa; phylum Mollusca; class Bivalvia; order Cardiida; family Cardiidae; genus Tridacna; species Tridacna gigas. The sequence continues at coordinate 36,196,369 of OX244044.2, forward strand.
GTGGCATTGTCTTTGACAAATGCCACAAAAATGTTACCTGATGCGATAAGGTGGGACAACTCATCATCGGTCGAGCCATACACATTACTTCCATCTATGTATGATGTTATCGTATTTATTGGTTGTCTAATACCTGTAAAATCAAAAGACTCTATTAACCCTTTACCAAACGGCAAAATTTTAGACTGGTCCAAATTGAAAGCATTTGCAGACGACAAAATAAATATTATCAAATAACTGAACTTTGTTTTGGAAAGGGCAGAAAACATTGTTGGAAAAAGAGAAAATGTTGGTTACCAGCATTTTCTCCTTTTCCCACAATGTTTTCAAAGGCTTTCTTTCTAAGGGTCGTAAAAAGTCAGGATTGTGTGGTAAAGCATTAATTAGGCCATGGCATTTTAACCCTTTACCAAATGACAAAATTTTTAGGCTGGTTCAAATCGAAAGCTTTTGCAGACGACACAATAAATATAAATCAAAAATTGAAGTTTGTTCTTGGAAGAGTAGAAGACATTGTAGGAAAAGGAGAAAATGCTGGTTACCAGCATTTTCTCCTTTTCCCACAATGTTTTCAAAAGGCGTCTTCCTCAGAGTCGTTAGAAGTTGGCATTGTGTGGTAGAGAGTTAACCCTTTATCACACAATCCCGATTATAAACAATCTCGAGGGAGAAGGCTTTTGAAAACATTGTGGGAAAAAGGATAAAATGCTGGTGATCAGCATTTTCTCCTTTTCCAACAATGTTTCCAACCCTTTCAGAGAGAAATTCCATCATTTGAGACACATTTCATTTGTTATCTGCAAATGTTTTCGAAATGGATAATTCCAAAAATTTTGGTAAACATAGAATTGAACATGAGTGTCAACAAGCCAGCACATCAATTTGAGATGGGTCTCTGGTGGTATATGATATGGCATGCAACACATGAAAAGGGGCCTTCCGACATGTGCATAAAAGTGTGTCGTCTCAGATCAGCCTGTGCAGTCAGTGACTAATTCAAGATGACACTTCCCGTATTTGTGCAATTTTCTGTTTCATGAAAGTCTAATGTATGAAAAAATCTTATGTTGTCGTAAAGTGCCCCCTCCGATTAGCCTGCGTAGAGGCTAATCTGAGACAACACTTTACGCAAATGTCCGAAAGTCTTATTTCGCATGTTGGGGGCCATTTTGGACTGTACTCACTAAGGTCTTTCTTCTTCGTCTGTTAGGTGGTTAATTACTTTTCAAACATTATTTCATTTACATCCCTGTGGCCAGAACACCAATTCATACATTCCTGGGGTTTCATTCCCCAGTCCTTGGAACAACATTCTTCCCAAGCCATTAACTTCTTTCCTCAATGAAAAGGGCTTTTGAAATCATTGTAGGAAAAGGAGAAAATGCTGGTAACTAGCATTTTCTCCTTCTACCAAAATGTTTTCTCTCTTTTAAGAGTCAAATCTTATTATTTGAGCTGCATTTGATTTGCCATCTGCATTATGCTTTCAATTTGGACAAATCCAAAATCTTTTTGTCTTGCAATAGGTTTACCAATAACCCTTTACCTCACAATCCCGAGTTTTAATGACCCTGAGAAAGAAGCCCTTTTGAAAACATTGTGGGAAAAGGAGAAAATGCTGGTAACCAGCATTTTCTCCTTTTCCCACAATGTTTTCAACCCTTCCGAACACAAATTTCAATTCTTCAGCCACGTTTATTTTGTAGTGTGCAAATGCTTTCACTTTGAACAAGTCTAATATTTTGTTGTTTGGCAAAGAGTTAAAATGGTGGAAGACCTAAATTTCAAGCTCAACAAGAGAATTATACTTACCTATCCTCAAAGCAATGTTCAGCAATGAGATAGAAATGACTATCATCAGTCCCTGGTAAGAAACTGACCGAGCTTGGGAAACCAACCATCAACCCCCTTGTTTCATGTCCTTGTACACATGTGTGTATTACATGGTAATATAACTCTAACTCAATAAACTTTTCATTAACAGTTTATATTATTGTTTGTTTTTGGCAATACATGTCAAAAACTTCAAACCGTGATCAGATAATATAAACATTATTGAGTTGGGTTTATAAATTATCTTGTCATGGTACATGATTTTAAACCTGTTATCCCAAACATAAACAATGATTTAAACTGATAATGAAAGGTTTATCAAGTGAGAGCTACAGCAAGGTTGGATAATATCAACAAAATCTGAACTTAGTAGGTAGAGCTCATGAATATCTAGAGGTTTTACTTCCTGTCAGAAAGATCACAGAAAGTGAATTAGCAACAAAAAGCCTGTTAAAGCTTAGAAAAGCCATCAAAAAGTAATGAGCCATGTTCTGTGAAAAGGCGGCTTAATGCATCTGCAAAAAGTATCATCTGCAATCCGCACAGGCTGACCTGGGCCGAAACTTTTCACTATAGGTCAATTTTCTGTATGTCCAAGGACCAGTCTATTCCATGATTCAATCAGTTGTTAAAAAAAAGTGGCAATTATGGATCCATAATTATGTGATGGCTTGATTGATACAATGCATCACAGAGATGCAATAAGCCCCCTTTTGCCAAAGTGTGGCTCTAATATATAACTTACGATGATCCACATCTGCATCTGGTGTGCTACAATCTAGAACATGGGCAGATCTAATGAAATTCATACATTCTAATAATGTTAAGTTGTAGGGTTGTAATTGGGTTGCATTAAGTATGTCATCCGTAACAGGAATTTCAAAACAAGCCTCGTCATCATAACTGTAAAAATATTATCAGTAATATAATTTTTGACCCTTCACCCAACAGTCCTGTGGTTTAACTGCCCCTAAAAAGGAAGGCTTTAGAAAACATTGTGGGGAAAGGAGAGAATGCTGGTAATCAGCATTTTCTCCTTTTTCCAAATGTTTTCAACTTTACAGAAGTTAAATCCCATAATTTCAGATACATGTAATACCGTATGTTGTGCACAAATGCTTTCAATGTGGAAGTCTTAAATTTTGTTGTATGATAAAGGTTAACCCTTGGCCAAATTATTCCATGTTTACATACATACACCTTGAGAAAGACAGCTGTTGAAACCAACGTACAACATTTTCTACCCTTTTGAAGACAAATTCCATCATCGAGCCAAGTTGAATTTTTCATGTGCAAATGCTTTCAATATTGGCAAAACTCTGTTAGAGGTCCTGCTTGACTCAATGGTAAAAGTGTAGGACTAGTACCATGGGGGCCCCAGGTTTGAGCCTCACTGCAGGCAGTGGGCTTTTTGTGGGAGTGTCCTTTGTCAAGACACTTCCGAGCCCTAACCTAGTACTAGCTATACCCAGTACATACATGAACAAATGAGCTGTTGCTGTCATATGAATGACATAATGTTGAAAGTGGCAAAAAAAAAACACCATTTATTCAAACAGTCAACAAAACAAAATCTTGCTGACTAGTTGAGGTCAATTTTAAACCTACTATGCACAAGTCATAGATTAATCCTTTTACCAACTTATCTTGTGCTCAAACTGACTTGAAGAAGAAGGCTGCAAAAAACATTGTGGGAAAAGAAGAAAATGCAGAGGGCCAGCATTTTTTCCCCTAGCTGTATGCTATCCTTTCAAACAAACAAGTCTTTTCAAAAACCTCAAGTCTGAGGGTTGATGAATTTCAGGTTAAGCCTTCATTACACAATCCTGAGTTTTAATGACACTGATGAAAAGAGCTTTTTAAATCATTGTAGGAAAAGGAGAAATTGCTGATAACCAGCATTTTCTTCTTCTACCACAATGTTTTCTCTCTTTTCAGAGACAAATCTCATTATTTGAGCTGCATTTGATTTGCCACCAGCAAATGCTTTAAATTTGGACGAATCTAAAATCTTTTTGTCTTGCAATGGGTTTATACATTAATTTACCCTTTACCACACAATTCTGAGTTTAACGACCCTGAGAAAGAAGCCCTTTGAAAGCATTGTGGGAAAAGGAGAAAATGCTGGTAACCAGCATTTTCTCCTTTTCCCACAATGTTTTCTATCTTTCCCAACACAAATTTCAATTCTTCAGCCGCGTTTGTTTTGTCATCTGCAGATGCTTTCAGTTTGAACTAGTCAAATATTTAGTTGTTTGGTAAAGAGTTAAAATGGTTGAAGACCTCAATTTCAAGTCCAACAAGAGAATTATACTTACCTATCTTCATCAACAACTTTTCCGTTAACACAACATTGTGGTTGGTGACCATCAACTGTAATATAAATTAGTCCTGCCTCGTTAACCCAGGTTTGAAGTTACATAATTACCATTCATCACCCCTAGGACATTCAATAGTGTGAAACCATCATTTCTATGAATATTCATAAGATTGTGAATTACACCCAATAGCCAATCAAATTGTCGATAACATAACGATACTCTCTTGTAGTGGAGGATAATCATATTTCTTCTGTTAATACATGTATCAATAAACCAGGTAAAAACCACATCATTATCAACGAATATGGCAGCCGTCAGTGGGCCTTCCTTCTGAGGCATTTGCCTTACAACAATCCAGGGCAGACATTATAAATCCTTGTACACAAAGGCAAATATTCAGAAATACAGTGTGCAGATGCAGTCCTTAGGAGTATGTAGCAGGGGTGATGTCATCTTCGTTGACCCGGTCCCATGTATTCCGTAAACTAAATTCATCAATTTGATTGGTTGTAGTAAAGGTAAAAATAGAAATGATGGCATGTGGTTGATAAAAATAGATTAAATTTTCTCACTAAAAAACTGAGATTACCAATCAAAATGCCTCATAAATAATAAATAAGAACAAGAAAACATGCGAGATAACCCAGGGGCGATGAATGTAGTTTACAGAATACCTTGGAACTGGGTCAACGAGGATGAAATTAGTCATGCTCTGTGAAAAAGTGGGTCAATGCATTTTTGTAAAAAAAAGTATTGACCCAACAATGGTAATACATTGGCAGCCTGCATGCAGGCTGATTGTTGATACTTTCTCCTAAATTTGGTAAACTTTCTGCATATCAAAGAACACTTCTACCTGGGGATGGGAACGAATACAAAACAGGCATTCAATTATTCATTTTTATGTTTGAATATTTATTTCAAGAATTCTAAAATGTTGTTTCAGTGTCCAATATATGAATGTCCAGTTACTGGTTCATATGCTAATAGCCAGACATTGATCAAACAGTATCAAATCAAACATCCACATTGAATTAATTTCAATTGCCAGTTTTCTACTCTTTACAAAGAGCAAGGTTGGTCAAAAGTCTCAAAATCTTTTATATCACTCCCGACGATTACTTGTCAGCTATCTTTAACCCTTTACCGCATAATGCCACCTTTTGATGACACTGGGAAATCAGCCTTTTGAAAACATGGTGGGAAACCAGCATTTTCTACTTTTCCCACAGTGTTTTCTACCCTATCAAAGAAAAACTTCACCATTTCCAGGGTTGATTTTGTCTTTCTTCTTTACTCACAATTTGCCAACTATCAGCTTACTTAATTCAGTCATAAATCATTTATTAAGTTTGGTGAGATTGTAAAAAAATTGAATGGCTACCTTTAACCTTTAACTCTTTACCAAACGACAAAATTTTAGACTGGTCCAAATTGAAAGCATTTGCAGACGACAAAATAAATGTGATTATAAAATTGAAATTTGTTTTGGGCAAGGGTAGAAAACATTGTGGGGAAAGTAGAAAATGCTGGTTACAAGCATTTTCTCCTTTTCCCACAGTGTTCTCTAAAGGCTTCTAACCAAGGGTCTTTAAAAGTCAGGATTGTGTGGTAAAGAGTTAAAACCCTGGACAGAATGTGCAGTCTGATCTTAGATCTACACGTTCTACTACTGTGTTACGGATTCTAATGGCAACAACCTTGAAATAACTATATTTTGGGCTATTTTTCCTAATTAAAAAGGTCCAAATCATTAATTCTGCATTTTAAGGGTTTAAACCTTTAACCCCTAAAGCGCCTTTCATGACGATAGTTGCCTTTGTGGCCAATGTAGATCAAGATTAGACTTCACAAAATCTACAGTCTGATCTTTGAACTACACTGTCCACATTGCTGATAGATTCTGAACAATAACAACCTTGGCATTGAAATTATAAGGGTCTTATTTGGAGAAGGAAAGTGCTCCTTAGACTTATTTGGCACTCTATGGGTTAAGGGTGCTTCTAATTTGGACAAGTATGAAATTATGTCAGTAAAGAAAGAGTAAAGAGTTTTACCTGAGCTTATCGCTGTGAAAATCACGTCGTGGTCCAGAAACTGTCCGTACTGAAATGCCGTCATAGTAAGTCTTGTACTCCAGTCCGTGGTATTCTTTCTGTTGGAATGCAAAAGGTGGGCGATAGTAAACGCTGACTTCAAGGGCTCCCCAGTCGACAGTGAGTTCTTTCGAGGTGTGTTGATTTGTTCTGTGGAAATATTTCATGGTTACTATTTATAGATATACCAAAGGCACTAAATTCATAGATAAACTAGTACCACAGGCCTTGAAACGTATGTGTTACTTTAACTTTCTACCAAGCGACAAAATTTTAGACTGATCCAAATCAAAGGCATTTTCAGACGATAAATCAAATATGGCTCAAAAACGGAAATTTGATTTGGGAAGGGTAGAAAACATTGTGGGAAAAGGAGAAAATGCTGGTCACCAGCATTTTCTCCTTTTCCCACAATGTTTTTAAAAGGCAGTTTCTTCAGGGTCGTTAAAAGTCAGAATAGTGTGGTAAGGGGTTAAACTCTTTACAATACAATCCCGAGTTTCAAAGACCACTTTCGAAAACACTGCTGGTAACCAGCATTTTCTCCTTTTCTCGAAATGTTTTCTACTCTTTCAAAGACAAATTCAATAATTTGAGTCACACTGATTTTGTTTTGCCTGGAAATAAATGCTTTGAATTTGGACAAGTCTACAATTTTGTCATCGGGTAAAGAGTTTTATCAGATATAACCTCCTCTGGCAGTGTATTAACTCTTTCGGCACCAAATAAATAAACTTGACTTCTTTTGACAACTGAAAATACAATCCACTTAAACCCAAGAAAGATTTTTATTGTATAGGCTTGACTAAATAAGCAGATGGTATAGATCAAAGATCAGACTGCACGTTCTGTGCACTCTGATCTTGATCTATGCCATCCACAAAAGTTCCTGTTTTCGCCTATGGCGCTGAAAGGGTTACACCCATGATTTATTTTTGATAATATACTAGTTTATTATTGTTTTTTGGGTACCAATTCTGATCAGTTTTTAGTCATGAGTGTGTGAAACCGGAGAAACCAGCCACAGCATGTGCCGGGATTCGTATTACTACATCGTTTTGCGGAAAAATGATTTCATTGTTGCAAAGACGTATACATGTGGAAAGTTTTTGATTTTTATATGTTTTATAAAAACCAAAATTTGCAGCAAAAGTTTTTTTTAATCAGCAAAATTGCAGAAAATTGTGGACTTAACCCTACTAGAAACTGTTTCACTCTACTTTCAGTGTAAATATTAAAGAGCTATCTACTAGTGTATGTAAACATTTGAAACCGAACTACAACTGTAAACATGGACCTGTTAATGGCGTATAGGCTAAAGGTGATGATGCAGGATATTTTTTGTCTTTCATTCGTTTTCTGTGATAAACAGAATCTCACATTCGTATTTATGTATTATCATTTTTATCAAACTTGTTAACTAAAATGTATTTGACGCTTGCCAAGGCTCATGCCATACATTTTTAGTCAACTCATTTGATGAAAATGATAATACATAAACACTCATGTAAGATCCTCTATAAAGAACTAGCCGAGCCCTGTAGCTCAGTTGGTAGCATACAGGACTTGAGAATAGGAGGTCGCTGGTTCGATCCCCGGCTTGGCCAATTTCTTTCCGAGGATTGATGATAGTCATTGCGACAGGATTCATTCCTCCCTCACTGCTGACCATTGTTTTGAAGATGGTTATGTGGGAAAGCAGCCAGTGGCTTGGAAAGAATATTGTGCGGAGTACTGGTAAAAGAAACTCCAGGAAAGCATGGATAGGTGCACTGGCCGCAGTGATATAACTGAAATAATGTTGAAAACGGCATTAAACACCATACAATCAATCAATCAATCAACTATAAAGAACTAACTCATCATAAGTGACAGAGTATAAAACATTAGGTTGGTAATAGAATGCTAAAATTATTTAATCTAAAGCACAAGCATTTTGTTCAATCTCATGTGCTCAGTTGGCTAGTATGATCAACTAGAATATTTGAAGAGGTATTACACCAGACTTTTTTTTTTTTTAAATCTTTTTACAAAATCTTTAAAAAATGATGGCTAGACCTAATTTTCATTTGCTGTCAAAGATTGTACAGAGTTAAGAAACTAAACTATCGTCTGCAAATGCTTTCATTTTGGGAAAGTCTAAAATTTTGTCATGTGGTAAGGAGTTGAAATCCCATCAAAATGTCTTACCAATGTCGTAAACCCACAATGTGATTTCACTCGAATTCAAGGTCACTCTTTTGACAGAAAGGTCACGAGTCAAGGATGTTAAATTTACTATAGTCGCAATATTTCTACCAATCTGATTTCCAAATCCAACTGTGACAAAAGTTTGGAACCAGGCTATCCAGGTGGCACTAAAATGGAAAAAAAGACAGTTACCTGCCCTTGTGGCATGGTTTCCCTTTTATATAATTAACTATTAACTAAACATCAAAATTTTGGACTTGTCCATAATCAAAGCATTTTGCAGAGGATATACATGTATTACGTTTGACTCAATTTGAGGGATTTGTGTTCGAAAGGATAGAAAACATGGTGGGAAAAGTAGAAAATGCTTGTTACCAGCATTTTCTACTTTTCCCACCATGTTTTCAAAAGCATTCTCTCTCAGGGTTGTTAACCTTTTACCGCACAATGCAGCCTTTTGACGCCCCCGGGAAAGAAGCCTTTTGAAAACATTGTGGGAAAAGGAGAAAATGGTGGTAACCAGCATTTTCTCCTTTTCCCACAATGTTTTCAACCCTATCAACAAAAGTTGCACCATTTTAGCCACACTGAAATTGTCGTCTGGAAATCTTTCAATTTAGACAAGACTGAAATTTTGTCGTCTGGTAAAGGGTTGTTAAAACATGGTATTGTGTGATAACGGCTTAAAAGCTTGCCTGAGTCACAATTGAACTGAATGTTTTTAATAATGACAGAGACATTAGAAAAATGTCAAAGTTTTTGCCCAGCAACAAGGCATAAGGCAACAGGGCTGGGACAACTAAGTAGGAGAAGTCATGCTGGGTATTTAAATTATTACACAGTTTGTGTAATAAGATTGTATGCCATAGATGCATGTAAAATATCACAGTACAAATAATAATCATGACCCCAGGGCCAATTTTCAATGGCAAGAAAGCAATAGTAAAGTAGCCCCTTATGAACCTCCTCCCCACTATAATTGGGCAGCACTCTGGCAAAAGGGAATTCAATGCATCTTGTTGAAGCATTATACAAAGTTACTTAATTATGGATCCATAATTTCATTTTGCCTAATAACAGGCTAAATCTGCAGGTAGAATGGTCCTTGGACACACAGAAAATTGACCGATAGCAAAAGGTTTCAACCCAGGTCAGCCTGCGTGAAACACTCAGACTGACCTTGGTTGATACTTTTTGGAGATGCATCAAACTCCCTTTTCACAGTGCATATTATGCTATTTAGGCAGAAAGGTGACCCTGAGGTCAGATTAATTACTATATAGCAATATGGTCCTGGGGTCACTTTACAATGGCAAGAAAAGCATAGTAACCCTTCATGAACCCCTCACACTAAAATTTTATTATTATTTAGGATTTTTAAAGTCAAGATACCCTTTAATTATATGGTAAACTGCCAAGCCACTGTAGGTCAGTCAGTATCTTACAAGACTTGAGAACAGGAGGTCGCTGGTTCGATCCCCGGCTTGGCCAATTTCTTTTCGAGGATTGATGATAGTCATCGTGACAGGATTCATTCCTCTCTCACTGCTGACCATTGTTTCGACGATGGTTATGTGGGAAAGCAGCCAGTGGCTTGGAAAGAATATTGTGCAGAGTACTGGTAAAGAAACTCCAGGAAAGCATGGATAGGTGCACTGGCTGCCATGATATAACTGAAATAATGTTGAAAACGGGGTTAAACACCATACAATCAATCAATCATTATAGTAAACTGATCAAGTCCCATAACCGTTATAATTATGGGTGATCATCAAAAACTTTTCTCCTGAAATTTCAGTCTGTAATACCCTGGTAATTTGCTGTAATAAGTTATAAATAACAATAACTGCTAATAATAAACAAAATGGGTGTTAAAATTTAGATCATACCATTTAAAAGTACGGAAATTAAATTGTTAAGATGACAATCTGTTATTGTACCGTCGGTCCAAGCATTAGTTGCTGGCAGTGAAATTAACTTCAACACTAGGTCAAATGCTGCCAGGTCACTCTATCTTTTGTATATTTTTTGCCTGATTTTAAAATTCATTTTTCCGCCAGCCACTTACACTGGCGACTGGCCATGCAATAAGAGATTGTCATCTTCACAATAATTTCCCTACTTTCACTACCACCAAGTCACAAGTCAGATACCCTAACAACTGAGCTACCCACGTGGGCAAGCAATTACCAAAAACTCCTGTGTTTTAATGACCCAAGGAAAAAAGTTTTTGAAAACAATGCTAGAAAAGGAGAAAATGCTGGTGACCAGCATTTTCTCCTTTTTTCCACAATGTTTTCTACCCTATCAAAGACAGATCCCATCATCCAAGCCACATTTTAAATTGTTGTCTGCAAATGCTTTCAATTTGGACAAGTCTTCATAATTGTAGCATGGTAAAGAGTTTATCTCTTTACCACACAATCCCGACTTTTAATGACCCTGAGAAAGAAGCCTTTTGAAAACATTGTGGGAAAAGGAGAAAATGCTGGTAAACAGCATTTTCTCCTTTTTCCACAATGTTTTCTACCCTATCAAAGACAGGATCATTATCTGAGCTACATTTAATATGTCGTCTGGAAATGCTTTCAATTTGGTAAAGTCCAAAATTTTGTAGTATGGTAAAGAGTTTAAGACGTTACTTGTATAAATAGAAGGTATCTCCCGCAGCTGTCTCATATCTGATTGTCTGGAACGCAGAGGAGTTGAAATTTGCAGCATTGACAGAGGTGTTCAGCCTTATACTAGATGATGTGGGCTTTCCAAAGTTGATGGTGATGTTCACAACATCGCCTGAAAAAATCAAAGCATTGAAAACACTGGTGTGGCATTTGTCAATTGGTTTGGTCTGTATTGGAGTTTAACGCCATTTTAACATCTCAGGTCATATCATGGTGGTCAGTGATGTACCCATGTGTTTCCTGGCTTTCTGACACCAGTACTGACACAACTTTCTTTTCCAAAGCCACTGACTACTTATCTCACATGCATGAGAGGTGAGGGGCAAAAGTTTGCCTCAACCGAGTATCGAACTCGCAACCACCGGGTCATAAGTCAGATACGCTAAGCACTGAACTACCCAGGTGGGCCGGCATTTGTCAAGGGAGTTATTGTGTGGAATTAATAATTTGAAAAACAAACAATAGAAACAGTTTCCAAATATTCACTTGAAAGACAACCTACTTTATAAATAGTCATGCAGAAACCAATAGTAACGAATATGATAAGACCATGAAAATAGGATACCAGTATATCTTAGATCATTTTCAACCCAAAATAAGAAATGATGCAGATAACAGTTGAATTCTTAGCAACTGATATAAAGCATTCAAATGTTTATTTGATGAACTTTTGTTATCAGTACTTCCATCTAATTCATGGATATGACGAATTGGTGAAATGTAAATCTGAAAATGCCATGTAACTTGCTTCTAGGATGCATTCAAAGCATCTTTCATCTGAAAAATATCCCCTTAGTTTCTCATAATGTGACTTTTTAGAAGCCTAAAACGGAAACATTCAGTGCTTTCAGTGCTTTGATTTGCACTAAACACTCTTTTACTTTGGCACAAATGTAAAGAAATATTTTAATATAAGCTTATTTCATGACCTGAGATTATTTGGGACTTACAGAGGGACTAAAATTACCCAAAAACTGTTAATTGCTGAACAACTGATAAGGTGCAGTCAGAGGTGCACTTGATGACCTTTGACATCTATAACTTGGAAAAAGCCCCATTGCCAGATGGCAGACTTTAGAAATTTGCTCAGGAGACCTTGGGGTATAAAAAAATATTAGTCCCGAAAAATTTCCCTGGTGTGGGGGGGGTAGGAAACACCCTGCTGGCTAACAGTCTATAAATACTTTTTGTAGATGCATTAAACCCTCTTTCCACAGATCATGGTTCATTTATTCTTTACTAACGGCAAAATTTTAGACATTCCAAATTTGAAAACATATGCTGGCCACAAACTAAATGTGGCAGCTAGCTATGTCACAGATGATTGTACAAGATACAGGACAAAACCCATCCTAATATACACCTGGTTCTTTAACTTGCTCCATGAATAGCACCATCACACCAATACATTTTAATATCTCATTCGACAGCCTCCTAGTAATTTTTGGTGGCCAGCCGTGGGGCTCAAACCCACACCCTCAAGTGGCCAAAGACTTGATGTTCACAAGTACTATGATCTACTTCTTGAGCTATTTGGGCTGTACAGCATCTAGGGAACCCTCAAAATTGTGCTTGCTTAGGAAGGATGCTTGCAGGTATATTTCAACATGTTTGACTTCCCTTGACACTCAATTGGTGCTCACCCAATACAGGTTTCTTGTCTCATAGAGGTACTAAATAGTGAAAAGAAGACACATACATGAAGTTTCAACTTAAAGTGGCCAATTTTACGTATGAATTCTCATATTCACTCCATTTTCAATAGGATTTGAAGTAAAGGAGATATAAGTTAACTTTACAAGACTTATAGAAAAGAAAAGGTTTTCAGACTGAAAGACATGTGATGAAAACCTAAACTGGTCCCCCTTGTTGATTTAAATATTACAACTGGTACAGGCTGTTGTGTCATTGCTTTTAGTTGGGCTGCATGTATATCACAGGATAGCCAATCAGACTTACACATTTCCAGTTTGGCTGTATAGGTAACATTGCGATTCTTTGCACAATTTGAAACTGGTAATTGAAACTAAAAGAATATTAGCAGGAATAAACATTAACCATTTACCGCACAATGCTGCCTTTTAACAACCCTGGGAAAGAGGCCTTTTTAAAACATTGTGGGAAAAGAAGAAAATGCTGGTAACCAGCATTTTCTCCTTTTCCCACAATGTTTTATACCCTATTAAAGAAAAATTGGACCATTTGAGCCACACTGAAATTGTCGTCTGCAAATGCTTTCAATTTGGACAAGGCTAAAATTTTGTCGTCTGGTAAAGGGTTAAAAAGTGATACCAAAATATACAATTCATTTGTTTGTGAGGTCAAAAATATCTGAAAATGCACTGCTCTGGGAGTGAGCGTGACCTCCCCTGAATCTGTATTAGTCTCCATACATAGCTGTTCTAAAAATAGATGGGCAGAATTCTATCCGTTTTTAGTAGCCTGTACCGAACCCTTAGTCTGGTACCCCGCTGTACTTTAAAAGTATGTTAGGCAAAGTGTAATAACGGCGGCCTCCGTTTGTAATATGCAGAAGTAACAGATTATTGTTATTTCAATTGATCAACCCCCACTAGAGACTGATTTGAAAACAGATCGGTTGCGAAAAAGTAATGGCAGTTAGTTTCTTTAATTGTCATTCTTATTTAGCAAGAAAAACTACGTATCAGAACTGCTTCAAACATCCAAAATTTCAATGGACCAATATAACATCCGAAAACAGGGCTACTTTTAAAATGATTCATAGTCAAATTTATATTTAAACCATATTCCAAAAGCACGTTTTAAGTTCAGTAATGCATAGTTTATACAAAATTGATCTCATTTTATTCACTGATCAAACTGGATCAAATGAAATTAAGAAAAACAGGAAAGCATTTAGTGCTAAGCTTCAGGTCACCATGGATTCCGCCATTATTGCGCTTTGCCTGACCCTATAACATAGTGGTAGGGGCAGGTAATCCAGACTACAAATCCCTATACACTTGCAGTATCAGGGGATGTAACCAATCTAATGAAAACCATGCCATACCATAGGTTTTCTAGCCTTCATCCTTTTGAGACAAAACTGCAGCAAGAAAGACAGGAGGAGGGACATACAGACAGATTGACAGACAGAAAACTGTGACCATTGACCTACTTCCTGAATGAAGATAGACAGAATATGGACCGTTTCCTATAGGCCTCTGCCTGACTCCAAATCGAAGTGCATAATTGACATAAGTCCATGGGATATGATCTAAATTGTGAAGTACTCCATATGAAAGCGCTGGCAGAAAAGGATCTGTAATGAGTTGATAAGTATCCCCTGAAAAAAAAAAAAGAGAATAGAAAATTTTTCTACAAGGATTCTTTCTCATGTCAATAAACTCAGGATTGTGTGGGAAAGATTTAAATCATAAGATTGATGTTACAGGCTGAACCCTTTCCTCACAGCAAAATCTTAGACTCTCCCAATTTCAAAGCATTTGAAGATGACAAGCTAAATTTAACTCACATGGTGAAATAGAAAGGGTAGAAAACATCAATGGTGAAAATGCTGACTACCAGTATTTCATTCTCTTCCAACTGTAATTTCAAATCATTTGTCTTTTGAATTATTGAAACATGGGTGTTTGATAAAGTTGTAAACACCAGATAATTACGACAAGCAGAGACTATTTAAAAACAAAGCTGAAATCTTACGAAGAGCGAATCCTACAGTGGTTAGTGTGCCTGTTAAATCCCGTCCAACAGCAACACCTCTGAAAAATACAGGACAAAGCTTCTTTAAAACATTGTAGGACAAAGGAGAAAATGCTTATTAAGCACCAAAATTTTTCCTGTAATTTTGCATCTTCTTGGATCCTGTGTGTGTTAAATATACTTAAACTGTTGATACATCATTTTTTTGCCAAAGTCATTGCCATTTTTGGTGTCGTTGACAATGACGTCATTTGGCATTGATGTCATCAACCGAAATAATAAACAATATGTCCCTTGATAAAGGTTTGAAATAACCGAAACTAGTCAGGATTAAAATATGTTTTCCAAAATGATACTTGTAGTTTGATCTCTTTCATTCATTTATCATTGATCACCAGCACATTCTTGTTTTCCCACAATGCGTGTTACCCTTCCAGGATCACGCTAACAATACTTTAGACAGGTCCTAATAGAAAGCATTCTACAAAGGACAAAATAGATGTGCCTCATCAACCGAAATAATAAACAATATGTCCCTTGATAAAGGTTTGAAATAACCGAAACTAGTCAGGATTAAAATATGTTTTCCAAAATGATACTTGTAGTTTGATCTCTTTCATTCATTTATCATTGATCACCAGCACATTCTTGTTTTCCCACAATGCGTGTTACCCTTCCAGGATCACGCTAACAATACTTTAGACAGGTCCTAATAGAAAGCATTCTACAAAGGACAAAATAGATGTGCCTATAATTGATTAGATTTGTTTCTGAAAGGTTAGAAAACATAGTGGGAAAAGGAGAAAATGCTGGTCATCAGCATTTTCTCCTTTTCCTACAATGTTTTCTAAATCCCAATTTCCCAGGGTTGTTAAAACTTTGGATTGTGTGGTAATGGGCTAAGCCCCTAGATATCCCACAATCCTAAGTTAATGACCCGGGCAAATATTTGGCCTTTGAAAAAAAATTGTGGGAAAAAGAGAAAAGGCTGATTAACAGCATTTGCTCTTTTTTCAACAAAGTTTTCTTTCAACTCAAAAATTTGAGTCAAAGTTTATCTTTTGTCTGCAAATGCTTTGAATATGGAGAAGTCTATGTACAAAGTTGTCATCTGGTAAAAAGTTAGATAATGGTTACAGAAGTTTCCCCTTAGTGGCAAGACTGAAATTCTTTCTTCTCGTAAAAAAAAAACCTTACCCTTAGAATGCCTTTCACACCTGAAAATGCCTTTGTGGCCAGTGTAGATCAAGATCAGTTGATGGATTGATTGTATGGTGTTTAACGCTGTTTTCAACATTATTTCAGTTATATCGCGGCGGCCAGTGCACCTATCCATGGTTTCCTGGAGTTTCTTTTAACCACTACTCCGCACAATATTCTTTCCAAGCCACTGGCTGCTTTCCCACATAACCATCGTCGAAACAATAGTCAGGGGTGAGAGAGGAATGAACCCTGTCGCAATGACTATCAGCAATCCTCCGAAAGAAATTGGCCAAGCCGGGGATCAAACCAGCGACCTGTACTCAAGTCCTGTACACGCTACCGACTGAGTAGATCAAGATCAGGCTGTACAAAACGTGTACTTTAGTCTCAGCTTTGCATTCTAGACAAGATCCACCTTGAAATTGCAATTACTGTGTTTTGGTCCTATTTTTGGTCTGAAAATGTCTTTAGAGGGGCCTATGCCGATTTTTAAAATTTAA
Source organism: Tridacna gigas (assembly GCA_945859785.2). NCBI lineage: Eukaryota > Metazoa > Mollusca > Bivalvia > Cardiida > Cardiidae > Tridacna > Tridacna gigas. The sequence goes on from OX244044.2 coordinate 36,212,877, forward strand.
CAAATTTATCTTGTGTATTAACCCTTAGGCTGCTAAGCTCGACTCACTGACCTTTTGCAGACATTGTAGATCAAGATCAGACTGCACAGAATGTGCAGTCTGATCTTGGATCTACACTGTCCAATAAGGAGATGTCTCTCCTTCAAAAATGCCTTTGAAATAGGAAAATTTGAGTTTATACTACCAGCTTGAAAGTTTTTGTTCCTTTTATCTGGCAGGATAAGGCTTAATGACCCTAAGAAATAAGGCCTTTGAAAACTTTTTTGAATTAGGAGGAAATGATTGTTACCAGAATTTTCTCCTTTTTCTGCAATGTTTTCTACCATTTTGAAAATTAATATCATTAACCCTTTACCACACAACCCTGACTTTTAACGACCCTTAGAAAGAAGCCTTTTGAAAACATTGTGGGAAAAGGAGAAAATGCTGGTAACCAGCATTTTCTCCTTTCCCTACTATGTTTTCTACCCTTCCAGACACAAATTTCGATTTTTGAGTCGCATTTATTTTGTCGTCTACAAATGCTTTCAATTTGGACAAGTCTAAAATTTTGTTGTTCGGTAAAGAGTTAATTGAATCACATCTTATTTGTCGTCTGCAAATGCTTTCAGTTTGGACAGGTCTGAAATTTTGTCGTTTGGTAGAAAGTTATTGGTTGTTAAAATATGGCAGTATTTGGTATTATTTTAAAATATTAACTCTGTACCAAATGACAAAATTTTAGACCGGTCCAAATTCAAAGCATTTGCAGATGACAATTCTAATGTGGCTCAAATGGTGCAATTCTTCTTTGATAGGCTAGAAAACATTGTGGAAAAAGGAGAAAATGCTGGTTACCAGCACTTTCTCCTTTACCCACAATGTTTTCAAAGGCTTCTTTCTCAGAATCGTTAAAAGTCAGGATTGTGCGGTAAATAGTTAAGAATCTAATACATTAATACCTACACTTGAAACAAATTGACTGCAGCATCTAGGTTTGCTGACATAAATGCAGTGTTCCGTGAGAACTCTGTGCCCTGTGTGACGATGACCGAGATATTTGTTGGGAAATAAATCCAGTAACGTTTGATGGTAGCTGAGTTAAACTTTTCTGCTTGTGAGCTGTTTTTGGTACTTCCATCCACCTATAAAGCGAAACATTTTCTATCAATGTCTTTCTAGACAGTGCACCTACCAAGGTTTTTCATGGACTTTCTTATACAGGGTCATTGATCCACTGCCTTGACCAAATGATCCCGAGTTTAAATGACCCTACAAAGGCATATTAGAACATTGTTGAAAAAGGAGAAAATGCTGTAACAAGGATTTTCACCTTTGTTCACAGTGTTTCCAACCCTAACATAGTCAAATCCCATCTTTCGAGCTACAATTACTTTGTCGTCTACAAATGCTTCCGATTTAGATATGTCTAAAATTTTGCCGTGTGGTTAAAATGTGAAAAAAATAACAAGGCAGACTTGACCTACCCAAATATTAAATGAGTTTCAGGGATCCTGCATGGTTAAATAGTAAAGGTGTGGGATTAGAAAACTTGAGATTGTGTGGTAAAGGAGTAGGACTGGAAACCTGGAGGCTGTGTGGTAAAGGAGTGGGATTTGAAACCTGGAGGCTGTGTGGTAAAGGACTGGGATTGGAAACCTGGAGGCTGTGTGGCAAAGGGGTGGGATTGCAAATCTGGAGGCCGTGTGGTAAAGGAGTGGGATTGCAAACCTGGAGCTGTGTGGTAAAGGAGTGGGATTGCAAACATGGAGGCTGTGTGGTAAAGGAGTGGGATTGCAAACATGGAGGCTGTGTGGTTAGGGTGTGGGATTGAACCCTGAGACTGTGTGGTAAAGGAGTGGGATTGGGAACATGGAGGCTGTCTGGTAAAGGGGTGGGATTGGAAACATGGAGGCTGTGTAGTAAAGAGGTGGAATTGCAAACATGGAGGCTGTGTGGTAAAGGGGTGGGATTGGAAACCTTGAGACTGTGTGGTAAAGGGGTGGGATAAGAAACATGGAAGCTGTGTGGTAAAGAAGTGGGATTGGAAACCTGGAGGCTGTGTGGTAAATGAATGGGATTTGAAACTTGGAGGCTGTGTGGTAAAGGGGTTAGATTGAAATCCCTAAGCATGTGTGGTAAAGGAGTGGAATTGGAAACCTTGAGACTGTATTGTAAAATAGTGGGATTGGAAACTCGGAGGCTGTGTGTTAAAGGAGTTGGATTGGAAATATGGAGGCAATGTGGTAAAGGGTTGGGACTGGAAACCTTGAGGCTGTGTGGTAAAGGGGTGGGATTGGAAACCTGGAGGCTGTGTGGTAAAGGATTGGAATTGGAAACCTATGGGTTGTGTGGTAAAGGGGTGGGATTGGAAACATGGAGGCTGTATGGTAAAGGGGTGGGATAGGAAACCTGGAGGCTGTGTAGTAAAGGGATGGGATTGGAAACCTGGAGGATGTGATGTAAAGGAGTGGGATTGGAAACACTGAGGCTTTATGATAAAGGAGTAGGATTTGAAACCTGGAGACTGTATGGTAAAGGGATCGGATTGGAAACCTGGAGACGGTGTGGTAAAGGAGTAGGATCAGAAACCTGGAAACTGTATGGTACAGGAGTGGGATTGGAAATCTGGAGGCTGTGTGGTAAAGGTGTGGGATTGGAAACATTGACACTGTGTTGTAAAGGAGTGGGATTGGAAACCTGGAGGCTTTGTGGTAAAGAAATGGGATTGGAAGCCTGGAGGCTGTGTGGTAAAGGAATGGGATTGGACACCTGGAAACTTTGTGGTACAGAAGTTGAATTGGAAACCTGGAGGCTGTGTGGTAAAGGGTTGGATTTGGAAACTCGGAGGTTGTGTGGTGTAGGAGTCGGATCGGAAACCTTGAGACTGTATTTTAAATGAATGATATTGGAAACCTTAATACTGTATGGTAAAGGAGTGGGATTGGAAACCTGGAGGCCATGTGGTAACGGGATGGGAATGGAAACCTTGAGAATGTATAGTAAAGGAGGTGGATCGGAAACCAGGAGGCTGTGTGGGAAAGGGATTGGATTGGAAACCTTAAGACTGTATAGTAAAGGAGAGGATTAGAAACCTGGAGGGCGTGTGTTAAGGGATGGCAGTGGAAACCGTGAGACTGTTTGGTAATGGAATGGGATTGAAAACCTGGAGGTTGTATGATAAAGGAGTGGGATTGGAAACCTGGAGGCTGTGTGGTAAAAGAGTGTGATCGGAACCCTGGAAACTGTGTGGTAAAGGAGTGGGATCAGAAACCTGGAGGCTGTGTGGTAAAAGAGTGGGATTGGAATCCATGAGGCTGTGTGGTGAGGGTGTGGGATTGGAAACCTTGAGGGTCTGTGCTATAAGTGTAGGATTCAAAACCTGGAGGCTGTGGTTCGATCCTCAATCAAGACACCGGATTTTTTTCTTGGATTACCCGTGGAGCCCTAGCCTGATTATGGTGAATGTCAAGACCCAACAAAATAAGTCAGTTGTCACAATAATAAGATTGAAATTACAATGAAAGCAGTTGCTTGCTTGTTTGATTTTACAGTGTTTAGCGCCATTATTAACAATATTTCAGTTATTTCTCGGCGTCACCTATCCACGCCTTCCTTAGGTTTCTATTTAATAGTACTTCGCACAAGACTCTTCCTAGGCCAGGGGCTGCTTTTTCTGTTTGTTTTTATTGTGTGTATTGGAGTTTGGCGCCGTTCTAAGAGCCATGCCCTGTGAAAAAGGGGGTTCAATACATCTGCAAAAAGTATCGACCTAGGTCAGGCCGCGCAGTCTGCTCAGGTTGACTTTTGGTGGAACCTTGTTGCGACTGGTAATTTTCTACATGTCAAAGAACCAGTCTACCTCATGATTCAGACGGTTGTTTGACAAAATAGATCTTTATGGATCCATACTGTGATGTCTTGCTTGGTATAATGCACTGAGATGCATTAAACCTCCTTTTCCCAGAGCGTGGCTCCTATTTTGTTGTTTAAATTTGAGGTAGATATACCATAGAAAAAAATATATAGAAGATATCTGGTTTTTGTTTTTTTCGGTGAAAAATCAAATTTTATTTCATCGTGTGAGCATCATCGGTAATATTACCGATGATGTCCACGAGTGAAAATATTACCGATGATGTTCACTTGATGAAATAAATTTGGTCTATCACAAAAAAAAAAAAAAAAAAATCCATTTATTCCATGCTTCTAAACTCTATTTTGTTGGAACTTTCATCAAAATCCAATAGAGTTGTTTTCGGTAATTCCCTGTGGCGTACCCCCCTCACAACATAACAACGCATTAAAATATTACGTAGAGCGCGTGAAATATAGCGTAAATTACGCCATATTTCCCTCCATTTGAATGGCACGCGCTGATTACCTAGGTAACTAGTGCGCGAGAACTACTGTTTCCGCCCTCAATTGAAGAGTTAGAAAATATAAAATCGTTATTTTCACTGGTTGTATCCATGAAATATCAAACCATAATCCACCATTATTTCTCGATAAACTACCGAAAAGCATGAAATAATTTGTCTGGGTAACTTTCCTGGTTCTTGTATTTTCATCTAGCCTTGTAGAAAAAAAAAAAAAAATGATGTCTCGCTTAACCTTCGACATTACAAGGTAAAACTTTTCCTACGCAGCTCGAAGTAAACACAAGTCCCAGAAAAATACTACAACATAATAATCTGCGTTTATTATGTATTGGTACTTACAGAAATACGAGAAGCATCGGATTCAGTTGTAGGTTCAAGGAAGATATCAACTGGAAAATGAAAACATTAAAAACTATTATGTGTAATGCTCCAATCTAAGAGACGTCGATCAAAAGAACGATGTGTAAAAAGCAGCATTGATTGTGATAAGCAAACTCTCTTTCCCGTAATGATTTCTATGTCGTTCATTGAAGCTATTATGAGATTATTTAACCCTCTACGAAACGACAAAATTTCATTTTAGTCCAACTTGAAAGCATTTGCAGACGACAAAATAAATGTGACTGAAAAACTGAAATGAGTTTTCGGAATGGTAGAAAACATTGTGGGAAAAGGAGAAAATGCTGGTTACCAGCATTTTCTCCTTTTCCCACAATGTTTTCAAGAGGCTTCTCCTTCAGGGTCGTTAAAACACGGGATTTTGTGGTGAAGGGTTAAATTGCTCTCTTCATCTGAGTGGCATTTACAGACAACATGAAGCTACAAAGCTGCTTTAATACCAAATAATCAGGTCATCGTAAATAGATCCTCCCCCCCCCCCCCCCCCTGCACAGGTGTGGCATTTGTCAAGGGAGCCATTGTGTGGAATTAATAATTTAAAAAAAAAAAGTCAAAATATTATCCAATTCGGTTGAAAGTCAATAATTTCTATCTGTAAATATTCATGCACAACCCAATTTACAGAAGCTTGCAATCATGTGGGACGAACAAGCCCAGGGATAAACAAGCTCGGGTGAACTGGGTTTTGGACGAAATAGCCTAATAGACAAAGATTGTGTGTATCATTGCGCCAATAGAAGGCTATGAGTGGGTAAAACTATTTTCAGTAAAAAAGAAATATTTCCACCATCGATGGCCTAATCCAGTTTATTTTAATACACCATTTTAAATTTTTTATCTGAGTGCTATCGAAACATTTATTTGTATGGGAAAATTTAAGTTTAATTGGATTTACTTCCTTCGGTTTTGCACAATCTGCGATACTTGATTTTCAAAATGCCCCATTGAAGTTCTCATAGTGGCATTGTCTTCGACAAATGCCACAAAAAGTGTCAAACACCAAACACCTACCAATAAATGGATGATAAGTAACGTTGAAAGTTCTGCTCTGACAAGTCGATGTTGCAACTTCGAACGTGTTTGATCCCTTGTTGTAAAACAGGTCTTTCCCGATCTGACAGCTTCCCCTTTTCTAAAGAGAGAAAAAATAAAAAGAAGACAATAAGTTTGTTAGGAGATTAAATCCCGGAACTGCTCACTAACTCTTTACCAAACGACAAAATTTTAGACCGGTCCAAATTGAAGGCATCTGCAGACGGCGGATTAAAATTGGCCAAAATGAGGAAATTTCTCCCTGATAGAATAGAAAACGTTGTGGTAAAAAGGAGAAAATGCTGGTTACCAGCATTATCTGCATTTTCACACAATGTTTTCCCAAGGCCTTTCCACAGGGTCGTTAAAAGTCGTAATTGTGCGGTAAAGGGCTAAATCACAAAACTGAAGACTTATCTTTTGCAGATTACTTTACAACATAGGACAAACGACGGATTTTTTCTTTGAAACGGTAGAAAGTAATGAGGAAAAAGGAGAAAAATGCTGCCAACTAGTATTGTCTCCTTTTCCCGTTATGCTTTCCTCCTTGCAAGTTAAAAAAATTGATTTCTTGATCAAAGGATTAACCCTTTATCACACATTCCCGAGATTTAACAACCCTGGAAAAAGACGGCTTTTGTAAAACATTGCGAAAAAGAAAAAAATGCCGGTTACCAGCATTTTTCCTTTGCCCACAAAGTTTTCTTCTCTTCGATAGACAACTTTTATTACTTGAGTTGATTGATTGATTGTATGATGTTTGACGCCGTTTTCAACATTATTTCAGTTATATCACAGCAGCCGGTGCACCTATCCATGCTTTCCTGGAGTTTCTTTTACCAGTACTCCGCACAATATTCTTTCCAAGCCACTGGCTGCTTTCCCACATAACCATCGTCGAAACAATGGTTAGCGGTGAGAGGAATGAATCCTGTCGCGACGACTATCATCAATCCTCGGAAAGAAATTGGCCAAGCCGGGGATCGAACCAGCGACCTCCTGTTCTCAAGTCATGTACGCTACCGACTGAGCTACGTGGGCTTGGCTTTTCATTACTGAGACAGATTTAATTGTTTGTCTGCAATTGCTTAGACACTGGACACCTCTGAAATTTTCTAGTTTGGTAAAATTTGTTAACCTTTAGGCACCTAGCGCGACCCACTGACCTTTTGCGGACAGTGTAGATCAAGATCAGACTGCACAGAACGTGCAGTCTGATTTTGGATCTACACTGTCCGATAAGGGGATATTTTCCTCCAAAAAAATAAGTTTGTAACAGCATTATTCGGGTTTTAACTATCGGCTTGAGAGTTTAAGTTTTATAGCAGGATAAGGGTTAAATAGGGATGGAGAGTTTTGGAGTTCAGGTAGGGAATTTGTCCTAGGTTCTTAACCCTTTACCACACACTCCCGACTTTTAACGACCCTGAGAAAGAAGCCTTTTGAAAACATTGTGGGAAAAGGAGAAAATGCTGGTAGCCAGCATTTTCTCCTTTTTCCACAATGTTTTCAAAAGGGTTTTTCTTTTTTTCGTTAGGGTCGTTAAAAGTCGGGATTGTTTGGTAATGCCCTGTTTACACTGCCGATCAGATCAACTCGATCAAACCCGATCATGCGGTCTGGGGCTGATCGAGCTTGTTCGGCGGGAGCGGTCGGGACGGTCTACTTTGGTCGGCATCACTCGGGCTTCCTTCCCGAGAATTTTTGACACGTCAAAAATATTCGAGTAGGGATCGTGTAGCAAAAAGCTCGGGAAGCCATCGAGAATAAATCGAGAATCAGTTGAGTAGAGGTCGGGTCAGTCGAGAAACGATCGTGTAGAGATCTACCTATATCGGGATTGAAATATTTGTCGATCAGAACACGATCAGCTCGACCTCAGTTCGACCACTACCCGATGCTTACTCGATCAACACGATTCATACTCAAGCCGATGTCCAGATCAAGACGATCTCTATACGACCGTACTAGATCGCTCCCACATCCATACCCGATCCCTTTCGATTTCACTCGATCGCTACCCGATCGTACACGATCACTACTCGAGCATACTCGATCGCTACTCGAGTGTACACGATCGCTACCCGACCTTAAACAAGCGCACTGACCTTGAATACGTTCCTTCAAAAAAGGCGCGAAGATCAAGCCGTTTCTCATTAGTCGCTTGGTACTCGGAGACATAAGTACACACTGACGCCGCGAAAAGGTAAAAAGGCGCGTCTTGCCGTTGCTGCTGAGTTAACAGCAACGGCTTCACCAGACCCCAGCCCGCAGAAGGTTAAAAAGGGGAACCAGCGGTCAGCTTCAACTCCTGTTGATGTCGATGACTCTCCTGCTAATCCAGGATCCAGAGATTCTCTGAAATTGGAATATGTTTCAAAATCAAGGGTGGCAAATCTGCCATGATAATAATTGAGCAGATAAACAGTCATTTCAAAAGTCCATACAGTAAACCATTCAGTGCGCATGCCGAACTCTTTTCTGAGCTCTCAACCTTATTTCTTTTGGCTGAAGTTTCCTACTCGGTCAATAGAAAGGTTCTGGCGAGGCCTTGTGGATGCGCAACATTGCTTTTAGCGTATGCAGTAACAAAGTACTATTGTGTGTGTGGTACATATATGACCACCGAAGTACCGTCATTGCACATGGCCAGCCTCTTTGAGAGGCTACAACATCCATTCTTTGGCTGAAGTTTCCACTTGGGCCTTATATCACTTGCGCAAATGGCAAATGTTTTCGTAAGACTGTGCAAAGGCACCTAAACATTTGCGTTTCACATTAGTTGTTTTCCTGCGTCGCTGCTCAATTATTCTTTGGGGCATTCATGTTTTTTTTTTTTCTTCATATAGCCCATTTTCGTTCACTTTCTACTGACTTATGAAAAAGTAGCAATAATTTATTACGTGTACCTGAAATTGGTGCTCTGCTTCTGAATCCATGGTGATATCCGCTGTACAAGCTCCCCGAACAAAACAGCGTCAACCCTTAGGAAGTTTCTGTAACCTCTAGGATCTTCTCTGTTCAGTTCTTGCAGTAGATGTTCATACTGCCCATACAGTGGTCGCCGCGTCAGCCACAGCCTCACCCAGATTTCTCCGTTGTCTGCGTCTTCTCATACGCCTATGACGCTCCTCAGCTTCTTCTACCTCCATGCCCGCCTGGGTGGCTCAGTGGTGAGCGTGTCGGACTCATGACCTGGTGGTTGTGAGTTCGATACCAGGTTGAGGCGAACTTTCTTTCCGGCGTATTTTCGCCTCTCACCTCTGCTGAAGCATGTGAGAAAAGTAGTCGGTGGCTTTGGAAAGAAAGTTGTGTTAGTACTGGTGTGAGAAAGCCAGGAAACACATGTGCGTCACCCACCGCCATGATATGACCTTAGCTGTTAAAGTGGCGTTAAACCCCAATACAACCAAACAATCATCTACCTCCATAATGGCCACCACCCTGTTTCTTTGGAGCTCTAAATACCTAGCATATACCATCAACTGCTCTATTTCCATCTTGTTATTACTTCCAAATCTAAATGTTCTTTATAACTTTCTTCGTCGCACAAATCACAACACTCTGACGCATGAAGGTCAAGGACTCAAGGTCGAAATAGTTGTGTAGCGATCGAGTAGCGGTCGAGTGGAGATCGAGTAATGGTCGAGTTTGTCGAGTATTGTTCGTGTAAGAATCGAGTATTAATCGAGCTGTTCGTGAACAGATCGTAAAGGGATCCTGTTGAGATCGGTATGCTCGAGCAGCGATCGGGTTGTCAGTCGGGTTGAAGTCATGTAGGAGTCTTGAGCGCTCGTGCGGCTATCGGATATGATCGAGTAGCGCTCGAGTAAAAGTCGTGTACAAGCCATTGATCGCGTTCGGTCGGGAACTTTTGGCAATCGGGACGATAGAGTTGATCTGATCGGCAGTGTAAACCCAGCTTAAAGAGTTAAGTAATACCTACCCCCACTCTTTGAATGATTCCGTCAACTCGACCTATGCACGGAGTACCCGAACAGGTGATTGGTTTATGTTCCAGGTTAGTCCAGAAAGCTGAAATTGAAAATAGGAAGGGGTTATGCAAATGGCGGGAAAAACATTTCAACGTTAAAGTGGCAGATGAAAATTAACAGTAAATAGCCCAATAACATTAAAAATGGATGGTTGCAGGAAATTGTAATTCGCCCATCCCACCACCGCACAAAAAGTTGAACGTATTTAGTTAAAATATTATTTTTACACTCAACACACATTGTTGTAAAAAAAAAAAAGCGAAAACTTTTCATGAGAGAAACTTGCCATATATACATCATACAATTTCAATGGAAAAGTCTTCCAAGTTAATGCAGACATGACCTGTGATGTACAAAATGTGATATATGTAATCACGTAAAATGGTTGTGGAGAATACTACATTGGTCATACAGGTGACAAACTAAGAACCCGTAGAACAATTCATGCACAACAAATAAGAGATCCCTCAACCAGACAAATTCCACTCAGCCATCATTTAGATTTATGCAGTAAAGACGAATTAAAGTTTAAAATATTCCCATTCTATAAAGTTAATTCCGAAAGTATTTCAGTCAGGTTAGCCAAAGAGAAATACTTCATAAATTGCTTTAAGCCCAAATTAAACCGTCTTCGTCGAAATGATTAGTTATCTCCCCTGAGTGCTCGTCAATAACGTTGCTAACGTCATGTAATTATCTCCCTTCCGATTACATGACGTCACTCCATAGTTACATACCACTGATGAGGCGTTAGCCGAAACATGTTTGGTTTTTTTATACAGTTTATTAAATTAAATAGTGAGAGGCGTGTGACGTTTCAATAACACAGTTCACCTACTAAACCTTGTGTCGGACCGGCATTTGCCGACTTTTCTGTTTCCGTATATATATATGTGTGTGTGTGTGTGTTTTAACTCAGGATTTAGTCAGTTGTTAGACAAAACAGATTTTATGTATCCATATCATGTGATGACTTGGTCATAATGCCTTCACATGGAATATAATTTGTACTGAGTTTTATAAACGGAAGTTTCAATTGGTCAATTGTCAGAGAAGTTGTCAATACTGTATAATGAAAAATTCTAGCGGGGTTTTTAACAGATGAAGTAACGACCGTATAAAGGAATGAGCGATGAAGTGGAGGACGGAATGAAGGCAGGAAAGACAGTGTCTTACTGCAAACTTTTACAAGGTATTTTGGAAAGGGATTGGCCATTTTGTAGTAAAAGCCTTAAATTATGCATTTATAACTAACTCTTTTTCTAAAAATATTAAGACAGGGATTATTACACTAATTCCAAAAGAAGATAAACCTAGACAATTTCTAAAAAACTGGAGGCCGATTACACTTTTGAATGTTTTATATAAACTTGCATCTGGTAGTATAGCTAAACGAATTAAAAATGTTTTAAATTACGTCATATCGGGAGATCAAACCGTTTTTTTACAAGACAGATTTATAGGCGAAAATACACGACTAGTCTATGATATTATGCAACACTGCGAAGAACACCATATTCCTGGATTGTTGATGTTAATTGACTTCGAAAAAACTTTTGATTCTTTATCTTTTAACTTCATTGAAAATACACTGACCTATTTCAATTTTGGGGAAACAATTAAGAAATGGATTAAATTATTTTTGTATAATACTGAAGTTTCTGTTCATTCAAATGGATTTTTATCAGAGTACTTTACCATAAGGACAGGCTGTCGTCAAGGGGACCCAATATCTGCTTACGTTTTCATTCTTTGCACAGAGATACTAGATATTAAAATAAAAAATGATAAGAATATCGCAGGAATAAAGATACAAAACCAAGAATACATAATATCGCAATTCGCAGATGACACAACCCTTTTTTTAGACGGGTCTGAAAAAACGCTCAACAGCACTTTGGAGCTGCTTGAACACTTTTCACACATTTCTGGCCTTAAAGTCAATTTTGACAAAACCAAATTAATATGGATTGGTTCCAGGAAATATAGCATTCGAGCAATTAAAACGAAATGGAAATTAGCATGGGGGGAAACGCAATTTAAATTACTTGGAATCTTATTCCATGTTGATTTGGAAAAAATGTTAAACTTGAACTATGAGCCCAAATTACAAAGTATAAGTAATAGCATTTCGTACCGGAAAAAAGAAAATTAACTCCTATTGGTAAAATAACTGTGGTCAAAAGTCTCTTTGTGCCAATTCTCACACATTTGTTTATCTCTTTACCATCACCGACCAATGAATATTTAAAAAGAGTGCATGATATTCTTTGTAAATTTGTATGGGATGGCCCAGCTAAAATAAAACATAAAGTGATGACCAAAGATTATGTGGACGGGGGGTTAAGGATGATAGATATACAGAGTTTTAATACAACCATGAAATTAAAATGGATGAAGAAAATAGCTGCTAATGGTGAAAACGATTGTTACAAATTTATAAGTAACATATTTGAACCAGAGAGAATTTTGAATTTTGGAACTTTATATTGCAAAAAAATTATAGGCACAATAAAGAATGTATTCTGGATAGATGTTTTAAAATCATTCACGGTATTCAGCTCTACATACAAATTTACAAAATGCTCAGAAATAATGACAATGCCTCTGTTTTACAATGAAAACTTTCTGATAGAATCTAAATATATCTACAACGCCAACTTATACAAATGTGGTATAAGATATGTTAAAGACATGTTGACCGACAACGGTAGTTTTAAAAATTTTAACGATATCAAAACCATTACCAAGAACGGAATAAATTTTTTAAACTATTATAGCATTGTAAATTCAATTAAAGCTTTCTTTTTACAACATAATATTTCATTCCCGGTTGCACATACAATTTTGAACGAGTGCCATAATCCTTCAATTAACAGCTATTTCTTTCATATAATAACTAAAAAGGACAAAAACAAACATGTTTACAACGCTCTTATAAAAAACAACGAAACCCCAACAGGTAGGAACAAATGGTCTACATTATATAATGGTTTAAACTTTGATTGGAAACAAATTCATGGAAACGTTTTCAAATACACACGAGATACTTACACCCAATGGCTACAAACAAGAATAGTGCATCGTATTATCGCAACAAACTCCTTACTTTTAAAATGAAGCTGAAAGATACAAATTTATGTACATTTTGTGGCACAGATGCTGAAACAATTATACATTTATTCTACGAATGTAGATACTCGAGATCTTTGATAAATAGAATCACATGAATAATAACCAATTTTGATCAAACTGTGCAAATCAACAGCTCTATTTTACTTTTGGGCTCAAGTGCACCAAATATTAATTTGGATATACTTCTTTTGGAAATCAAGAAGTATATCTATTTTTGCAGAAATAAATAAATAAACCTTCAATAGGTGGATTAAGGAACCATCTTATCACTAATTTACAAATTTACAAAAATACTAAGATGTTTGAAAAGGGAGAACGTACCATGGCATTTGTAGAACAAATCATACAAAACCTCCCATGAGCAGATTAAGATAGTGAATAAATGAAGACAAAACCAAACATAATCTATAAGTAAAAAGTAGAATTAAAGACAAAAAAACAAAACCTGGTCAATTTTAGCGCGCAAACACACACACCCACCTACCCATCCCCCCACACACTTTTTCATAACAAAAAAAAGCTTTGTTGTCACCTTTTGATCATTAATTTGGCTTATCAATTAATATGTAAATTGGTTAAACTTGAAATTTTGTAATGGTAAACTTATAAAAGAAAAGAACTTGAAATTTATTAACATAATGAAACATAATGGTATTGTGAATAAATCTATGTATTACTAACAAAATATTTACTAACACTGATTTGTAAAGTATGTTGGGGGATGGCCACGACCCTCACATACTGATTGACGTGGCAAATAAAGCAAAAAAAAAAAGTGTCCGAAAAATCATCCAGATTTTGATTAGGCCTTTTATGACACTACAGAAAGAGAGTCTAATTTTGACTCCACATGTTGTCTTTTACAATCTATTTCGGAATTTCCACTGTGGTTTGCTACTTAGCAAACCACAGTGGAAATTCCGAAATAGAATTAAATTTTGAATAGAGAAAATGATGTTCGAACACACTAACCATACATTCATATCTCTATTTAAGCGTAGATAATAATGAAAGTAAGGCATTGACCCTACAGCACAGTCGCCACTAAGACGGTTGTCTAATAGGACAATTGTGCCACAGGACAAAAACTCCATGGAAAACAGCTAGATTGAACAAAATCTCCAACGTACTAAACAGTGTATGTAAAGGGATTAAAACCAATTTGAAATGCAAGGCTGGGGTATTGAATCTATCGCTTTCCAATAAGCAAAGAGGGGATATCATACAATTGGATTCCATTTATGGGACCTTGGTCTTACGTCGCTTTTGGCCATGAAACCATTGTTCTGTGGGGCTTATGTCCCTAGTGCTTGTGTCCTATTGGGGCTTTTGTCCCATAGAGCTGTTGTCCTACAACCCATTTAACTATGCCTGAATGCCCATGTTAGGAATGTGGGTGTTTTTTGTCCACATCGCAGATTCTGCTGCTCAATGTTCTAATTATTTATAAAAATTACAGGCAACATCTCTTAATTGATAGACTCTAAAAGACAGCCATTCGAGTCAAAATAAGACTCCTTTTGTTTAGTTCTATAAATGATATAATTTGGATTTGCATAATCTTGGATAATTTATGCTCTTTTCTTTATTTCGCTCGTTCGTTCGTTCTCCGTTTGCTTGTCCATCGATCTTCCGTTAATTGGATCCATATTATCTCCTTTTATTCTTCATTTATTCTTTCATTTGGTCATTCGTTCAGACAGAGAGACAGACAGACAGGCAGGCAGGCAGGCAGACAGACCGACCGACCGACCGACCGACAAACAGACAGACAGACAGATAGCTAGATAGACAGATAGATAGATGGCGAGGGAAGGAGGGTAGGTACACTGGTAATAGACAGAACAACCTCCACTTACCAGATACACGAAGCCCTGTGTTGCCTATCGCCTTGACCAGTAATGGCTTTTTACCGAAGTCTGGGGCTACACCAATGTAGTTCGTGTCGAACATGTAATTTGCCTTGGTCAGATTATATTCAACAGTGGCCACTGTGGTACAGGAATTAGATACATAAATAAATGAGTCATGCTCTAGCAAAAGAGGGCTTAATGCATTACCGTGATGCATTCAGCCAATCAAGCCATCATGTAACTATATATCCGTTATAGCCACATTTTTAGCAACCGACTTAATCATAAGCTAGATTGGTCCTTGCACATACAGAAAATTGACCAATAGCGAAAAGTTTCGGCCCAGGTCAGCGTGCGCGGACTGCGCAGGCTGACCTGGGTCGATACTTTTCTCAGATGCATTAAGCCCCCTTTTCACATGGCATGGTTAAGTCATAAATTAGTACATGGACTACCATAAAATTTTGTTAACCCTGTACCATGCAATCCCTTGTTTTAACGACCCTTAGGCGATAGGCTTTTGAAAAACACTGTAGGAAAACGAAAAAATGCCGGTAATCAGCATCCTCTCCTTTTTTCGACAATACTTTATTTCCCTTCATGAACAAATCTGATCATTTGATTCACACTTAACTCTGCCAACCCTTTACCAAATATTCTCCTTTGTAAACGGCGTGAAGGAGAAAGACTTCTGAAAACGCTATGCGAAAATAAGAAAATGCTGGTTACCAACTCCCTGTCCTACATTTCGTGCAACTAGGTTGGCCAAGATTTTCACCAATTTTCCCTTGTGACTGTAGTCTGGTACCCCGCCGTGCTACAAGAGTACGTCAGGCAAAGCGCAATAATGGCGGCCTCCGTTGGTAATATGCAGAGGAGACGGGATCAAATCGGATCATAGGCTAAATTCAAAACAGATCGATTGCAATAAAGTAGTGGCAGTGAGTTTTTCTACATGTCGTTCTTATTTAGTGAGGAAAACTACATATCAGAAATGCTTTAAGTATCCGAAATATCAGCGGACCTACATAACGTCCGAAAACAGCGCTACTTTTAAAATGGTTTATAGTCGAATTTATATTTAAACCATACCCCAACAGCAAGTTTTAGGTTCGGTAAGGTATTTTTTGTTTAAAATTGATCTCATTTTATTAACTGATCAAACTGGATCACATGAAATTGGGGAAAACAGGAATCATGTAGGGGTACGCTTGGGGACACCTGGGAGGCCGCCATTATTGCGCTTTGCCTGACCCGATAACGTAGTGGTAGGGGCAGGTAATCCAGACTATTGTGACCGCGTCATAAATTTCATCAGCCAGTCATAAAAAAGGACTACAGCTGAAGTAACGTGTAGTTACTCCAGTGCCCGGTAAAATCGCTTATCATTATACCTATCGATGTTCAGGCTCAAACATATGATTGTATCACACGCGTACAAAATCAGAAACGGCGGCAAAAAGAGGAAGTGTATCTGACAGAACAATGCCAATTACAGTCCTAAATATGGTATGATGACGTAAACCGCGTGCAGATAACGTTCTGCTTGTTTTCAAATTTGATTGGTTAAAATGTTAAATGGTTAGAGTTTTTTCCGTCATTCATTGAAAATAAGGGGACTCATACCTTACTAAAATAGTTTTTTTTTTTTTTCTTGTTTAGTGTCATGTCAATTATTGTTCTAGTTAAAATCCGGAGTTTACACGTTCCAGATAGAGGGGGTGATTTTTATTTCCAATTTGAAAATATTAATCACTCGAGACGATTCTAATGAGTACCCACAACATAGGGTTTGGAAGAGAAATAATTGATTTAGAATGCCATCACTCCCTTTTATCTGGAGGTCTGTAACCCTTCACGAAACAATATCATGTTTCAATGACTCCACAGAAGAAGGCTTTTGACATTATGGAATAGAAAAGAAAAATCTGGTAATCAGCATTTTTCTCCTTTCCCCCCATTGTTTTCTACCCATCCAACGTACAAAAACATAGATAGAGCTACTTTCAGCTTGTCGTCGTCAATGCTTTAAATTTGAACAAACTACATTTTTTTTGTTGAGTAGAAAAGAATTTACATGTTAGTGAACAGGCTTTTCTATATTGTACCGAAAATTTTATGAAATAACGAAAACAAAAAAGTTTTGGGGAAAAGGAACCTGTCCTTTAGGAAATAGATCGTTTTGTTACGAGCAATTGCTCCTTTTACCACCATGTTTTCCAAAAGTTGTAAACTGCACAGGCTTATCAACAAGGAAACTTATTCGACTCTAAACGTCACTTTTGAAAAAGCATTTAAGGACGACAAGCAAAATATAGCCTACATGACTGGGCCTGTCTTTCAAAGGGTAGAAAGCATTGTGAGAAAAGTATAAACTGCTGGTTACCAACATTTCTCCTTTTCCTGCAATGTTTTCGATAGCCTTTTTCCTCAAAGCAGTAAAACACCATATTTTTCGGTAAAGGGTTAAGTGGTGGCTGACTCACTTCTTTCCCAGGACCCTCGGGATCGCCCAAATCTGGGCTCAGCGGTGAAAGCAGCGCCCCACAGCGGATTTTCCCAGTTGTTGCACGTTCCGTTCAGAGTTCGGTAAATGTCGGGATTTCCCGATACCTCGGAACAATTGACTGGTTCTGCGCAAACGAAGTTAAATAGTGTGGTAGTAAAGTTGTTGAAAGCAGTCTGTCCAGTGAAATTCAGTTCAGCTCTGTTTTTGGCGCTAAGAAACGAAATTGGAACAAGAGAATATCAATCGAGGATCTTGCATTAGTACTTAATGTATCAGCATTTTCCATGAGTAACAAATTCACTTATCCCTTTACCAGACGACAAAATGTTAGCCTTGTCCAAACTGAAAGCATGTGCAGACGATAATTTCAATGTGGCTCCAATGGTGCAATTTTTCTTTGATGGGGTAGAAAACATTGTGGGAAAAAGGAGAAAATGCTGGTTACCAGCATTTTCTCCTTTTCCCACAATGTTTTCAAAAAGGCCTCTTCCCCGGGGGTCCTTAAAAGGCGGCATTGTGCAGTGAAGGGTTAAAACACGGGCCCTGGCTAGTCGCTCGTGTATGAGCCGTGCTCTGGCAAAAAGGTAGGTGTCGTACATCTTCGTGAAGCATTTTACCAAACAAGTCATTACATAATTATGGATCCACAAAATCCGTTTTGTCCAACAACCGCCTGAATCCTGAGATAGAATTCTCTGTAGGAGCACATCTGTCTCGGAGCACATTTGTCTCACGTAAGACCGATACGGTCGCATTTGTCTCACATGAGACAAATTCGACCTCAAATGTCTAACAAAAAAAAAAAAAAAAAGCCACATTTGTTTGACAAATGTGCTCCGATCAAGTTTTTTAAGGGACAGGAAAGCACATTTGTCTCATGTCATTTTTTATGAAATACAAGCACATTCTATACCCGCCTTTTCGGACAATTACAATGTACTATGCAGAGACAGTTTTCCTTTTAAGTAGAATTTTAGCATAGATAGAATGTGAGACAAATGTGCTTCGAGTGTCCTTCCTATTGTGTGTCAAACACATCTGTCTCATTTCCAAGTTGTCGCAAATATGAATGTTTACGAGCACATCGGTCACACCTCGTGAGACAAATGTGCTCCGAGACAAATGTGCTCCGACAATGGTCCTTGGACATTCTGAAAATTGACCAAAGAGTATGGACACAGTTCAGCCTGCGCGAACTGTGCAGGCTGACCTGGGTCGATACTTTTTGCAGATGCACTAAACCCCCTTTGCATAAAGCATGGCTCATATATTTTAATCAATGGGCTTCGTAGATAATGATAAATGGAAATTGGTTTCGTTTGTATTGCAGTTTAACGCCATTTTAACAGCTCAGGTCATGTCATGGCGGCCAGTGTCGCACCCATATGTTTCCTGGCTTTCTCACACCAGTACTGACACAACTTTCTTTCCAAAGCCACTGACTACTTTTCTCACATGCATCAGAGGTTAGGGGAGAAAAATCGCCGGATAGAAAGTTTTTGCCTCAAACGGGTATTGAACTCGCAACCCCAAGGTCACGAGTTAGACACGCTTACAGACACGCTAACCACTGCGCTTCCTGGGCTGGCATAAAAGGAAATGACAACACATTCATACCAATATGAGATATAAATTCATTTCACTCATTTAGCAGGATGAGGCTTACACATTATTGGAAAAGGGGCAACGCTTGTAAAAAATAATCGATATTTTGATCTGTTTTAAAACAGTTCAAATATCTGGGTGAAAAAGTTAAAACTAGAACCCTCAGTCTTTACCAGACGACAAAAGTTCCCGACTTCTCCAAATTGAAAGTATTTTCAGACGACAAGTTAGGTGTGGTTAAAATCCTCAATTGTCTTCGAAAGGATAGAAAACATTGTAAGGAAAGGGAGAAAATGCCGGTGACCAGCATTTTCTCTTTTCCCCTTTTCCCAGGATGTTTTCAAAATACGTCTTCTTAAGGCTCGTAAAACGGGGGACTGTTTTGAAATAATAATAATAATAATAACAATAATAATAAATAAATAAATAAATAAATAAATAAATAAATTCATTCATTCATTCATTCATTCATTCATTCATTCATTCATTCATTTTTTTCCCTTCTTTTGGAGACTGATAAATTACATTAATTTTGATTATAGTTCGTAAGACTTACAATGAAACACGGATCTCAAAATGAAAAAAAAGGAAAGAAGAAAAGTCATCATTAATTTATCATCATCATCATCATCGTCATCATCATCATCACTTACTTTAGAGCTATCGCCAAGTCGTTGATATAATCTGAAGAGTCTGACAAATTTTCTGCCTTGGGCGAGTTACCGCTGTTGAGACTTTGTAAGTAGGAGGCTCCAGAGTACCCGTATGTTACTGAAAAAAAATAAGAGGAGATAACCATTCATGGCTTAAAGTGCACAAATATACCGTATTTAAGATCTTACAAATAGGGAGCGCGAAGAACATAGTCTGGATTACCTGCCCTACCACTACGTTATAGGGTCAGGCAAAGCGCAATAATGGCGGCCTCCATGGCGACCTCAAGTTTAGCACTAAATGCTTTCTTGTTTTTCTTAATTTCATGTGATCCAGTTTGATCAGTGAATAAAATGATATCAGTTTTGTACAAAATATAAATTACCGAATCTAAAACGTGCTTTTGGGATATGGTTTAAATATAAATTTGACTATGAATCATTTTAAAAGTAGCCCTGTTTTCGGACGTTATATCGGTCCTTTGAAATTTCGGATACTTAAAACATTTCTGATACGTAGTTTTTCTCGCTAAATAAGAACGACAATTTAAAAAACTGTCATTATTTTTTTACAGCCGATCTGTTTTCAGTTCAGACTCTAGTAGGATTTGATCAAGTGAAACAACAGTAATCCTTGACTTCTGCATATTACATACGGGGGGGGGGGGGGGGGGGGGGCATTATTGCGCTTTGCCTGACGTTCTTTTGAAGTACGGCGGGGTACGAGACTGGAACGACAAAGCGCACGTCACTAAAATAGAGGGGAGAAAACTCTCCAAGGCCTTAAATGCAGACACTGCATTATAAAGATCTCGTTTGTACGAAGCTCGAAGAACGAAACGTACGGCACTGACAATATAGGGGAGATAACTCTCAAAGGCTTGAAGGTCAAACATCCAGAAAATAGTGTCTTGGACAGTAACATGTTCTTGTGAATCATTCTGAACTAAAGCTTTGAAACAACGACAGTCAAACTGGGGCAGGCTTTTCGGGCACATAATATTAATCTGTAAGCATGCCCACAAAGACAGACAGACGAAGGGATTGACGGAAAGAAGTAACAGCTGAAGAAAGAAAGAAAGAAAGAATTGTATTTTAAGCTGACGAAAGAGGTCGAGTTTATATGAGCTGTGGTCTCTGAAAAGGGGAGCTTAATAAAACTGCGAAAAGTATTGATCCAGATCAGCCTGCGAAGTCCGCGCAGGCTGACCTGGGCCGAAACTTTTCGCTTTTGGTCAATTTCTGTATGCTAAAGGACCAGTCTACCTTATGATACAGTCGGTTGTTAGACATAATGAACCTTATAGATCCATAATTATGTGATGTCGTGCTTGGTACACTGCATCACGGAGATGCATTAATCCCCCTTTTGCTAGAGCATGGCTCATATATTTTGGGAGGAAAAAATTCTCTCTTTCTATCGACCCAACGAGTAGGAAAGGGGACTTAAATCCTACGAAACTTTACATCAATACATACCTTGAGAATTTTGTCCCTTGACGTACGAGGTATTCTCGTAATCATAAGCATAAAATCGGAACGCCGCCAACAAGGCTGTTAGGTTGTTGGCTTGAACCCCACTGTGGGTGGCAAGAAGAAAGACCACAAGACAAATCAATTGTCCAGACATCTTTCTGCGACCAGTCTACCTCTGTTAAAAAAAAAACAAGATGGCATTATATATGGGCCATGCTCTGTGAAAAGGGGGTGTTATGCGTCTTTTAAAAAAAAGCATTGACCCAGGTTAGCCTGCGCAGTTCACGCAGGCTGACCTGAATCGAATCCTTTTGCTATTGGCAAAGTTCCTGCTCGTGAAAGACCAGTCTCCCTCACCGTTTAGTCAAAAATGGATTTTATGGATCCATCATTACATGATAACTTTCGTCGTATAGTTATCACTGAGATGCCTTAAACCCCCTTTTGTCAGCGCATGGTTAAAAAAACCTTCTATACTTATGGCTAGAAATTTCTTTAACCCTTTCGGCGACTTCAGGAGAAGAATGGGACCTTTGCAGATAGCAAAGATCAAGATCAGACTGCACAGAACAGGGTCCGTATTCACCAACCATTCTTAAGAACGTGCTCAGTCTTATTCTCCAGAATTTTCTAAATTTGAAAGTAACACAACATCTGATTGGCTTTACCGTTTGGTTTAGCCAATCAGAAGTTGTGTTGTTTTCAAATTTAGAAAATCTTGGAGAATAAGACAAAGAATGTTCTTAAGAATGGTTGGCGAATACGGACCCTCATTTCTATCGACCGCCTGTCAAACCTGTTGCACAAAATATCTTCCAGTCGATTTTATTTCCATTATCGAAAGAGGTCCAGTTTATATAAGCCATGCTCTGTGAAAAGGGAGCTTAATGCATCTGCGAAAAGGATCGACCCAGGTCAGCCTGCGCATTCCGCACAGGCTGACCTGGGCCGAAACTTTTCGCTATTGGTCAATTTTCCACGTGCTAAAGGACCATTCTACGTCATGGTTCAGTTGGTATTATGGTATTATCACTTAAGCTGCTGTATAAATGAAGCGCAAACTTCTACTCAATACTAAAAGCCGAGACACTGCGGTTTCAACGTTGATTTCACCGGAAAGAAAATACCGTATCGGACAGTGTAGATCAAAGATCAGACTGTACGTTCTGTGCTGTCTGATCTTGATCTACACTGTCTGCAAAAGGTCAGTGGGTCGCGATTAGCAGCTTAAGGGTTAAAAAAAAGCGGCTATTATGGATTCATAATTATGTGTTGGCTTGCTTGGTATCAAGCATCACGGAGATGCATTAAGCCCCCTTTTGTATTTGGCGCAGAAAGAGTTAAACCTTTACCTAACAACGTAATTCTAGACTTGCCCAAATTGAAAGCTTTTGCAGACAAAAAGTGTAACTTGAGCTCGTTAAAAGTGCAGTCAAATCATTTCGCAACACAGAGCGCCGCCTTTTATCATTTCAATGAGGCCGAAAATGATATGTTTATCGTTACTTAGATACCAGTGCAAAAAGTCGGCTCTTGTCATGAATCTCTTGACAAGACCCACCAAAAACGCCTTTGCGAAAGTCTGACACGAGAATTTCGACATCACATAACTGAAAGAATATTCCAGTAGCTCATGTAGATTTAGATCTAATTGCTAACTGGCTAAAGCTAGTGAAGATATTTTTCTTCGTTAAATACAGGTCTACAAATTTTCCTTTTCAAATATCTGTATTTTCCGGCTCGAATACATGCGTCGCACTCGGATAAAATATCACACACGACAGAAAAAATATCCGTATCTACATAGTGCACTCTCTTGCACTACGGATCATTCCCATTCACCTCTGTAGCTGGCTCAGAAAGTAGTCCGTCATCACGTGATATTTTCGTCACATGACCATAACTCAAAATGGCGACACAAACGCCGGTGAAAGAACGACCAATCGGTTGTTTTGTGTGCTGTTCAAACAGCATACGGCCACTTAGTGGTAGGAAATGTGAAAAAGAGGGATTTTCTGAAAAGCTTAAATGTCTTTTAAAGGACGATAACTTGTTTTTTAATTTTGTTTAAATTGTCATCATTCATGGGCGCAGCCATTTTTTTTACAATTGGCGTAAGATTCTGATCAGTAAAGAAGCTTGAAAAAATAGTTCCATTATATACAGGTGAATTCATCAGTCTGAATGCACCTATAATGTATCCGGAATCACATTTCCTTTGTCTACTTTATTATGTTACAAATGAAAAAGTTAAACAGTAACAAAACACATTTTCCTCGGTTTGACAAGATTCTTGTCATTTAGCCCGTTGCAGAGATGTATGGTGAGAGTAACGAACGACAACTCTGCTCGGAAATTGTACATAGTGGCAAATACGGTTCCAAATATGGTATGATGACGTAACTCATGCGCAGAAAACGGTCGTATTGATTTGCGATTTGATTGGTCAGAATTTACGCTATGTTATTTATCCGCCATTCATGAAAATGAAGTTACTAGCCACTACACCATTGGTCCAAAAGTATGTGACATGTTTTTTTAGAAAAATATCTCATCGGACAGTATATGTCCAAGATCAGGCTGCACGTTTTGTGCAGTCTGATCTTGATCTACACTGTCCGCAAAAGTACAATGAGTCGCGCTTAGCAGCCTAAAGGTCAATAACATTTTTTTTTTACTTTTCGGAAAAGTAGTCAGTGTTTTGGGGAAGAGCACTGAGCTAAATAATGGTAAAAGAAACTCCAGGAAAATACTGCAGTTTTTTCTGACATAATGTTGAGAACGGCGTTAAAGACAAAGCAAACAAAGAAATGTATATTTCAGAAAAATGGTTTCCAAGTCGTCTGCTGCACACTCGATACAGTTAGTAACGTGGCGACCCTTCAGCAGACGACAAAATTGTACGAAAGTCCAAATCGAAAGCGTTAGTAGACGATACACTGAACATGTATATTCAAAATAAAGGTATAATAATAATAATAATAATAATAATTATTATTATTATTATTATTATTATCAAAATGATGGATTTTTTTTTTTCTTTGAAAGAGAAGAAAACATTGTGGAAGATGGAGAACAGAGCTCCAGATAGAGAGAGTGATTTTGATTTCAAAATTGAAAATATTAATCACTCTCCACTAAACCCTATGTTGTGGGTACTCATTAGAATCGATTCTAATGAGTACCCACAACATAGGGTTTGGAAGAGAAATAACAGATTTAGAATACTATCACTCCCTCTCATCTGGAGTTCTCACAATGTTTCGAAAGCTTTCGACGTCAGGGCCGTTGAAACACCGTATTATTTGGCAAAGGATTGAGTTTGCGTCTGCAAATGCTTATAATGCGAAAGGGTGTTAACCCTTATCCTGTTAAATAAAAGAAATTAAGCTTTCAAACCAATAGTATAAGCCCAAATTTTCCTATTTCAAAGGTATTTTTGGGGGAAAGTATCTCCTTATCGGACAGTGTAGTTCAAAGATCAGACTGCACGTTCTGTGCAGTCTGATCTTGATCTACACTGTCCGCAAAAGGTCAGCGAGTCGCGATAAGCAGCCTAAGGGTTAAATTTTCTTGCCTGGTGACGGTTGAGAGATAAGTTTGTTTTGTAGGCCAATATTTGAAAAGAGCAGTGGAGCGAGAGCGAAACGAAATTAGAATTTATGAAATTTATCGGTAAGAAAGTCAGGTAAATTTCGAAGTGGAATGCTACCAGATTTCATGTAGGAAGTTTTTTGTTGTTGTTGTTGTTGTTAAGAGGAAATCCTCAAAGCAACTGATCATTTTTTCGTCTGCAAAGATGACTTTTAAAGGGAAAAGTTTAATTCTTGTCAACAAACTGTTGTTTGTTTGTTTGTTTATCTTTATGGTGTTTAACACCGTCTTAGAACATTATTTCAATTGTATTGCTGCGGTCAGTGGACCTGACCATGCTTTCCAGTGGTTTTGCTGCGGTCAGTGGACCTGCCTTCCAGTGGTTACTTTTATCAGAACTCTATCAAAAATTCTTTCAAAGCCACTGGCTGCTTTTTCATATAGTCATCGCCGAATCTGTAATCAGCGCTTTGAGCCGAATTGTCCAAATGAATATAATCAATGTCTGGAAAGAAACTGGCCGAACTTGGGACTCGATCCTGTGAGCCCTTAGTTTAAAGCCCTTTTACTGACTGAAATACCGGGCTCGCAGTGTAAAAAGACATCAAGTTTGAAAGAATACCCTTAAAAATGTATAGATAAGCTATGCTCTGTTGAAAGGGGGGTTTAACCGTTTACCACATGGCAATATTTTAGACATTTCCAAATTGAAAGCATTTGCAGACGACAAAATAAATATGACGCAGAAATTTAAAAAAAAAAATGTTTTTGAAGGATAGAAAACGTCGTGGGAAAAGGAGAAAATGCTGGTTACCAGCATTTTCTCCTTTTCCCACAATGTTTTCAAACGCATTCTTCATCAGGGTCGTTTAAAGGCGGCACTGTGCGGTAAAGGGTAAAGGCATCTGCAAAAAGTATCGGACAATGTCAGCCTGTGCAGTCTGGCCTGGCCGAAACCTTGAGCGAATAGTCAAAGGACCGGTCTAGCTAATCACTCAGTCGGTTGTTAGACAGAATAGATCTTAAGGATCCATAATTATGTGATAATTTGCTTTGTATAATGTATCACGGAGATGCATTAGCCCCCTTTTGTCAGAGCGCCGATCATATATATTTGAATTCATAAGCTGACAATGTCAGTGATTTATATAAGGAAAAGAAAATTACATTAGAATTACGGGTAATCTTTCAGTATTCATCAGGCATATTTAAATGACTGGGTTTCGCCTATTTAATGAACAAAATGCTTCAGTGCACTAACCCTTTATCAGGCGACAAATTTATATAGACTTTTCCAATTTGAAAAAAAAAAAAAAATCAAAGACGACAAATCAGATGTGACTCGAATAATGGGAACCTGTTTTTGAAAGAGGAGAAAACATTGTGAAAATAGGGGAAAATGCTGGTTACCAGCATTTTTTCCTTTTTTCCCGAAGATGTTTTCAAAAGCTTTCCCTTCTCAGGGTCGTTAATTCACGGATTGTGTGAAAAGGATTTTATCGTTTTTTGTGCAAAATCAACCTCAATAGACTGCATTAAAAAATGTGAAAAGAAATTGCCTGCAATTTACACTGTAACCCGAAACTTTCTATTCCCTCGCCGCAAAGTAAAAAATTGAAGTTGCATGAATCTTTTTATAGGATTTTGAGATACAATTTCTCGACGAGGCGTTGGTTTTAGCCCTACTGCTCGAAGGCCAACAGAGCTTATGTCATAGCGTGGTTTTCATTGTCCGTCCGCTCGCCCACGCGTCTGTCCGTAAGTCTTTCTCATATTTACCCGTTTAAGTCTGCATTTGTCGTGGGCTTTCCCCAAGCTTGCGCAATTACTTTAAATTATCAATAGCTTGAAACTTTTTGATTTTGGGGAAACAAATCGAAAATTAGTAAGAGAAAAGGAACCATTTAAAGTCGAAAATTTATATTTCTTGTTTACGCGATAAAGTCCGCATTTGTTGTCGGATTTTCGTGAAATTTTCACTATATATATCATCATCATCATCATCATTAATAGCTCGTACCCTATTTAAAAAATCGACAATTTGTAAGGGAAATATGTCATTAAAAGTTTAAAATTTAAATTTCTTTTTTACGCAATGAAATCTGCACTTGCGGTCGGGTTTGAGCAATGGGATAAATTCATGGACATTACCACGTGTGTATGTATGGTTTTGCATACGTTCTGACCAATAATTGAAAAAAAAATAATCGGTATGTAATAAAAAGATTCTGATATTGGTTTATTTTTGAGATGATTTTTTTTTTATCAAACTCGTCTAGTTAAATGTCATTAGGCTTGCTATAGGCTGGATAAATAACATTTTTTCTACATTCGTTTAATAAAATTTAACCCTTATCCTGCTGAATAAAAGAAATGAAACTTTAGAGTAGATAGTAGAAGCCCAAAACTTTCTTGTTTCAAAGGTATTTTTGGAGGAAAGATATCTCCTTATCGGACAGTGTAGATCAAAGATCAGACTGCACGTTCTGTGCAGTCTGATCTTGATCTACGCTGTCCGCAAAAGGTCGGTGGGTCGCGATAAGCAGCCTAAGGGTTAATCAAATGCTAACTTATATTCTATATTGTTATACTCTATATGGCCCGCAACATGCGAAATGAGACCTTCGAACATTTACGTAAAGTGTCGTCCCGGATTAGCCTGCGCAGTCCGCGCAGGCTAATCCGAGACGCACTTTACGACTACATAAGATTTTTTTCATACAGTAGACTTTCGTGAAACAGAAAATCGCACAAAAAAAAAAACCCCCAAAAAAAACAAAAACGGGACACTCTCGGATTGGTCACAGACTGCACAGGCTGATCTGGGACGACACACTTTAACGCATATGTCCGAAGGTCCCTTATTGTGCCTTGCACGCCAGTTTTATCTTTCAAAATGCTATAACGATTACCAAACGACAAACGGGATGGGAAATTTATTGAAAAAAAAAAATACATAATAAAGCATTGCTCACTTCTCCTACACTTATGGCTGTCTATACCTCAGTTGTAAAGACACTTTTGTAGGTAAAAATAAATATCATCAGTGTTTCTTTTCAGCTATTTTCAAGGAAGTTTGCGACACAAAATCTGCTTGTATGTCAATATTTGGTGGTAGCGAATACACTTTTCTTTTGATGCCATTAACTGGACAATTTGGGAAAAGGGAGTTTAATGCATCTCCGTGACGCATAGTACTAAGCAAGTCATCTCATAAACTATGTCTATTGATTGATTGATTGTATGGTGTTTAACGCAGTTTTCAACATTATTTCAGTTATATCACGGCGGCCAGTGCACCTATCCATGCTTTCCTGGAGTTTCTTTTACCAGTACTCCACACAATATTCTTTCCAAGCCACTGGCTGCTTTCCCACATAACCATCGTCGAAACAATGGTCAGCGGTGAGAGAGGAATGAATCCTGTCGCGATGACTACAATCATTCCCGGGGATCGAACCAACGACCTCCTGTTCTCAAGTCCTGTACGCTACCGACTGAGCTACGGGGGCTTGGCACCTAACTATATCCAAGTGCCGCTTGAATCATGAAGTACAATGTTCCTTTGTCATGCTGAAAATTTACCAATATTCAAAAGTTTCGACCCACGTCAGCCTGCGCAGTCTGCACAGGCTGACGTGGGTCGATACTTTTTTTGTAGATACATTGAACTCCCTTTTTTACAGAGCACCGATGGTTTATTTTGCAAAAAAAAAAAATGTTTAAATCTAGGCATCACCTTACTCTTTTCCCCACCAAAAAATATATGAGCCATGCTCTGTGAAAAGGGAGCTTAATGCATCTTCGTGTCGCATTGTACCAAGCGAGACATTACATAGTTAAGGATCCATAAAATCCAATTTGTCTAACAACCGACTGAATCATGAGGTAGACTGGCCCTTGGACATTCGTTAAATTGACTGACTAGCGAAAAGTTTCGGCTCAGGTCAGCCTGCGCGGACTGCGCAGGCTGACCAGGGTCGATACTTTTCGCAGATGCTTAAGGCACAGAGTTCTTTTCGAACTGGCCACGTCAAAATTAGAAATAATGGAGAAAGGTAGGTTTCAATGCAATTTTGATAAGAAGAGCAGTTATTACACTCATGAATTGTGTAAGATTATTGAAAAGAAGCATTCAGTTTGTCTTTGAAACAGGAGGTCACGACCTTTCCTTCTTTGTTCCATTAGTTTTGACCCTAAATGCGAAACTGAGGGGTCATGGAGTTAGTAGCTAGCTTTAGCCGTAAAAACAATGGCGGGTTAATGCCATGAAAGATTGCGAAAAAATGACATGATAACTTGCTATTTTTGAATTTATCCCAAAATTATGTATTGTTTCGAGTTTCAATTTAGCTTGGCATTTTCAGCCTAGCCTCCTGGGTTTGCATTTTGTGAATTTTGGAATAAAGGCTAAAATGGCTTATTTAGTCAATTTTTTTCCGACCATGCCAGTTGCCTGTATCGGTCAGTAATTTCACTATTTCACTAGTTTAACATGATTTCTTGATGAAATCTAAAAAAATGGGGTTATGTTGTTGCATTTAAGTGCTCTTTATCATTTCAGGCTGATTCTATAGACGTTTTGTCGAAGAAGCTCTGTTTGGAGTGTTGACAATCGACACGCGTTTCACCGACAACCGTGGTCTGGGGCTTAAGCCCGTATTCACAGAGCATGGCTCTTATAAACACGACCTTTTTCAACGGTTGAAAATATACAATCTACTAATACGTAGAAAGACTTTTTTTCTTGTAGGCTTGACTAAACAAGTGGATGATATATATGAAAGATCAGACTACACGTTCTGTGCACTCTGACCTTGATCTATACCCTCCACACAAGCCACTTTTTGCACCTAGGGCTGCGAAAGGATTAATCCTTTCCCAAACGACAAATTTTGGACTGGTCCAAATTGAAAGAGTTTGCAGACGACAATTTTAAATTTGATGAAAATGGCAGAAAGTTATCAAAAAGGGTAGAAAACACTGTGGGAAAAGGAGAAATTTCTCGTTACGAGCAGTTTCTCCTTTTCCCACAGTGTTTTCAAAAGACTTGTATTGCAGACACGTGAAAACCAGGGCTTGTTTGGGAAAGGGTTAAAGCGAGTTACACACCCTGTACAACTTTGAAAGATAACAACTTTTCCCCAGAGAACAAAGAGGGGTCGAGTCTTTGTAAAGTATACACTCAGCAAAACTTATAACTGGTCACTTTTGTTTCTCCTGTAAATTTCACCAAGTAATAGACAGGTAAAAGAAAAAAAAAATTGTAACATATATATGGACGTTACCTATGGTATTGTAATGAAAAGATTCTCGATTTTATCAGCATAAGGCATCTCTTTTTCAAAAAAGGGAAAACATGTTTTCCGCATACGTGGTGTCTATCAGCCAAAACAGGTTAAAAAAGAGAATAATAAATCAATGAAATTTTGTCAGCAATAAGAAAAAAAAAACATGACAATTATATTCTGCACAAAAATGTAAACCGAGAGAAGGAGCATGAAGTTTTCAAAAAAAAGAGAGAAATTTTATGAATTTTTAGTGTTCAGTGAATGAATTTTAACCCTTTACCAAGCCTTGTCCAAATTGAAAGCATTTACAGACGACGATTTCAATGTGGCTCAAATGGTGCAATTTTTCTTTGATGGGGTAGAAAACATTATGGGAAAAGGAGAAAATGCTGGTTACCAGCATTTTCTCCTTTTCCCACAATGTTTTCAAAATGCTTCTTTCCCAGGGGCGTCAAAAGGCGGCATTGTGCGGTAAAGGGTTAAATAAGTTCTTTACAAAAGTACAAGTCAAAAAAATTTTCTCAGACTTAGGCTGAGGTATGCTTTTACACTGGTCAGTTATTCTCAAAAAAAAAAAGTCAAACAAAATAAACTGTCTCTTTTATGGACAGCGGATGCCAAAAAAAAAAAGGTCTACAGGGAATTCCAGCCGTTTAGAAGTTTTGTTCAGTGTATATTAAACCCGAAAATAATCAGCAGATTGGAACATTAAAATCTGAAGTTTTGACAAAAGTTAAATTTCTCCATATAACACTAGGACTTTTTGTAATAAAAACTTTAATTAACTTATTTTCAGTGTCAAATATATGGCCTGCAACATGCGAAATGACACCTTCTGACATTTGCGTAAAGTGTCGTGTCGGATTAGCCTGCGCAGTCCGCGCAGGCTAATCCGAGACGGCACTTTACTGCTACGTAAGATTTTGCCATACAGTAGACTTTCGTGAAACAGAAAATCACATAAGAACGGAAAGTGTCGTCTCGGATTAGTCAAAACGGACTGCACAGGCTAATCTGGGACGACATACTTACGCATATGTCCGAAGGCCCCTTTTCGTGTGTTGCACGCCAATTTATTATAATCCCAGCTTTTTTCGACAGGGAAAAATTCATTTCCCCGAAACTTGGAAATAACTTCATCTTTAAAGATTTTACAAACCAAACGGAAGATCTAGATCCAAAATCAGACTGCACCTTCAATCAGTCCGATCTTGATCTATACCTTTCCTAAAAGTCCTTGTTTTCGCCCATACCAGTGAAAGTGTTTCAGTAACAATGTATAAATATATATGAAAACCAGAGATAAAAGAAATATGAGCTCTGGCAAAAGGGGACTTAATGCATCTGCGTGATGTTTTATACCACGCGAGTCTTCACATAATTATGGATCTATTAGTTGATTTTCTCTAACAAATGGCTGAAATCATGAGGTAGAATGGTCCTTTGACATGCAGAAAATCGACCAATAGCGAAAAGTTTCGGTCCTGGGTCAGCCTGCGCTGACCTGGGCCGATACTTTTCGCAGATGCATTAAGCCCCCCTTTTCACAGAGCATGGCTCATATATATTATATAAATATATATATATACATTCAACCTGTATTTATGTCACAGACTCGAACTTCCAACACACCTGATCTGCAGGTGGGTTGGCTCTGCCGGTTCTTTATATACCACCCGAAACCGTTGCACGCATGAGTACCGAGTCTCGCTCCGTCGCAGCTTCATGCAGCCATTGCATAAAGACTGCAGTTTTTTGCAAAGATAACCCCGCCCTCTAATTGCTTACCCAACTACAGGTAAAGTCCGCTTTACCTAAATATAGTCACATGATCGAATAATCCTTTGCCGTGTGTCGTGATTTAATTCCTTCCTACACGACAAAATTTTAGACTCATCCAAATTAAGAAGCATTCACAGACAACATAATTAATGTATCTCAAATGATCAATTCTGGCTTTGATAGGGTTGAAAAAAAAAAAAAAAAAACATTGTGGGAAAAGGAGAAAATGCTGGTTACCAGCATTTTCTCCTTTTCTCACAATGTTTTCAAAAGTCATCTCTTTCAGGGTCGTTAAAACCCGGGATTGTTTGGTAAAGAGTTAAAGATAGTTTTTGAAAGCATATCGGTCAAAAGTAGGACAAACAGTGGTCAACAGCATGTTTTTCTTTTGCCTTAATGTTTTAATGATTTCTCCCTTTCGCAAAAACATATCAAATAATTAGAGCTACGTATATATTTTGTCGTCTGCAAATGCTTTCAATTTTAAAAAGTACGGTGGCACTGAGGTGACATGTGCATTTTTTTTTTTTGTATTTATCTCGTTACCACGAGATAATAATTCGTTTTCTCGAGTTTTTTTTTTTTATAAAAAATTATGCAAAAAACAAAATTCGTTTTCGCGAGTTTTTTTTTTTTTTTTTTTATAAAAAATTATGCAAAAAACAAAATTCGTTTTCGAGAGTTTTTTTTATTTTTTTTTTTTTATAAAAAATTATGCAAAAAACAAAATTCGTTTTCTTGAGATTTTTTTTTTTTTTTTTTTTTATATAAAAAATTATGCCAAAAAAAAAAAAAAAAAAGATAGTAGGAGGAATTTGATTGGATGATTATGTCGTGAGCACGACTTATTATCTCGTGCGAACGACATAATGGATGACTTTGATTGGCTGATTATCTCGTTCGAACGAGATAGTATTTCGTTTTTTGCATAATTTTTTATATGAAAATGAATCGAGAAAATGAAAGTTTTTTTTTTTTTTTGCCAAATTGTTTATTAAAAAAAAAAAAAAAAAAAAGCTCTGAAAAACGAATTTTGTTTTTTGCAAAATTTTTTATAAAAAAAAAAAAAACCTCGAGTAAACAAGTTATTATCTCGTGGGAACGAGATAAATGCAAAAAAATGCACATGTCACCTCAGTGCCACCGTAAAAAAGTGTAACATTTTATCGTCTGGTATAGAGGTACATGTAGATTTACTCTGTACCATACAAGCCCGAGTTTTACCGACCCAGAAAGAAAACGGTTTTGAAAACATTATGGGAAAATATGAAAATACTGGTATTTGTATTGCTTTCTAAATTCAGGGTAGGAAAAAGAATGCTATTTAAAATGGTTGGTGGATACAGGCCCGCGCTTTCCGTACTTTGATGATTTTGATTCGCCATGATTAATATTAGTATTTATTAGTCATTGTATAGCCACGTTATTTACCATTTTACATATTTAGCGAAAATCCTCCGTATGTCATCCTCACTTAACCCTTTCCCAAACAAGCCCTGGTTTTCACGTGTCTGCAGAACAAGTCTTTTGAAAACACTGTGGGAAAAGGAGAAATTGCTCGTAACGAGCAATTTCTCCTTTTCCCACAGTGTTTTCTACCCTTTTTGAGAACTTTCTGCCATTTTCATCAAATTTAAAATTGTCGTCTGCAAACTCTTTCAATTTGGACCAGTCCAAAATTTGTCGTTTGGTAAAGGGTTAAGGTTATTGCTTCCTATGTAGCGCAGAGAGACAGAGAGAGAGAGAGAGAGACGGGAAGAGAGAGAGAGAGAGGGAGAGAGAGAGAGAGAGAGAGCTTGACAAATGTTTTGTTGTATACAACATTTTGACTATGTACACTTGTACATTTTTACATGTCTAATAAAATATCTGTTCTGTGAAACTTGCGACCGATTCAAGAATAGTGTCTAAATTTTTTAAAGTAAAACAACTGCTGATTGGCCAAACCAAATTTGGAAGCCATTCAGAAATCGCGTTACTTCCTAAATTTAGAATAAGACAAGAATGCAGTTTTGAATTGAGAGTGGATAGATGCCAAGGTTGTGAAAGCTGATCTTAAATCAACACCTGTGTGATATTTTGTGAGATATTCTTAATTTGATAAAAACGGCCTCGACACTACATATCGGGGCAGACTCTTCCAAACCGAAAGCATTTGCAGACGACAAATTACCCGTGGCTCAAATGACAGGAGCTGTGTTTGAAAGGGTAGAAAACATTTTGGAAAAAAGGAGAAATTGCTGGTTATCTGCATTTTCTCCTTTTTCCCCAAATTTTCCAGTAAAATTTTTCATTCCCTTGGCTCGTAAAACACGGGACTGTAAGGTAAATGGGTAAGTGTCATTTTTTTTGATAATTTGACACCTCAAGGTTTTTTAAATATAGGACGGTTTAAAAGCTTTCTTCCTCCTTCTGAGATATTGTGCAGTTTCTTTCTTTTTTTGACGGCGTAGATCAAGGTCAGACCGCACAAATTGTATTTTTCATTTTGGATCAACGCTTGTCTGAAATTCGTGAGTTTTTTTTTTTTTTATAAATTTAAACACAGCAGTTCGTGCTTTTTTAACCAATATACAGTCGACTCATTTGAAACCGCTGCGACCTTACGAAAGCAGTGAAAAGGTGTGAAAAAATTGGAATCGTCTCGAGTTAAATTTAAAGACCTTAAGGTCGGGGACTTTTGAAAACGATATTGGGAAAAGTTGATTGATTTAATGTGTGTGTGTGTGTGTGTGTTTTTTTTTTTTTGTCGCGTTCAACATTATTTCAGTCATACCACGGTGACAGCTCACATATTCGTATTCACGTATGTCCTCGATTTCACCAGTACCAGATTAGTTCTTTGAGCTGTGTTACCTAAGAACTCTCTCGCAAAAGAAAAAAAAAAAACAAAAAAAAAACAAAAAAAAAAAAAAAAAAACAAAAAAAAAACAAAAAAAAAAAAAAAAAACAAAAAAAAAAAAAAAAAAAAAGCGTTTCCAGTAAGGCTCGAACCAGGGGGCTTCCAGGTTACGTGTGCTACACTTTACCACAAAGCCATGCAGGACCCCCAATATGGGAAAATGAGGTCATGCTAGTAACCAGCCTCTTTATTCATAAAGTAGAGTTTTCTCCCTTTCTCCTCCGGGGTCAGCTTTCTTTAGCTGCATCTGACAGGCTCTCAGTTTTGACAAGCCTAAAATTTTGTACATTGTTGGAGACTTAATGTTTTTATTCTTTCATCACTGACTGAAGCAGAAAGATCTGAAAAGTTGCGATTGAGAGAAAGTTCATTCATTTCGAGCGAATTCTCTTTTTGCCATGGTTGAAATTACAGTATGAGTCATGTTCTGTAAAAAAAGGGGGGATGGGGGTGGGGTTTAAATCTTTACCAAACTACAAATATTAACCCCTTCCAAATTCAAAGCATCCGCAGACGACAAATTTGAAAGTGGTACAAATGAACTTAAGTTTTTTTTTGACAGAGTAGAAAACGTTGTGGGAAAAGGAGAAAATGCTGGTCACCAGCATTTTCTCCTTTTCCCACAATGTTTTCAAAAGGCCTCTTCCTCAGGGAACGTGAAAACACGGGATTGTTTGGTAAAGAGTTAAAAGTATCTGCAAAAGATATCGACCTGTGCAGTTCGCGCAGGCTGACATGGGTCACAACCTTTTGCTATTTGTAAATTTTTTGCATGTCCAAGGACCATTCTTCTCCAGGGTCCGTATTCACCAACCATTCTTAAGAACATTCTTGGTCTTGTTCTTCAAAATTTTCCAAATTTGAAAGTAACACACCTTCTGATTGGCTAAACCATTTGGTTTAGCCAATCAGAAGGTGTGTTACTTTCAAACTTGGAAAATCTTGAAGAATAAATCTAAGAACATTCTTAAAAATGGTTGGTGAATACGGACCCAGGATTCATAAAGGATATTATGGATCCATAATTGTGTGATAACTTACTTGGTGTAAAGTAACATGCATTAAACCCACTTTGATGAGAGTGCAGCTCAGAATGTATTTCATGTGATCGTGCCAGTGTTCAAGCTAAGTGGACGTTTAGTGCCAAGGGTAACCTGGGTCCGTATTCACCAACCGTTCTTGAGGATATTCTTAGTCTTATTCTCTAAGATTTTCTACATTTGAAAGTAACGCAACTCCTGATTGGCTAAACCAAATGGTTTAGCCAATCAGGAGTTGTGTTACTTTCAAATGTAGAAAATTCTGGAGAACAAGACAAAGAACGTTCTTAAGAATGGTTGGTGAATACGGACCCTGATTGTTGAGACAGAGGCCTTTGAAGGTCCATTGGTCTAACACGGAACGTTAAAATTTTCCTTGGTCGGTCATCGAACACTTTTGCGCATTGGTGCATCGCCTGTTTATTACGGATTAATCAAATTTTTATTTGCACCGTTACTATAAATAGCACATTGGCGACTGCCTCTATATTGTATACGATATGGAGGCAGTCGCCAATCTGCTGTAACGGTGTCCGATAAGGAAACTTTCGATATCCCGTAATAGACCAATGGAGTTTCAGGGGCCTATGGTTTAAACGAATTTTGAACTTGGAACCATGAAGCTTTCCAAAACGAGATTGACAAACGCGATTGGATTTGGACAATTTCAAATCTTTAGTTCGGCTTTTTTCGAGGAAAACGTCGAGGTATTGCCGAAGCCATGGCGCCGTCGTTTGCGTCGTCGTCGACATGCGAAACTTTTGACATTTTGTAATATCTTTGCTATTATTGAAGATATTTGCTTTAAACTTGGACTCTATACAATAAGGAAGGGTCCTGCGTGGCTTGGTGGAAAAGTGTGGGACTCGTAACCTGGATATCCCAGGTTCGAGCCCACATGATCCGCTGGGCTTTTCGTGGGAGTGTCCTTGGGCAAGATACTTCAGAGCCCTAGCCTAGTGCTGGTGAAACCCAGGAAGTACATGAATGAGTATGTGAGATGTCGCCGTGATATGACTGAAATAATGTTGAAAGCGGCGTAAAACACCATTCAATCAATCAATCTATACAATAAGGGCAGGTAACTATCTAAGTATTTTTGACACAATTATGCCCCTTTTTGACGTAGAATTTTCACTGAAAGTTATGCAACCCCAGCCGAGCGTTGGCAGTCGCATGCAGTGCTCTACTTTTTCGTGTGGTACAGGGTTTAAGCTTCCACGACGTCTGAACAAACAATACCAAACAATTCCGTGTTTTAGCGAGCCTGAAGAAAAAAGTTTTAACCATTTCAATATAAATCTCATCATTCTAGTCACATTTCATTTGTCGTCTGTAGATCTAAAGGGTTTCAATTTGGACAAGTCTAATATTTTTTATGTTTTGTAGAGAGTTAAATAATGTGAAAACGACAATTCTATAAGACACGCAAACCCGAAAGATGATATTTAACCCTTTACTACACAATCCCGGCTTTTAACGGCCCTGGGAAAGAAACCTTTTGAAAACATTGTGGGAAAAGGAGAAAATGCTGGTTACCAGCATTTTCTCCTTCTCCCACAATGTTTTCTACCCGATGCAACACAAATATCAATTTTTGGGTCACATTTATTTTGTCGTCTGCAAATGCTTTCAATTTGGACTTGTCTAAAGTTTTGGTAAAGAGTTAAACTTTGCGGGATGTTAACCGTTTAACTCTTTACAACACAATCTGGATTTTGGAAAGATCCCTAGGAAGAAGGCTTTGGAAAACACTATGGGAAAAGGAGAAAATTCTGATTACCAGTGTTTTATCAGTTTCTCGCAATTTTTTGTACCATGTAATGGAAATTTTCATGTTTTGAGTTATATTTTATTTGTCGTCTGCAAATGCTTTCAATTTTAACAACGCTAAAATTTTGTTGTTCGTTAGAGTTAAAATACCATCGAAACCTCATTCGTCTATCGCTCTATTAAAAAATAACTTTGCTGACGGTTTAGATCAAAGATCAGACTGCACAGAACAAAGCCGGACATATTAGACTTTTTTTGTTTTTTGCAATACTATCAACATGGACGAGCCTAAGATTTTGTCGTCTGGTAAAGTTATATCGCCTTAACCCTTTACCACACGACAAAATTTTAGACCAGTCCAAATTTTCCCGCAATGTTTTCAAAAGGCTTCTTCCTCAGGTTCGTTAAAAGTTGGGATTGTGTGGTAAAGGGTTAACACTTTACCAAACGACACAGATTTGGACTAGATCAAATTAAAAGCTTTTTCAGACGACAAATAGCAGTGAAGCCAAAATGATGATTTCTGTCAAGATAAGATGTTAATCAAGCTGGTCCAACATTGTTTTTCAAAAGCCTTCTCTTGCAGAGTCTTTAAACTCGGAAATGTGTGGTAAAGAGTGAAGCGCCACCAGGATTACGAGAATGTTATGTCGTGTTATGTTATGTTATGTCATGTTATGTCATGTTATGTCACGTCACGTCATGTCATGTCATGTTCGCTTTGACCCTTAAGCTGGCAAATAAATGAAACGAACATTTCAAATCGATAGTATAAACCAAGTGTTGCTATTTCAACGGCATATTTGGGGGACAAAATATCTCCTTATAGGACAGTGTAGATTCAAGATCAGACTGCACGTTCTGTGCAGTCTGATCTTGATCTACACCGTCCGCAAAAGGTCATTAAGTCACGCTTAGCAGCCAAAGGGTTAATTAAAATGTTCACGTGAAAGTAAGATTTTACTAGTTCAATTGTGATGTCTAATTCGTTTTCTGAAGTATATATTGGTCCCTTCATCGCGTCAGTAGTGTATCTATGTTAGTAAAGATTTTATAATTTAAATTGTGATGTCTACTTCGTTTTCTGAAGTAATCATTGGTCCCTTCATCGTGTCAGTAGTATCTATGTTAGTTACATGTTTTATTTTATTTGAGCCATGCTTTGGCAAAAGGGTGGTTAATGCATCTCCGTGATGCATGATACCAAGCAAGTCATCACACGATCATGGAGCCATAAAATCCACTTTGTCCAATAAACCGACTGAATCGTGAGGTAGACTGGTCTCTTGACATGCAGAAACTTGACCAAGAGCAAAAAGTTTCTGTCCAGGTCAAAGGATCAGTCTACCTCATGATTCAGTCGGTTGCTAGACATAATGAGGGCCATCCCTGTAAATCAAATTATCTCCCTTGCCAGATAAATACTAAGGGTAACCAAATAACAGATTGGTCCTTTTACCTGTGTTCCTTTGCTTTTATCCTTGATTCCCTTTGGGACGTTGCGATAAAAATGATTTGATTTATGATCGTATGTAAGGTCCCTGTATAATTTCAAAGCAACTCATGCTCTCAATCAGCAGAAAAATGCTTATATATCGATTTGTAAAACAATCTAACCCTATTTAGCCGAGATATTATCTCAAGAACATATTTGTGTAGTGCAAGAAAATCAAGGATAAAATCCAAGTAATCTCCTTATCAGGACCAATGTAGTACTGGAGAGGAATCAGGGGATATAACTGAAGAATGGCTCTCATTGGATTTTATGGGTCCATAATCATGAAATGTCATTCTTGGTATGAGGCACCACGGGGATACATTAAGCCCCCTTTTGCCAGAGCATTGCTCATTCACTAAGGTTATACATATGCGCCTGTGGGAGGGGGTTGGGCGGGAGGGCGGTGGACTTGTAGCAGCCCTTGTATGTTGTTGTCGTCAATGGGTCCTCAGATAACGGCGCGAAACGTCTTCAGGATAAACGTGTCCACATTTTTACCAATCGCAAATTACTTCTCATTCTTTCGAGACAATTTTAAAACAGTAGGGCAAAAGTCAGCTTATAAAGCTACGTCAAAAAATAAATACATATGAGCCATGCTCTGTGAAAAGAGGGCTTTAATGCATCTGCGAAAAGTATCGACCCAGGTCAGACTGCGCGGTCCGCGCAGGCTGACCTGGACCGAAACTTTTCGATATTGGCCAATTTGATTTAGTCGGTTGTTAGACATGATGGATTTTATGCCCCTACCCCAAATTATGTGATATCTTGCTTGGTATGATGCAGCAAGGAGATGCATTAAGCCCCCTTTTGCCAGAGCATGGCTCATATAAAACAGAACAAATTGTCGTCTCTTTTTTTTTCAAACGTTTGTTGCGTAAGGATTTTATAATCTTTATGGCAGATTGCAAATGGGAAAATGGTTGAATGGGTAGTTTAGAAATAAATTACGCACTTAAGTTTATGATAATATAGCACAATAAAAAGTGAAATGAACAGAAACCAAGTCCGAGAGGTTCTAAAGAACCTAGTCGTTTATTTGAATTTCTATATTAAAATCTCCGACTATTTTGTGAGAAAGAATAACAATAAAACTTGAAAGAGAGGCTTAACTCTTTACCACACAATGCCGACTTTTACCGACCCTGAGAAAGAAACCTTTTGAAAACAATTTGGGAAAAGGAGAAAATGCATTTCTCCTTTTCCCACAATGTTTTCTACTTGATCAAGGAAAAACCGCACTATTTGAGCCACGTTGAAATTGTCGTCTGCAAATGCTTTCAATTTAGACAGGTCTAAAATTTTGTCGTCTGGTAAAGGGTTAACTCTTTCGCTACCAACTAAATAGAGCCGACTTTTCTCCAGGTTTATAAGTATTGTTTTCGTCTCAGCCGGGCCGATTTTTGATTGAAAATTAGCTTTGGATGGCGGACGGTGTAGATCCAAGATCAGACTGCAGGTTTTGTACAGCCTGATCTTGATCTACGCCGTCCGCAAAGGCTATCTAAGGCGACATTGGCAGTGAAAGAGTTAAAAAAAGGTGTTATAAAAATATTCAATCAAAATGTAAAAAAAGAGATAAAGATTAACACAGAAATGAGCCATGTTCTGTGAAAAGGGGGCTTAATGCACCTGCGAAAAGTATCGACCCAGGTCAGCCTGCGCCGCCCGCGCAGGCTGACCTGGGCCGAAACCTTTCGCTACTGGTCAATTGTATGTATGTCCTACGACCAGTCTACCTCATGATTCAGTCTCTTTTCAGACAAAGTGGATTTTTACCGATCCCTTGTTATGTGATGAATTACTTGGTATAATACGTTATGGAGATGCAGCAAGCCCCGTTTTGCTAGAGCACGGCTCAAATGATTATGCAAAATGACTTGAGCAAACTTAAACATAAAACAGGTTTTATAATTGAAACAAAAATCCCAACCGCTTTTTCGAAGCACTCTGAAAGATAAACATTTGAGAAACCTTATTTGGAATTTGTGTCAGTCTCCAGTGCTTCGCCATTTCTTTTTGTTACACCAGGGTCTGCATTCACCAACCATTCTCAAGAACATTCTTGGTCTTAATCTCCAAGATTTTCTAAATTTGAAAGTAACACAACTTTTGATTGGCTAAACCAAATGGTTTAGCCAATCAGAAGTTGTGTTACTTTCAAATGTATAAAATTCTGGAGAATAAGACTAAGAATGTTCTTAAGAATGGTTGGTGAATACGGACCCAGGTCTTGATGTTCATTTTCTAAAGTTCAATAAATTTGCAACCACAAAAAAATCAAAGATTATATTCACCCTCGGGATACCTAGTAGACCATTTTTTCAGATAGAGTATATGAAGACAAGACTGCAAAAAATAATCGAGCCATGCTCTATGAGATGGTGCTTTGATCCATCTGAATAAAAGTGACTGACCATAAATCAAAACATTTAGCTAATCATAAGTTTTCTGCACGTACAAGGACTAATCAACCCCATGCTTTAATCTGTTGTTAGACAAAACGGATTTTATGGATCCAGAATTAGGTAATATTTTGCTTTGCATACTGCATTACCAAGATGCATTAAAGTTCCTTTTCAAAGAGCGCCATCATGTATGTCTGACCTAAGATAGACACTGTTCTGATGTTTTTGCCAAAGTACTTGTAGCTTTGAAATTGATGAACTATTCCCATTTATTTCATGCTTTTCGATAGTTTATCGAGAAATAATGGTGGATTATGGTTTGATATTTCATGGTTACGACCAGTGAAAATACCGATTTTACATTTTCTAACTCTTCAGTTGAGGGCGGAAAGAGGAGTTCCCGCGCACTAGTTACCTACGTAATCAGGGCGTGCCATTCAAATGGAGGGAAATATGACGTAATTTACGCCAAGTTTCTCGCGCTATACGTAATATTGTAATGCGTTGTTATGTGAGGGGGTACGCCACGGGGAAATACCGAAAACAACTATACTGGATTTTGATGAAAGTTCCAACAAATAAGGGGTTAGAAGTATGAAATAAATAGAATATTTCTTTTTTTCGGTGAAAGATCGAAGTTTATTTCATCGAGTGAACATCATTGGTAATATTTTCACTCGTGGCTACAACGAGTGAACATCATCGATAATACTTTCACTCGTGGCAGCGCCACAAGTGAAACTATTACCGATGATGTTCACTCGATGAAATCAATTTCGATCTTTCACAAAAAAAAAATTTTTTTTTTTGACTGAAAATGACTTTTTCGTATAGTTTGGTTAAGAACGGTAAACTACTCCCCAAAAACTTTCTTAGATTATTAATGAGATATATGTACTTATTTGTGGTATTTTCGTGAATCACTTTTAAAAATCTAACATCTATTTCTTCTTTAGATTCTCATCTTCTTTTCAAAAAAATCGGAAAGATTTCAACAGACGTTTACAACCAACCTGTATATTTGGAGTGTTTCTCCCCTGCACATAGAAAACTTCCACGACCTAAATGTTTTTATTTCTATTTTTTCCTGTGTGACTTCATCAAGCAAATGTTTGTAACTATGGAAATTTACATCCTAAACATTTGACCTTGATCTTTTTATCGTAAAGAAAAACAGAACATAGGAAAAAAGAAAGATGATAAAATTAAAGTTATTATGAATGATATTACGTGATTTTTTTCTTTTTGTGTGTATTTTTTTCTTTTCCTAAAATAACATGCAACTACCTTTTATCTGAATACAGATGTATTTGAGTAAATCCGTCAACTGCCGCTAATAATATTAAGAAAAAGCCAATGTAAACACTAACGCAGATACACGAGTACTACCTTCGTTAAAAAATAACTGCATATTTTTTTTATATCTTCTCTTTATTTATTATTATTTTTTAATTTGTAAGCTTCATGTGAGTAT
The DNA here is from genome assembly GCA_945859785.2 of Tridacna gigas. Lineage (NCBI taxonomy): Eukaryota > Metazoa > Mollusca > Bivalvia > Cardiida > Cardiidae > Tridacna > Tridacna gigas. Next base: position 36,255,657 of record OX244044.2, read on the forward strand.
TCTAAGATCTCTTCTGATACTGGTAAATTTTCTTCTCGTCAAAGGATCATTCTACCACGTGATTCAGTCGGTTGTTCGAAAAAAAAAATCATCTTGTGTTAAGACCTGCTTGGTACAACCTATCACAGTAAACCCCTTTGCCAAGAACGGCGCTAATATTTTTTAACTGGGAAAAACACGGTACTGTCGAAGCTTTGATTTTTCCGCATATGCGAGTTTATACCCAAAGTACTTGTGTCTGTTAATGAACCAAGGTGTTTGACGGATTTCTCGATCTACTTCAGCATCTGTTCAGTTATTTTTTATCCTCGTCTCTCAGATTCTGCAAATCTTCCACGACCTCCAAAAGCTCTTCCATTAGGTCTAGTTCTCTCTCTGTCTGCCTACCTCTAAGATTGTTCGTAAAACTGTCCCTGCGACCCCCATTTTCACTCTTGCTAAACTCAGAATAGTCCATTTCCTCCCTCTGGTCACAGTCAATATAATCGTTGGTAACCCTGTGAATAGGATTGATTGTATGGTGTTTAACGCCGTTTTCAACGTTATTTCAGTTATATCACGGCGGCCAGTGCACCTATCTATGCTTTCCTGGAGTTTCTTTTACCAGTACTCCGCACAATATTCTTTCCAAGCCACTAGCTGCTTTCCAACATAACCATCGTCGAAACAATGTTCAGCGGTGAGAAAGGAATGAATCCTGTCGCAATGACTATCATCAATCCTCGGAAAGAAATTGGCCAAGCCGGGGATCGAACCAGCGACCTCCTGTTCTCAAGTCCTGTACGCTACCGACTGAGCTACGGGGGCTTGGCTATGAATGGGATATAAATGGCTTATTACTCTTTGCTAGACGGCAAAAATTTACACTTTTTCAAATTCATTGCATTTGCAGACGACAATTAGAAAGTCCCTCAAGTAGTTGAAGTTGGGGGGTCGAAAGCGATAGAAATATTATAGGAAAAGGTGAATATGCTGTTCAACTGTATTTTTCACTATTCCAACAATGTTTGCGAAAAGTTTCCTCACTAGTATCGTTAAAACACCGGAATGGGTGGTGAAGGTTTTAAAGGGAATTTTGAAAGAGCATTTGGCTTTCATGTTCGTAAGATTAGGGCTCGTCCGGGATTAGCCATTGAGCCATTTGTCTGCCTGTCATTGACCGTTGAGCCATTTGTTGTCTAATTAATAGACTTCCTGCCTAATAAGGCTTTCCGTCATCAAAAATAATGACTTCTCTTAAGAGGGGGTGTGTTACGGGAGATCACTCCTTCTTACGGCATCGCTTTCCAGTATAAAATCAATACCTGACAACTGCGTTGGGGAGAATTCTCTTTAGCTCAGGGGTTAGTGTATTGGTCTTTTGTTGCGAACTTTCATGTTCGTAAGACTTCAAAGCTGTAAAAGCTTGGAGCTGTTTGGATAAGGGTTAAAACCAAACTTACGGATCGTAAACTTTGAAGAGGTCTTCCTGTGTAGCATTAGTGTCAAATCCTCCGATATTGTCACACATAATCCGGCCAATTGTTACCTTTTCCAGTTCTCTGCGGGCTGAAAAAAGAACAAGCCAGATGGTGTACATCAGGTCATTTCCATCTGTTAACATGATGACAATTTAAAAAAAAATAATCGGCAGAATTGACGATCGTGAACGGAATCTGCAAAGAAATGTCGAAATGCAGGAGGCTAAATGAAGGAAAGAAGAAAGGAAGCAGGAAAAAACAATAGAGCAATTGAGGGAAAAAAGAAACAAGCCGGAAGGAGGCAAACAAGACAGCAAGGAAACAATAAGCCCAAAAACAAGCAAGCAAACAGGCAAGGTAGAGAGGTAAATAGGTCAGCAAGCAGGCAATCAAGCAAACAGGCGAGCAAGAAAAGAATTCAAGAAGCAGATAAGCAAGCCAGCTAACAAGCGTGCAAGCAAGCCAGCCAGAAATCCAGAAAACAAACTAGAGAGTAAACACGCGAGGTAGTTTCAAGCAAGTTATCCAGCAAGTAAATAGGGAGGGGATCATTTAAGATTCGCCTCTGTTAGAGAAAAAACAAGAGTCCCAGAAACGGTCGTCTTCCATAAGCTGTAGGCAAACGTCTAGTTGAGTAAGCCAGGAAGCAAAAAAAATGGCAATAAATACATAAGCCGGTAAGAAGGGAAGAAAGAAAGAGGCGAAGGAAGGAAGGAAGGAAGGAAGGAAGGAAGCGAGCGAGCGAGCAAGCAAGCATGCAAGAAAGCAAGCAAGGGATCATCAAAGACTCACCTTGGTTCGAGAAATAGCACGAGTACCAGAAACGGTCGCCTCTCATGAGCAGCCGGAACATTTCACCCAACACGTGATTGATAATCTCGCCCAATAGAGAAGTCGTGTCCATGGGAAGTTCCATCAACCCGCTCAGAAAAGCATCTATGTCCTCAATGCCGCTTTGGAACAAAAGGGTGAATAACGGTTATCTTGGCACTTCATAAATCAATGTTACAGCAGAGGAATTTGAAAATGTTCTTCGTTACTCTTTCTTTGTATTTGAGCCATGTTCTGGCAAAAAAGGGGCTTAATGCATCGCCGTAATCCATAGTACCAAGAAAGCCATCACATACTTACGAATCCATAATAGCCACTTTCTTAACAACCGACTTAATCATGAGGTACACCGGTCCTTGGACATACAGAAAATTGACCAATAGCGAAAAGTTTCGGCCCAGGTCAGCCTGCGCGGACTGCGCAGGCTGACCCGGGTCGATACTGTTCGCAGATGCATTTAGCCCCTTTTCACAGAGTATGGTTCATTTGTTTTGGAATTGAACGCCATTTTACCAGCTCAGGTCATATCATGGCGATTCGTTACTCTATAGCTGCCAACTAAAAGCATTCGACTATTGTCTAGGTCTTTAAACATGTTTTCATTACTTTTACTGCTCATTTTGGTTAGGGATTAGCATTGCATGACGGACCGTATAGATCCAAGATCGGACCCGACATTTTGTGCAATTTGATCTTCTTCTACGACGTCATGAATTAAACCCCCTTTTGCGGGAGCATGGCTTATTAGACTGTACCATGGACGCCAGTAAAAATCAAAGACCAGTGAAAAAACCGATTTCTTTATTTTGTAACTCTTTAATTGAAGGTGGAAACAGTTGTTCCCGCGTGCCATTCAAATGAAGGGAAATGTGACGTAATCTACGATGTATTTCTCCCGCTTACGTAATATTGTAATGCGTTGTTATGGGGGGGGGGGGGGGCTCGCCGTAGGAAATTGCCGAAAACAACTGTACTGATTTTGATGAAAGTTCCGACGAAAAAGGGGTTTAGAAGCATAAGCATGAAATAAAAAGAATATTTGGTTTTTTTTTTCAGTGAAAGATCGAAATTTATTTCATCTCGTGAACAACATCGCTTATATTTTCACACGTGGCTGCACCACTCGTGAAAATATTACCGATGATGTTCACTCGATGAAATGAATTTAGCTCTTTCACCGAGAAAAACAAATATCCTCTATATCATTACTGAAGGCATTTCCAGGTGACTATTTGAATGGCTAAAACGATGGAATTACCAGACGTGGAAACTTTAGACCTGTCCAAATTGAAAAAAAAAAAACATATATATGTATTTGCACACGACAAATACAGTGTGGCTCAAAAGATGCGATTTGTCTTTGAAAGGGTAAAAAATGTTGTTGGAAAAGGAGAACATGCTGCTGACGACCCCCGTTTCTCAGGGTCCTTCAAACACAGGATTGTTTGGCAGCTAGTTAGAATAGTAGAAACATTGTCTTTAACCCTTTACCTAAAAATCCCGGGTTTTCACGACCCTGGGAAAGAAGGCTTTTGAAAACATTGTGAGAAAAGGAGAAAATGCTGGTAACCAGCATTTTCTCCTTTTCCAACAATGTTTTCTGCCCTATCAGAGAGCTAAAGCTCATATGTACCAATGCTGAATTTGTTGTCCTGCAGATGTTATAAATTTGAAAGAACCTAAAATTTGTCGTTTAGGAATCAACTTACTGATATAATTTTTTAAGTCCAAAAATAGTTTCTTCATCCACAAGACCCAAATCCAATAGCTGATCAATATTTTCCGGCACGGTAAGTCCAAACAGCTCTCGAATCGCTCGATAAGTATCCACTCCATGATCCCGACCTAGTAAAATACAACAGAATAAAAATTTATTTCTTGACAGGAACGGTATGGTATATCGTCACAAGAAGTACATACATAGGGGATCTAACATAAGTTAGCATTTGAGATAAAATTCTATTTACACGAGTGTAAATAGAGTTTGAGATAAAATTCTATTTACACGAGGTTATAAAAGCGTTAATAAGAGAGCCTTATGTAAGATTTTTTTTTTTTTTGAGAGACGATTTTCATAAAATCTTATCTGAAAAGTCAACAAATATCTTTTTTTTTTTGGCATATAATATAATTATATCACAAATTATAGGTCAGAATATGAAGAACCATACACGCACACGTGGGAGATATCATGAGTAAATCCGACCCACTTCTCTGAAAGCAGTATCAAATGACGTCATATATGCTTATCTTAAACGTTTGTAGGATAAAAAAAATCGTAATGGCTACATTATACAGAAAATAATGAAAATTTAGTCTAAATTGGACGATCTTAACGAGTTGGCTGCTAAGCACGACTTACTGACCTTTTTGCGGACAGCGTAGATCAAGATCAGACTGCAAGGGCCATTAAAATAAACATATCTACATTTTTGACGATAGGAGCCCTTAGAATAAACATGTCTACATTTTAACCAATCACAAATTTCTATTTATTCGTTTTGTATCAGTACCAAAAAGTAGGTCAAAAGCCAGCAATGGCCATTTGTTGGATTTTGACATCAAACTTTATCGGCTTCCTCTGTGGAAAAAAAATTTATTCAGCGAGCCACAATCGCTTTGAAGAATAACATTTTTTCTAGACTCATTAAGTAAACTTTAATTCAAACGCCGACTCATGTCAAACCCTATATTTCTGTAGGAGCCAGGCAATGAATTATGGCTTTCTTGACGTTTCCAAATGTTTAACCCTCATTATGCTGTTCGCGATCACAGATGTATCTTGCGGAGAGTGTAAAGAAAGATCAGCCTGAGCATACGTGCTGTCTGATCTTGCTTGACACTTTCCGCTGCGAATCGGTGGTTTCAGTCGGATTAACCCGGATCAGTGCCAATTTCTCCTCACGAGCGATTCCATAATTCACCTTTCACCTTCAATCTTTCGAATTTTCTCAGACCGATAATGCGAATCTTCTTCCTTTCGAGTTCTAAGAATTCCTATTTAAGAATGACAGCTTACCTCTTTGTACATTTAATGCTCCGAGGGAAGAACTTGGGGACGAGCCGTCCAAATTACCGAAAAGGTCAAATTCAACTGTAGTTTCAATTTTACTGAAATTAGAAACATAGAAAGTGTAAATTCTTCTTAAAGGCCGAATAACAGCCAAATGGTACCAATTCTGCGTACGAAATACAGGTAAATTTTATTCGTACTAATTAAAGGCATGCCGTTTATGATATGTCTAACGATTTGTTAAAATACGATTAGTTTAAAGTTCCATTCTCTGGCAGAACATTAGATATAAAACCTAGAATTAATATTGAAAACATAAAAAAAAATCTCAACTCGTCCATGTGCAAAGCATTTAAGCCATGTTCTGCGAAAAAGGGGGCTGAGTGCATTTGCGAAAACTATCGACCCAGGTCAGCCTGTGCGGACTGCGCAGGCTGACCTGGGCCGAAACTTTTCGCTATGGGTCAATTTTCTGTATGTTAAAGGACCTATCTACCCCATGATTCAGTCAGTTGTTACACAAAATGGACTCTATGGCGATTATCCACAGGCCGTATATAACTCTTAATTTTACGCGTATAGAAAAAAAATTCAACAAAGAATAAATATACTAGGCCTATTCTCAATTTTACTTGTATAGAAATAGTCAAACAGGCAATATGATAATAAACAATTACTTATAATTTCATTTGTATGTACTACTAATATCAAATAACCAACAATAGATATTACTTTTGATTTTACTGATATAAAAGTAATAGGTAATCAGTGTATTAATTTTGAAATCACTGTATCTAAATAATAAACAATCAAAATAATGTGGTTGGTCAATGAATTTTATCACAGTAGTGCCTCCACTACAGAAAAGCCTACCTGTCGGTCAGCGGACATGCCTTATGCATGTTCAGCATCACAGAATCGGTGCCACCTTCTAAGAAGGAGGTTGTTGAATTAAAAAAGTTGTTTATCAGCGGAAGTGAGTCAACGGCGTCAGCGAAGATTTTCCCTACACCAACTAAACCAGCTAAGTCGTTCGGGATCCAGGTATGACCCATTCTGAAAGGAATCAAAGCGTTGAAAGCACTGGTGTGGCATTTGTCAAGGCAACCATTGCATGGAATTAATAATTTGAAAAAATAAACAAAAATAATGTGGGACCAACGAGCCCAGGGACGATCAAGCCAAGACACGAACAAGCCAAGGGACGAACTGACTTTGGAACAAACACGGCCAGGAGACAAAGGTTGTGTGTATTATTGCGCCAATAGAGGGCCATAGCGGGTATAGATAATTTCAATAAAAAGAGAAGTATCCCCACGATCGATGGCCTAATCCAGTTTAATTTAATACGCCGTTGTTAATTATATATCTGAGTGCTATTGAAACACTCATTTGTCTTAGAAAAATTGAGTTTAATAAGGTTTACTTTCTTCGGTTTTGCACAAACTATGATACATGATTTTCAAAATACATTATTGAACTCATAGTGGCATTGTCTACGACAAATGCCACAAAAACAAGAGCGCCGCATATTGGTTCCGACGCTCGGCTGCAGTTGCTTGATTTTCAGTGAAAATTCTAAGTCGAAAAAGGGGCATAACTGTGTCAAAAATACTTTGATGGTTACCTGCCCTTGTTGTATGACTACGCCTTTTGATAGTTAACAGCTTGTCCGAGTTTAAAGTAAATATTTTCAGTAATTACAGAGATATTATAAAATTATGATCATATTTTAACTATTTTAACACATAACTTTATCTGGATCTCTGAAAAGTACATGTATTTTTATTAACTCTTATTCTGCAATTTGTCACCTTTGCGAGCAGTGAATCCAAAATCAATCTACACTCGAATCTTGGTCTGCACTGTTCGCAGGGGTCACAAATGTTATTGGATGTAAATAACGATGTTGTAAGGATAGAGGGAGAATGGCCACGACCTCCCCTATCCAATATACGTGGCTAATAAAGTTTACAAAAAAAAAAAAAGATATTATAAAATATCAAAGTTTTTCTACGACCCAGATGCATCCGAAGTAATAACACCGATCATTGCAACAGCAAGCAGACCAATGTGCATACATTTAACACTTTACCGAACGACCAAATTTTGGACATGTAGAAATTGATAGCAATTGCAGACGATAAAATACCTGTAGCTCAAATGAAGATTTCTGTCTTTGATAGGTTAGAAAACATTGTTGGAAATGAGAAAAAAAATGCTGGTTACCAGCATTTTTTTCCTTTTCCAAAAATGTTTTCAAAAGCCGTCTTCTTCAGGATTGTTAAAAGTCATGATTATGTGGTAAAGGTTTAAGCTTTTAACTTCGCTATTAAAGCCGGTCGGGTCCTCAATTTCGCGCGCATAGATCGGAGTGTTAATGAGCTATGTCCCGTGAAGAGGTGGTTTAACTCTTTACCAAACGACAAAATTTTAGACTAGTCCAAACTGAAAGCATTTGCAGACGACATAATGATAGTGACTAAAAATTTGAAATTTGTTCTTGGAAGGGTAGAAAACATTGTGGGAAAAGGAGAAAATGCTGGTTACCAGCATTTTTTCCTTTTCCCACAATGTTTTCAAAAGGCTTCTTTCTTAGGGTCGTGAAATCCCGGGATTGTTTGGTAAAGGGTTAATTCATCTGACAAAAGTATCTTCACAGGTCAGCCTACGTGGACAAAATCTACTTATCGCGAGGAATGCTTCACCGTTGTTATTCCAGAACCTACTTATTGACAGGTTAGCCTCGCATTTACCACCCCAAACTTACTTATCGCGAGGTTTGCTACTCCGCTACACTTGATTACAAACCTGAGTGCTCAGATCAGCTAAAACAAGTCCACCCAAAAATATTCGTGTTGGGTGTATTACACTGAACACGAAGGAGGTTTGCTACTCCGCTACACTTGATTACAAACCTGAGTGCTCAGATCAGCTAAAACAAGTCCACCCAAAAATATTCGTGTTGGGTGTATTACACTGAACACGAAGGAGGTTATGTGATAAACATAGGTTTAGAGCAATGCAGGTTAGGCAAACACTGCTAAGTGCGGCTCACTGCGCATTTGCGGACAGTGCAGATTAAGCCGAGATTGCACAGAACGTGCAGTCTGATTCTTGATCTATAACGTTCGATATGGAGAAAGTTTTGTCAAAATTGACGTTTAGAATTGCAATGTTTGGTTTTTTGCCATTGTCTGAAAAATTCTATTTCATTTTTAACCCTTAGGCCGCTAGGCGTGACTCTCTGGCCTTTTGCGGGCAGTGTAGACCAAGATCAGACGGCACAGAACGTACAGTCTGATCTTGGATCTACACTGTCCGATATGGAGTTTTGTTTTTTTTTTCTAAAAAATAAGTTTGAAATCGCATTGTCCGGGTTTTTACTTCGAGATTTTGTTGTGTGATAAAAATAATCTGACATCCGTTGGCTTTTGAGAATTTTTTTTTTTACACTCCTCTTCAAAAATGTATTAAGATCGCCACAGGCTCGCTTGATAGAACGTTTCTAGAATCGTTTAAAAAAAATTAATTTCTATTGCCAACTTATGTCAGATATGTATCTATGAACCGTTGTCTAACCCATGTGAGCCATGCTCTTTGGAAAGGGGGCTTAATGCATCTGCGAAAAGTATCGACCCAGGTCAGCCTGCGCAGTGCGCGCAGGCTGACCTGGGCCGAAACTTTTCGTTATTGGTCAATTTTCCGCATGTCAAAGGACCAGTGTACCTCATGAATCAGTCGGTTGTTATACAAGATGGATTTTATTGATCCATAGATATGTGTTGACTTGCACGATATCATGGATTACGGAGATGCATTAAGCCCCCTTTTGTTAGAGCATGACGCATATGTTCCCCGGCCTTCCCCCCCCCCCCCCCCCCACACACACACACACAAATCTAGAGTGACTATTATAGCCTTTTGTTATTCCTTACCTGTAAATAATTCCAAACAAATTACGGATACCACCGTCAAAGCTATCTCTGTACCTACAGCTTCGGTCAAATTCCAAGTCATATTCGCTGATAATTGAGTCGCTTAGAAATGAAGGGAGATAACTTTTGTACGTGATGACCTGTAAGAAGATTGATTGATTGATTGTATGGTGTTTAACACCGTTTTCAACATTATTTCAGTTGTATCACGGTGGCCAGTGCACCTGTCCATGCTTTCCTGGAGTTTCTTTTTACCAGTACTCCGCACAATATTCTTTCCAAGCCACTGGCTGCTTTCCAACATAACCATCGTCGAAACAATGGTTAGCGGTGAGAGAGGAATGAATCCTGTCGCAATGACTATCATCAGTCCTCGGAAAGAAATTGGCCAAGTTGGGGATCGAACCAGAGACCTCCTGTTCTCAAGTCCTGTACACTACGGACTGAGCTACGGGGGCTTGGCCCTGTAAGAAGAAAAATTTGGTTTAATCCTTTACCAGACGACAAAATTTTAGCCTTGTCCAAACTGAAAGCATTTGCAGACGACAATTTTAGCGTAGCTCAAATGTTGCAATTTTTCTTTAATTGGGTAAAAAACATTGTAGGAAAAGGAGGAAATGCTGGTTACCAGCATTTTCTCCTTTTTCCCATAATGTTTTCAGAAGGCTTCTTTCCCAGGGGGGCGTTAAAAGGCGGCGTTGTGTGATAAAGGGTTAACAAAATTTAACAAAATTTTAGATTCGTCCATATTTCGAGCACTTGCAAGCAGTAAATGAACAGTGATTCAACCCGTAGAACGCTTAATAAACCCACGAGACATTTTAAGTCTAAAGATAAGAGCAAAACAAATGAGTCATGCCATGTGAAAAGGGGGTTTGATTGCAAAAAGTATCCACCCATCGAATAAAGAATGTTTGGCAATCACTTGTAATAAAAAAGAAAAAGAAGGATTATTTGACCTCACTGTAATCGAAGTCAGTAGGGACGGAAAATACCGTTTATCAATGGTATCATCCTCGTTGACCCAGTTCCGATGTATTCCGTAAACTACATTCATCGCCCCTGGGTTATCTCGCGTATGTTTTCTCGTTCTCATGAATTATTCATGAGGCATTTTGACTGGTAATCTCAGTTCTTGTAGAGAAAATTTAACATATTTTTTATCCACCATATGCCATCATTTCTATTTTTACCTCGTCTACAACCAATCAATTCGCTTGTTTCAAATCAAGTTTGGCGATACTTTAAATATAGCTGAGGCCGTGAACATCATTTACAAAAGTTTACAAAAAACATTCGGCGTCACCTCGAAAGAGTTGCAGCTTAAAGTCCTGGCGGCTCTGGTTAGAGAACAGGAACTGGACTGCCGTAGGGTAAATGTCAGAAGGAAGGCCCACCGGCGGCCGCCATATTTGTTGATAATAATGTGGGTTTTACCCGGTTTATTCATAGTAACGGAAGAAATATGATTATCATCCACTACAAGAGAGTATCGTTATGTTATCGACAATTCGATTGGCTAGTGGGTGTGATTCGCAATCATATGAATATTCATAGAAAACGACGGTTTCGCAATTGAATGCCCCAGGTGTGATGAATGGTAGTACTTCACACCTGGGTTAACAAGGGTGCAATGCTATGGGCTTCATTTGTTCGAACCCACTCTGTGAAAGGGGGGTTTAAGTCATTTCCTTAAAGTAACAGCAAGGTCCACCTGCTCAGTACGCCTAGGTTGACCTAGGTCGAGACATGTTGCATGAGTCAATTTTCTGCATGTCAAAGGACCATTTAACCTACGGATTCAGCCAATTTTATGGATCCATATGAGCCATGCTCTGTGAAGAGGGGGCTTAATGCATCTGCGTAAAGTATCGACCCAGGTCAGCCTGCGCAGTCCGCGCAGGCTGACCTGGGCCGAAACTTTTCGCTATCGGTAACTTTTCTGTATGTCAAAGGACCAGTCTACCATATATTACAGTCGGTTGTTAAACATAGTGAATTTTATGGATCCCTAATTATGTGATGTCCTGCTTGGTATGAAGCATCACGGAGGTGCGTTAAGCCCCCTTTTGCCAGAGCAAGGAACATATTTATGTTATGGCTTGCTTGGTTTGATGGATCACGCATCTTATTTGTTTATTAAGCTTATTTCATCTTTTTAGAGATTAACAAATGATATATGATTACAGTCCTTTGATAATCTAATATTGTAATAATGAAAATGAGCCATGCTCTGTGAAAAGGGGGCTTATTTTCACATCTGCGAAAAGTATCGACCCAGGTCAGCCTGCGCAGTCCGCGCAGGCTGACCTGGGCCGAAGCTTTTCGCTATTGTTCCATTTTCTGTATGTCAAAGGACCCGTCTACCCTATGATACTGTCGACTGATAGACAAAATGGTTTATATTAATTCATTATTACGAGATGACTTGCTGGGTATAATCCATTACGGAGATGCATTAAGCCTCCTTTTGCCTGAGCATGGCTCAAATAATAGTAGTAGTCCCATACCTGCATTTCAGCAGCAACAATACTGCGGGCAACCTGGAACAGTTCTTCTCGAGTTTCGTTCGTGTCATCCGTGTATCCAAATCCCTTGAGTACATCCACAAGCCGGTTGTGCTCTCTGACAAACAGCGTGTGAATGCCGTTCAAACCCATTTGTTCCTGACTTCTGAAGTCACCTTGAGAGAGATACCAAAGTGGTTTTTAAGAGCAAATAGTTATAGAACAGAATTGACAATGCATTTGGTAGTTTTCAGAACAGAAAGGGACAGCATAGTAAAACTAATGTTTTAGATAGTTCTTAGAACATGAAAGGACAAAATGGCATGAATAATATTTTTAGTGGCATTCAGAACAGAAAGAGACGAAATGGTATAGGCCCTACATATTCTACGAAACAGAATTTAAAGATAGAGAAAAAAAAATCGACCCAGGTCAGTCTGAGTGGACTGTGCAGGCTGACCTTGGTCAATATTTTTTGCAGATACATTAACCCCCCCCCCTCCTTTCCATAGAGCATGACCCATCTATTATCGTACAAGACAGGAGTAATTCGAACTCAGAGTAACAGTGTTTATATAATATAATATTATTATTTCGCAACATGCGAAACGAGACCTTCGGACATTTGCGTAAAGTGTCGTCCCGGATTAGCTTGGGCAGTCCGCGCAGGCTAATCCGAGACGGCATTTTACGACTACATAAGATTTTTTCTTACAGTAGACTTTCGTGATACAGAAAATCGCACAAACACGGGAACTGTCGTCTCGTATAGGTCACAGACTGCACAGGCTGATCTGGGCCGACACACTTTTACGTATAGGCCCCTTTTCGTGTGTTGCACGCCATATTGCCGAATGACCTACTGGACTGGGGTGGACTTGGCTCGAATAATCCACATTACATCACATATTATTATGTTTATTCCACATGGTTTATTCCCCGAACGCCCTTTAAAACAACATAGGGTGTGAATTGGTGATTGGCGGGTTCTATTGGGGGAACAGTTGTAATAATAAAATACAAGTAAGTAGTATTTGGTTTAGAGTTAAAATTTAAAAAATAAAAAAGCTAGTTTCATATTCTTGACCGCTCGGGTAGCTCACTGGTTAGCGTATCGGACTCGTGACTTGGTGGTTCGATACCCGATTCAGGCAAACTTGCTTTGCGGCCATTTTTCGCCTCACATTACGCTGTTTTGATACACTACCTGCATGTCGACAGGAGACTGTGACACCATCGATGACTTGGTTGTCGACTGCGCATGCCTCACCTTCTTCCGTTGCCAATGGCAACTCGTCTTGGCTGTCTTGAGGGTTAGCCAAGACTTTCAATTTTGCAGAGTCTGCAGAATATGAAACGAGAAAATATGACCCTTGACACCAGATAACAGCTATCCCACGACTAAATTGGTTAGAACTTTCACAGAAAAAATACGAAAAATGGGTAAGTTCTTTGTATCAGTTAACAATTATCTGTCACCGGTTTAGTTTAAAGGCCTACTTTGCTGGCGAATATAAGTTATCAGTTTTCTCTTTTAGAGTCTTCTATAACATTAAATAACATAGCATGACATGACTTGACATACTGTTGACCCTTATCATACTGAATTAGTTACATGAAACTTTCTGTTTGAGTCCTTCGATTCCTATTGACATGGAATGTGCTTAAACTTACCGCCTACAAAATAAATAAAGCAAGAGACGACAACAACAACAACAACAACAACTTACTTTCTTCTCTCAGTGATTCACTCTGTTCGTTTCGAGATTCGTACACGTTACTGGCGTCAATATAAGATGTAATTATGTTCATTTGCTGTCTAACCCCTAGAGTGAATTAAAGAAAAAAAAAATCGAAATATTATCCAATATTCGCTTGAAGGTCAAAAGTTTTGATCTGTAAATATTCATGCACAATCATCCAATTTAGAGTAGCATGCAATCATGTCGGACGAACAAGCCCAGGGACGAACAAGTTCGGGCGAACCGGTTGTGGGACGAACAAGACCAGCAGACAAAGATTGTGTGTATCATTGCGCCAATGGTAGGCTATGAGCGGGTAAATCTATTTTCAATAAAAAAGAAATATTTCCACCATCGATTGCCTAAAACAGTATTTTAAAACACCGTTTTAAATTTTATATCTGAGTGTTATCGAAACATTTATGTGTCTGAGAAAATTTGAGTTTAATTAGGTTTACTTCGTCCGGTTTTGCACGAACTACACGATTTTCAAACTACCGTATTGAACTCACAGTGGCATTGTCTTCGACAAATGCCACAAAAAACGTACTGTTTTTAAATCACGGTCATCCGATATTGACCAACTCGATAGAGGAATAATTTTTGAAAACCTAAATAACGGGGGCTGTATATACGATGATGTAAGCCATGCTCTGTGAAAAGGGGGCTGGCGCAGTCCGCGCAGGCTGACCTGGGCCGAAACTTTTTTGCTTTTGGTCAATTTTCTGTATGTCAAAGGACCAGTGTACCTTATGATTCAGAAGGTTGTCAGAGAAAATGAATTTCATGGACCCATCATTACGTGATGACTTGCTTGGTGTATTGGACCAAGGGGATGCATTAAGCCCCCTTTGGCCAGAGCGTGGCTCATATAAATATTCATGTCGACACTAAATACGAGTAGTTCAAGAAACCATACAGTGTTGTATACCTGGTTATAAGAACCCTAAATGAATTCACGGGTTCTACTGTGACGTAGTTATTGGGAAATCAAGAACATGTTATGTGGAATAAATAGTTATTGTAAATCTTAATGACTCAGTCAATTGTGGAGAGAATAATTTCTTAACTCTTTACCACACAATCCCGACTTTTAACGACACTGAAAAAAAAAAAAAAAAAAAAAAAAAAAAAACTTTTGAAAACATTGTGGGAAAAGGAGAAAATGCTGGTAACCAGCATTTTCTCCTTTTCCCACAATGTTTTCTACCCTATCAAGGAAAATTTTCATCCTTTTGCATCACATTTTATTTGTCGTCTGCAAATGCTTACAATCTGGGCCAGTCTAAAATTTTGTCGTTTGGTTAAAAAGTGAAGAGCTCGCTTAGTGACACTGTTCTAGACGCGTTTAATAAAGTTTATCTTAAATGTCAACTTATGTCAAAGCCTATTTCTAAAGAACGATTGTATTTTATATGTGTAAAAAAAAAAAGCTTGGGTGACACTGTAAGAAACTATGACTTACTATCATCAACTGTCGAAGCGTCTTGCGAACAGTCGAGTATGTGTGCTGATCGTACAAAGTTCAAACATTCCGTGGTAGAAGCGTCAAATGGAGATAGCTCTGTGGCGTTCAGAAGATCATTAGTCACAGGGATGTTAAAACAAGCCACTTCGCTGAATCTAAAAAATATATAAAAGTGGCTGAGAGACTAGCTTTGTGGTTGGATGGCGTTTTAAGTAGCTCTCAATAATATTTTAGTTATATCCAGCTAAAACTGAAATGCTTTCTGAGTTTCACCATTGCTAAACTAGAGCTTCTGATTTAGATAAGGACACCTAAAGCCACCAGTTGAGGTGAATTTAGAAGCGCAAGATTCCGAATCAAGCACATACGCTGGGTTATATACTGAATGTGAAATGAACTGGATTACATGACTGACTAACTGACTGACTGACTAGCTAACTGACTGATGGACCGACTGACTGACAGGCGAACCCACATGATCTTTTAGCCTCTTCTCCCCGAGGCTGTCTTAGATGAGTATTAAAAAAAAAACAAACAGATGAACCATGCTCTGTGAAAAGAATGTTGTGGGGCGCCTTGCAAATCGGTTTGATGAGTTTGAAAGAAAAAAAAAAAAAAAAAAAGAAGAACCATGCTCTGTGAAAAGGGGGTTTAATGCATCTGCTAAAAGTATCGACCCAGGTCAGCCTGCACAGTCTGCACAGGCTGACCTGAGTCAAAACCTTTTGCTACTGGTAAATTTTCTGTGTGTCAAAGAACCATCCACTCTCCCGCAGGAATCAGTCGGCTGTTTGACAAAGTGGATTATATATAGATCCATACTTACATAATGACTTGTTTTGTATCAGGCATCACGAAGATGCATTAAACCCCCTTTTGCCAGAGCGCTGCTCCAATGGTAATCATAGAAAAGAGCTGATAGTCTCACTAATGCCACGTGGCTACCATTCGTAATATTAGTTAAAAGTTCAAATCCTTGTTTAAACCTGGAGCTGTAGCTATCCACAACTCTAGGTTACATTTTAAAACAAACAATTTTATGCTTGAAAGTAACACACTTGCTGATTTGCAAAACCAAGTGAGCTATGCTCTGGCAAAAGGGGACTTAATCCATCTCCGAAATGGAGCAAGTCATCACCGTATCATAGATCCATAAAATTCACTTTGTCTAACAACCGACTGAATCATAAGGTAGACTGATCCTTTGACATACAGAAAATCGACCAATAGCGAAAAGTTTCGGCCCAGGTCAGCCTGCGCGGACTGCGCAGGCTGATCTGGGTCGATACTTTTCGCAGATGCATTAAGCCTCTTTTTCACAGATAGTTTAGCCACTTAAAGTCGCGCTTTTCTTATAAAGTTAGGAAATTCGTGAGGATTAGACAATACACATTGGACTACTTTCAGCTATAGTATGCGGAAAGTCTTCATTTATTCTTACCCTGCTAAATAAAAGAAATGAAAACTTCAAACCAATAGTAAAAACCCAAATTTTTTCTTTTTCAAAAGTATTTTTCGAGGAAAGATATCTTCTTGCCGGACAGTGTAGATCAAAGATCAGACTGCACGTTCTGTGCAGTCTGATCTTGATCCACGCTGTCCGCAAAAGGTCATTGAGTCGCGCTTAGCAGCCTATGGGTTAACACTTTATCACAGAATCCCGAGTTTTACCGACACTGTGAAAGAGAAATTTGGCTACCAGCATTTTCTCCTTTTTAAACAATGTCTTCTACCCTATCAAAGACAAATTCCATCATATGAGCTAATTTCAAATTGTCGTCTGCGAATGCTCTCAATTTGGACAGGTTTACAATTTTTCTTGTGTGGTAAAGAGTTTAGTGAATAATTCCCGTAATATAAACAAAAAAGTATCAGTAATCGACGAAAAAGTGTATTTCTATTTTTAGTCAAACGATAAATACATAAGGTACTCACGAAGCATTATTGACAACTTGTCCGCCAACACAACACAATGGTGCATGTCCATCAACTGTAACAGAAATGTTGAAAAGAAGAGTACTACATACAATATCGAATAACTAACACTCACTCACTCACTCACTCACTCACTCACTCACTCACTCACCCACCCATCCATCCATCCATCCATCCATCCATCCATCCGTCCATCCAAAACACTCACTCACTCACTCACTCACTCACTCGTCAAAAACCCACACACCAACTCACTCATTCATTCACTCACTCACTCACTCACTCACTCACTCACTCACTCACTCACTCACTCACTCACTCACTCACTCACTCACTCACCTACCCTTTCACTCACTCACTCACTCACTCACTCACTCACTCACTCACTCACTCACTCACTCGTCACTCACTCACTCACTCACTCACTCACTCACTCACTCACTCACTTATTAACCATTCATTTCAAAGTATTTTAAAGAAAGAAACAACCCACCAATGTAAATGAGACATAAACAAAAAAACATAGTCGTACCTGAGTCGGTGGGCGTGGCTATAAAATCATGGTCCAGAAACTGACCCCACTGAAAGGTCATTAGGGTGACGTCAGTACTCCATTTTGTATCGCCCTTTTCTGTAAGTAATTCCATTGCCACGTCAAGTGCGCTCGGAAGTGGTTCACCGGTGTGAAGCGAGCTTTCTCTGGGTTTGTTGATTTGTTCTGTTTTGTAGATAAAAATCAATAAATGATTGTTGATTGATCAATAAAATGGTGTTTTATGCCGCTTTCAACATTATTTCAGTCATTTTGAGGTGGCTGTCACTTATTCATGTATGTATTGAATGTCACCGCACTAGGCTGTTGCTCTATGGTTTCTTGCCAAAGGATATTTCAACGAAGAACCCAATACTTCCAGTGAGGCTCGAAGCCGGGACCTTAAGGTTACGGGGTATACACTTAACCACTTTCCACGGAGGAAGTGGACAAGATATTATGAATAAATGAATGGATATTGAGAGGTTGATTAGGTTGTTTAACGTTTGACGACAAAGTTTTAGATTCATCTGTATTAAGAGTGTTTGAAGAGGACAAATTGGATGTTGGTTAAATGATGGAAATTACCTTTAAAAGAGAAAGCATTGTTGGAAAAGTAGAAAGATGTAATTGCCAGCATTATCACCTTTTCCTTCATCTTTTTTCCTAAACCCTATCTTCCCATGGTCGTTGAAACTCGGGATTATTTGGTAAATGGTTAAACGGGTTTTAAATAGAACGAGTGTTATGCTGATGGAGTGGAGTGGTGTAGACTGAAGTGGAGTGTAACGGTGTAAAGTGGAAAGGAAGAACGAGTATGTAGACTGAGCAGAGCGATGTAGACTGAAGCGGAGTGCATTGGTGTGCAGTGGAAAGGAAGTATGTGGACTGAGCGGAGTGATGTAGACTGAAGTGGAGTTGTTGGTGTGAGTGAAAAGGAAGTACGAGTATGTGGACTGAGCGGAACGATGTAGACTGAAGCACAGTGCATTGGTATGAAGTGGAAAGGAAGTATGTGGACTGAGTGGAGTGATGTAGACTGAAGTGGAGTTGTCGGTGTGGACTGGAAAGGAAGTACGAATATGTAGACTGAGCGGAGCGATGTAGACTGAAGCAGAGTGCATTGCTATGAAGTGGAAAGGAAGTATGTGGACTGAGCGGAGTGATGTATACTGAAGTGGAGTTGTCGGTGTGGAGTGGAAAGGAAGTACGAGTAAGTGGACTGAGCTGAAGGATGTAGACTGAAGTGCAGTGTATTGGTGTGGAGTGGAAAGGAAGCATGTAGACTGAGCAGAGTGATGAAGACTGAAGTGGAGTGTATCAGTGTGGAGTGGAAAGGAGGTATGTGGACTTAGCAGAGTGATGAAAATTGAAGTGGAGTGTATCGGTGCAGAGTAGAAAGGAAAGATGTGGACCGAGTGGAGTGATGTAGACTGAAGTGGAGTGAATCTTGTGTGGAGTGGAAAGGAAGTATGAGTGGAGTGGTGTTGTGTTGTGTGGATCGAAAAATAGTGGAGTTTCTTTAAGCTGTTTACTATTATTTTACATTAATTGCGAAACAAGTTTTTACAATTTATATTAATCACTCTTGATAGCAGCCTCTCGGAGACTTTAATTTGCTGCTAGGCTGCTGGGCGCGACTAACTGACCTTTTGCAGACCGTGTAGATCAAGATCAGACTGCAAAAGTTGCGCACTGAAATATAGCACAATACTGTAGACTGAAATGGAATATTGTATGGACCGAGGGGTGTTATGTGCGGTTGACCGGAAATTTATGGAGTTGGAAGGGTGCCCACTGGAGCAGACAGGATGTTGGCTGAGTTGTGAGGTGATGAATAAGTGGTATCAAATTAAGACGAGTGTAGTGGACTGGAGAGGAGAGGTGTGGAGTTAAACACAGTGGGATTGAGAGGAGTAATGTAGAGTAAGAGTTTCTCCATACAAAAAAGTACATTGGTATGAGTTGTAGTTGGGTGAATAGATCTATGTATATGAGCCATGTTCTGTGAAAAGGGGATTTGATGCATCTACAAAAAGTATCGACCCAGGTCAGCCTGCTAAGATCCTCGCATGCTAATTTTGGTAGTAAATTTTCTGATGTCCAACGACAATTCTACCTCCAGTTGTTGGACAAAATGGATTTTATTGCTCAATTACTATGTAATGACTTGTCTGGTATAATGCATTAAGGAGAGGTATTAACCCCCCTTTTGTCAGAGAATGACTCAATAAATGGAAGGCTTGGGCAATAATCTTTATCATAAAAATATCCAAATCGGGATGCCAGAGACTTAGGTGATAATATGAGCGAAAACACTTATTCACAAGATCAAAGCGCTGACGCACTGAAGGCAACGGGTTTGTGCCAGCTACAGATCTTATTACTTTCTTTGCACAGGTTTCCTTTATACTTGACTTGAAGTAAAAAGGTGCCTTAATCGATCTGCAAACAGTATAGACTTAGGTCAGCCTGTGCAGGCAGTCAGTCTGTGCAGTCTTCACAGGCTGACCTGGGCTGAAACTTTTCGCCATTGGTCCATTTTCTGTACATCGAAGGGTCGGTCTATGGATCAATAATTATTTATGTCTTGCATGGTATAATCCATCACGAGGATGCAAGAAGCCCCCTTTTGCCAAAGCACAGCTCATTTGTTTGTGGCTAAAATAAAGATAAAATCTAGTACATGAGCACAGGCAGAAAACAAGACTTGAATAAATGATATTAATCCTTTCCAAAACAATCCCAAGTTTTTATGACCCTGTGGAAGAGGCCTTTAAAGATATTTGTGGAAATGGAGAAAGTGCTTCTAACCAATGTTTTCTATTATATCAATCCGTAACATTTATGAAATTCTTGAAAGGTATCTTAAAGTACTGAAAACCAGTCTTAGTATAATTTTGAGGTTTTACACCTCAAAATCCTTGTAGGCCAAATAATGTGCTTTATAAAAGTTTTGCCGATCCCTTTTAAGGAGTTTGTAGCTCAAAGACTTGAAGTTGGTACCGCTGGTTTAAATTTCCAGCATGGTCTTCTTTCTGATCCACTTATCATTTATGCCATGTTGTTATTCAGTGCATGACCTTAAGGAAATAGCCAAGAAACGCATGCATAGGTACACTGGCAGCTGTTATGACCCAAGCTGTTTAAATTTCATTAACTGCTAATAAATTATACTGAAAGAAGCCATTTGCAGACAAAAATTGAAACATGGCTCAAAAACAGTGTACATCTTTGATAGGGTAGAAAACATTGTTGGAAAAGGAGAAAATGCTGCTTACCAGCATTTTCTCCCATTCCTACAATGTTTGTAAAAAGTTATGTTCTAAGGGTCGTTAAAACTTGAGATTGTGTTGTACAAGTAAATGCATAATATAATTTGCAGTTATAACTACTTTTAACTCTTTACCACTCAATGCCGACTTCTAACAACCTTGAGAAAAAAGCCTTGTGAAAACAGTCTGGGAAAGGAGAAAATGCTGGGAACCAGCATTTTCTCTATTATCCACAATGTTTTCTATCCTATAAAATAAAACTTGTACCATTTGAGCCACAATGAAATTGTCGTCTGCAAATGCTTTCAGTTTGAACACAGCTGAAATTTTGCCGTCTGCCAAAAGCTTAATGGGTGACTTTTCGTGTAACATCGCCTGTCATAGCCGAATCCGTACGACTTTGGCGATAAAAGGCGATGTTACACGAATCCCATTACGATGCCCTATGCTCAAAATTCATCATGCAAACAAACACCGACAAGAAGAAGTCGATGCAAAGAATCAAAGTCGCCGCAAATTTTTTTATTTAATGCTTCAAGAAAGCCAGGGCAAATAAGTAAATGTCAGTTTTCATCAGCAGATTTTTTTAACACATTATGAAATTGATGTGACTGTGAATCTATATCAAAAGTTGTCTTCTGTTACAGTATCTAATACCCTCGTATAGCGCTCTCTGAACTCTTTTCCAAACAAAAAATATCAGACTCTTCCAAATTCAAAGAGTTGACAGACGACAATTTAAAAAGCTGCAAAAATGGTAGAAAATTCGCTAGTAGTGGAGGGAAAAGTATTTGTTAAAGGAGAAATTGCTTATAACGAGTAATTTCTCCTTATCCAACATGTTTTTCCAAAAGAATTTGACAGCGCACGTGATAACCCGCGTTTGTTTGGGAAAGTGTTGAAAACAGGGCCAAGTTACTAAAATGTTGCTGTCCTAGGATAGTATGATTCAAGAGAACGTAAGTTTACAAGGCATGCTTTCAATTCAAACAAGTCTAAAACTATACTGTTTGGTGAACGCTGTTAATAAAGAATATTGGTTTTGCATTGCGATTTATGAACAACACAGCGAAAAACTGGTCTCTCTCCAGATTTTTTCCAACAAAGTACATTGTAAATTTATCTAGAACTTGGTGAGAAATAAACAAAAGGGTTCTAAACAATCTTTGTTTTAAAAACTAAACTTAGAAAGAAGTAACCAATAATGGTTAGATACAATCATAACCATCATACTCGTTCTTCGGCGGAATTTAACACAATTTCAGCAATGTACAATTTTAGCGGTGGTCATTCAACAAAAAACACAAATAGTAGGAAAAACTAGGTACTAAATAATCAAAATGATAATTAAACCTGTGTACGAAATGACGAAAGTGGATACGAAATGACCAACTGGATACGAAATGACCAAAATAGAAAGTATAGGTAGGTACGAAATGACCAAAATCGTATCTACGAAATGACCTAGGTACGAAATTAACTAGGTACGAAATGACTGGAAACCTGTACAGCCTTGACCAATGGAAACAAGGCATTTATTTGGATGAGTCCATTTCTCGCGAATAGCGAAAATAAAAGTAATACTTGGGCGGATTTTTTGATGTTGTAAGTATTAACAGAGCAAAAATAGTATCGTATTGTATATACTTCGTAGTTTAAGAATGAATTAAAAAGCCAGTTTAAGGCGAAGTAGAAAGATTCCTTGTTAACCTTAACACCCCTATAAAAAAGAAATTCCCATTGTCCATTTCCTAACTCGAAAAACTATTAAAAATATAGTCGCGCGCTTCTGCGCGGCGACTAATAAAAACTTTTGCTCTGAAAATATTTTCTTTTGCACTTTTTCGGTCTATGTAGATACCGACGCCCTCTTTCCGTTTCTATTCTACAGTAACATTACGGATGAACTCGTAAGGTGTAAGGCAGTTTTGAAAGGGTGTCGTCTGCGCGAGTAGCGCGTATTTATACATGATCGTTTGTGTATTCATGGAGGAACTATTTAGTCAAGTGTAGGAATCAAGTTTTGTTTACCTCACGTATCCAGGAAAAAGCTGCCGGATGCAAGAATTCTCGACCTAGATAAATATCGTAAGCGTTGAAAATCAGTAACTCATACCTGGGGAGTATGACAGCGGGTTTCACCCGCTGCCAGTAAAAATTGTTTACTTACCTATGTCGAATACCCATTCTGTATAGTCCGACGAAGATATGAAGGCGCTAGACACGACGAAAGTGCCGTTCAAATCGTTCAGTATCAGGGGTGATTCGGTCACCATATTGAGCGCAATTTGGTTTCCGGTTCCAAAAAATATGAAATTGTCATACCAGGCAATCCAAACCGCACTGAAAAAATACAGACAGAATATACAATGTTTTGTACGTATTCACCAACCACTTTCCAAATTCCAAGTCTAATTCTCAACGATGTTCTAACTTTAAAAGTAACGCAATTTCTTGTTAGCTAATCTGATTGGTTTAGCCAATCAGAAATGACTTCTTACCAGGGACCGAATTCACCAACTTTTCTTTATTGCATTCTTAGTGTTTGTTCTAGATTTAGAAAGCTGTACGATAAGTGAAACAAATAATCGATTTTTGCATACTGAGATTGTTGTTACACCTTTGGCAGTGTGAAGAAACAACGACAAACAGGAAGAATATTGCCTGTCTCTCTCCCTCTCTCTCTGTCTCTCTGTTTTTTTTCGTTCAAACCAGACAAACCACGAACTGATAATTTGTGTTGTAGACGCCATCAGCAGCTGTTTCAAAGTCAATGTCAACTAAATTGCTGTAGTCGTAAGTTGGTTGAGTTGTATTTCCGGATCCGGCTAAATACGAATTGCTTGGATTATCAGTGTCTATGAAGAGTGTGACGTCATGTCCTGTAAAAGACCGGACAATAACCTTTAGAGAGGTTAACCATTTCCATACTTTCAAATGTTATGGTTTAAATTTAAATGTTTGAACACCTGCATTGCCTACTTTTGGCCACCACTGGGCCTTTAAGTAAACGATTTAAAAAAAGATATATTTTGAAAAAAAGGGATTGCCGGCGTAACAGGTACTGAAATATGAATATTGAAACTCTTCTTCTTCAATCTTGAGAGAAGTCATGAGAACTAACCACATGGATATGAGTAGAAAGTGAACTTTTAAGTAAGATATGCTCTTCAAGCCTTAGATTGATGAGATGTCAGTTCATCCCATCGTGCGAAAAAGAACTCTTGCTGGTTAATATGATGTGTCTGAAAATATATGTAGACTACAGTAATGTGTTTTATATAACATAACATAACATAACATGACATAATATATAATGACACGTGTGTAATATAGTAACGCGCGAAAAAAAAAAAAAATTACATTTACACAAAAAACATTTTGGAAACAGGGAGAATCAGGGGTTATAAGCCTTTTCTTCTTTTCCCACATTGTTTTTTTTTAAATGTTTTTCTTCAGGGTCGTTAAACCGCGAGATTTACCGTTTAACAAAAAAATCCCATGTTTGGGCGACCCTTAGAAAAAAGGCTTTCGAAATATTTGTAGGAAAAGGAGAAAATGCAGGTAACCAGCATATAAGCTTTTCCCATGTTGTTTTCTAGCCTTTCAAAACAATTTCCACTAATTAAGCCACCCTTTAATTTGTCGTCTGCGACTGCTTTGAATTAGGAAATGTACACAATTTCGTCGTTTTGTTAAGGTTTTAAAGAGTGTAGTTGACATACCCGACTCTCCAACAAGAACCACAGTGACTTGTTCATCTCGGGATACCCTTGCACCGAATCTGAGTGTGTAAAAATCATACACCCATGGAATACTGTCCAGATTGTCAACAAACCCGTAACCCGGTATAGCGCTTTCTTGCTCGCTGGTAGCCACTTCGTAAACGTCCCCTACAAAAAGAATGAATGAATGAATCACTCAGTCAGTCAGTCAGTGGTTAATAATCAAATAGTGTATCAATAAATTAATTACTTAAACAAGTGAATCAGTTAATTAATTCACCAGTAAATCAATTAATATATTATTTAATCAGTGAATCAATATGCCAATTAATTAATGTATTGATTGACTGATGAATTAAGTGCGGACTGTAATTGAAACCCAGGGGCCACTGGGTGGATCCCCAGTACAGCAAATTTCTTTCCAATGGCTGGTGCTGGTACTTGCAAATAGATTAGTTCCTTTCTAACGCCACACATTGGTACGACGGTTTTAATGTGGGAATCAGCCAGTGGCTTAATCCCCATTCTCACTGTCACGCTGCCGGTCCCGGTACACCTGAGTGGCGAGATGGCGGTATACTGTGATGATCCGGGACTATTTTCATAAAAATAAATTGCATTCTCATATTACCGGCGTTAGCCCGGTTTATCTTTCAGTTGGATCCCGAGGTAGCTACGAATATTGATTGTGCCTGGTTATTCGCCTTGGTTGCTATTAGCTGCTCTTCAGCTTTTTTTGCATGTGGCGCCAGGTGTCTGCCTTCATCAATCAATGTCAAGCCTCGTCCGCTTATAATCTTAACACCGTGACCTCATCAGTCAGCGTTTTCAGGTAAACAAGAAAATGGAAACCAGAAAATGACGTGGTGCCGTGTAAAAAATGAGATGAATCACATGAATTAATTGGGTTACATTCTGCACAGCTAAGAACTCCCAGCTGATTGATGTGATCATCTCGAAACGCGCATGGTACGACGCTGTCCAGTTCAGGAAGGATCTGTGCTGTCTGACACGCGGCTTTTTAAGGCTTCGTACTCTAATGGTCTTATCCAGAGTCTTTTTTGACACGGCACCACTTCATTTTCTGATTTCCATTGCTGTCGTATATCCACACAGAGTTTACGTTCCTTTACCGTACAGAATACATTTCTGCCTAAATGGTTTTGATAAGCATTGCCAGACGTAATCGCGTCGTCAACTTCGTCCAAGCAGTCCTCTAAGCACTTCCAACGCATTAATGGTAAACTAATATCCTTCCTTGTTGGTTTGTTTCCATCCTTTTCTCTGAGATCAACAAGTTTTTCTTCTTTCCATTTGCAAAAGTTAACGTATCTTTGATTTCCCACGTCAAACGTTTCGTTGCTCATTTTCGGTTTCTGTCGAGTTTGTGAAAAGTCTTTCATATATACATTTCGTTAAGGTCTACTTCACGACTAAAAGTCACGATCTGTCACGGCTTGCATTCCCGAGATGACAGTGATTGATAAGGGCAGAAATTAATTGGTTCAAAACCATCCATCAACGTTGTGGAAATACTGTCGACTTACGTCACAGAGATGATAGGGCGGAAATTAATGGAGGACAAAACATCCATCATCGTCCTGGAAATACTTTACCAGACAGTGATTGATGTACTTGTTAACCGGAAAAGGCTGACTGATGAGGTCACGATGTTAAGGTTATACGGGGACCAGGCTTGACTTGTTTGATGAGGGCGGACACCCGGCGCCATGTGCAAAAAAGTTGAAGAGCAGCTAACAGCAACCAAGGCGAATAACCAGGTACAGTCACTACTGCTACGTTTGTTCTAGGTTTCTTACGAAGTAGTTACAGTGCAGCCCGGTGGGTTTCCCGGTTCAACCCTTTAAAGCACGGAGTGACCCCGGTTGCTGCTGGTGGTGTCCCGATTACTGCAGGTGTCGTCCCGGCATGCCTAGGTTGTACCCCGTGACGCGCCGGTCTTCGAGCAAACGTCAAACAAGATCAGTACTAGCTAAAGCTTTGCCATGGCCACGGTGCAGGCAGTTTGCTGGCGGGCCAACTGAAGCCGAATATTCATAATCTGAGCCAGAATGTTGTGAAAAGTACTTGTAAAAGAAATTCTAGAAAGGCATAAAAAAGGACAACGACCGCTTCGACGTGGTTACGTGGTAATTCTTTTGCTTATTGACCGGGGGTTGTGAGTTAGATTTCCATTCTCGGCAATTCATTTATAAGCCCATTACAACTGGCGCCCAGCGTGAGACTGTTAAAAGTTAAGGGCTGCATAAGAGTGCCTCAATACCATTTCACAACTATCTGTGTATTGAAGGAATTCAAGATTGAATTAAACACTTTACCAAACAATGCCGAGTTTTAAGGTCCCTTAGGGGAAAGACTTTTGAAAACATTGCGCGAAATTGAGAACATGCTGGAAACCAGCATTTTCTCCTTTTCCCATAAGGAATTCTATCCTTTCAGAGACAAACATCATTATTTAAGTCACATTTAAGATGTCGCATAAAAATGCTTTTGATTTGGTCTTGTCTAAAATACTGTGGTTTGGTAAAGGGTTAAAGTGCAGAGAATGTATATGATATTATAGTCTGGTGTAGCGTAAGTTACCGCCATCTTGCTATATAGAACTAGTTTTTTTTTATGGTGACGTAGTAGAGCATTTGTTCATGGATAAGGAGACTGTTGGTTCGATCCCCGCTCTGGGCAGGTTTTTCGACGACACGTTACATTACGGACAGACCCTATGAAACACACCGTATCTTTATGCACCAGTACTGCAAATTGTGGGGCATTACATTTTGCATATTTCTAAAACTAATGAGAAGGTAGACGGTAACAACATGGAATTAAAAAAAAAAACTTATTCAACTTACTGATTGCAAATTCCGTGGACAGAGTTGAACCTTCGGTTCCTATGGCAATAAGGCTGAAATATAACGATAACTTCTTTGCGAGGCGTTAAAATATTAGACATATTCTTGTTAAATTAATTACAGGGCATAAATTCAAAGTGGCTCAGATAACAGAATTTGCACTTTTAAAAAGTACAAAACATGTTGAGAAAAGGGAAAAATCTGATTACAAGCATCACTCACTTGCTCACTCGCCCACCTGCCCGTTCGTTCGCTCACTCACTCACTCACTCACTCACTCGTTTGCTCGCTCGCTCGCTCGCTCACTATAAATAATTTTAACAAAACTTCCGCCCCTTACTAGCGATTGCTTGATAAAACCCCTCTCTTACATTCGAAAATTTTAATTTAACCCGCAACTTTCACTTACGATCATTTTAAGAAAATATCTACATCCTTACTGACGATAATTTTGATAAAAAAAATAACAAAACTCACCCCTTTTACTATCACTCACTTAAATACAAGCTCACAACCCTGACTATCGATCGTTAAAATAAAACCCAACCTTCTTACTTTCGATAATTTTAAAAAAAAGTATCACTCCTGTACTATCGATAAAATAAATAAATAAATAAATAAATAAATAAATAGATAAATAAATAATACCTTTCACTTTCGATCATTTTAATGAAGCCAAACTTTCTTACTTTTAACCATGGGGCCTTACTCTGGATCATTTTGATAAAAACAATTACCCCTTTTACTATCATTCACTTTAAATAAAACCAACCAATCTGACTATCGATTATTTTGATGAAACCGTACACCTTTTTACCTTCGATCACTTTAAGAAAAAACCCACACCCTTATTTTCAACATTCTTTTTAAAATAAAGCCCCAGGCTTAAGTCCTATCATCTTGGGGATATTACCCCTCTGCTCTTACTATCGATCATCTTAACCCTTTACCACGTAATCCAGAGTCTTACGATCCTGAGAAAGAACGCTTTGAAAACATCGTGGGAAACAGCATTTTCTCTTTTCCAACAATGTTTTGTACCCTTTAACGACCAAATGCATATTCCAAGTCACATTTAAATTGTCGTCTGCAAGTGCTTTCAAAATGGACAACTTAAATTGTTTGTCGTTTGGTAAAGAGCTAAGACAAAAAATGACTCTCTCTTGAGTCGTACTATCCATCATTTCAACGAGAAACCCGACTTACGTGACCAGTTATAAATACTTACATGTTTGACGGATTATTATAATTTAATGTCGGCCCAGACAAGAAAATGTCATATTCGGAAAATTCCGTCCCAGCACTGATCTGGATTGCTGATTCACCATCCAAGAGTTTGATCCAATAACGGCTCAGGACGTTCGTGTCGAACTTGTGGTCTGAGGATGAGTCGACCTCAACGCCGTCAACCTGTCCACATGGTAGATCGAAGATAATCATATAATAAGATAACTTTATTTCATCCTTTTCGGTAGTTTATAAAGAAATAATGGGGATTATGGTTTGATATTTCATGGTTACGACCAGTGAAAAAACCGATTTTATATTTTCTAACTCTTCATTTGAAGGCGTAAGCAGTAGTTCCCGCGCGCACTAGTTACCTAGGTAATCAGCGCGTGCTATTCAAATGGAGGGAAATATGACGCAATTTACGCTATATTTCTCGCGCTTTACGTAATATTGTAATGCGTTATTATATGAGGGGTGTACGCCACGGGGAATTACCGAAAACAACTGTACTGGATATTGATGAAAGTTCCAACAAAATAGAGGTTAGAAGCATGATGCAAACGCGATACAATGAAGGTCATGTGATAAATCTCGGTCTGTCATCACAACACCTAAATTTTACCCAGTGAGCACCGACTCGATATTGCTTTGATTTTGCGAATCCGCGAGTAAAATGTTGTTGAAATTTGGACCACAAAGGAAATATATCTCATTCTGAAGACAACACAAGTGAAGATTCAGTCTGAATTTAATTATGTAAACACCGAATTGATATCTCTACTGGTGGAGAATCTACCAATTAAATATCATTTAGGGTTGGTGTTCATAAATGTAAAGGCCAGTTTACACGACTTGCTTTTTCAAATCTGTTGTAACACATGTGCTAGATCACATCGTGTAAACCCTCTTTTAATAGGAGATTTGCTGCAAAATTATAAAGCAGAGCAAATAGGACATGTCCTATTTTCCCTGTTTTTTTTTTTTTTTTTCAGAGGGAACGGACCAATCAGTGCTCGGTATGGTAAATTCCAGCCCTTTATCTTGATATTAATTATACCTTTAGCATCATCCAAATGATTACTTTTGTTTTCTATAGGCTAAACAGATCCCTATCTTGTGGAAAGTCACATACAATTACACAACTGACAGGTGGTGATTTATCCCATTGAAGGGGTAAAATAGATAATAGGGAGCAGATCTTCTGAACATACCGTGTAAACGTAAAATACAGATATGCTTGAAATTAGACCTATGTTATCATTATGTTAAAAGATACCGTGTAAACTAGCCTTAATACATCTCCATTTAATGTCGACAAAAATAGAAATCCACGAGCGTATTTCATATTCCAAGTGTGAATGCTAGATTGGTGATTTCACGTGTGGATACTCCAGAACTAAAATGTTATTGAAGTTTGGTATTAACAAAGGCAATATGTCTCAATCTTTCATTAAAATAAAACATATTTTTTCTTACAATCTTAAAACCTACAAAAGGTTGTTTTTTTTTATCGTTTTCTCGCAGTGCTTCTCCGTGGATTAACGTCACGGTCTAGATGTCAATGCTTGACGCTATCCGTATTTATGTGTCAATGCTTGACGTTATTCGTACTTCTGTGGGATTACGTTCGGGTATAGATGTCAATTTTTGACGCTATCTGTATTTCTGTGGTATAACGTCCCGGGTCCGTATTCACCAACCATTCTTAAGAACGTTCTTAGACTTATTCTTCAGGATTTTCCAAGTTTGAAAGTAACACAACTTCTGATTGGGTAAACCATCTGGGTTTAGCCAATCAGAAGGTGTGTTTCTTTCAAATTTTGAAAATTTTGAAGAACAAGACCAAGAATGGTTGGTGAATACGGACCCAGGTCTAGCTGTCAATGCTTGACGCTATCCGTATTTCTGTGATATATCGTCCCGGTATAAATGTCAATGCTTGACGCTATCCGTATTACCAACCCGGTTTTCAACCAGAAAAAACGTATGCCATTTGTTTTGTTTGTTTGGTGCTTATTGCCATTTCAACAGTATTTCAGCAATATCGTGACGGCCTCTGCATCCGTACATGCCTGTCACATAACCATCGTCAAAACAATTATCTGCGGTGAAAGAGGAATCGATGCTGTTGCAATGACTCTCATCAATCCTCGGAAGGAATTTCGCTAAGCTGGGGATTGGAACCAGCGATCCTCTGGTTTCAAGCCCTGTACGTTATCTCTTGTACTGTATAGTCAATGAGCTTATATACTTTATGTCAAAATAAAATTATGTTGTGTTATCGACTGAGCTACGGGGCTGGGCCAGTCGGATCGTAAACGGAGACAAAACCGCACAACTGGAGAATTTTAAGGGTGGAATAGTCAGGTTTTATAATCTAAATCTTACAACGTAGGATTTATGAGGATGAACAAAGTTAAGGAAAAAATGGGAAAACGGGGAGAAAGAAAGAAAGAAAGGAAGAAACAAAGAAACAAAGAAAGAGAGAGAGAGAGAGAGATACATACATACATACAAACATACAAAGAAAAGCAACAAACAAAGAAAGATAAACAATTAACTCACAGTTAATGTGGAATTGGATCCACTACTACTAGGTTCAATTCGGATGTCAGCTGAAACATAAAATATACTTAATATATTCATCGAACTTTATGGTTGGAGAGATTGAGGGAAGATAAGATTTTAAAAGGAATAGATGGAGAGGAACAGATGAATGGATGTAGAGAGAGAGGAAGGTAGAAGAAAGAACATCAGGTCGAGATATCAGGTTAAAGTCTGGCTGCAGAGCCTCTTTATCTTACTGGCTACGAAGACATTATCTGGGGCGCGCTAGTTCGAACCAATGCTGTAACAAAATTCTTTCCAAGAAATAGACTTCAAAGCGTAGGGCCCGACTTACATTGCTAATGCAGACCACGTAGATCAAGATCAGACTGCACGACTCTAATACATGTAGAAAATACATACGGAATATTATTTAACTTTCCTGGCGCGTTGTGTTTAACTCGAGCAGCGTGAGAAAATTTGATATCGCGCGAGACCGAGGGTCGAGCGAGATGCCAACATTTTCTTACGAAGCGAGAAGTAAATACAAGGACCAGGAAAGTTACTACAACATAATATTCCTTTTATTATATACCGGTTACCTACCTACCACTTTCAAAGACAAAATTTTGCAATTATTGACATTATATTCGAAAACCGTGAACAAATAATGGTGTAGTAGCCTGTAACTTCGTTTTTATGAAAGGCGGATGAATATTACAGCGTAAAATTTTGACCAATCGAATTGCAAATGAATACAAGATATCCCGCGTGTGGGTAACGTCATCATTACGTCTTCATACCATATTTGGAACCGTATCTACACACATACAGTGTGTAGATACGGATTTTTTTTTCTGTCGTGTGTGTTATTTTATCCACGTGCGACGCATTTACATGTATTTGAGCCGGAATCTTTTTTTTAGGTGTATAATAAGATGAGTTTACCAACTGTTTTTATTTTTGATGGAAAATTTTGCTACTGCGTTAGTAACGGTAAAGCCGTCATTGCGTCACAAGGAATGAAAACATTTAAGCCATGCTCTGTGATAAGGAGGCTTAATGCATCTGCGAAACGCGTTGACCCAGGTTAGCCGGGCAATCCGCTCAGGCTGAACTGGCCCGGGCCGAAACTTTTCGCTGTTGGTCAATTTTCTGTATGTCAAAGGACCAGTGTACATCATGATGCCGTCGGTTGTTATACAAATGTATTTTATAGATCCATAATCATGTGATGACTTGCTTGGTATCATGGACCACAGGGATGCATTAACCCCCCTTTTGCCAGAGCATGGCCCAGTTTTAAAGCAGCAATATGTCCGTGGCCTTCATAGCTCAGTTGGTACAGTCAGCGATTACGGTTTTAAAGGCAGAGGGTCCCAGTCCCATGGAATTATTAGTATTGCTGACCCAGCCGAGTGGCTCAGTAGTTAGCGTATCTGAATTGTGACCTGGAGGTTGCGTGTTCGATACCCGGTTGAGACAAACTTTGTATCCGCCTCTCACCTCTGATGCTTCTGAGAAAAGTAGTCAGTGGCTTGCAAAGGAAGTCGTGTCAGTACTGGTATGAGAAAGCCAGGAAACACATGCGTAGGCGTGATATGACCTAAGCTGTTAAATCGGCGTTAAACTTCAATGCAAATAAATCATTGTTGTTGTTGTCGTTGTTGTTGTTGTTGTTTTTTATCCCAGCTACGCGAAAATAGTCACGTCATCATGATTTTTCCTAACAACATATCAAGATTTTCAATCTCAGAAAATTTTGGTCAAAATGTGGTTTAATGCCCACATGTACTCTTTTAACCGTATACCATACAATCCCGACTTTTAACGACCCTGAAGAAAAAAACCTTTTGAAAACATTGTGGGAAAAGGAGAAAATGCTAGTAACCAGCATTTTCTCCTTTTGCCCACAATGTTTTCTACCCTTCCCAGATCAAATTTAAAAATATTTGGGCCACAGTTGATTTGTTGTCTGCGAATGCTTTCAATCTGGACTAGTCTAAAATTTGTCGTTTTGTGAAGAGTTATCAAACAAAATCTCGCCGAAACAGTCAGTTACCTAGTCTGGTACCCCGCCGTACTACAAGAGTACGTCAGGCAAAGTGCAATAATGGCGGCCCCCGTTGGTAATATGCAGAGGAGACGGGATATTGTTATTTCACATGATCAAATCGGATCTATAGGCTGAATTCAAGACAGATCGCATGCAATAAAGTGATGGCAGTGAGGTTTTCTGCATGTCCTTCTTATTTAGCGAGAAAAACTACGTATCAGAAATACTTCAAGTATCCGAAATGTCAATGGACCTATATAACGTCCGAAAACTGGGCTACTTTTAAAATGATTCGTAGTCGGGTTTATATTTAAACCATACCCCAACAGCACGTTTTAGATTCGGTAATGTATTTTTTGTACAATATTGGTCTCATTTTATTAACTGATCAAACTGGATCACATGAAACTGGGAAAAACCGGGAATCATATAATGCTACACTTGAGTACACCTAGGAGGCCGCCATTATTGCGCTTTGCCTGACCCGACAACGTAGGGGCAGGTAATCCAGATTATCAGTTACCCACCTATGATTGTATAGTATCTCACTCGGAAAAGCTTGTCGACACAGTCGCTTCCGTTCACTCTAAAGGTATTAGTATAGGGTTTTAAAAACACCACACAATTTCCGTCATTCTAAAAAAAAAATCATTAAAAAATGAGCATTCACATCACAATCCAGAATTTTAACGACCATGGTAAGGAAAAAAAAAAAACAAATAAAATAAAATAATAATAAAACGGCTTTTGAAAACACTGTAGAAAGGGAAGAAAATGCTGGTTAATGATTTTTGTTTTTTTGGCGGGGGGAGAATAAAATGTTCGTAAACAACATATATGGCGTGCAACACACGAAAAGAAGCCTTCGGACATATGCGTAAAATTGTGTCGTCCGAGATCAGCCTGTTCAGTCTCTGACTAATCCGAGACGACACTTCCCGTTTTTGTGCGATTTTCTGTCTCACGAAATTCTACTGTATGAAAAAAATCTTATGTAGTCGTAAAGTGTTGTCTCGGATTAGCCTGCGCGGACTGCGCAGGCTAATCCGAGACAACACTTTACGCAAATGTCCGAAGGCCCCTTTTTCGTGTGTTGCACGCCAATTATGTGAGCCATGCTCTGGCAAAAGGGGGCTTAATGCATGTCCGTGATACATGATACCAAGCAAGCTATCACGTGATCATGGTGCCATACTAGCCACTTTTTTAACAGCTGACTTCATCATGAGGTAGACTGGTCCTCGGACATACAAAAAAAAATGACCAATAGCGAAAGGTTTTGGCCCAGGTCAGCCTGCGCGGACTGCGCAGGCTGACCTTGGTCGATATCTTTCGTAAATGCATTAAGACCCTTTTCACAGAGCATGCCTCATTTTCGAATTCTCTTTTCCTATAATGGTTTTTTTTCCATTTAAAAAGGAACTCTCTTCAAATGCGCCACATTTAAGTTGTCCTCTACAAATGCTTTTAACTTCTCACCGTGTTTTATACATTACAGGGTAAAATAGTTTAACTCTTTACCAGACGACAAAAAATTTTAGCCTTGTCCAAATTGAAAGCATTTACAGACGACAATTTCAATGTGGCTCAAATGGCGCAATGTTTCTTTGATAAGGTACAAAACATTGTGTGAAAAGGAGAAAATGCCGGTTACCGGGATTTTCACCTTTTCCCACACTGTTTTCAAAAAGGCTTCTTTCCCAGGGTCATTAAAAGATGGAATTGTGAGGTAAAGGGTTAAATAATTTCACTCACGTTCAGTCTGCTGTCGGCAATTGTTTTCAATTTGGACAAGTCTAAAATTTTGTGGACTGGTAAAGAATTAAGGGCGGTATTCCTATTTTTTGTCAAAACTTTGAAGTGCAGTATTCCGATTGGTTTCTTCTTAATGTATAAGAGCCCCATGCCAGAGGTTATTATCCCAGAAAACCAGACATTAATCTAAAGTTCTTGGAATGAGGGTATACAGAAAAAATGGGCCATGCTCTGTGAAAAGGGGGCTTAATGCATACGCAAAAAAAATCAACCCAGGTCAGCCTGCGCAGTCCGCGCAGGCTGACCTGGGCCGAAATTTTTCGCTATTGGTCAATTTTCTGTATGGCCAAGGACCAGTGTACCTCTTGATTAATTAAGTCAGTTGTTAAACACAGTGGCTATTATGGATCCATAATTATGTGATGGCTTGATTGGCATCATGGGACAAGGAGATGCGTTAAACCCCCTTTTACCAGAGCATGGCTCAAATACATGTACTTTGTGAAAAGAAGCAGTCATCTGTAGCCAGAAAATGCTCTTTTTTCCAACAATATCTTCAGATCAAGTCCGTAATGTAAGAATGTTACTGTAAAATATTGGTATTTTGTTAAGAGGTGGGGGAGGAACAGGTGTTTGAGGCTGTTGACGACAGTACTGGAGCCTCAACTAAACAGATAGCTGTCAGAGCAATTCTCTGTGTAAAAGTTTTCCCACCTAATCTCTTTCCTAGATGACTAAATTTTGGACTTGTCCAGAACTTAAAGCATCTGTAGGTGACAAATAAATTGTGGTTCAAATGGTGGGTTTTATATTCGCAAGCTTTTGGATAGAAAACATTGTGAAAAAAGAAGGAAAGCCCTGTAACCCTGTTTTTTTCTTCTTTTCCCCAAATTTTTTTTTCAAAAGCCTTCTTCCTCGGGTTCGTTAAAACTTGTGATCGTATGATAAAGGGTTAATCCTTAGGTTCCTAAGCGTGACTCAATGACCTTTTGCGGACAGTGTAGATCAACATCAGACTGCACAGAACGTGCAGTCTGATGTTGAATCTACACTGTCCGATAAGGAGATATTTCTGCCTCAAAAGTAACTTTGAAATAGCAGTATTTTGTTATTTCCTATCGGCTTAAAAAGGTCCACTTGACTTTTTCAGCAGAGTGAGGGTTAACAGTGATATAGCAACATTAACTAAACTTTGGCATAAAAGTTAAAAGAGGGAGGGAGGTAGGGACAGAGTGAGAGAAAGGAGGAAGGGAAAACAACAACAACAACAACAAATATTTGGGTCATGATCTGTTGAAAGAGTATTTAATTAATCTGCAAAAAGCATCGCTCCAAGTCAGCCTGCGCAGGCTGACCCGAGTCGAAACTTTTTTGCTATCGGTCAATTTTCTGCATGCCAAAGGATCAGTGTACCCAAAGATTCAGTGTGTTGTTACAGAAAAATGGATTTATACGATGACTTCAGACCTCCAGATAAGAAGGAGTGGTAGTATTCTAAATCACTCATTTCTCTTCCAAACCCTATGTTGTGGGTACTCATTAGAATTGTCGCGATGAGACGATTCCAATGAGTACCCATAACATAGGGTTTCGTAGAGAGTGATAAATATTTTCAGTTTTGAAATCAAAATCACTCCCTCTATCTGGAGCTCTGGACTTGCCTGGTATCATGCTTTGCGGGGATGCATAAAACCCCTTTTGCTAGTGCATGGCTTATTTGAATGATAATAAAAAATGAGACTTGCCTAGTATTATGCTTTACGGAGAGGCATGAAACCCCTTTTGCCAGAGCATGGCTTATTTGAATGATAATAAAAATAAAATGACCAAGCTTACCCCCTGTATAGTTACACTATCTACAATTCCTTCCACGGTACAGGTTCCATTGCAAGGAAAGTCCCTCAGAGTTTGCCTGTTTCTAGTATAGAAGGCTGAAAGGATAAATTATATATACACCGTTACCAATAACAACATCTAGACAGATATGCAAAGGGGGGGGGGGTGAAGAAAGGTAATTGAGCCAAGCTCTGGCAAAAGGGGGCTTAATGCATCACCGTCGTGCATAATACCAAGCAAGCCATCACATAATTATGGATCAATGATAGTCACGTGTTTTGACAACCGACTTAATCAAGAGGTAGACTGTTCCTTGACCATACAGAAAATTCATCAATAGCGAAAAGTTTTGGTCCAGATCAGCATGCGCGGACTTCACATGCTGACCTGGGTCGAATTTTCGCAGATGCATTAAGCCCCCCTTTTACAGAACATGATTCAATTATTTTAAACCCCGTATTAAGCCCCTGCACTTACTAAAATTTTTTCACGTGATTAACGTTTACAAGGGGCCTGTTTTGGCGGTTCAAAATTTGTCGAATAACACTAATAACGTATATTCTAAAATGAGCCATGCTCTGTGAAAAGGGAGCTTAATGCATCTACAAAAAGTAACGACCCAGGTTACCCTGCGCAGTTCGCGCAGGCTGACCTGAGCCGAAACTTTTTGCTTTTGGGAAATTTTCTGCATGCCAAAGAACCAGTGTACCTCATTACTCAGTCGGTAGTTCGACAAAATGGATTTTATGGATCCATGATAATGTTATGACTTGCTCGGTATCATGCATCACGGAGATGCATTAAGCCCCCTTTTGCCAGAGCATGGCTCAAATACTTTCGAGCTATGCCTCTCCGTGATGCATTACACCAAGCAAATCATCATAAACGCAGGCTGACCCGGGCCGAAACTTTTTGCTTCTCGTCAATTTTTTGTAAGTCAAAGGATCGATTTACCTCAAGATTCAGTCGGTTGTTAGACAAAATGGACTAAATGGATCCATAATCATGTGATGACTTGTTTGGTATCATGCATCACGGAGATGCATTAAGCCCCGTTTTGCCAAAGAACAGCTCATATTTATGTTTTCAAAGTCATTTTAGGAAATTTCGCCTCCGAATGTAATCGGTTGAAGAAAACAGTCTACTTACGAGCTATGCGAAGCGTTGAATCCCCCTGTACCTTCACCAGGAAAGGTCTCGTGTCGAGAACAGGTGTCACACCAATATATTTGGTGTCAAACAGGTAGTCCGGTTCTGTCAAATTGTAGTTTACGAGCCCCACTGGATAAATAAAATCAAAACGTAAGATAAATAGGATCTGGCATGAGATGGCATTTGAGATAGGGTTTTATAAAGCAAGTCTAGGAAAAAAAGTTTTTTAAGCAAGCTAAGTAATATTTTTCGTCAACGAATTAAAAAAATATGTTACCCCAAAAGCTAACGAATGTCAGATTACTTTTATCACATAACTGTAGCTTAAGAATGCGGATTTGTGGACGATGCGATGATAAGCACGTGGGCTGTTAAAAAAATACGCGGAAAAGTGCAGTAATTATCTCAAACATTGCTTGAATACAGCCAAATTGATATATATTGACAAATTAATACTGTACTGAAAGAATAAATTTCAAGATATTATTTCAACATCCCTCATTAGATATGGTAGTTATGGCAACGTCGTGTTCCAAAACCCAGCATTTGCCGTTTGGAAAACGACGTGTCTCTTTTGTGTCTGATCAGATATCTTCACCAAATTTTGTCATGATTTGGCACCAACTCTTGTTATGACGTTCATGAGGTCACAAAATGAGTACCGAACAGAGAAATGCAGTTAAATGTTGTGTTTTGTATGGAAAATCAAGAAAAGAAACAATGGAAATGTTAATTAAGGCATACGGCGATTCAGCAATAAAGAAAATAGCTTACACAAATGGTATGCGCGCTATGAAAACGATCATGAAAGTGTGACAGATGACCAGACGGCCGACGTTTATAACACAATGTAAAGAGTGCAGTGCAATCTGCGATTGCTTCCGTTGAGTCTGGTGCCGACAGGAAAAGTTTCTATTCATGGGTGAAACAATGCAAAAAGTGTACTACATTTCACGGCGAGCATTTTGAAAAAGGTGAAATTCTTTAGACAGTTATCTCATCTAGATATGTGAAAGAAACGATTAATAAGTAATGCTAATAAAGCGACGTAAAATTGACGCTGGGTGACATTGGGCCGGTTTTTGAGCGATGACGTTGCTATAACAACCATGTCTTTATAAGTTGTTGAAATATTGGCATGAAATTTATTGTCAATACAGACTTGATTTGTATACAATATGTATCAATTTTGCTGTATTTAAACAATATTTGAGAGACTGACAGTACTTTTCCGCGTATGCATTGAACACCTCTCGTATATTGATAAAGATACTTACTTCTTTCCCATGATCCTCTTGCACCTTCAAAACGAGGCTGTGACGAAAAGGCTGACCCGTATAAGGGAGTATTCCAGTTGTTGCAAATTCCCGTTATTGTTCGGTAAATGTCGGCATTTTCCCCCGCTAATGTCTCGTTATTGCAACTGAAGTCGCCCGGGCAAATCTGGTAGATAATGCTGTCGATGTATGCATTATATGTATCCTGACCGGGGTAAAATAGGGCTTCGCGTGTTGGAGCGCTGAAAAAGACATGTATGTGTATCTTATTATAATCGCCCCAACTTCTTGCAGATCAAGGATCCGTTTGGCAAACAATTTTAGTTGTATGGTCAGGAGGCAGGGCACTTGGAAACTCGTTCACGGCTGTGGTGAATCATGTCGCCCCGAGCCGAAGGCGAGACGGCGGCGACATGATTCGCCACAGCCGTGAACAAGTTTCAAAGTGCCCAGTCACCTGACCGGACAAAGAATTTATTATACTGCAAAGTTTTACCATTCCGAGTTGTTTTCAAGTGAAATTTCCCTGTTTTACGGTCTTACAAATCGAGAACGCTTACGAAATCGAATTTCTCTTCTGAGTGCCCAAAACACACCGAAAAATGACGTCACTTAAAACATGACGTCACTGAAACCTAGGTAAAACGTGCACTTTTGTACATGAAGTCACTGCGATAGACATTCGACGTATTTTCATTTGAATATTAATTAAAACATGACGTCACTGAAACATAGGTAAAACGTGCAGTTTGGTACATGAAGTCACTGCGATAGACATTGCACGTATTTTCATTTCAATATAAATTAAGCAACTCTCAGGTAAGAAACGATTCATTTTATGATTTGTTGGCAAAAGTAAACGACCTTTTAGTTCTTTAAAACGACCATTAGTTTATCATTATTTTTTTACGTCACAATGCATGACCTTTAAAGCGGTTTGTTTTCATGACGATCGGACGCTGCCATCTTTGATTTTGCTCTGGTGTACCCTGGGAGCTGTCAGTGTACACCTATATAAATTCCGAACATATTATCCAATCAGAGCGCGAGAAATTTCTTTGCGGTATGATAACTAAAGTTTTTTTTTTTCTAGCACAAAGATTAAGCGATTTGGTGTTAGGGTGGAGCGTCGGCCTCTAATATCGGAGGATCCGGGTTCGAATCCAGTGAGGAGCTGGTCAACTTTTGGAGCCACCAAAATCACGGTGCAAGTACTAGTAAAGGTTTCTAGGAAACAATCATCGAGAGTGAATTGTACAGGTTGTCAGAACTTGTTCACAATCAATGTATGATCGATGTGTTCAAACTAAACAATCTACTTAACTTGCGTAAATTGTTGCTTAAGAACTGGTTGCGACGCTCCAATCAAAGATATATGAATATGACCATCTGGCTTGTGAGGAAAAAAAAACGTTTTATTTAACTTGCGTAAGTTGTTGCTTAAATGTTGTTCGCGACTCTCCAATCAAAGATGTGTGAACATGACCCTCTGGCTTGTGAGAAAAACGTTTTATTTAAAGTGAAATATACAGCAAATTCAAGCTTTAGCAGACAACACCCTGAAAGCATTTTGCAGACGACAAATCAATAGCGCTCAAAGGAAAAGATTTGTCCTTAGGACAGGAAACATTAAGTGGAGAGGCCAAAATGCCGGTCACCAGCATTTTTCCTATTCCTACAATGTTTTCAAAGGCTTTTTGTCTCAGGGCCATTAAAAATTTGGACTGTAAGATTGAGGGTAAAATTGCCCTCTTCTATGTGTGGAATAAAGGCCCTTTAACAAAAAATACTACAATAAGGCCGACGTTATACACGGTAGGTAAAATGTTCTAATAGGAATTGATTTTTAAAACTCTGGCAATAAACAATAAAAAAAAAAAAACTTATTGGTTAGTGTCAATGAGGAATTAACAAATGATCCATGCTATGGCAAAAAGGGGTTTAATGAATCTCAGAGATATGTGATACCAAGCATGTCATCACATCGTTATGATTCCATAAAATCATTTTTACTGAATCCTGAGATAGAAGGGTCCTTTGAAAAGCATAAAATTACAAATAGCAAAAAGTTTGACCCATCTCGATGACATGGGTCGATACTTTTTCCAGGGGCATTAAACCCTCTGTTTTACATAGTATGGCTTAAATAAAAAGGATTAATAATAATAATAATAATAATTTACTTCAGCATGATGGCAAGATCGTTGATGATAGCAGTGTGATCAGAAAGTTCTGCCGAACTTGGCGAATTTCCGTGTTGAAGGTCTTGTAGATAAGAAAAGCCGCTGCTGGAGTAGGTAGCTGAAGTCACAAAAATAATTTTTCTGTTGGCTGTGTAAATAGGATCTGACATATGGTATCTGAGAACACTGTTAAAAGAGTACAAAACCTCCCTTGACAAGCCCTTGAGATAGAAATCTTTATAAGTTTCCAAGTGCATTTTTGAACCCGTCGAAAGAGGTCGATGTTATATATCTGGCACTGAAAGAATTAAACACAGATATGTTTGTGTCCGTGTGTATTGGAAACAGATGATGTTCGTGTCCATGTGTATTGGAAACAGATGACGTTTCTGTCCGTGTGTTTTGAAAACAGATGATGTTCGTGTCCATGTGTCTTGAAATTAGTCGATGTTCGTGTCCATGTGTATTGGAAACAGATGATGTTCGTGTCCGTATGTCTTGAAAACAGGTGATGTTCGTGTCCGTGTGTATTGAAAACATGATATTTGTGTCCGTGTGTATTGGAAACAGATGATGTTCGTGTCCGTATGTCTTGAAAACAGATGATGTTTCTGTCCGTATGTCTTGAAAACAGAGGATGTTCGTCCCCGTGTGTATTGGAAACAGGTGATGTTCGTCTCCGTGTGTGTTGGAAACAGGTGATGTTCGTCTCCGTGTGTATTGGAAACAGGTGATGTTCGTCTCCGTGTGTGTTGGAAACAGATGATTGTTCGTCTCCGTGTGTGTTGGAAACAGATGATGTTCGTCTCCGTGTGTGTTGGAAACAGATGATGTTCGTCTCCGTGTGTGTTGGAAACAGATGATGTTCGCCTCCGAGAGGAGCGGAAACAGGTGATGTTTGTGTAGGTGTATCGGAAACAGGTAATATTCGTCACCGTGTGTATTGGAAACAGGTGATGTTCGTCTCCGTGTGTATTGGAAACAGGTGATGTGTGTGTAGGTGTATCGGAAACAGGTGATGTTTGTGTAGGTGTATTGGAAACAGGTGATGTTCGTCTCCGTGTGTATTGGAAACAGGTGATGTTTGTGTAGGTGTATCGGAAACAGGTGATATTCGTCTCCGTGTGTATTGGAAACAGGTAATGTTCGTCTCCGTGTGTATTCGAAACAGGTGATGTTTGTGTAGGTGTATCGGAAACAGGTAATGTTCGTCTCCGTGTGTATTGGAAACAGGTGATGTTTGTGTAGGTGTATTGGAAACAGGTGATGTTTGTCTCGGTGTGTATTGGAAACAGGTAATGTTCGTCTCCGTGTGTATTGGAAACAGGTGATGTTTGTGTAGGTGTATTGGAAACAGGTGATGTTTGTCTCGGTGTGTATTGGAAACAGGTAATGT
Source organism: Tridacna gigas (assembly GCA_945859785.2). Taxonomy (NCBI): domain Eukaryota; kingdom Metazoa; phylum Mollusca; class Bivalvia; order Cardiida; family Cardiidae; genus Tridacna; species Tridacna gigas. The sequence goes on from OX244044.2 coordinate 36,298,385, forward strand.
TCGTCTCCGTGTGTATTGGAAACAGGTGATGTCTGTGTAGGTGTATTGGAAACAGGTGATGTTTGTCTCGGTGTGTATTGGAAACAGGTTATGTTCGTCTCCGTGTGTATTGGAAACAGGTGATGTTTGTGTAGGTGTGTTGGAGACAGGTAATATTCGTCACCGTGTGTACTGGAAACAGGTGATGTTCGTCTCCGTTTGTATTGGAAACAGGTGATGTTTGTGTAGGTGTATCGGAAACAGGTAATGTTCGTCTCCGTGTGTGTTGGAAACAGGTGATGTTTGTGTAGGTGTATTGGAAACAGGTGATGTTTGTCTCCGTGTGTATTGGAAACAGGTTATGTTCGTCTCCGTGTGTATTGGAAACAGGTGATGTTTGTGCAGGTGTATTGGAAACAGGTGATGTTCATCTCCGCGTGTGTTGGAAACAGGTGATGTTCGTCTCCGTGTGTGTTGGAAACAGAAGATGTTTTTGTCCGTGTGTATTGGAAACAGGTGATGTTCGTGTCCCGTGTGTGTTGGAAACAGATGATGTTTTTGTCCGTGTGTATTGGAAACAGGTGATTTTCGTCTCCGTGTGTGTTGGAAACAGGTGGTTTTCGTGTCCTAGAGCCTTGAAAACAGATGATATTTGTGTCCGTGTGTGTTGAAAATAGATGATATTCGTGTCCGTGTGTACTGGAAACAGGTGATGTTCGTGTCCGTGTGTATTGGAAACAGGTGATGTTGGAATAGTTTTTGTCGGCAAGATACCGGTATTCGAACCAAGACGATATTTGTATCAGTTAAATATTAGACACATAGAGGCTGACAGCAAGGAAAACGGTTGCAAATAAACTTACAGACATACAGAGAAATACAGTAACAGCGACACACAATAACAGACAGGCGGACGAACGGACAGAGGGGCGGTCAGACAGACAGACAGACAGTTACCTTGAGAAGTCGCCGCAGCAGATTGTTGACTATACTCATAATCTAACGCGTAGTAATAGAACTGTTTCAATAAGTTATACTGAAAATTGGCAACCACCATCCCGGGAGACAGAAACAGCAAAACTGCTGCTAGGTTGACCAGGGGTCGAAACAACATCTTGGACATGTCTGAAAATAGATACACAATACCGTAGCCTTGGAAAGCAAAATGTTAAAAAATTAGATTAACGCTTTACTACACAATCCCGACTTTTAACGACCCTGAAAAAGAAGCCTTTTGAAAACATTGTGGGAAAAGGAGAAAATGCTGGTAACCAGCATTTTCTCCTTTTCCCACCATGTTTTCTACACTTCCAGAAAACAAATTTCAGTTTTTGCGCCACATTTATTTTGTCGTCTGCAAATGCTTTCAATTTGGACTGGTCTAGAATATTGTCGTTTGGTAAAGAGTTAAATGCATCTACAAATAGCATCGACCCATGTCAGCCTTCGCAGTCCGTTGGCTGACCTGGGTCGAAACTTTTGCATTTGTCAATTTTCTGCATATCAAAAGGGAACAGTCTACCTCATGATTCAGTTATTTGTTAGACAAAATAATTATGTTTTATGGATCCAAAGTTATGCAATGACCTGCTTGGTATAAAGAATCACGGAGATGCATTAGACCCCCTTTTGCAAGAGGCCGCTCATATGAAGCAATTCTGTTTTTTCAAGAAAGTTTGATTCAAGACACAATTTATGAGCCATGCTCTGGCAAAAGGGGGCTTAATGCATGTCCGTGATGCATCATACCATGCAAGTCATCACATAATTTTGGATCCATAAATCCATTTTGTCTAACAACCGACAGTATCATAAGGTAGACTGGTCCTTTAGCAAACAGAAAATTGACCGATAGCGAAAAGTTTCGGTCCAGGTCAGCTTGCGCGGACTGCGCAAGCTGACCTGGGTCGATACTTTTCGCAGATCCATTAAGCCACCTTTTCATAGAGCATGTCACACACACACACACACACACACACACACACACACACATATATATATAATCAGACGGCAAGTTTTGTGCAGTATGATCTTGATCTATGCTTTCCCTTTGTTTATACCCTTGGTCTATGCTTTCCCTTGGTTTACACCCTTGGCACAAGTCCGTTTTTTTTTTGTTTTTTTTTTAACAATCGACTGGATCTAGAGGAATGGTCCTTTGACATGCTGCAAATTGACCAAAGGCAAACGGTTTCGTCCCAGGTCAGCCTGCGCGGACTGCGCAGGCTGACCTGGGTCGATACTTATTGCAAATGCATTAAGCTCCCTTTTCACAGAGCATGGCTCATGTCTAGTTGCCGACATTGACCCTAGTTTTAAGATTAATTTTTCTGCCAGCAACTTCAACTTCGAGTGACTGTACTGTAAGAGACTGTCACACTTATTATAATACCTGTACATGTACTTTTGAATGCTTTGAATTCAACTATAATTTGCCCCGTAAATTGTTTACTGTTGGCCGCTTGTGGGCCTTTAACCCTTTCCCAAACAAGCCCTGGTTTTCACGTGTCTGCAGTACAAGTCTTTTGAAAACACTGTGGGAAAAGGAGAAATTGCTCGTAACGAGCAATTTCTCCTTTTCCCACAGTGTTTTCTATCCTTTTTGAGAACTTTCTGCCATTTTCATCAAATTTAAAATTGTCATCTGCAAACCCTTTCAATTTGAACCAGTCCAAAATTTGTCGTTTGGATAAGGGTTAAGAAAGGAAAGATGAACGAGTTGAGTTTATTATCTTCTATTATTGTAACCATATATGAGCTGTGCTCTTTGAAAAGGGGGGCTTCGTGTATCTGCAAAAAAAGTATAGACACATGTCAGCCTGCGCAGTTCGTGCAGGCTGATATGGGTCAAAAGTAAAAAAAAAAAAAAAAAAATATTGCTATTAGTAAAGTTTCTGCATGCCCAAGGATCATTCTACCTCATGATTCAATCGGTTGGAAAACAAAATCGATTTTATGGGTCCTTGATTTTGCAATTACTTGGTTGGTATATCGCGTCACGGAGAGACATTAAAGCCCCTTTCCATAGAGAATGATTTATGCATGGAATCTAAAATGACTTGGCATTTGAGGTACGATTTCATTAAAAGAGGATAAATAAGGTTGCTAAGCTAGCGTCTGGCTGTCTTAGAAATATTTTGTGGCATTTGTCGAAGACAACGCCACTATGAGTTCAATACAATACGGTACTTTGAAAATCATGTATTGTACAAAATAGTTTGTACAAAACCGAAGGAAGTAAACCTAATTAAACTCAGTTTTTCTAAGACAAATAAGTGTTTCGATAGCACTCAGTTATATAATTAACAACGGAGTATTAAAATAAACTGGATCAGGCCACCGATCATGGGAATACTTCTTTTTTTTTTTTCTTGAAAATATTTATACCCGCTATGGCCTTCTATTGGCGCAATGATACACAAAACCTTTGTCTCCTGACCGTATTCGTCTCAAAACCAGTTCGTCCCTGGGCTTCTTCGTCCGTTGGCTTTTTCATCCGGGCTTGTTCGTCCCACATTATATATATATATATATATTTTTTTTTTTTTATTTTTCATATTACTAATTCCACACAATGGCTCCCTTGACAAATGCCACACCAGTGCTTTCAACGCTTTGAGTTTTAATTTGTGTAGAAGTTGACACTGTCCCACTCGATCCTGAGTTTTAACGACTTTAAAGGAGAAAACTTTGGAAAACATTGTGGAAAAAGGAGAAAATGCTGGTAACCAGCATTTTCTCCTTTTTCCACAATGTTTTCAGCCTATCGACAAATAAAAAAAAAAAAAAGTCTTGAGTCTCATTTAATTTGTCGCCTACAAAAACGCTCTCAATTTGGACAAGTCTAAATTGTTGTTGTGTGGTTAAGAGTTAAAAGGCTAGCTGTTTCAATAATGATCTTCACATTCATTACAGTCCATTGAAAATGTCGTTATATTTTTTAACCATGCTCTGTAAAATTGGGGCTTAATGCATGTGCGTGATGCGTCATACCAAGAAGGACATCACATAATTGGGGATCCACAAATTTCAGTTTGTCTAAAAACCGACTGTATCATGAGATAGGCTGGTCCTTTTTCATACAGAAAATTGACCAATAGCGAAAGGTTTCTTTCCAGTTCAAGCTGCGCGGAGTGCGCAGGCTTGACCTGGGTCGATAATTTTTCGCAGATGCATTAAGACCCCTTTTCTCAGAGCATGGCTCATTTCACTCCCTCTCTTTGTTCTTTTCTCTTCAAATGACAGAAGCTGGATTTGAGTTTGATTTTTTTTGTTAGACCGAAATCATTTACAGACACACACCATGATAATGCCTGTCCTTGAAACGGTATGAAAACATTATGGGAAAAGGAGAAAATGCTGCTTACCCAGCACTTTCTCTCTTTCCCATGTTTTCTTTAACCGTTTTCCTGCTGGCCATAAACTATCGTTATCGTTTGCATTTAACCCTTTACCGCACAATGACGCCTTTTGACGCCCCTGGGAAAGAAGCCTTTTGAAAACATTGTGGGAAAAGGAGAAAATGCTGGTAACCAGCATTTTCTCCTTTTCCCACAATGTTTTCTATCCTATCAAAGAAAAATTGCACCATTTGAGCCAAACTGAAATTGTCGTCTGCAAATGCTTTCAATTTGGACAAGGCTAAAATTTTGTCGTCTGGTAAAGCGTTAAAGGGTTTATGCCCAAGTAAAAAATATGGATGGCACGCTCTAGTTACTGCGTACCCGGATTTACGAAGAGATTATAAAAGATCAAAGTTCATAGCGAGGCCGTAGACTCATTTGGGCAAGACACTGGATCCCACATCCCTGACTCGGCTTTTTGATGATGATGATGATGATGATGTATTTATCTGCTTAGATATGCATGCAATCAACCATCGAGTGTTTATGACTCTCTGCACGGAATCCACTCTAAAAGATTTCTATCTAGTAGAATTGATTTAACATTGGTTGGTTGGTTGATTGGTGTTTTACACCGCTTTCACCATAATTTCATTATCTATATCACGGCGTCAGTTCAGTTACTCATACATGTACATGTAGGTCCTAGGTTTTACCAGCACAAGGAAACTCCCAAAAAAATCCAAAGCTTTGAGTGGGGAGCAAACTCGGGGCCTCAGGGATATGAAATCCCAGACCTTACCACTGAGCTGAGCCAAGCAGAACCCAAGTAGTCCGGTATAGATATGAGCCATGCTCTGGCAAAAGGGGGCTTAATGCATCTCCGTGATGCATTATAGCAAGCAAGTCATCACATAATTTTGGATCCATAAAAACCATTTTGTCTAACAACCGACTGTATCATAAGGTAGACTGGTCCTTTAGCAAACAGAAAATTGACCGATAGCGAAAAGTTTCGGCCCAGGTCAGCTTGCGCGAATTGCGCAAGCTGACCTGGGTCGATACTTTTCGCAGATCCATTAAGCCACCTTTTCATAGAGCATGGCTCACACACACACACACACACACACACACACACACATATATATATATATGACTTGCTATATATATATAATCAGACTGCAAGTTTTGTGCAGTATGTACTTGATCTATGCTTTCCCTTGGTTTACACCCTTGGTCTATGCTTTCCCTTGGTTTACACCCTTGGCACAAGATAGGCTAGGTGGTACTATATTTTTTTATGATTAGTTATGCCACGAACAGGTATAGAATTTTCCGAAAAAAGATCAAAATTTGAGAAACTAAGCGATATGTTTAACATTTATTTTATGTATTTAAGTTAGATTCTTTGTTTGTACGGTGTTTACGCCGTTTTCAGCATTACTTCAGTTATATTTACGGTTACCAGTGCACCTATCCCGCAGTTTCTCTTAGCGATACTTTTCCCAGAACACCTGCTGCTTTCTCACATAACCATCGTCGAAAGAATAGTCAGCGATTAGAGAGGGATAAATCCTGTCGCAATGACTACCATCAATTCGGAGAAAAACAATTTTGCTAGCTGGAGATTCGAACGAGCGACTTCTTAATTTCAAGTCCTGTCCGTTACCGACAAAGCTACCGGCTTTTGCTTTCAGTAAAAAGGCCGTCTTTTCAGGCCAATAGGTCATAATATGGCGTGCAACACACGAAAAGGGGCCTTCGGACATATGCGTAAGAGTGTGTCGTCAAAGATCAGCCTGTGCAGTCTGTGACTAATCCGAGACGACACTTCCCGTTTTTGTGCGATTTTCTTTTTCACGAAAGTCTACTATATCAAAAGATCTTATGTAGTTGTAAAGTGCCGTCTCGGGTTAGCCTGCGCGGACTGCGCAGGCTAATCCGGGATGACACTTTACGCAAATGTCCGAAGGTTTCATTTCGGATGTTGCCGGCCAATTATAAAGATCGTTCGAGAGATTTTTCTTGTTAATTGACAAAACATCCGATTGCATGCCGATCTAACGTTTCAACTAACTGTAAATCCCGTTTCTAAGTGCCTACAGGAAGAAGCCTTCTGAAAACATTGTGGAAAGAGGAGAAAATGCCGGTGACCAGCACATTTCCTTTGCTCTCATTGTTCTTCTACCACTTCAAAGACAGAATATCATAATTTAAGCCATCTGAAAATGTTTTCAACGGAATATACTGAAATGTTGTCGCCTGGATTGAAAAAGACAGATTTGAAAATATAGGTTATTTGGCCCTCTCTTACTGCATGTATAGAGATTTTATTCTGTGTGCTGAAAGTTAAATGTTTTGAAAAAAAAAAAACGGTACGATTTTTTTTTTTTAAATTGAATACCATGTATAACATTTACATATTTTATAATGGGTTACATAAAAAAAGGGGGAAAATCAATATATAAATATTATGCATGAATCAAAACACTCTTTTTTTTTTCAATATTTCGACCAAGGGCCTTTATCAAGAAAGACATTTTTTTCAACCTTTTTTTTTTTAATAAAGGCCGTTGGCCGAAATATTGACAAAAGAAAAGAGTGTGTTACTTTATATTGAGCGGTGCTCTGAGAAAAGAGGCCAAATGTATCTGCGAAAAGTATCGACCCAGGTCAGCCTGCGCAGTCCGCGCAGGCTGACCTGGGCCGAAACTTTTCGCTATTGATCAATTTTTTGTATGTCCAGGGACCAGTCTACGCCATTATTCAGTAGGATGTTACACAGAACGTATATTAGAGATGTATGATACTGTGATGGCTTGTTTGGTATCATACGTCACGGAGATGCATGGAGCCCCCTTTTCACAGAGCGTGGCTTATATTATTATGTAGTACGGAAAAAATTCTTGATGTGATCAATGTGATCAATACGAAATGTGTTCTGGAAATGAATTATATGTGCATGAAGGACAATACTGCTGCTGCTGCTGATGATGATGATGATGACGACGACGACGACGATGATGAAGGTGATGACGACGACGACAATGATGATGATGATGATGATGATAATGAAGTCACATATATATATGATTTGATGAGTTCAATTCTATTTTTTAGGTTCGTTAACCCTTTAAGAGCCTTTCATTACTTTAGTTGCCTTTGGGGCCATTATAGATCAAGATCACACTGCACAAAACGTGCAATCAGATCTTTGATCTACTCGGTCTGATTCGCTGAAATGATCCAGGCAAGAACCATCGCAATTCAGCTGTGCTGCGGCAAAAGGGAGTTTAATGCATCCTGGTGATCCATTATACTAAGCAAGCCATCATACAACTGTAAATCCATAAAATCGGTTTTAAATCAACCGACGGAATCTTGAGCTTAAATGGTCCTTGGACATGCAATAGAATAGAATAGAATAGAATGCAATGCAATGCAATACAATGCAATAGCAAAATGTTTCCACCCAGGCCAGCTTGCGCAGGCTAGCCTGAATCGATACTTTTTGCAGATGAATTAAACACCCTTTTCCCTGGACATGGCCTAAGCATTTTGATCTTATTTCTAATAATGTCTGATGGGTGTATTTGGCGCTATAATTGGTAAGATGAGTTTATTTCCTTCATAAAAAAAGAAACAATATATTTTATGTCATGCATTGGATACCGTTGTAGAATCCTTTTTATTTTTCCTTTTAGAAAAGCACAGACTAGGAACATTTTCAATAGTACAATTTACATATTGGTGGACAGCCAGCCAGCCAGCCGACCGACCGACTGACCGACCGAACGAACGAATGAACGACCGACCGACCGACCGACCGGTTCGACCAACCAACCGACCAATCAATCAATCATCATATTTAATGATAATAAAAGACTCATTATCTAGCCCCGTTAGCGCTAACGATCTTATTCCTTTTCTGTTGAGCAGATAACCATTCTCGTCCGTTTCTTTAGTCGTTCTGATTTCAAATTTACGTGTTGCATTGATTTCCGCCAGGATGTTCTTTAATACATGTTGCATTGATTTCCGCAAGAATGTTCTTTAATACATGTTGCATTGATTTCCGCAGGGATGTTCTTTAATACATATTGCATTGATTTCCGTAAAGACGTTCTATAATACATGTTGCATTGATTTCCGTAAGGCTGTTCTTTAATACATGTTGCATTGATTTCCGCAAGGCTGTTCTTTAATACATGTTGCATTGATTTCCGTAAAGACGTTCTTTAATACATGTTGCATTGATTTCCGTAAAGAAGTTCTTTAACACATGTTGCATTGATTTCCGTAAAGACGTTCTTTAATACATGTTGCATTGATTTCCGCAAGGCTATTCTTTAATACATGTTGCATTGATTTCCGTAAAGACGTTCTTTGATACATGTTGCATTGATTTCCGCAAGGCTGTTCTTTAATACATGTTGCATTGATTTCTGCAAGGATGTTCTTTAAAACATATTGCATTTATTTCCTCAAGGATGTCATTTGATTTGACTGTCAATGGTAAACCTCTTTGAAATATCAAATTGTTTCATTCTTTACCAGATGACAAAATTGTAGACTTGTCCAAATCACAAGAACATGCGATACAGACGGTTTTCAGACATACCATGTCAATATTATATGACAGCTTGTCTGATTTAATGCATTAAATCCCATTTTTCCAGAGCGCCATTCAATTTTCTTTGCAAGCGTCAAGAAATTCAGCGGTTACATGTAATCAGTAATAATCTTTAAAAAAAAAAACCCAAAAAACGGAACGTTCTCTTTCGCAGTATGCCACCTTCTAAAATGTCGGACAAGAAATTTACCCTTGCTTATCGGAATGTCACAAGATCAAATCTTACAAACGGCGTTTTTATAAAGTTCGATCTTAAACAATGGACCATGCTCTGTGAAAAGGGGTTTAGTGCACCAACAATAAGTATAGACCATGGTGGTCAGCTAGCGCAGTCCGCGCGGGCTATCCTTGGTCGAAACTTTGTGCTAATCGTAAATTTTCTGCATGTTAACCCTTAGGCTGCCTATCGCGACTCACTGACCTTTTGCGGACAGCGTAGATCAAGATCAGACTGCACAGAACGTGCAGTCTGATCTTTGATCTACACTTTCCGATAAGGACATATCTTCCCTCCAAAAATACCTTTGAAGCAAGAAAGTTTTGGCTTATACTATCGGCTTGAAAGCTTCGTTTCTTTTATTCAGCAGGATAAGGGTTAAAGGACGACTTCTACCCAAATGATTAATTCAGCTGTTAGATATTTAACGGATTACATGGATCCATAATTATGTGATGACTTGCTTGGTACAATGCATCACAGAGATCCATTAAGCCCCCTTTTGCCAGAGCGGTGCTCATTTATAAAAGAAACAAGGGCGAGATATCTAGTCTAATAAAAACGACTAGATATCTAGTCTAATAAAAACGACTAGATATCTAGTCTAATAAAAACGACGAGATATCTAGTCTAATAAAAACGACGAGATATCTCGTCTAATAAAAATGACGTGAGAAAATACCATTGGGTTTTGTTTTTCTCGCACTTCTTTTTTTTTTTATTCATTGGTGGTAGGTCAACTGTTAGTTTAAAACTTGATCAACGATGAGAGATTTTTGAAGATTGGTACAGTCAGAAAACTATGAATACCCCCCTTTAACTGTTAAAGATGAGGCAACATTCTATACCTGTCCAAGTTCGAGGCATTTGTAGACGACACAATAAAATGTGACACAAATGAGGTTTTTTTTTTGTCTCCAAAAGGATAGATAAGATTGTGAAAATAGAACAAAATGATGGTAATTAGCATGCCCTCCTTTTTACCACATTTTTTAAACATTTGGGTCATGCTCTGTGAAAAAGGGGCTTTATGCGTCTGCGAAAAGTATCGACCCAGGTCAGCCTGCGCAGTCCGCGCAGGCTGACCTGGGCCGAAACTTTTCGCTACTGGCCAATTTTCTGTATGTCCATGGACCACTCTACCTCATGATTAAGTCGGTTGTTAAAAAAAAAAAGTGGCTATTATGGATCCATATTTATGTGATGGCTTGATTGGTATGTAAAAAGATGCATTAAGCCTCCTTTTTCCAGAGCATGGGTCATTTATCTCCTGTAGTTTTTTTTTCTCTGTATTCCTTCGGTTCTTTGTAATATCGTAGCAATATTCACTGACAGAATTGAAGTTAGCGATATACAAGTGTCATTGAATCTTTTTTTTTTTCAGTCTCCATGTTAAACTAACTGAAGGCAGATTTGAATGTACACATCAATGGATTAAAAAACAACTAAATAAATAGATAGATGAAAGAAATTGAAAAAAATTAATGAATTGGAAGACATTGAAATAAATAAATAAATAAATAAATAAATAAATAAATAAATAAATAACGCACACACAAAAGGGAACAAAACACAAAACAAGAGAGAAAGAGAGAGAGAGGGGGGAAAAAAATTAGTACCACAGAAAAAAAAAATAACTATCGTGAGCAGAGTAAATCGATCGAAAAAAAAATGAATAGTAGTAAAACTCACTTTTAACTGTATATCAGTACATTTAATTTCAGGGTCAGTCAACACAGAAAGAATATTTTTTCACCCTTGCTGGTTACTCAAAAAACTGCTTTATTTATAGGCTGGTTACTTCACACATGGGCTGTCGAGGGGAGGGGTCAACGGACGGTGTTTGGGAATAAGCTACCCACGTAGTTAACACTTTCAGCGTCCTAGGCGAAACCATGGGCTTTTGCGGACGAGATAGGTCAAGATCAGACTGCACAGAACGTGCAGTCTGATCTTGGATCTATACCGTTCGCTTGTTCAGTCAAGCCTATAAGATTAAAACCTGTCTTAATTGTAAGTGTTTTTTTTTTCAACCGTCAAATGGGATCGAATGTATATATTTGGTGCCAAAAGGGTTAACGAGTGAAAAAACATGAAGGCTAGGACTGGGTAAACAGTATCCGGTATAGAAGGCGACGTTGTTTAACCCTCGCGACTTACTAAATTAATCTGAATTATTTCGAGGTCTAACCGTAGATTTCCGTGCTTTTTTTTAAAACATGATTCCAATGATAGATAAGTATTACAAGGTAGACGGTGTACATCCAAGATCAGACTGCATGTTCTATGCAGTCTGATCTTGATCTATGCCGTACGCATTACAAGTTATTGTAGTCGCTACTGGCAGTGAGAGAGTTGGAGCGTTGGCCATTGGAGATAAAAAGTTATGACTTCTATTGACATCGCAATTAAATATTTGTTTAGCGCCGTCTGTCTTGGATCTGCGTCATTTGCTAACGATGTATTTAACGAAATATTTATTTCGTTTTTCTTGTTTAGTGATAAACGCCGTTTTCAAAATTATTCCAGAAAGATCGCGGCTATCAGTGCACATATCCGTGCTTTTCTTGGGTTTCTCTTACAAGATACATTGACCCGCCTTTTGCCACAGCGCTGCTTAAATACATGGCTGTATTGCCTTTTGTTTTTAGATTTCCGGATTTCACCGTCGTGTTCGAATCTCCAAAAATAAAGGGGTTTGCACAATTTGTTTATATCTTTATTAATGAAAAACCAGAAGGTCATACACCCATGAGGTATATAAATCATGTCTCATACAATAAAGCACCAATATGGCGAACTTAATAATATATTATAAGATTGATTGATCGTATGGTGTTTAACGCCGTTTTCAACATTATTTCAGTTATATCGCGGCGGCTAGTGCACCTATACATGCTTTCTTTGAGTTTCTTTTACCAATACTCCGCATAATATTCTTTCCAAGCCACTGGCTGCTTTCCCACATAACCATAGTCGAAACAATCGTCAGCGGTGAGAGGGGAATGAATCCTGTCGCAATGACTGTCATCAATCCTAGGAAAGAAATTGGCCAAGACGGGGATCAAACCAGCGACCTCCTGTTCTCAAGTCCTGTATGCTACCGACTGAGCTACGGGGCTTGGCACATATATTATAAGACGTGGTGCAGTTATCATAATTCCCCGACTTTCCATCAGTGTCCACCTTGTTCGAAACGAAGAAAACAAGATAGACAAATGAACTGACGAGAGAAAAGTCCTAATAAAAAAACATCTACATACTATATTGCAAAAGTCTTAACATTGTCAATTCAAATACTTTTCGCAGTAGCGTATAACATAATTTGTGATGAGAAATGCACAGAAGATGAACACTTAATCACGAAATTATTTGGTAAGGGGTTAACTGGCTATTACTTTAAAAAAAAACACTGTAAATATCAAACAAACAACGCTGATAAAATCAAATCTATATACGTATATATATATTTATACATATGAATTAGCATATAAATAACTTAAAAAAAAAATCAGACATAATTTTTTTTGCCATCCTTCATCAGTCACAGAAGATTTTTCTACAAACTTTTAAGCTTTCGGTTCACATTTTTTTATATCACAGACTTTTACTTAATAAGAAATATCTTTTTATGATTCCAATAAAAAAAAAAAAAAAAAAAAATGAGTCACGCTCTGTGAAAAGGGGGCTGAATGCATCTGCGAAAAGTATAGACCCAGGTCAGCCTGCGCGGACTGCGCAGGCTGACCTGGGCCGAAACTTTTCGCTGTTGGTCAATTTCCTATAATATTATGTCCAAGGACCAGTCTACTTCATGATGGAGTTAGTTATTTTAAAAAAGTGGCCATAATGGATCCCTAATTATGTGATGAACTGGTACCATGCATCACGGAGATGCATTAAGCCCCCTTTTCCCAGAGCACGGCTCAAATAGTGCATACAACTTTTGATCCTTTCGGGGTCCTACGTGGCTCAGTGGTAAAGTGCAGGGCTCGTAAACTGAAAGTTGCGGATTCGAGCCTCAGTGGAAGCACTTGGATTTTCGTGGGAGTGCCCATGGGCAAAACTCGTCAGGGTTGTCGCCGTGATGTGACTGAAACAATTGAAAGCGGTGTAAAACACCATTCATTCAAACAGTTCGGACTTTTTTCTCTCCGTTTACCTTCCATGGCTGTGATCAATGAAAATCAGTTCAAATCATTTTAGAAAACACTGTAGAAACCAGAGAAATTGCTCTGGAAGCGAACTTTCTCCTGTTCCTGTTGTTTGTTTGTATGTATGCATAGTTTTTAACTCTTTACCAAACGACAAAATTTCGGACTTGTCCAAATTGAAAGCATTTGCAGACGATAAATTAAAAGTGACTGAAAAATTGTAATTTGTTTTGGGAAGGGTAGAAAACATTGCGAGAAAAGGTGAAAATGCTGGTTACCAGCATTTTCTCCTTTTCCCACAATGTTTTCAAAAAGTCTTCTTTCTCAGGGTCATTCAAAGTCGGGATTGTGTGGTAAAGAGTTAATGCCGTTTCTAATATTAATTCAGTTATATCGCGGCGGTAAGTGCGCATTTGCGGCACTTCGCACGATATTCTTCCCAAGCCACTGGCTGCTTTCCCACATGATCATCGTCGAAACGATGGTCAGCAGTGAGAGAGAAATGAATCCTGCTGCACTTAGTATCATCAATCGTCGGAAAGAAAATGCCAAGCTGGGGGTTCGAACCCCCGACTCCCTAGTAAGCTACCGAATCTGCTATAGCGATCGACCCTGTTCCCATTGACAACGTTTCCCGTGCTGTAAGAATAATAACACGCATTTTTTTTCAGTTCTGATGTCTTTTTTAACTCAACTTTCAAATCATAAAAAAAGTCTAAGGTGACAAATTATGGAAGAACTCGGGTAAGTATGTTTTACATTTCATCAATTCGGGTTTTACTCAAATGGTACTTTTTGATGGTGTCGACGGGGAATGGGGACGTGCTTCCAAGTTTTATTGATTAAAGTGCGATAAAATTAATACGCGATTCGTCCTCTGCGAAAGAATTCTTATCTGGTCTAGGCCAGGCAGGAATTCCTATCTGGCATAGCCAGATGCCAGATCTAGCCAAAATCCTATCTGGTGTACGATGTATGAGCCGTGCTCTGGCAAAAGGGGGCTTAATGCATCTCCGTGATGCATTGTACCAAGCAAGTCATCACAGTATTATAGGTCCATGAAATTCGTTATGTCTAACAACCGACTGTATAATAAGGTAGACTGGTCCTTTGACATACAGAAAATTGACCATTAGCAGAAAGTCTCGGCCCAGGTCAGCCTGCGCGGACTGCGCAGGCTGACCTGGGTCGATACTTTTCACAGATGCATTAAAGCCTCCTTCACAGAGCATGGCAATATATATATATATATCTTTTAGAGATAGACGTCTCCTTATCGGACAGTGTCGATCCAAGATCAGACTGCACGTTCTGTGCAGTCTGATCTTGGATCTACACCGTCCACAAAAGGTCAGTGAGTCGCGCTTACCAGCCTAAGGATTGAAAAGAAACGTCAATTTTCTGCGTCGCACAGTTGACGTTTACTGGCTCCAGATAAGCTCAATGGGAGTAAAATCTGGGTGATACAATGGAAATGTCAGAATCTCGTGTCCAAAATATCTTATCAGGTTGCCAAGTGTATTCTCCGGAGCCTTCTTTTTGTATAAACATAAGTTGGAGAAGTTGGGGCCGAAAAATGGTGCCGTCCAAACCTTCTTTCCCCAACCATCCCTGTTGTCAAAAGATTAAACCTGGTATATAGAACGAATGCTTATTCGTATAACATTGAGTAAATCAAAGCGTTGAAAACACTGGTGTGGCATTTGTCAAGGGAGCCATTGCGTGGAATTAATAACTTTAAAAATAAACAACAGAAATAGTTTCAAAATTTTCGCTTGAAAGTCAGCCTACTATATAGTCATGCAAAATCCGATAGAGAAGGGTGCAATCTTGTGGGACGAACAAGTCCGGCGAACAAGCCCTGGGACGAATAAGCCCAGGAACGAACTGGTTTTGGGACGGACAAGCACGGTATGTGTGTATCATTACGCCACTATAGATGGCTTTAGCGGATCAAGCTATTTTTGATAAAAATGAAGTATTTCCAAGATCGATGGCCTAATCCTATTTTTTGTA
This sequence comes from Tridacna gigas, assembly GCA_945859785.2. NCBI lineage: Eukaryota > Metazoa > Mollusca > Bivalvia > Cardiida > Cardiidae > Tridacna > Tridacna gigas. The sequence continues at coordinate 36,313,727 of OX244044.2, forward strand.
ATACACCATTTTCAGTTTCATATCCGAGTGCAATCGAAACACTTATTTGTCTCAGAAAAATTGATTTTAATTGGGTTTACTTCCTTCGGTTTTGCACAAACTACGATACATGATTTTCAAAATGCCGTATTGAACTCATAGTGGCATTGTCTTCGACAAATGCCACAAAAAACTGAAATTAAAACTTCTGCTATTACATCATATAATTTATCCTGTAATAAACTGGTGTATATTTAATCATTAACGGTGTTCTTCTTCTTGCCCCTCCTCCTTTCTGTCTGTTTTCTTTTTTTTGTTCTCATCAATACTATCATGGTTATTACACATTCTTCTTTTTCTTCTTATTATTATTACTATTGTCATATTATTAAACTTTGTTAATAACTTTATAATAATGCACGTGTCATGTAAAATGGACCTTTGTGTTAATTAACGAAACCATAAAGTTATTAAAACTTGTGCAGGTCGGTAATATAAATGACCCGCAAGATAGATTGACCATTAAAGGCCAATAGCGGCCAAAAAATAAGGTGTTAAATGCGACCCGCAAGATAGATTGACCATTCAAGGCCCAATAGCGGCCAAAAATAAGGTATTAAATGCATTTAAATCTAAACCATAACAGTTAAAAGTATAGAAAATATTGTGAAGATGACAATCTGGTATTGTGTGGTTGGTCCAAATGTTAGTTGGTGGCAGAAAAATGAGTTTTAAAATTAGACAAGAAGTAAACAAAAGGCAACTTCTAACCTAGTTCTGAAATCAATTTCTCTACTCGTGACTAAAACTTGAACCAACTGTACAATAACAGATGATTATGATATGATTTAGAGCTAAATCCATTTTAACCCCCGCTTTATTTACTTTTGGCAGTTATTGTTACATATCGTTAAAAGCATCATAAAAATCCTCCAAAATTCCAAACGCTTTGACCTAGATCGACCATCAAGAACAGGGTACATTGAAAAAGACCGATTCACTTGGCTAACATTCCTTTGCCAAAATTTCGGCGGACAGGACCACATTTTAACCTGAATATCGGCTAGGCTTTTCTGTTGTTACATGCAAGACATTTTGTCGGCTCTCATTGAATGATACGACGCTTTTGTCCATCACTATCATACTTGGCTTATCCAGTCGCTGAGGCAGCCGTTTTATAAAGTTAGCAACATCCATTCCGTTGTGATGGTCGCCTGTCTTGCACTTTGCTTTGTATACCAGGCTGGCTTCGGGAACAAATCCATGTTTGGTTCCAACATTTACTACTGCGATACGCTGTCCACAGTTGCATGGTAAAATTACCCCAGTTGTCCAAGGACCTTGCCAGCACTTCTTTCGTCATATATGCTGTGTCGATCCAAGTCTCGTCTATATAAACCAATTGAAGATTCCTGTTTTCAAATGCATTTTTCTGTCTATAAAAAAAAGTAATTCTTTTGTCCACGGTGTTAGCATTTTCGATTAGAATTGTTCGGTTGTCTCTTCTTTTCTTCCATTTATATCTCAGTACCCGCATTACTTTTCCTTAGGGTAGATACACTTCGGAGAGAAAATTGTGCCAGTGCCGGTAGCAGAAACTCCGGGAAAGTGTAGATAGGTGCATTGACCTCCGTGATATACCTGAACTAGCACTGAAAACAGTATTAACCACCGTAAACCGAACCAGCAAGACTTTCTCTCTCATCTTTTGAGATCGTGAGCAAACAAAAACATCTTTGAAATTGAATTTGTCAAAGCATGTCATGTACATGTCAGCCATGCTCTAGTAAAAGGGGACTTAATGCATCTCCTTGATCCACGATACCAATTAGGCCATCACATAATTATGGATCCATAATAGCCACTTTTTCTAGCGACTGAAGTAATCATAAGGTAGAAAGATCCTTGGATATACAGAAAGTTGACCAATAGTGAAAAGTTTCGGCCCAGGTCAGCCTGCGCGGACTGCGCAGGCTGACATGGGTCGATACTTTTCGCAGATGCATTAAGCTCCCTTTTTCAAAGAGCATGGCTCATGTATAAAGGAAATTCAATTAGAAAAAAACAATCTATAGCAACAAAGTTTGAGACGCTCCGAAGAACCTATCTGTTTATTTATTTAAACAAATCTCTGATTAAGTAGTGGGATAAAGTTACAGTGAAACTTAATAGAGATACAAACAAAAAATATTGGAATTAAGAAAAGGAAAAAAAAAAGTCAATGAAAAAAAAAAAAGATAATACAGCGTTTAGACATAGCAAGAGCAATGCATACGGGCGCCAATGCTCGGTTGCAGTTGTTTGATTTTAAGTGAAAATTCAAAGCCATAAAAAGGGCATAACTGTGTCAAAATACATTGATGGTTACCTGCCCTTGTTGTATGGATTTCTCTTTTGATAGTGTATAATTTTGCCTAAGTTTAAAGCAGTTATCTTCAAAAATGACATATTATAAACGGTCAAAGTTTTTGAAAATGTCACGATGCAGATGACGATGACGACGACACCAGGGTCCGTATTCACCAACCATTCTTAAGAACGCTCTTTGTCTTGTTCTCCAGAATTTTCTACATTTGAAAGTAACACAACTCCTGATTGGCTAAACCATTTGGTTTAGCCAATCAGGAGTTGTATTACTTTCAAATGTAGAAAATCTTGGAGAAAAAGACTAAGAATATTCTTAAGAATGGTTGGTGAATACGGACCCTGGGATACGACAGTACCTCGATGTTCTCTTAGAAAACAGAAAATGATTATACAAAATAACTTGAGCAAAAGTCAATGAAAAATTCATACAATTAAACAAACTGAAATTATTTTCAAGAATTCAACGGTATTTTAAAAAAAAAGTAAATGGAAAGACCCATTTGAAATTTTGTCTTAATGTTTATTTTTTTGTTTATCTCCGTCCTTATGATATTAACTGCCATAATTTTGATACATAAGCACGCTGAGTTATAACCTTTGGTTTAATCAGCGACATCCCGGTTGCTTTTCCTGAAAGTGTGTGTAAAGATCTGCATTTAAAGAATATGCAGTCTGATCCTTCATCAACAAGGCCCAATATTTAAACTTTTACAGGCAAAGCGGTATTAAAGGAAGATATTTAGAGATTTTGTCAAAATCTGAATTTCCTGTTTTCAATTTTTTTATGGTAGTATACAGCGAAATAAGAATTGTTTAACAGTATTCAAGGTCATTTTAATTGAGCCATGCTCAGTGAAAAGGGGGTTTAATGCAGCTGCAAAAAGTATCGACCACGGTTAGCCTGCGCAGTTCGCGCAGACTGACCTGTGCCGATTCTTTTTTGCTACAGGTAAATTTTGTACCTGTCAAAGGACTATTCTACCTCAAGATTCTTTCGATTTTTCAACACTTGTTGTATTGGAGTTTAACGCCGTTTGCGGTTGTTCAACAATTTGTTTCACTGGAGTTTAACGCCGTTTTAACAGCATAGGGATATCATTGGCGTTAGTGCTCCTACGTATGTGTTTCCTGACTTTCTCACACCAGTACTGACACAACTTTCTTTCCAAGCCACTGACTACTTTTCTCGCATGCATCAGAGGTGAGAGGCGAAAAATCACAGGAAATAAAGTTTGCCTCAGCCGAGAATCGAGCTCGCAACCACCGGGACACGGTTCAGATACGCTAACCACCGAGCCATCCAGCCGGGCGGGTTGTTAAACAAAATGGATGTTATGGTTCCATGCTCGGTGAAAAGGGGGCTTAATGCATCTGCGAAAAGTTTCGATCCAGGTCAGCCTGCGCAGTCCGCGCAGGATGACCTGGGCCGAAACTTTTCGCTATTGGTCAATTTTCTGCATGTCAAAGGACCAGTCTACCTCAGGATTCAGTCGGTTGCTGGACAAAATGGACTTTATGGATCCATGATCATGTGATGACTTGCTTGGTATATTGCATCACAGAGATGCATTAAGCCCTCTTTTGCCAGAGCATGGCTCAAGTATGGATGTACCTCAAAGACTGAAGATACAAGTATGTGCCAAAGAAAACAGGTAGAGCAGGTATTTTGTCAGACTACCTATGCGGGAATCGAACTTAATTCTACAGCATGAAATATTTAAGTCAGTCAATCTAGACGATTGGACGTGTGAGAACAGATTAAGAAGCTTGTACTTTAAATTTAAAAGTGTCGAATTCTGTGACCCATCAAATGATGTCCACTCTTGTGGTTGATTTATTGATTGATTGTATGGTGTTTAACGCCGTCTTCAACATTATTTCAGTTATATCACGGCGAAAAGTGCTCCTATCCATGCCTTCCTGGAGTTTCATTTACCAGTACCCCTCACAATATAGTCTTTCCAAGCCACTGGCTGCTTTCCCACATAACCATCGTCGAAACAATGGTCAGCGGTGAGAGAGGAATGAATCCTGTCGCGATGACTATCATCAGTCCTCGGAAAGAAATTGGTCAAGCCGGGGATCGAACCTGCGACCTCCTGTTCTCAAGTCCTGTACGCTACCGACTGAGCTACGGGCGCTTGGCCCACCCTTGTGGACGAGTCGGTTGGTTAAAGTATATTAACTTTTAAGCTGCTAAGCGCGACTCACTGACCTTTTGCAGACGGTGTAGATCAAGATCAGACTGCACATAACGTGCAGTCTGATCTTGAATCTACACTGTCTGATAAGGAGATATTTTTGCTCCCAAAAATAAGTTTGAAGTCGCAGTATTAGGGATTTTACCATCGGCTCCAAGTTTCATGTAACTTTTTCAGCAGGAGAAGGGTTAGTGTCTCAGCATTCGTGGAAAAATGTATCTGAGCTATGCTCTGTGAAAAGGGGGCTTAATGCATCTCCGTGATGCAAGATACCAATCACGCATCACAAAATTATGGGTCCATGATAGCCACTTTTTTTTTTAAAAAACAACCGACTTAATCGTCGTCAGGACTGGTCTATGGAGTGAAAGATAATTGACCAATACCGAAAAGTTTCGGCCCGCTGAATATGGCTTATATATATATATATATATATATATATATATATATTGTCAAACACAGAAATGAGCTATGCTATGTGAAAAGGGAGCTCAATGCATCTGCGAAAAGTATCGACCCAGGTCAGCCTGCGCAGTCCGCGCAGGCTGACCTGGGCCGAAACTTTTCGCTATTGGTCAATGCTCTGTATATACAGGGATCTGTCTACCATATGATTAATTCAGTCGTTAGAAAAAAAAAGTGGCTATTATGGGTCCATAACTATGGGTCCATAATTATGTGATGGCCTAAATTGGTATCGTGGATCAAGGAGATGCATTAAGCCCCCTTTTACTAGAGCATGGCTGACATGTACATGACATGCTTTGACAAATTCAATTTTAAAGATGTTTTTGTTTGCCTAGCAAAAAAGAATTTTTTTTACGTCTCCGTGATGCATTATACCAAGCAAGTCGTCACACAGTTATTGATCCACGAAATCTGTTGTGTCTGACAACCGAATGAATCATGAGGTGGAACGGTAGATTGGTCCTTGGACATGCAGAAAATTGACCGATAGCGAAAAGTTTCGAGACAGGTCGGTCTGCCTGGACTAGGCAAGCTGACCTGGGTCATAACTTTTTGCATATGCTTTAAATCTTCTTTTCATAGAGCATGGCTCATTTCTATGTGTCCCTCTCTTCTACAACTCTGATGACATATAGCGTTTTTCGAAAGCGGTTGGCAGATGAAAACCTTTGTCTCGTACTTCCTTTTCCCAGGATGTTTTCTAATGCCTTCTTCCTCGGGATTGTTACATGTAAGTTGCGGATTTCTTTGATCAATGGTTAATTAAAATAGATTAGTAAAAGACATTAAAACAAACTGAACTATTGCAAATCAAAGTCCTAAAGAACAAAACAAAATCTATTCCTTTGAAACTGAAACATTTTTTTTTCCCGTGTTGATTACAGTGTAAATATACCAGTGTTGCAGTCATAGTAATAAGAAGGCCACACTGATCCAAAGAAAGTTCTGTACTGATTTTTTTTTTGACGGATTCATGTAAAAAATCGGTTCTCAATATTCTTTAATCCTTTACAACACAGTCCCGACTTTTAACGACCCCTGGGGAAGAAGCCTTTTGAAAACATTGTGGGAAATGGAGAAAATGCTGGTAACCAGCATTTTCTCCTTTTCCCACAATGTTTTCTACCTTTCCAAAATCACATTTCGGTTTCGTAATTCCCATTTATTTTGTCGTCTGCAAATGCTTTCGATTTGGAAACGTCCAAAATGTTGTCGTTTGGTAAAGAGTTAACAAGTAACAGGATTTGAAGGATTAATAAAATACAGAAAAAAAAACCGGTGTTCCGACAATGTTTAACAAATGACAGTGTTTGACAGATATCTCGATCAATATCGGTTTCTAATCCTCATGCTCGTGTTCCAATTCCTGCAAATCTTCCATGACCTGTAAAAGTTCCTCCATCAAGTCCAATTCTCTCCCTGTCTGTGTCCCTGTCTGTGTCCCTGTCGACCCGCTGTTCTCCCCAAAACCATCCAAGCGACCCCCGTTATTGCTCTTGCTAAACACATTGTAATCCATCTCAGGTCTATTAGCGCAATCAACATAGTCGTTGGTAGCCCTGCCGATAGGATGAATAGGATAAATAAAATCTTTTCAGTGTCATAGGTAAAAATAAGTTTTTTTGCAAACGATATAGATCAAGATCAGGCAGCACAGAACGTGCAGTGTGAGCTTTGATGTATACTGTCAGCTTGTTTTGTCAAACCTTTGAGTTAATTAAAAAACTGAAAGTACTGTTTGTTTGTATGTATTGGAGTTTAACGCCATTTTAACAGCTCGGGTCATATCATGGCGGTCAGTGACGCACCCATGTGTTTCCTGTACTGACACCAGTTCTGACACAACTTTCTTTCCAAAGCCACTGACTACTTTTCTCACATGCATCAGAGGTGAGAAGCGAAACAAATCGCCGGAAGGAAAGTTTGCCTCAACCAGGTATCGAACTCTCAACCACCAGGTCACAAGTCAGATACGCTAACCACTGAGCTACCCAGGCGGGCTGAAAGTACTGATAGACTAGCGAATGTGAGATGAGCTGCCTAGGTAAAGATGAAATTTAGTTTGTCCATACAAGATTGAAGAACAATGGTCAAATACGGTTATTGAGTCCGATTCGGTCCAATCCGGTTATCTAGTCTGGTCCGGTTATTAGGATCGATCCGTTTCGCTCCAGTGACTTTACCACAGCTCATAGCCATTTACTTGTCGCAATAGCAAATGCAATTAAAAAAAATCTGATTGTTAATCTTAAATTGAAATCAAAGGACTTAAAGTCTTGTTAAGCAGATTTGTGGAGTAGCAAAAACTGTAATATGTTGTAACAAAAAAATAACATCACATGGAACACATGTGCAATCATTTTTAAATGGAGTTAGCAAGGGCAGGAAAATTCAAAATTGTTCAGCCGAGCGGGCCGCGCTGTAACTGTTATTCTATTACTGTTTAAGGAGTGGTATTTTTTACGCAGTCTTTTGCTGGTATTAGATTTCGGAATAGATATGTATACACGTGTAGGACAGTATATATTGTAGTGACAAAAGCGAGGTTGAGTTGATTGATTGATTGTATGGTGTTTAACGCCGTTTTCAAGGTTATTTCAGTTATATCGCGGCGGCCTGCGCACCTACCCATGCTTTCCTGGAGTTTCTTTTACCACTTCTACGCACACTATTACCACTGGCTGCTTTCCCACATAACCGTCGTCGAAACAATGGTCAGCGGTGAGAGAGGAATGAATCCTGTCGCAATGACTATCATCAATCCTCGGAAAGAAATTTGCCAAGACGGGGATCGAACCAGCGACCTCCTGTTCTCAAGTCCTGTACGCTACCGACTGAGCTACGGTGGCTCGGCAGCGAGGTTGAGGATTATCAACTAAAACTGGAAGTAGAGTGGGCGCAAGCACGAATGACAGTGTATTTGGTTCAGGTCAAACAGATATCATAGAACACTGTGAACGCGCATGCGTCGTTACGCATGATGTATTTGGTTCCGGTCAGAACGATCACAGTAAGCTATAAAAATCCGCTAAAAAGTAAGTGAATTTGATAATTTGGAATTTGAATACTTCCTAGGGATCACTTTTATATGAGCCATGCTCTGTGAAAAGAGGGCTTAATGCATCTGCGAAAAGTATCGGCCCAGGTCAGCCTGAGCAGTCCGCGCAGGCTGACCTGGGCCAAAACTTTTCGCTTTTGGTCAATTTTCTAAAAACGAAAAGTTTTGGCCCAGGTCAGCCTGCGCGGACTGCGCAGGCTGACCTGGGTCGATACTTTTCGCAGATGCATTAAGCCCTCTTTTCACAGAGCATGGCTGAAGCAAGTGTTCATAAAACAATGAATCCCTAAAATTCATTCTTTTTTTCTAACAACCGAAGGAATCATGGGGTAGAACGGTCCTTAAACATGCAGAAAATAGAGGATCTTACATGAGTGTTTATGTATTATCATTTTTATCAAACGAGTTGACCAAAAATGTATGACGCGAGCCTTGGCGAGCGTCAAATACATTTTAGTCAACGAGTTTGATAAAAATGATACTACATAAACACGAATGTGAGATTCTGTTTATCACGTAAAACAAATGACAGGCAAAAAAAATAGCCGGCATCATCACCTTTAGCCTATACACCATTCACGGGTCCATGTTTATAGTTGTCGTTCGGTTTCAAATGTGTACATACACAAGTAGATAAATCCTTGACATTTAATCCGAGAGTAGAATGAAACAGTTTCTAGAGGGGGTAAGTCCACCTAATTCCACAATTTTGTTGATATAAGACTTTCACCTCTATTTCTTGGTTTTTATTAAACATGAAAATCCAAACTTTCAGCGCGTATACGTCCTAGCAACAATGACGTCATTTTCCGCGAAACGACGTTGTCGTACAAATTCCGGCACGTGCTGTGGTTGGTTTCTCCGGCTTCACGGGTTCAAGACTAAAAACTGATCAGAACCGGGACCCAAAAAACGGTAATACGCTAGTGTATTATCAAAAATAAGTCATGGGTTTAAGACACTGCCGGTTTTATGTGATAAATTAACATACCGTATAGCAAAAAGTTTCGACCTAGGTCAGCCTGCGCGAACTGCACAGCTGGTTTTGGTCGATACTTCTTTAAACCCCCTTTTCGCAGAACATGCCTCTTTTGCGACAACAATACTTACGGGTCGTAAACCAAGAAGAGATCTTCCTGTGTAGGCTCTGTGTCGAAGCCCCCGATATTGTCACACATAACGCGGCCAACTGTTACTTTTTGCAATTCTGCAATCGCTGAAAAATGAAAAAAAAATAGAGGCCAAAATTTGTAGAGTTGCGAGAAATGAGGTAATGACCTTTTTCGGCACATCCTGCTAACTATCACAAGGGCCTTTGATCATGCACGGTATATGTGGAGAGAAGTCGAAAGGAATGAAATCGGAATATATGCAGTGAAGTCGGAAGGAAGTAAGTCGAAATGAAGTAAGTTTCAAGACAGTAAGCCGGAAGGAAGCAATCGGGAGGAATAAGTCGGAAGAAAAGAAAGTAAGTCTGAAGGAAGTAAGTCGGAAGGAAGTAAGTCTGAAGGAAGGAAGTAAGTCTGAAGGAAGGAAGCAAGTCTGAAGGAAGTTTAGTCGGAAAGAAATAAGCAGAATGGAAGTAAGCCAGAATGAAGGAAGTCGGAAGGAAGTAAGCCGGAAGGGAGGAAGTCGGAAGGAAGAAATTCTGAAGGAAGTAATTCTGAAGGAAGGAAGTCGGTAGGGAGGAAGACTGTAGGAAGTAGGTCTGGAAAAAGCAAGTCTGAAGAAAGGAAGTCGGAAGAAAGGATGCCGGAAGGAAGTAGGTCCGAAGGAAGGAAGTCAGAGGGCAGAACGTCTGAAGGAAGTAAGGTGGAAGGAAGTAAGCCGGAAGGGAGTAAGCCGGATGGGAGTAAGCCGGAAGGGAGTAAGCTGGAAGGAAGTAAGCCGGAAGGGAGTAAGCCGGAAGGGAGTAAGCCGTCCGGAAGGAAGTAAGCCGGAAGGGAGTAAGCCGGATGGGAGTAAGCCGGAAGGGAGTAGGCCGGAAGGGAGTAAGCCGGATGGAAGTAAGCCGGAAAGAAGTAAGTCGGAAGGAAGTAAGCCGGAAGGGAGTAAGCCGGAAGGAAGTAAGCCGGAAGGGAGTAAGCCGGAAGGGAGTAAGCCGGATGGGAGTAAGCCGGAAGGGAGTAAGCCGGAAGGGAGTAAGCTGGAAGGGAGTAAGCCGGAAGGGAGTAAGCCGGAAGGGAGTATGCCGGAAGGGAGTAAGCCGGAAGGGGGTAAGCTGGAAGGAAGTAAGCCGGAAGAAAGTAAACCAGTAGGAATTAAGACGGAAGGAAGGAAGTCGGGAGGAAGTAAGTCGGAAGGAAGTAAGTCCAAAGGAAGGAGGTTGGAAGGAAGTAAGCCGGAAAGAAGTAAGTCGGAAGGAAGTCGGAAGGAAGGTAGTTGGAAGGAAGTTGGAAGGAAGTAACTTGGAAGGAAGGTAGTTGGAAGGAAGTCAGAAGGAAGTAAGTCAGAAGGAAGTAAGTCAGAAGGAAGGTAATTGGAAGAAAGTTGGAAGGAAGTAACTTGGAAGGAAGGTAGATGGAAGAAAGTCAGAAGGAAGTAAGTCAGAAGGAAGTAGGAAGGAAGTCGACAAGAAGAAGGGAAGGCACAAGAGGGGGAATGACTCACGACTTACCAGCTTTACTGAAATAGCAGGTGTACCAGAAGCGGTCGCCCCTTTTAAGCAGCCGGAACATTTCTCCTAGCACATTATTTATAATTTCACCGCTCAAAGCAGTATCGTTTGGGTTGGGCAGTTCCATCATCCCGCTCAAAAAAGCATCTATATCCTCAATGCCGCTTTAAGGTAAAGATGAATGCAGATAAATGGTTATTTCGGTGTAAGATTGAAATATAATGTCACAGAGGGACAACAAAAATGGACATTTTCGGGACTGGTGATGCAACGAGAGAAAATATTGTGTTCACGAATGAAATCAGGGTCAATAATGATAAATAAATAGAGGATAATTGTCTGCTTCGCTGTATGATCGAAATTGCTTTCATCGAGTGAAAAGCAAAGGCTATATTTTCACGAGTGGCGAAGCAACGAGTTAAATAAAAACATGGCCTTTGCTTTTCCCGAGATGAAAGAAATTTCCATCGTTTCAAAACAAACAGCTTTCCTATTTCTTTTATGCTCTTCACTTTAAGCTTTCTTTTCACGTCTAATTTTTTTTTTTGCTCTTTAGGTAGAGTATACATGTTTGCGTTTTTCAAGCGAAATAGATCTATTCAACCTAGTCGGATATGGTCTAGCTATAATAATGACGTCATGATTGATCTTGACTACGTCATAAAACGTGACGTTCATCCTCTAAAAGTTAATTCACATTCTATAAATATCCGCTGAATGTCGAAAGATAAAAGTTATAACATTCGCCGGTGAATTATAACACTCACCGATGAATTACAAGGATTTCATGCTTTTAGGTAGTTTGTCGAGAAATAATGGTGGATTATGGTTTGATATTTCATGGTTATGACCAGTGAAAATACCGATTTTATATTTTCTAACTCTTCAACTGAAGGCGGAAACAGTAGTTCCCGCGCACTAGTTACCTAAGTAATTAGCGCGTGTCATTCAAACGGAGGGAAATATGACGTAATTTACGGGGAATTACCGAAAACAACTGTACTGGATTTTGATGAAAGTTTTAACAAAATAGGGGTTAGAAGCATGAATAAGTAGAGGATATATATAGATCTATATATATATATAATTTTTTTTTTTTTCGGTGAAAGATCGAAATTCATTTCATCTCGTGAACATAATCGGGAATATTTTCACGAGTGGCACAGCCACTCGTGAAAATATTACCGATGATGTTCACGAGATGAAGTAAATTTCGATCTTTCAACGGAAAAAAAAAAAATTCCCAAATATCCTTTATATTACATGTATTTACTGTTAGATTTCTATAAACTACTGAAAAGCATAAAAGAAATAGAGGGTTTTGTCTGTTTTGGTGTATGATCGAAATTTCGTTCATCGAGTTTAAAGGGAAGGCTATATTTACACTAGTATTTTCTGAACTATATAGAGGGTAATTAGCTCTTTTGGTGTATAATCGAAATTATATTTTCACGAGTGGCGAAGTCCAGACTGAAAGCATCTGCAGGAGAAAAATTCAACGTGTATAGTGTCTGAGTTTGAAAGAATACAAAACTTTGTGGTAAAAAAGGAAAAAATTTTGGTAACCAACATTTTCTCCTTGCTCTACAATCTGTTAAAAATTTCTTAGAGTCGTTTTTAATCATTTTGTTAAGTGTTACCAACAAACAATGAATCTTACTGGTATAGCTTTTTAAGGCCTGAAAAGGTGTCACTATTCACAATACCGGCGCTCAGTAGATCGTCAATATTCTCGGGCACGTAAAGGTCATCAAAAATTTGTCGTATCCCCTTGTAGGTCTCGACTCCGTGATCTCGTCCTAGTAAAAACCATCAACAAAACAGGGTTAATAGTTACACTGGTCCCTTGGCATACAGAAAATTGACCAATAGCAAAAAGTTTCGGCCCAGGTCGGCCTGCGCGGACTGCGCAATCTGACCTTGGTCGACATTTTTCGCATTAAGCCTCCTTTTTACAGAGTATGGCTCATTTCTAAATTGCACTTTTTTTACTAATTCTGTCAAGTTTCCTTAAGGTTGGGAGAAAAAAAAAAGTTTATAGAGTCTAGTATCTAGATCTATCAGTGTTTTATAAAATATTTTGATTCACAGCAAAAGAAATCTAGATAGTCTCCCCCCTCCCGCGCCCATGGATATGTTAACCCTTTTCCTGCTGAATAACTTAAATAAAACTTTCATGCCGACAGTAAAAACTCGACTGATGTTCTTTCAAACTTTCTTTTTTGAGAAAAAAAATCTCCTTGTCGGACAGTGTAGATCCAAGATCAGACTGCACGTTCTGTGCAGTCTGATCTTGATCTACACTTTCCGCAAAAGTTCAGTGAGTCGCGCTTAGCACCTAAAGGATTAAAAAATATAAAAGAATGACTCACCTCTCTGTAAGTTTAACGCCCCGAGGGACGAGGAGGGAGAAGATCCATCTATGTCACCATCCACATTACCAAACAGATTAAACTCAACTGTACTCTCCATTTTACTGGAATGAAAATATGGAATAGACATATATAAGGATCAACAAAGTCCATTTTGTATAACAACCGACTGATTCATGAGATACCCTGGTCCTTTGACAAGCAGAAAATTGACCAACAGCGAAAAGTTTTGGCCCAGGTCAGCCTGCGCGGACTGCGCAGACTGACCTGGGTCGAGACGTTTCGCAGATGCATTAAGCCCCCCTTTTCACAGAGCATGGTTTATATATGATATAGCACATATGTGACACAAAGTGGCTTTGAAGATAAAATTTTATTAAACGAGTCTAGAAATGCTACAAAGCGAGCCTCTGTGTTAACAAGTTTAATAAAATTTTACTTCAAAAGCCAATGATTTTCAGATTTTTTGTTAAAGAAAAATTTGTAGTTGGTACATTACGCTGAAAACAAGGGGTGGGGTTATATCATAAAAAGGCCTCATATATAGAAAGATAATCTGTCAAGGAAATGGGAACATGGAAAGCAATTCGGAGTTGGTAACCAGCACATTTTAGAAAGCACCAAATGGACAATCTTGATGTACTTGTTTGCTTAACCCTTTCCCAAACGACAAATTTTGGACTGGTCCAAATTGAAAGAGTTTGCAGACGACAATTTTAAATTTGATGATAATGGCAGAAAGGTCTCAAAAAGGGTAGAAAACACTGTGGGAAAAGGAGAAATTGCTCGTTATGAGCAATTTCTCCTTTTCCCACAGTGTTTTCAAAAGACTTGTACTGCAAACCAGGGCTTGTTTGGGAAAGGGTTAACTCTCTACCGAATAACAAAATTTTAGACTTGTCAAGACTGAACGCATTTGTAGATAACCAATAAAATGTGGCTAAAGGGATAGATTTGTCATTTATGAGTTTGAAGAAAATACTGTTTACCAGTATTTTCCTTTTCCCAAGATGTTTTTAGAGTCGTGCGGTAGCATATCTCTGCCACGAGATAAAACTATCCCGACAAAACAAACTTGATGGTATCCTCGTGGTTTAAAGAAAGTATTTTCCGTTTTACAAATATCTTGGTTCTTATTCCTGGCTTTGCTGGACGAATTTTATCAAATATAGCCTGTTAAGAAAAGAATACCTATTGCAAAGTATATCGATCCTGGAATACAGTTGATTTTTGTAGTCCCAAAGGTTGATTTTTGATTCTTTGGTTATGCATGCAGTTATGCTTTGTTTTGGATCAGAAATTTGGGGTTCATCAGTGCAGCAGTAACATCGAAAAGATTCGTTAACTCTTTAGGCGCAAAATAAACAAACTTGGCCTCTTTTGATGGCTGTAAATACAATCCACTGAGTCGCCGGAAGATTTTTATCATATAGGCTTGACCACACAAGCGGACGGTATAGATCAAAGATCAGACTGCACGTTCTGTGCAGTCTGATCTTGATCTATGCCGTCCGCAAAAGTCCCTGTTTTCGCCTGTGGCGCTGAAAGGGTTAAGACTTTTTAGAGGTGAACGTTGTCTTTCTTCAAATACGGCTGATATCTTTGCCCTAGGTAAATGCTCGGCATATCTTCTCTACGTAATGAATATGACACAATGTATTAAATATTGGACTCATATGTAACTTACTTAGTTAAACAACCATCAGGTATCTAAAACCCTGTTGAGAGGACTACTCTTTCTATCAAGATACACTACATTTTTACACACATGCGTTTCAGTGGACTATGAGGAAATACTAGACATAACTAACGGAAGAATAGAGTAAAAGTAATTCTCACCCATCAGTCAGAGGACAGGCTTTATGCAGATTTAGCATGACGGAATCGGTCCCACCTTGAAAGAAGGAGGATGTGGAATTAAAGAAATTGTTCACCAGCGGAAGTGATTCAGTGGCATCCTCAAAAATGCTGTCGTCACTGGGGTTACCAACAAGGTCATTTGGGATCCAGTCATGACCCATTCTGAAATGAAAAATGATGTAACTGGCATGCAACACACGAAAAGGGGCCTTCGGACATATGCGTAAAAGTGTGTCGTCCCAGATCAGCCTGTGCAGTCTGTGACTAATCCGAGACGACACTTTCCGTTTTTGTGCGATTTTCTGTTGCACGAAAGTCTACTGTATGAAAAAATCTTATGTAGTCGTAAAGTGCCGTCTCGGATTAGCCTGCTCGTACTGCGCAGGCTAATCCGGGACGACACTTTACGCAAATGTCCTGAAGGTCTCATTTCGCATTGTATATGAAGTTCTGAACTACCTTGCTTGCTGTTGTGCTGTAGTTCATTTCACCACAAAAAAAAAAGTGAGCAATGCTCGGCAAAAGGCATCTTAATACATCTCCATGGTGAATCATACCAGGCAAGTCATCAGTGGTGAGTTTAAAAGGCAGACTGCCTCAGAAATTGCTGCCTAACTCCATCCTTTTCTGCGAAATCGTTCTGATACACAGTCTATTTCGTCATGGTTTTATAAATAAACCGAAATCAAAAAACTGAAATAGGAAATAGACGTGTTTTGTTTTTATATGACGGATTTCAAAAAGGATTTGTTATATTGATTTGATTGCAAATGACCTTTCCAGTGGTTGTAATTTTTCATTAAACAAATAAAGCTACACACACAAAAAAAGAATTTCGTTAAAAAACAGAACACCGCGGAAAAAGATCACGCGACTTGAAAACGTGGGAAAAAGGTCACGTGTCTGTCATGTAATGCAGAAGAGGTTTCTTCTTTTTACACAGCGGCGATCATATAATGCCTTACTTACTTGTTTATATGTACCAAAATATATTGAAATTAAAAGCAGTAAGCTATTTGAAAACATTGATGCTGATCTCTCCTGGCTTCTTTTTTAAAGAAGCCAACTTGTAATATTATGGATCCATGAAATTGATTTAGTCTGATAATTGACCGGACATGGAGGGACAGTGGTCCTTTGATAGGCAGAAAATTAACAAATAGTAAAAAGAGTCAACCCATGTCAGCCTGTGCAGTCCGCGCAGGCTGACATGGGCGATACTTTGTGCAGAGTCATAGGACATGGTTCAAATTTATTGATTTTGATCGAGTGGAAGGTCAGAATGATTCAGCGTCACATTATGGATTGATTGGTTTGTTATATTACCTACTCTTATGAATGACATAGAGGATACAAGTATTTTCTTTTTTTTCGGTGAAAGATCGAAATTCATTTTATCGAGTGAGCACCATCGGTAATATTTTCACGGTAGGGCAGCTACGAGAGAAAATATTATCGATGATGTTTACGAGATAAAATAAATTTCGATCTTTCAACGAAAAAAGCAAACATTCCATTTATTTCATGCTTCTAACCCCTATTTTGTCGGAACTTTCATCAAAATCCAGTACAGCTGTTTTCGGCAATTCCCCGTGGCATACCCCTCTCACATAATAACGCATTACAATATTACGTGAAGCGCGAGAAATATAGCGTAAATTACGTCATATATCCCTCCATTTGAATGGCACGTGCTTATTGCTTAGGTAACTAGTGCGCGGGAACTACTGTTTTTGCCTTCAATTGAAGAGCTAGAAAATATAAAATCGGTTTTTTCACTGGTCGTAACCATGAAATATCATACCATAATCCACAATTATTTTTCGATAAACTACCGAAAAGCATGATATAAAATCCTATTCACGGAAGGTTTTACTCTTCCGCTGTCAGTCTAGTAAGTTTGACTTCTTTGAGGTTCAGATTTCCTCTGAAGCTGAAACTGATTTTAGCACTAGCATAGCGCTTGGACGAGAAATTCGGAGATCAAAATGGCTGCATGTGCTATGCATTCCGATCTTAATCTATGCCTGCTTGACTAATATCTAAGTTGCCACCCTCCATGTTATATCAAGAATAAGTTTTCAATTTAAAAAAAAAAAATGGCTGTTATGGATCCATAATTATGGGATGGATTGGTGTATACCATGGATAACGGAGATGTATTAAGCCCCCTTTTGCCAGAACATGGCTCACTTTATGGCTCACTATTTTTGTGACGACTCTTGCTTGGAATAAGGCATCACGGAGACGCATGTAACCCCCTTTTTGCCAGACAACCGCTAAAAAGTAACCCTCTGCTTAACTTACATGTTCATCAAAACCAACTTAAAGAGAGCCTTTCCTGACCAAGGCGCTCATATATAATCCAAAATCTTCAGCCTGTGTAAATTACCTATTAATACAAACCATAGGCCACTGAAACTCCATTGGTCTATTACGGGATAACGAAATTTTTCATTATCGGACACCGTTACTATAAATAGCGCACTGGCAATTGCCTCGATATCGTATTTAAAAGAACAAGGCTTGCAACGACATCGAAAAAGATTTTTACCCCCGTCCCGTTTAGGAGATACTATTTAAACGAAAATGGAAATATAAACCTAGTTACTGTTGCAGAAGGGTTCACAAATCCGGTAACTAGGTTGATTTTTCCGCGTATGGTTAAATATTATCTCTGAAAGGGGACAGGGGTAAAATTTTCTTCAATTTCGTTGCAAACCTTGTCTGATCATATACAATATAGAGGCATTTGCCAATGTGCTGTTTATAGTAACGGTGTAAATGAAAATATGAGTATTCCATGATATACAGGCGATGCACCAATGTGTAATAGTGTTTGACGATCGACCAAGGAAAATTTAGTGTTCCTTGATAGACCAATGGAGCTTCAAAGGCCTGTGTACAAACTTACATAAATAGAGCTTTTTCTGACCCATATGCAATATCAACACATACATGCGCCAGCCAAGTTTAATTCAACACAAACTTACTTGGCGCTTTATCCAGTCTTAACGTTGTTCCGAACCTACAGACAATAAGCATTGTCTTACCTATAGACACATGTAATTCAGAAAAGCGTAAGCTATGCATAACCTAAGACCTGCTTTCGTGAGCTTTGTATAATTCAACATTTACTTAACTAGCGCTGTGTACAACCTAAATGTCATTCCAAAACTATAGCTCTCACTCGATAAACGTTTCACTATCAGTTTATATTATTGTTTATGTATGAGATAACAGGTTTAAAATCACGTACCGTGACGAGATAATTTATAAACCCAACTCGATAAGGTTATATTATCTCGTCATGGTTCGTGGTTTTAAACAAATATTCCCAAAAAACAAACAATAATATAAACTGTTATTGACAGGTTTATCGAGTTAGAATTATACAGACAATGAGATTTATCTTACCTGTAATTCGGAACAACTTGCCTCAGCTGTGTATATTTCAAAACCTGCTTGCGTCAGCTCTGGATAATTCAACACCATCTTACCAAGCGCTCTGTCCAATCTTAACATTACTCCGAACCTACAGACGTTCAGCTTTGTCTTTCCCAATATATGCATGTAATTCAAAACCAACTTTTCTCAAGCATATTTTATCGTAAACCTTGTTCCCTTTAGTCTGGATTACCTGCCCCTACCACTACGTTATCGGGTCAGGCAAAGCGCAATAATGGCGGCTTCCCAGGTGTCCCCAAGCGTACCCCTACATGATTCCCCGTTTTCCCCAATTTCATGTGATCCAGTTTGATCAGTTAATAAAATGAGATCAACTTTGTACAAAAAATACATTACCGAATCTAAAACGTGATGTTGGGGTATGGTTTAAAAATAAATTCGACGACGAATTATTGTAAAAGTAGCCCTGTTTTCGGACATTATATAGGTCCATTGACATTTCGGATACTTAAAGCATTTCTGATATGTAGTTTTCTCGCTAAATAAGAACGACATGTAGAAAAACTCACTGCCACTACTTTATTGCAATCGATCTGTTTTGAATTTAGCCTATGATCCGACTTGATCATGTGAAATAACAATATCCCGTCTCCTCTGCATATTACCAACGGGGGCCGCCATTATTGCGCTTTGCCTGACATACTCTTGTAGTACGGCGGGGTACCAAACTATGTTCCCCGTAAGCTACCTTACCTAAATATAATTCCCCACAAGTTGTGAATACCGCCATTGAAACGTTCTCTGTACCTACATCTCTCGTCAAATTCTAGTTCGAATTTAGTTATTGTGTTCTCGCCTAGGAAGGAAGGCAGGAAATTCTTGTAAGTTATAACCTGAAAGATGAAATCTTTACTTTTTTGTATGCTTTATTGAGTTTTCAACACTGTGCTTTAACTCTTTACCACACAATCCCGAGTTTTAACGACCCTGTGAAAGAAGCCTTTTGAAAACCTTGTGGGAAAAGGAGAAAATGCTGGTAACCAGCATTTTCTCCATTTCCCACAATGTTTTCTATCCTTCCCAGAACAATGTTCAATTATTCAATCACATTTATTTTGTCGTCTGCAAATGCTTTAAAATTGGACCGGTCGTTTGGTAAAGAGTTCAAACTGGTTACAGGGACAATGCAGTGTTTCTTCCCACGAGTGATTTTTACCCGTTACGTTAACAAGGTAAGTTTATCCCATGTTGCAGCTCTCTCTCTTTCCTGCAAATCTGTTAAAGTAATAAGCTGCACAAAAATAGACACAAAATAATTTAATCAAACATTCTACTGCATCTTAACCCTTATCCTGCTAAAATATGTGGAAAAAAAACTTTCGAGCCCATAGTAAACAACCTAAATTTTGTTCTTTTACAGGTATTGTTTTGCGGGGGGTGGGGGGGGGGGGAAATATCTCCTTTTCGGACAGTGTGGATCAAAGATCAGACTGCACGTTCTAAGCAGTCTGATCTTGATCTACGCTGTCCGCAAGAGGTCAGTGAGTCGCGATCAGCAGCGTAAGGGTTAAATAAAATAAGCATTTTCCCTCTGTAGACATTAGCCAAGCCCCCATAGCTCAGTCGGTAGCGTACAGGACTTGAGAACAGGAGGTCGCTGGTTCGATCCCCGGCTTGGCCAATTTCTTTCCGAGGATTGATGATAGTCATCGCGACAGGATTCATTCTTCTCTCACCGGTGACCATTGTTTCGACGATGGTTATGTGGGAAAGCAGCCAGTGGCTTGGAAAGAATATTGTGCGGAGTACTGGTAAAAGAAACTCCAGGAAAGCATGGATAGGTGCAGTGACCGCCGTGATATAACTGAAATAATGTTGAAAACGGCGTTAAACACTATAGAATCAATCAATCAATCAATCTGTAAACATTATCTGGATTGGCATTAACATTTCAACACACGACGTAATGACTTGTTCAATTTGAAAGCATTTGCAGCGAACAAATTCTCTGAGGCTAAAACAAAGAAATTTGTCTTTGAAAGACAGAAACAGTTTCTGATCTGGTGACAAAAATGTTCTCATTTTGTCGCATTGTTTTAAAAGACCCTCTTCCTCAGACGAAATTATGTGAGATTGCTTAGTAAAGAGTGAGACTTTAATTTAGTATACATGTATATAGCAAGTTGCCCTCTTTTAATCCTTAAGCTGCTAATCATCGCTCTCCGACCTTTTGCGGACAGTGTAGATCAAGATCAGACTGCACAGAACGTGCAGTCTAATCTTGAATCTACACTGTCCGATACGGCGTGTTGTTTTCTGGTGAAATCAACTTTCAAATCGCAATATTTGTCTTTCGACTATTGCGTGCAAATTTTCGTTTTATTTATTTCAAGTTTAACCCTTCACCACACAATTCCGAATTTTAACGACCCTGAGGAAAAAAGTCTTTTGAAAACATTGCGGGAAAAGGAGAAAATGCTGGTAACCAGCATTTTCTCCCTTTTCCCACAATGTTTTTCTACCATGTCAAAGACAATTTACATCATTTGATTCGCATTTTAATTGTCGTCTGCAAATGCTTTCAATTTGGACCAGTCTACATTTTTGTCGTTTGGTAAAGAGTTAAGGGTTTATTCTTATCTTGTCGTTTGTGACCAGAGATGTATTTTGCGGTGAGTGAAAAGCAAGATCAGCTTGCACATACGTGAAGTCTGCTTTTGCTCTGTCAGTAGTATCGGTCAAAATTAATTAATTTTTACGCAATTTAGTTTCGTTATCATCAATCGTCTAAGTCACGCTCTGTGAAAAGGGGGTTCTATGTATCTGCAAAACGTATCGACTCGTGTCAGCCTGCGCAGTCCGAGCAGGGTGACCTGGGTCGAAACTTTTTGCAATTCGTCGTTTTTGAGGTGGCATCCCAGCTCAGATATACCATGTGGGAAATTGGAACGTAAAATATCTGATTCTGGGGTACCTAACATTGCAAAATCATTACCTGGAAAAATAGTATTATGGGGAAAGCATTTTATTCACTTTGGCATCAAGGCATGACTAAAACGTTAATAAAAGGGGAACTTACATGGCTTGGACGATAAATATGTAAACAGATACACCATTATCATAACACAATTTAAAAACAAAGAGTGTTAGAACAGACTATCACGAGGCATGCGTAGATATGCGCATTTTTATGTATCAGTCCACCAGGGGTCATATATAAGTATGTATGATCCCTGGTTCCACCAAATAGCGTCAAGAAGCGTCAACAGGTGCCATGGAAAGCTTAGAAGCATCGTGAGAACTCTTGTGGTAATTTCTTTTATTAGGATTACTTTATTTGTCAAGATATTGCTTATTAATACTGCTCACGTTTTATTTCGACATTCTATTGAACCCCCTCTTCTCACACACACAAAAAAAAAAGACAAAACGAGAAATTTGTTAGTTTGCTCTGAGATTTATAGGAGAGATACCTCTCAGATCGTTAAATGTCAGCTTGTGTTTACACATTCTTTCTAGTAGCACTACGTGCTTATTATTTGGTACAACAGTTAGATTTCATTTTGAGTCTAATAACCGACTGAGTCATGCAGTAGAATGGTCCTTTTACATGCAGAATCAAAGCGGGTGAAAGCGACCCACCTCAACAGCGCTTTCACCGCTTTGATTCTGCATTCTACAACTGCATGACTCAGACGGTTGCTAGACTAAATAGATTTTATGGATCCATAATCATATAATAATCTGCTCGGTGTAATGCATTACGAATACAAAGGGCTTGCTTGTCCAAGTGATCCATGCTACCAATTAAGCCATCACATAATTATGGATCCATAATAGCCACTATCTTTAACAACTGACTTAATCAAGAGGTAGACTGGACCTTGGTCATACAGAAAAATTGACCAATGGCTAAAAGTTTCGGCCCAGGTCAGCCTGCGCGGACTGCGCAGGCTGACCTGGATCGATACTTTTCGCAAAATGCATTAAGCCCCCTTTTCACAGGACCTCATGATTAGGTCGGTTGTTGAAAAAAGTGGCTATTATAGATCCATAGTTATGTGATGGCTTGCTTGGTATAATGCATCACGGAGATGCATTAAGCCCTCTATTCCCAGAGCACGGTTCATCTACAAGTTACGCGTTGATTACACTACACAAATCTTTGTTACTATGATTGGAACGGGTCGAACTCAAGAAAAAAAAAAAAGCTCCATACCTGCATTTCAGCAGCGACAATGAGACGAACAACTTGGAAAAGTTCTTCTCGCGCCTTCGGTGTGCTATCTGTATAACCCAGGGTTTTGAGTATATCTACGAGCCTGTTGTGCTCCCTTACAAACAGCGTGTGCATGCCGTTCAAAGACATTTGCTCCTGACTTCTGAAATCACCTGTAATAGATATCAGCCACGCTCTAGCCCGCCCGGGTAGCTCAGTGGTTAGCGTATCTGACTCGTGGCCTGGTGGTTGCGAGTTCGATACCTGGTTGAGGCAAACTTTCTTTCCGGCGATTTGTCGCCCCTCACCTCTGGCGGCGCATGTTAGAAAAGTAGTCAGTGGCTTTGGAAAGAAAGCTGTGTCAGTAGTGGTGTGAGAAAGCTAGGAAACACATGGGTGCGTCACTGACCGCCATGATATGACCTGAGCTGTTAAAATGGCGTTAAACTCCAATATAAACAAATAAACAAACATCAGTCATGCTCGGTCAAAAGGAGGTGCAATCATCTGCAAAACGTATCGACCTTTATCAGCCTGAGCAGTCCGAGCAGACTGACCTGGCCCGAAAACCTTTGCTCTTGATCAATTTTCTGCATGTCTAACGAAAATTCTCCCTCATGATTCAGTTGCTTGTTAGACAAAATTGATCTTATGGATCAAGAATTATGTGATCATGCACTGGGGAGATGCATTGCCATGACATAATTATGGATCCGTAAAAGGTAAGTTGTCTCACAACCGATTGAGTCATGATGTACATGTAGGTTTGCCCTTTCACATGCAGGAAACTGACCAATACCAAAAGGTTTCGGACTGCGTAGGCCGACATAGTCGATACTTCTAGCAGATGCATTAAATCCCCTTTTCACAGAGCATGGCTCATATGCACGGAGAATTTTAATCTGATTCTAATTTTTGAAAGTAACATACTCTTGATTTCTGATTTGCTTCACCATTTTGTTTAGTAAAGCATATGTTTCAGCCAGTTAACAATGGTGCTTCTTTTTTAGCGGATTTATATAACAAATCCGCTTACTGCGATCGTTTTAACCGGAACCAAATACATCATGCGTAATGACGCATGCGCACTGACACTGTTCTATGATATCCGTTTGACCTGAATATATACTATCATTCACGCTTGCGCCCATTCTACTTTCAATTTTAACTAATACACCTCAGCCTCGCTTTTGTCACTACCGTATACACTGTCCTACACGTGTATACATATCTATTCCGAAATCTAATACCAGCAAAAAACTGCGTAAGAATTACCACTCCTTAAACAGTAATAGAATAACACTTACTGCACGGCCCGCTCGGCAGAACAATTTTTCCCTGCCCTTGCTAACTCCATTTAAAAATGATTGCACATGTGTTGCATGTGATGTTATTTTTTCTTTATTACAACATATTACAGCTTTCCAGGAAATCCGCTTCCCAGGTCTTTGAGTCCTTTGATATATATCGAAACTTCGTGAGAATTGGAATGCAATTTAGATCGGTTAGGAAATGATACTGTTGTTAAGTAAAATTCTAGATGTGGACATAGGGAGATTGTAGCGTGGTGCGAACATCCGGAAATAGAGTCATCCGACAGCCCTTAATGTAATGTCATCTTCACAAGGTCGTATGATATTTAACTCTTTACAACACAATCCCGACTTTTAACGACCCTGAAAGAAAAGGCTTTTGAAAATATTGTGGGAAGAGGAGAAAATGCTGGTAGCCAGCATTTTCTCCTTTTCTCACAATGTTTTCTACCATATCAAAAAGAGAAATCACCAGTTTAGCAACACTTAATTTGTCGTCTGCAAATACTTTCATTTAGGCAGTCTAAAATTTTGTCGTTTGGTAAAGAGTTTCTACAATTTTGAATTCGCAGTAAAATGCTGCACATGAAAATAGATTGAAATAATATTAAACAAAAAAAAACCAAAAAACAGGAAGGAAGACAGACGACGGGATTGATGAGAGGATGTACAACTGAGCGGAAGGGTAAATAAGTGAGAGAGACAGACAGATAGATAGATAGATAGATAGATAGGAAATGATACCTGCATGTCTACAGTTGACTGTGATTCCATCGATTACTTGGTTGTTTACTGCGCATGCCTCGCCTTCTTCCGTTGCCAATGGCAACTCGTCTTGTTGGTCTTGAGGGTTAGCCAAGACTTTCATTTTTGCTGAGTCTAGAAAGCAGGAAACGTAATATTATGTCTGTAGATTTTTTTTTGTTCGTTTATTTGTTCTGTTTCAAGTTAACGCAGTTACCCCAACTCATTTATTCCTTAACCCTTTCCCAAACAAGCCCTGGTTTTCACGTGTTTGCAGTACAAGTCCTTTGAAAACACTGTGGGAAAAGGAGAAATTGCTCGTAACGAGCAATTTCTCCTTTTCCCACAGTGTTTTCTTCCCTTTTGGAGAACTTTATGTCATTTTCATCAAATTTAAAATTGTCGTCTGCAAACTCTTTCAATTTGGACCAGTCTAAGATTCATCGTTTGGGAAAGGGGTAAATCCTTGCCACACAACAAAAAAAGTTGACTTGTCCAAGCTGACAGCATTTGCAGACCACAATTTCAACGTAACTCAAATGATGGAATTTGTCCTTGACAGGGTAGAAAACATTGTGGGAAAACGTATCAGAAATGATGGAATTTGTCCTTGATAGGATAGAAAACATTATGGGAAAAGGAGAAAACGCTGGTCACTATGTTATAGCGATTTCACTCCTTTCAACACAATCCAGTGTTTTAGGCCCAGGATAAAGAGCCTTTTAGAAATATTGATAGAAATGGAGAATATGCTGGTAAACACCATTTTCTCTTTTTCCCACATTGTTTTCACCTCTTCAGGAAACAAATGCCGTCATTTGACCCGTATTGAATTTATCGTCCTTAAAAGCCGTCAGAAATTGTCTAATCATTACGTTACAGGTTGTTTTATCAGTACAGAAATCCAACTAGAAATAACGCAAAGGAGTACAATATATAACGGTAAGGGGATTGTGTTTTCTGTTTATCATTGACTCTTCACCAAACCACATGAGCCATGCTCTGGCAAAAGGGGGCTTAATGCATCGCCTTGATACCATGCTAGTCATCAGGTAGTCATGGATCCATAAAATCCATTTTGTCTAACGACCAACCGAGACATGAAGCAGATAAATTGACCAATAGCAAAAAGCTTCGGCCCTGGTTAGCCTGCGCGGACTGCGCACCCTGGGTCGATACTTTTTGCAGATGATGCATTAGGCCCCCTTTTCACTGAGCATGGTTCACATAATGATACCCTCGCTCAATTCAAAGCCTTCGCAGACGACAGATGTTAAGCCTCAGAGCGCTGAATAAAACTAAAAAGAAATGTTCAGTCTGGAAATAAAACATAAAGTAGGCTATTTTCAAGGTTGTTGTTGTCCAGAATATCTCAGCAAAGGCAGTGTAGATCAAAGATTAGACTGCACGTTTTGTGGAGTCTGATCTTGATCTACAATGACTGTATAGGCAACTATAAGTGTGAAACTGGTGCTTTAACCCTTTATCCACCCCACAAAATTTTAAACCCGTCCAAACACAAAGTATGTGCAGACACCACATAAAATGTAACAAAAATTGTTGGAATTGTCTTGGATAGGATAGAAAACATTGTGGTAAAAGGAGAAAATGTTGGTTACCAGCATTTTCTCCTTTCACTACTGTGTTTTCAAAAGGCTTCTTTCTAAAGGTCGTTAAAAGTCGGCATTGTGTGGTAAAGGATTTAGGGTCGAATTTAGCTTTTAATAAACCGCCTTTTCACAAAGCATGGCTCACACACACACACACACACACACACACACACACACACACACACACACAAATAGACTCATATAAAATAAAGAAACCCAACTCACTTTCATCCCTTAGTGATTGACTTTGGTTGATTCGAGATTCGTACACGTTACTGGCATCAATCCAGGATGTGATTATGTTCATTTGAAGTCTCAGCCCTGAAGTGGTTTAAGTAATAGATGGGAATAACTCTCACTCGATAAACTTTCATTAACAATATATATATATATTTTTTTTTTTCTTTTAAATACATGTTAAAACCCACGAACCGTGACGAGATCATATAAACTTTATCAACGTTATCGAGTTGGGTTTATAATTTATCTCGTCACGGTACGTGATTTCAAACTCGTTATCCCAATCATAAACGATAATATAAACTGATAACGAAAGGTTTATCGAGTGAGAGCTATACAACAATAACGCAATCAACCCTTTGGTGATATTTACAGTTAGTGTGTTCCATGATGAACCTTACATGTTAAAGTCTTAACCCTCAGGCTGCTAAGCGCGACTCGCTGACCTTTTGCGGACAGTGTAGATCAAGATCAGACTGCACAAAACGTGCAGTCTGATCTGTGATCTACACTGTCCGATAAGGAGATATTTTTCTCCAAAATGTAAGCTTGAAATAACATTATTCGGGTTTTTACTATCAGCTTCAACATTTTATGTTTGTTATTTCGCAGGATAAGGGTTAATTAGGAATAAAGTTTCCGCTCTATTCTGCTCTGATATCAATAATTATTGTAAACGTAATTAACTTAATTAATTTGATTAATTAAACTTAAGACTTTTCCAAATCGAAGGCATTTGCGGACAAAAAAAAAAAAAATAATAATAATAATGAATGTGACTCGAAAATTGATATTTAACTCTGTATAGGTAGAAAACATATAGGAAAAATGGTAGTCACCAGCATTTTTCTCCTTTGTTTTCTACCATGTTTTCAGAAGTATTCTGTTTTAAAGGGTCGTTAAAACTCGGGATTGCGTGGTAAAGGGTAAATGGGATAACTGGTAGGGTGGTATGAATATTTATTGGACATCTCAATAGTTTGATCGATGCTGGAGAGATATAAATAGGTTTTGCAAATCTCTTAATTATCAACTCTAGATATATATCGTTGATTGAAACCTCATGATTATCGACCCTGAGTCCCTATTCACCAACTATTCTTAGAAAAATAATCTTGGTCTAATTCTGAAGTGTTTTTTTTTAATTTCAATGTAAAACGATCCCTGATTGGCCAGACCAAATGGTTTAGCCATTTAGAAATTATATCACTTTCTAAATCTACAGTTCGACATAAAATGCAATCAAGAATGGTTGTTGAGAATACGGACACAAGAGTTTTAAAGGTAGTGATTACAACACAAAAAGGGAAACATGAAATAATATTTGAAACTTCATGATATTCACCCCTTTAGGGATATAATTAGTGGAAACCTCATTCATATGCCACCTATATTGATATAATTATTGGAAACTTCGTGTTTATCTCTAGCCTACATTAAAAAAAGTATTGGAAACCCATGTTTATCAACACTTGATAGACATAAGTATTGGAAACCTCATGATTATCTACCATAAAACAACAAAATTACTGGAGATCTAATGCTTATCCGCATCCACCTGAGTTTGGTAAAATTATTGGAAACCTCATGTTTATCAACCCCGGTGTGACAAAATTATTGGAAACCTCATGTTTATCCACTCAAGTGTGACAAAATTATTCGAGACCTCATGTTTATCCATTAAAGTGTGACAAAATTATTGGAAACCTCATGTTTATCCACCCAAGTGTGACAAAATTATTCTAGACCAAAGGTTTATCCACTTGAGTGTAACAAAATTATTCGATGAATCATGTTAATCCATCCAGTGTGATAAAATTATTAGAAACCTCATGTTTATCCACCCCAGTATGACAAAATTATTGGAATTCTCGTGTTATCCACCCCAATGTGACAAACTTTTCAGAAATCTCATCTTTATCTATTTCAGTGTGACAAATCTTTTGGAATCCTGGTGTTATAAACCTTAATGCGACAGAAATATTTGAAACCCCATGTTTATTCGCCCCTGTGTGACAAAATTATTGGAATCCTCGAGTTATCCACCCCAGTGTGACAAAATTATTGGAAACCTTATGTTTATTCACCCCAGTGTTTATCAATCCGAGTTTGGTATTACTGAAAACCTCCTGTTTATCCACGGCAGTATGATATGATTATTGGGAACCTCATGTTTATCTACCCTACATTGTTATAATTATCGGAAACCTTTTCGTGAATCTCTCCTAACTACCTAAAGCTCGTGCTTAATACAAAACTTGTTAAGTATAAAAGTATAAAACATAGCTTAAACATAGCTTACTATCATCAACCGACGAGGCGTTTGTCGAACAGTCGAGGATGTTTGCTGATCGGACAAAATTCAGACATTGTATCTTAGAAGCGTTGAACGGGAGTAGCTCTTCTGGAGTCAGAATGTCATTACTTACGGGTATATTGAAACATGCCTCTTCACTGTATCTGAGAAAGAAAGGAAGAATGCATTCATGCAACTGACTTTGTTGATGGTTGAATGGTTTGTAAAGTCGCTTTCTCCAAAAGGCACGTGTATGTTTCATGGCTCAACGGTCTAGATGTGTGATTACCTATTTAGAGGTCCGATCCTTACCGTGGTGCCAAGTTTTTCTTGGAAGTCTCCTTAGCAAGGCAACTCCGACAACCCAGTCTAGTGCCAGTGATATAGATGAGCTGTGCTTTGTGAAAAAGTGGTATAATGCTTCTGCAAAAAGTCGACTAAGGTAAGCCTGCGTACGGTTAGGTAAAAGAAAACCCTGACCTGGGCCGAAAGTTTTTGCTATTGCTCATTTTCCTGGATGTTAAAGGTCACATCAACCTCATGATCCAGTCGGTCGATACACAAAATGAATTTTGTGGATCATGAGTAATCTGATGACCTCCCTGGTATAATGTACAACGGAGATTCATTAACCCCCTTTTGCCAGAGCATGGCACATGTATAAGTGAGCCAAGATACGACTGAAACAATGTTCAAAGTGACTTAAATAGCATAAAGCTAACCCTGTTGAAAACTACCTGGAACAGAATCAAATAGGCAAACTAGTCCACTTTGAAAGCAACCACAGAGCAGAAATCAAAAGGCTAAAATGGTGGTTTCAATCAATGTCTTGGAAAAAAGGAAAACCTTGTGAGGAAAAAGAAAAATATGGCTTTCATCAAATCTTCTTAACACTTTGCCAGACAACAAAATTTTAGATGTGACGGAGAACTTGCAGACGGCGTATCAAATGTAGCTCAAAAGATTATTTCTATCTTTGTCATGGTAAATATATTGTGAGAAAAGGAGAAAATACTGGATACTATGAAATAATTAAAGTATCAGCCTAATGTAATTGAAGTATCTTGGTTAATGTAATAAAGTATCGCTATAAACATTATTTAAGTATCTTTGGAAATTTCATCACAGTAATGTGTGTAACGTAATAAAACTTACATGAGTAACGACATAAAGTACCGTAAGTACAGGTAACATTGTACGTAAACGTCTCATTGGTAATTAAGTGAAGAATCGTGGGTACACTAATTGAAGTGTCGCGTGTAACTTGTTAAAATATCAAGGGTAACGTTATGAAATATTATAAAGTAGTAGTAAATCTAATAAAGATATCATCGGTAACATTGTAACAGTATCTTGGATAATGTAATCAAAGTATCATAGGTAACGTAATCAAAAGATTGTGGGTAACGTATTCAAAGTTTTATACTTTACGCGAAAACAATATCTTTGGTAACGTATTCACAGCATCGTTGGAAACGTTTTAAAATACCCATGTTTAACTTATTGATTGAAAGAATCATGGGTAGTATAAGCAAAGTATGTAATTAAAGTATTGTGGATCAAGTAATTAAAATACAGTCTGTAATGTTATTAAAGTATAGTTAGTAAGGTAACTGAAGTATCGTGGTTAACGTAATTAAAGTATTAAAGATAATGTTATTATAGTATCGTCGGCAATGTAATAAAAATATCATGGACAATGTTATCAAAGTATCGTGCATAATGTAATAAAAGTAACGTGGGTAGCCAACAGTGTAGTGCACACAGAGGCTGGGCAACATTGAAAAACTTACGATTTATTGTCTACATCTCTCCCTTTCGAACAACACGTTGGTGCATGTCCATCAACTAAAATACAAATGGTAATATATGACTTATAACATCAAATTACATAGAGGATATATATTTTTTTTTTTCGGTGAAAGATCGAAATTTATTTCATTATTTCATGGAGTGAACGTATTCGGTAATATCTTCACGAGCGCACCCACTCGTGAAAATATTACCGATGATGTTCACGAGATGAGATAAATATCAATCTTTCAACGGAAAAAAACAAAACAAAACAAAACAAAAATTGTTTTCTATTCATTTCATGCTTCTAACCCCTTTTTTCGGTAATTCCCCGTGGCGTACCCCCTCACATAACAACGTATTACAATATTACGTAAAGCTCGAGAGATATAGCGTAAATTACGTCATATTTCCCTCCATTTGAATGGCACGCGCTGATTACCTAGGGAACTACTGTTTCCGCCTTCAATTGAAAAGTTAGAAAATATAAAATCGGTATTTTGGCTGGTCGTAACCGTTAAACATCAAACCATAATCCACCATTATTTCTCGGTAAACTATAGAAAAGCATGAAATAAAGTACCGTCAAACCTGGCTTAACCCTCTACCAGACGCCAAAATTGCAGACAATATGAATAAGTGCGATTCAAATGACTGAATTAGTCGCTGACAGGGTAAATCATTGTTGCAAAATAAGTTCTCATTTCCCCTACAATAATTTTAAAAGTTTTCTATCACGGAATCATTAAACTTCGGGATTAACCGTAGAAGGGTTAACCTTTAACCCTTTCCCAAACGACAAATTTTGGACTGGTCCAAATTGAAAGGGTTTGCAGACAACAATTCTAAATTTGATGAAAATGGCAGAAAGGTCTCAAAAAGGGTAGAAAACATTGTGGGAAAAGGAGAAATTGCTCGTTACGAGCACTTTCTCCTTTTCCCACAGTGTTTTCAAAAGACTTGTTCTGCAGACACGTGAAAACCAGGGCTTGTTTGGGAAAGGGTTAAAGTGACAAATTAATAAACTTAAAATTTTCAGCCAGCTGTAATAATCCAAAACCTGCGATACTAAAGTTGTTTTCGTTGGAACGGTCTCGTCGTATTTCATTGGACAGGGTTGATCAAAGTTCAAACTACACTTTCTGTGCAGTCTGATCTTAATCTTCTCTGTCCGAAAAAGAAGATTCCAGCTTAGCAGCCTTAAGTTTTGCAGGTCTTCTTTTTGGAAACTTTAAAAACCTTCTTGTTTATAATCATTAGGCCTAGACCTGTATTATATGGAATGTCGCTTTATCTGGTAGACTTGCACCGGGATTCAACCAATTACAGTCCTTGGGTCAGTAGTGGCCTTGCCTCTAGTGTCAGACTTTCAAATGGGCTGTTATACAAAAGAACATGAAACTTACCTTGTTTAAACCATGTCCTAGAATGGTAGTATTTATGGTTTGTATTTATGAGGCAGTGAAGCAATACAGGGCCATTTTTGGCCCTCTAGTTGAATGTCGTATTAAAACATGCGTAAACCGAACGACATAAAGATTTAAATCAATTCTTTACCAGACGATAAAATGTTACAGTGTGTCCATTTTGAAAACATATGCAGGCGACAAAGCAGTGATGCTCAAATGATGAAAAACTATCTGTGAAAGGTTAGAAAACACTGTAGGAAAATTAGAAAATGCTTATTAATAGCATTTTCTCCTTTTCCTACCATGTTTTCAAAAGCCTCCTTCCTCGGGGTTGATAAAACACGGGCTTCTTTGATAAATATGATTACTATACAGCCCATTACAGATCAAGTCCCAATGGTTTTAACAGGAAGATTTTCAAAGTTTCCACAATATAGGCCTAAAGCTAACATTCTTAACAAACTGCGTAGTGATTCACCGAATGAAGATATGCCTCAAACTTGGTAGCCTTAGATTTATGGTTAGGAACAAGAAGATATTTTAAAGCTTCAAATATAAAAGCTCGTGGTGGAGGCCCACTAGATGATCACCCACACAAAATATCACAGCTCTAGCTCCCACGGTTAGGAAATAGAAGATTTTTAAAGGTTTCGATTCATAAGCCTATGTAAAACTTGTGAACCCTGGGGTGGGGCAAATTTTGACTATAGGGCTGTAGTATGAACAATTTTGGTACAGGTTAACCCTTAGGCTGCTAAGCGCGACTGGAGGACCTTTTGCGGACAGTGTGGATCAAGATCAGACTGCACAGAATGCGCAGTCTGATCTTGGATCTACACTATCCGATAGGGAGCTACCCCCCCCCCCCAACCAAAAAAAAAAAAAACCTTTGAAATAGCAATATCTGGATTTTTGCTATCGGCTTGAAAGTATCATTTGACTTATCTACTAAGTTAAGGGTTTTAAGTGTTAACTAGATGAAGCTACATACAAAATTTGGTCGCCCTAGGTAATATACATGTATTTAGAACAAAAATATGTTTTTTTTTTAAGTTTTCACTTCACGGGCCCATGTTAAACTTGTGACCAATGGGACAGGGCCGAACTTGACCCTAAGGGTTTTATTTAAACAATATCGGTAAAGCTCTACTAGATAAAGCTACACAGGAATTTCACCCTTTAACACTTAAGCTGCTGAATAAATGAAACGAAAATCTCCACTTAATAGTAGAAGCCCAAACATTGCGTTTTCCAAGTTGATTTCACCGGAAACAAAATACCGTGACGGACAGTGTAGATCAAAGATCAGACTGCACGTTCTGTGCAGTCTGATCTTGATCTACACTGTCCGCAAAAGGTCAGTGGGTCGCGATAAGCAGCTTAAGGGTTAAATATCTATAAATTACTATTTGACAGTGCCGACTAAAACTTAGATCAAAATTGTTACCTTTTGAAGCAGTTTACATGTATATTAAAGAGTCAAAGCGTTTTAAGTAAATCGACTATTGTAACAGTGCTAAATTTACCGGGTGCCCAAGCGCCCAACAGAGAGCACCATCAAATTTCCTTTCATTTCTCTTTCCCTATTCCACCTATAGTTTTCTTAATCTCTTTCATCGTGTTTTGTATATACTTAAAATAACAAATCACTGAATTGCCATTGTTAAAAAAGATTTTTTTTTGAAATGGTATTGTAAGGGAAGGACCGATTCTAAGTTAATAGAACTTGTGGTCCAGCCCCATTTCAGCCACCCTCGTTTACCCAGGTGTGAAGTATTGTCATTCATCACCCCTGGGACATTCAATTGCGAAACCGTCGTTTCTATGAATATTCATAAGATTGCGAATTACACCCAATAGCCAATCAAATTGTCGATAACATAACCATACTCTCTTGTAGTGGAAGATAATCACATTTCTTAGGTTAACATCAATAAACCGTGTAAAACCCACATCATTATCAACCAATATGGCGGCCGCCGGTGGGCCTTCCTTCTGTGAGATTTGCCTTACGACAATCCAGGGCAGACATTATAAATCCTTGTATACAAAGGCAAATATTCAGAAATACAGCGTGCTGTTGCAGTCCTAAGGGGTATTTAGCAGGAGTGACGTCATCCTCGTTGACCCAGTTCCCATGTAATCCGTAAACTACATTCATCGATTTGATTGGTTGTAGACGAGGTAAAAATAGAAATGATGGCATGTGGTTTGATAAAAATAGATTAAATTTTCTCACTGGAAAACTGAGAATACCAATCAAATGCCTCATGAATAATTCATGAGAACGAGAAAACATAGGCGAGATAACCCAGGGGCGATGAATGTAGTTTACGGAATACATCGGAACTGGGTTAACGAGGATGCATTTCAGCTTTTGAAATAAAATATGTTTAAACTAACTAAACTAAATAAAGCTACAAGCAAAATTAGGTAGCTCTAAGCCTTGAGGATAGGAACGATCCATCTTTTTAAAGTTTTCACTATATAAGTCCATGTAAAACTTGCGACCACCTGGGTGGGGCCAATTCCGATATGAAGAGTCTCGGTAGAGGTTCACCAAATAAAGCTACAAGCAAACTGGTAACTCTAGGCCTATGGTTAGGAACGAGAAGACCTTTAAAAGGGTTCACGATAAAAGCAAATTCAAAACCTGTGACCGCCCTGGCCGAGCCAATTTTGACCCAAAGACTTTAAATTAAATGCTCTCGGAAGCGGTTTACTAGATAAAGCTAAGTGCAAAATTCGGTAGTCCTAGGTTGCACTAGGTTATATGGTTAAGAACGAGAAGGTTTTAAAAGTTTTTACTATGTAAACCCATGATAACTTGTGAATGCCAGGGCGGGGGCCAATGTGACTCCCGGGCTATGATTTGAACAATATTGGTAGAGTCTACTAGATAAATCTACATACAAAATTTGGTAGCCGTAGGCCTTATGGTTAAGAACGAGAAATTTCTCCCAATGTTTTACTATAATTATAGTGCCCATGTAGAACTCGTGATCTCAAGGCCTGGGTAAATCTGGCCAAAGGGTTATAACTTGAACTCTCTCTATCAAACAAAGCTACGTGCCAAAGTTTGTAGCCCCCAGGCCTAATGCTTTCGGACAGGAAGATTTTCTGAGGTTATTTTTTTTTTTGTTAGTTTTGTTCCAGTGGCATTCAGAGTCTTGGTAGAAACCAAATTATTTGAAACAACAAAAATATTCTGTAGAGGACTAGGGCAGGACCATTTCTGTGAAGTTTGGTCAAAATTGGATGGGTATTTTCAGAGAAAA
Source organism: Tridacna gigas (assembly GCA_945859785.2). NCBI lineage: Eukaryota > Metazoa > Mollusca > Bivalvia > Cardiida > Cardiidae > Tridacna > Tridacna gigas. Next base: position 36,348,960 of record OX244044.2, read on the forward strand.
TTTTTAAATATAAGTTAACGTACGGGCGCATGGACGAACGCTTGGATGGTCGTGACATAAATTCCCAGGCCTTCGGCCAGATCAGCTAATAGGAATAAAAAAACCTTGTAAAACTGATATCATACCAGAGATGACGGGCGTGGCTATCAAATCGTGGTCCAGAAACTGACCCCATTGAAAGGTCATTAGGGTGACGTCAGGACTCCATTTTGTATCGCCCTTTTCTGTAAGTAAGTCCAGTGCCACGTCAAGTGCGCTCGGAAGTGGTTCACCCGTGTGCAGGGAGCTTACTCTAGGCTTGTTGATTTGTTCTGCTCAATAAAAAAATAAATTTAAGCCATGCGCTGGCAAAACGGGGTTTAACAAATCTCCGTGATGCACAATGCCAAACGAGTCATCATAATTAGCCATGTTCTGGCAAAAGGGGGCTTAATACATCCCCGTGATGCATTATACCAAGCAAGACATCACATTATCAGGGATCCATAAAAGTTCATCATGTCTAACAAGCAACTGTATTATAAGGTATACTGGTCCTTTCGCATATAGAAAATTGACCGACAGCGAAAAGTTTCGGCCCAGGTCAGCCTGCGCGGACTGCGCAGGCTGACCTGGGTCGAAACTTTTCGCAGATGCCTTAAGCCCCATTTTCACAGAGCATGTTTATGAATCTATAAAATCCATTTAATCTGATAACTGGCTGACTCATGGGGGTAGGATGGTCCTTTGACATGCAGAAAACTGACAGATAGCAAGCGAGCCATGCTCTGGCAGAAGGGGACTTAATGCATCTCCGTGATGCATTATGCCAATCAAGCCATCACATAATTATGGATCCATAATAGTTACTGTTTTGAACGACCGACTTAACCATGATGTAGACTGGTCCTTGGACATACAGAAAAAAATTATCAAGCGCGAAAAGTTTCGGCCCAGGTCAGCCTGCGCGGACTGCGCAGGCTGACCTGGGTCGATTCTTTTCGCAGATGTATTAAGCCCCCTTTTCACAGAGCATGGCTCAAATAGTTTCGGTCCAGGTTAGCACTCCCAATCAGTTGTTGGTATTCGACATAACCCATTGAATGTTGGCACGTAGGACAAAATTTGAGTCATGCTCTGTTAAAGGGAGCTTAATGCAAAAAGTATTAATCGATCAAGGTCAGCCTGCACAGTCTTATTGCTGTCGGTCAATTCTCTGCATGTCAAAGTACATTCTACTGCATGATTCAGTTGGATGTTAGATAAAATGAATTTTATGAATCCGTAGTCATGCCGAGCGCCGGTAGCTCAGTCGGTAGAGTACAGGATTTGAGAACAGGGGGTCGCGGGTTCGATCCCTGGCTCCGCCAATTTCTTTCCGAGGACTGATGATAGTCATTGCGACAGAATTCATTCCTCTCTCTCCACTGACCATTGTCTCGGCAATAGTTATGTGGGAAGGCAGCCAGCGGCTTGGAAAGAAATTGGCCAAGCCGGGGATCGAACCAGCGACCTCCTGTTCTCAAGTCCTTTACGCAACCGACTGAGCCACGGGGCTTGGCACGAACCTTAGGAGAGGAGCCTTTTGAAAACAATGCCACGAACATTTTGTAGGATTTACGAGTTTCATAAATCTGCACGTAGTATTTTGCGTACAGGTTGCCGTTACTTAAAGTAACGGCACCCAATACGCAAAATCTTGCGAGTTGTTCGTACAACACCCAGCTGGAGCTGAAGAAGAGCCCCGCTCTTGTTTTTGCGAGATATCATCATATTTTTTTTTTCAGGCAGCGAGATATGAGCCGTGCGCAGGCTGACCTGGGCCAAAACTTTTCGCTACTGCTCAATTTTCTGTATGTCCAAGGACCAGTCTACCTCATGATTCAGTCGGTTGTTAAAAAGATTGGCTATTATGGATCCAAAATTATGTGATGACTTACTTGATATCATACATCACGGAGATGCATTTAGCCCCCGTTTGCCAGAGCGTGCTTCATATATATGAGCCATGCTATGTGAAAAGGGGGGGTTAATGCATTTTCAAAAAATGTCGACCCAGGTCAGCCGGCGCAGTCCGCCGAAGGTTTTTGCTATAGGTAAAAGTTCCGCATGCCAAAGGACCAGTGTATTTCATGATTCATTTGGTTGTTAGACAAACTGGATTTTATTGATCTATAATGCTGTGATTACGGAGATGCATTGAGCCGCCTTTTGCCAGAGCATGGCTCATTCATTATCACATAATTACCAGAAAGTTACCATAATATAACGTTCCTTTTGCAATAAATTGCTGCAGTTATTGACAACTTCATTAAAAAACTAAGAATTCTAAGTAGTTTAGTGGGTCATAACTTTGTGTGTGTGTGTGTGTGTGTGTGTGTGTGAATGGCGGAAGGATATTATGAGTAAGCACAGGCCACTGAAACTCCATTGGTCTATTATGGGATAACGATTTTTTTTCTTATCGGACACCGTTACTATAAATAGCACATTGGCAACTGCCTCTATATCGTATATAGAAGAACAAGGTGTGCAACGAAATCGAATACAATTTTTACACCTGACCCATTGTAGAGATAATGTTTAGCCGAAGAAGGAAAAAAAAAATGAACCTAGTTACCGTTGCAGATGGATTCACATTTTTTTTGGAATGTGTGTTTATACCCTGACCTTCGAAAGTTCCAAACGGCTCTTTCAATCAAGCTTTAGCTCTGATCTAAAAAATGAATTATAGAGCTTCCACATTTTCTGGATCGCCATGCGCTGACGTCACACAATTTATTATCCCGAAGTGAATTAGATCCATTATTAGATTTTTTTTTCAAACAAAGATCTATTTTTTTATTGTCGGTGTATCGATGAAATTATCTAACTGATATTTCGTCTGTTGTAATTTATCTTTTCATCTAATCTAGTTTCACGATGTTCATCTTCCATTTCGCACATTTTCAAATGCGTATTTACCTTTTATTGGTCAAAAAGTTTGGCGTGTCTTTTGATAGTAAATTCGCGTGAGTTATAATTAGCTGCATCAGCGCATGGCAATCCAGAAAATGTGGAAGCTTTTAAAAAGAATTAGATGACAGCTATTGCTTGATCGTGAGAGCAGTTACGAACTTTCAAAGGTTGGGGTACATAAGAAAAATCATTTGTGAACCCATCTGCTACGGTAACTAGGTTTATTTTTCCGTTTTCGGCTAAAAATTGTCTCTGAAAGGGGCCAGGGGTAACATTTTCTGCGATTTCGTTGCGCGCTTTGTCTTATTATATACAATGCAAGAGGCAGTCGCCAACGTGCTATTTATAGTAACGGTGTAAATTTGAGCATTCCGTGATATAAAGGCGGTGCAGCAATGTGCAAAAGCGTTCGATGATCGACCGAGGAAAATTTTAGTGTTCCGTGATAGACCACTGGAGCTTCCAAGGCCTGTGGTCCTAGACACTATGACATGACATAACGTGCCGTCATCATGTCATACTTGGGACCGTATTGTCATGACAGAAACGAATTTTTCCCCTCATGTCTGATGCTATCCACGTGTGAAGCATGATTTAAAGACGTAAAGCTTGTAGGCATACCATATACTTCTTTATGTACCATTACATTACAGGTTCGGTAGGCCTATGCCACTTGGAGATTCCCCGATACAAAACATGCAAAATAATAGCATAATCAAGCGGAAAAACCTGGGTCCGTATTCACCAACCATTCTTAAGAACATTCTTGGTCTTTTTCTCCAAAATTCCCCAAATTTGAAAGTAACACACCTTCTGATTGGCTAAACCATTTGGTTTATCTAATCAGAAGGTATGTTACTTTCAAACTTGAAAAATCTTGAAGAATAAGTTTAAGAATGTTCGTAAGAATGGTTGGTGAATATGGACACTGTTAGCACAAAATGTGACGTCATAATACGTATTCAATGACGTTTGTTTATAATCTTACCCTCTACTTGTTCATAAACCTTTTGGTGAAGGTATTCCTTTGTTCTAAAATTAATCGTTGAATATTATTCATGATAATTTTCTTTGAAATACTCAACACATTCGCATTTACATGAGCACTGCTCAGTGAAAAGGGGTTTTCATGCATCTGGCCAGGTTGACCCAGGTCAGCCCGCACAATCTGCGCACATTGGCCCGGATGGAATTTTATTTTCCTAATGATCAATTTTAGTTGTGTCCAAGAACCAGTCTGTAGACCTAATAACTCCATCCGTTGTTAGGAAAAAAAAAAAATACAGATTATGTCATGACTTGCTTGATATAAAGGATTACGGAGATGCATTAAAAGTTTTTTTTTTTTGTCAGAGCACAGTTCAAGTTGTTCACTTACCTATATCGAATACCCATTCTGTATGTTCCACAGATGAAATCTGGACTTGCTTAATTTCAAAAGACCCACTCAAACTTCCCAGTATAAGGGGAGATAAAGTCACCATATTGAGAGCGATTTGGTTTCCGGTTCCAAAATATATGAAATTATCGTACCAGGCAAGCCACATCGCACTGTAACAGATACAGACAGAATCTACAATACTCTGATGCTGTTCACTCATGCTTAGCACTTTACCAGACGACAAAGTTTTAGACCAGTCCAAATTGAAAGCATTTGCAGACGACATGATAAATAGGACTGAAAAATTGAAATTTGGTTTGGGAAGCATAGAAAACGGTGTTGGGAAAGGAGAAAGTGCTGGTTACCAGCATTTTCTCCTTTTCCAACAATGTTTTTCAAAAAGGCTTCTTTCTCAGGGTCGTTAAAAGTCGGGATTGTGTGGTAAAGGGTTAAGAAAAAAAAATTAAGTACATGTAAACACCCGGGCTGGTATTCGCCAACCATTCTTAATCATTACAATCTTAGTCCAATTTCCAAGTACTATCTTATGTCGAAGTAAGTCAATTTCTAATTGGCTAAACCATTTGAGCTATGCTCTGTGAAAGGGCGGTTCAATGCGTCTGCAAAAAGTATCGACCCATGGTCCGTAACCACCAACCATTCTCAAGCATATTCTTAGTCTTGTTCCCCAGAGTTTTCTAAATTTGAAAGTAACACAACTTCTGATTGGCTAAACCCTATGCAGAGAACAAATTGGTGTAATGGTGGGATTGTTCTTGGACAGGCTGGACAATATTGTATGAAAGCGGGAGAAAATGCCGGTTACCAGCATTTTCTCCTTTTCCCACAATGTTTGTATAAAGTATTCTTGTTCAAGGTCATTAAAACACGGGATTGTGTGGTACAAGGTTAAGAGTATTTGTGTTAATTAAAGCCAAGGCATGAAAAAACTCGAATCTGTTACGTCCATCCATTCATAATTTACCTTTTAGCACTTAAGCTGCTGAATAGCTGCTTAGTAAATGAAACGCAAATTTCTACTCAATACTACTCAATACTAAAGGTCCAAACATTGCGGTTTCAAAGTTGCTTTTACCGGAAAGAAAATACCCTATCGGACAGTGTAGATCAAAGATCAGACTGCACGTTCTGTGCAGTCTGATCTTGATCTACACTGTCTGCAAAAGGTCAGTGGGTCGCGATAAGCAGCTTAAGGGTTAATGCACGATCCGGAGTTCTAACGACTCTGGCGGAAAAATACTTTTAAAAATATTGTGGGAAAGCGTTTAATCATTGTCCGCCAATGTTCTCTCTAATCTAAAAGACAGAAATCATATTTTGAGCGACAACGAATTTTTCATCTGCGAATGCTTTTAATTTGGACAAGTCCAAAATTTTGTTGTGCTGTACAGGATTAATTGACGGATGGATGGACTAGAAAAACAGAAGAATTCAAGAACTGGACTTTTTTTTGTGTCCTGAATAAAAGTAACACGAATGCTCTTAACTCTGTGTGTATTGTTTTTTGTTCGATATGGATGGATGGATGGATGAATGGATGAATGAATGAATGAACGAACGAACGAACGAACGAACAAACGAATGAACGAACAAACAAATGAACAAACAAACGAATGAATGAATGAATAGTTAAGTAAATAAGAAATAAACGACAACTATCTAATTTGTTAACTGATTCATCCACAAATAATGAGTTAATCGATTTATCAATCAATCAGTCAATCAATCAATTTAATCGAATCGATCGGTCGGTCGGTCGGTCGGTCGGTCGGTCGGTCGATCGATCGATCGATCAATCAATCAATCAATCAATCAATCAATCAATCAAATCAAATCAAATCAATCAATCAATCAATTTAATCAAATCGAATCGAATCGAATCGAATCGACCGACCGATCGATACGTTGTTGATCGATCGATCAATCGATCTATCTGCTGTCCGTCCGTCCGTTTTATCTATATACCTATTTATTTCTTCCTTTACCCATTTATTTATCTACTTAACCCTTAGGCTGCTAAGCTCGACTCACTGACCTTTTGCGGACAGTGTAGATCAAGATCAGACTGCACAGAACGTGCAGTCTGATCTTGGATCTACACTTTCCGATAAGGAGATTTCTTTCTCAAAAAAAAAAAAGTTTGAAATTACATTATTCGGGTTTTTACTATCGGCTTAAAAGTTATTTAAGTTAGTTAGCAGGACAAGGGTAAATCATAACATACTCATATTTATTGTAGCTTTCACCAGCCGCAGTTTCAAAGTCGACACGTCGTGTATGGTTTAAATAATAGTAATCATATTCTGGTGCTGTGCTGTCCGGACCAGTGAGAGTGGAGTACGTGGGATGTATATTGTCCACGGTCAGTGTGACCACGTCTTCTGTAAAAATACCAACATTTACCCGTTCAGGGTAATAAAGGAAAGAAAGCGCTTTTCCGTAAGGTATAGATCAGGTGCAATCTGCACAGATGGTGCAATCTGGGTCCGTATTCACCAACCATTCTCAACTTTTTCCCAAACGACAAATTTTAGACTCTTTCAAATTCAAAATATCTGCAGACGACAAATTTAAAATTAGTACAAATTAGTACAAATTAGCTTAAGGCCTCTGATAGAGTACAAGACATTGCTGGTTATCAGCATTTCTCCTTTTCCCACATTGTTTTCAAAAGCCTTCTTTCCCAGGGTCGTAAAAACCCGGGACTGTTTGGTAAAGGGTTAAGAATATTTTGAGTCTAATGCTGGATAATTTTCTAGAGTTGAAAGTAACACAACTTCTGATTGGCTAAACCAGATGATTTAGCCAATCAGAAGTTATGTTACTTTCAAATTTGGAAAATCCTGGAGAAGAAGACTAAGAATGCTCTTAAGAATGGTTAGGAAATACGGAATCTGATCTTGTATCTACACCGTCCGCTTTTTTTAGTTAACCCATTTCCAAATTACAAATCTTAGACCCTTCACAAAAAGAGCAAATGCCGGCGACAATTTTTTTTTTTTTTTCGCACAAAAGAACTTAACTACTTTAAAAGGGTAGACAACACTGTGGGAACAGGGGAAAATTCTGGTACCAGCACAGAATTAACCCAACAGACATTTTAAATCTAGAAATAAGATCCAAATAAATGCAATATCAAGGCTGAGTTTGCCTAGAATGTCTCAGCAAATCCGACAGAGTAGATCAAAGATCAGACTGTACGTTTTGTACAGTCTGATCTTGATCTACACTGGCCGCCAAAGCAACTTCAGTTGTGAAAGGCTCTTTCAGGGTTAACAACAGATAAGGCCCAATGCTACAAGGCATACGTGCTACCTGCCAGGTTTGCGACTTCATGCGATAAAGCGAGACTTGGAAATTTGAATTGTGACATTATCTCTGCACAAAGGAAGTGCTTATCACAAAAATTAAGTTGTTTAGCGAGGTTGATGGTCCTGATTAGTATAATATTTTTCCTTAAATCAAAGCGTTGAAAGCACTGTTGTGGCATTGGTCAAGAGAGTCATTGTATGGAATTAATAATTTGTAAAAATAAACCATAGTAATAGTTCCAAAATATTCGCTTGAAAGTCAACCTACTATACAGTCATACACAATCTAATAGAGTAGCGTGCAATCTTGTGGGACGAACAAGTCTGGACGAACAAGCCCAGGGACGAATGATCCCAGGAACGAACTGGCTTTTGGACGAACAAGCAAGGAATCGGGCGGTCAGGAAACAAAAATTGTGTGTATCATTATGCCAATAGAAGGCCATCGCAGATCAAACTATTTTTGATAAAAAAAAGAAGTATTTCCATGATCGATGGCCTAATCCAATTTATTTATATACGCCATTTTCAACTTCACATCCGAGTGCAATAGAAACACTTATTTGTTTTATAAAAATTAAGTTTAATTGGGTTTAATTCCTTCAGTTTTGCACAAACGACGATACATAATTTTCAAAATGCCGTATTGAACTAATAGTGGAATTGTCTTCGACAAATGCCATAAAAATTAGTCGTAGATGGAGTTGCTCCGATTGGTGCATATGACAACCAAAAGATGTCATCGATAAATCGGGTTTTGCCTGTTGTCTATCAGACGATTACGGGAGATAAAACGTGTACCAGTTTAGCTGGGTGAGACAAGGAGGATCTTACATAAGTGTTTATGTATTAGCATTTTTATCAAACGAGTAGACTAAAATTATATGGTGTGCGACACATGAAAAGGGGCCTTCAGACATATGCGTAAAAATATGTCGTCCCAGATCAGCCTATCCAGTCTGCATTGACTAATCCGACACGACACTTTCCGTTCTTATGTGATATTTTCTGTTTCACGAAAGTCTAGTGTATGATAAAATCTTATGTAGTCGTAAAGTGCCGTCTCGGATTAGCCTGCGCGGACTGCACAGGCTAATCCGGGACGACACTTTACGCATATGTCCGAAGGCTTCATTCCGCATGTTGCGGGCCATATGACTCGAGCCTTGGCGAGCGTCATATACATTTTAGGCAAAGAGTTTGATAAAAATGATAATACATAAACACGAATGAGAGATTCTATTCATCACATAAAATGAATGACAGACAAATAAGTATCCTGCATCATCATCATCGTAGCCTATATATCGTTCACGGGTCCATGTTTACAGTTGTGGTTCAGTATACATACACAAGAAGATAGTTTTGTGACATTTACATCGAAAGTAGAATAAAGCAGATTTTAAAGGGAGTAAATCGAAATATTCCTCAATTTGTTTTCTTTAAATAACTTAAGCTGTATCTCTCTTTGTTCTTAAACATACGTCTTAGCAACAACAACAACGTCATTTTCCCGCGAAGTGGCAAAGTTGTACAACTTCCGGCACGTGCTATGGTTGGTTTCGCCGGCTTCAAGCGCTCATGACTACAAACATAACTACAGAACCGGGATCCAAAAAACGATAATACACTAGTTATAAAAATTGAATCATGGCTTAAATAAATTGCTGAAGGTGGTTTTATGTGATAAAAATATCAACGATTTTGCAAAAAACAAATTTTTAGGCTTAGACAAATTGAGAGCAATTGCATACGACAAATTTGGCTAGGTTTAAAATTTTGATGTGTGGTCATTATCAAGAAAACTAGAAGAAAAAAAAATGTTGTTTTTTTTTTTTAATAGAATTTTCATACCATTTCTATTATCAGTATTTTTAGTATGCCACTTTTAGTATTCAGTTATATGATGACGGCCATTGAACCTCTCCATGCTTTCCCGAGTTTCCTTTACGTGTACCTCGCACAATATTCTTCCCGAGCCACTGGCTGCTTTCCCACGTAACCATCGCTGAAACATTGATCAGCGGTGACAGCGACATGAATCCTGTCAACATGACCATCATTAGTTCTCGGAAAGAGATTAGCCAGGCTGGAGATTCGAACCAGCGACCCCCCTGCTATCAAGTCCTGCACGCTATCGACTGCTCTACCAGGTTCAGTCGTAAAGACAGGTCCACAAAAAGGCGGGATCATGATACCAATGGCTAAAAAAAAGAAGAGAGAAAATAAGTTAAACATACCGTTTGTTCCAACAAGTTTCACGGTAAATTGTCCATTGCTGTCTTGCCGAACCCCGAACCTCAGCGTGTAGAAGCTGTACACCCAGTCTATATGATCGAGGTTGTCTATGAATCCGTAAAATGGGTACACGCACTCTTGCTCATTCGTGGCAACTTCGTAAACATCCCCTGAAACATAAGTGAATGTTTGAATTAACTTTTTGAAATAGACAACACTATTTCAGACTTGTCTGAGTTGAGGGTTTTTGCAAGACAACATACTCGTTCTTGCCATGCTCTGTGAAAAAAAGGGGGTTTGATATATCTTCGGGATGCATTACACCGAGCAAATTATTAAATGAATAAGCCATGCTCTGTGAAAAGGGGGCTTAATGCATTTGCGAAAAGTATCGACCCAGGTCAGCCTGCGCAGTCCGCGCAGGCTGACCTGGGCCGAAACTTTTCGCCATTGGGTCAATTTTCTGTATGTCCGGGGACCACAGCCTACCTCATGATAAAGTCAGTTGTTCTCAGAAAGTGGCTATTATGGATCCATGACTGTGTGATGGATTGAGAGGTATAACGCATCACGGAGATGCATTAAGCCCCCTTTTGCCAGAGCGCGACTCAAATGTTGATTTAAGAAAAAAAATCATCTTGTCTAACAGCCCAATGAATCATGTGGTAGATTGGTCCTTGGACATGCAGAAAATCGACCCAAAGCAGAAAGTGTCGACGCAGGTCAGCCTGAGCGGAATATGCAGGCTGATCTAGGTCGATGCTTTTAGCAGATGCATTAAACCACCCCACCCCCCTTTTTCACAGGGCATGGCTCCATTTTATCGAATTGACTGAATTATGATTTGTCTTTGGAAGGACAGAAAAAATGGGAAAAGCAAAAAAAAAAAAATGTTGGTTACCAGCTTTGATCACCTTTTTCTACAATGTTTTCGAAGGCTTTAATCCACAGGGTCGTCAAAACACGGGATTATACAGTAAGGATTAAGCAATACTTTACAAAAGAATCCTTTGTAATAACGACCCACAGAAATAATGTTCTTGAAAACATTGTGGCAAAAGGAGAAAATGCTGGTGATCAGCATTTTCTCCCTTTTCAACGATATTCCAGTTTACACTTTTAGACAGAAAACCCTTTAGCCGAGTCATTTGTTGTATGCATCTGTTATATTGGACAAGTCTAATCGAAATCTGTCGAGACACTGATCAACCCTTTACCACACTGCAATTCCTAGATCTAACGACCCTCAGGAAAAAGGCTTTTCAAAACATTGTGGGAAAAGGACGAAATGCTGGTCCTTTTTCTGCAATGTTTTCTACTCTATGAAAGACAGTGGCGATCATTTTAGCTGTATTTAATTCTGTCGTCTGCAAACGCTTTCAATTTGGTCAAGTCCAAAATTTTGTCATTTGTTAAACAGTAAACCCCCAGAGCGCTGAGTAAATGAAAAGGACAGGTTCAATTAGGGGGAAAAACAGAGTATTGTAGGTTATTCTGGCCTCACTATATTAAATAGAAGTGGTTTGTGTAGATCCGAGATCAGAGTACACCTTTTGTGCAGTCTGATCTTGATCTACACTGTCCGTAAAAGCTTGATACGAGTAAGTTGTGCTTTTGCACTCCATGGCCTGCTTCTAACATTTTTGACTAGGTACCATAAGATCGCTAGTCTATCACCATGAGAAAGACCCAGATCCAAATCTAATCAACAAACCCTACAGTCATCAAATACTGCGCGATAGAAAATAATTCTTCCTGTAAGAAATTGAAATTCTGTTAAACATGAAAATAATAACATGAATTACAAATTATTTCATGCTTTTCGGTAGTTTATCGAAAAAATAATGGTGGATTATGGTTAAGACCAGTGAAAATACCGATTTTATGTTTTCTAACTCTTCAACTGAAGGCGGAAACAGTAGTTCCAGTGCACTAGTTACCTAGATAATCAGCGCGTGCCATTCAAATGGAAGGAAAATTGACGTAATTTAGGCTATATTTCTCGCTCTACGTACTATTGTAATGCGTTGTTATGTGAGGGGGGTGGGGGGTTACTCCATGGAGAATTACCGAAAACAACTGTATTAGATTTTGATTAAAATTCCAACAAAATAGGGGTCAGAAGCATGAAATAAATAGATTTTTTTTTCGGTGAAAATCGAAATTTATTTCATCTCGTGAACATCATCGGTAATATTTTCACAAGTGGATATTTTCATGGAGGGAAATATGACGTAATTTATGGCTATTTTTCTCGCGCTTTTGTAATGCGTTGTTATGTGAGGAGGTACGCCACGGGGAATTACCGAACTGGATTTCGAGGGAAATCCAACAAAATAGGGGTTAGAAGCATGAAATAAATAGAATATTTGTTATTTCGGGGAAAAATCGAAATTTATTTAATCCCGTGAACATCATCGGTAATATTTTCACGAGTGGCACCGCCACTCGTGAAAATATTACCGATAATGTTCACTCGATAAAATAACTTTTGATTTTTCACCGAAAAAAAAACCCCACAAATATCGTCTATATCTTTACAGCCAGAGAGAAAAAAAAAGTTAAAATTTGAAAGTGTGTAGAGTGGCTCTGATTTTGGTCAGCTGTGTAAACATAGATAAAATACCAATGTATATGGTGTATAGGATAGAGCTCAGAGGCTTTGTCCTCATTTAACCCTTTACCGCACAATGCCGCTTTTTGACGCCCCTGGAAAAGAAGCCTTTTGAAAACATTGTGGGAAAAGGAGAAAATGCTGGTAACCAGCATTTTCTCCTTTTTCCACAATGTTTTCTACCCTATCAAAGAAAAATTGCGCCATTTGAGCCACATTGAAATTGTCGTCTGCAAATGCTTTCAGTTTGGACAAGGCTAAAATTTTGTCGTCTGGTAAAGGGTTAAAACCAGAAACGACAGCAGTGATTTTTTTAAAGGCTGCCAAAAAAAAAAAAAATGCATTTTCTATCTGATATAATCTGTGCAACCTTGTAAGCGCCAGGGGCTACATTTGGCGTGAAGATACCAGAATGATTATAGTTTCATAAAATACAGAAGAAATTGGTTAAAAACTGGCTGATAACGTGTATAGATATATCTTTAACTTACTGATGGCAAATTCCGTGTTCAAATCTGAACCTTCTGTTCCTATGGCAACGAAGCTGAAAAAAAAAAAAGTATTAAATACTTAGAGTTGTTAAAGCAACAAATTAGATTTTGGCAAAAAAAAAACCCATCGGTGTGTGATCGTCTATTCTTACTTGGGGAATATATAAAACCTTTTTCCACAATGTTTTCTGCCCTTTCATACACATATCTCATCACCTTAGCCACATTGTATGTGTCGTCTGCAGACGCTGTCAATTTGGACTGGTATAAAATTTTGTCGTTTGGTAAAGGCAACGCGTGCCTTTAAAGTGGCATACTTAGATTATTCTTGCAGCAAATCCAAATTTATTGTATCACACCCATGAATTCTACTAACTATACTTCCTTTGCAAGCGTACTGGGAGGTTTCCGCGTCAAAGCATTTTCAAAGCCTAGTATAATCGAGCCATACTCTGTGAAAAGGGGCTTAATAATCTCTGTGATGCAGACTACCAAGCAAAGCATCGCATAATTATTAATCCATAAAATCGCGATTTTGTATAACAACCGACTAATTCATGGGGTAGAGTGAATGTCTTTAGACATGCAAAAAAATTTACGAAAAGCAAACTGTTTCGCACCATGTCAGCCTACGCGGACTGAGTGTGCAAACGAAGGTCGATTCTTTTTGCAGATCCTTGAAACCCCCTTTTCACAGAGCATGGCTCAATTATAAAAGTCTACAAATCAGAATAGCCCCCCTCTAAGATTGCACATTAATTCTACACAATCTTGAAGCAGAGCTCCTGATAAGAGGGAGTGATGATATTCTAAATCCATTATTTCTCTTCCAAACCCTACGTTGTAGGTACTCATTAGAATCGTCTCGATGAGACGATTCTAATGAGTACCCATAACATAGGGTTTAGTGGAGAACAATAATATTTTCAATTTTGAAATCAAAATCACTCCATCTATCTGGAGCTCTGCTGAAGGCATATAAGTACTTCAAAAGAATGTAGCAAGTACCGTATTTGCCATGTGTACATAGCATATAAACAAGAATCTTGACCCGTGTTCACCTACATGTACCATTGCCGTCTGGGCTCAGGCTAAATAGCGTTGCTCTCAAATTGGAATATTCTTGTCCGTCCGTCCGTACGTCCGTCAGTCAGTCAGTCGGTCGGTCAGTCGCTGTCTCTCCCTCTCTCTGTGTCTCCCTCCCTCCTTCCCTCTCTCAAACTAACTTACACGTTTTTCAGATTGGAAAATTCCGTTGTAGACCCGCTCAAGAAAACGTCTAACTCGGAGAATTCAGTTCCCGAACTTATCAGGATTGTAGAATTTTCGTAAAGTTTGATCCAGTAGCGGGACAGCTGACGCCTTCTGAATTTAAATTCGTTTCCGGGGGCAAAGTCAGATTCTTCTCCGTTCACCTACAGTTGAAATTTAGAACAATAAGAGTAACAATGATGGATGGATGGATGGATGGATGGTAGGTAGTTAGGTAGATTGTTAGATAGATAGATAGATAGATAGATAGATATATAGGGAGGGAGAGGTTTCGGGTAACAGACAGGCAATACGACAGATAGAGACAGAGAGACAGAGATAGAGAGACAGAAAGGAAGGAAGAAAGAAAGAAAGAAAGAAAGAAAACAAATTAACTTACACTTAATGTCGAATCGTTGCCACTATTAGTTGGTTGTAGTCGGATATCAGCTGGAAATAGAGTATAATTAAGTGACTTCAAAGTATGGATGGATAGATGGATGGATGGATGGAATGGATGGATGGATGGATGGAATGGAACGGATAGGTGGATGGATTAATGCATGGAGCTATGAAGCAGTATTCAGCTAGGAAATCAGACATAAATCTTGCTGCACACTTTCTCGTACTGTGTGTTCACGTGCTAGTTGTCGAGAGGTTGCAAGTTCGAATCCAATGTCGGACAAAATTCTTTCCGGGGATTAATTAAAAAAAAAAAGGGAAAAGAAAACACTGCCCATTTCTCTACCAAAATCATCTTTCAGACTTTGTTCACCTTTAACCGAATGGGGGGAAAAAGAGCCATGCTCTGGCAAAAGGGAGCTTAATGTATCTCCGTATCCATGTTACCAATCAGTCCATTACATAATTATGTATCAATAATAGCCACTTTTTTTTTTTTAACAACCGACATAATGAAAAGGTAGACTTGTCCTTGGCATACTGAA
Organism: Tridacna gigas; assembly: GCA_945859785.2. Classification (NCBI taxonomy): domain Eukaryota; kingdom Metazoa; phylum Mollusca; class Bivalvia; order Cardiida; family Cardiidae; genus Tridacna; species Tridacna gigas. Next base: position 36,364,151 of record OX244044.2, read on the forward strand.
AACTGACCGATAGCGAAAAGTTTCGGTCCAGGTCAGCCTGCGCAAACTGCGCAGGCTGACCTGGGTCAAAAGTCTTCGCAAATGCTTTAAGCCCCCTTTTCACAGAACACGGTTCAATTCATACTTGTTCTAACTCAAAGCATTTACATACAGCTCATTAATTCTAAATCGGACAACAACAGTTTGGACTCATCCATGTTGAAAGCATTTGCAGACCACAATTTAAACGTGGTTCAAATGATAATAGCCTATAGCTTCGAAAAAGTATCGTTCTGGTTAAGGAACGCATAGGAAGATGCACAGGCCACCGTTACAGGACTGAATAAAAGCGTTGAAAGCACTGGTGTGGCATTTGTCAAGGGATCTATTGTGTGGAATTAATAATATGAAAAATAACCAAATAATAATGTGGGACGAACAAGCCCAGGGACGAACTGGTTTTAGGACAAACACGGTCAAGAGACAAAGGTTGTATGTATCATTGCGCCAATAGAAGGCCATAGCGGGTATTGATATTTTCCTTAAAAAGATAAGTATTCCCATGATCGATGGCCTAATCAAGGTTATTTCAATACGCCGTTGTTAATTATATATATGAGTGCTATCGAAACACTTATTTGTCTTAGAAAATTTGAGTTTAATTCGGTTTACTGCCTTCGGTTTTGCACAAACTACGATACATGATTTTCAAAATACCGTATTGAACTCACAGTGGCATTGTCTTCGACAAATGCCACAAAAACTGTTGACAATGTCGTTAAAACCTTACACTAGTGGCTCAGTGGTTTCTGAGCATGCAGATAACTAGTTCCATCTTCCAATTACACAAAGTGTAACCATTAACTTGAAGAGAAAAATGTCGTTTTTTAACACTTATGAAGGAAAGGAGAAACTGTCGGAAACAAACAAATGCTCATTGTCCCGCGATGTTGTTTAACCCTTTACCACACAATCCCGACATTTAACACCCTGTAAAAGAAACCTTTTAAAAACATTGAGGGAAAAGGAGAAAATGCTGGTACCAGCATTTCCTCCTTTTCCCACAATGTTTTCTACCCTTTCCCAATCAAATTTCAATTTCTGAGTCACATTTATGTTGTCGTCTGCACAGGCTTTCAATTTGGACCAGTCTAAAATTTTGTCGTTTGGCAAAAGGTTAAAAGCTCCCGTCGGTAGAGACTTTAACTCTTGTATTAGCTCGTGGAGAAGGGATAAATACCAAAACGTTATACCGTGTTTAACGCCGTTTTCATTTTTATTATTGACGTTATATCACCGGACAGTATAACTATCCATGCTTTCCTGGAGTTTCTGTTACCAGTAATTCGCACATTATTCTTCCTCAGCCATTGGCTGCTTTCCCAAATTACCATCGTCGAAGACACCAAAACAAACAACAAACAAAATCGGACAAAAGGAGGCAGGTACCCACCTATAAAAGGATAAAATCTCACTCGGAATGTTCTAGTAGCACAGTCACTGCCTTCCACTCTATACGTGTTGGTCCTGGGTTTGAAAAACACCTCACAGTTTCCGTCATTCTGAAACGAGGAAAATTGTTAATCAACCGTCTCCCAAACTATCGCGTAAGTTTACTAACTTAAACAAACAGACATTTAAAAACATCGTGGGAAAAGAAGAAAATGCTGGGTGACGATCACTACATTGTTCGATTCACCCTTAACTGATCGAGTCGTAATTTGTAATCCCGCAATACGCCGCCTAATGGATCTAAATAGTTATCACTACTAGAATTACAACATTAATCAAAGCGTTGAAAGCACTGGCGTGGCATTTGTCAAGAGAGCCATGGTGTGGAATTAATAATTTGAAAAAATAAACAAACAATAATGTGGGACGAACAAGCCCGGACGAACAAGGCAAGGGACTAACAAGCCAAGGTACGGCCTGTTTCTGGGACGAACAAGGTCAGGAGACAAAGGTTGTGTGTATCATTACGCCAATAGAAAGCCATGGTTTTATAACTCTAACTCGATAAACCTTCCATTAACAGTTTATATTATTGTTCGTTTTTGGGAATACATGTTTATAGCTCTCACTGGATAAACCTTTCATTATCAGTTTAATGTTTATGTTTGGGATAACAGGTTTAAAATCACATAATTTATAAATCAGATAATTTATAAAAATAACTCGATAACGTTTATATTATCTATTCACGGTTCGTGGTTTTGAACATGTATTCCTAAAAACGAACAATTATATAAACTGTTAATGAAAGGTTTATTGAGTTAGAGTTATGAAATTACGAACTGTGAATAGATAATATAAACGTTATCGAGTTGGGTTTATAAATTACCTCGTCACGGTATGTGATTTTAAACCTGTTATTCCAAACATAATGATATAAACTGATAATGAAAGGTTTATCAAGTGAGAGCTATAAACAAGTACCGTATAGACACACTGTGCAAACCCTTCACCAAAACAACCCCATGTTCTAACAACCCGGATAAAAAAAAGAATTTGAAAACATTCTGGTAAAAGTAGAAAATGCTGGTTACCAGCATTTTCTACATTTACCAGAATGTTTTCTAGCCTTTTAAAAAAAATCCCATCAATTGAACTGCCTGTACATTTAATTTGTCATCTGTTAGAGGGGTGATTATTGCGAGGAATTCCGATAAAAGCTGCATAAAAAGGTAGGTCCTAGCCGGACATGAAATTGCAAATGGACAGACAGACGGACAGACCTTTCGGGCGTAAACGACAGACGAAGCAAACTCACCCCGACAATGTTTACCGTCCTTATCGCTCCTTCAACTGTGCAAGTTCCGCTACAGCTTTCATCGTCTGTTACATCTTGATCTTTGTCACTGAAAACTGCAAGAACGAAACACAAACTCAGAAAATTAATCAGCTTTTGTAGTAGAAGTTGTTTTTGTTTTCGTTTTAGTTTAGTTAAAACATATTTATTTTACATCGATTGAGAAACAAGTTCTTACAACTTATACTAGTCTCTCTCGATTCTGCTTCCTGGAAACTACACCAGTACTCGCGCCGATTGTGTGGGCCAATGAACAGTCCTAAAGTTGACATCCGCTCACGCGTATCGGACTCAGGACCTTTTGATTACGAGGCCGACGCTCTACCTCACAACCACGGACGTTTTAGTAATAGTAGTGGTGGTGGTAGTAGTAGTAGCATGTTGGTGCAGTAGTGTTGGTAATTGTTGTTGTTGTCGTTTCACGGAGAACCACATACCACCTTGCAACTAACTGCATCTCTGACAGATTAAGCCTGTTATTTAACACACAAAATTATTCAGTCTTTACTCTAAGAATGAGGAAGTATCCCCGAGGTTCCTGCAACCTTTTACCACACAAATCTGAGTTTGAACGAGTCTGATGAAAGGGCCTTTTGAAAACATTGTGGGGAAAAAGAGAAAATACTGGAAACCAGCATTTTCTTCCTTTCCCGCTTTATTTTCTAATCTTCTCAAAACAAATTTCAGTGTTTGAGTTCATTTGCGTGTTTTTACGAGCTATTAAAATTCATTTGCGTGCTTTTACGAGCTATTTACGGTGTATTACGGTTAAAGAAGACGCAATTCCTCGATTTGTTACAAGCTTACACAAGCATCTACGGAGAAAAGATACGACAACGTTATGATGTAGTTATGGAAAGGGAACGGTACACCACGGACATGTACAAGTGATCTAAGCATTTACGTTCAAGTTACGACGTTATTATGGCTAGTTACAATACAATACGAGCCGAGCCCTGTAGCTCAGTCGGTAGTGCACAGGACTTGAGAACAGGAGGTCGATGGTTCGATCCCCGGCTCGGCCAATTTCTTTCCGAGGATTGATGATAGTCATTGCCACAGGATTCATTCCTCTCTCACCGCTGACCATTGTTTTGTTAATGGCTATGTGGGAAAGCAGCCAGTGGCTTGGAAAGAATATTGTGAGGAGTACTGGTAAAAGAAACTCCAGGAAAGCATGCTTAGGTGCACTGGCCGCCGCGGTATAACTGAAATAATGTTGAAAACGGCGTTAAACACCATACAATCAATCAATCAATACAAAACAATACGTATTATAGTGAATCCGCCTTAACTTGTCATTTAATGAATATTCCGTCCTCTTACGTGAATTATTTACAGACCCCCGAAAATTTTCCATTTATAGGAAGTTTACTTCGCGGACTCCGCCGGCTGACCTGGGTCAGTACTTTTTGAAGATGCTTTAAGCCTCCGTTTGATAGAGCATGGCTCACAGATCCGTCATGAGTTTAAAAGGCAAGTCTACTTACGAGATACGCGCAGTGTTGAATCACCCCGAACTTTCACCAGAAAAGGTCTCAGGTCAAAAACGGGTGTCGCACCTAGATATTTGGTGTCAAACATTACGTTTGGTTGCGTCAGCTCGTAGTTTACAAGTCCCACTAGAAATAGAGCAAAGTTATTGGATAAGTTATCAAGATACTTCATCTGTTTGCACTTCTCCTATAAGTAGTACAATGGAGCCTCGTTTATCCGGCCACTTCTGTTTCCTATGAATGTTTCCGGATCAGCCGTATTTCCGGATCGACGAACTGTGATTGCTGGCATGGCATCCAAGTTAAGCTAGGTCAATAACCTCCATGTTGATAAGGGACACCGTGTATCGTAAGAATTACAACAGCGTATGTTTTACACAAGCACTTGTATACATGTCATTATTGCTCCTACGATTGTTCAGGTTTATAAAATAAAGGGTGTCATAAATTTGCATTTTGGCTTTTTGTTATTTGTCTGTTTTTGTACATTTTTTTTTTACTTGTACCTAATTACATGCACATGCATACCTATTGTGCAAACAGGTGTGCTTGTAAAGCTCGGCACATTTATGACTTTGAAAACACCATGAAAAGGGCGAAACAAAAGGAAAACACGATATGCACAGTATTTTAAATGAACATGACGTGTTGTCAAATTCCTGCAAAAGTGTTTTTTTGGATGGTCTTCTTTGTACTGACAAATGTCTGTTTTCACGGAAGTCGAAACTACAACTCGTCTGTTGCTGGTGGTGTAGACATTCAGTTGGCTTCTGATAGTCGTACTTTCAAAGTGGTAAAATGGCAAAGACTAATTGAGTTTGATTGCCAATTGATTCGATATCGAAGACAGGCATATTTTCAATCATCTTTACAGTCTGTTTGGAGTAAAATATTTTCGAAAAACCTAACGAAATTTATCGTGTTTGGCGGCCATTTTGTGTGTACTTTGAGGAACATAAACATCTCGAGTTAACACATGAATCAAACTGTTTTTTTTTTTTCCTCTGGTTTACCATTTAAATTGAAAATATTTGTTTTTGAAACGAAGGATTATTGAATATGCAAGCAGACGGTATGTTCATATTTTAGTTTTGCGTTTAGTTTTGAAAGATAAGTTTAAACATGCCCACAAAATCTTTGCGGACATTTCAGTTATTTTTTTGGCGATTGTTACTGTAATCAAGTAGATCCAGTAATAATTAAACAACAAAAGCGTGGAATTGTCACTTCAGTACTATGTGTATGGATAATCTGTTAAGTTGACAATTGTCAATGGCACGAGAACGTCATTTAACAGTTTTCGAAAACAGTACTAATTAACACGCGTGTTTTCAAAACGTGTGAAAATCTTCTGCAACAATTGACACTATTTAGACTGATACCCGTGTTATTCACGACGAACCAGTCCGAAATCGCTCGGAGTAGACTGTATTTATGATATTTATGATAACCAGTCTATGGTCCGGGGGGGGGGGGGGGAATAACAAGTCTAAATTGTGTGTAAACTAGTAGCTGTTATCGATTTTTGTATTTATCGGACGGTTACGGGAGATGTAACGGGTACCAGTTTAAATTGTGTGATACACAGTCAGGCCACGTCCGGTTTCTTGGATAAGGTTTGTACTAATTTTTAACCCTTCGTTCCCGATTTTTTCATTCCGGTTCCGGAACGCGGATTTCCGGAATAAAAAGTAAAATTTGTACAGAAAATATCCGTTCCCTGATGTTTTTGTCCGGATCCTGAGATTTCCGGAATTATGGAGCCCGGATAAACGCGGTTCGACTGTATTTCCACTACTACTCCAACCTCTACAACAATATCTGCTACTGCTTCTTCTACAGGTACAAAACTATATAGAGCTTCTACAACAACAACAACTATTGTTGTGTACTGTACGAGTATAAATGGATTTAATTTTGTGCGCTTCTCAACACACTACGGCATGTGTGGGCCCACTTGTCATTTCAAAAATCTGATTTCAATTGGTGAAAGGAAACTGAGGCAAAAAAGATGGTTTAAAGGGAGACTGGAAGAAAACTATCGATTTTGACAAATTGAGAAACTAGGCCTTAATTGTTGGCGGATATGATAAAAGTTTAATCTGTTGTTGTTATATGGGGGGGCGAGGAAGGTTCGCCACAGGGAATTACCGAAAACAACTGTACAGGATTTTGATCAAAGTTCCAACAAAATAGGGGTTAGAAGCATGAAATAAATAGAATATTTGGGTTTTTTTTTTTCGGTTAAAAAGATAGAAATTTATTTCATCGAGTGAACATCATCGGTAATATTTTCACTCGTGGCTGCGTCACTCGTGAAAATATTACCTATGATGTTCACTCGATGAAATAAATTTCGATCTTTCACCGAAAAAAAAAAAATCTGTTCTTTTCATGCTTCTAACCCAGTACAGTTGTTTTCGGCAATTCCCCGTGGTGTACCCCCCACATAACAAAGCATTACAATATTTAGTAAAGCACGAGAAATAAAGCATAACTTACGTCATATTTCTCTCTAATTGAATGACGCGCACTGGTTACCTTGGTAACTACTGCGCGAGAACTACTGCTTTCGCCTTCATTTGGAGAGTTAGAAAGTACGAAATCGGTATTGTCACTGTTCGTAACAATGAAATAACAAACCATAATCCACCATTTTTTCTCGATAAACTACCGAAAGCATGAAATAAGAGATTGTAACATAAACTTGTCACATTTCTGCTCATGATTCTGAGATTCAAACTTGCTACCCATACACATGTATAAGAGACAACGCAATTACTTTTACAGAATGTCATGTCGTAACTTAACTTGAGCTAAAAGATACAATTCCAGCTGTCAATAGCCAAAAAACGCAGAAAGTCTTATATACATTTAACTATAAATAGCCTCTTACACACATGCCTAGCCCCGTAGCTGGGTCGGTAGCGTACAGGACTTGAGAACAGGAGGTCGCTGGTTCGATCCCCGGCATGACCAATTTCTTTCCGAGGATTGATGATAGTCATTGCGACAGGATTCATTTCTCTCTCATCGCTGACCGTTGTTTCGACAATGGCTATGTGGGAAAGCAGCCAGTGGCTTGGAAAGAATATTGTGCGGAGTACTGGTAAAAGAAACTCCAGGAAAGCATGCTTAGGTGCACTGGCCGCCGCGATGTAACTGAAATAATGTTTAAAACGGCGTTAAACACCATACAATCAATCAATCAACCTCTTCTGCAGATAACTCTAAATAGCCACTCCCTTTTTTTTTTGTAGTTTACAAACATTTAAGAGGATTTTGTGACATCATATGGGAGCGTTACGTGACGTCATGTATTAAAACATTGCATTCTTGCCCGTTATTTCCAAACAAAAGCAACGTCCACAACGTTCCCGGTCATTGCAACGGTGAAATTGATGATTATGATAAAGTTCAGGTTTGTTATCATTTTCAAAGTTATTCAAGCAATTACAGGTCAGTTTCTGTGGAACTATTTTATGCTCCGAACGTACACCTATGTAAAAGGAACCATTTTCTCCTCATTCATTAATTTGTAGGTTTCTCACAGAGATCTAACTTTTTTTTTTCAAGTCGTTCTTGTTATGTGATAAAATAACCTAGTATTCACTAGGATTTGATAATAGAAAAAAATAAATTCATCAAGAAAACAAATTCTTAAGCTCGCAACAGGCACGCTTGATAGCATTTTTCCGAAACTCGATTAATATAATTTTTTTCTTATTTCATGCTTTTCGGTAGATTAATGGTAGATTATGATTTGGAATTTCATGGTTACGACCAGTGAAAATACCGATTTCATATTTTGTAACTCTTCAACTGAAGACGGAAACAGTAGTTCACGCGCACTAGTTACCTTGGTAATCAGCGCGTGCCATTCAAATGGAGGGAAATATGACGTAATTTACACCGTATTTCTCGCGCTTTACGTAATATTATAACGCGTTGTTATGTGGAGGGGGGTACACCACGGGGAATTACTGAAAACAACTCTATTGGATTTTGATGAAAGTTCCAATAAAATAGGAGTTGAAATAAACAGATTTTTTTCTGTGAAAGATCAAATTGAAGGCATCTGCATACAACAGATCGAATACGGCTCAAGTGACGGAAATGTGTTTGAAAGACTAGCAACCATGATGAGATAAGGAGAAAGCACAGGTACAATGCATTTGCTTTTTTTTTTTTCATTATTTTCAAATGCCCTCTTTCCCAGGGTCTTAAGCACCTGGGGTCATTGGTAAAGGGTAAGAAAGATTATAAAACTGTAAATTTTATGTCTTATTTTTTTTTATAGCAATTTCAGCACTTATGTATTTACCAATATGTATTTACCAATATGTGCGCTCGTATTTACCAATATGTATTTACCGATATGTATTATTTACAAATATGTTTTTACAAATATGTATTTACAAATATGTATTTACCAACATGAAGTAATGTGGCACTAAAAAAACATGATGACGATGATCATCATCATCATAGTTGTAACCATAACGATAAGAAAAATCGCTTACTTCTTTCCCATGAACCCCTCGAGTTCCTAAAACGAGGCTGTGATGAAAAAGCCGATCCATAAAGGGGGTTTTCCAAGTTGTTGCAAATTCCCGTAATTGTTCGATAGATGTTGGCATCTACCTCCGTGACCGTTCTGTCATCGCAACTGAAGCTGCCGGGGCAGACCTGGTAAACAATTTCGTCGATGTATGTGTTAAATGCATCCTGATAGGGGTAATATAGGGCTTGACGTGTTGGTGCACTGAAAAAAAAAAAATATTTATTACATAAGTAGACTACCCTTATTTTCAGAGTGGTACAACCATTAAGAATTTTCTAATCTTACACAGGTTTGAGATCAGCAAAAAAGTGCCGTATCTGGTTATTTGTACCCAGAAATAATTGTATTTAGTACAACTCGTACCTCGGATAAGTCGTACCAGGACAACTGGCACCCAGAACAATTAGTACCCAGAAAAAATCGTAACTTAGATATAACCATGATAATCGTGATTTACTTTTTTCAATGAATTATTGGATTTACTTTAAGTTTGGTCATAGAACTGTCTGACTGTTGGCAGTTAAGGAGTGTAGTTTTCTTGTATAAAAGGTTGCTGGTATAATTCAAAGTATAAGCAGCAAATGATTTTCTTATATTTGCAGTGCATTTTTACGTATGTGGTCCGTCATTTCAAATGACAGATCGAAGCGTTGCTAGACATAATACCGGTAACAACTAACCCTTATCTGTTTCTCATTTCAAGATGTCTTTGCTTTGTCTTAATTACTTAGACATAGAATGTTTTCCTACAGACGGAATTTTGACAAAATAGAGATGGTGGTGGTGGTGGGGGGGGGGGGGTTCAACATGGTTGTTTTGATCGGGATGGACAAGACGATGCAGCCAAGCACCCTCAATGTCATCTGTACCTTTGTTTTGAAAATAAACACAGATACCGATACTTGTAGTCATTCAATTATGTAGTTGTTTCGCATATGACACAAAAATCTGGAAATGATCACAGAATCTGACATAAGTTGGCGTTTGAGATAAGGTTTTATTGGAGACTGTTATCAAAGTCACATTAGCGGCCAAAGTAAACAATAGGGGTGTTAAAATGCCTCGTACTTTAAATCATACCATTGAAAAGTATGGAATTATTGTGAAAATGACAATCTGTTCCTGTATTGTCGGTCCAAGTGTTAGTTACTGGCAGGAAAATGAATGTTAAAACCAGGTTAAAAGTAAATCAAAGATATAGGGACTTGGCAACTTTTGACATATTTTAGAATTCATTTTCCTGTGAGTGACTAACACATGGACCTACGGTGCATGCATAAAACATTCTATCAACCTCACAATATTAATTTCCGTTACTGAGCTTTTAATTCTTTACTACACAATCCCGACTTTCAACGACCCTAAGAAAGAAGCCTTTTGAAAACATTTTGGGAAAAGGAGAAAATGCTGGTAACCAGCATTTTCTCCTTTTCCCACAATGTTTTCTACGTTTCCCAAAACACATTTCAATTTTTGAATCATTTAATTTGTCGTCTGCAGTACCTTTCAATTTGGACCAGTCTAAAATTTTGTCGTTTGGCAAAGAGTTAAGCGATCCTTTGGCTAGCTTAAGTTTATCATTTTTCTAGACGACTTTACTGTAAATTTCTCCACGAATATCAGATTTTTCATGAATTTCATGAATGCCGTCGAGAATTAGGCCTACCTGTATAATAATCAGTTCTGCTTGCTTATGAGAAATATGTATCTCCATGAATGGGACCTACTTACTGCTTTGACAGAATTGTACGTTTGTGATAAAAATAGATTCAGAGAATCTGACACACAGATACTTGATTTCATATCTAGAAACGAACAAACGCTGGTTTGTCCCCAATCATCAATTTCGACAGTTGAATTTAGTCGAAAAGTACGTGACGTGGTACCGGACGTGGGTAGGAATACAATACTGTAACAAATGACATCATATAATGATGTAGTGACGTCACGAAATCTTATCTCATAAGTGGGTTTGATTCAGAAAATTCATAACGGGTATAATTGTTTTGAAAACAAGCAAAGGAGGTTAGGTGATAAAAGTTAAGACTTGTTCCTTTATTATCAGCCGAACACGGCCCCAATTACTTGTTAGTATTTCTCACATATTCATAAACGCCAGTGGAAAAAAAGCGATACTTTCATCGTGTTCTGCCTTAAGGAAGGTTTACATTTATAAATACTAAGCGAGTGATAGAAGCAGAAACTTCAGAAATTTCAAAAACTTTGAAAGCGGGCATTTTTTTTTTTTCTTCTCACCCTGGGATAGAAATTGTAATAATACCGTAAAATATAATGAACAATTCTGATTAGTCGACGAAACTTCGAAACTGGCTTTGATAATAACGGCAATCTGCTACAATAGTATTGAGGTATTACAATTTAGCCCTCTACCAAACAAGTCTTGTTTTAACGACCATATAAAAAAAGAAATTTAAAACATAGCAAAAGAAGAAGATATTGAAAAACAAAAAAACAAAAAAAACAAAAAAAAAATCGCTTTCTTCCCTGATGTTGTCTGTCGTTGCTGAAAAAAAAAAAAATCCGCCATTTCATCCACATTTAATTTGCTGTCTGCAATTGCTTTCAACTTAAAGAAGTTTAAAATCTTGTCACCTGGTATAGAGCAAAAAGAAAATATTTACTTCAACATGATGGCCAGATCGTTCAGGACGGACGTGTGATAAGCAAGCTCTTCCGTGCTCGGCGAATTTCCGTGTTGTAGGTCTTGTAGGTAGGAAAAACCACTGGTAGAATAGGTTTCTGAAATATTAGAAACGAAAGGGTGTCTTTGTCTGCTATCTATTGAAAACAGGTTATGCTTCTGTCGGCTATAAATTGAATACTGGCAATAATTCTGCGGTATTAAATAATTCTAAGGTATTACTGATAAATTACCATACTCCTTGAAAAGCGGGTTTAAAGAATTTGCAAAAAAGTATCGAACCAGGTCAGCTTGCGCAGCATCGCAAGCTGACCTAGGTTGATCCTTTTTTGCTATTTGTAAATTTTCTGCATTTCTATAGACCACCTTGACACACGATTCAGTCAGCTTTGAGTCAAGATGGACTTTATGGATCCATAATTGAGCCATGCCCTGTGAAAAGGGGGCTTAATGCATCTGCGAAAAGTATCGACCCAGGTCAGCCTGCGCAGTCCGCGCAGGCTGACCTGGGCCGAAACTTTTCGTTATCGGTCAATTTTCTGTATGTTAAAGGACCAGTCTACCTCATAATTCGGTCAGTTGTTAGACAAAATGGTCTTTGTGGATCCATGATCACATGATGACTTTCTTCGTATCATGTAACACGCAGATGCATTAAGCCACCTTTTACCAGAGCATGTCTCAGTTAAATGATGACTTACTTGGAAAAACGCATCAGAAAGATGCATTAAACCCCTTTTGCCAGAGTATTTTTCATATCTTTTAGTGGAAATATATTGACTTTATAGGCTACCGCTAAAAATTGACAACAGGTGATATTTCTGTCTACTAAATATTGAAAACAAAAATATTGCTTCTGACAAGAAATCGAAGACAGATGATGTTTCTGTCAGCTATAAATTGATTGAGGATAGATGATATTTCTGTCAGCTATAAATTAAGGATAGATGATGTTTCTGTCAGCTATAAATTGATTGAGGACAGATGATGTTTCTGTCAGCTATAAATTGATTGAGGACAGATGATGTTTCTGTCAGCTATAAATTGATTGAGGACAGATGATGTTTCTGTCAGCTATAAATTGATTGAGGACAGATGATGTTTCTGTCAGCTATAAATTGATTGAGGATAGATGATGTTTCTATCAGCTATAAATTGACTGCGGATAGATGATGTTTCTGTCAAGCTATAAATTTAAGATAGATGATGATTCTGTCAGCTATAAATTGAGGATAGATGATGTTTCTGTCAGCTATAAATTGAGGATAGATGATGTTTCTGTCAGCGATAAATTGAGATGATGTATCTGTCTACTAAGTACTGAAAATAGATATTTTTGTAAGCTTGACAAATTGATTGAGGATAGCTGATGTTTCTGTCAGTTATATATTGATTAAGGATAGATGATGTTTCTGTCAAACTATAAATTGAGCATAGTTGATGTTTCTGTCTTATAAGTATTTAAAACAGATGATGTTTCTTTTTTAAAAGAAGACATGTTTTCTTCGGCAAGATATCGAAGGCAGGTGATGGTTCTGTCAAAATAAAAATTAAGGATAGATGATTTTTCTGTCAGCTATAAATTCAAGATAGATGATGTTTCTGTCAAGCTATAAATTGAAGATTGATGATGTTTCTCTCAGCTATACATTGAGGACAGATGATGTTTCTGTCAGCTATAAATTGAGGATAGATGATGTTTCTGTCAGCGATAAATTGAGATGATGTATCTGTCTACTAAGTACTGAAAATAGATATTTTTGTAAGCTTGACTTTTAGACAGCAGGCGATGTTTTTGTAAGCTGTATATCGAATACAGGGTGCCTATTCACTAACCATTACTAAGAATGTTCTTTGTCTTGTTCTCCAGAATTTTCCATATTTGAAAGTAATACAACTCATGATTGGCTAAACCATTTGGTTTAGCCAATCTGGAGTTGAGTTACTTTCAAATGTAGAAAATCTTGGAGGATAAGACTATGAATATTCTTAAGAATGGTTGGTGAATATGTTGACATTTAAATCTTGATAAAGATTTAAGAATGTGTTAGTGAGTGCGAGTTTGAGAGGGAGAGAGAGAGAGAGAGAGAGAGCGGACACAGATATGTTGACATTTAAATCTTGATACAGATCTAAGAATGTGTTGGTGAGTGCTAGTTTGAGAGACAGAGAGACAGAGAGAGAGAGAGAGAGAGAGAGAGCGGACACAGATATGTTGACATTTAAATCTTGATACAGATCTAAGAATGTGTTAGTGAGTGCGAGTTTGAGAAAGAGAGAGAGACAGAGAGAGACAGAGAGAGAGAGAGCGGACGGACGAACAGATAGACAGACGGGCAGACAAAACAAATGGGCAAACGGACAGACAGATAATTAACAGGCAGACAAACAGATACCTAGAGAAGTCGCAGCTGCAGTGTGTTGTGTAGACTCATAATTCACCGCATAGTAGTAGAATTGCTTCAGTAAGTTATACTGAAAATTGGCAACCACCATCCCGGGAGATATGAAGAGCAGAACTGCTGCCACACTGACCAGTGGTCGAAACAACATCTTGGACATGTCTGGTCTATAACTGTCTATTGCTGAAAATAGATACACGATCCGGTAACCCTTTACCCTTCGATTGTGTTATATATGAGCCATGCTCTGTGAAAAGGGGGCAAGAGATTCTCTTAGTTTTAATCCAATACATTAAAGGTTAGATCCGTTGCTCCTCTTTTCTGACAATGTACTGTCGAGAACACACACACACACACACACACACACACACACACACACACATATATATATATATATATATATATTGTATCTTTTGTTGCCGCTCTGCTCAATCACGAATCACCAATCACCATTCCTTTTTCTCTTTTTACTTTTTCAGATAATGGAGCTTTTTTTTTTCTTCTTTTTCTTTTTTTTTTTTACACTCATTACTATTTTTTTTTTGTGTGTGTGATAATCTTTTCTTCTTGATATTATTTGATATTATTGGCGTATCACGTGATTCAACTTGGGGAGAGGAACTATATAAGCAACATGCTTTCGTTCCGATCCTTTTCACATTTATTTCTTGTATTGTCTATGTAAATGTCAATGTATATTGAATAAAATATGTTTAAATTAAAAGGGGGCTTAATGCATCTGCGAAAAGTATCGACCCAGGTCAGCCTGCGCAGTCCGCGCAGGCTGACCGGGGCCGAAACTTTTCGTTATTGGTCGACTTTCTGTATGTCAAAGGACCAGTCTACCCCATGATTCAGTCGGTTGTTAGGGATAATGAACTATTCATGCATCCATGATCATGTGCTGACTTGCTTGGTACATGTATGATGCATCACGGAGATGAATTAAGCCACTTTTCAGTACACATCCCAAATTTTAACGACACTTACCGAGAAGACTTTTGAAAACAGTATGGGAAAAGGAGAAAATGCTGGTAAGCAGTATTTTCTCCTTTCCTCCCGTTGTTTCCAAGCATATGTGCCAATTTTGAAAATGTAGTCTGCCGATTTTTTTGAGTATGGGAGAGTCTAAAATTCGTTGGGTGGGAAAGGGTGAAGATATTATTACATCTGCACTACGAGGCGAATTATCGACGTGACAATGAGTACTTCTGAGTCCGTAATCACCACCCATTCTTTAAGAATGTTCTTAGTCTTGTTCTCCAAGATTTTCTAAATTACAAAGTAACACAGCTTCTGATTGGCTAAACCAAATGGTTTAGCCAATCAAAAGTTGTGTTACTTTCAAATTTAGAAAATCTTGCAGAATAAGATTAGGAACGTTCCTAAAAGAGTCGAAACGACCAATTTTAGACTTGTCCATATTTAAAGCTCTTGCAGACGAAACAAGAGCAGCGCAAGCGGGTGCCAACGCTCGCCTGCAGTCGTTTTAGAAACAGATTGATTTTCAGTGAAAATTCCAAGTCGAATAAGGAGCATAACTGTGTCAAAAAATATGTCGATGGTTACCCGCCCCTGTTGTACCGGTATGGGTTCCCTTAGATTGGTTACCTCCCTGAAACAGCAAGTGTATAGGGATCGGTACAGACTACTCAAAACGGGCGGAATTCTGCCTGTTTATTTTTAGAACAGCCATGACGTAGGACTAATATAGAGATTCAGGGGAGGTCATTCTCACTTCCAGAGCAGTAGATTTTCCGATATTTTTGACCTCACAAATAATTGAATTGTATTTTTGGTATCACCTTTTATGTTTATGTCTGGTAATATTCTTTTTAGTTTCGATTACCAATTTCAAATTGTGCAAAAAATCGCACTGTTACCTCAACAGCTAAACAGCAAATGTGTATGCTGCACTGATTGGCTATTCGGTGATATACATGTAGCTCTTATGAAAAGCAACGACACAATAGCCTGTGCCAGTTGTAGTATGTATATCTACAACGGGGACCAGTTCAGGGTTCCCCTTTCGCGTGCCATTCAAATGGAGGGAAATATGACGTAATTTATGGCT
This sequence comes from Tridacna gigas, assembly GCA_945859785.2. NCBI lineage: Eukaryota > Metazoa > Mollusca > Bivalvia > Cardiida > Cardiidae > Tridacna > Tridacna gigas. The sequence goes on from OX244044.2 coordinate 36,380,137, forward strand.
ATTTTTCTCGCGCTTTACCTAATATTGTAATGCGTTGTTATATGAGGGGGTACGCCACGGGGAATTACCGAAACCAACTGTACTGGATTTCGACGAAAATCCAACAAAATAGGGGTCAGAAGCATGAAATATATAGAATATTTGTTTGTTCGGGGAAAGATCGAAATTTATTTAATCTAGTGCACATCATCGGTAATATTTTGACGAGTGGCTGCGCCACTCGTGAAAATATTACCGATGATGTTCACTCGATGAAATAAATTTCGATCTTTCACCGAAAAAAAAAAAAAAAATCCTCTATATCTTCGTTAAGAACAGAGATATTATAAAAGTCAAAGTTTTTACACCACGACGCAGACGCAGACGCAGACGACGCCCGGACCCGAGCCATAACACCAAATACAGCTCAAATAATGAAATTCATATTTGAAAGGGTAAAAACATTGTGAGAAAAGGCTGGTTACCAGTATGCTCTTCTTTTCGGACAATGTTTTCACTTTCAAGGTCGGCAAATCATGTTTTTACAGAATTTAAGTCGAACATATTTAAAGACGGAGGCGTATTATTTACGTGACAAAAAATTAGATCTACTGTCCTTTTGTTTTAAATCCATGTATAACATATGTTACCGTGAGTTAGAAAAAAAACTTGGGGGAAATCGATATCACAGTAATTGGAAAGTCTTTTATGCTATTGGCAATAATCTTACTGCTCCTGATTTGATGATGAAGATGATGATGGTGATGCTGCTGATGATGATGAGGAGGAGGGAGAGGAGGAAGAGAAGGAGGATAATGATTGCGATGATGCCTAACACACAGCAGTGAGCCACGAGTGAATCCTGTCTCATTGGCAATCATCAGCACGCGAGCATAGTTCGGTTGAGCTTGGACTGGAGCAGAAAACGTCTAGAATACAGGCCCCGTGACTTACATACAGAATTAGAAACCAGCGCTTTCTTTTTATCCATACAAACGCATGCGTTTCCCTCTCCAACCTAGTTTCTAATAAAGAACTAAACCAGATTGACCGTTTTTCTTTCCCTCCTTTTTTTGGGGGGGGGGGGGGGGGGCTGGGAAGAAACAAAATCAAATTTTTTTTTTTTTCAAAATAAGAATCATAAGGACGTGACTAAAAAAAATCCTCCAGTGAGACTCGAACCCCGACTTTCCTCGTTCCAAGCCATTGTTGGCAATTCAACCGGCTGAGCAGTGGATAATTCATCGTGTTCAAAATGAATCTATTCCTTGTTATGCAATAAAGGCTAAACCATTAATAGCTATGGAGCCACCAGATAGTTTATCGTGGTCAAAATGAATCTATTCCTTGTTATGCAATAAAGGCTAAACCATTAATAGCTATGGAGTCACCAGATAGTTTATCGTGGTCAAAATAAATTGATCCCTTGTTATGCAATAAAGTCTATTTATTTCATGCTTTTCGGTAGTTTATCGAGAAATAATGGTTGATTATAGTTTGATATTTCATGGTTACGAAAAGTGAAAAATACAGTACCGATTTTATACTTTGTAACTCTTCAATTGAAGGCGGAAACAGTAGTTCCCGCGCACTAGTTACCTAGGTAATCAGTGCGTGCCATTCAAATGGATAAAAATATGACGTAATTTACGCTAAATTTCTCGCGCTTCACGTAATATTGTAATGAGTTGTTACGTGAGTGGGGTACTCCACGGGGAATTACCGAAAACAACTGTACTGGTTTTTGATGAAACTTCCAACAAAAGAGGGCTTAGAAGCATGAAATTAATAGAATATTTGTTATTTTCAGTGAATGATCGAAATTTATTTCATCTCGTGCACATCATCGGTAATATTTTCACTTGGGCTGCGCCACTCGTGAAAATATTACCAATGATGTTCACTCGCAGAACGTTTTAAAGAGAAAAGTTTCGAGCTATTAAAGCCTGTCCGGACTGTGCAAACTGACATAAGTCGATACTTTTTGTCGATGCATTAAACCCGAATTTTACAAAGTAAAGCATGGATATAGACTTGAAATATGAGATGTAGGGATACACAAAAATAAATAGAAAAAAGGGTAATTGAAAAAAAAAAAAAAAAAAAAAAAAAGAAAGAAAAAAATTTTTTTTTTAATGGATGCATACATAAATGAAACAATCACTTAGCCAATCGAACAAAATAACAGATGAAAAAAATAAATAAATAAATTAATTAATTAATTAAAAAAAAAAAAAAAAAAAAAAAAAAAAAAAAAAAAATTAATAAATAAATAAATAAGAAAACAAATCAACAGATAAATGAATAAACTTAAGTCAGAATAAAAGAAGTAATTGTATGAAATACATATTAAATTTTAAGATCCGCATGAAACTGACAGAAAATAAATGGAAAACAAAAGCGGGTGTGCAACATACCACTGACTGACTGTCATCAATATCGAAATGTCTAGGTTCAGTTTACAAAAGCTTGGATACTTTTTTCAACTTTGATATCGACTTACAGACTCGCCTTTTTATAGGCTTGGCACTTCACACATGGTTTATTGAAGGGGGAATTTTGTAGAACGGAACACTAACTTTGGACTTCAATCCTTTACCACACAATCCCGACTTTCAACGACACTGAGTAAGAAGGCTGTTGAAAACATTGTGGGAAAAGGAGAAAATGCTGGTAACCAGCATTTTCTCCTTTTTCCACAACAATTTCTACCCTTCCAGAACAAGTTTCAATTTGTGTTTCACATTTTGTTTGTCGTCTGCAAATGCTTTCAATTTGGGCGAGTCTGAAATTTTGTCGGTTGGTAAAGAGTTAAACCCTTTGACAGAAGACAAAGTTCGACATTGTTCTATATTGAAAACATTTTCATACGACAAATTAAAGTGGCCGAAATTTGTCTTTAACTCGATAGAAAACGTGGGAAAAGGAGAAAAATGCTTGTTACCAGCAATTTCTGTCTTCCCCACAATGTTTTCAAACGCCTACTTTTTCAATGTTGTTAAAACTCGTGGTTGTGGGGTAAAGTGTTACACCCCTCACTAAATGACCCCCTTATTCTTAGAATCTTTAAAGTAGACGCGGTTTTGAAGACGTTATTCGTAACAGCATTTTCTCCCCCTTAAAAAAAATTATCCCTGCCTTTTCAGAGACCAAACGAACCATTTGAACGGAATTTGATTTTAAACAAATGAAGGAGTCCACATGTATTCTGTCTAGTAAAGAGTTAAATCACCATAGCATGAAAAAAAAATAAGAATAGAAATACCCCAAGAGGGTCATAACGGCGCTTCTATTGCTCACCTGAAAGGTAAGCATCAAGGCCCACATTTACATACCATTCTAAACGGAAGTTCTGAATTAGGATGTAAAACAAATTTGATGGGTTATATACTTAAGGGTTGAGTGCATATTTTTGTGTTGCCATCGAGAAATAAAATGCAATTGCCTTACTACATGGCAAATAACGCCCTGTGGGCGTTATTTGCCATGTAATGTGGCAACTGAATTTTATTTCTCGATGGCAAAACAAATATATGCACTCAACCCCTATATTTGCAGCAAATTTATCCGTATTGACCTAATTCAGCGATGAAAATCTTAAAATAGCACATAAGGAGCTTGCATGAAATCTAGAATTAGGCAAAACACGACAACTTGGAAAAAACGAAAATAGTCCCATTGCGTTCATAAAAAACATAACATGGAGTTTATGTCGTCACATGACCCGATTTTGACCAATCAAAAAATGATTTGCGTATGACTGCAATTATAATACGCTTAAAAGATCAGAAATTGTGTTATATCAAAATTTTGGAAATCCTGACGACCAACGCGCTACGGACAAGAGACAAACGCACTTCGGCCGTATGATTACGCACTACGAACTTATTGCAATGCACATCGGACGATATGAAATACACTGCTGGTGAATGACAATGCGAAACGAACCACGGCAAACACACAATAGACAAAGGACTACGCACGGGCCACGTACATTGCACAACAACGAAAGGGCAATATATTATGAGCGCAGCATAACGCACTACGGGCAATGCATTACGGGCGACGGCTAAGACACGATGGGCGACAGGCAAAACCGCTACGGTGACGAACAACCAACTATGGAAACCGCTCAATTAAATTGGGGACAACGCACTAAGGACGACGGGCAACACGGTACGGGTGAATGACAATGCACAACGGGCGACGAGCAACGCAAAAATTGACGAAGAATAATACACTACAGGTGACGGACAATTAAGAGTGCGTGCCGGACAATACACGACGGGCGACAAACGTTGCACTACGGTCGACGAAAAACGTCAGTAAGACGGACAATGCAAGATCTACGTAGGACAATGCACTAAGGACGCACAACAAGCAACGCAAGATTTATGAAGGACAATGCACTGCGGCTGACGGACAATACACAATGGACGACGAATGTCTGACAGTGACCAACCGCAAAACTCAACATGAGAACCTTGCGCTCAGGTGAGCTGAAAACAGAGTTAAGGCTAACAGGATGAAAAAAAAAAACAGCAATAAAACATGGTTAAAAAAGTAAATGTGGAAAGTTACTATTACATCTGCCCATATAACACTCTTTACCCGATAAACGACTTGATACACTATTGCGGACTGTGTAGATCAAGATCAGACTGCACAGAACGTGTAGTCTGATCTTGGATCTACACTGTCCGATAAGAAGATATTGTTCTCCCCCAAAAATGTTTGAAATAGCATTATTTTTGTTTTTACTGTCGGCTTGAAAGTTTCCTTTGTTTTATTTAGCAGGAGAAGGGTTAAGTCATAAAAAAGGTGATTTTGTCAATGCAGTCGGGATATAACTACAGGTATAGCTAATTATCTCAAGTAGTTTTTGAATCATATAGACAAGATCAGTCTATGCGTTCTGCACAATCTCCCCATAATCTAAACTATCAAAGCAAGCATATGAAGTAACGCCTTGCATGATGCATGTTTACGCTGACTGAATTACCGGGTTTTATTTCACTGCTATTTTTTTCCCCAAGGTCTAACTTTTGTCCTGCTTTATTTTTTTTCAGTATGGTGAATTCTTTAATGATAGAATTATCCAACAGTTTAAATTTTGTCTCGTCTTTTACATTTAATATCAGAGCTTCAAAAGGGCCCTGATGAGAGAAAGCGAAACGCGCGTGTAAATGGATGATATTTTTTTGTGCACATTTCTGAATAAAACCATAGAAAAAAACAGCAAGTATTCAACATTTTCTGTTGAATGCAAAAAACATTTAGATGTTTCTAAATGTGTAAATTTTAAATGTCAGCTATGATAACAATTATTTACAGCTTATATTGAGTCATACTCTGGCAAAAGGGAGTTTACTGCGTCTACGTAATGCATGATACCGAACAAGTTGGTTGGTTGGTTGTATTGGGGTTTAACGCCACTTTAACAGCTAAGGTCATATCATGGCGGTCGGTGACGCACATGTGTTTCCTGGCTTTCTCACACCAGTACTAACACAACTTTCTTTCCAAAGCCACCGACTACTTTTCTCACATGCTTCAGCAGAGGTGAGAGGCGAAAATACGCCGGACAGAAAGTTCGCCTCAACCGGGTATCGAACTCACAACCACCAGGTCATGAGTCCGACACGCTCACCACTGAGCCATCCAGGGGGGCACCGAACAACTCGTCATATTGTTATGGATCCATAAAATGCACTTTTGTATAACAACCCGCCAAGCCCCTTAGCTCAGTCGGTAGCGTACATGGTCCGTATTCACCAACCATTCTTTAGTATATTCTTAGTCTTATTCTCTAGGATTTTCTACATTTGAAAGTAGCACAACTCCTCATTGGCTAAACCATTTGGTTTAGCCAATCAGGGGTTGTGCTACTTTCAAATGTAGAAAATTCTGGAGAACAAGACAAAGAACGTTCTTAGGAATGGTTGGTGAATACGGACCCAGGACTTGAGAACGGGAGGTCGCTGGTTCGATCCCCGGCTCGGCCAATTTCTTTCCGAGGATTGATGATAGTCTTCGCGACAGGATTCATTCCTCTCTCACCGCTGACCATTGTATCGACGATGGTTATGTGGGAAAGCAGCCAGTGGCTTGGAAAGAATGTTGTACGGAGTACTGGTAAAAAGAAACTCCAGGAAAGCATGGATAGGTGCACTGGCCGCCGCGATATAACTGAAATAATGTTGAAAACGGCGTTAAACACCAATCAATCAATCAATCAATCAATCAATCAATCAATCACTGTATAACAACCGACAAAATCATGTGGTATACTGGTCCTTTGAAATGAAAAAAAAAAAACAAACAAACAAACCGAAAGCAAAAGGTTTCGACCGCAGGCTGACATGGGTCAATACTTTTTTGCAGATGCACTAAACCCCTTTTCACAGAGCATGGCTCAGGTTATTTGTAATGATAAAAAAATAAGTCTTGGCCGAGTTGTGACGGGTGATGTAAGGTCCTGTGAATGTCACAAATTTATGCTCAGTGTACCTAGTTTAATAGGATAATGAAAGTAAGATCTTAAAGATAACTTATATAAGATTAAGTCGATATTTTCATAAACAGAAATGAAAACCTCTTGATAAAATGGTTTAACTCTTTACCGAACGAAAGAATTTCAGACTGGCTCAAATTGAAAGCAATTGCAGACGACAATTGATATGTAGCTGAAATGATGATTTCTGTCTTTGACAGGGTAGGAAACATTGTGGGAAAAGGAGAAAATGCTGGTTACCAGCATTTTCTCCTTTTTCCCCCAAAGTTTTTTAAAAGGCTTCTTTCTCAGGGTCGTTAAAACCCGGGATTGTGTGGGAAAGAGTTAACTGCATGGTAGGAACACACGTCCTGTTTCGTCCGTACGATTTAGGGACAAGTGAAGATCAAGATAAGTTCCAAGCAGTGATCTCTGATCATTCTTCTCTTCGACAATTTGCCCGTTGTTAAGGCTCTGTAACCAGAGCAGCTCTCCCAGTGGTTATGGTCTATTTGTCTGAATTTGAATTTTTCTGGTACTTCGTCAGGTGATATATTTGTTTGGTCCGCCGGAGGAAGACGACAATACGATTGTTTGGAGGCTTCAGAGGGGAGCGAACCTTTGACCGTCTGTTTACCAGTTTTTATATAATGGAATGGAGCCTCCATTTATTTTTCGAGTCGTTTTCGATTTCTTTTGAATATAATACTGGAGGTAAAAACTTCATTTTTTTAATGGTGACAATCTTCACTTTAATGCAGCAGTAATGTCATAATTCAGGGTGAACTTTCTCCGTTTAAATAAGTACATTGGATCTTACAGTTAACTGATATGTTTTGGTCCAAGCATAAGACGTTTTTCTAAATAGGCAACCGAAAAGCTGCTCTCATAAAATTCAATATTCTGAGTATACTCGGCACTAAAATCGTTAAACTGGTACCCGCTGTATCTCCCGTAGCCGTCCGATAGACAACAGGCAACACCCGATTTATCGACGGCAGCTATTGGTTTTCATATGTATCAAATCCACCAATCAGACAGCTCGTAGCAGAATGCATTAATTTGTTTTAAAATAACCGAGCAATATTCTATCTTTGGCTAAGATTTTCATGATAGACAAAGATTTTTCTGACCGTTGTCAATTTATCAAAATCGGTGAAGAATTTAATCTTTTTCGATAATGTCTGTTAATGTGCATAAATAAGATCACAATTTAAATTTCCAAGTCTCGCGTTATGTCATGAAATCTCGAACCGGGCAGAAACTCGACTTGTAAGCATTGGGTGTTACCTGTTGTTGATACAAAGATCGATAACAGGCTGCCAGTTTATAAAATCGTCTGATTCCATGTCAGAATTTCTGTCACCAGATATTTGATGAGAGCCATAAATGATCAGGAATAGCCTCGAACAAGGGAACGCAGAGAGGAAATAAACGTTATTGATAGCGCACCTTAAGATCAGTTGACTTGCAGTTTACAAAATACGAGTTTTTTTCCTTTTATTTTTTTCGCTGGGGGGGGGGGGGGGTGTCGGGGGGTGGGTAAGGAAGGGTAACATCCCCCCATCCCTGAATTTCCTCCTCGGATTTAGGTGATTTTGAAAAATGACCTAGTTGGACCCTGAAAATAAGGAATTTCACTTTCATCCATGAGTCCTTTCATCTTTTCTTACCTTTTTCCATTTTTTACCATTTTCCTATAAAATGGTAGGCACAGAAGGGCATTTTCAGAAAAAAAAGCAGGGAAAAGTAGAAGCAATGAAAAAAAGTAGAGAGAAGAAGGAAAAGTAGGGCCTGCTTCTAGCCATCTCTACAGAGGGGACAATATAGCTTCTGGTTAGCAGTATTTTCTCCTTTTCCTACAATGTTTTCAAAAGGCCTCTTTCTCAGGGTCGTTAAAACTCAGGATTGTGTGGTAAAGGATTAAATGATAGAATTTGGTTTTAAGAGGCCGATAAGCATTATAAAAAAAGAAGTCACTGCTAATCACCAGCAATTTCTCCTTTCTCCACAATGTTTTCAAAAGCTTTAGACAGTGACCGTATGGGGAAGCAGACGGTGACTGTATAGTGAAGCAGACAGTGACTGTATGGTGAAGCAGACAGTGACTGTATGGTGGAGCAGACAGTGACTGTACGGTGAAGCAGAAAGTGACTGTAAGTGAAGCAGACATTGACTGTACGGTGAAGCAGACAGTGACTGTACGGTGAAGCAGACAGTGACTGTACGGTGAAGCAGACAGTGACTGTATGGTGGAGCAGACAGTGACTGTATGGTGGAGCAGACAGTGACTGTATGGTGAAGCAGACATTGACTGTATGGTGAAGAAGACAGTGACTGTATGGTGAAGCAGACAGTGTCTGTACGGTGAAGCAGAAAATGACTGTATAGTGGAGCAGACAGTGACTATATGGTGAAGCAGAAAGTGACTGCACAGTGAAGCAGACAGTGACTGTATGGTGAAGCAGACAGCGCCGGTACAGTGAAGCAGACAGCGACTGTACGGTGAAGCAGATAGCGACTGTACGGTGAAGCAGACAGTGACTGTACGGTGAAGCAGACAGTGACTGTATGGTGAAGCAGACAGTGACTGTAAAGTGAAGCAGAAAGTGACTGTATGGTGAAGCAGACAGTGACTGTATGGTGAAGCAGACAGTGACTGTATGGTGGAGTAGACAGTGACTGTATGGTGAAGCAGACAGTGACTGTATGGTGAAGAAGACAGTGACTGTACGGTGAAGCAGACAGTGACTGTACGGTGAAGCAGACAGTGTCTGTACGGTGAAGCAGAAAATGACTGTATAGTGGAGCAGACAGTGACCGTATGGTGAAGCAGACAGTGACTGTATGGTGAAGCAGACATTGACTGTATGGTGAAGAAGACATTGACTGTATGGTGAAGAAGACAGTGACTGTATGGTGAAGCAGACAGTGACTGTATGGTGAAGCAGACAGTGACTGTATGGTGAAGCAGACAGTGTCTGTACGGTGAAGCAGAAAATGACTGTATAGTGGAGCAGACAGTGACCGTATGGTGAAGCAGAAAATGACTGTATAGTGGAGCAGACAGTGACCGTATGGTGAAGCAGACAATGACTGTATAGTGGAGCAGACAGTGACCGTATGGTGGAGCAGACAGTGACTGTACGGTGAAGCAGACAGTGACTGTACGGTGAAGCAGACAGTGACTGTACGGTGAAGCAGACAGTGTCTGTACGGTGAAGCAGAAAATGACTGTATAGTGAAGCAGATATTGACTGTATGGTGAAGCAGAAAATGACTGTATAGTGAAGCAGATATTGACTGTATAGTGAAGCAGACAGTGACTGTATGGTGGAGCAGACAGTGACTGTATAGTAAAGCAGACAGTGATTGTATGGTGAAGCAGAAAGTGACTGCACAGTGAAGCAGACAGTGACTGTATGGTGAAGCAGACAGCGCCGGTACAGTGAAGCAGACAGCGACTGTATGGTGAAGCAGACAGCGACTGTACGGTGAAGCAGACAGTGACTGTGTAGTGAAGCAGACTGTGACTGTACAGTGAAGCAGACAGCGACTGTACAGTGAAGCAGACAGTGACTGTATAGTGCAGCAGACGGTGACTATATGGTGAAGCAGACAGTGACTGTATGGTGAAGCAGTGACTGTATAGGGAAGGAGACAGTGACTTTATACTAATGCAGACAGTGACTGTATGGTGAAGCAGACAGTGACTGTTTTGTTGAGCAGACAGTGAAGCAGACAGTGAAGCAGACAGCGACTGTATAGTGAAACAGACAGCGACTGTATAGTGAAGCAGAAAGTGACCGTATAGTGAAGCAGACAGCGACTGTATGGTGAAGCAGACAGTGACTGTATAGTGAAGCGGACAGTGACTGTATAGTGAAGCAGACAGTGACTGTATGGTGAAGCAGACAGTAACTGTATGGTGAAGCAGACAGTGATTATACGATGAAGCAGACAGTGACCTAATGGTGAAGCAGACAGTAACCATATAGTGAAGCAGACTGTGACTGTACAGTGAAGCAGATAGCGACTGTACAGTGAAGCAGACAGTGATTATAAGATGAAGCAGACAGTGACTGTATAGTGAAGCAGACAGTGACTGTATAGTGAAGCAGACAGTGACTGTATGGTGAAGCAGACAGCGACTGTATGGTGAAGCAGACAGCGACTGTATGGTGAAGCAGACAGTGACTGTGCAGTGTAGGAGACAGGGCCTATATGGTAAAGCAGACATCGACTGTACGTTGAAGCAGACAGAGACTGTACAGTGAAGCAGACAGCGACTTTACAGTGAAGCAGGTAGCGTCTGTATCGTGAAGCAGACAGCGATTATATGGTGAAGCAGAGAGTGACTGTATAGTGAAGCAGACAGTGGTTGTATGGTGAAGCAGACAGTGACTGTATGGTGAAGCAGTGACTGTATGGGGAAGGAGACAGAGACTGTATACTGTAGAAGTAGACAGTGACTGTATGGTGACTCTATGGGGAAGGAGACAGTGACTGTTTAATAAAGCAGACAGTGACTGTATGAGGGAGCAGACAGTGACTGTATGGTTGAGCAGACAGTGAAGCAGACAGCGACTGTAAAGTGAAGCAGACAGCGACTGTATCACTATAGTGAAGCAGACAGCGACTGTATGGTGGAGCAGACAGTGACTGTATGATGGAGCAGACAGTGACTATATGGTGTAGCAGACAGTGACTGTACGGTGAAGCAGTCAGTGACTGTATGGTGGAATAGACAGTGACTGTACGGTGAAGCAGACAGTGACTCTATGGTGGAGCAGACAGTGACTGTATGGTGAAGCAGAGAGTGACTGTATGGTGAAGCAGACAGTGACTGTATGGTGACTGTATGGGGAAGGAGACAGTGACTGTATAGTAAAGCAGACAGTGACTGTATGGTGAGGCAGACAGTGACTGTATGGTTGAGCAGACAGTGAATCAGACAGCGATTGTATAGTGAAGCAGACAGCGACTGTAAAGTGAAGCAGAGAGTGACTGTATGGTTGAGCAGACAGTGACTGTACGGTGAAGCAGACGGTGACTGTACGGTGGAGCAGACAGTGACTGTACGGTGAAGCAGACAGTGACTGTACGGTGAAGCAGTCAGTGACTGTATGGTGGAGCAGACAGTGACAATATGGTGGAGCAGACAGTGACTGTATGGTGAAGCAGAAAGCAACTGTATGGTGAAGCAGACAGCGACTGTATGGTGAAGCAGTTAGTGACTGTAAAGTGAAGTCGAAAGTGACTGTATAGTGAAGCAGACAGTGACTGTATGGTGAAGCAGACAGTGACTGTATAGTGGAGCTTACAGTGACTGTATGGTGGAGCAGACAGTGACTGTATTGTGGAGGAGACAGTGACTGTACGAGGGAGCAGACAGTGATTATACGATGAAGCAGACAGTGACTGTATTGTTGAAGAGACAGTGATTGCATGGTGGAGCGGACAGTGATTATACGATGGAGCAGACAGTGTCTGTATGGTGGAGCAGACAGTGACTTTATGGTGAAGCAGAAAGTGACTGTATAGTGAAGCAGACATTGGCTGTATGATGGAGCAGACAGTGACTGTATTGTGGAGGAGACAGTGACTGTATGGTGAAGCAGACAGTGACTGTATAGTGACGCAGACAGTGATTATACGATGAAACAGACAGTGACTGTATGGCGAAGTAGACAGTGACTGTATGGTGAAGCAGACAGTGACTGTATACTGAAGCAGACGGCGACTGTATGGTGAAGCAGGCAGCGACTGTACAGTGAAGCAGACAGTGACTGTACAGTGTAGCAGACAGCGACTGTATGGTGAAGCAGACAGCGACTGTACGGTGAAGCAGACAGTGACTGTGTAGTGAAGCAGACAGGGACTTTACAGTTAATAAGGCAGTGACTGTATGGTGAAGCAGTGACTGTATGGGGAAGGAGACAGAGACTGTAAAGTGAAGTAGACAGTGACTGTATGGTGACTGTATGGGGAAGGAGACAGTGACTGTATAGTAAAGCAGACAGTGACTGTATGGTGAGGCAGACAGTGACTGTATGGTTGAGCAGACAGTGAAGCAGACAGCGACTGTATAGTGAAGCAGACAGCGACTGTAAAGTGAAGCAGAGTGTGACTGTATGGCTGAGCAGGCAGTGACTATATGGTGAAGCAGACAGTGACTGTATGGTTGAGCAGAGAGTGGCTGTATGATGGAGCAGACAGTAATTGTATGGTGAGGCAGACAGTGACTGTATGGTCGAGCAGACAGTGATTGTACGGCGAAGCAGACAGTGACTGTACGGTGGAGCAGACAGTGACTGTACGGTGGAATAGACAGTGACTGTATGGTGAAGCAGAGAGTGACTGTATGGTGAAGCAGACAGTGACTGTATGGTGAAGCAGTTACAGTATGGTGAAGCAGACAGTGAATGTATGGTGAGGCAGACAGTGACTGTAAAGTGAAGCAGACAGTGACTGTATAGTGAAGCAGACAGTGACTGTATGATGGAGGAGACAGTGACTGTATGGTGGAGCAGAAAGTGACTGTATGGTGAAGCAGACATTGGCTGTATGATGGAGCAGACAGTGACTGTATGGTGGAGGAGACAGTGATTGTATGGTGGAGCAGACAGTAACTGTATGGTGAAGCAGAAAGTGACTGTACGGTGAAGCAGACATTGGCTGTATGATGGAGCAGACAGTGACTGTATGGTGGAGGAGACAGTGATTGTATGGTGGAGCAGACAGTGACTGTGTGGTGCAGCAGACAGTGACTGTAAGGTGGAGCAGAAAGTGACTATGTGGTGAAGCAGACAGTGACTGTGTGGTGAAGCCGACAGTGACTGTATAGTGGAGCAGACAGTGACTGTGTGGTGAAGCAGACAGTGACTGTTTGGTGGAGCAGACAGTGACTGTATGATGAAGCAGACAGTGACTGTATGGTGGAGCAGAAAGTGACTGTATGGTGAAGCAGACAGTGACTGTATGGTGGAGCAGACAGTGACTGTATGGTGAAGCAGACAGTGACTGTATGGTGAAGCAGACAGTGACTGTAAAGTGAAGCAGAAAGGGACTGTATAGTGAAGCAGACAATGACTGTATGGTGAAGCAGCCAGTGACTGTATGGTGGAGCAGACAGTGAATGTATGGTGAAGCAGAAAGCGACTGTATGGTGAAGCAGACATTGACTGTATGGTGGAGCAGACAGTGACTGTATGGTGGAGGAGACAGTGACTGTATGGTGGAGCAGAGAGTGACTGTGTGGTGAAGCAGACAGTGACTGTGTGGTGAGGCAGACAGTGACTGTATGGTGGAGAAGACAGGGACTGTATAGTTAAGCAGACAGTGACTGTATGGTGAAGCAGACAGTGACTGTATAGTGAAACAGACAGTGACTGCACGGGAAAGCAGACAGTGACTGTACAGTTAAGCGATGAATGACTGTATGGTGGCGTTGACAGTGACTGCACGGTAAAGCAGACAGTGACAGTACAGTAAGGCAGACAGTGGCTGTATAGTGAAGCTGACAGTGACTGTAAAGTAAAGCAGACAGTGACTGTATGGTGGAGCAGACAGTGACTGTATGGTGGACCAGACAGTGACTATATGCTGAAGCAGACAGTGACTGTACGGTGAAGCAGACAGTGACTGTATGGTGGAGCACACGGTGACTGTATAGGGAAGTAGACAGTGACTATATGATAAAGCAGACAGTGACTGTATGGTCGAACAGACAGTGACTGTATGGTGAAGCAGATAGTGACTGTATGGCGGAGCAGACAGTGACAGTATGGTGAAGCAGACAGTGACTGTATGGTGAAGCAGATAGTGACTGTAAGGTGAAGCAGACAGTGACTGTATGGTGAAGTAGACAGTGACTGTATGGTGAGGCAGACAGTGACTGTATAGTGGAGCAGACAGTGACTGTATAGTAAAGAAGTAATTGTATAGTGAAGCAGACAGTGACTGTATGGTTAAGCAGTGACTGTATAGTAGAGCAGACAGTGACTGTATAGTGGAGCAGATAGTGACTGTATAGTGGAGCAGACAGTGACTGTATGGTGGAGGAGACATTGACTGCATAGTGGAATAGACAGTGACTGTATAGTAGAACAGATAGTGACTGTATGGTGAAGCAGACAGTGACTGTATAGTAGAGCAGATAGTGACTGTATAGTGGAGCAGACGGTGACTGTATGGTGGAGCAGACATTGACTGTATAGTAGAGCAGATAGTGACTGTATAGTGGAGCAGACAGTGACTGTATGGTGAAGCAGACAGTGACTGTATAGTAGAGCAGATAGTGACTGTATAGTGGAGCAGACAGTGACTGTATGGTGGAGCAGACATTGACTGCATAGTGGAATAGACAGTGACTGTATAGTAGAACAGACAGTGACTGTATGGTGAAGCAGACAGTGACTGTATAGTAGAGCAGATAAAGACTGTATGGTGAAGCAGACAGTGACTGTATAGTAGAGCAGATAGTGACTGTATAGTAGAGCAGATAGTGACTGTATAGTGGAGCAGACAGTGACTGTATAGTGGAGCAGACAGTGACTGTATGTGGAGCAGACAGTGACTGTATGGTGGAGCAGACAATGACTGTATAATGAAGCTGATAGTGACTGTATAGTTAAGCAGACAGTGACTGTATGGTGAAGCAGACAGTGACTGTATGGTGGAGCAGACAATGACTGTATGGTGAAGCAGACAGCGACTGTATGGTGGAGCAGACAGCGACTGTATGGTGGAGCAGACAATGACTGTATAGTGAAGCAGACAGCGACTGTATAGTGAAGCAGACAGCGACTGTATGGTGGAGCAGACAGCGACTGTATGGTGGAGCAGACAATGACTGTATAGTGAAGCTAACAGTGACTGTATAGTGAAGCAGACAGCGACTGTATGGTGAAGCAGACAGCGACTGTATGGTGGAGCAGGCAATGACTGTATAGTGAAGCTAACAGTGACTGTATGGTGAAGCAGACAGTGACTGTATGGTGAATCAGACAGTGATTGTATAGTGAAGCAGACAGTGATTGTATGGTGGAGCAGACAATGATTGTATGGTGGAGCAGACAATGACTGTAAGATGAAGCTAACAGTGACTAGAAAGTGAAGCAGACAGTGACTGTATACTAAAGCAGACAGTGCCTGTATGGTGGAGCAGACAATGACTGTATAGTGAAGCTAACAGTGACTATATAGTGAAGCAGACAGTGACTGGATGGTGAAGCAGACAGCGACTGTATGGTGAAGCAGACAGCGACTGTATGGTGGAGCAGACAATGACTGTATAGTGAAACTAACAGTGACTATATAGTGAAGCAGACAGTGACTGTATACTAAAGCAGACAGTGACTGTATGGTGAAGTAGACAGTGCCTGTATAGTGAAAGAGACAGTGACTTTATGTTGAAGCAGACAGTGACTGTACAGTGAAACAGACAGTGACTGTATAGCGGCGCAGACTGTGACTGTATTGGTGGAGCAGACAGTGACTGTATGGGGAAACAAAGACAAAGACTGTATAGTAAAGCAGACAGTGACTGTTTGCGGAAGCAGACAGTGACTGTATGGTGAAGCAGACAGTAACTGTATAGTGAAGCAGACAGTGACTGTACAGTGAAGCAGACATTGAATGTACAGTGACGCAGACAGTGACTGTATAGTGAAGCAGACAACGACTGTTTGGTGAAGAAGAAAGCGACTGTATGGTGAAGCAGAAAGTGACTGCACAGTGAAGCAGACAGTGACTGTATGGTGAAGCAGACAGCGACATTACAGTGAAGCAGACAGCGACTGTATGGTGAAGCAGACAGCGACTGTACGGTGAAGCAGACAGCGACTGTGTAGTGAAGCAGACAGTGACTGTGTAGTGAAGCAGACTGTGACTGTACAATTAAGCAGACAGCAACTGTACAGTGAAGCAGACAGTGACTGTATTAGTGACACAGCGAATAAATCGAATTCATCTGAATAAACATTAAAATTACATATGGGCCATGCTCTGGCAAAATGGTATTTGATACATCTGCTAATAAGTTTCGATCCAGGTCAACCTATGCAGTCCGTGCAGGCTGAGCTTGGTCGATACTTTTTGTTATTGCTCAGTTTTTTTTGCATGTGAAAGGATCATTCTACCTCAGGATTCAATCTCTTGTTATACAAACTGGATTTTAATTATACGATGACTTGCTTGATATAATGCATAGCGGAAATACATTAAACTGCCTTTTCCCATAGCACGGCTCATATTAATATATGATCAATAAATCACAGATTCGAAAGTATCCTGTGTATTATTCGATCAGTTTCTCCTTCTGCCTTGATGTTTTCATATGTATTAACTTTTAACACGTAGTTTATGAGACTTGTTGCATTACTGTCTCATGGTAAAAATCAGTTAACCCTTAGGCTGCAAAGCGCGACTCGTAGGCCTTTTGTGGACAGTGTAGATTAAGTTCAAACTGCACAGAACGTGAAGTCTGATCTTGGATCTATACTGTCCGATAAGGTAATATCATTCCCCCAAAATACCTTGAAATAACAAAATTTAGGTTTTTACTTTCGACATGAAAGTTTCATGTTACTTATTTCAGCAGGAGAATGGTTAATCGAGCAATCAGTTTTTCCTGCATTTTTTTCTTTTCCAAAACACTTGCACTTTTGAAATAACCCGTTTTTTTTTCCTTATGTATTTTTCTGTTATTTATTTAATCATTTATTTAATCATTTACTTAATCATTTATTTATTTTACTTATACTTTCTATCATTATCACTTTTACTATTGATCAATTTTAGAGAGTAAAAGAAACGTTTACCAGCTTTTACAAATCTACACAAACTTTCAACTTTCCTCTACTTAATAAGTAACTGATGTGATGTTCGGATGAGCGCCCAAGTTTAGAAACATACCTTTTATGCTAAGTTAATGACATAAAAACAAACAAACCAATGATGCAATGTTACAATGTTGAAGCGTTTGTATGTACGCAATAAACACGCCTTCGAAATAATATAAATCTATATCAATGTATCTTAACCCTTTACCACACAATCCCGAGTTATGACGATCCCAATGAAAAGCATTTTCTCCTTTTCCCACAATGTTTTCTTCCCTTTCGATGGTGAATTTCTGTTTTTCGAGCCACAACTATTTTGTCTTCTGTAAAGGCTTGCAATTTGGACAAGTCTAAAATTTTGTCGTGTGGTAAAGAGTGAGCTCTTTTAAAGCATTTGTAGACGATAAACTCTTTATGACTTAAATGATGGGGTTTTGTCATTGAAAGGTTAGAAAACATTGTGGGAAAAGGAGAAAATGTTCTCCATTTCCCGCAATGTTTACAAAAGCCTTTTTCTATAGGGTCGTTAAAACACGAGATTTTTTGGTAAAAGATGAAACGTAAGCAATACGTTTGCATCTTTTATTGATCTTACATAGAATGTGCAAAGTTTTATATCTGTGATGACTATATGATTATATACTATCGCAAGTGTGTCTTTTAATTTTACCCAACAATCCATTTAGGATTTAATATTGTGGCAGCTATGCAACAATCCATGTTATAATTGAGTTTTATAACAATCCATGTTACAATTGAGTTTTACAACAACAGTCCATGTTACAACTGAGTTTTACAACAATCCATGTTATAATTGAGTTTTACAACAATCCATGTTACAGTTGAGTTTTATAACAAACCATGTTATAATTGAGTTTTATAATAATCCATGTTATAATTGAATTTTACAACAATGCATGTTATAATTGAGTTTTACAACAATCCATGTTAGAATTGAGTTTTATAACAATCATGTTATAATTGAGTTTTACAATAATCCATGTTATAATTGAATTTTACAACAATGCATGTTATAATTAAGTTTTACAACAATCCATGTTATAATTGAGTTTTATAACAATCCATGTTACAATTGAGTTTTACAACGATCCATTTTATAATAGATTTTTATAACAATCCATGTTAAAATTATTACACCGAGGAGGAAGGTTTTTTCGGGGAAATGTACAAAATGCTGGTTACCATAATTTTCTTTTTTTCTTACTATGTATGTTTTCTGCTCTTGCCAAGGTACATGTTTCATGTAAAGCAGAGAAAACTTGTATCAGAAATCATAGTAGGTAATAGGGGATATGACTTGTAATTAGCATTTTCTCCTTGTATCACAATGTTTCCAAACCTTATTTCTTAGGGTCCTAAAAATTGCAAACAATTAGTAATTATTCCTACAGAGAAACCCTTGAATTATGGTTATGAAAGACAATTATACCTTTTGCCTTTACACCTATTGTATTTCAATTTTCATCATGATCAATAAAATATGCGAATTGCATACAAAGCAAAAAGTCATATTTTATTTAAAACAAATAGTAGACCCTATTAATATGAAATATATTAGTTTTAAAATACAATTAATAATAAAATTCATAAATTTTATTTACTCACAAAAATGTTTCATAAAGTCAATATTTCAAAATCATGTATGCGTACTAACAACATTGCATGAAAAAAAAAAAACAAAAAAAAAACAGATTATAAATTTATAAATTCATTTAAACACAAGATATATTAATTTTGTAGTACTGGTGGGCTTTTTTCCACTTTTCATTTAAGGGTGGTGGGCTTTTCACCGGTGGGGTTTTAACCCTTTACCACAAAATCTCGAGTTTCAACGAACCTGAGGAAAAATCTCTTGAAAACATTGTGGGAAAAGGGGAACCACCATTTCTCCCGCAATGTTTTCTACCCTATCCAAGCCAAATTTCATCATTTGAGCCACACTTAGATTGTCTTCTGCAAATGCTTTCAATTTGGACAGGTCCAAAATTTTGTCGTTTGGTCAAAAGTTTAAGATTTGGTATTCGTTAGAACACACACGTTCATTTATAATACCAGATGTGCATTAAAACGCAGAGAGGATGGCATCTGTTACACACCCCCTCAGTCCTTTGATCCGTGTGCAAAATGTTTATTCTGCGGTCTTCAGTTGCCCATTCGAAACGACGAAATGACTTTAATTTCATTTAACCCTTCGGCTGCTTATCGCGACCCACTGACCTTTTGCGGACAGCGTAGATCAAGATCAGACTGCACAGAACGTGCAATCTGATTCTTGATCTACACTGTCCGATAAGAAGATATTTTTCCCCCCAAAATACCTCTGAAACAAGAAAGTTTTCGGCTTTTACTATCTACAATAAAGTTTCATTTATTTTACTCAGAAGGATAAGGGTTAAGATTCTCTCGGATGTTTTAACCCTTAGTCTGCTTATCGCCACCCACCGACCTTTTGCGGACAGCGTGGATCAAGATCAGACTGCACAGAACGTGCAGTCTGATCTTTGATCTACATTGTCCGATAATGAGATACCTTTCCTCCAAAAATACCTTTGAAACAAGAAAGTTTTCGGCTTTTACCATCTACAATAAAGTTTCGTTTATTTCATTCAGAACGATAAGGGTTAAGATGCTCTCAAATTTTTTAACCCTTAGGCTGCTTATCGCGACCCACCGACCTTTTGCGGACAGCGTAGATTAAGATCAGACTGCACAGAACGTGCAGTCTGATCTTTGATCTACACTGTCCGATAATGAGATACCTTTCCTCCAAAAATATCTTTGAAACAAGAAAGTTTTCGGCTTTTACTATCTACAATAAAGTTTCATTTATTTTATTCAGAACGATAAGGGTTAAGATTCTCTCAAATTTTTTAACCCTTAGGCTGCTTATCGCGACCCACTGACCTTTTGCGGACAGCGTGAAAACAAAGGGAAACAGGCGGGTGGGCAAATGTCCGGGTTGCTACTATTGTGGGTGGGCTTTTGTCCGGGTGGCTTCTGTCCAGGTGGCAATGTCTGGGTGGGCAAATGTCCGTACCCCAAATTGTCTATAAAATAATGCTTTGTTTTGAAATTAAAAAAAAAAAATCTCGAAAATAAGAGTAAGAATGCAGTTTACAATGGTTGTTGCTTTTATTGTCCCCGGGGCTTGCTAAGCTAGGATACAACTGCAATTCATTGATAGCATAAAATTTCGATCCAGGTAGTGCTAGGCGTACTGCACAGGCTGAACTGGACCGATATTTTTTGTTGATGCATGAAGTCCCCTTTTTAACAGAGCATGGAACATATCTATTTGCATGCCTATAATTTTAGTTACGCTTTATGAGGTGTATTTTTAATGGCAAAGGTTTTGTTTTTTCAATTGTAAACTAGGCTGGTGACCATTTGACAGGAGTTGTCATCTGTAACTTTTAACCATCAAGCTGCTGAATGAATGAAACGCAAATTTCTACTCAATACTAAAAGCCCAAACATTGCGGTTTCAAAGTTGATTTCACCGGAAAGAAAATACAGTATCGGACAGTGTAGATCAAAGATCAGACTGCACGTTCCGTGCAGTCTGATCTTGATCAACACTGTCCGCAAAAGGTCAGTGGGTCGCGATTGGCAGCTTTGGCACGTAATCCCGAGTTTAAACGACCCAAAGGAAAAAGACTTTTAAAAACATTGGAGGAAATGGAGAAAATGCCGGTAAACAGCATTGTCTCCATTTTCCACAATGTTTTCTTTCCTTTCAAGGACTAATTCATAAATTGTACAACGTTTGAATTGTCGTCTGCAGCTGCTTTCAATTTGGACCAGTGTAAAATTTTGATGTCTGGTAAGGAAGTATGCTACTAATCTTGACGCATCCGCGCTCAAATACTGTATGAAAAAATCTTATGTAATAGTAAAGTGCTATCTCGGATTAACCTGCGCAGGCTAATCCGAGACAACACTTTACGCAAATGTCCGAAGGTCTCATTTCGCATGTTGCTGGCCAATTATTATAATAACATCCCCCCTTACAACCTCATCTCCTACCCGGATTTAATCAATGCAAACTACAGAGCCGAGTTAAACCAGTGCTTTTTGAGTCGCCTAGTTGCGTAGCAACCAGGCTCTCATTGTTATCATCTTGATCTATGGGGTGACGTAAGCATACCTCCGGCCTTGTACTGCTTCCTGTCCCAAGTTCCGGTTTACGAGATAAAACATAGTTTTCTAATTATTCGGTAAACAACCCAATTTTTCTGTAGTAATTCACTTTCAATTGTGCCTTTGTGATAATGAATGTGTCTATAAAGACTGAGCTCTTTAACGGTTTAAGCCTTTGAAAAATCATTCCGTCCACAAGGGTACACGATAGCCTATCTCTTACACAGACATCATCTCTTTAAATAGCGCATGATGTATGTATCTAAAAATAGCCGTCGTGAACTGAATAAGTTTGCGAACACACTGCAAAATACTCTTCGACGACAAACGTCTTCACTACGGCACGCTTCTATTTGTGGACAGTTCTCAGTGAAAAAAGGTTTGATAACTACCCATTAGAAGCACACTCTAAATCTTACAATCTGTCCGTAATTGCAAGTCTTATTTCAATCCAACGTTCAACCTATGATCGGAAAGAGAAAGGCGATACCGAGTTAACGTGGAAGCTTTCAATGGAGATTTTTCCCAAAAGTAGGCTAATTTTTTTAAACAAATTTATAACGACTTGGAATGGTTGCGTTGCCTTCTTAGACATTCTTAAACGTTGCTTCTTCAGAGCTTTTTATTCTAGACATCAACTACTTTGCACACCCATATTCTAGATGCACAAGCAGAGATCGTACAATAGCGTATGTAATGCGCACGGTTCAAGACTGCACCAAGTCATCGCTTAGCAGGTGCTTTCTGGAATGTAGCTGTGTGACAAATATAGATCTTATAATCACGTGACGTATAACGTCATGTGCACCGCGGAATTCTCTATAAATTTACATATTTATGAATGAATCAGTCGCTGATGCGGCCTTTATTTTCAGAGTACACCGACCTAGCGCCTCACCGACCCATGCAGAGAGAGTGTTTTAAAGTTTACTGTGTTCAATTAATTGTTTTTCGTTTTTAAAGAGGTGAATTTGTCAAAGTCTGCTCTTTTTTTTTTTCAATGTGCGATTAACCTAGATCTAGTATTTATGAAACAATTTATTAGTGCCGGTGTCAGAACGAAAGGTACTTTCGTAACTGCCAAAATATGAAGTAACACGGGAATTCGACTTGAAACTACGCAGTTCTAACTCCCAGCAATCTGAGAACTTGACTTTTACTTCACTATATTTCAAATATAATAGAACAGGTCAATGTTAACCCACTCGAACAACAAGGTCTTTATTGGAGTGTTTGTAATTTTGTAAAGGGTTGTTGTACAGGGTACTAGAGCTAATCGCAAACATAATTATGTAGTTTACACCAAAGCAATACACATGTAGATCTCTACAGTTTTCAATTGGTGTGGAAGGAGTACTAATTCCTGGGCCGTTATAACACGCAGACAAAGTTAAAAGGCTGATGATCATGCTTTTGGGTTATATTGTTTTTCTTGAGCTGTAGCAGCCACATTTCTAGAGTCCACTGTGGACAAAACTTGAACCCGGACAACAAAAACAAATTATTTCCAAAGGACCGTAGATTACTGAGTCAAATATTTGTGTGTGCTCCAGAGGCTACATATCAGTCCAATGATCATGAAATTGCACAGCTGTTTGCCTCAATAATAATTTTTGACAAAACTGAAAGTAGGTCACCGGGGTTTAAAAGAAAAAGGTTGTCACTAGGTCAAATCAGACGAAACCGTAATAGATCTAGTGCTGTAGAATCCATTTATGTTCAGTCCAATACTCACGAAACTTTGTCAGACTTCTTAGATTAGATATGGGTGAGTTTCAAAAGGGCAATTTTGGTCTAAAAGTATGTCACTAGATCCTGTACCAAAAGACAAACTTCAGTTGAGTTCCATACTAATGTTGCCTAAATGGCCCTCTTGTAAAATTGTTCAAGTGGTTCTGCTCTGTTTCTGTAAACTTTACAGAAGCTTCAGAACTGAGTAGTAACATTTCAAAATCACGGCCTCTGAAACTGTATAAGCAATTACACCCAAATTTCATGTCTAGCATCCTGTATTTGGAAAGGACAATTATTCAATTTAACAGATATATGTATAACCACATGGTCCAATTTTAGAAAAATTGTGTCATACAAAAACAACTTATTCTAAATCTGGAGAGAAAATGTATGCCCTGTTCAAATGAAATTATTTAGAATGTTTGTTTTAGCAATATGTGTAAGAATTAAGATATACATGTAAGTTAAATCACCCAGTTTCTGCGCTAGAAAAACATTTTTATCAACCTAGAAGCCTGATTTACAGGCATTGTTACGCTGGGAAGGAACTTTAAATATTGATGGAACTTCGACAGTTATTATGCCCCGCTGAATTTCGGGGTGGGGGGATATAGTTTTCATGTTGTCTGTCCGTCTGTCTGTTCATCGGTCCGATCTTCCGTCCATCCAGACAGATATATTCTAAATTCGTTGACGAAGTTAATGAAACTTCAAACATGTGTTCCTCATGATAGTCCGCCGATATACTTTTTTTTTTTTAAATGTAATGCCTTTTCATGGAAAGAGGAGGCTTGATGTCCTCCAGTCTGCTTGTTTTGTTTTATTTTTTTTTTATTTTATTTTTTTGTTTTGTTTTGTTTTTGTTTTTAATGCAGTGTCATGGAAAAAGGGGGCTTGATGTATATTTCCATTATGGATCAATATCTCTTTAACTACTGGACAGAATTTTATGAAACTTCGTATTTATATTGTTTATCATAAGCCACAGCCAATCGGTATTTGTTTTTATTTAATGAAATACCGTGTCATGGAAAAAGGGGGTTTAATGTATATTTTCACCAATGACAAAAAGGCCATTTACATGCAAAACACGATACCTCTTATAATTATGTTTCTATCTAAAAAAAAAAAATTTTTTTTTTCGGCGGTGGATATCATTTTAACGAATGACTTGTTTTATAATGATTTTACCTTTTGAAAATCAGTTGTTAAATGAAGTCACCCGGGGTAAGAGACTTTGAACTTTTTAAACCTGTTCCTGGTGCCTAAATGTTTGCAACTTTAGGATGACAACTAAGAAATATGCTTGCATATAATACTGTCTTATGGTTAAGTTATTTTGTATCTTGAATGCTTTTTAATAGATTTGAACAGAAAAGGGTGAAAAGTTCTAACCCATTGCCCCCCAGGCGACTCTCAGTCCTTTGATTCATTATTACAGTATGATATTAATGTACCGGTTACAGTGTTTTTTTCGCCAAACAGGTTGTTTTTCCACACACAATTGCAGAGGAGGGAAACCATTTAAGTCCCAAATTGGTCGCCCAAAAACCACATCCGTTTTAAAGTTTCGGAACAGTTAGATTAGACTCTGCTTTAGTCAAAAGGAGGAAGGGGTGACTACTTTATTTTTCATTTAATATTCTCCGTAAAATCAATTGCCAAAATAATGTACGCAAAACGTTTGCCTTTCGATGGAGCACATACGCCAGCCCTAATGGGCGTTTAACCCTTTGTCAAACAATTTTGTGTTTTAACCCTTTACCAAACGAAAAAAATTTAGTCTGGTCAAAACTGAAAGCATTTGCAGACGACAAATTAAAGGTAGCCCAAATGATGAAATCTGCCCTTGATAGATTAGAAAACATTGTGGGAAAAGGAGAAAATGCTGGTTACCTGCATGTTCTCCTTTTCCCACAATGTTTTCAAAAGCCTTCTTTCTCAGGGTCGTTAAAAGTCGGAATTGTGTGGTAAAGAGCTAAAGACCCCTGTAAAATGTGCTTGTGAGACATTGGATACAAGATGGAAAAATGCTTGTTGTCCTAAGAGAAATTAGTAAAAAAATTCTAAATACTAGCCAAGTTACAGAAATATCGCTATTATTGTATCAAAAAACAAAAATCACGTTCAAGTTCGCAGTAGGGACTCTGGCAACAGCATTTTCTCCTTTCCGCACGATATTTTGTAACAGTTCTGACAAATGACCTCCCAAGGCGGGGACTGAACCCGGGACCTCTAGATCCCAAGGCGAACGCTCTACCACGTCGTTATAGAGCAAGACAGTATAAGTGTTCACTTATACAAACCACAGGCTATACATTTATATCTATCTGAGGGATAGACCAGTATACTACATTTTCTTCCCTGCAAAAGACGAGTTTCGATATTTGGGGCACGTCTACATTTTCTTCCCTGCAAAAGATAAGTTCTGTGTTTGGGTCAGGTTTACTTTGTCGTCTTCAAAAGCTTTCAAATTTTGGTCTTCTGGTAAAGAAAAGCATTAAGGACACATGCCACAGTCTTGCCTGCTCGTCGACTTTCACATGTTTCTGTTTTATAAACTCTATTATATTGCACTAGGTTAGTTTGGCAGAGAAACAGTATAATTTCATATGTACTATGTCGACTGCCTTTTACATATCTGGAGATCAAAGACGCGGAAGAAAAACGGGAGATTTATAAACGATGGGGATGCCAAATCACGAGAAAATAGACGTTTAGTATAAAGGGAGGTAATTCATTATAATAATAACTTTTAAAAATGCACCGTATCCCTTAAAAGTGCCCCGCTTGATATACTTTATTTATATGTTTATTTTTTTTTTTTTAAGATATTAGAAAGAACTATTTCTGTGCACATTAAAAAAAAAAAAAAAAAATCTGTCCACTGACTTTTTTTTTTCTTTTTTTTAATTGCAGAAAATTGATCAGAAAATAAGTCTTTGTTGACACGTTAGAACATTTCTAATTGATACTGTGATCTGTCTAGTGTATTTAAACCATTCGATTAATCCTTTTTACTTGTTAGCAAACATCACATTTCTAAAAATAATCATTTATTTTAGCAGTATTTTTGCTTTAAGGACCTTTTTTTCAGGTTTGAAATTGAGGTCTAATTTCTGTAATTTTGACAACAGTTATCCCCCCTAACAACTGTATCTTTGTATTTTGCTCCGCAAACATTTATTTTCATTTTTTTTACTCGGCATATATTACATTATTATCTGAGTGAAAATGAGAAAAAGTCTGTCTTTTTCTTTTTTAGTACTAAATTAACACTTAAGCTGCTGAATAAATGAAACGCAAATTTCTACTCAACACTAAAGGCCCTAACGTTGCGGTTTCAAAGTTGATTTCATCGGATCGACAATACCGTATCGGACAGTGTAGATCATAGATCAGACTGCACGTTCTGTGCAGTCTGATCTTGATCTACGCTGTCCGCAAAAGGTCAGTGAGTCGCATTTAGCAACTTAAGGCTTAACTGTAAACAGCCACTTCTACGTTTGTTGTGTATTTACATTTAACTGTACACAGCCTTTGGTTTTCTATAAAGTGTGTCGACTTTTAAAAGAAAACAAACAAGCAAACAAACCTTAATAGCAGCGAGTGGCTTAGCATTAGCATCTCATTTTGAAGGAAGTAAAAATTCATTCATTTGTAAAAAAAAAGGGGGGGATGCAAAACAGGATATAATCGTCTATGCCATTATTATATAATTTAATGCACATGTTTAAAAAAATAAGGGAGTTCACGTGCTTCCTTGTATGAGTAAGACCCCCCTTCTCTCTTTCTCTCTCTCTCTCTCTGTCTGTCTCTCTTACTCAAACTACGATCATGAATTCTTGTGAGCACGTGTGCATTTTTGTGAACGAAAAGGAAGTAATGCTGTCACCGTGATATGACTAAAATATTGCTGGTTGACTACTGACCAACTAAACTTGTTCTTACTGTGGTATTTGTCGAAAATACGGCATTTTGAAAATCATGTATCGTAGTTCGTGCAAAACCGAAGGAAGTAAACCCAGTTAAACTCAATTTTTCTACGACAAGTGTTTCAATTGCATTCAGGTATGAAAATGAAAATAAATTGGATTAGGCCATCGATTGTGGAAATACTTCTTTTTAATCGAAAATAGATTGATCCGTATGGTCATCTATTGGCGTAATGATACGTACACAATCTCTGTTTCCTGACCGCCCGATTGCGTGCTTGATCGTCCCAAACCAGTTCGTTCCTGGGCTTATTCGCCAGGACTCGTTCGTCCCATAAGATTGCACGCTACTCTATTGGATTACGCATGACTATATAGTAGGTTGACTTTCAAGCGGATATTTTGAAACGTCTATGTTTTTTTGTTTTTTTTTTCAAATTATTAATTCCACACAATGGCTCCCTTGACAAATGCCACACCAGTGCTTTCAACGCTTTGATTATGTGTGTGTGTGTGTGTGTGTGTGTGTGTGTGTGTGTCTGTGTGAGCCATGCTCTGTGAAAAGGGACTAAAAACAAATGCGAAAAATATCGACCAGGTCAGCCTGCGCAGTCCGCGCAGGCTGACCTGGACCAAAACTTTTCGCTATAGGTCAATTTTCTATTTGTCTAAGGACCATTCTACCTCATGATTAAGTCGGCTGTTAAAAAAGAGTGGCTATCATGGATCCATAATTATGTGATTGCTTGCTTGGTATCATGAATCACGGAGATGCAATGAGCCCCCTTTTCACAGAGCATGGCTCATATACTGTCTGTATTTCAGCGTATGTCTCTGCTGTCTGATTGTTCCTCCCTCCTCTCTCTCCCCCCACCCATCCATATATCTCGCTGCACTGTACCATCTGTCCATCACTCTGTTCAGCAGCTCTACACTGTTCCCAGTCTCAGACGGTAAAAATCATTTTTTGTCATAAAACATTATCTGTTGTACATGTACCATGACAATTCATCACTTCCTTATTCGCCTGTTTGCAACCGGACTTTTTTATTCACTTTTGAAATCACCTTAAACATCAATTCATCCTTTTTGGAACACCAGTAGATTCTACCAACATAACTTTCTTTCCAAGACACAGACTTCTTTTCTCACATGCAACAGAGGTGAGAGGCGAAAAATCGAAGGAAAGAAAGTTTGCCTCAATCGGGTATCGAATTCGCAACCACCAGGTTACGAGTCAGATACGTTAACCACTGAGCTGCCCGGCCGAGCTGTTACCCTAACGAATGCCCCGACCACATGACAAAGGTCACAGTTATGGTTCCAAACTCCAACAAGGACCTAAAAGGACCTATTGCCATATTTATTGACAAAACATTTCTCATATATACACTGTCTACCTATAGGCGAAAATTATCGCCAAGCACCTTGACCATTGACCTGGCAACACGGTTTTGCTAGCGACATGTTGTCTGCATTTGTGCAAAATCACTTTGAAATCCAATAATGCACATCAAAGTTCAGGGACGGACATGAACACCACCTTTTTCCAAGAAAACACACACACACAGAGGGGCAGGCTAACACTATATGCCCATCTGTCATTTTATGGCGGGGGCATACTTAGGGTAGTTGCTTGCAAAGATTATGGCTCGAAGCGTAAGTCTGAGAAACTCACGTTTGTGTTTGCCAGTAAGTGATTTTCAACAAAAAATAACTCTAGGCCATATGACAGAAAATGTGTGTATCTTCTAAAAATCCAAAGCATTACCAGCCTTTTTCTCATTTTCCCACCATGTTTTCAAAAGCCTTCTCCCAGAAGGTCGTAAAAACTCGGGATTGGGTAGTACAGGGTTAAACAAGTAATCGATTCAGGAGTTAGAGAGCTGACAAGATCCTAGTACATATAACCTTCGCAGCCATGCTTTGACCTTGACTGTTATGTGAGACTTGCTTCTCTGCATGATGTCTCATCAAGGTAGACAGGTGTGTCAAATATTTGGAAAACCAGATGTAAAGGTAAAGCGATAATGAAGGGAACATGATTGTATTGCTTTGACCTTTGATGCCCTGCTGTTACCTTGACCTTGGAGACTGGTATGCGAAACCTGTCTGATGGAGGTGACATATGAGTTTATAATTAGAAAAAAGAACAAAGAAAGGATTCAAGAGATGCGGTATTTTAAAACCTCTGCTCTGCATTTTATCTCATCAAGGTGGGCACACGTGTCAAACACCTTAAAGAAATTTAGCACAAGGTTCAAGAAATAAGCAACCTACACGATTCAGTGCATTTCAGGTGTGAACCCGTTCAGTTACCTTGACCTTGAAGACTGGCATGTTCAATATCCACCCTGTATGTTGTCTCATCAAGGTGAGCATGGATGTCAAATGTTTTCTCTTCTTAGTCGGACAAAGGGCTCTGGAAATATAATTCGGACATGAAAACGTGACAGATGGTCAGGCGGACAGATGAACGGACAGATGGACAGGCAACCCCCATGAAAACAGTATGCCTCCCCAATTGGAGGAGAATCATAAATATTGTGTTGACATCTCAAGTATCTACAAACCACACTTTTATAGTCTAGTGTAATAAAAATATTTCTGCAACTTAATCGCTTGATGATAATCGAATCATTTAGCTATTCAGAGCAATTCGATGTGCTTTTGTGGACAGTAAAGATCAAGATCAGGCTACTCAGACTGTTCAGTCTGATCTTGGATCTTCTCTGTCCACTACAGTAAGATTTTACGGACGGAAAACGCTTTGAAATGGCGATACTTCTTT
Source organism: Tridacna gigas (assembly GCA_945859785.2). NCBI lineage: Eukaryota > Metazoa > Mollusca > Bivalvia > Cardiida > Cardiidae > Tridacna > Tridacna gigas. The sequence continues at coordinate 36,410,074 of OX244044.2, forward strand.
TGGTTTTACGATTGTTTGAAAATGTTCATTCAAGTAAGTTTAAGGGAAAGGAAAAAAAAAAAAAAAAACGCTAACATCATTGAAATATATTGCATTTCTTTTTAAATACTTGAATTTTATCCGGGCGTGCAAATGCTGTACTGATCAAGGCTGCTCGATAAGTTTTAGTGATAAGTTTTTTTTTTCATGGCAATAATGAGGAAGTCATTGCACACTGCAGTTATTGTGCAAACCCAAAATAGACATGAATAAGGGAGCTGTCGCTGGGGGTATGACTGAAATATTGTTGAATGCTTGACACTTGTTCGTCCTTGTGTATGTGTGTGTGTGTGTGTGCACGCGCGCGTTTCTGTTTGTCATCTCGCCATATCTAAACTGTTCATATTTTCAAAGGTATTCCAGCCTGGCGGGTACCCGGATATGCCACACAGTCAAAACCACTGGCTGCAATGAATGTATGTACAATGTAGGTAATGTCAGTTCAAACAAGAGCACAGCATACAGTCGCCATACTTGAAATATATATATATACAAGTTGGCTTCCTTAAAAAAGAAGCCAGGAGAGGTCAGCATCAATGTTTTCAAATAGCTTATTGCTTTTAATTTCAATATATTTTGGTACATGTAAACAAATAAGTAAGGCATTATATGATTGCCGCTGTGTAAAAAGGAGAAACCTCTTACGCATTACATGACGGACACGTGACCTTTTTCCCACGTTTTCAAGACGCGTGATCTTTTTCCCGCTGTGTTCTCTTTTTTAACGAAATTATTTTTTGTATGTATAGATTTATTTGTTTAATGAAAAATTACAACTGCTGGAAAGGTCACTTTCAATCAAATCAATATAACAAATCCGTTTTGAAATCCGTCATATAAAAACAAAACACGTCTATTTCCTATTTCGTTTTTTTATATTTCGCTTTATTTATAAAACCATGACGAAACAGACTGTGTATCAGAATAATTTCGCAGAAATGCCTGGAGTTATGCAGCAGTTTCTGAGGCAGTCTGCCTTTTAAACTCACCACTTGGAGAGGTCTGATGACCTCTCCAATTAATTTGCAGTGAAAGTTCTAGGTCGAAAAAGTGGCATAACTGTGTGAAAAATATTTTGATGGTTACCTGCCCCTGTTTTATGGGTTCCCCTTTTGATAGCAACTTGTACGAATTTGAAGCAAGTATCTAAGTAATGAAAGAGACGTCATAAAATGGTAAAGTCACGGAGAAAGGTTAGATATATACATCTAAGCACTTCAAACCTGCCTTGCTGTTAGCTTTTACAGCGATGCAGTTTGATGTTTCTGTCTCCGTTGAAATTAAGCAACGCGCATTAGGTTAGTGCCGGGATGGGTGACCAGGCCGTTGCACGTTAAATCTGGTGGCAGCGGTGGGATAATGACAACTTCCGGATCGGAGTTGTCGTGTATATTCCCCTGCTTTGTTTGTATATAAGTCTCGGGGTCGAGACTTCTCGTACGGGAGAGTAGTGTCACGGAGAGAGGTTAGATACGTAAGCACTTCAAACCTGTCTTGCTGTTAAGCTAGCTTTTACAGCGATGCGGTTTGGTGTTTCTCTCTCCTTGGAAGTTACACAACGGGCATAATATAAGTGACTGGTAGGGTAACCAGGACGTTTCACATTACAGTAAAGTTTTTTGTAGGATAACGCAGACACTGACGACGAAGCAGACGACAACAAGGCTATGATGTCCAATACCTCGACGTTTTCTTCGAAAACAGCCCAGCTGAAATTGCCAGTGCAAACCCTTAGAACTAGCTGTGTAACTTTGACCAAACAACTCCGTGTTTTAACCACCCTGAGGCAGACGGCTTTTTTAAATAGAGTGTGAAAGGGAGAAAATGCTGATTACCAGCTTTTACTCCTTTTCCTGATATGTTTTCTAACATTTTACCCTTAGGCTGCTGAGCGCGACTCCCTGACCTTTTGCGGGCAGTGTAGATTAAGATCAGACTGAACAGAACGTACATAGTTTACAAAGTCCATGAATAACCAATCAGTCAGGCGTTCCATCAATCCAAATCAAATTTACTTAACCCTGAAGCTGCTAAGCGCGACTCACTGACCTTTTGCGGACAGTGTAGATCAAGATCAGACTGCACAGAACGTGCAGTCTGATCTTGGATCTACACTGTCCGATAAGGAGATATTTATCTCCCAAAAATAAGTTTGTAATAGTATTATTCGTGTTTTTACTATTGCCTTGGAAGTTTCATTTAAGGTATTATGCAGGATAAGGGTTAACCCTTTTTCTGCTAAATAACATAAAGCAAACTTTCAAGCTGAGGGCAAAAACCAAAATATTGGTATGTCAAAGTCAGGGAGTTAGGGAAATATCTCCTTATCGGACAGTGTAGATCCAAGATCAGACTGCACTTTCTGTGCAGTCTGATCCTGATCTACAATGTACGTAAAAGGTCTCCAAGTTCGCGCTTAGCAAGATAAGGGTTAAGAGACAAACCCCATTATTTGAGACATATTTGATTTGCTGTCTGCAAACGTTATCAATTTGGCTTAGTCTCATTCAGACAGGTTACTGGTGCGTGGCTTCAGGGTCCGTATTCACCCAACATTCTTAAGAATATTCTTAGTCTTATTCTCGAAGGTTTTCTACATTTTAAAGTAACACAACTCCTGATTGGCTAAACCCTTTGGTTTAGCCAATCAGAAGTTGTAGCAGGATAAGGGTTAACGATCATGAGAAAAGAAGCTTTTGAAAACAATGTGGGAAAAGAAAAAAAATAAACTTTTTCCTCCTCTTCCTGAAAGGTTTTCTATTCTTTCAAGACGAGTGAGTTCATTTGAACTACAGCTAATTTGTGCGTCCGCAAATACTTTCAAAATGGACGAGTCTAAAATAATGTAGTCTGGAAACATTTGCAGACGATAAAAGAAGTCTGACTGAAAAGTGAATTTTGTTTTGGGAAGGGTAGAAAACATTGTGGGAAAAGGAGAAAATGCTGGTTACCAGCATTTTCTCCTTTTTCCACCATGTTTTCAAAAGTCTTCTTTCACAGGGTCGTTAAAAGTCGGCATTGTGTGATAAAGGTTTAACCTTTAACCCATTGACAACACTTTAGACTCGTCCATATTGTATTTTGCCTTACGACGGTTTAAATGTGGCTCACTGAGAGACTTTTTCTTTGAAAGGGTAGAAAGCATTGTGGAAAAAGGATAAAAATGCTGGTTTCCTAGCATTTTCTGGTTTACCAGCATTTTCTCCTTTTCGTGATGTTTTGACAAGTTGTCTCTCGAGAAATACTAGTAGTTCAGTGGTTCGAATCTCAGCTCGGCGAATTTCTTTCCGGGGATTAATGGTAGTAATTGCGATAGGATTCATTCCTCTCTCACCGCTGATCATTGTTTTGACAATTGTTATGTGGGAAAGCAGCCAGTGGCTTGGGAAGAATATTGTACTCATGGATTACCGCAGTGGCCGCCGCGATAAACTTGAATGATTGAAACGGTGTTAAACACCACAAAGTCCGTTAAAAAGTCAATTCTTGAGATCGTTAAGTCTCGGGAATGTTTGATAAGCCGTTAGGAACATTTTTACTTTTCCCGTCATGTATTTAGAAGCCCAATTTCCCCAGGGTCGTAAAACGGAATCATTAAGTAAAAAACTGGCAGGTAGGGAAGCCCCATCCGCCCACCCCCATTTCGGTTTAGAAAGTCTACTCTTTCTTTTAAATGGGCTTTCAAAAATTGATGTCGTTTTCATGTGGGTGTTAAAACCATGTTCTATTTTTAATGTCACCCCCTTTTTAGATAGGTATAAACTTGTTATTCTTTATCATAATCTTAACCCTGAAAGCGCTTTAAATACACAACTTACATTGCGTTTGCAGCCAGTGTAGATTAATCCTTAGGCTGCTAAGCGAGACTCACTGACCTTATGCGGTCAGTGTGGATCAAGATCAGACTGCACAGAACGTGCAGTCTGATCTTTGATCTACACTGTCCGGTAAGGACTTTAGGTTTTTACTATCGGCTTCAAGGTTTCATTTCACTAATTTTGCAGGATAAGGGTTAGGATCAGGCTAAACAAACCATGCAGTCTGATCTTTAATCTACACTGTACGCTTTGCTGTGACATTCCTGACAACAGCAACATTGAAATTGCAATCATTTGGATCTTACTTTCAAGGTTGAAAATGTTTGTCAGTTTCATTCGGTGCTCCAAGGGTTACGACAAATAGTTACCCTTATCCTGCTAAATAAATTAAATAAAACTTTCAAGCCGATAGCAAAAACCCGAAAAAAATGTCATTTCAAACTTATTTTTTGGAGAAAAAAATGTCTCATTATCGGACAGTGTAGATCCAAGATCAGACTGCACGTTCTGTGCAGTCTGATCTTGATCTACACTGTCCGCAAAAGGTCAGTGAGTCGCGCTTAGCAGCTTAAGGGTTAAGTATATTTGATTTGGATTGATGGAACGCCTGACTGATTGGTTATTCATAGACTTTATAATCTGTGTACCAGGCGACATTTGTTTTTTCCAACTCGTCTTAAAAGTGGGCCATTGAGATTTTTTTTTTTTTTGAGTCAAACCAACCTTAAAAAACATTACTGAAGTACGTATTACATTAGTTTGTAAACCACCAACAAATGCGAAAGAGAACGGTAAAAAAAACTAGAGCTATCACTAAACGTGATCATACCCCCCAACAGCTCCTTGTCACAAAACAGATTAATGTCACAGGAATGCAAAATAAGTGACTGGAGAGTCAATTATACCAGAGCTATCACTGAAGGTGAAGAATATCCTGCAATGGCTTCTTGCCAAAGAATTACTCTTTGTTACAGACTAAAGACTTGGAGAGAATAAAACTTACTTGATACATTTTTTTTTACCAGCTGGACAAATTGAGATTGGTTTAAATGAAAAGGTTTTGCAGACAACAAATGTCTTTTCATGCAATGTTTTTGACCAGACTCTACATCTTACTTATACAGTACGGAAACTAACGAAAGCAACCTCCGAACCGAATCGGAACGGTAATAGTAACTGAACTGAACCGAAAGTAATAAACTTAAGAAAACATTGTAAATACAGAAGCCATTGCTCACGATGTTTACAATGTTTTCCTTTTTAGTCATATAATACGGAATGCACTGAAACCGCAGCGAAGCCGAAGCGGAACCGCAAAAAATGTTGCTTTCGTTAGTTTCCGTACGGTATTGGTATCTATTTTAACACATCACAAGTTGAAGACTTGGAATAGTTGTGGAGAACGTAGTAAATGCTTGTAATCATCATTTCATTTTTTTCCCAAGTAACTGCAATGATTAATCTTTCCAATTTTGTGTAGAAAGTAGTAAGTGCTGGTAATCAGCATTTTCTCCTTTTCCAAACATATCTGAAAGATTAATCTGTCTTATATTTGAGTAAACTTCCGATGAAAAGATGAAATTGACATGACATGACATAAGTGAAGTGACATGAAAACTTACTAGTGATGGTTAGTGATGGTAAGTCTACTGTTAACTATCTACAGGTGTAGGAATCTATCATAAGAGAACGACAAAAAAGGGCTTAGCTCTTGGAAATTTTATTTAATTAACTAAGAACAATTTATGATATGCACATCTTTGCTGAGTGCAAAGTCTATCCATGAAGTTTGAAAGAAATTTGTCCAGAATCATCAAAGGGCCATAACTCCATGAAACCTGAATAAACCATAACCAAAATAGGATATGCACATCTCTGCTTGATACTGAGTCTATTTGTGTAGTTTGAACCAAATCTGTCCAATAGTTGATGAGAAAAAGAGCGGACAAGAAATTTCATGAAAGGGCCATAACTCAGTGAAAAATCAATGAACCATAACCAACATTTCATATGCACATCTCTGCTTGATACTGAGTCTACCTGTGAAGTTTGAATAAGATTCGTCCAACAGTTTATGAGAAATAGAGCGGACAAAAAGCTACAGACCGACCAACGGACGGACAGCTGTGTTAAAAGTATTCTATAAAAAGTATAATTTATTTTCATCAATTCAGCAAGGGCACCGTCATAAAGAGAACGACAAAAAAGGGCTTAGCTCTTGGAAATTTTATTTAATTAACTAAGAACAATTTATGATATGCACATCTTTGCTGAGTGCAAAGTCTATCCATGAAGTTTGAAAGAAATTTGTCCAGAATCATCAAAGGGCCATAACTCCATGAAACCTGAATAAACCATAACCAAAATAGGATATGCACATCTCTGCTTGATACTGAGTCTACTTGTGTAGTTTGAACCAAATCTGTCTAATAGTTGATGAGGAAAAGAGCGGACAAGAAATTTCATGAAAGGGCCATAACTCAGTGAAAAATCAATGAACCATAACCAACATTTCATATGCACATCTCTGCTTGATACTGAGTCTACCTGTGAAGTTTGAATAAAATTCGTCCAGTAGTTTATGAGAAATAGAGCGGACAAAAAGCTACAGACCGACCGACGGTGTCCAGAATCATCAAAGGGCCATAACTCCATGAAACCTAAATAAACCATAACCAAAATAGGATATGCACATTTCTGCTTTATACTGAGTCTACTTGTGTAGTTTGAACCAAATCTGTCCAATAGTTGATGAGAAAAAGAGCAGACAAGAAATTTCATGAAAGGGCCATAACTCAGTGAAAAATCAATGAACCATAACCAACATTTCATATGCACATCTCTGCTTGATACTGAGTCTACCTGTGAAGTTTGAATAAAATTCGTCCAGTAGTTTATGAGAAATAGAGCGGACAAAAAGCTACAGACCGACCGACCGACGGACGGACGGACGGACCGACGGACCGACCGACAAGCTGACTCCTATATACCCCCCAAACAGAGTTTTGGGGGGTATAAAAACACTTTCTTAAACCTTTACCACACAATCCCGAGTTTTAACTACCCTGAAAAAGAAGGGTTTTTTTAAAAAAAGATTGTGGGGGAAAAGGAGAAAATGCTGGTAACCACCATTTTTCTCCTTTTCCCATGTTTTCTATCCTATCAAAAACAAATTTCATCATTTGAGCAATATCGAATTTGTCGTCTACAAATGCCTTCAGTCTGGACCAATCTAAAATCTAATCGTTTGGTGAAGAGTTAAGACTCTCAAATAATTTTTGTGGCATTTGTTGAAGACAATGCCACAATGAGTTTAATACGTTATTTTGAAAATCATGTATCATAGTTTGCGCAAAACCGAAGGAAGTAAACCCAATTGAACTCATTTTTTCTAAGTTTTCTAGGACAAATAAGTTTTTCGATTGCACTCAGATATGAAAATGAAAATGGCGTATTAAAACAAATTGGATTAGGCCTTCGATCATCGAAATACTTATTTTTTTTTTATCGAAACTAGCTTGATCCGCAATGGTCTTCTATTGGCGTAATGATACACACAATCTTTGTTCCCTGACCGCCGTGCTTGATCGTCCCAAACCAGTTCGTTTCTGGGCTTATCTCCCTGGGCTTGTTCGCCAGGACTTGTTCGTCCCATAAGATTGCACGCCACTCAATTGGATTGTGCATTACTATATAATAGGTTGACTTTCAAGGGAATATTTTGAAACTATTGCTATGGTTTTTTTTTTCAAATTATTAATTCCACACAATGGCTCTCTTGGCAAATGCCACACCAGTGTTTTCATTTTTTTTTTTTTTCCCGATGAAGGGTCTCGAATGGAGGAATGAATAGAGCTTGAATATATGAAACAAAGAAATAAGCAAACGAGGACGAAAGAAAGGAAGGAAAGTTGCCAGTCAGCTAGCAGGCCGGTCAACCAGCTTGCAAGCCAGCAAGCACGCCAGCCAGCCAGCCAGCCAGCCAGTAATCAAAGCTTTCAGAAAGCCAAGCATTCATCAAGAAATGCACATAGCAAGAAAGCAACGTAGAGAGTCACGTAAGTAGCATAAGTGACACATTGAAAGAGAGGCACATGGTAAGGTAAACATTAAGTAAGACACAGCAAGAAAGGCACAAACTCTGCCAGGCGAGCATTATAGCAAGAAAAACACTTAGTTAGAAAAGACCAAGAATAAAGTAAGACACTTATGAAGAAGGCCCCAAATAGTAGGCTAAGTAAGACACTCATCAAGAAAGACACATAGCAAGAAAGGCACGAAATAAATAAACTACGTATCACGTAATAAACAAAATACGTAATTCAGGTATCAAGTAAGGCACACGGCAAGTAACATATGCAGAAAGAAAGGCATGTAACACATAAGGCATAAAGGAAGCAACGTAAGTAGCGCATAAGACACATAGCAAGAAACATATGTAGAAAGTAAGGCATGTAACACCTAAAGGCATTTACCAAGTAACGTAAGTAGCACATAAGGCACATAGCAAGTGAACATGTAAAAAGTAAGGCATGTAGCACTTAAGGCACATAGCCAGTAACGTATTTAGAAAGTGAGACAAGTAGCAAATAGGGAATAAAGCAAGTAACGTGTGTAAAAAGTAGGGCGTATAGCACATGAGGCACAGAGCAAGTATCATGTGTAACAAGTAAGGCATGTAATATATAAGGGACATAGCACGTAACGCATGTAGAAAGTAAGGCATGTAGCTTCTAAGGCATATAGCAACTAACGTATGTTAAAAGTAAGGCGTGTAGCACATAAGGCACATAGCAAGTAAAGTGCACCTAGAGAGTAAGGCATATTCCACATAAGGCATATATAGCAAGTAAAACAAGTAGCAAGGAAAGCGTATATCTAAATGGCACATATTAAGTAAGACACGTTTCAAGGAAAGCACACCGCTAGCAAAGCACATAATAAGTAAGAAAAATCGCAAGTAAGATACATAACAAGTTAGGCACGTATAGGTCACATAACAAGTAAGGTGCATAGCGAGTAAGGCACACATTGAATAAGGCACGTATCAGGTAGGCACATAACAAGAAATGCACGTATCATGTAAGGCATGTAGCAAATAAGGCACATATAAAGTAAGGTACATAACAAATAAAGCTTGTATATCAAGTAGGGAACATGGTAAGTAAGGCAAGTAGCAAGGAAGGCACATGGTAATTTAGATACTTAGGACTTAAGGTACATAGTTAGTAAGGCACATAGCAAATAAAGGGCATTGCCAGTTAGACATGAGGCAAGTAAGGCACATAGCAAGGAGTAGAGCCAATATCCAGAAGGCATGGGGCAAGCAAGGCACACAGTAAGAAGGGCAATAGCAAGAGGGAATAGCAAAACACGGAGCAAGGACGGGATGTATCAAGGAAGGCACATAGAATGAAAGGTATGTAACAAATAAGATATATAGCATGAAGACACATTATCAAGTAAGGCTAATAGCAAAAAAGTCAAGCAGTGTGTAAAATGGCGTGTATTATATAAGACACATAGTAAGTTGGGCAAATATCAGATAGAACATGCAGCAAGTAAGGAACATAGCAAGTAAGACATGCAGCAAATGCGATATGTAGTAAGTTAGACACACAGCAGGTAGGGAACACACTATGACATGTAGCAAGAACAGCACATAGCAGGAGAGATACCTAGTCAGTAAGGAATATACCGAGCAAGTGATGCACATTAGAGGTAAAAACACGAAGCAAGTAAGAAATATACCGAAAAAGACACATATAAAAAAGACTCATAGTCTGTAAAGCACATAGAAAGTATGGCCCATAGGAAAAGAAGACGCATAGCAAATAATGCATTAATCAAATAAAGTACATAGCAAGTAAGGCACATCGCATATAAGACATGTTGCAAGTAATACATGTAGCAAGTAAGGCATGTAACAAGTAAGGCACATAGCACGTTAGACAAGAAGACAGGAAGGCACTTAATAAGTTAAGCAAATGCAAGAAGGACACGTAGAGAGTATAGCATGTACCATACTAGAAATATTTCAAGTAGGGCACATAATAAGTATGACAAAAAAGTAAGTAGGCCTAAAACTTATAGCAAGTAAGACGAAACAGTAATTTCGGCACATAGCAAAGAAGGCACATAGCAAGAAAGGCATGTAGCAAGTAAGGCACGTTAGTTTTCAAGACATGGTATGATCAAAATGTACAAATTATCACGTGTTCAAATGATCAATATTAATCTTATGTGGTCATTGTCGTAGAAGCCGGGGATGCGGGGGGCAGGGGAGCGGGGATGGGTGTTAGCAGTAGTCAAGTTATTTTGATTTGCTGTGTGATTTTGGCTCAATAAAATCTTTAAACTTATTTTGCTTTTCTGGCACACCGAAAACCTTTTTTCACGCGCGTGAAAGTAATTCTAGTGGGGGAAAAACCCTACTCATCTTCAAACCTTCCTCAGTCTTTGGTGGTATACATGTACATACCACATATTTGTAATAAAAGAAATTCACCGTTCACATCCTATAACCGAATTTTTATTTTTATTGCCATTTGTATCCCTCTTCGATTATAATCTGAGGTTAAAACCCATTACTGTAAAAATACTTCTTTTTTATCGTTGTTGACAGTTTTGGGGGAAAAACAAACCTTGTGGGAAAAGGAACAATTGCTTATATCGAGAAATGCTCCCTTTTTTCACAATGTCTTCCATGCCGCTAACCCTTTCCGCCTCTTTCCCTAAAGTTGCCTTTTCGGCCAGTGTAGATCAAAATCGGGGTCCGTATTCACAAACCATTCTTAAGAACGTTCTCAATCTTATTCTCCAAAGTCTTTTACATTTGAACGTAACACAACTTCTTATTGGCTAAACCATTTGGTTTAACCAATCAGAAGTTGTGTTACTTTCAAATGTAGAAAATCTTGGAGAACAAGACTAAGGCACGACAAGACACAGAATATGCAGCCTGATCTTTGATCTACGCTGTTCGCGTTGCTGTCAAAACACTCAAAACACTATAGGTAAAAAAGCAAACTTGAATGTAGTCTGGATTACCTGCCCCTACCACTACGTTATAGGGTCAGGCAAAACGCAATAATGGCGGCCTCCATGGCGACTTCAAGCTTAGCATTAAATGCTTTCCTGTTTTTCTAAATTTCATGTGATCCAGTTTGATCAGTGAATAAAATGAGATAAATTTTGTACAAAATATACATTACTGAATCTAAAACGTGCTTTTAGGATATGGTTTAGATATAAATTTGACTATGAATCATTTTAAAAGTAGCCCTGTTTTCGGACGTTATATCGGTCCATTGAAATTTCGGATACTTAAAACATTTCTGATACGTAGTTTTTCTCGTTAAATAAGAACGATAATTAAAAAAAAAACTAACTGCCATTATTTTTTTGCAACCGATCTGTTTTCAATTCATACTCTAGTAGGATTTGATCAAGTGAAATAACATTAATCCGTTACTTCTGCACGTTATAAACGGGGGTCGCCATTACTGCACTTTGCCTGACGTACTTTTGAAGTACGGCGGGGTACCAGACTAACTTAAATGCCCTTTTTAGGGTCCTGTTTCTAGACTGAAAATGTCTGTTGAGTGTTTATGAAAAAAAAAAAAACGATCTTTTCTCCTTACTCCAAATATTTGTCGCTTATGTAATTCTAAATAAGTTTTGCTAGATCTAATTACAGATCTATAGCAAAGTGTTTGCTTTAACAGCCTTTTAGCTAACCCTGTCAATGTCAAGTGCATCGCTTTTGCAGACGTCTGAAATCAAGATCAGTGTGTACCTAACGTGCTGTCTTATCTTGGGAGGTGTCCTGTTTGGCCAAGTGGTGAAGGTAAAGAAGTAGGATTTGCAACTGAGTCGCCCCACTCAAGGCGGTTGGTTTTCGACAGGAGTTTTCTTGGGCAGGGCGCCTTGAGCAGAGCTCTGATGCAAATGAAACCCTGGACATATAACCAAGAGAGCTGTCGCCCTGATATGACAGAAATAATGTTGTAAGCATAAAATATCATTCAGTTGACCCTTTACCACACAATCCCGACTTATAACTACCCTGAGGGAAAAAAAAAAGCCTTTTGAAAACATTGTGGGAAAAGGAGAAAATGCTGGTAACCAGCATTTACTCCTTTTCCCACCATGCTTTCTACCCTATCAAAGAGGGAAATCATCACTTGGGCTACATTTATGTTGTCGTCTGCAAGTGCTTTCAATTTGGTGGAGGTCAAAAAATTGTCGTTGGGTAAAGAGTTGATCACTGATCTTGGATCTACACCGTCCGCTGACTGATGCTAAACCATAAGTAGAGAAACGTCGTAAGCCGCGGCGAATCTGCACTTTCAGATCTAAAATAACAAGTTAAATCTTTTTAAGTTTGGAGTGAAAGCGATTACACCTAGCTCTTTACCAAACTATCTTGTGTTAACCCTTTACCACACAATCCCGAGTTTTAACGACCCTGAGGAAGAAGTCTTTTGAAAACATTGTGGGAAAAGGAGAAAATGCTGGTAACCAGCATTTTCTCCTTTTCCCACAATGTTTTCTACCCTTCCCAAAACAAATTTCAATTTTTGAGTTACATTTATTTTGTCGTCTACAAACGCTTTCAATTTGGACTAGTCTAAAATTTTGTCGTTTGGTAAAGAGTTAAAAAGACCGTAAGAGACTGACTGACTGACTGACTGACTGACTGAATGAATGAATCAATTAATCAATAAAGAAAAAACAGTGTAGATCCAAGAACAGATTGCACGGTGCTTGCGGTTCGTTAAGACTACAGTTTTACAAAGAGCAACTAAAACTGAGATCACCGATTGGAGGGTAAACTACTACGAGAAATGAAGGGTGCTGGGGATGATTTTGATATGGAGGGAAAAAAGGTAGTTAAATATTTTATGAATAATTAATTATGTCATTTGAAAAAAAATAGAGAGCAAAAAAAATGGCAAGGAAAAAAAACAGCATTTTACCCTAGCCTTACCCATTCTGAAAAAAATCGCAGAGGACAAAATTAAATGCAAATAAAAATCATAAGAAATTATTTGAAAGGTGCAAAAATATTGTGAGAAAAAGGAGGAATTGCTGACTAGCATGTTCTCCTTTTCCGGCGATGTTTTCAAAACCATACTTTTCTTCTGGGTCGTTAAAACTCAGGCTGTCCAGTAAAGAATAAATACAAGGAAACCTTTCAACAGATCTAATTATGTATTCATATTTCCCTTTCTTCGCCGTTTACCTTTTTTCTTTTTTTCAAACTGACTCTACAGTTGGACTCTTCACGTGCCGAGTCCCGGTAGCTCAGTCGGTAGCGTGCAGAACTTGAGAACAGGGAGTCGCTGGTTCGATCTCCGGATCGGCCGATTTCTTTCCTGATGATAGTCATTTCGATACGATTCATTCCTCTCTCACCGCTGACCATTGTTTCGACGATGGTTATGTGGGAAAGCAGCCAGTGCTCGGGAAGAATATTGTACGTATTACTAGTAAAAGAAACTCCGGGAAAACATGGATAGGTACACTGGCTGCCGCGACATAAGTGAAATAATGTTGAAAACGGCGATAAACCCCATACAATCAATCAATCAATCAATCAATCAATCAATCAATCATGGACTCTTTACCTGACGACAAAACTGTACGCTTGTCCAAACTGAAAACATCTGCAGATAACAAATCAGACACGGCTCAAAGAAGGGATTTTGGATATAAAAGGGTAGAATGTAGTTGTATATGGGTAGAAAACTGCTTTTAAGCATTGTCTTCTTTACAGCAAACGTTTTCTCCTTTGCCCACAACGTTTTCGGAATCCGCCTTCTTTTGGTGTTGTATAAGCCATGCTCTGCGAAAAAGAAGTTTATTGCATTTGCAAAAGGTATCGACCAGGGTCAGCCTGCGCAGTTCGCGCAGGCTGACCTGGGTCGAAACCTTTTTGCTATTCGTCGATTTTCTGCATGTTTAAAGGACCAGTCTACCTCATGATTCAGTCGATAGTTAGACAAAATGGACACTACGGATCCGTAATTGTGTGATGACTTGCTTGCTATAATGCATCGCGGAGATGCATTTACCCCCCCCCCCCCCTCTTTTTTTTCTTAGGCCAGTGCACGATACATCTGTTTTCTATGGATTCTGTAGCTTTTATGAGCCAAGTTGCGTCCTTGCAACACGATAATGTCTTTTCTGGTCGAAGCTTAAATTAGTTATAGACGTAAGCTTACTACGTCTATGATTACGAGTCTGGTCTCTAGAAGATCTGGGTGCATTGTGGGAATGGAGGAAAATGCCGGTTTATCGCCGGCTTTTTCTGCTTTTCACGCAGTGGTTTCACGGGTCTATTTCCGAAAAGATCTATAGAATACTGGGTTGAGTGTTTAACCCAAAGAATCCACACTTTAGTAATGTGGTTGGTCGATGGAGTTGCTTATGTATTTGACCGTCTGACAAATGCAGAAGTAACTCTTACGATTGCCACCTGTAAGGAACATATATAATCATACTTGTGTTGTGATTCGAATCTGAAACTGTTAGTGCTCATTCTCCACCTTCTATTTCCTGATTCCTTTCTCTTTTCTGTTTTTTTCTCTCTTTTTTTTTTTTTTACGTCATTTCATTATCTAGTTCAACACTTGTAGTGACCTTTAATATGTATTATATATGTGTATGTTACGAAATGCATGTGTATGCATAAGTAATTAATAAAATCTATCTATCTATCATATGAGCCATGCTCTGGCAAAAAGGGGCTTAATGCATCTCCGTGATCCATTATGCCAAGCAAGTCATCACGTGATCATGGAGCCATAATATCTATTTTGTCTCAACAACTAGCCGTATCATAGGGTAGAATGGTCGTTTTTACACACAGGAAATTGACCGATAGCGAAAAGTTTCGGCCCAGGTCAGCCTGCGCGGACTGCGCAGGCTGACCTGGGTCGAGACTTTTCGCAGATGCATTAAGCCCCCTTTTTAACAGAGCACGACAGCTATATTTTGGCAAAGGGTCCTCGGATATGCAAATATCACCAGTTTCAACCACTTTCCGAACGACAAACTTTTACACTTGTCCAAACTGAAAGCACTTGAGGCGACGTATTAGAAGTGGTCCAAATAACGAGATTTGTCTTTGGAAGGATAGGAAACATTGTGGGGAAAGGAGAAGAAACGTAAATTATCAGCCAGCACTTTCTCCTTGTCTCACAATGTTTTCGAAAGCTTTCTTTCTAAGGGTTGTTTCTTCGGAAGTGTTTGATAAATACATGTAGTTAATTCCTAGGACAATTGAAAGTCACTGTGAAATAAAGTAGCATCCCTGAAGGTGCCACACCCAAAACTGCTGCTGCAACATCGATCACATTCAAGTCTCGGAAAGGTTGATTGATTGTATGGTGTTTAACGCCGTTTTCAACATTATTTCAGTTATATCGCGGCGGCCAGTGCACCTATCCATGCTTCCCTGGAGTTTCTTTTACCAGTACTCCACACAATATTCTTTCGAAACTACTGGCTGCTTTCCCACATAACCATCGTCGAAACAATGGTCAGCGGTGAGAGAGGAATGAATCCTAACGCAATGACTATCATCAATCCTCGGAAAGAAATTGGTCAAGCCGGGGATCGAACCAGCGACCTCCTGTTCTCAAGTCCTGTACGCTACCAAATGAGCTACGGAGCTTGGCTCTCAGAATGGTAAATCAAGATCAGAACTCACTTTTTATGCAGTCTTATCTGAATCTACACTGTCTTGTGCCATGAAATATTACGCTCTACTGAGTCTTGACATCATCTGTCTATAACCTTCAGAGCGTCGAAAAAGCCCTACACACATTTTCAGTCTAGAAATAGGTCAAGTCCCAAATAATCGCATTTTTTACTTTGTCGCTTTTAAAGCAGACAGGGTAGGTCAAAGATCAGACTGTACGTTCTGTACCGTCTGATCTCAATCTACACTGGCCGCAGAGGTAACTTCAGTTTTGAAAGGTGCTTAACTCTTTATCAGACGACAAAATGTTTGTCTTGTACAAATTGAAAGCATTTGCAGACGACTATTTCATTGTGGCTCAAACGGTGCAATTTTTATCTTTGATCGGGCAGAAAACATTGTGGGAAAAGGAGAAAATGCTGGTTACCAGCATTTTCTCCTTTTCTCACAATGTTTTCAAAAGTCTTCTTTCTCAGGGGCGTTAAAAGGCGGCATTGTGCGGTAAACTGTGAAAGGGTAAATGAAAAGATAGTGTCTAAAAATAGCACTGAATTACGATGTCAGTTTTACTTTACTAACGAAAATAAAACGTCAATTTTTCAATTATTTAGTATTATAATACTCTATTCAAGCCGAACCACGTCACTACATGTTTGTCAAAGTAACCCTTAAACTCTACGTTAACCCTTATCTTGCTGAATATAAGAAACTAAATTTTCAAACCAACAGTATAAACCCAAATTTTCCTGTTTCAAGGGTACTTTTGGAGGAAAGATATCTCCTTATCGGACAGGGTAGATCAAAGATCAGACTGCACGTTCTGTGCAGTCTGAGCTTGATCCACGCTGTCCGCAAAAGGGCAGTGAGTCGCGCTTGGCAACCTCAAGGTTAATTACAGCAAAATTTCAATGCAAAATTAAAACCCCAAATATTCAGCATCAAAATTCTTTTTCCGCCCAAACACTCTCATTGCGTCACACAATGTAGATCCAAGATCAGACTGCACCTTCCGTGCGGTCTGGTCTTGGTCGACACAGTCCGCAATGCTCTCTGCAGTGTAATCTTGATCTATACTAAGCACATTTAATTTCGCTAAGTAACCTCCGGGTTATAATTAGGTACATTACGCAGGTGTGGAGGTGGCGAAACTTACATCAAAGAACCAAGTCAATATTTATATTCTCCTCCCTCCACATAATTTGCTTGTTGAAATTTTGTTCCCGTCACATTGCCCTTTCTAATCTGTTGTGTTTCTTTATTACCCGGATGTATCCCCGCGCCTTACTAATAATCTCTATTATTTTCTCTCTTTCCAAATTGATCGTTTACCAAACAATGCCGAGCTTTAACGACCATAGAGAAGAGAACCTTTGAAAACACAGTGAGAGAGAGGGAGAGAGAGAGGATATTTCTTTTTTCGGTGAAAGATCGAAATTTATTTCATCGAGTGAACATCATCGGTAATATTTTGACGAGTGGCCGCTGCGCCACTCGTGAAAATATTACCGATGATGTTCACTCGATGAAATAAATTTCGATCTTTCACCGAAAAAAAAAACAAATATTCTATTTATTTCATGCTTCTAACGCCTTTTTTTTTGTCGAGACTTCCATAAAAATCAGTACAAACTCCCCGTGGTTGGTATTCTCACTGGTCGTACCCGTGTAATATCGAAAAATATTTTCACCGCTATTTCTCGATATCCTACCGGAAAGCATGAAATAAAAAATGCCGGTACCAGCATTTTCTACTTTGCTCATAATTTTTCTGCCCTACCAAAGACACTTTCCCTCATTTGAATCACGTTGAATTTCTCGTCTGAAAATGCTTTCAAATGCTTCATATTGGACTGTCTGAATTTTTTTAATTGGTGAAATGATTACCCCATACTGAAAGCCCAATATTTCTATGACCCTGTCGAAGACGCCTGTAGAAATCAAAGCTGGGTTAGGGTGGAAAATACTGATTATCAGCGTTTACTCATTTTTCAACATTTATTTTCAAATACATTCTTTCTCAAGATTGTGAAAACTCCGAATTGTGTGGAAAAGGAAAAATTAAAAAAAAAAAAAAAAAAAAAAAAAATCGGGAGGTAGCGGGTGCGAGTTCCGATGGTATCATTATGCACCTGCAATGAAGGCCGTAAAACAATGGTAGTAGCAGCGTTTCTCAGTGACGCACAGAGATTCGGGGGTTTGCGTTAAGGTCCATAGAATATCGAGACATTGAAATCATTATCCAGACGAGAGATTTCAATCCATAAAGTGCCCCTGACAACTGTAGTTGTCTGTGCGGTCAGTGCCGATCAAGATCATACGGCACAGAACTGACATCTCCACTGCCCAATACAGTCAGAGTTTTCCAACGAAAACAAAACTTTGAAATCGGAATTTTTTTTTTAACCCTTATCCTGTTAAATAAGTTAGATAAAACTTTCAAGACGATAGTAAAAACCTGAATAATGTTATTTCAAACTTATTTTTGGAGAAAGAAATATCTCCTTATCGGACAGTGTAGATCCAAGATCAGACTGCACGTTCTATGCAGTCTGATCTTGATCTACACTGTCCGGTAAAGGTCAGTGAGTCGCGTTTATCAGATTAAGGGTTAATGTTGACTGGAAAAGTCTCTTTATTTCTCTCACTATCAATGTAGACTCAAACAGCTTTTTGTGGATGGCGAACATCAAGATCAGACCTCACAGAACGTGCGGTCTGATCTTGAATCTACACTGTCCGTTACCTGATGCTGACCTCGAAAAAAAAAAACGAATTCATTTTTATCTAGCAGAGTTAACTTATTTGGCAATTTCGGGTTGTCTCTTGACCAGTTGAGAAAATATTACTGGCATTTTCTCCTTTGCCCACAATGTTTCTAGAATCCTTCTTCCTCTGGGTCGATAAAATACGTGATTGCTTAGTAAAGGGTTTAAAGAAAAAAGAAGACATCTAAATACTGCGGCACATAGATAAAAACTCACACAACAGTGTTAAATGAAACCTGACCCAAAGTAAACTTGCACATAACATGCTCTCATGAGGCTTCGGGGTTAAATAAAATTAGAGTTATGGGCTTTAATTAACTCTTTACCACACAGTCCCGACCCTTAACAACCCTGTGAAAGAAGCCTTTTGAAAACATTGTGGGAAAAGGAGAAAATGCTGGTAACCAGCATTTTCTCCTTTTCCCAAAATGTTTTCTACCCTTCCCAAAGCATATTTCAATTTTTCAGTCACATTTATTTTGTCATCTGCAGATGCTTTCAATTTGGACTAGTCTAAAATTTTGTCGTTTGGTAAAGAGTTAACAAACGACAAAATTTCAGACTCGTCGAAATTGAAAGCATTGGCAGGCGACAAAATAAACACAACTCAGCCTATGAAATTTATTTTCGGCACAGCAGGAAACATAATGAGACAATTCTGTTGATCAAGAAAAACAAGAGGACCATGACGGCCCTGAAGTCGCTCGCCTGAGCCTTTTTGCCAAATGATTACGACCGTTTTCCAGTCTCTTCCCAGATATCAGGACAAACATTCTAAAGGTAGCCTCTAGAGTGTACACAAGCTTTTTCCAGAATTTGTCTTAGTGAACTACTTGTAGCCCGACATGGCCAATTTTCAAACTTGTTGTAGATATTATCAAGCCAGACATTCTGAACACTTTTCTTGAGTATTGGACAAATACTGTAGTCTCTAATGTGTAAACACTTTTTTTCTTTTCAAGAAATGACCTGTGACCTAGTTTTTGACACAAGATATCCCATTTTTAGACTTCTCCGAGATATCATCAAGACAACATTCTGACCAACTTTCATGAGAATTGGACAGAAAATGTGACTTCTAAGAGCGCACAGAAGGTTTATCAAAGATTTTACCTGGTGACCTAGATTTGTCTAGATGTGAAACATTTTCCAACTAGTCCAATATAGCATCAAGACACGCATCCAGGGTCCGTATTCACCGACCATTCTTTAGAATATTCTTAGTCTTAGTCTCCAAAATGTTCTACATTTGAAAGTAACAAAACTTCTGTTTGGCTAAACCAAATGGTTTAGCCAATCAGAAGTTGTGTTACTTCCAAATCTAGAACATCTTGGAGAACAAGACTAAGAATATTCTTAAGAATGGTTGGTGAATACGGACCCTGGTTAATTTTCATGAGGTTTGGGAAGAAAATGTGGCCTCTAGAGCATATACAAAGTATGTCAGAGATTTGACCTTGTAATCTAGTGTTTATCCCGACATGGCCTTCTCTAAAACTCGTTCGAGAAATCATCAAGACAGACATTCTGACTAAATTTCATGAGTATCGGAGTGAAAATATGGCCTCCAGAGTGTAGTTTTTTTTTTTTTTCCCCTATGATTTGACCGCGTGACCTAGTTTTTTACCTATTTTCAGACCAATTTTAGACAGCATTATGATAAACATTCTGACCAAGTTTCATGAGTATTAGACTGAAAATGTTGCCTCTAGAGCATACACAACTTTTCAAAGATTTTACCACGTGACCTAAATTTTGACCTGACGTGATCCATTTTTTAAATTCCGAGATACCATTAAGACAGATATTCTAACGAATTTTCACGGGTATTGGACAAAAATGTGGCTTCTAGAGCGTCCACGAGGTAAAAGTTTACGACGGGCGACGGTTGACGACACTGTACGATCATGCAGGCTAATAAAGGTCTGCGCTTGCACAAGCCCTTTTTACTTTCTAATAACAGTGTAAACAGACTGAACTTTTGTGACCGCTTGTCTTAGCCTACACACTCCGCAAAATACATGTAGAGCCAAAGTTAAGCATTGCATTAACTGACTGACTTGTGTTTTACGCCGTTTTCAACATTTTTCCAGTCTCATGACGGCGATAGCGCACATGTCCGTGCTAGGTTTCTGCAGCACTAGACTAGGACCTTTGCTCAAGGACACTCCCACGAAAAACACGGTGCTTCCAATGAGGCTCAAACATGGGGGCCACCAGATTACGAGTCCAACACTTTGCCTCTGAGCTGCACAGGACACACTCAAATATTGCAGGAATAGGGGTAAAATATACAGGCCTGTATGCAATGAAGAGTTCAGCTTGCATCCGTCCTTGAACTTCAACATAATGATGCGATCAGATCATACGTAGAGGAGAGCGCATTTCAGTCTACACCATTCGGGAAAATCCTACTACATTAATGACCCATGCTCTGACAAAAAGGGGCTTAATGCATCTTCTTGATCCGTGACACCAAGCAACTCGTCATATAAATATGGATCCATGATAGACATTTTAACAACCTACTTATTCATGAGGTAGACTGGTCGTTGGACATACAGAAAATCGACCAATAGCGAAAAGTTTCGGCCCAGGTCAGCCTGCGCGGACTGCGCAGGCTGACCTGGGTCGATACTTTTCGCAGATGCATTAAGCCCCCTTTTTCACAGAGCATGGCTCATAAAGTTTATAAACCTACCCGAGGTGAAGGGTTTTGCTTGCATCAATACGTATCAATAATGCTGACCTGGGTCGATACTTTTCGCAGATGCATTAAGTCCCCTTTTTCACAGAGCATGGCTCATAAAGTTTATAAACCTACCCGAGGTGAAGGGTTCTGCTTGCATCAATACGTACCAATAATGATACGATCTACATTATTAAAATATACAAACCTATTTTCCCTGTCAAATTACTTTGCTTTACCTATGTCTTTTCTCCTAGATCTAACAAACGTCATAAAAATCAAATTAAGTTAATTGAACACATACATTACAAAACCAGCTTTATTTTTTACTGCATGAGCATATGAGACATGTTCTGTGAAAAGGGGATTTAATGCATCTGCAAAAAGTACCGACCCATGTCAGCCTGCGCAGTCCGTCTTGGTCCACTTTTCTGCGTGTCCAATGACTAGTCTACTTCATGATTCACTCGGTTGTTAGACAAAATGGATTTTATGGATTCATACCTATGTGACGACTTGCATACCTATGTGACGACTAATTTTATGGATTCATACCTATGTGACGACTTGCTTGGTAGAATGCATCACGGAGATGCAGTAACCCCCTTTTGCGACAGCGCCGCTCAATATCAAATGAATACAAATTATTATCAAATATATTAGACTAAATGACAGAAGAATGCAATTTATTCCTTGTTTACTTCTCTATATATCTAACTAACATCACTGACATCGAATAAAATAGTTAACAGGTGCATTATGATGTGTGGAGTATGTACTCTGCAATATCAAAATTAGATGTATTGTGCCAAATCAAATCTATTCGAGCCACGCTCTGGCAAAAGGGGGCTTAATGCATTTCCGCGCGGCATGATACCGAGCAAGTCATCACAGTGCTATGGATCCGAGAGATCCGTTCCGTATAACAACCCGCTGAGGTGCATCAGTCCTTTGATATACAGAAAAATGATCAAAAGCAAATAGTTTCGGCCCAGGTCAGCCTGCGCGGACTGCGCAGGCTGACATGGGTCGATACTTTTTGCAAACTGGCGTAGAGCTCCCTTTTCACATAGCATGGCTTATTTCTTTTTGACTTCAGATTTGAATTATTTCTGTTGACATTTTCTATTAATCATATTATTATTTTCTAACTAATCCTGGATGTCAAAACTCGCTCGCTAGTCTCTCTCTCTCTCTCTTTGTCTATTCCTAACGGCTAAATGAGTTTACCATATATTCAGAGGCCAAAGCAAGCAAGACCTGACTTCTGTGCAGTGTGATCTTCATCTACCTTGACAGCAAAAGCTCAGTCAGTCGCGCTTAGAAGCTTTGGGATTAATTTTGAATTTTTTTTTTTTTGTGTGGTTTTGGGCGTATCAGTTTATCATGTACGTCAAAAACAATGACGAAAACAGTCACAGAGCACCTGAATATGAATATAACAAACATCTAAAAGTAGGTCGGGGAGAAAAGGCCCTTTCATTGCGAGTTTAAGTTGCTTTCTTGAACGAAATGTTTAGTTTTAAATCGGACTGTGTAGATCCAAGATCAGACTGTCCGTTCTGTGTCGCGTACACTATCCAAAATAGCACGTCATGCTCTTTTGAATGGGCTACGGATAGATCAAGGATTAAAGATTAAAAATCAGTATAGTTATTTTAAAAGATAATCGGTTTGTTTTATGACAATGTTTACGATGAAAAAAAAATCTGGTTGATTTAATGAGACAGCCATAGAACGTCGAAAAATAACTATAGATGTAAGTTTGACGTCAAAGTCACAGGGCATTGATTTGATTGTTTAGAAATTAGATAAATAAATCTTGCGTGAAACAACGATTCAGCTTGGTATTGTGAAAACCCTTTGACTTGTCACTACTTTATTTCCGTGACCGTGTTCGGTTTTTTCCGATATTTGCCGAAGCTCCTTCTGAACGGAGTTCAAATGTTAAACCCTTAGGCTGCTAAATGCGACTCACTGACCTTTTGCGGACCGTGTAGATTAAGATCAGACTGCACAGAACGTGCAGTCTGATCTTGAATCTACACTGTCCGATAAGAAGATATTTTTCTCCAAAAAATAAGTTTGAAATAGCATTATTCTGTTTTTTTACTATCGACTTGAAAGTTTCATTTAACTTATTTATCAGGATAAGAGTTAATATGTTTCTATAATAAACTAATCTTGTCGCCGTGTCCATGGTGTAGAGGTAAAATACATGGACACATTATCCCGAAGTAAACTTCCTTTAAATCGTGAATTCATCGGAGATCTATAAATAGTTCACGTAAAAAGACGGAATATTCATTACGTGACAAGTTGAAGCGGTTTCACTAGATCCTGTAACTCAATACCCGGTATAAACACAACAAAAGATCTGAGTCATTACTTAAGGTGGGTCTATTCCCCGAAGTGAGAGCTGCTTTGTCTCTTTACCGCACGAAAAAATTCATGACTTGTCAAGATCGAAAGCAGTAATAATTACAGGCCACACAGTAAATGAGGTTCCAAAGATAAAAAAAATATATATATATATATATATATATATAATATATATATATATATATATATATATATATATATATATTCTGAAAATAGAAACAGTGTGGGAAAAGGAGAAAATACTGGACATCAGTGTTCAAAAGCCTTCTCCTTCAAGATCGTAAAACAGCGGTTTATAATGTGCAGGGTTTACTGCCAAACAAGGTTTGATATCAAACACCAAGTCTGTACGATGCAGTCGACCAATTAAATTAATGAACCATGCTCTGACAAAATGGGTCTGAACACATAGCCGTGATCCATGATACCAAGCAATTCGTCATATAGTTATAGATCCATGATAGCCACATCTGTAACAACTGATTTAATCATGTTATATATAGTTATAGATCCATGATAGCCACATCTGTAACAACTGATTTAATCATGAGGTAGACTGTTCCTTGGACATAAAGAAAATTGACCGATTGACGGCGAAAATTTTCGGCCCGGGTCAGCCTGCGCGGAATGCGCAGGCTGACCTGGGGTCGATAATTTTCGCAGATGCATTAAGCCCCGTTTTGTCAGAGCATGGCTTATTTTGTATCGGATTCTGCCCTTTTTCTAGCGATTTAGCTATTCCATCGGCCTGTCATATTTAAACACTAACTACAATATCGTGTTATAAATCTAGCGTCAGAAAGTATAAACTGAACGCGATAAACTTGACATCCACCTGGATCAATTGATTAAACCTGAATCGCTTCATCGACAGACCTACGACCTGACAACTGCAGGGTGGTAGATACACTGTAAAATAACAATTGTATACACATTTTATTGGCCAAGCCCCGAAGCTCAGTCGGTAGCGTACAAGACTTGAGAACAGGAGGTCGCTGGTTCGATCTCCAGCTTGGCCAATTTCTTTCCGAGGATTGATGATAGTCATTGCGACAGGATTCATTCCTCTCTCACCGCTGATCATTGTTTCGACGATGGTTATGTGGGAAAGCAGCCAGTGGCTTGGAAAGAATATTGTGCGGAGTACTGGTAAAAGAAACTCCAGGAAAGCATGGATAGGTGCACTGGCCGCCGCGATATAACTGTAGTAACGTTGAAAACAGCGTTAAACACCATACAATCAATCAATCAATCAATCAATCAATCAATACACAACTTATGGCCTGATTTTAAATTTTCAGTGAGCCAGCATTGGCAAACAAATTCCACAGTTATTAATAAACAAAATTCAACTTGTCCTTCATTTACTTTCGTAACGGTGTCAGGGCACGAGCGTACCTGTATCCTCAATATAAGAAAAAAGAATGGATGTAATTCAGTGTCCAACCCTTTAACAGACCATATATTAATTTCGACTCAAATGATTAAATTTGTTCCTGAAAGAGTAGAAAATATTGTGGGACAAAGAAAGAGCTGTATACCAACATGTTGATCTGTCATATCTTACCGGATTTTCCCATTTTACTGATCTTGCTTTTTCATTGGTCCGTTTTCTAGACACTCCCATAATATAGTATGATTAATCTAGCATCAGGAAGTATCTCTGTTACTATATTTAGACGCCGGGTACGAGCGCACCTTAATCTTCAAATGAGAGAATGTTTGTCAGAACTTAATCTTCAACAGACGGCCAAAACTTTTAGACTTGCCAATAGCGAAAATCTTCAGCAGGGGCATCCACACTTATCACCCAGTGGTTCTAGTGAGTGTCGAAATTAAAACCCGAATCATTCACTTTAACCCTTTCCCAAACGACAAATTTTGGACTGGTCCAAAGTGAAAGAGTTTGCAGACGGCAATTTTAATTTGATGAAAATGGCAGAAAGTTCTCAAAAAGGGTAGAAAACACTGTGGGAAAAGGAGAAATTGCTCGTTACGAGCAATTTCTCCTTTTCCCACAGTGTTTTCAAAAGACTTGTACTGCAGACACGTGAAAACCAGGGCTTGTTTGGGAAAGGGTTAACTCTTTACCAAACGACAAAATTTCAGACTGGCTCAAATTGAAAGCAATTGCAGACGACAACTTATATGTAGCTGAAATGATGATTTCTGTCTTTGATATGGTACAAAACATTGTGGGAAAAGGAGAAAATGCTGGTTACCAGTATTTTCTCCTTTTCGCACCATGTTTTCAAAAGGCTTCTTTCTCTGGGTAGTTAAAACCCGGGATTGTTTTGGGAAAAGGTTAACAAATGATCCACGTAATATCTCATGGTACTGATTAAACCAAGGAATAAGTTATTTGTTACTGTGCCCCAACCCCCTCGCCGAAAAGTCCTAGGGCTTGTTTAAAAAGCACGGGACATGACGCTGTCAAAAACGCGCCAGTTAAACGCGAGCTTAGCCGGAGAAAAAGGCAAGACTTATCAAGTTTTGCCCAAGACGAAATTCGCCAAGTTGTTAATAAAAATACAATTCTGAACTTTTGAAAATGGAAGATGGTACATGTGGACACATTCCAGACAGACTGATAGGTGCACTGGTCGCTGTGGTATAACTAAAATTCTGCTAGAAACTGCGTTAAACGCATAACAAGCAAGCAAACAAATGACCCATGCTCTCTGAAACGGGGGTTTACTGCATCTGCTAAACGAATCGGCCCCTGTCAGCCTGCGCAGTCCGCGTAGGCTGACATGGATGGAAACTTTTTGCTATTTGTGAATTTTCTGCATGTCAACCTGAAGATTCAATCGGCTGTTAGACAGAACGGATTTTACGGATCTATAGTCCCATAATTACGTAATGTTTTGTTTGGAATAATGCATCCACACTTACGCTGCTAAGCGCGACTCACTGACTTTTTACGGACAATGTAGATCAAGATCAGACTGCACAGAACGTGCAGTCTGATCTTGGATCTACATTGTCCGATAAGGAGATATTTTTCTCCCCCCCCCCCAAAAAAAAGTTTAAAATAACATCATTTTGGGTTTTTTTTTTAACTATTGGCTTAAGTTAACCGTTTACCACACAATCCCGACTTTTAACGACCCTGAGGAAGAAGCCTTTTGAAAACACTGTGCGAAAAGGAGAAAATGCTCGTAACCAGCATTTTCTTCTTTCCCCACAATGTTTTCTACTCTTCCCATAACAAATTTCAAATTTTGAGTCAAATTTATTTTGTCGTCTGCAAAAGCTTTCAAATTGGAGAGGTCTAAAATTTTGCCGTTTGGTAAAGAGTTAAAAGTTTCGTTTAACATATTTAACAGGACAAAGGTTAAGAGGAGAGGCGTTAAAGCCCCTCTTAACAGTCTGCCACTCAAACATTATTTCGAGTGAACAACGCAAATAAAACACCTAAAAAGTAGATCATGATCATGAAGATGGTAAAAAGCTACCGGAAAATGATGAGCATGCATAATCAAAGTCTACCATTCAGAAACTATCCTTAATCATTTACCAAGCAATTCCGAAAAATGAAGGCTTTTGACAACCATGTGGGGAAAGGAGAAAAAGCGGCGTGAAGCTACCATCAATCGGTCGATCAATCAATCAATCAACCCAATCGATCAATCAGCTTTTCATTTATCGACTCGCTTTCAGAAATTGAGGAGTTTTTGCATTCTGAAAAGGATTTGTGATTTACAAGTGTTTGACCCTTTCCCAAACGACAAATTTTGGACTGGTCCAAATTGAAAGAGTTTGCAGACGACAATTTCAAATTTGATGAAAATGGCAGAAAGTTATCAAAAAGGGTAGAAAACACTGTGGGAAAAGGAGAAATTGCTCGTGCAATTTCTCCTTTTCCCACAGTGTTTTCAAAAGACTTGTACTGAAGACACGTGAAAACCAGGGCTTGTTTGGGAAAGGGTTAAATGAATTGATAGTAACGCAGCGTTAACTGCATGCTGACATGACTACTTTCACCACAAATATATCGCGGGTATAAAATCCAAGGTGACGATATCTGCTTTTCTGTTTAATTTTTAACTCTTTCGCCGCCAAATAAACAAACTCGGCTTCTTTTGATGGCTGTAAATAGAATCCACTGAGTCTCCGGAAGATTTTTATCATATAGGCTTGACCAAACAAGCTGAAGGTATAGATCCAAGATCAGACTGCACGTTCTGTGCAGTCTGATCTTGATCTATGCCGTCCGCAAAAGTCCCTGTTTTCGCCTATGGCGCTGAAAGGGTTAACTTTCTTAAGTAGAAGAATCGAAAAACATGCATGCGTGCAAAATGTGTGCATTGATACCAATAAAAAAAGTTTTGGCGAAAGGAAAAATCGTTCTTTTCGCCACTCTATTTTCAATATTGGCCCGCTACATGTCAGTAGAGGGTAAGTTCTGGGTTAGTTAGAGAGTGAGCCATAACTTGGTTTAAGAAAGCCTGAGCCATAACTGAGTTAGTGACAAAGTAAGCCATAACAGGGTTAGTAAGAGAGTGAACCATAACTGGGTTAAGGAGAAAGTGAGCCATATCTGGGTTATTGAGCAAGTGAGAAATAACCGGGTCAGTGAGAGGGCTACCCATAACTGGGTCAGTGAGAGAGTGAGCCATAACCGGGTCAGTGAGAGCGTGAGCAATAAATGAGTTAAAGAAAGCGTTGGGAATAACCTGCGTTACTGAGAGAGTGATCCGTAACCGGGTCAGTGACAGCGCTAGCCATAACTAGGACACTGAGAGCGTGAGCCATAACTGGATTAGAGAGTGAGCCATAACTGGGGCAGTGAGAGCGTGAGCCATAGTTGGGTTAGTGAGAGAGTAAGCCATAACTGGGTATATGAGAGCTTGAGCCATAACTGGGTTAGTGAGAGAGTGAGCCATAACTGGGTATATGAGAGCCTGAGCCATAAATGGGTATATGAGAGCCTGAGCCATAACTGGGTTAGTGAGAGAGTGAGCCATAACTGGGTATATGAGAGCCTGAGCCATAACTGGGTTAGTGAGAGAGTGAGCCATAACTGGGTATATGAGAGCCTGAGCCATAACTGGGTTAGCTGGGTTAGTGAGAGAGTAAGCCATACGTAGGTCAATGAAACCGTGAGCCATAAATGGGTAAGCGAGAGAGTGAGCCATAACTGGGTAAGTGAGAGCGTGAGCCATACCTGGGTTAGTGAGAGAGTGAGTCATAACATAGAAATTCCATAGGTTAATATTTCAGTTCATATATAAATCAGGAATGGGCTTGGACAAATTCAGTGTAGCTCAAAACATGATCTCCGTCTTTGAAATGCCTGAAAACATTGTGGGAAAGGGAAAAAATGCTGGTTATCAACATTTTTTCCTCTTCACACAATGTTTTCCAGAGTCCTCTTTTACAGGGTTATTAAAACGCGGGGTCGTTTGGTTGTGAGTTAAGGGAAAAAGATTGCTTACACAAGTTTCATTATGAGTGTATTTTAACCCTTTACCACATAATCCCGACTTCTAACGACCCTGAGAAAGAAGCCTTTTGAAAACATTGTTGGAAAAGGAGAAAATGCTGGTAACCATCATTTTCTCCTTTTCCAACAGTGTTTTCTACCCCTCCTATAACAAATTTCAGTTTCTCAGTCACATTTATCATGTCGTCTGCAAATGTTTTCAATTTGGACTAGTCTAAAACTCTGTTGTTTGGTAAAGACTTAAAGTAGAAGTGCACTTAAATAAATTTGATACTTCATGCTCTGCTGCATGGAGCGAGTGAAAAAAAAGCTGTAAAGACTAAGTAAGTTAGTCAAGGTCTCCCAACCTTTACCCTTTACCTCGCCAATATGAATTTGTTACTCCCTGTCATCTGAAGTTTTGTTCTTCAACAGAAAAGGGGAGGGGGGGAAGGAGGGCGCAATACCAATGCTTTTTAGGTTTGTCCAAAGTAAAAGCATTCGAAGGCCACAAGTTAAGTGTGGCTCAAAGTGATGGGAATTGTCCTTTAAAGAGTAGGAAACGCTGTGGGAAAAGGACAAAATGCTGATTACTGGCGTGTTCTCCTTTTCCCAAGATTTTTACGAAAGCCTTCATGGTAGTAAAAAGTAGGAAAGTATGTGTGGTAAAGAGTCAGTCAGACATAGGTTTGTTAACTTAACATTTATGTATGCTTGTAGCCAGCGGTCAAGATATGGTGGTATCAAGGCAAACACTCCGACCCCCGGCCATACTTTTGAAAATATTGGCATTCTTAACAAGGCTAAACCCTTTATCAAACAAGCCCTGGTTTTCACGTGTCTGCAATGCAAGTCTTTTGAAAACACTGCGGGAAAAGGAGAAATTGCTCGTAACGAGCAATTTCTCCTTTTCCCACAGTGTTTTCTACTCTTTTTGAGAACTTTCTGCCATTTTCATCAAATTTAAAATTGTCGTCTGCAAACTCTTTCAATTTGGACCAGTCTAAAATTTATCGTTTGGGAAAGGGTTAAGAGAGAGACACACAGAGTGAGAAAATGATGGATACATACATACAGACAGATGGATGGTCGGATGGATCGAAAGACGGAAACACATACTGGACAAGCAAACAGAGATGAAAATAAAAGCTTTTAACAAAAAAAAAAAGTTCTTATCACGAAAATATGATTTTCCGTAGAGGAAACGGGCTTTGCCGCCCCCCTCCAACTTTTTTTCGACAAGAGCCTCTACCCGTTACCCCAATCCCAAGGAAGGACACCCAATCGAATTCCTGAAATAATCAATCAATTTTCACCATAGAACACCCTGGTAAATAAACTAGGAAACAAAACTATTTCAAAATTTTGAAAGTATACCTAGTTAAAGCCTCTGCTTACAATCGTGATTTGATACGTCATGTTAAATAAGTTTCACGTGAGAAAGTGCCACGTGCACAAGTTCTTAAAATAAAACAAAGACAAGTCTAAATTGTTGGAAATTTTGCTGCTTTTTTTTTATTATCATTACTTGCTGATCCGAATTCGTAATTACCCGAACTAGTGAATAAATTTAAGTTTATTTTGACAGTCGAACCGCATCGAAGATTATCGTTTATCGTTAAATGGCATAGGCATATATTAACCCTTTACCAGACGACAAAACTTCTGACTTCGCCAAATCAGGGATAGGTGGTTTGACCGCGGCTCCCGTTTTTCTATACCGGATGTGCTATGCAAAACCGCTTACTGTGACGGTTCTGACCGGAAACAAACTTCTTACATACGCATGGCATTCTACTTTCAGTTTGACCTAACACCTCTGCCTCGCTACGTCCTCTGTACAAAACTTTCACTTAATTTCATTTTTTTTAACAATCAAACCAAGACAACAATCTAATATGAACTATTTTTTTTTTGACTGTATAATAGATACCAAATTTTCCTGTAGAAGTAGAAGGTATAAACTGAAATTGAAAAAAAAAAAAAAAGAAAAAGAAATAAAATAAATAATAATACATGAATACAGTGCTATACAATGGCACGTATTTGCAATGTATTTAACGTGTTTTCCTTTGAGCTATCTTTGTTGCTTTTGTGCCCAATTACCAAGGATACCGTGTTCAATACACAACTTGCGTTAACGTACGCTAACCGTGGAATTGTTAATCAAGGATTTTCTTGACATTGCTTATTCCATAAGTTAATAACTACTTCTGATTTCATTCAACATGTCATACACAGGATGAACAACGAATTTTCAGAACTTTGCTCCGTAACATTAATAATCCTGCCTAATTCATATTCCAGTACAAATTCGCTATTCAGCCCTTTCAGTCCTTTGAATTCCCCCTCCCGAGCAATTCACAATTTATGAACAAAATAAATGCAAACGTACGCAAATGCTTTTCATAGATTTTGCTGACAATAACAAATAAAATGGCTCCAATAAATTCTGACTATAGACGAAGAAAAATTTTCCTTATCAAAATACAAAGAACTTAATTAACTACATTTTTTACCTCACAGGCTGGGCGACTCTTTGAAAAGATCATGACGTTAGGAACATGAAACAACAGACAAATATTTGGAGAAGAGATGAGTACTGATTCTGGGTGACAAGAAAAAAGAAATCATTGTGAAAAAGGGAGATTTGCTTGTTAACAAGCAGTTGCTCCTTTCCCACAATATTTTAAATATTTCAACTGAAAGAGTGATAAAAGGGAGCATTTTAGGTAATGGTTAATAATTTCTCAAAGGTTCTGCGTCATTAAACGACTGCCATGGTTCATTAATAGATAGATAAATCTTTTTATATACATCACAATTTTCTTTCTAACGTCTACATATTAGAGCACTTGCTTTCCTTTTTTCTGCTTCATCATTTTCCCTTTCTCCTTCTTTTCTTCTTTTCTGTCTGTCTGTCTGTCCGTCCGTCTGCCTCTCGGACCGTCTGTATGTCTGTCTTTCTGTCCGTCCGTCTATCCGTCCGTTCGCCAGTCTTTCCGTCCGTCTGTCCGCATGTCTATCTGTGTGTCCGTCTGTCTCTTTCTTTTCTTCCCCTTTCTCTATCTTTCTCTCTCCTCTCCTCTTCTAATATTCTCTGTCACATGATCTTACAATTTATTTATTTTTTTCAAGTCTCTCAACGATTTTGAAAGAGGATACGCAATCCGCCTCTTAGCCCTTGTAACTAAAACAACTTCATTTAACACATGACCCCCTCACTTTCCTCATGCGTCAGAAAACATCGTAAAGAGCATTTTTTCCAACTCTCACTCTGATTTTCACATGTCCCTGTGCAGTCTGATCTTGATCTTCATTGTCTGAAAAACATATCAGAATCACGCAAGTTAAGGGTAAATTTTACTAAGCTCTTCTTTTCGGACTGTAAATAAACACCTACTAACGAATTTAAAACCCGGACACAATTATAATCCTTTTTCTTTTTTTTGAAACACTAAACTGCTCCCCCCTTTCCTTTCCTCCCTTACCCCAACGTCCATGTAAAATGCCACTGAAAAAAATCTATACATTGCTCGTTACTTCAGTCTTTCAGTGCCACGTATTTCATCTCGACCTCTCTAGAGAGTTGAAAATACGATCAACTGAAACGCACCAAGATTTTTATTTGTTGTTGTTGTTGTTATTGACTTGAACTAAACAAGCGGACATTATAGATCCAAGATCAAACTGCACGGACTGTGTAGTCTGATATTGATCGATGCCACCCGAAAAAAAAATGTTTTTCGCCAATGGCACTGATTGGGTCAAAGATTCCCGTTATGAAAGCTTCTGCGTCCAACATAATGACGTCGCATTATTTCATAACATCACTCCCCACCCTCGTGCAAAATATATGAGCCATGCCCTGGCAACAGGGGGCTAAATGCATTCCCGTGATGCATTGTACGAATCAAGCCATCACATAATTATAGATCCCATAATAGCCACATTTTTTAAACAACCAACTGAACCATGTGTTAGACTGGTCCTTTGACTTACGGAAAATTGACCCATAGCGAAAAGTTTCGTCCCAGGTCAGCCTGCGCGGACTGCGCAGGCTGACCTGGGTCGACACTTTTCGCAGATGCATTAAGCCCCCTTTTCACAGAGCATGGCAAACCTTACATTTTGTCGCTACCCTGACACTTTGCCAATTACCCTGACACACTGACAATTACCCTGACACTATGTAAATTACCCTGACACTCTGACAATTACCCCGACACTCTGACAATTACCCCTGTACTCTGCCAACTACCCTTACATCTTTGTCAATTTCCCCTTATGCATTGCCAATTAACTCTTTACCAAACAACAAAATTTTAGACTGGTCCAAATTGAAAGCATTTGCAGACGACAAATTAAAGGTGGCCCAAATTATGAAATTTGTCATTGATGGGTTAGAAAACATTATGGGAAAAGGAGAAAATGCTGGTTACCAGCATTTTCTCCTTTTCCCACAATGTTTTCAAAAGGCCTGTTTCTCAGGGTCGTTAAAAGTCGGGATTATGTGGTAAAGGGTTAAGCTAACACTTTGCCAATTACCGTTAACTATGCCAACTACCCTTAACTTTGCCAATTACCCTTAACTTTGCCAAGTACACTTAACTTTGCCAATCACCCTTAACTTTGCCGATTACCCATAACTTTGCCAACTACCCATAACTTTGCCAACTACCCATAACTTTGCCAACTACCCGTAACTTTGCCAATTACCTTTAACTTAGCCAATTACCCTTAACTTTGCCAATTACCCTTATCTTTGCCAATTACCCTTAACTTTGCCGATTACCCTGGAAGCAAATTTTTTAAGCTCTTCATGTCGAAAGTTTTTATGTATGTTGCAGGAAAAATGTGCATAAATTTGTCTTACTTTTTGTATACAGTTGCTCTTTTTGCCCGTTCTGTTTACATGTCATGAGAAAGGTATGTAATTTGAAATACTGATAATGATAATAATAATAGTAATAATAGTAATAATAATGACCAGTCTTTACTCATGATGTTTCTCATAATGTTTTTTAAAACTCTCCTTGAAGAGGCCGTTTATGGTCGGAATTGTTCGGTAAAGATTTATCTGGATGCAGTACAGCTTAGAACTAAAATTTATCCCTTAGGCTGCTAAGCACGGTTCAGTGACCTTTTGCGGACAATGTAGCTCAAGGTCAGACTGCACAGAACGTGTTTACACTAAAACCTAAGGAAGTAAACCCAATTAAACTCATTTTTTTAAAGACAAACAGGTGTTTCGATAGCACTCGGGTATGTAATTAACAACGGGGTATTAAAATGAATTGGAATAGGCCATAGATCATGGGAATACTTCTTTTTTTTATTGAAAATATCTATACCCACTATGGCCTTCTGTTGGCGCAATGATACACACAACCATTGTCTCCTGACCGTGTTTGTCCCAAAACCAGTTCACCCATGGTTATGTTAGTAACTAGAACTTTCGACAGACTGCACTGTAACAAATTGTAAGGCTCATAAAATGATACCCTTTCCTCCAACCCTTATCCTGCTAGACAAGTGAAATTTACAAGCCGAATAATGTTATATGAGACTTATTTTTTTGGAGAAAAATATCTCCATATCGGACAGTGTAGATCTAAGATCAGACTGCACAGAACGTGCAGTCTGATCTTAAATCTACACTGTCCGCAAAAAGGCCACTGAGTCGCGCTTAGCAGCTTAAGGGTTAAATAGTATGAAGTAAATTTCCCTGCATTTTGTCTCCCAAGTTGTTTGCTTTTGTACCACTATCGGGCCCTTCGAATCGGTATGCTATCACGAAATTGCCCGCCCGGGTAGCTCAGTGGTTAGCGTATCTGACTCGTGACCTGGTGGATGCGAGTTCGATGCCCGGTTGAGGCAAACTTTCTTTCCGGCGATTTTTCGCCTCTCACCTCTGATGCATGTGAGAAAAGTAGTCAGCGGCTTTGGAAAGAAAGCTGTGTCAGTACTGGTGTGAGAAAGCCAGGAAACACCTGGGTGAGTCACTGACCGCCATGATAATATGACCTGAGCTGTTAATGGCATTAAGCTCTAATACAAACCAAATAATACAAACAAAGCTATCACGAAATTGGACAAAGATCAGACTTGACTTCTGTGCGGACCGACCTTCAACCAGTGGAAAAATGCATCTGGAAATGTTACACAAAGCCGTCTTTTTGTTACAATTGCTGTTCTCCGAATCCAACCATTTTTGTAATAAAACGGCCTTTTGCAACAGAATTTTCAATGCATTTTTCCACTTTTCATGATGTTTCCAAAAAGAATTCGGATAAAATTACACGAATATATTCATTGTAAACTGTTTGGGTGAATATTGAAGGAGTACGGTGAGATTGAAATTTTAATACAAAAAGCCGTTTTCATGATTACAAATGACAAAGGTCAGATATGACGTCTGTGCGGGCCAGTCTCAACCTGTCTCTCTTCTTACAGAGACGTGAAAGATACCCTTGAACTATCAGAAAGACATTGCTGAGTCATGTCTTCATTCATGCGAAAATGAATAAGTAGAAATGCTTACTCTGCTAAACGATCTTTCACTTAATTGGATTAACTCTTTACCAAACGACAAAATTTTAGACCAGTCCAAATTGAAAGCTTTTGCAGACGACAAAATAAATGTGAATCAAAAATTCGAAATTTGTCACAGTTTGGAAAAGTAAAAAACATTGTGGGAAAAGGAGAAACTGCTGGTTACCAGCATTTTCTCCTTTTCCCACAATGTTTTCAAAAGGCTTCTTCCTCAGGGTCGTTAAAAGTCGGGATTGTGTGGTAAAGGATAAAAGGCCATTTCAAAGTTCATGGACATTTTTACACGCAGGCACTGGTTCACAAAATTTATCCGAGATATCAGCATACCCCGTAATCTCTACTTTGACTGCCGAAGCGACTAATTCATTATACCATGACCCGTATTCATTAGTCTGGATTACCTGCCCCTATCACTACGTTACTGGCACTCGTCACAACTCGGTCGATTCCGTACCTACATCTAACCTCGTCTGTATAAGGGAGGATTCCATTTTGAACTACCAATCACATAATCTTAAACATGGCGGCGCCCCTGTAGATCGCTTAGCAACGACATGAACAACCACTGTGAAGTTATTCACTTCTATCGATCTGTCGATGAAAGCTCCTAACGGAATTGATAAACCACGCTAAAAATTGAACGTACAAACTGTTTGCCGACTGAAATACTCTTAGAAAGATAACGATAGAAAATTTACTCATGCGTTCTTTCTAAAGAGGAGCCTTACAATTTCAATAACGGTAAAGCGGTGTGCTTCCGGAGATGTGCGAAATGTACCGTGTAGGTGCATATCAAGCTACGTGATACAGCCGAGGGATTTGATTACCGGATCACCCGAGGTATGCCGAATGCGTTACTGGGTCAGGCAAAGCGCAATAATGGCGGCTTTCTCGGTGTCCTCAAGCCTACCCCTACATGCTTCCCCGTTTTCCTCAATTCCATGTGATCCAGTTTGATCAGTTAATAAAATGAAATCACTTTTGTACAAAAAAAACATTACCGAATCTAAAACGTGCTGTTGGGGTATGGTTTAAATATATATTCGACTATGAATTATTGTAAAAGTAGCCCTGTTTTCGGATGTTATATAGGTCCACTGACATTTCGGATACTTAAAGCATTTCTGATAGGTAGTTTTTCTCGCTAAATAAGAACGGCATATAGAAAAACGCACCGCCATGACTTTATTGCACGCGATCTGTTTTGAATTCAGCCTATGATCCGATTTGATCATGTGAAATAACAATATCCCGTCTCCTCTGCATATTACCAACGGTGGTGAACTGGTCCCCGTTGTAGATATACATATTACAACAGGCACAGGCTATTGTGTCGTTTCTTTCCATTGGGCCACATGTATATCACAGAATGGCCAATCGGAGAAGCTTATACATTTCCAGTTTGGCTGTATAGGTAACACTGCGATATTTTAAATATATTGGAAAATCCCGGGCTCAGGAAGTGAGAGTGACTTTCCCTGAATCTCTAATAGTCTCGCGACATGGCTGTTCTAAAAATTGACGGGCAAAATTCCGACCGTTTTTAATAGCCTGCTCCGATCCCTATACACTCGCTGTATCAGGGGAGGTAACCAGTCTACATGTACAACGGGGGCCGCCATTATTGCGCTTTGCCTGACGTACTCTTGTAGTACGGCGGGGTACCAGACTACGTATTCATCAACCATTCTTCATAGCATTCCAAGTCCCAATTGTCAAAAAATAAAACTAAATTTCAAATTAACGCAACTTCTGATTAGCTAAACCAAATGAGCCATGCTCTATGAAAAGGGAGTTTTACGCATCTCCAAAAAGTGTACACCCAGGTCAACCTGCGCAGTCCACACAAGCTGGCTGGTGTCGAAACCTTTTGCTCTTGGTCAATTTTCTGCATGACCAAGGGCCAGTCTACCTCCAGATTCGGTCTGTTGTTAGACAAGATGGATTTTTATGGATCACTAAATGGGCCACACTCTCCCAAAAGGGGGCTTATTACATCTTCGCGGGAAAATAT
The DNA here is from genome assembly GCA_945859785.2 of Tridacna gigas. Taxonomy (NCBI): domain Eukaryota; kingdom Metazoa; phylum Mollusca; class Bivalvia; order Cardiida; family Cardiidae; genus Tridacna; species Tridacna gigas. The sequence goes on from OX244044.2 coordinate 36,447,474, forward strand.
CACGCGACTTGAAAACGCGGGAAGAAGGTCACGTGTCTGTCATGTAATGCAAAAGAGGTTTCTACCAGCGGCAGTCAAATAATGCCTTACCTGTTTGTTTACATGTACCAAAAACATATTGAAATTAAAAACCAATAAACTATTTAAAAACATGGATGCTGACCTCTCCTGGCTTCTTTTTTAAAGAAGCCAACTTGCTTTTTCTAACTCTTCAAATGAAAGCGGAAACAGTTGTTCCCGCGCACTAGTTACCTGGGTAATCAGCGCGTGTCATTCAAATGGAGGGAAATATGACGTAATTTACGGCTGTATTTCTCGCGCTTTACGTAATATTGTAATGCGATGTTATGTTAAAGGGGGGTACGCCACGGGGAATTACCGAAAACTACTGTACTGGATTTTGACGAAAGTTTCAAGAACATAGGGCTGATGCTCACTCGCTGAAATAAATTTCGATCTTTCATTAAAAATAAATATATATATCCTCGATATATCTGATAGTCATTGCCCTCAAGCAGCTATAACTCTTTACCAGACAATAAGATTTTTAGACTCGTATATATTCATAATATTTGCAGACGACAAATTTGCCCAACATGGTGGAATTTGCATTTGAAAAGCTAAAGAATATTGTGGGTAAGGAGAAAATATCTGGTTCCCAGAATTTTCTGCTTTGATCCCACAATATTTTCAAAACCCTTTTTCGTCAAGGTCGTCGAAACACGTGAATTTCTGGGAGGAGTGACCATAGATATAGATTATGGAATAGACTACGACCAGACCTCCCGCATGGGCAGCCTAGTCATCATCATCATCATCATCATCAACAGCAGCAGCAGCAGCATTATTTGCATCATTGCATTTGTAATTGTGGCCCTAATTTATATTGTTTTCAACTTTTGAACTCAAAACTTTTACTCTCTATCGGCCAATAGATCGCTTACTTAATGGATTTCAAGTTTTATATCCGCGCTGTTTCCTTGACTTAGTAGACCAAGTCGAATCTTGCCCAAACCATAATTGTCATACCTTTTTTTTTTTTAATTTTGTTTGTTTTACCCTTTACCAAACGTTCCGATCTTAATCGACCCCGAGAAGGAAGGCTTTTGATAACACATTGTGGAAACCAGCATTTTCTCTTTTTCCTACAGTGTTTTCTACCTGTTCAATAGTCTGGATTACCTGCCCCTACCACTACGTTACTGGGTCAGGCAAAGCGCAATAATGGCGGCCTCCATGGCGACCTCAAGCTTAGCACTAAATGCTTTCCTGTTTTTCTCAATTTCATGTAATCCAGTTTGATCAGTGAATAAAATGAGATAAATTTTGTACAAAATATACATTACTGAATCTAAAACGTGCTTTTAGGATATGGTTTAGATATAAATTTGACTATGAATCATTTTAAAAGTAGCCCTGTTTTCGGACGTTATATCGGTCCATTAAAATTTCGGACACTTAAAACATTTCTGATATGTAGTTTTTCTCGCTAAATAAAAACAATTAAAAAAAAAACTAACTGCTTTTCCTTTTTTGCAACCGATCTGTTTTCAATTCAGTCTAAAGTAGGATTTGATCAAGTGAAATAACAAGAATCCGTTATTTCTGAATATTTCCATTGGGGGCCGCCATTATTGCGCTTTTCCTGACGTACTTTTGAAGTACGGCGGGGTACCAGACTACCTGTTCAAGGACAAAATCCCGTCATCTCAGTCTAACTCAATTTGGACCAGTCTAAAACTCTGTCGTCTGGTGCAAACTTAAACATGTACACATTAATGTGAAGAGGAAAAATGTTTGCAACAAAATTTCAAAACTACATGAGCCATGCTCTGGCACAAGGGGGCTTAATGCATCTCCGTGATGCATAATACTAAGTAAGTCATCACATGATCGTGGATCCGTAAAGTCAATTTTGTCTAACAACCGACTGAATCCTGAGGTAGACTGGTCCTTGGACTTGCGAAGTATTGACCAATAGCAAAAAGTTTCGGCTCTAGTCAGCCTGCGCGGACTACGCAGGCTGACCTGGGGTCGATACTTTTCGCAGATGCATGAAGCCCCCTTTTTGACAGAGCATGGCTCAAATACAAAATATTAGTTCGCACCCTATTTCACTAGTTCAAAATGAATCAAAGTTTTGTTCGAAAGTGGAGTACGACAGTGCTCGCATCTCAGTTTAATGACATACAATTTTGTTGGCAGCCTAGTTCAAAAAGACATAAACTTTAATTTGCAGCCCAAAAGACATACAATTTTGTTCCTCCATACAATTTAGTTCGCACCTTGTTCAAAATTCTAATTTTGTTCGCAGTTTAAGATAATATAGTTTGCACCACAGTTCAAATGATGCATAATATTGTTCGCACCATAGTTCAACACCAAATACAGCCTTAGTCAGACCTCCAGATAAGAGGAGGTGAAATTATTCTAACTCAATTATTTCTTCTCCAAACCCTATGTTGTGGGTACCCATTAGAATCGTCTCGATGAGACGATTCTAATGAGTACCCATAACATAGGGTTCAGTGGAGAGTTATTAATATTTTCAATTTTTAAATCAAAATCACTCCCTCTATCTGGAGCTCTGTTAGATCAAAATGGAGGTACAATAGTGTTCGCATCCTAGTTCACATTGAGATACACAACTTTCCGCTAGCTAATTAAAATGAACTGCAATTGTGCTTGCATGTTCGTTCAAATGATATTTGAATTTCACATAGAATTTGTCTTAAAAACAGTTGGAAACATTGTGGGAAAAAGGGAAAAAAAAAAGCCGTCCCTGTCAGAATCGTTTAAATTGAGGATTTTTGGTGAAAGGTTAAATCAAAATGCAATTATCATAAATGACAAATCAACATGCATCACCCACCCCTACCCTCACCTCGCAAATTACGGAGACGAAACGAGGGTTCTTCCTTTTTTTCTTTAAAGATAAGGTTCCAAATTCCATCCAGATGTTACAAGTTCGATAGTTGATATGCCACCAGGTGTTTTCCGAACTTTAATGATAACTTTTTACTTCTGTGTAGGGGGGGGGGGGGGGGGGGTATCTGGCAACTGGGCTGTTTTTACTACTTTCGATACAAAATCAGACCTTTGAATGCATTTGCGGACAGTGTAGATTCAATATTAGACTTCAGAGAGAACAGACAACACAAAAGCCTTGTGTTTATACCTTTTGTAATAGACTATGTCTTTACGGACAAGCTTTAATTAGCTCCTTGCCAAGCCCCCGTAGCTCAGTCGGTAGCGCACAGGACTTGAGAACAGGAGGTCGCTGGTTCGATCCCCGGCTTGGCCAATTTCTCTCCGAGGATTGGTGATAGTCATTGCGACAGGATTCATTCCTCTCTCACCGCTGACCATTGTTTCGACGACGGTTATGTGGAAAAGCAGCCAGTGGCTTGAAAAGAATATTGTGCGGAGTACTGGTAAAAGAAACTCCAGGAAAGCATGGATAGGTGCACTGGCCGCCGCGATATAACTGAAATAATGTTGAAAACGGCGTTAAATACCATACAACCAATCAATCAATCAATCAATCAATCAGTCAATCAATTAACCATTTACCACACGATCCCGATTTTTAACGACCTTACCAGAGCAGCCTTTTGAAAACATTGTGGGAAAAGAAGAAAATACTGGTAACCAGCATTTTCTCCTTTTCCCACAATTTTTTCTACCCTATAAAAGACAAATCGCATCATTTGAGTCTCACTGGAATTGTAGTCTGCAAATGCTTTCAATTTGGTTGGATCTAAAATTTTGTTGTTTGGTAAAGTGTTAATAAATTTTCTGATCTATCCCGCTCCGATATTGTATCTCCATATCTCCACTGTCCTATCATTAAAGAGATATACTTAACCCTAAGGCTTCTAAGCGCGACTCAGGTACCTTTTGCGGACAGTGTAGATCAAGATCAGACTGCACGTTCTGTGCAGTCTGATCTTGATCTACATTGTCCGCAAAAGGAGATATCCCCCCCCCCCCCCCCAAAAAAAAAACCCTATGAAATAGCAAAAATTGAGTTTTTAAAACCGGCTTAAAAGTTTCGTTTCACTTAGTTGGCAGCTTTATGGTTGTTAACAAAGTGCTTGGAACAAGTGTACTTACATGTAGTTGTTTTTTGTTTTGTCATTCAAAAGTTCAGTTACTTAGAATTCCCAATCCCGATCTCGACCCCCTCCCCCCCACGATAAGCGACAAAAACAATAGATTTCGTGGACGACAGAGATTTTGTTTCAAGCTGCAGAAAGCTGTTTGATCTCGGATCTAAATCGTCTGCTACCTTGTATAAAACTAAACTTAGTAACTATGATAAAAATCATCTTCATTTGTAATCAAATTTTGTTGTTGTTTTTCTCCGACGGAAATAGGTCGAGATTTTCGCGTCTGTCGAGATAAAGTTAATTGCCAAAGAACAGATGTTGCTCTTGTAAAACAGTCCTTAACTTCATTCAGTACTAATCACTTCTTTATCAAGATATATTTAACTCTTTACCAAACGACAAAATTTCAGAACTGTCGAAATTGAAAGCAAGTGCAGACGACAAATTAAATGTGACTTAAATGATGGAATTTCTCTGTGACAGGATAGAAAACATTGTGGTAAAAGAAGAAAATGATGGTTACCAGCATTTTCTCCTTTTCCCACAATGTTTTCAAAAGGCCTCTTTCTTAGGGTCGTTAAAAGTCGGGATTGTGTAGTAAAGGATTAAGTCCAGTCTCTTTCCGCGTTCTTATCAGCTCCACTCTAGTTATCAGAGCTCCAGATAGAAGGAGTGATTTTGATTTAAAAATTGAAAATATTAATCACTCTCTCCCGTGTTATGGGTACTCATTAGAATCATCTCATCGAGACAATTCTAATGAGCAGCCATGACATAGGGTTTGGAATAGGCCTACTATCACTGCCTTTTATCTGGAGGCCTGAGTTATTCAACAGCGATATTAGGACAATTCTTGTTTTCTGGGTACCTTGGTCCTTTCCTTGACTTATAAGCCACCCTGTTTTGAAAACAGTGACGTGGTGCATATTTCCGCAAACAAAAGATTTTTCGTTGTGAAATGTAGTTCAATAATTTACATACATGCTGATTTTCTTTCATCGACCAAATTTCTACGCACCTGATTATAGTCGAGGGCTTGAAAATGTCAATACTCTCAAGACCAAATGGACTTGTGTGGGCATCGTGTTTCAAAATGATTAAGTTTGGCAAAAGCTGTCAAATAATTAGTAAAGATGAAAGACAAATGTGATAAAAATATTTTCCCTGGTATTTCCTCAATAGTGTACGTAACCTCTTGTGGTATTTTTTTAGATTTCGAGCCAAAAGTTTTGCAAAGATTTGTGGGAATATCATGAGATTATTATCATGCGTTGACCATGTGAGATTATTAAACTGGTACCCGTTGTATCAGCCGTTACCGTCTGACAGACGATATAAAAGTCGATAACAAGCTACCAGTCTAGTGAGGCCGTATTGAAATACGTACGATGACGTCATATTTAACCTCATAAAAATAGACACAGTTACCGACTGCACTTGTCACACCTCGGTTGATTCCGTACCTAAATCTTACATCGTCCGCAGAAAGGAGGCTTCCAGCTTGAACTACCAATCACATGATCTTAAACATGGCGGCGCCCTGTAAATCGCTGAGCAACGACATGAACAACCACGGTGAAGTTATTTACATCTATCGATATGTCGATGAAAGCTCAAAACGGAACTGATAAACCACGCTAAAAATTCAACATACAAACTATTTTCCGACGGAAATATTCTGAAAAAGCTATCGATAGCAAATTGTGACTCGTGTTTTCTTTTTTAAGAGGAGCTTTACAATTTCAATGACGGTGAAACGGTGTGCTTCCGGCGATGAAATGTAACGTATCAGTGCATATCAAGCTACGCGATATAGCCGAGGGATTTGATCACCGGATCACCCGAGGTATGCCGAATGTTACCGACTGCAAAGAAACCGTACCGTTAGTCTGGTACCCCGCCGTGCTTCAAGACTACGTCAGGCAAAGCGCAATAATGGCAGTCCCCGTTGGTAATATGCAGAAGTAACGAGATACTGTTATTTCGATTGATCAAATCAGACTATAGGCTGAATTGCAAAATCAAATTTATCATAATGGAAGGGGAAGGCTTAAACTCATGTAACCATAAATTAAGATACAGTATTAAAAAATGATATATAACATACAGACATTTTTTCAAGAAAGGAAGTAATAGAAACGTGCAAAAAAAAAAAAACCCATCCTGTCTCATTCTGTGTTGTAAATATAAAATGAGCCATGCTCTGTGAAAAAGGGGTATAATGCATCTGCGAAAAGTATCGACCCAGGTCAGCCTGGCTTACCTGGGCCGAAACTTTTCGCTATTGGTCAATTTTCTGGATGTCAAAGGACCAGTTTACCTCATGGTACAGTCCGTTGTTAGACATAATGAACTTTATGGATCCCTAGTGATGTGATGACTTGCTTGGTATCATGCATCACGGAGATGCATTAAGCCCCTTTTGCCAGAGCATAGCTCAAATATATGAGGATTGCGAGGAGTGGAACTTCGTCATCTCGAGCACGAGAAAATGCTGGTTACCGGCATTTTCTCCCTTTTTCCACAATGTTTGCTAAAGGCTCCCAGGGTCGTGAAAACACGGGACCGTTCGGTCGAGTTCACTCTTTACCAGTGGACAAAATTTTAGACTTGTCCTAATCGAAAGCATATGCAGACGACAATAAGGCTAAGACAACGGGTTTTATCTTTGAAAGGATGGGGAACGTTCAGGAAAAAGGTGAAAGTGGTAGTTAACAGCATTTTCTCCTTTTCCCACAAATTTTTCAAAAGCCTTCTTTCTCAGGGTCGTTAAGAACTCGGGGTTGTTTAGTGAACTGCTAACGAAAGCTAACCGCCATTGTTTACGACATTTGCTAAAAAAAGATTTTATCGTAAATCTTTTTGATCACGCCAAACCATAAAGTGGCATATTTACAATTGAAAGGATTGCTTGAACGACTTTCAATCGTCATTAAGCTGAAGGCAAACCAAGTGCATTTTAGATAAAAGTGTGAACCAAAGATCAGATTATTCACCATGTGGTCTATCCTCTCCAGTAACTTTGAAATAATACTGACCAAATAAGCCTTACAATATCAGTTTTACCCGTTCCCACACATCAAGTTTTAGACTTTTTCAAATTCGAAGCATCTACAGGCGACAAATTTAAAACCGGTACAAATGAACTCATGTTCTCCGACAAGGTAGAAACCATGGTGGGTAAAGGAGAATATACTGGTTACCAGCATTTTATCCTTTTCCCACAATCATTACAAAAGGCTTCTTCCTTACTAACGGTTAATTCATAAGGATTAATTCATAAAATCAAGTTTAATGTTCACCATTATAGGCTTAATGAATCAAATAAACATTTTCAAAAAATATCTCCATATCGGAAAGTGTAGATGCAAGATCAGACTGCACGTTCTGTACAGTCTGATCTTGATCTACACTGTCCGCAAAAGGTCAGTGAGTCGCGCATAGCAGCTTATGGGTTAAAAATCTGTTACCGCATGGACCCAGCTTAATACTTAGAGTATTTTGTCAGAGTGTTCCAGACAGCGCCGCCACTATCGAGACAGTGAAGCAACTTTTCCGGGGTAAAATCAAAGCGGTGAAAGCGCTGATGAGGTGGGGGTGCATTCAATCCTGCTCAAAGTGAAATCTAACTGTTGTATCAGATAATAAGCACGTAGTACTACAAGAAAAAAATGCGTAAAAGCAAGCAGACATTTAAAGAGCTGAGAGGTATATCGCCTATAAATCTCAGAGCAAACTAACAAATTTCTCTTTTTTTTTTGCGTGGGGGGGGGGGGGGGGTTCAATAGGATGTCAAAATGAAACGACCTGAAAAGTATTATTAAGCACTTTTTGGACAAATAAAGCAATCCTATTCAAAGAAATTACCACAAGAGTTCTCATGATGCTTCTATGCTTTCCATGGCACTTGTTGACGCTTCTTGACGCTATTTGGTGGAACTGATAGATAAATGCGTATACCTACACATGCCTCATGGTAGTCTTTTCTAACACTCTTTTTCTTAAATTGTGTTATGATAATGGTGTATTTGTTTACATATTTATCGTCCTAGTCATGTAAGTTCCCCTACTCTTAACGTTTCAGTCATGCCTTGATGCCGAAGTGAATAAAATGCTTTCTTAATGGTACTATTTTTCCAGGTAATGATTTTGCAATGTTAGGTACGCCAGAATCAGATTTTTTAGGTTCAGTTTCCCACATGGTAAATCTGAGCTTGGATGCTTCGCACCCAATAAAAGTGAGAGCTGTCAGAAACACTGCACTCTAATTACTAAATACAGTATTGACCCTCTCAGTGTAGGGAAAAAAAAACTACATGTAGTAGCTTGGAAAGAATTTTCTGCGTGTGAGTAGATCAAGAAGCATCGGGGATACATAGATAGGTGCGCTCACTATAGGCACTTAAATGATTTGCTTTTGAAATCGAGATTAACAAATCTTGTGAGCCATCATGCGCTCTGGCAAAAGGGGCCTTAATGCATCTCCGTAATCCATTATACCAAGCAAGACATCACCTAATTATGAATCCATAAAATCCATTTTGTCAAACAACCGACTGAATTATGAGGTATAATTATCCCTTGAAAAGCAGAAAATTTAAAGACAGCGAAAAGTTTCGGCCCATCTCGGCCTGCGCAGGTTGACATGGGTCGATGCTTTTCGGAAATGCATTAAGCCCCTTTTCATAGAGCATAACTTATGTTAAAAAGAGCACCAAATATACATTCACCCTCAGAGTGTCTAATAAGCCCTACAGATACTCTCAGTCTAGAATCAGTCAAGACCCCCAATTATTAACTCATGTCCAGATTATCTTAGCAAAGCGGACATTGTTGATCATAGATCAGACTGCAAGCCTTCCTCAGTCTGATCTTGATCCACATTGGCAGCAAAGGCAACTTAAGTATTGAAAGTCACTTTAAAGGTTAAACATGTAAGGTTAAAAACCGATGTGTCATCAAGATTTTTGATTACCTCCGTACCTTGATTATTCTGATACTGTCACGTGGTTTAGGGGTCATTCATCCGAATATAATTAGCAATTTTATAGATCTCTTTGAAAAAAATATACTATTTTTTTTTTTCGAAAACTCCATTTATTTTTTATCATAATCTGATAAACCCGCGACATTTCCGTCTGTACCCAATAAAAAAAATACTCGGTATGTTTAACCCTTTATCACAATGTTTTTCAAAGTGGTTTCACAACATGATAAGTCATCTGACTGAGATTATGAATTAATATCTGCAATGATAAGATTTGTTCTTTGCGAGAAACTTCTCCATGTACGACAATAATTTCTTATCGTCCCCAAGCAAATTAAGCGAGCCACGCTCTGGCAAAATAGGGCTTAATGCACCTCCGTGATGCATGATATCAAGCCAAGTCATCACATAATCATGGATCCATAATTGCCACTTTTTTAACAACCTACTGAATCATGAGGTAGACTGGTCCTTGGACATACAGAAAATTGACCAAAAGCGAAAAGTTTCGGCCCAGGTCAGCCTGCGCGGACTGCGCAGGCTGACCTGGGTCGATACTTTTCGCGGACGCAATACGCCCCATTTTCACAGAACATGGCTCAAGTATAGGCTGCCAAGTCGACTGGATGTGCTTTTGCGGACAGTGAAGATCAAGATCAGAGTGCACAGTTTTGTTGAATGGTGTTGTACGCCGCTTTCAATATTATTTCAGACATAGCACGGCACCAGCTAACCTACTTATGTATATTTTTGTTAAATTAATTTAGCAGTCTACAAATTAAGGGTTAGATTTCTTTCTTTCTTTCTTTTTTTGGCCGAGCTTAAAGTAACAATAGCTGCCAAAAGTAAACAAAAGCGGGTGTTAAAATGCATTTAGACTTGAATCATATTATTTAAAAGTACGGAAGACTCCAATCTGTATTGTACAGTGGATCCAAGTGTAAGTCGCTGGCAGAGAAATCAATTTCAAAATTAAGTTAAAAGTTGCCAGGCCACTGTATCTTTTGTTTACTTTTTGCCTGATTTTACAATTCATTCACACTTGGACCCGACCGTACAATAACAGATTGTCATCTTCAAAATAGTTTCCATACTTTTAAATGGTATGATTTGAATTTAAATGCATTTTGATACCTGCATTGTTTTTTGGCCGTTATTGGACCTTTAAAGACTTTAGAAAGCGACCCTATCTTTTCACGACCCCCAGCGAGTGGGTAAGAATGTTTCTGAAAACATGCATTACGCAATGTATTCTCTGTATTCCGCAATGTATTCTGCCATTTCAAAGTCAAGTCCCGACTACATTTTACTATATGATTAAAACAAACAACAAAGTGATAAAAAAAAAACAACAACAAATCTTCGTTTCTTTCAAATAACTCTCACTGGTATTACATTTATTGATTAACCCCTTTACCACACACTCCCGACTTTTAACGACCCTGAGTAAGAAGCCTTTTGAAAACATTGTGGGAAAAGGAGAAAATGCTGGTAACCAGCATTTTCTCTTTTTCCCCCAATATTTTCTACTCTTCCAAAAACAAATTTCATTTTTTGATTCACATTTATTTTGTCGTCTGCAAAAGCTTTCAATTTGGACTGGTCTGAAATTTTGTCGTTTGGTAAAGAGTTAATGAATGAAATGTCTAAAAAAAAAGATACTGAACGGATGGAAAGTACTAGTCAAAGGGAGGTAATTCCTACCTGACTGCATACGCGACTCATTACGCGCTTTTAGCGGAGAGAGAAATTTCTCCTTTTTCAAAAAACGTTATTGTTAGTCACTGAATTCTAAAATCAGGTAAATACAGGCCATAAATTGTTCATTTTTTGCCGCTAGTGGGCCTTTAACCCTTTCCCAAACAACAAATTTTGGACTGGTCCAAATTGAAAGAGTTTGCAGACGACAATTTTAAATTTGATGAAAATGGCAGAAAGGTCTCAAAAAGGGTAGAAAACACCGTGGGAAAAGGAGAAATTGCTCGTTACGAGCAATTTCTCCTTTTCCCACAGTGTTTTCAAAAGACTTGTACTGCAGACACGTGAAAACCAGGGCTTGTTTGGGAAAGGGTTAATAGAACTAGCCTCAGACAGGTTTTATTCTACATGTGCATTTATTTAACCTTTCACAACACAATCCCGAATTTTAACAACCTAAAGAAAGAGGGCTTTTCAAGACATTGTTGGGAAAGAAGAAAATGCTGGTAACCAGCATTTTCTTCATTTCCCACGATGTTTCTTACCCTTCCAAATACGCTTTTAGGTTTGTTACACGGACTTTGTCATCCGCATATGCTTCCAGTGTGGACAAGTCCAAAATTTTGTCGCCAGATAAACGGTTAACCCTTAACCTGCTAAGCGCGACTCAGTGACCTTTAGCGGACAGTGTAGATCAAGATCAGACTGCACAGAACGTGCAGTCTGATCTTGGATCTACACTGTCCGGTACGGAGATATCCCTCTTCCCCACCCCCACCCCCCCCCAAAAAAGTTTGAAACAGCATTATTCTGTTTCTCTGCTGGAGGGGGGTTGAAAGTCTCATTCAATTAGTTTAGCAGGATACGGGTTAAGGGCAAATCATGGTGATTGTGTAAATTTTACACGCATGCTCTCAAGGTTGCATGTTACAGTTTTAATTCAGCCACGATTTCAACAAGGTCCTTAAATCGTTCAAGGTTCTCTTTAATTATTGCATGAACACTTCAACTCTTTACCAAATGGCAAAATTTTAGACCTGTCCAAATTCAAAACATTCTGACGAAAGGCAACAAATTAAATCTGGCTCGTATCGTGGCTTCTGTCCTTGAAAGGGTAGAAAACGGTGTGGCTATGGGATGAAATGCTGAATTCCAGCATTTTATCCTTTTCCTACAATGTTTTTCAAACCGCTTCTTCACCAGGGTCGTTAAAACTCCGGAGTGTGCGGTGGTTTAGTCAAGTTTATAGGATAAAAGGAATCTTTCATTGGATCTTATTTGTGTCATGGTCTAAACAAGGTCTTGAAATAATTCAGGGTTATTCTTTAATTATTGCACGATTAACACTTCAACTCTTTATCAAATGTCAAAATTTTAGACCTGCCCAAATTCAAAACATTTTAACAAAAGACAACAAATTAAATCTGGCTCATATCGTGGCTTTTGTCATTGAAAAGGGTAGCTGGATACCAGCATTTTCTTCTTTTCCCATAATGTTTTGAAAATCCCTCTTTCTCGAGGTCGTTAAAACTCGGAATTGTGGGATTGAGCGGCTTGTGCGGACGGCATAGATCAGGGACAGGCTGCATGTTCTCAGCCGTCTGATCTTGCATGTATATCGTCCGCTTGTTTAGTCAAGCGTATAGGCTAAACAATCCTTCAGTGGATCGTATTTAATTTTTATCCTGCTAAATAACTTAACTCTTTACCAAACGACAAATTTTTAGACTGGTCCGAATTGAAAGCATTTGCAGACGACAAATTAAAGGTGGCCCAAATGATGAAATTTGTCATTGATAGGTCAGAAAACATTGTGGGAAAAGGAGAAAATGCTGGTTACCAGCATTTTCTCCTTTTCCCACAATGTTTTCAAAAGGCCTCTTTCTCAGGGTCGTTAAAAGTCGGGATTGTGTGGTAAAGGGTTAAATGAAACTCTTAAGCCAATGGTGAAAACCAAAATGTTGTTATTTCAAAATTATGGGGGGTTGGGGAAACATCTCCTCATCGGACAGTGTAGATCCAAGATCAGACTGCACGTTCTGTGCAGTCTGATCTTGATCTACACTGTCCGCAAAAGGTCAGTGAGTCGCGCTTAGCAGCCTATGGGTTAAGTCATGATGTGAACAAGGTGTCCAAATACTTCAGAGTTATTTTTTTAAATTATTATTTCATGATTAATCCTTTTAGTGCTTTGGAGGAAAACAAAGGCTTTCGCGGACGGCATAGATCAAGATCAGACTGCAAAGAACATGCAGTTTGATCTTGGATTTATACCGCCCCCTTGTTTAGCCCAATTTATGGGATAAAGAATCTTTTAGAGTTTTAGTGGATTTATATTTTCAGCCGTGGAAAGAAGAACGAGTTTATAACTTTGGTGCTAAAAGAGTTAGCCCTTTACCGCACAATGCCGCCTTCTAACGACCCTGGGAAAGAATCCTTTTGAAAACATTGCGGGAAAAGGAGAACATGCTGGTAACCAGCATATTGTCCTTCTCCCACAATGTTTTCTACCCTTTTAAAGAAAAAATGCACCATTTTAACCATAATGAAATTGTCGTCTGCAAATGCTTTCAATTTGGACACGGCTAAAATTTTGTCGTCTGGTAAAGGGTTAACTATTTTTCCCCAAACAGTCTCATGTCTAAACGACCCCGAGAATACAGACATTGTACTAAAAAAAAACCACCATGAATTGACGACCTCGAGGAAAAGAGATTTTGAAACACTGTACAAAAAGGTTAAAAAAAAAAAAGCCCGTGTCTCAACGACCCCGAGAATACAGAGGGCTTTTGATACATTATGCAAAAATCATATGAGCCATACTCTGTGAAAAGGGGACTTAATGCATCTGCGAAAAGTATCGACCCAGGTCAGCCTGCGCAGTCCGCGCAGGCTGACCTGGGCCGAAACTTTTCGCTATTGGTCGATTTTCTGTATGCCCAAGGACCAGTCTACCTCATGACTGACTCGGTCCTTAAAAAAGGTGGCTATTATGGATCCATAATTATGTGATGGCTTGATTGGTTCAACGAAGATGCATTAAGCCCCCTTTTGCTGGAACATGGCTCATATATTGACGACCTCGAGGAAAAGAGATGTTAAAACATTGTGCTGAAAGGACAAAATGCTTGTCATCTGCATGTTCTCTTCTTTTTTTTTTCATGTCACCGTTTTTATAGAAAAATTCAATGACTTCAGCCAGATCTAGATGGTCGTCTGCAAATGCTTTCAATTTGGACAAGACTAAAATTTTGTCCGTCTGATAAAGTGTCAAACTATATGACTCTCTCTGTGTACTCTGCGTACTTTGACTGACCTCCGTACCCGGATCTACGCCCCCTGTTGGTTTCGTTTGCGTCACCCACGAAAAATCCCCTAGTTCTCTTGACTTTAAATACAAGTAACATGATCTGTATAGATGACTCGTGTCTCCGTATTTTTTAATGGTGCAATATGATCTAGCTGTATCATTCCCTATTTACCCTTTTACAAAAAGAAAATCCTGTGTTTTAACTCTTTACCAAACGACAAAATTTTGGTTGACTGATTGATTGTATGGTGTTTAAGGCCGTTTTCAACATTGTTTCAGTTATATCGCGGCGGCCAGTGCATCTATCCATGCATTCCTGGAGTTTCTTTTACCTGTACTCCGCACACTATTCTTTCCAAGCCACTGGCTGCTTTCCCACAGAACCATCGTCGAAACAATGGTCAGCGGTGAGAGAGAAATGAATCCTGTTGAGATGACTATCATCAATCCTCGGAGAGAAATTGGCCAAGCCAGGGATCGAACCAGCGACCTCCTGTTTTGAAGTCCTGTACGCTACCGACTGAGCTAGGGGGCTTGGCACAAAAATTTTGGACTGCACCAAATTGGAAGCATTTGCAGACGACAAATTAAATGTTGATAATATGATGATTTCTCTCTTTGGAAGGGCAGAAAACATTGGGGGAAAAGGAGAAATTGCTGGTTACCAGCATTTTCTCCTTTTCCCACAATGTTTTCAAAAGGCTTCTTTCTCAAGGTCGTTAAAAGTCGGGATTGTGTGGTAAAGGGTTAACGACCACCAATGAAGCAGTCATCTGAAAACATTGTGGGAAAAGGAGAAAACGCCGGTAAGCAGCATTTTCTCCTTTTCCAACAATGTTTTCTACACTTAAGAAGAAGCTAATCCCATCGTTTTTTCCAAATTCATTTTGTCGTCTGCAAAAGCTTTCAATTTCGACCAGTCTGAAATTTTGTCGTCTGGTGTGAGAGTCAAATCTTGGGGCGAAAAACTAAATCCAACTGATATTTTCAGTCTAAAAATAAATTAAAAAATGATTGCAATTTTAGCCCTTAAAGCGCCGAATAAACCCAATCTACATTTTCAGTCTAGAATAAAACAAAGATAATTCCAATATTGTGGTCACTTTTTATATCTAGTGTCTCAGCAAAGCGGACAGTGTAGATCAAAGATCAGGCTGCACGTTTTGTGCAGCCTGATCTTGATCTACACTGGCCGCAAAAGGCAACTATAGTCGTGAAAGGCGCTTTAAGGGTTAGTGCTGCTCTCTGTTCCAGACTGTCTGAGATAACCAGACAGTGGAACCAAAGATCAGACCACACGTTTTGACCAGTCTCATCTTGATCTACACTGACTGCAAAAGGGGCTTAACTGTGTCAAAAACATTTTGCCTTTGTTGTATGGGTTCCCTTTATGATAGTTAACATCTAGTCCAAGTTTGAAGTAAATATCTTCAGCAATAACAGACATTTTACAAAATATCAAAGATTTTACACGACGACGAACGGGCTACAATACCCCGACGTTCTCTTCGAAACAGTCGAGCTAAAACAGGGTCCGTATTCACCAACCATTCTTAAGAACATTCTTGGTCTTGTTCTCCAAAATTTTCCAAATTTGAAAGTAACACACCTTCTGATTGGCTAAACCATTTGGTTTAGCCAATCAGAAGTTGTGTCACTTTCAAACTTGGAAAATCTTGAAGAATAAGTCTAAGAACGTTCTTAAGAATGGTTGGTGAATACGGACCCTGAAAAAAACAGTACAAGTGTATGCAGTATTTCTCCTTCTTGATCTCTAACAGTACTTTTCATGTATCTTAACCCTTATCCTGCCTGAATAAGTGAAACGAAATATTCAAACCGATAGTAAAAACCCGAATAATGCTATTTCAAACTTATTTCTAGGGAAACAAATCTCCTTATCGGACAGTGTAGATCCAAGATCAGACTGCACGTTCTGTGCAGTCTGATCTTGATCTACAATGTCCGCTTAAGGTCAGTGAGTCGCGCTTAGCAGCCTATGGGTTAAACAGATTCATTTTACACTGTAGCTCTCCTGTATTCTGGCTTTTAACCTAACTCTTGATATTATTCTGGAATGAAGAAATAGTAATTTGCTATTAGTCAAAAATAAAAAAAAGGAGGACCTATTTGTTCTGCGGGCCTCTGCGGACTCATTTGCGGGACCACTTATAAAACCAATATACAAGAGCTGCCACTGTTAACCGCTAAACCACGGCGCCTATCCATACCTTACCAAATGGACATGATGGTAGATCATCTATCTTTGTAGATAACTAATTGACAATTTAGCTATGTTTCTATGCGTCACCCTATAGCCCATTATTGTATATCTGTACGTATTTTCATTAACTCATTTCTATGGTGGCATATTTCTGCCGCGAGATACGAGATAGCTATCGTGATAATTTGAGAAAACTTTTACGATAATTCGAAGTTTCCTGGAAATTTTATCTAGATAGTAAAATGTTTTCTGAAAAAACTATCACGATAAACTTTGCTATCTAGAAAATTTTATGTTGATTATTTCTCATTCGTGCACGAAGCTGACATCGAGGTAAAATTATCGCGATAGTTCTACCCGTCTCTCGATATCTATAAATAGAAAAATCAACATTTGGATGAACTCGGAAGTTTTTGACTGTACAGGAGACAAAGATGATCCGAAACAGTATCTAAATATAGATACCGTGAATGTCAGTTGTGGGCACGAGCGTAAAAAAAATCGTGATAACAGTTAGAAATATCGCGATATTTTTATCGTGAAACTTTTTGTTAGCTAGATAATATTTCCAGGAAAGTCTGTTTTATCGCGAAAGTTCTCTAAAATTATCATGATAGCTATCTCGTATCTCGTGGCAGAAATTGCCACCATACATTTCAGTAGCAATTGTGCCTTTTACAATACGAATTGAATAACAGTTACTGCGCGACCCGCTCAGCAGCACAATTTTGACTTTCCCTGCCTGTTCTAACTCCATTTTAAATTGATTGCACATTTGTTGCATGTGATTTTTATTTTTTTTACAACATATTATAGCTTTATGTAACTCCACAAGTCCGCTTTCCAGGACTTTGATTCCTTATTACTTACGAACACTGAAACCTGCTTTACCCTTCACCTGCTCTATAAGTTAATTGAAACTTTCAAACCGATAGTAAAAAAAAAACAACAATTTTTGCTATTTCAAAGTTACTGTTTCAGGAAAAATATCTCCTTATCGAACAGTGTAGATCCAAGATCAGACTGCACGTTCTGTGCAGCCTGATCTTGATCCATACTGTCCGCAAAAGGTCATTGAGTCGCGCTTAGCAGCTTAAGGGTTAAATTGGTTTTGTGGCCTGTGTCGATCAAAGATCAGACAGCACAGAAGGTGCAAGAGAAAAAAGTGGTTTACGGCATTTTCTGTTTATCTCAAAATTCTGGTCTTTAGAATACGGGGTCCTTCGGAAAATAGCTTGTGTACAGGAATCACTAGTAACTTCGATAACTGCGATCTATTCACGAAAAGTAACTCTTCACAAAACGAACCCCAGTTTTAATGACCGTGAGAATGAAGGCTTTCCAAATGATTGTGGGAAACGGCGAAAATGGTGGTTACAAGCACTTTCTCCTTCTTCACATTGCTTTGTATCCCACCAGAGACAAATCCCATCATTTGAGCCACTTTTAACTTGTCGCCTGCAAATGCTGCGAATTTGTACGAGTCTAAAAACTGTACTGTGCATGTACAAGGCAAAAGGAAACAGAACAATATGGGAAAAAGGAGATAATGTTGGTAACAAGCATTTTCTCCTTTTTCCCACAATGTTTTCAGAAGTCGGGTCGTTCAAACTCGAGATTGTTTGATAAAGAGTTGTCTGTATATTGCTGGAACGTAAATTCCTGTTTGTGCTGAGTCATTATAATCCCAGTGAAATAAATCCCCGGGCATATTTCTCCCCTTTTTTGGTGGGAAAAAAAAAACCAAAACATGTACGAAAAACGAAGAAAAGTCCGGGTTCAGACAGAAATATGAGTATCTTATTTTCAAACTTACACGCGACTGTCCGTTATCGTATATGAATGAGCTATGCTCAGGCAAAAGGGGGCTTAATGCATCTCCGTGATGCATGATACCAAGCAAGTCATCACATAATTATGGATCCATAAATTCCATTATGTCTAACAACCGACTGTTTCATGAGGTAGACTGGTCCTTTGACATACAGGAAATTGACCAGTAGCGAAAGGTTTCGGCCCAGGCCAGCCTGCGCGGAGTGCGCACTCCGCGCAGGCTGACCTGGAACGATACTTTTCGCAGATGCATGAAGCCCCTTTTTCCTAGAGCATGGCTAATTTATAAATTACGGGTTTTTTTTGGTGGTTCTTTCAAAATTTAACTCTTTACCGCAGGACTAGATTCTAACCCATATTCTGCTAAATAAGTTAACCCTTTACCAGACGACAGAATTTTAGCCTTATCGAAATTGAAAGCACTTGCAGACGACAATTTCAGTGTGGCTCAAATGGTGCAATTTTCTCTCGATAGGGTTGAAAACATTGTGGGAAAAGGAGAAAATGCTGGTTACCAGCATTTTCTCCTTTTCCCACAATGTTTTCAAAAGACTTCTTTCCCAAGGGCGTTAAAAGGCGGAACTGTGCGGTAAAGGGTTAAATTAAACTTTCAAGACGATAATAAAAATACGCAAAGTGTTGTTTCAAACTTTTTTTTTGTGGGGGGGGGGGTGTGTGAAAGCAATATATGCTCATCGGACAGTGTAGATCCAAGATCAGACTGCACATTCTGTGCAGTCTGATCTTGATCTACACTGTCCGCTTATGGTCATTGAGTCGCGCTTAAGAGTTATCATTCGTCCAAATTAGATGAATTATGAAGGGGGCGAATAAAATGTGGTATGAATGATGATTTGTTTCCAAAACAGTAAAAAAAACAATCTATTCCTCCTTCTGTCACTGTTCTTGGACAAGTCACTTCAGAGTCCTAGCCTAGTTCTGGTGAATCCTAGGACATACATAAATATGTGAGCTGCCGCCGTTATAGAACTGAAATAATGTTGAAAAGCGGTGTAGAGTACAAATCAATCAATTTCGACAGTCCTTTTGCCACAGTCTCTTCGATATCAATCAGTCAACTTACCCAAACGACAGGATTTAAGACTGTCCAAAATCCAAAGCACTGGTATATGCAGATCTATATAGTTCAAATCCAATCCATTAGCACATAATCCCGAATTTTAACGGCTCCGAGTAAAAAAAAGCTTTTAAAAACGTCGTGGGAAACGGCGAAAATGCT
Organism: Tridacna gigas; assembly: GCA_945859785.2. NCBI lineage: Eukaryota > Metazoa > Mollusca > Bivalvia > Cardiida > Cardiidae > Tridacna > Tridacna gigas. The sequence goes on from OX244044.2 coordinate 36,466,878, forward strand.
GGTTACCAGCATTTTCGCCGTTTCCCACAATGTTTTCTACCCTTCTCAAAACATATTTCAATTTTTGAGTCACTTTTTTCTTTTTTTTTTTTAAATCGTCTGCACTTTCTTTCAATTTGGACGAATATAAAATGTTGTTAAAAGGATGGTTGATTTACCAGCATTTTCTTCTTTTTCGACAATGTTTTAGGAAGCCCTTTTCTTCAGGGTCTTTAAAACTCGGGATTGATGGGTAAAAGTTTAAGACGTCTTAATAGACTGTAAAGCGAAGAAAGAGTATGTTTTAGTCCACGCACATCAGTGAAATCATTTGGGAAAGGGGGAAGATAGTTATGTTACTAAACCTTTCTCCCTTTTCCACAGTGTTTGCAACAGCGATCTGCCACAAGACAGAAGACGCCGTGTCTTTACTGTAACGGTGTAATGAAAGAGTGAGGGGAAAAAAAAAAACATTGTTGGAAAAGGTGAAAATGTTAGTTTCCAGCATAATGTTTTCCAATGCTTTCTTTTTCCAGAGATGTCGTTAAAGCACAGGCTCGTATGGTAAAATATTACAAACACTAGGGGTGAGCCCATGTGCTTTTGGCAAGCCATTACTCCTTGTGCCAAAGTATCACACTACTTCTGTCAGCATCTTTCATTCCTCACAAATTTCTTGGGTCACATGTTCTAGTTAACTAGTGCGACTACAGTCAAATATCAAGCAAATTACCCGAGTGACACACGCATTTCTTGGGTCACATGTTCTAGTTAACTAGTGCGACTACAGTCAAATATCAAGCAAAGACCCGAGTGACACACGCATTTCTTGGGTCACATGTTCTAGTTAACTAGTGCGACTACAGTCAAATATCAAGCAAAGACCCGAGTGACACACGCATTTCTTGGGTCACATGTTCTAGTTAACAAGTGCGACTACAGTCAAATATCAAGCAAAGACCCGAGTGACACACGCATTTCTTGGGTCACATGTTCTAGTTAACTAGTGCGACTACAGTCATATATCAAGCAAAGACCCGAGTGATACACGCAATGTGATTACCTACGGCAGGCGTCTGCTCAGCGCAGTTAGAGCTAATCACAAGCACTGGACAGGGAGGTCCAAGAGAATAATAAGGTAGGGCAGCTATCTGTTAACCCTTTCCCAAACGACAAATTTTGGACTGGTCCAAATTGAAAGAGTTTGCAGACGACAATTTTAAATTTGATGAAAATGGCAGAAAGGTCTCAAAAAGGGTAGAAAACACTGTGGGAAAAGGAGAAATTGCTCGTTACGAGCAATTTCTCCTTTTCCCACAGTGTTTTCAAAAGACTTGTACTGCAGACACGTGAACACCAGGGCTTGTTTGGGAAAGGGTTAAATTCACCATACATGAATAGAACTAAATTCTATGATTTTAAATGTATCATTAAGTCATTCCGGCTATTTCTTTGTATGAGACTACATACTACTCTTGTGCTTTAGATAAAAGAAGACACTTTTTGTGGCCCATAGTCCGCTTTACATCCCTTCACGGTGGAGTATGCAATTGTTTAACTCTTTACCACATAATCCCGGGTTTTAACGGCCCATTTAACCCTTTACCAGACGACAAAATTCTAGCCTTGTCCAAATTGAAAGCATTTGCATACGACAATTTCAATGTGGCTCAAATGATGCAACTTTTCTTTGATTGGGTAGAAAACATTGTGGGAAAAGGAGAAAATGCTGGTTACCCAGGGGCGTCAAAAGGCGGCATTGTGCGGTAAAGGGTTAATCCCCCATTGTTTTCTACTCTATCAAAGAAAAATTGCACCATTTGAACCACACTGAAATTGCCGTTTGCAAATGCTTTAAATTTGAACAAGGGTAAAATTTTGTCGTCTGGTAAAGGGTTAAGAAGAAGGCTTTTGAAAGCATTATGGAAACCAGCATTTTCTCCTTTCCCCACCATGTTTTCTACACTATCAAAAACTGAAATCATCATTTGATCTACATTCAATTTGTTGTCTGTTGATACATGTGTAATACGGGTATCCTATGTGATTGACTGAATAACTGAATGGTGTTTAACTACCCTTTCAACATTAGTCATACCACGGCGTCAGTTCCGCTTATTCGCATATGTCCTGGGTTTCACCAGTATTAGGCTAGGGCTCTGAAGTGTCTTGCCCAAGGCCACTCCCATGAAAAACCGAGTGCTTCAAGTATGCTTCGAGCCCAGGGCTTCCGGGTTACGAGTCACAAACTCCACTGAGCCATGCAGGACCCCCACATCCTATGCGAAATAAGCAAACTGAGACAGACATTCATGACGATGACGCTGATCATTATTTCGACCATGGTTATGTGGGAAAGCAGTAAGTGGCTTTTGGTAAAATACTGTGCGAAGTACGGGTAGAAGAAACTCCAGGAAAGCATGGATAGGTGCACTGGCCGCCGCAACATAACTTATTTAAGGAATGAAGAGATTTTTTTTTTTTCATGGAGGTATGAAAAAAAAAAAAACCTAATCACACTTTTGTATGATTAGGGCTTTTTTTTTCCATACCTCCATGAAAAAAAAAAAATTCTCTTCATTCCTTATAATTTAATATTACAGACAACATACAGCCATGGAAATAATTCAAACTGCATTCATTTTCTTTATTTTTAAATATAACGTATACAACTTTGGAATTTCTGAAGCCCCTTCCACTCGTATTTGTATACATGTTTGTTTACATTAGTCTGACAGCTAAAGTAGTTCGGCACAACGTGATTTTTTTTTTTATGGAGCTATGAAAAAAAAATTTCAGCCAATCAGAACTCGCCAGTATTCATGAAAACAATTGATATTAAATTATTTAACGTTGAAAACGAAGTTAAACAGCATGCAATCACACAAAAGTGAAGACGACACTGTGACAGATCCAGAACTGGGTCACTACAGTGTTTTTTTCAATATTAACATTATAGTGTTACAAAGTTCCATCTTGTACATTCTATCCGGTAAGAGGAGCGTTTTACTGAAGATCTAGCACAAACGTAAGTTTCTTATTTCGTAAGTTTATGTGTTTACGTATAAAAAGCAGGTGGTGTCACCTTGACTTTTGCAGTTTCATATTAACTCTTCACGAAATGATAAAATTTTGGACTCGACCAAATTGAAAGCATTTGCAGACGACAAATCCACTGAATTTAAAATGATGATTTCTGTCTTGGGGTAGAAAACATTTTGGGAAAAGGAGAAAATGCTGGTTACCAGCATTTTCTCCTTTTCCCAAAATGTTTTCAAAAACCTCTCTCTTTCAGGGTCTTTAAAAGTCTGTATAGTGTGGTAAAGCGTTAAGAGCAATAACAGTTGACTGCCACGCTTCACACCCAAAAATCAGGAAGAAAAGTATCTCATCTCCCTTTGCCTCTCTTCAATAGTAGGCCCGCCCGAGTAGCTCAGTGGTTAACGTATCTGACTAGTGACGTGGTGGTTGCGAGTTCGATACCCGGTTAAGGAAAACTTTCTTTCCGGCGATTTTTCGCCTCTCACCCTCTGATTCATGAGAGAAAAATAGTGACTTGGAAAGAAAGTTGTGTCAGTACTGGTGTGAGAAAGCCAGGAAACATGCATAGGTGCATGGACCGCCCTGAAATGACCTAAGCTGTTAAAACGGCGTTAAACTTCAATACAAACAAACTCTTCAATGGTAAAGATTTACATTTTACTTACTAACAAACAATCCTAAATTTTAACTTTCCTTCGCGTGGAACTTTTTGAAAACACAGTGAGAAAGGGAGAAGATGCTGGCAACCAGCATTTTCTCCTTTTATCCCACAGTTTTCTCCCTTGTGAAAGATAAATTCCATCATTTGAGCCACATTCAAATTGTTGTATGTAAGTGTTCTCAATATGGACAGGTCCATAATCTTGTCATCTGGTAAAAAGTTAAGCCTTTAGCCACAATCCAGTTTTAACGACGATGAGGAAGGTTTGAAAACATTGTGGGAGGAGGAAAAACCAAAATTTCCTCCTCCTCCCACAATGTTTTCTACCTTTGAAAACACTTTAAAAGAAATGAAACATTCTCCAAATAAACTTGCTTTGATTGATTGATTGATTGAATGGTGTTTAACGCCGCTTTCAACATTATTTCAGTCATATCACAGCAACAGCTCACATATTCATGTTTTTCCTGGGTTTCATCAGTACTAGGCTAGGGCTCTGAAGTGCCTTGCCCAAGGATACTCCCATGAAAAACCCAGTGGATCGAGTGAGGCTCGATCCCGGGTCCTCCAGGTCACGAGTCCTGTACTTTACCACTGAACCACGCAGGACCCCTCAAATAAACTTGCACTGCCATGCAAAAATTGAAACTCTGAGAAAATGGAAACAAACACTTCAAAGTTCAATAAATCAATAAATAGAGAACTTTTTAACATTGTAATATTCCAGCTCAACATAAACAATCAACAAACAGCAGCTTCACTAACAGTCTTACCTCTAAAGATCACTTTCTTTTTCATACAAGTTATAATACCCCTATGTCTAAGTCACAACAACTGTTTCTTTTTAGCAAATCTGCAGGAGTAAACCAAATTATTTCATGCTTTTTGGTAGTTTATTGGGACAGTGGTGGATCATGGTTTGATAATTTCACCATTTCGACCAGTGAATTTACCAATTGATAAACTCACTGGTATGGAAATACCGAGAGCCCCCTTTCTTCGCAAGTCCTAAACAAAGAAGGGATTAAAAGTATGAAATAAATAAAATACCGGTATTTGTTTTCTTCACTGAAAATTGAAATTAAATTCATCGAGTGAACATCATACTGTTATATTTTCACTCAAGGCTTCGCCATTCGAGAAAATATTACCAATGATTTTCACTCAATGATATAAATTTGCGATCTTTCGCCAGAAAAAAAAAATATCCTCTTTATCATTCAAGCTAATACATGTACATGACCTCAAGTGGCCTTTTAACTCTTTACCACACAATCCCAGATTTTAACGACCCTCGGGGAAGAAGCCTTTTGAAAACATTGTGGGAAAAGGAGAAAATGCTGGTAACCAGCATTTTCTCCTTTTCCCACAATGTTTTCTATCCTTTCCAAATCAAATTTCAATTTTTGAATTACATTTATTTTTTCGTCTGCAAATGCTTTCAAATTGGACAAGTCAACAATTTTGTCGTTTTGGTAAAGAGTTAATCCCAAATTACCACCAGGAATCTCAGTCTACAATGCCAGCGGGATTCAAATTGGAAGTATTTCATATTTCAGTGTAATACTCACTTTTTTATCCATTCAGTTTGGCTTCTATTTGTTCATACAAAAACTCAGCCGTGTTTTCTTTTTCAAAACTAAGTTCTCTATAATCTTTGTCATCCATGATATCTACAAGTGTTTCTTTAATTCTATATAAGTCATACAGAACATAATGTTTTACTATGTTTACATTCTCTGTATAATGTTCTAGTTGATCATCATCTACACTCTCTTTATGTTTACCCACATCTTCTTCTGTCATATGATCGACATCGCTGACAGAATATTTTCCCGATACGGTTGTTGACATTTCACTGAAATTATCATTATAATTATAATCAGTGTGTTCCAGTTCAGCAGGTAACTCTTGATTAGTGTTCATAAAACTGTCCTTAGTTACAGGGTGTTCCCCTCTACTTGCTGTTGACTTACAGGATTCAACCTTACAGTTATAACCCTCAGGTCCATCAGTTGTGGATGATTTTGAGCAATTTCCAGTGATAAAAAGTCTTTCCTCACTCAAAGATGATGTTCCGTTTGTAACTGGTTTATCACAGCATTTATCACAGGAACTGTTTCTATCATTAAACCATTTTTCTGAAGCTAGTTCAGTGACCATATCATTAATCTGACCTTGAGATGTACATTCTACGGTTGTTGACATTTCACTGAAATTATCATTATAATTATAATCAGTGTGTTCCAGTTCAGCAGGTAACTCTTGATTAGTGTTCATAAAACTGTCCTTATTTACAGGGTGTTCCCCTCTACTTGCTGTTGACTTACAGGATTCAACCTTACAGTTATAACCCTCAGGTCCATCAGTTGTGGATAATTTTGAGCAATTTCCAGTGATAAAAAGTCTTTCCTCACTCAAAGATGATGTTGCATTTGTAACTGATTTATCACAGCATTTATCACAGGAACTGTTTCTATCATTAAACCATTTTTCTGAAGCTAGTTCAGTGACCTTATCATTAATCTGACCTTGATATGTACATTCTGTAACAGCACCATCAAAGCCTCCTTTTAAAGAAGGTTTGTGTAGCTCTGAACTTTCCAACTTGTCCACATCAGTTTTAACATAATCGTGATGACCATTTATTACCCTCAAATGTGTGGGCCCACCATTAGTATTTTCTCCAATGCCAGAAGCTTTTCTGGTATCTAACACATGCAGTCTGTTTATGATGATTACTTTAAGCATTTGAATAAATGTCTCATAGTTTATCCCTGCACTGGCATTGAGAATAACCTGAAACATACAAGGTAGCAAGTGTATCAATCCAGCAAATTCTGTTTTATCTTAACCCTTGTCTCTCTGTACATGGATTTAGTTGCTCATACAGAGGGTGTAGATCAAGATCAGACTGCACAGAACATGCAGTCTGATTTTAGATCTACACTGAATGCTGCTTTGCCAGATACTCTGACTAAAACTGATTAAAACTATGTTATATATATTTTTAGCGATGATAGAGAGTGTCAATTTAATTCACTAGGGGAGTTTTTATTTTCTCCAAGCTAGTCAAAGGGAGGTAACGTAAATTGCGTAAGTTTTGGGACAGTAAAAAATAATTAATTTTTTAGATGGCCCAATATTATTTTCTGTCGTGTCCCAAAACTTATGGTCAAACACGTAATATACGATCCCTGGGTTAAACAAGACAAGCTGTCAAACTGTTTGTCACTGACCACTTACCCGTTGAATATTAGTTTTTATTTTCTCCAAGCTAGTCGAAGGGAGGTAACGTAAATTGCGTAAGTTTTGGGACAGTAAAAAATAATTAATTTTTTAGATGGCCCAATATTATTTTCTGTCGTGTCCCAAAACTTATGGTCAAACACGTAATATACGATCCCTGGGTTAAACAAGACAAGCTGTCAAACTGTTTGTCACTGACCACTTACCCGTTGAATATTAGTTTTTATTTTCTCCAAGCTAGTCAAAGGGAGGTAACGTAAATTGCGTAAGTTTTGGGACAGTAAAAAATAATTAATTTTTTAGATGGCCCAATATTATTTTCTGTCGTGTCCCAAAACTTATGGTCAAACACGTAATATACGATCCCTGGGTTAAACAAGACAAGCTGTCAAACTGTTTGTCACTGACCACTTACCCATTGAATATTAGCGCTGCGATTTCAATAAAACCACGATCACATGCTGATCTGTCTATTTTTAGACAAATTGGAATTCCTGTAGTCTATTCGTGTAGTAGGAATTTAAAACTTCGTATTTTTTCATTGTTTTCGTTACTGATAAACTAAATGTTTTCAGTCATTTTTGTATGCATCATGGGAAAGCAATCAGCATTGGTGTTTTGCGCTTATGTAAATACTTTTACAACGCATTTTACCTGTTAACATGAGGTAAACGATTTGATTTCCGTTCTGAAAAGTATCTGCTCGGCCCATTCTCAAATTTGATTGGTTGACAATCTTTGATCGATAAACTCCAGTTAGAATATAGGATATCTTGATTTCTATGCAACGAACCCGATTGACCGTGAAACACACACACACTACTAGTCGGATGTACGTATACACATGACATGTACCTTTGCCCTTTGGTACAAGTTAATCACACCCTTTTTACCCTTATTTAGGTTCTTTTTTTTACAAATGGGTTCTTTAACTGTCTGTCGGGGTGATCGGATTTACTTGCCTTGAAACTGGAGATTCCTGATGATATCGAGAGGGTTTGGAAGCAATGCTTACGTGCAGAAATGAAACTGCGTGAAGCAAATGCTTGTAAACAAAGGTTATCAATCGGATTAAAGATTTTTTTTTTTTGAGTAGATATTCACTGTCCCAATTCTTTGGTACAAAAAAATACTGTCTTATTTTGCAATTTTTAGTATGGCCCAAATCTTTGGGTCGTGGAAAATAATTATTTTCACGTTTTCTGATGGTGTCCCAATTTTTTGGGCGTCCCAAAATTTAAGCATAATACGGTAATTCTTACCTGACACTGTTCATTCCATCCCTCCATATCCTTTAAATCATTTATCTCCCTTTTAACACTTTCCAAACTGTCTTGCAGGTGGCTCCAACAAATGTCGATGTTACATCCATTTAACCAGTTATGGTTGATAGAAATGGTATCTTCCTGTATTTTGTGTAAACAGAAAGCAGTGTTAGTCACCAGAACATTGACTCCTAACCCTTTACTGCACAATCCTGAATTTTAATGACCCTGAGGAAGAAGCCTTTGGAAAACAGTGTGGAAAAAGAAAATGCTGGTAGCCAGCATTTTCCCATTTGCCACAATGATTTCAAGCCTTTCATGGACAAATTCAATCACTTGAGCCAAATTTCAATTGTCGTCTACAAGTGCTTTCAATTTGCACAAGTCTAAATTTGTGTCATGTGGTAAACAGTTAACAGTCTACCGCACTGAGTGTTGACACCTTTGCAGGAAGAAGGCTTTAAAAACACAGTGGGTCAGCAGCATTTCCTCTTCTTCCCACCATGTTTTCAAACCTTTCATAGATAAAAAAAAAAATTTGTCATAAGCAAATGATCTGGATTATGGCAACTTCAAAAATTTCATCATTTGGTTAAGTTTGACTGAAGGTAATTGGGCTGAATAAAATCTAATGAGATGGACTTTCTCAATCATGCAAACCAACCAAATCATTGCAGCTATAAGGGTTCTTTTGAAAGAGTATTTCACAATTCAGTGGACAGTGTAGATGCGAGATCAGACTGCATGTACTGTGCAGTCTGATCTTGAGATACCCTGTCTTCAAAAGGCAGTCTGATCTTGATCTACATTGTTTACAAATATATACGAGATAGCTTTCCGACCACAGATTTAATAACTGCGTTCATACATTTATAACGAGCTAGAAAATCCTGTGTGAACATACATTTGTTCGTTTAATTGTTTGTATTGGAGTTTAACGCCATTTTAACAGCTTAGGTCATATCATGGCGGTCAGCGATGCACCTATGTGATTCTTGGCTTTCTTACACCAGTACTGACACAACTTTCTGACTACTTTTCTTACATGCATCAGAGGTGAGAGGCGAAAAATCACTAGAAAGAAAGTTTGCCTCAACCGGGTATCGAACTCGCAACCACCAGGTCACGAGTCCGACACGCTAACCACTGAGCTACCTGGGCCGGCTTGTGTGAACATACAATGACCATACACTGTCAAACTAAGTTTTAGCATGACTGTTGGACAATTCTTGGAGACTGATTCTTTCCCATACAAACAAATTTCAGACTTTTCCACATTGTAAACATTTACGAAAGACTAAATGTAACTCAAACAGTGAGATTTGTCTTTAAAGGGAAAAAAAAAAAAAAAACATTGTGGAGAAAGAATAAAATGCTTGTTACCAGTATTTTCTCCTTTTCCCATAATTTTTTTCAAAAAAATTCTTTCTTTAGGTCATTAAAACATGTGATAGTGCAGTAAAGGGTAAGGACAACATATCACTTTTCCAAAAAGGCTTATTTCTTATCTACTAGCCTGCCTTTTCTACAAACAGGTTGTAACACCAGATACACAGTAAAAAAATGCTAGACTTGTCCAAAAAGCATACGAGCTGTGCTCTGGCAAAATAGGGTTTGTTGCAACTCCCTGACGCATTATCCCTTTACCACACAATCCCGACTGTTAACGACCCTGAGAGGGAGGCCTTTTGAAAACATTGTTGGAAAAGGAGAAAATGCTGGAAACCAGCATTTTCTCCTTTTCCCACAATGTTTTCTACTCTTCCCAAAACGAATTTCAATTTTTGGGGTCACATTTATTTTGTCGTCTGCAAATGCTTGCAATTTTGACAAGTCTAAAATTTTGTTGTTTGGTAAAAAGTTAACCCTTTACCACACGACAAAATTTTTGACTAGACCAATTTGAAAGCATTTGCAGATGACAAATTCAACTTTGTTACAAATGAGCTTAACCCTTTCCCAAACGATAAATTTTGGACTGGTCCAAATTGAAAGAGTTTGCAGACGACAATTTTAAATTTGATGAAAATGGCAGAAAGGTCTCAAAAAGGGTAGAAAACACTGTGGGAAAAGGAGAAATTGCTCGTTACGAGCAATTTCTCCTTTTCCCACAGTGTTTTCAAAAGACTTGTACTGCAGACATGTGAAAACCAGGGCTTGTTTGGGAAAGGGTTAAGCTCTCTGATAGAGTAGAAAACATTGCAGGAAAAGGAGAAAATGCTGGTCACCAGTATTTTCTCCTTTTCCCACAATGTTTTTAAAAGCCTTAATTCCCAGGGTTGTGAAAACCCAGGATTGTTTGGTATAGGGTTAAACCAAGCTACTAATCATATACTTATGGATCCGTAAAATTCATTTTTTATTTCATGCTTTACGGTAGGATATCGAGAAATAGCGGTGAAAATATTTTTCGATATTACACGGGTATGACCAGTGAGAATACCGACCACGGGGAGTTTGTACTGATTTTTGTGGAAGTTTTGACAAAAAAAGGCGTTAGAAGAAGCATGAAATAAATAGAATATTTATTTTTTTCAGTGAAAGATCGAAATTTATTTCATCTCGTGAACATCATTGGTAATATTTTCGCTCGTGGCAATCGGTAATATTTTCACTCGTGGCACCACAAGTGAAAATATTACCGATGATGTTCACAAGATGAAATAAATTTTGATCTTTCATCGAAAAAAACCAATATCCTCTATGTCTAACAACTGACTGACTCACAAGGTAAAACACTCCTTTAACATGCAGAAAATTGGCTAAATGCTGAAAGTTTCGATCCAGGTCAGTCTGTGTGGACTGCGCAGGCTGACCTGAGTCGATACTATTTGCAAATGCATTAAACTCCCTTACTTATCATTTCACTGTTTACTACAAGATCCCGAGTTTTAACGACCTCGAGCAAGAAGCCTTTGAAAACATTATGGGAAAAGAAGAAAATGCTGGTAACAGGCATTTTCTCCTTTTCCCACAATGTTTTTTACCCTATCAAAGATAAGTTCCATCATTTGAGACACATTTAAATTGTTGTCTGCAAATGCTTTCATTTAGAACTAGTCCACATTTTTCTTGTGTGGTAAAGAATTTTGCAGCTGATACTTGAACCATGAACTTGGTACCACTATACAATGACAAAAGATTTACACCTTATATTTTTCACCTAAACTGCTTGTTATAGCAGAAACTCCTTTTCCTGCAGTGTTTTACAGAGCTGTCTGCTCAACAGATGTAAAAAGTTGTATTATTTTCTTTAGCAGTAAAAGGATACAGATAACTAGTGTTGGGAAATCTGTTGAAAACGCTAATCGATGATTGGTTAGAATCAAATTCCACTTCCGATGCGATAACTGGGCATGTAATCGGTTATGGAAGAATATGAAATTTGGCGTTTGGTTATCGGTCTAACTTGGACAAATTAGTTAAAAAATATTCTTGGAAAAAAGAAAAAATAGCCTAACACGCAGTTTCTCTTTTCATCCAAAACATTTTCGTTGTTAAAAGATTAAAACAATTGTCAAATACAGTTGTTTAAGTTGCTTTTTGAAAATGTTTGATTGCAGTGAGACTTTTTTCTTACCCATATTTCAGTATGTCTTCCTACATATTCTAAGGACAGATCTGCTTGGATCTGAATTATATTTTGTCAGAAGCTCATCTTGTTTTAAATTATGAAAGCCAAAATACTTCCACCCTTCAGATTTTGTTTAGCACCTGGATGGAAATTAATTTTGAGCTGTTTGACTGTGCCAGTAGCCATTTTTATGTTTTTATGTCATTAGAGTAGCATCCCTTGGTTGAGTTTGGCATCCCTTGATTAATTTTAGTGTTATTCAGGTTAAGTTCGATGACTGATTTTTGGTATTTGTAATCGATGATCAGCATCGGCTATGGTTAAACGATAGTTAATCGATCTTTCCCCGTCATCGTCCCATCACTATAGATAACATAAATAATTTCCAACATCTAATACTGACCATATTCAACACCTGATGATGCCAGCCACTAGGTACAAACATGACTTGCCCTTGACCTTGTATGACCTCTAACTTTTGATCTTTCACCTTGTCAAAGTGTGGATATTTCTGTCTATCATGTAACTCTGGTGATCTGACATCATAAACCAAATTACCGAATCTATCTTTCAGGTACTCTTCTTGACCTAAAAAAAAAAAGAAACACGAACAATCTTATAACAGTGATTTGGCATGAAAGTCTGCTTCTTAACCCTTTACCAGACAACAAAATTTTAGTCTTGTCCAAATTGAAAGCACTTGCAGACAACAATTTCAATGTGGCTCAAATGGTGCAATTTTCTCTTGATAGGGTAGAAAACATTGTGGGAAAAGGATAAAATGCTGGTTACCAGCATTCTCTCCTTTTTCCCACAATGTTTTCAAAAGGCTTCTTTCCCAGGGTGGTTATATTGATTGATTGATTGTATTGGGGTTTAACATTGTTTTTTAACTGTTTAGGTCATGCCATGGCCGTCAGTGCACCTACGCATGTGTTTCCTGGCTTTCTCACACCAGTACTGTCACAACTTTCTTTCAAAGTAACTGACTACTTTCCTCACATACATCATGGTTGAGAGGCGAAAAATTGCCGCAGAGAAAGCTTGCCTCAACCACGCATCCAACTCACAACCACAATGTCATGAGTCAGATATGCTAACCACTGAGCTACCCGGGCAGGCAGGGATCGTTAAAAGGCGGCCTTGTGTTGTAAAGGGTTAATGAAGGATTAAGACACTCTTCTAGATGACAATCTTTTAGACTTATCAATATCAAAAACATTTGCATTCCATGAAAAATCAAACACCTAAAACAATCAAATTTGTTGTTTTATCTATAGAAAGGATAGAAAACATTGTGGAGAAGAGGAGAAATGCTGTATACCAGAATTTTCTTCTTTTTCAACAATGTTTTCAAAAGCCATCTTCCTCAAGGTCATCAAAACTTGAGATTGTGTCACAAAGGATTAAGCCTTTATCACAACCACATGATCCCCAGTTCTAAAAACCCTATGAAAAAACTTTTAGAAAACATGGCATTTTCTCCTTTTCCCACCATGTTTTCTACCCAAACAGAGACAAATCCCATCCTTTGAGCCACAGTTATTTTTCGTCTGCAAATGTTTTAAATTTGGGTAGGTCCAAGAATTTGTGGCATGGTACAGGGCTAAGGGACATAAAAACTCTCACAACCAGAACCCAACAGTAGGTTATAAATACCTCACCAGGGGGATAGAAAATCCACTTTTTCTTCCCACAAATGTTGGCTGACCAGCTAAACGACCGGTACACGTCTGAATGAAAAGGTGTCCTGTAATTAGAATAAAAACGCTATTTGTAAGTTAACCCTGTTTTCTGCTTTTCCCACAATATTTTCTTCCCAATCAAAGACATGCTGCCTTGCTACAGACCAGTTTCAAAAAAACATTTTGGCAACAGCAACAACTCCTGTGTAATATATCTATAATACCACACTGCTTTTTTTGTCTTTCAGCAAGAGTCTTTTGAAAGGCAATGTTTCAAAAGGGGGTAATAAATAAGAAATGTGCTCTGATCCTTTTTTTAACAATGTTTTCTACCTTTTCAAAAACAAGTCCCATGAATTAACCCTTTACCAGATGACAAAATTTTGTTCTTATCCAAATTTCCAGCATTTGCAGACGACAATTTCATTGTGGCTAAAATGGTGCAATTTTTCTTTGATAGGGTAGCAAACATTGTGGGAAAAGGAGAAAATGCTGGTTACCAACATTTTCTCCTTTTTCCACAATGTTTTCAAAAGGCTTCTTTCCCTGGATTGTTAAAAGGCGGCATTGTGCAGTAAAGGCTTAAGCCATAATTATTTTTTTTTTTTTTTTTTGGGGGGGGGGGGGAGGCATTCTCCAAATGCATTTTTCCCACAATGTTTTCAAAAGGCTTCTTTCCCAGGGTCATTAAAAGGCGTCATTGTGCGGTAAAGGGTTAAGCCATATTTTTGTTGAGGGGGGGGGGGCATTCTGCAAATGCTTTAATATGAAAAATCCTACAATTTAGGGTTAACCATTTACCAATTTCATGTCTTAACAACCCTGACAAAAAAGCCTTTTGAAAATATTGTGGTAAAAGGAGAAAATGCTGATAACCATATTTATAGAACTTCAGTTCATTTGTGAATTTGTCATCTGCAGATGCTTTCAACCTGGAAGAGTCTAAAATTTGTTATTTGGGGTGAGGGCTAACTCTGTAACACAGGGCTGTCCAAATGGAAAGAATTTGCAGACGACAAATCAAACGGGGCTCAAATGAAGAAAATTGCCCTTGAAAAGGTAGAACACACTGTGGGAAAAGGAGAAAATGTTGGTTACAAGCATTTTCTCTTTTTTCCACAATGTTTTCAAGAGCCTTCTCTTTCAGGGTTGTATAAATGATGACAACTCTAATCATAATGTCAAGACATGCCAAAGAATTTACTAGATGATATCATTTTATACCAGTCCTAACTAAAAGCATAAATTTGTGAACAACAAATCAAGTGTGGCTCACGTGATGACATTTTTCTTCAAAATGGTGAAAAACACTGTGGGAAATGGATAAAGTGCTTGTTAGCAGCATTTTATCTTTTTCCTCACATACTCAAAAGCATTCTTTCTCAGGGACATTCATATTAGGCGTGCAACACACGAAAAGGGGCCTTCGGACAATTGCGCAAAGTGCCGTCCCGGATTAGCCTGCGCAGGCTAATCCGGGACAGCACTTTATGACTACATAAGATTTTTTTCATACAGTAGACTTTCCTGAAACAGAAAATCGCACAAAAACGGGAAGTGTCGTCTTGGATTAGTCACAGACTGCACAGGCTGATCTGGGATGACACACTTTTACGCATATGTCCGAAGGCCCCTTTTCATGTGTTGCACGCCATTTAGAATCGTTTGTTAAAAGGTAAAAATAACTCATTGTACTTGGCACTGCAGTTCGGACAACATAGTTTCAAAACAATACCATGTTCCTTTGGGTCCCATATAAACAAATCTATAATCATCCATTGCTCGGGTGTCCCAGAACTCATTGAGCCAGTCCGACTGGAAGTATATTGGAGTTTCGTAGGCCTCATAGTCAGGAAATGCCCTAAATCATTAAATAACACAATAGTTCTAAAACAGATACATGTATATGGAAAATAAATGACCCATGCTCTGTGAAAAGGGGATTCAATGCATCTGCAAAAAAACCATAAACCCATGTAAAACTGCATGGTCCAAGCAAGCTGACATAGGTCGAAACTTTTTGCTTTCTGCATGTCCAAGGATCATTTTTTGTCCAGATTCAGTCGGTAAAATGAGTATATGTGATCCGTAATATTGTGATGACGTACTTGGTATAATGCATCGTGGAGATGAATCAAACCCCCTTTTGCCAGAGTGCAGATCAAATACATAAATCTAATTCCTTTATCAAACTGCATGTATTTCATGGACAAGTCTTGATTAACCCTTTCCCAAATGACAAATTTTGGACTGGTCCAAATTGAAAGAGTTTGCAGACGACAATTTTAAATTTAATGAAAATAGCAGAAAGTTATCAAAAAGGGTAGAAAACACTGTGGGAAAAGGAGAAATTGCTCGTTACGAGCAATTTCTCCTTTTCCCACAGTGTTTTCAAAAGGTTTGTACTGCAGACACGTGAAAACCACGGCTTGTTTGGGAAAGGGTTAATTGAGCCAAACTTAATTTGGTATCTGCAAATGCTTTCAAAATGGATAAATATGATAAATTTTGTTGTCTGGTAAAATATTAAAGGACAAAGGAAGAAACTTTGGTATTAACCCTTTCCCAAACGACAAATTCTGGACTGGTCCACATTGAAAGAGTTCGAAGGCGACAATTTTAAATCTGATGAAAATGGCAGAAAGGTCTCAAAAAGGGTAGAAAACACTGTGGGAAAAGGAGAAATTGTTCATTACGAGCAATTTCTCCTTTTCCAACAGTGTTTTCAAAAGACTTGTACTGCAGACACATGAAAACCAGGGCTCGTTTGGGAAAAGGTTAAAGCACTGGCTAGCTTTTTCAAACTTACAGAGCTCCAGATAGAGGGAGTGATTTTGTTTTCAAAATTGAAAATACATGTATTAATCACTCTCCACTAAGCCCTGTGTTAGGATACTCATTAGAATCGTCTCATTGTCACGATTCTAATGAGTATCCACAACATGCAGTTTGGAAGAGAAATAATGGATTTAGAACAGGGATCTCCTTTGACCCGGGACCTCGGGTTTTGACGCTTGAAAATCGGAAATGACCCCGATTTGACGCTTGAAAAAAAATACCCTGTACGTCAAATTGACGCACGCGAATTCTGGCCTGAGCGTCAACCATGTAAGGTGTAGGCGGAGTTTCGCTTTAATGAAATATTCATATTCCGATTTCGACCAATCAGCGACGAGTATTTCTTATCAGTAACACAGACAGTCGGTAGCCGATGGTGGAAAATAGCCTACATGAAACACACGTGTACACAGATCAAACGATGGCGATTAATAAAAGAATGCCGGTCAGCTTTACAGAGATTTAGCGGTGAGATTTTAATTAGCAATTTGCCCCTTGTGATAATTGTCTCGTAATGAACGAATGATTTAATTGCACTAGATCGCAGTTTGTTTTGCCGATACTTTGATTGTGGTCACAATTCCCTTAACACTCGAAGGTAATTAAAGATGTTTAATAATAATAAATATTATCACTTTTCACATTGTTTGCAATTAAATTGTATAAATATGTGCTGTTACAGGGACATCAACATTCTGCCCGTGTTATCTGCAGAACACAGTCTAGAAAAATGGCTCAAAAGGACATCTTTCAATTCTTTGTGGGAGCTTAAGAGTCTTTTCGGTGAAATGATTTGGTAACCACAATATAGGTTTTGATGATTTATTACAATATTTTTTAATGGAGTCTCAGATGAAGTTTCCAGATTTCCTCTTATCTGGAGCTCTTCCGAAAAGCTTAGTCTAAGTAGCATACTATGTAACATTGTACTCTTGATATGAAAATTTTGACTCTTGAAAATTTCAGTTTGACTCTTGGAATTTGTGGCCCAAGAGTCAATGACTCTTGAGTTTCTGATGCTAGGGAGATCCCTGTAGAAGACTATCACTCCCTCTTATCTGGAGGTCTGAACTTATCAAAGTCAAATCTCATCATATATGCCATTAACATTTAACCCTTTCCCAGACAACAAATTTTGGACTGGTCCAAATTGAAAGAGTTTGCAGACGACAATTTTAAATTTGATGAAAATGGCAGACAGTTATCAAAAAGGGTAGAAAACACTGTGGGAAAAGGAGAAATTGCTCGTTACGAGCATTTTCTCCTTTTCCCACAGTGTTTTCAAAAGACTTGTACTGCAGACACGTGAAAACCTGGGCTTGTTTGGGAAAGGGTTAACCCTTTCCCAAACAACAAATTTTGGACTGGTCCAAATTTAAAGAGTTTGCAGATGACAGTTTTAAATTTGATGAAAATGGCAGAAGGTTATCAAAAAGGGTGGAAAACACTGTGGGAAAAGGAGAAATTGCTTGTTACGAGCAATTTCTCCTTTTCCCACAGTGTTTTCAAAAGACTTGTACTGCAGACACGTGAAAACCAGGGCTTGTTTGGGAAAGGGTTAATTTGTTGTCTGCAAATGCTTTCAATATAGACAAAGTCTATAACAAAGTCAATATATATTTGCCTGGTAAAAATAACAAGGATAGAAAGCCTGGTACTGAGGCATTTTCCACCCTTTTAACCCCTTACCAGACAATCCCAAGCTTTAAGGATCATGAGCTTTCCATTTGGACAAGTCTACATTTTTATTATGTGGTAAAGAGTTAACCCTTTACCGCCAAATCTCAAGTTTTAACAAGCCTGAGAAAGAGGCCTTTTGAAAACATTGTGGGAAACAGAGAAAATGCTGGTAACCAGCATTTTCTCCTTTTCCAACAATGTTTTCCATCCTTCCAAAAACAAATTTCAATTTTTGGGTCACATTTGTCGTCTGCAAATGCTTTCAATTTGGACATAGTCTAAAATTTTGTAGTTTGGTAAAGAGTAAAGCAAAAGTCCCAAGGACAAATCCTATCAATTTGACATATAATCTACTATCTTAAAAATTCTAAATTAATATGGGCAAGTCTGTATATTTTTATGTGTCTATATACACAAGTCATAATAATAAATACTACTACTAACACCACTGATACTCCTACTACACCTACTTTGTAAAATGCCAATCTTTGAGATAGAGGCAGGGCAAATCGGATGGATAGTTCTGTTTTCTGTAACTTTCCCAATAGTTTAGATACTCCCCAAGAGTGAAGTCTTGTTTGGGATGAGATGAATATTCTTCTTTCTTACAGTTGGCCACTGGAACAGTTGCACTGCCTGCAAAATATTAAAAATTGTATCTTAAATTTTTAACCCTTTACCTAACAATCCCGTGTTTTCATGTCCCTTAGGCAAAGGCCTTTCGAAAACGTGGGAAAAGGAGAAAATGCTGTTAACCAGCATTTTCTCCTTTTCCCACGATATTTTCTACCCTGCCAGAATACCTTAAGTTCATTTGTGCCACTTTCAAATTTATTGCCTGTAGATGCTTTCAGTTTTGAAGGGGCTAAAAATTTGTCGTTTGGGAAAGGGTTAACAGACAAGCCATTGTTTAAATGGCCTGACAGAGAAGGCTTTTAAAAACATTGTGGGAAAAAAAGAACATGTTGATAACCACCTTTTTCCAAAATAGATGTACATATGGAGTTTATTTGTAAAGATTTTCCCAAGAAAAATTCAATGGACTACTCATGCAGATTTGATTTAAGGAAAAAAAAAAAAACAAGAGGACCTAAATGGCCATCCATTGCTGACCTAAGCCTGTGTGCCTTTGAGAGAATCATACAGTGGTATACTCAATGTTTTTCTTTAACATCGCCACGTGACCTAGTTTTCAACTCAGACTGACCCATTTTCAAAATTGCTTAACAATAATCTAAGGCCGAAATTCTGGCCAAGTTTCATTTGTAATGAGTCTAAAATTTTGTCACATGGTAAAGAGTTTAGCAATGTATTTCTCTCGGTTACTATGTGAAGATTATCATTAACTTCCAAAACAAGGCTTCTGCAAACTATATGGGGAAGGGAGAAAATGCTGGTTATCAGCATTTTCTTATGTTGCTATAGGTTTTCTATCTGTTTGAAGCAAAATCCCAATCTTTTGTGTCAGAATTATTTGTGTCGTCTGCAATTTTTTTCAATTAGCACCAGTCAATTTTGAAATGAAGTAAAGTTATTGAATTCATGAATCTACAGCCTTCATTGTCAGCAGAAAATTAAAAAAAGCTAATTTTGCACCGCCACTTTGGTAATCTCTCAAGAGCAACACACCGAAATTACGCCTGAGAAATTCAAGGTTCGGTGCACCATCAATTTGAACCCACTCTCTCCGACTTCTCCACTTCTCTGTCAGTGTTTGGTCGAATAAACACGGTTTATTTGGTACTAAATATTCATTAAAGAACTGCTGATAGTGAATCTTAGAGATTTCATTAAACTGAAGCGTTTTGTAAACCATTTTTCGCTTCTGTTTCAATGTCTCTCCTGTAAAATATGGTCCGGCCATGGGCGCAGCCATTTGAAGAGTTTCGTTTCCGGTCCGAGTGTCGTACTCAAGAAATTTCGAACTCAAACATCTTTTCAGTCAACAACATATGGTATCCAAAATGTAGACAACAAAATATTTTGTTGAGGTATCGGACATAAACTATTCCCATTAACATTAATTCATTACACCATTAATTCAATATCTCGTTATTATGAAGTACGACTATTACAGGTATGCAGGAGAACTTGTCCCAAAGACATTTGAATTACGGACTTTTCGTACCATAACCATTTCGTACCATTCACTTCGTACCCTAATTTTACCATTTCGTACCATGATTTATCTCTTTACCAAACGGCAAAATTTTAGAATGGCCCAGGTTGAAAGCATTTGCAGACCACAAATTACACATGGTCCAAATGATGAAATTTGTCACTGGTAGGTTAGAAAACATTGTGGGAAAAGGAGAAAATGCTGATTACCAGCATTTTTTCCTTTTCCCACAATGTTTTCAAAAGGCTTCTTTCTCAGAGTCGTTAAAAGTCGGGATTGTGTGGTAAAGGGATTTATATCATTTTGTACCATAATTTTTATTACTTAGTACCATAGTGATACCATTTAGTACAAAGTGATTTGGGTCCTATGACAAAGTTTTGACTTTAAAAAAATTTTCTTTATGAAGATATTAATTAAAAGAAGAAAACAAAAACGACCGTCTTTTATTCAAGCCAGACATTTATTCTAGAAATTTTGCGCAATAATACTTTCTAATTATCTCCTTTTTCCCATGATTATTTCAAAGTAGTTTCTCTGAGTCTTGTTAAAAATGGATTGCTTTTGTAAGGTGTTTAATTCAAGCAAATGAATATTGTGGAAAATGATCTTTTTACAAGACACAAAATCATACCATTCAAAAGTATGGAAAATATTGTCAAGATGATAATCTGTTATTTTGTGGTTGGTCCTAGTTTTAGTCACCGGCAGAAAAATGAATTTTAAAATCAGGCAAAAAGTAATCAAAAGATAGCGTGACCTGGCATGTTTTAACCTAGTTTTGAAATTCATTTCTCTGCCAGCGACTAACACTTTGACTGACAGTACAATAATGGATTTTCATCTTCACAACAATTTCCATACTTTTAAAGGATATGATTTAAATTTAAATGCCTTTTAACATCTCCTTTGATTACTTTTGGCAGCTATTGTTACTTTAACCCTTTACCGCACAATGACGCCTTTTAACGCCCCTGGGAAAGAAGCCTTTTGAAAACATTGTGGGAAAAAAGGAACCAGCATTTTCTCCTTTTTCCACAATGTTTTCTGTCCTATCAAAGGAAAACTGCACCATTTGAGCCACATTGAAATTGTCGTCTGCAAACGCATTCAATTTGGACAAGGCTAGAATATTGTCGTGTGGTAAAGGGTTAACTTGACATTTTCTTCGAAGACAATTGAGCTAAAAATGCAGACTTGATATTGTAAACAAGAACCTGTGAACTTTTAATTTTAGGTAGGTACTTTTCCCTAATGGATTGTCATCAAATTCAGTAGGGTTCAGACTAATTGATAACATAAATATACCGAGTCTGTGTAAGTTTCACAAAACAAAACTGCAAACTTAACCCATTACCAAATGACAGGGTTTTACACTAGTCTATATTAAGAGCGCTCATAGACGAGAAATCAAATATGGTTCATAGTAAAAAATTTGAAAGGTTAGGAAACATTGTGTGAAAAAGGAAAAATGCTGGTTACTCTAGATTATGTGGTAAAGGGTTAATCACATACATAAGAAGGAAAGTAAGAAAAAGACAAACAGAAGTAAAGCAGATGATCGAAACTATGCCTTCAGACAGAACAGCTAAAATTTATTATGATTTGTTTTTTTCAAATAAAGTGAAATCTGACATAATTTGAAGAAAATGCCATATCTGCCATCATTATCAGGTAAGTTTTATGTTGCTAAATCATTCAACAAGATACATAAACAACTTTTAATTTTTTTGTATTTTTCTTGTATTTTTACCTGAAAATATTCTTCATAGTATTCTGGCTCTATTTCCTGAAGCCATGTGCCTTTATGCCTTGCTCAGTTGCTCAGTTCTACTTAGTCAGTCCTGAAAAAACATGCAAGCAAAAGCTTATTCTTTTCTATAAAATGTTATATAGACTTTCCCCAAATTACCTTAACACTCTAGTTCCACCTACCATTGGCAATTCTTGTTCTTATAACCTGCGTAGGCCAAACAATTTGAGAAACATTGCTGGTAGAACTGGCTTGTACAGCACTTCATTTTTGCTAGCTGTGACTAATGAATGGAATTCCTTTTTGGCGACAGGAAAATTCAAATTATACCTGCCAGATTATGCAACAGATGCAGTTGTCTCAATGAGCATCTATTCTTAAAAAATTGGGTGCAATCGCCACTTTTTAGATGCAGTTGAGTGGAACTGACACAACACTATTTTTTGAAATGTCCTTTTTATAATAAACAGATAATTAGTCTAAGCCTATTTGTTAATGGTATAACAAGACTTACACTCCAAATCATTCTATTTGGGGATGAAAATCTTGATCTGTTGGATAACAAAAGAATATTTGCTGCCGTGCATACATGTATCCATGAAAGTAGAAGATTTATTAACTAATTCCTAACTCCCATGTCATCTTGGTTATGGCTGAATCTGTATCAAATCATTCTATTCCACCCATTTCTTTTACTGACCGTTTGGACCCTTCAAGACTGGTATGCTAACATAAAAATACCATTATTTTTTTTAGTGCAAACAACCATTGGTTTAATCAATTGTGATGGTCAAGTTGGAAGTTTATAAGTGATATAAGTAATATAAGTGTTTTCAGTTGAAATTTTCACAAACAACGCTCCACAGCGCTCTGTTCTTTTGCTATTTTTCCCCTACCTCTTTTTTCTAAATTGACTTACATTTTCTAAATTTATAATGCTAATTATAATCATGTACTAACTGTTACCTGTAACTTGGAGAAGAACTTTATAAGCCTAGCTTTTGTTCTTATCCTTTTCCTAAGTATATTTGCCATTTGATTGTATTGTATTGTCTTTTGTAAAATTGTATATTATACTGTTGAATAAAATATGTTTAACCCTTTACTGCACAGTGACGCCTTTTGACGCCCCTGGAAAAGAAGCCTTTTGAAAACATTGTGGGAAAAGGAGAAAATGCTGGTGACCCCGCAATGTTTTCTACCCAGTCAAAGAAAAGTTGCACCACTTAAGCCACATTGAAATTGTCGTCTGCAAATGCTTTCAATTTGGACAAGGCTAAAATTCTGTCGTCTGGTAAAGGGTTAAACTAAAAAACATGTATTCATGACAGGGATATCTTAGTGATATCAGAGTACCAGACAGAAGGAGTGATTTTGATTTCAGAATTGAAAATATTAGTTATTCTCCACCGAACCCTATGTTATGGGTACTCACGCATAGGGTTTTGAAGAGAAATAATGGATTTAGAATACCATCACTCCCTCTTATCTGGAGCTCTGGACATTACTTATACAACATTTCTATCAACAAATTTACAACAAAGACAAGTGTCCCACTTATCCATGTATTTCTAGGATTATCAAGAGATGAGTAAGGGTACAGTAAGGCTGTGCTGAAGACCACAGGGATTGTATAGATACAATCCCTGTGGTCTTCAGCACAGCCTTGCTGGACCCTTACTCATTTGAGTACTATGGAATACAACTACACATATCTGTTGTATTTATGTCTCCAAAAAGTGCACTATTGTCATGAACAGCAGAAAATTAACAGCATTTAACCCGTTCTTTACCAATAAATAATAAAATTTTAGGTTAGATTAAATTGAAAGCATTTTTCAGAAGACAGATACAATGTAGCCCATAGGATGATTTCTGTCTTTGGAAATGTAGAAAAATATTGTGAGAAAAGATAAAAATGCTTGTTACCAGCATTTTCTCCTTTTCCTTATGTGTAGTCTACCTCCTGAAAGGCGTGAAGAATAACCTGTTCATATGACACTTAGTAACTTAAGCTATTATTCAGTTGACTATTATTTTTCAACATTTGTAAATAAAGATAAGTTAACTTAATAATTGTTAATATCTCTGTACCCTATCCCGTCAAGATGGCGTTCTTTCAATCATTTAACGGTCTAAGGGAAAAAACTCACACAGCCTTAAATCATGAGTTATGAAGAGTGACCTCCCTTGAATGTGGCATTGCCGCACCCCTTCACCCCAGACCCAATCAGTACAATAAATTGGAGTGAATATTGCCTCGTTTAAGCCGGCAGTTCGCGGCAAATTTCGGGCTTAATATTACATTTTGGCTGTATTATCACTATGAACGATTTAATAATTCATACAGAGCCCTATCTATACACTCTCTTACTTTATCAGCCAAAGTTTTCATAATCCATTTTAGCCTAATTCACATAACGTAACTTTCAGAGTTGGATCCACCCAGCACATTGGAATTCTGACATTTTCAAAAACCATCTAAGGCCTTGTTATTTTTACAACATCGATACACCATTTGACGGTGCAATTTTCAAGGTGGAATCTTACCTTCATATGAACCAAGCCGTTATTTCCCACTTCAAATTTTGGCGGTTGTTATGTTCGTAGCGACTTAAATGTGACGGGATACAAGGGAGACTACCCTTTCAATACGAAATAGTATCTTCATCTTTCACTGCCCTTTCTTCTGTTTGTTTTCTCATAAAATCTACAATTTTTTACGATACTATCTTAACCACATGGTAGGACTCATTATATATGAACGATAAGGAAACGTTTTCTATACCGATCCTCCCTGCTGAATCTAGTGTAACAAATTTCATATTTCATTCGTCTTCCGTTTTATGCCGTCCATGAATATAAGGGAGGTAAGTCTTATACAATGAAATATAAGAGTTTTCTCCCTTAGACCATAAATCATTCGGCACAGTTAAAAGTCAAATGGTAAGGGAACTTTGTAGTAACAATGAGTAAGGGACGATGTACGAGTTCTCTCCCTTAGACCATTAGTCCTCGGGTGTTGAACAACAAACAGAATAAGATTTTTTGCGTGACGTGAGGTCGATGTTATTCGACAAATTTTGATTGGTCCACTGTTCTAGTAGTTCCAGAATCGGGTGAGTTATTACGAATGAAGCCGATGTTCGAGTTTTCTCCCCTAGACAATATATATCGCTCGATACAGTTTAAAGTCAAATAGTAAAGGATTTTAGGGTGACATTTAAACGAGGGTCGACCGTCGACGTATATATAATTATCTTTAAAGATTAAACTGCAAGTTTTAGGGCCTTGAATCTAAAAAGTGTTAACAATTTCATTCTATTTCATCAAAAGAAAGACTGGTATAAATCATTTGCATAACACAAGTAACATTTAAAATGGTCTTTGATAAAGGGAACCCCTTTGCTTTTTTTAAATTAGAATTTTAGTATCATTATTTACAAACTCCTTAAAAATGAACGGAGTTTGAGAGCATCTTTTTGTTTATTCTAGATGGTAGTTTCATATTTTAAGCACTTGTATAGATGTCCCTTTTAACTCTTTACCAAAAGACAAAAGTTTAGACTGGTCTAAATGGAAAGCATTTGCAGACGACAAATTAAAAGTAGCCCAAATGATGTTCAAATCTGTCCTTGATAGTTTAGAAAACACTGTGGGAAAAGGAGAAAATTCTGGTTACCAGCATTTTCTCCTTTTCCCACAATGTTTTCAGAAGGCTTCTTCCCCAGGGTCGTTAAACTCGTCATTTTGTGGTAAAGGGTTAATCCTTACAATGCTGTTAATTGAGAGAAAGAGAAGATTGATTTTTTTTAAGACGGATCTTTACACTTCTCTTGTATGCTCTTAGACGCTTTTAGATTCATGTTTTTTTTTTTAAAAGGGGGGAATCCGAGGAAAATCTATGGTACGAAATGGTCATAAACGAAATGGTACGAAATGGTTATGGTACGAAGTGACTGCATACCAAGACATTTCGCCCCATGACAACTCGCCCAGAGACAACTCATCCCAAAGATAGTCTCGATGAAGTCTCGATGATGAAACTTTTACAATATTCTTTTAATATTTGAACGGCTATTGTCAACCGTAATGTCGGACATGACCCGTCTAAAACTAAAATTGCATTCCAGGATAGTTAATTGTAATCTCTAACCAGACAACCCGCCCCAGCCTTAAAACTGGCCCCACTTCAATGGACTTTTCGCGCATCTGTTGAGGACAACTCGCCTCACTTCCTTCATATGGACTTGATTAGCATAGTATTGCTGAATGTATATAGTTACCAGTATTTTCTCCTTTGAACACGGTGTTTTCAAAAACGTTCTCAAAGGTCATTAAAAATCAGAATTGTTTGGTAGATCTAAATGGTTATACACTACTCATTTCCTTTTGTTTCTATATTTAGATTCACTTATTTACATTTTCATTCTGGAGATGATAAAAGCCTTAAGATGGCATAAACAACCAGATGCTGTCAAGCAAGTGAAAGATATGTTTACCATAGCATACAGTATCCACTATGTAAGTTTCTTTTTTTTTTTCAAACTTTGCTGTATAAAGTTTATTTGTATCATGTTTAACACTGTTTTCGACATTTTAGCAGCACACCATTTCACCTGACCATGTCTTCCTTAGCTTTCACTTATGAATACTTCAAACAATATTTGCTACAAGGCACTCGCTGCTTTACTAGATAAACATGGTCAAAACAGTGTTTCACAATGAAAGGGCCAGTAAAGATCAAGATCAGAATGCACAGAAAATGCAGTCTGATCTTTGATCTAAACTGATAACTTTGTTTAGACATTCTAGACAAACACAGGCCAGAAATTGCAACTACTCGGGTCTTATTTCTAGGCTGAAAGTGTCTGAGAACAGTAGAATCAAGGAATATACCTGTATACTGCAAGACAAGACTTGAAGACACATGTATGTTTTATGAAAAGCATTAATACAGAGCAACCTAATCTTAAACTTTCAATAGGAAATAAAATTTCAGTCCTGTATATATTGAAAGCATTTGAGCCATGCTCTGGCAAAAGGGGGCTTTATGCACCTCCGTAATGCATAATACCAAATGAGTTATCACATAATCGGGATCCATAAAATCCATTATATCTAATAACCAACTGTATCTTAACTCTTTACCAAATGACAAAATTTTAGACTAGTCCAAATTAAAAGCATTTGCAGACAACCAAATAAATGTGACTGAAAAACTGAAATTTATTCAGAGAATATTGTGGGAAAAGGAGAAATGCTGGTTAACAGCATTTTCTCCTTTTCTCACAATGTTTTCAAAAGAGTTCTTTCTCAGGGTCGTTAAAAGTTGGGATTGTGTGGTAAAGGGTTAAGGTAGACTGGTCCTTCGACATACAGAAAATGGACCTATAGCAAAAAGTTTCGGCCCAGATCAGCCTGCGTGAACTGTGCAGGCTGACCTGGGAAGGTACTTTTCGCAGATGTATTAAGCCCCCTTTTCACAGAACATGGCTCATTTACAGTTGACAATGTTAGTGTGGCTCAAACGATGGAATTTGCCACCGAAAGTGTAAAAACAACATTCTCTACTTTTCCCAGGATGTTTTTTTTTTTTTAAATTTCAGTTGTTACTATTATCCTTAAAGCTCCTTTCACAACTACAGTTGCGTTTGCGGTCAGTGTAGATCAAGATCAGGCTGCACAAAACGTGCAGCCAGCTCTTTGATCTACACTGTCAGCTTTGCTGAATCACTGTAGACAAAAGCAAGCATGAGATTAGTATTATTTGGGTTGTATTTCTAGGATGAAAATGTCTGATAGGTTTTTTCAGCGCTATAATGGTTCAGTAAAAGGTTAGGTCTTTACCAGACAACAAAATTTTGGACCCAACCAATCAGATTGGAAGTATTTGCAGACGACAAATTAAATGTGGCTCAAATAGTGATATCTGTCTTTGATAGTTTAGAAAATATTGTGGGAAAAGGAGAAAATGCAGGTTACCAGCATTTTCTCCTATTCCCACAATCCTTTCAAAAGCCTTCTTCAGGGTCATTTAAACTTAGGGCTGTGTGGTGAAGGACTAAGATTTGGCAATACAGATTAAAAATCACCTCTGAGAACAGCCATCTGTTCTATCACAGCACCTTGTGGAGGCATCATTACAGAAGGAAATTTTAGTCTGTTCCATATTCAAAGTATTTGCTGACAACAAATAATTAAGGCTTAACCCATAAAATCTATTTGAAAGGGTAACTACAGGACTTGAGAACAGGGGGTTGCTGGTTCGATCCCCGGCTTGGCCAATTTCTTTCCGACGATTGATGATAGTCATTGTGACAGGATTCGTTCTTCTCTCACCACTGACCATTGTTTCGATGATGGTTATGTGGGAAAGCAGCCAGTGGCATGGAACGAATATTGTGCAGAGTACTGGTAAAAGAAACTCCAGGAAAGCATGCATAGGTGCTCTCGCCGCTGTGATATTAACTGAAATAATGTTAAAAACGGCGTAATACAATTCATCAATCAACATTGAAAGGGTAAAAAATTACAGTGGTAAAAGGAGAAAGTCCTGTTTAACAGCATTTCTCCTTCTTCTGCAATGTTTTCAAAATTCTTCTCTTGTGCTTGTAAAAACAGTGGAATGTATTGTAAAGAGATACGGTAAATAACTTCCTGCAGTAGTTTTAGTTTTCAAAGAAATTGCTGATGTAAGGAACTACCCCATTATGTTGCTAATTTAGCTCTTTACTACACAACAAAATTGGAGACCAGTTCAATTTAAAAGGGTTTGCAAATGACAAATAAAATGGTGCACAAATGACAGTATCTGTTTTTGAAATTGCTGAAAACATTGTGGGAAAAGAAAACAATGCATGGTTACCAGCCTTTTCTTCTTTTCCCACAATGTTTTCAAAAGCCTTCTTCATCAGGGTCGTTAAAACTCGGGATTGTGTGGTAAAGGGTTAAGAAGTAGAAAAAAAATCCCCAAGATCCTGGGGAAATCCCAAACATTTCTATATATAGCCTTTTAACCTTATACCACAAAACAAAAAGGTAGACTTTTCCAAATTAAAAGCATTTTGCAGACAACATTTTAAATGTGGCTCAAATGATGGCATTTGTTGTTTTTTTTTAGGGTAGAAAACATTGTGGGAAAAGGAGAAAATGCTGGTTACCAGCATTTTCTCCTTTTCCCACACTGTTTTCCAAATGCTTCTTCCTCGGGTTGTTAAAACTCGGGATTGTGTGGTAAAGGGTTACAAGTGATTGTGGGATCAATAAGTATATTAACCCTTCCCCTCATTTTCTGTAATGAGCTGCGATCCTCTTTTAATTCTTTACCAAATAATGCTGTAACTACCCTGAGGAAGCCTTTGAAAGGGGGAAGAAAAAAGGGTGGTAATTGGCATTTTCTTCTCTTCACACAATGTCTCGTACTTTTTCTAATACAAATCCCATCATGTGAGCCCCGTTGAATAAGTTGTCTGCAATCCCTGTAATCTCTGTTGGTCAAATGTCTGAGCATTATCCATCAACGGTTAGAGAAAGGATCTATGTTTATAGCTCGGCTGTTTTTAGAAGAAAACGTCGAGGTATTGTTGTAGCACAGGCCTTTGAAGCTCCATTGGTCTGTTATGGAGCACTAAGATTTTTGACTAGAGAAGCTAGTCTATAAGCATCAAGACTGACCTAAATTCAAAGTAAACAAAAAACCCCACAGTTGCCAAATACTGCCTCACAGAAAATACTTCTTTTTGTTAGAAATCTTAATTCTGTTATATATGACAATTTTGACAAAAAGCACTAAATCTCTACCACTCCAAGGTGAACATGTCGTCTTACAAAGTAATAAAGTGAACAAGATGTCATTTGTAAGCTACAAGATCTTTGCTTATATGTAAATTGAGTGACCTATGCAAAGCAGAGAATCACTTATTCCTACACCACTGTAATATTATGAATGAATCTATTCATAGATACACCTAGGTATAAACTTGTAGCAAATGCCGGCCATATCAACCCCCACTGAACAGAAAACCCTTGTCATTCATTATTTAGATCATTGTGCACAGTTAAACTGTTAAGCTGAACTGTTATTGTACCTCTTGAATATTAATTAACCCTTTACCAAACAATTCCACGTTTTAATGACACTGGGGAAGAATCCCTTTGAAAATATTGCGGAAAAAGGAGAAAATGCTGATAACCATCATTTTCTCCTTTTCTCACATTGTTTTCTGCCCTTTTGGAATCACATTTCATCAGTTCAGCCACATTTAATATTTATGGTCTGCAACAGCTTTGAATTTGGATGAGTGTAAAATTTTTGGTTT
Source organism: Tridacna gigas (assembly GCA_945859785.2). Lineage (NCBI taxonomy): Eukaryota > Metazoa > Mollusca > Bivalvia > Cardiida > Cardiidae > Tridacna > Tridacna gigas. The sequence continues at coordinate 36,497,044 of OX244044.2, forward strand.
TGTAAAGAGAGTTAAATAGTTATCTACATCTTGTGCTATTGGATATTGACTAATTGATTGTATGGTGTTTAATGCTGTTTTCGACATTATTTCAGTGATATTGCGGTGGCCAGAGCACCTATCCATGCTTTCCTGGAGTTTCTTTTACCAGCACTACTGCAACTCAATGACCTTTTGCGGACAGTGTGGATTAAGATCAGACGGCACAGGGCATGCAGTCCAATTTTGGATCTACACTGTCCGATAAGAGGATGTTTTTTTGCAAAATGTAACTTTGAAATAGCAATATTCAGGTGTTTACCATCAGCTTGAAAGTTTCATTTAACATTTTTAGCATGTTAAGGGTTAAACTTAAACTGGATTATAGTTAAACAATAGCACGCATAGCCCCGGCAGCTCAGTCGGAAGCGTGCGGGACTTGAGAACAGGAGGCTGCTGGTTCGATCACCGACTCTGCAAATTTCTTTCTGAGGATTGATGATAGTCATTGCAACAGGATTCATTTCCCTCTCACGTTTCGACGATGGTTATGTGGGAAGTAGCCAGTGGCTTGGAGTACTGGTAGAAGAAACTCAAGGAAAACATGGATATGTGCACTGTCCACCGCTACATAACTGAAATAATGTTGAAAACAGGGTCAAACACCATACAAACAATCAATCAATCAAATTGGCTAGTCCATCAGTACTTTCAGTACTTGGATTCTTGGTTGATCGTTGAATATTTGCGAATTGGTGCATCGCCTGTATATCAGGGAATACTCAAATTTTCATTTACATCATTGCTACAAATAGCACATTGGCGACTGCCTCTATGTTGTATGTTCAATGTAATAATTATATATACAATATAGAGGCAGTTGCCAATGTGCTATTTATAGTAACGGTGTCTGACAAGGAAAATTTTGTTGTCCGGTAATAGACCAATGGAGTTTCAGTGGCCTATGGTTGTAGCCGTGGTGTCGTCATTGTTGTCGGCTGCATCTGTGTCGTTGCCCATGTTGTCATGCAAAAACTTTGACATTTTATAATATCTCTTATTGCTGAAGATATTTACTTCAACCTTGGACAAGTTGGTCAGAATCAAAAGGGGAACCTATACAACAAGGGAAGGTAACCATCAAAGTATTTTTGACACAGTTATGCCCCTTTTTCAATTTACAATTTTCACTGAAAATCAAGCAACGGCAGCTGAGTGTTGGGACCCACATGGGGTGCTCTCGTTATTTTTACTTTTCCTTTATGTGCAGATGTATGTTAAAATGTGATCTATTACTATAGAACAATGTTTTAGATTTCTTTTTGAAAATATTTGTAGATCTGATATTATATTTGGCTCAAAATTTTATTTGAATGGATAGAAAGTGTTGCCGTAAAAGACATTGCATTCCTGACGTTTCATTCTACCAGTGTTACACACAACCTTTGTATGCAAGCCTGGCTTACTGGCTGCTGTCCCACATAGTGATATAAACATTGTCAAAGCACTGTTTAGCAGAGCTACACACAACTCTTTTTGAAAGCCATCAGCTGCTTTTCCACAAAAACATTGTAAAAACAGAGAGGTATGAAGCTTGTTCTGATGAACATTATTAACTCTTTACCACAGGAGAAAAATTTATACTAAGTCTTGTCTGAACTGAAAGCATTTGAAGACAACAACTCAAATTTGACTCTAAGGATGGAATTTGTCTCTGATGGGGTAGAAAACATTGTGGGAAAAGAAGAAAATGCTGGTTACCAGCATTTTCTCCTTTTCCCACAATGTTTTCTAAAGGCCTCTTCCCCAGGATTGTTAAAACTTGGGATTGTGTTGTTAAAAAGTTAATCCTAAAAGAGTGCGTGCATGGCCAAGTTGGTATTCAAACTCACAACCCCAGGATCTTCAGCCATGTTTGTTACTGTTTCAGTGTCTTTGCCCTGCATTTATGGGTAACTAATTTAGTGCTGCAAGGGGTATAAAGTTTGTTAATATTTTCTTTAACTCAAACCTGTTGAATCAAAGAGATTTTAAAGATTAAACCTTTACCACACAATCCCGAGTTTTAACAACCATGTCAAAGAAATCTTTTGAAAACATTGCTGGAAAAAAAGAAAATGCTGGTAACCAGAATTTTCTCTTTTTCTCACAATGTTTTCTAATCTTTTGCAGAAAAAAAGTCATCATTTGCACCGCATTGAATTTTTGGGCTCAAAATTAAATGCTTTCAATTTAGTCTAATATTGTGGTGTCTGGTAAAGATTTAAAATCGTAACCATTCCCCAAACATCTGCATGTTTTAATTACCCAAAAGAATATGGTTTTTATAAACATCATGGAAAAAGAAGAAAGTGCTGGTAAACAGCATTCTCTCCTTTTCCCACAATGTTTTCTATCATGTCAAAGAGTATCTTTTAATGTTGTATGCAAAGACTTTCAATTTGGACAACTCTAAAATTTTGTTGTCTGGTGAAGGGGCAAAGACAAATGATATAGATATAAAAGTATGTATTCATTTGTGTTTATCAGGGTAGGTGGTATTGCACTTAACTCTTTACCACAGAGTCACAAGTTTTAACCACTCTGAAGAAAAAGTCTTTTGAAAACATTGTGGGAAAAGGAGAAAATGCTTTGAATTTGGAATAGTCTATAATTTTGTTGTTTGGTAAAGAGTTAATTTTAAGAATAAAACAATCTCATGGTTTTTTGTTCAACTCTGAGGAAGAGAACTTTTATAGAAATTATAGTAACTGGAGAGAAAGCTGGTCACTAGCATTTTCTTTTTTTTTTCCTTATCATTTGTGCTACATTTTGTTTGTTGTCTGCAAATGCTTTTAAAGACACATCTATACTTATTTTCAGTCAGTTTTTAACCCATTTCATCTGAATTTTCAGCCAGTTTTTAACCCATTTCATCTTATGAAACCATAATCATTCTTGTATCTTCATGCCAAATGTTACCCCTGACAGCTTCAAGGTTGCACTGATTATGACGGATAAAAAATGCATTTCATTTTTTGGCAGCCTTCAAAGAAATCCCTGTTGTTGTTTCAAGTTTTAAATGAGAACAAATCCTTTGAGTTTCTCTATCCCTTATACCATATATTATTTGTTATTTATCTGTGTTTACTCAGCTGACCAAATTCTGAGCCATTCTACACACTTTAAAAGCCATTCTACACACTTTAAAGTATTAAGAGATGTTTTTCTCTCTGGCTGTTAGGATGTACCTTTATTAGTGACAAGGCCTAGCTTTCCTTGTGTGATAAAGAGTTTAAATAAACAAAGGTATGATTCAACCTTTTACCACACAATGCCGCCTTTGAACGACCCTGGGAAAGAAGCCTTTTGAAAACATAGTGGGAAAAGGAGAAAATGCTGGTAACCATCATTTCCTTCTTTTCCCACAATGTTTTTCTGCCCTAGGAAAGAAAAATTGCCCCATTTTAGCAACAATGAAATTGTTGTCTGCAAATGCTTTCAATTTGGACAAGGCTAAAATGTTGTCTGTTAAGGGGTTGAAATGGATGTAGGAAAAAGGGTCTGGCTGGCCAAGTTGTAAGATTGTTAGCTGCACACAGGCTAAATATCAGAAGAGGTTATATGATTGTGCAGTTTTTGTCATCCACACTTCTATCTGTTATTCTTTTTCTTGTTTACAACATAAAAGTCTGTATGCTTCAATTCTCGTAAAACTTGCTGAGTTTGTCTATATTATCAGTCTTTTTTAACCCTTTACCACACAATCCCAATTTTTAACAACCCAGAGAAAGGAGCCTTTTGAAAACACTGTGAGAAAAGGAGAAAATGCTGGTAATTAGAAACAATTGTCAATTTTAAAGTCGCATTTATTTTGACATCTGCAAATGCAATCGATTTCAACCAGTATAAAATTTTGTCGTTTGGTAAAGAGTTAATTCTGTTGAAAATTAAGGAGATTTGACATTTTATTATAGTCCTGGGTTAGAGCTGGTTGTGATAAAATTTCATTTACTGATGTGGAATCACGTTTGACTTTTTTTTTCGTTTAGTTTAGCTGGTTTCCTAGACTGGTATCAGTCTGTTAAATAGAGCATTTTCATTAAAAAAAAAGATCATGAAATAAAACAGCAGAACAAATACACTCATATGATGTTCTCAGGGTCTGATTTAACATGTATTTTAGATAAAGAGCAAGTAACAACATATATTCCTGAGGGTTTACAATAGTTGTGTACCTTGTTTATTAGAATGACTCAAATGCAGGGCCTTAATGCCAGGCTACTAGTTTCCTTCAAATGAGTACATGTACGGTATACTGATCAGTAACTGCCAGTGGAGCGATTGAGGTCCTCATGGGCCTCTTGTTATTTCATTGCATGCTATATTTAACCTTTTACCGCAAAATGACGCCTTTTACATTCCCGGGAAAGAAGCCTTTTCTAACCAGCATTTTCTCTTTTTCCCACAATATTTTTCTGCCCTGTTAAAGAAAAATTGCACCATTTGAGCCACATTGAAATTGTCGTCTGCAAATGCTTTAATTTGGACAAGGCTAAAATTTTTTCGTCTGCTAAAGGGTTAATGCATTGAGTATAAATATAGAGGTGTCATTGTATATTGGGTTTGTAATGAATACTTGATAGTCAAAACTTTGATGTGTATGACAATAAAAGAGAAACTATGACTTTGTGAATAATTAAATGCTATATGTGATCTGCTGTATGAAAAGGGAGCTTAATGCATCTGCGAAAAGTATCGACCCAGGTCAGCCTGCGCAGTCCACGCAGACTGACCTGGGCCGAAACTTTTCGCTATTGGTCAGTTTTCTGAATGTCATAGGACCAGCGTACCTCATGAATCAGTCGGTTGTTAACCCTTTCCCAAACAAGCCCTGGTTTTCACGTGTCTGCAGAACAAGTCTTTTGAAAACACTGTGGGAAAAGGAGAAATTGCTCGTAATGAGCAATTTCTCCTTTTCCCACAGTGTTTTCTACCCTTTTTGAGACTTTTCTGCCATTTTCATCAAATTGAAAATTGTCGTCTGCAAACTCTTTCAATTTGGACCAGTCCAAAATTTGTCGTTTGGGAAAGGGTTAAACAAGATAGATTTTTATTGATCCATAATTATGTGATGATCTGCTTGGTATCATGCATCACGTAGATACATTAAGCCCCCTTTTGCCAGAGCACTTCTCAGTGATATAATATATGTGATATATGACAGTAATTCAAAGGAGAATACAACAATATGTTTTGAAATGGATAGTAATACAACAGGAAAAAAGGTACTCTTTGAAAATCTGCATACCATAGCATCAAGTCTAGACCAGAGGTTTATTGAATTGAGGCATTGTTTCTTGACTAAAACCTGTATTATGGGTACTGATTAGAATTTTCTCAAATTGTCTCATTCGGTTGTAGAGAAGTTTCACATTATTTTAAAAGTATCCTAAGGTACTTCACACAACTAAAAAATGCAATAGTCTTTTTTTTATATATATATATATCCAGAGCTCCAGATAAGAGGGAATGATGGCATTCTAAATCTGTTATTTCTCTTCCAAACCCTATGTTATGGCTACTCATTCGAATCGTCTCGATTCTAATGAGTAGCCATAACATAGGATATAGTGGAGAACAGCAAATATTTTCAAGTTAGAAACCAAAATCACTCCCTCTATCTGGAACTCTGTATATCATTGCAAAGTTTTGAAAAACAAAAAACTTCATATCATTGCACAATATCTCTCAAAAGTTTCACGTGATTGTTAATTATTTTGAAAATTTTATACCATTGCAAAGTATCTATGAGAAACATACAACTTGTTTCATATCAGTGCAAGTTTTTGTTTTTTACCTTCCTAGCTAAATCCTTTACCACACAATTTTGACTTTCAACAACTTTGAGGGAGAGGGTTTCTGAAAACATTTTGGGAAAAGGAGAAAATGCTTGTAACCAAAATTTTCTCCTTTTTCCAAAATATTTTCTGCACTTTTAACCCTTTACCAAACGACGATATTTTAGATTGGTCCAAATTGAAAGCATTTGAAGACGACAAATTAAATGTGACTCAAATTATCAAATTTGTTTCTGACAGGTAAGAAAACATTGTGGGAAAAGGAGAAAATACTGGTTACCAGCATTTTCTCCTATTCCCACAATGTTTTCAAGAGGCCTCTTTCTTACAGTCGTTAAAAATTGGGATTGTGTGGTAAAGGGTTAAAGAGAATTTTTATCATTTGAACCACATTTAATCTCTTGTCTTCCACTGCTTTCAGTTTAGACAAGTCTAAAATTTTGTCATATGGAAAGGCCAGCAAGGTTATGGCATGTCAGGTGTTAGACTGATGTGTCTCTGTTTGCCACTGTATAGGTCTGTCTGGGTGTACGTTTTACCTTAACTCTCCATCAAAAGATCCTGAGTTTGAAAACAGTTCTTACGAACATGGAAGTTCATAACAAATGCATAGCTCAAATATAAACAACTCAGGAAGTCTATTTTTTAGACAACAAATGGCTCAATGGCCAATCCTGGATGAGCCCCATCTTACGAACATGGAAGTTCGCAACAAATGAATAGCTCAAATATAAACCACTCGGGAAGTCTATTATGTAGACAACAAATGGCTCAATGGCCAATCATGAGCAGACAACAAATGGCTCAAAGGCCAATCCCAGACGAGCCCCATCTTACAAACATGAAACTTCGCAACAAATGCATAGCTCAAATATAAACAGCTCCGCCTGGGATTCAAACCTGTGCAGCAAATACCCTTGTTGATCGAGGATTAGAAGAACAATACACTAACCCCTGAGATAAAGAGAATTCTCTCTAACGCAGTTGTCAGGTATAGATTTTATACGGGAAGAAGCTATGCTGTAAGGAAGGAGTGATCTCCCGTAACACAGTGAAAGGAAAAAAAGCTTGTAAGCAGCATTTTCTCCTTTTCCATCAATGTTTTCTTCTCTTTCAAGGACAATCCTGATTATTTGAGCCAATTTATCTCTTTATCACACAATCCCGAGTTTTAACAACCCTGAGAAAGAAAGCATTTGAAAACATTGTGGGAAAAGGAGAAAATGCTGGTAACCAGCATTTTTTCCTTTTCCCACAATGTTTTCCACCCTTCCCAAAACAAATTTCAATTTTTGAATCACGTTAATTTTCTCGTCTGCTAATGCTTTCAATTTGGACTGGTCTTAAATTTTGTCATTTGGTAAAGAGTTAATTTGTTATCTGAATGCTTTCATTTTGAACATGTCTGAAATTTTGTTTGGTAAAGAGTTGAACCCTTTAACCTGAGTTCTAATGATCCTTCAAAAAAGGGTGGTTGAAAACATAACTGGAAAAGGAGAAAATGATGGTTATAAACATTTTCTTTATTTTTCTACAATTTTTTCTTCTATTAAATATGATCACCTGAGCCATTTAGTTTGTTGTCTGCAGATGTTTTCTGTTTGAAACAGTGTAAAATGTTGTCTGCAGATGTTTCTGTTTGAACCAGTCTAAAATGTTGTTGTCTGCAGATGTTTTCTGTTTGAACCTGTCTAAAATGTTGTTTTCAGATGTTTTCTGTCTGAACCAGTCTAAAATGTTGTTGTCTGCAGATGTTTTCTGTTTGAACCAGTCTAAAGTGTTGTCTGCAGATGTTTTCTGTTTGAACCAGTCTAAAGTGTTGTTGTCTGTGGTGAAGAGTTCAGTCTCCTGAGCAGTGTAGGACCTTCATTATCCCCTGGTCTTTTGCAGTCCATTTTATCGATATTTGGAAGGGGGAGGACAGATTATAGAGGTACAAGTGGAAAAGATGGACCCCTAGATGACAGCAAAGAAACCAGATCTCTTGGCAGAAGCAGTGAAGATAGTTCCAACAATGCATCTAAAGATGAATCTGTACATGTGATTGAAGAGGAATTGGTTACTAAAGTGAAAGCTGTTGGGTTACAATCTAAACCTAAACAAGCCAATACAGTCAGAAGGTATGCTAATGTTACAGACAAGAACATTGTTACTGATGAAGTGGATCAGTTGGACAGTGCCTCTGCATGGAGAAGGGCAGTTTCTTTTGAAACAAACCAGTCCAATGTAAGTACTGTTATTCAGAGCTCCAGATAGAGGAAGTGATTTTGATTTCAAAATTGAAAATATGAATCACTCTCCACTAAACCCTATGTTATGGGTACTCATTAGAATCGTCTCATTGAGACAATTCTAATGAGTACCCATAACATAGGGTTTGGACGAGAAATAGTGGATTAGAATACCATCTCTCCCTTTTTATCTGGAGCTCTGTATTATTTTATGTGTTTGTTTTGCTTTCTTGGAGTTTCTTTTACCAGTACATATACTTTACAATATATTTGTCCCAAGCCACTGACTGTTTTCCAACATAACCATGGAAACAATGATCAGCATTGAGACAAAAATGAATTATGTAGGAAAGACAAAAAAGACAATCATCAATGTTTGGAAAGGAATTGGTGTTGCTGGGAATTCCAACCTGGCACCTCCTGGTTTCAAGACCTGTATGCAACTGACTGTACACTTAAACAAGGCATGGCTAACCCTTTATCAGGTGACAAATAGTTAGATTTTGTGACTGGTCAGATGACTGAGTAAATGTTGTTCAACTTCTGGGGTTTGTCTCTTTAACCCTTTACCTGACTTTTAATGACCCTGAGAGAGAAGCCTTTTGAAAACATTGTGGGAAAAGGAGAAAATGCTGGTAACCAGCATTTTCTCCTATTCCCACAATATTTTCTAGCCTGCCCAAAACAAATTTCGGGTTTCGCGTTACATTTATTTTGTTGTCTGCAAATTCTTTCAGTTTGGACTAGTCTAAAACTTTATCATTTGGTAAAGAGTTAAGGGTAAAAAACATTATGAGAGAACAAGAGAAAGCTGCATATCAACAGTTTTGTCTTGTCCCAAGATGTTTTCAAAAGCCTTTTTCCAGGCTCATTAAGCAGAGGATTGCTTTGTAAAGGAGTTTAACCATGGTAGTTAACTCTTTACCAAATGACAAAATTTTAGACTAGTCCAAATTGAAAGCATTTGCAGACGACAAATCAGATGTGACTTAAAAATTGAAATTCGTTATGGAATTGGCAGAAAACATTGTGGTTACCAGCATTTTCTCCTTTTCCCACAATGTTTTCAAAAGTCTTCTTCCTCAGGGTCGTTAAAAGTCGGGATTGTGTGGTAAAGAGTTAAAGCTTATTGTTTCAACTCTTAGAATTTAGTGTACCACATATTCTCTTGTTTTAACAAGCCTGAGGAAAAGCTCTCCTGAAAACATTGTGGGAAAAGAAGAAAATGCTGGCAACCAGCATTTCCTCCTTTTCCCACAATGCTTTCTACCCTTTCTAAAAGAAATCTTAACATTTTAGGCACATTTACCTTGTCATCTATGAATGCCAAAGATATGTCATATAACTCTTTACCAGGTGACAAAATCTTAGGCTTGTCCAAATTGAAAACATTTGCAGATAAAAAGGGAATGTAACTCAATGCATGAAATTTGTCTTTCAGATGGAGGGAACATTGTCAGAAAAGGAGATATTGCTGATGATCAGCATTTTCTCCTGTTACCACAACATTTTCAATTGTTCTTTCTGAGGGTTGTTAAAGTTTGGGATTGACTGGTATAGTGTTAGTGCTGGCTCATTGTTGCCTGGAATCAGGGAAAAGTGGGCATAGATCTAGTTCAAAATTTTATGAAATCAATGATATTGTCTGGGAAATTTCTGATATGTCGGGAAAAAATTGTTGCATTGCAGAAAATGTTTTTTAGGGTAGAAATTGTGAGACTTGCATGTATGTTCTGTATTTAGTTTGTGGCAGTTGTTTCGATTTGAAGTGGTTGAATGGCTGAATACTCCGAGACATATTTCACCCTTTACTACATGATCCAATGTTTTCACAACCTAGAGGAAAAAGGCCTTTGAAAATGTTGGAAAAGAAGAAAGTCTTGGTAACCAGTATTTTCCCCACTGTGTTTTTCGCCATTTCAAAAACAATTCCGAAGTTGTCCTCTGCAAATGCTTTGAATATGGCTGAGTCTTTTTTTTTTTTTTTTTGTTAAAGGTAAAAGGGAAATTTGAAATTATGTCAGAGCATAACAAGGGAATTAATAGTGTTCTGCCAAGGCGCGTATTTGCGATTTTCTCGCTAAAAAATTCAAAATGTGGTAGAAAAAGTCGGTAAAAGGCAATTCCTGTCGCATATGAAAAATCGGGGAATCAGCCGCGTAACTATTACAATTTAGCGTTTTTCCTGGGCGCCGAAGGTGCGTATATGCAAAATGAAATTTGATTGGACGCACACCGAAAATAACAACCAAATATTGATCCTGTACTTTACTGTCATGACGTAGTACTACTTATCTTCTGCAGTCTCAGCCGGAAAATGGTTTCGCCGCCACGGCGAAAAAGCCAGGTACTATCCTAAACTTCCATGGTCATTCAAAGCATACCAACAATCAGAGCTCAAAGTCCGATATTGTTCTGATGCCCATTACCCCTCCCACTCAATCAACATCGTCGGAAAATAGTAAAAAATACCAGTACGACAGTTCTTATATTTAAAAGAACATTCTTCGTTGGAATATGATCGGGACCGCAACTTTATGGGTTGTAAAATGTGTTGAAAAAACCCCAAAAGTATGCATTTACTGGAAAAAGAGAACACAGCAATTTACAAGTCTGGAAAACTAATTTCAATTTCTTATTTTAAAACCACTTTAATGCATACTAGATTCTGTCCCCGAATTTTTAAAAATGTCTCAAACTTCTTCGGATGAGTGAGACATTTGTCTCTACTTTTTAAAATCCAGAACACTGAATTTTGTTTCCTCAGATTTGGGAAAACCCTAAAATTGGATATGTCTTTCTGTCAAATGTAAGGAAACTATGTTAACCCTTATCCTGCTAAATAAGTGAAATGAAATTTTCAAACCAATTGTAAAAACAGGATTAATGCTATTTCATACTTACTTTTTTGGGGAAAAAAAATTATTGGACAGTGTAGATCCAAGATCAGACTGCACATTCTGTGCAGTCTGATCTTGATCTACACTGTCTGCAAAAGGTCAGTCAGTCGCACTTAGCAGCCTAAGGGTTAACTCATTACCAAACAATAAAATTTTTCACTTGTCCAAATTGAAAGTAGATCTATTTGCAGATGTCAAATGTAGCTTCTATGATGGGATTTGCATGCAAAAGGGTAGACAACTTTGTGGGAAAAGGAGAATAATGCTGGTATCAGCATTTTCTTCTGTTCCCACAAAGGTTTTAAAAGGCGCTTTCCTCAGGGCTGTAAAACGGGGATTTTGTGGTAAATATAGTTAAATCTTTACCACACAACAAAATTTTAGACTAGACCAATTTCAAAGCATTTGTAGATGACTAATTCAACATTGGTACAGATGAGCTTAAGCTCTCTTATAGAGAAGTAATCATTGTGGGAAAAGGAGAAAATGCTGGTTACAAGCATTTTCTCCTTTTCCCACAATTTTTTTGAAAGGCTTCCTTCCCAGGGTCATGAAAACCCAGGATTTTGGGTTAAAGGGTTAAACACCTAACAAATAAACATGAATCATGCTCTGTGAAGAGGGGGCATGATTCATCTGCAAAAAGTAACGACTCATGTCACCCTGCATAGTGTGCACAGGCTGACATGGGTCGAAACTTTTTGCAATTTATAAATTTGCTGCATGACCAAGGACCATTCTATCTCCAGACCCTGTCAATTGTTGGACTAAATGGACTTTATGGATCCATAATCATGTGATGACTTGCTCGGTACAATGCATCATGGAGATGCATTAAGCCTGCTTTTGACAGAGCATGGCTCACATAATTTTTTACTTTTTCCTTTGCCTAGTTCTATCAGGTTTATTGTTACCTTGCTACTCATGGGTCTTTGATTTTCAGACGAGACCTGTGGAAAATTTGGGAATTGCTATTCATGGCTTTGATGATTGCCCGTTTTTCTACGACCCCAGGACGATAGAATTTATACGCAATTCAAACACCATGTTTATCATGAGGGGTTTACCTGGTAGTGGAAAATCAACAATTGTGCGATTACTCTGTCATATTTATCCTAAATCTGTGGTTTGCTCTGCGGATGACTATTTTTTGACCACTGATGGAGAATACAAGTAAAGTTGTTATATATCTGTTTGTTTTTTTTAGCTCACCTGAGCACAAAGGGCTCAAGGTGAGCTTTTGTGATCATGCTGTGTCTGTTGTCCATCATCCCTGTGTCAAAAATTACCTTGTAGGCACTCTAGAGGCCACATTTTCAGGGCATATACCCATGGAATTTTGTCAGAATGTTTGTCTTGATAAAATCTCGGACAAAGTTCGAAATTGGGTCATGTCAGGTCAAAAAGTAGGTAACCAGATCAAAGTTTAGAAAAACCTTGTGTGCACTCTAGAGGCCACATTTTTAGTCTAATACTTATAAAACTTAGTCAGATTGTTTGTCTCGATGATATCTTGGACAAATTCAAAATTGGGTCATGTTGGGTCAAAAAGTAGATCACTGGAACAAATCATAGAAAAACCTTGTGAGCACTCTAGGCGCCACATTTTCATCCAGAAACTTGTGAAACTTAGTCAAAAAGTTTGAAATTTGGTCATGCCGGGCCAAAAAGTAGGTCACTGGGACAAATCCTACAAAAATCTTGTGTGCAATCTGGAGGCCACATGTTATGTTCAATACTCACGAAACATAATCAGCATGTTTTTCTTGCCGATGTCTCTGACAAGTTAAAAAAAATAGGTCAAGGAGGTCGAAAAGTAGGTCACAAACACTCATGTGTTTTACATCATTACAACCTGGATCTCTTCGGCTTCATCAATCCTAGATGACTTTACTCTTAGATGACTTTACTCAGGTGAGCACTTTAGGGCCAATGGCCCTCTTTTTTTAGAGTACAGTTTACTTTTACAGTATTAACCAATTACTGTACATGTTATTTTTAAACTTAGGAAAATGCATTGAAATTAGATGAAGGACGTGAATTTAGAAAAAACTAAGAATTCAGTTTTTTGTCTCTGAAAAAATGAGAACAATTGTAATTTGGATGGGATATATAGGATCTGACAGAAGTTGACATCAGGGATAAAATGTCATATTCTTTTGATCACATAATGATATCTCACAAAATAAGGTCAGAACTTGGGAAACCACATATGTAAATTACACACATGTTGGAATTCCACGAGTAAAACCTTACTCACTTCCCTGAAATAGTATAAAATGATGTCACTTAACCCTTTACCAAACGACACATCTTTAGATTCTTCCAGTTTGAAAGTATTTGCAGACATCAAGGTAACTGTATCTCAGCAAGTGAAATTCGTTTTTGGAAAGTTGGAAAACATTGTTAGAAAAGGAGAAAATTCTGGCTTCCAGCATTTTCTCCTTTTTCCAAAATGTTGTCCAAAGCTTTCTTCCTGGGGGTCGCTAAAACTTGCGATTGTGCGGTGAAGGGTTCATATTATGATGTAGCATGCTTATGTCAGGCATGTGTCAGATATGAAAATTAGTAATAGTTGTAGTTCACCGAAAACAAGGGAGGTTAGGAGATAGATATATATGAGCCATACTCTGGCAAAAAGGGGCATAATGCATCTCCGTTATGCTTATACCAATCAAGCCATCACATAATTATGGATCCATGATAGCCACTTTTTTTTTAACAACTGACTGAATCATGAAGTAAACTGATCCTTTGACATAAAGAAAATTTGCCAATAGCGAAAAGTTTTGGCCCAGGTCAGCCTGCGCAGACTGTGCAGGCTGACCTGGGTCGATACTTTTCGCAGATGCATTGAGCCCCCTTTTCACTGAGCATGGCTCATATCTTGGTGTTGTAGTGGTTAGCATTTGTACTGCCTAGCTGTAGGGCTGACAAAGATTGTAAACTGCTTCCTAACAGACCTCTCGTTGTTTTAGCCTGCCTCAATCAGGTTATTTTTTTACCCATAACAATCTGAATTGAGACAGCATTACTGTATCATCTTTTTAAACCCCTACCAAACAATCCCACATTTTAAGATTGATTTTGATTGCTTGTATGGTGTTTAATGCCATTTTCAACATTATTTCAGTTATATCACATCAGCCAGTGCACGTACCCATGGTTTCCTGGAGTTTCTACTACCAGTGCTATGTACAATATTCTTTCCAAGCCACTAGCTGCTTTCCCACATATTCATCATACAAACAATGTTCAGCAGTGAGAAAGGAATGAATCGTCAATCCTCGGAAAGAAATTGGCCAAGTCTGGGATCAAACCAGCAACCTCCTGTTCTCAGGTCCTGTATGTAACAGACTTAGCTACCTGGGCTTGGCATGTTTTAACAACACTGATAGAGAAAGCTTTTGAAAACATTGTTGGAAAAGGAGAAGTTGCTGGTAACCAGCATTTTCTCCATTTCTCACCAAGTTCTCTTTCCTTCTGCAAAAACAGCTGATTTGGTCCGAATTGTGTTCTTTTTCTGAGGTCATTGTCATGGTAAGGATGAATTTTTGAGCTGGGATTTTATGTAATTATAAATATAGAAAGTTCGATATTCCAGATATATGGCATTTGATAGAAATTATCCAATTGTTATTTCAGAGTTTACAGGGCCAGTTTAGTCCATTCCTGAACCTAGCCCTTTCAGTTTTTGAGTCACGTTTACTTTGTCATCTGCAAATGCTTTGAATTTGGACTAGGCAAGCATTTTGTCTTTTGGTATAGAGTCAAAACAGACTCTAGAGTAGAATATCAACCCCTGCAGGGCCTTTCACAACTTTAGTTGCCTTTGCAGCCAGTGTAGGTTAAGATCAGACTGCACAAAACATGTTGATGTTTAATCTACAGTATCCCCTTTGCTGAGGCATTCTGGATATAGCAACCTTGAAATTGCATTACTTTTGGCTTGTTTGCTATGTTTGACTCTTTACCAAATGACAAATTTTTTAACTGGACCAAATTCAAAGCATTTGCAGACAACAAATGAAATGTTGCTAAAATGATGATTTCTGTCTTTGATGGGTTCGAAAACATTGTGGGAAAAGGAGAAAATGCTGGTTACCAGCATTTTCTCCTTTTTCCACAATGTTTTCAAAAATCATCTTTTTCAGGGGTCGTTAAAAGTCGAGATTGTGTGGTAAAGTGTTAAACAGTGTGTTTGGTTTATCTTGTGCTCTTAAGGTGAGTGATAATTTTTCTTGTGATTTAATTGTTGCAGATTTGATCATTCCAAGTTGTCAGAAGCTCATTCCGAATGTCAGCGTAAAGCTATAGAGCATTGCGAGAGAGACACATCTGTCGTGATTATCGACAACACAAACATACAACGATGGGAGATGAGTTTCTATCTCAGACTTGCTCAGAGTCAGCACTACTATCACACTATCGTTATAGAACCACAAACACCGTGGCGGCATGACGTGGGGGAACTGTCCAGACTAAATAAGCATGGTGTCGATGCTGACATTTTGTACGGTAAATTAAAGAAACTTCAAGAGCAAGATGTGCTGCCTATTTATTACGGGTAATTATTCAGTCCTTTGCATGCTGATGTCAGCTGAACTCTTTGCCACACAACAAAATTTTAGACTTGTCCAAATTAAAAGCATTTGCAGACGACAAGATAAATGTGACTCAAAAGATTGAAATTTGTGTTGGGAAGGGCAGAAAACATTGTAGGAAATGGAGAAAATGCTGATTACCAACATTTTCTCCTTTTTCCCACAATGTTTTCCAAAGGCTTTTTGTTCAGGGTCGTTAAAACACACGATTTGTGGTAAAGAGATAAGCTGTAGCAAACAGACCTGGATGTTTATAACCCTTGGGAGAAATACTTTAGAAACACTGTAATCAAAGGAGAAAATGCAGCCAAAAAGCATTCTTTCACTTTCCAACCACATATTCTGCCCTTTTAAAGACAAATTCGATCAATTAACTCTTTACCACACAATCCTGACTTTTAACAACCCTGAGAAAGAAGCCTTTTGAAAACATTGTGGGAAAGAGAGAAAATGCTGGAAACCAGCATTTTCTCCTTTTCCCACAATAATTTCTAACCTTCCCAAAACAAATTTCAGTTTTTGAGTTACATTTATTTTGTTGTCTGCAAAATGCTTTCAATTTTGACTAGTCTAAGAATTTGTTGTTTGGTAAAGAGTTAACCCATTCCCAAACGACAAATTTTGGACTGGTCCAAATTGAAAGAGTTTGCAGATGACAATTTTAAATTTGATGAAAATGGCAGAATGTTCTCAAAAAGGGTAGAAAACACTGTGGGAAAAGGAGAAATCGCTCGTTACGAGCAATTTCTCCTTTTCCCACAGTGTTTTCAAAAGACTTGTACTGCAGACACGTGAAAACCAGGGTTTGTTTGGTAAAGAGTTAAGCAACATTTTGTTTGTCATCTGCAAATGCTTTCGATATGGACCTATGTGACACTTTCCTGTCTAGTAAACATTTAACCCTTCCGAGTAACTGTAAATGGGCATTAACCCTTTACCACACAGTCCCAACCTTTAACAACCCCGAGAGAGAAACCTTTTGAAAACATTGTGGGAAAAGGAGAAGATGCTGGTAGCTAGTATTTTTTCCTTTTCCCACAATGTTTTTAGCTTTCCCAAAACAATTTTTTAGTTTTTGAGTTATGTTTATTTTGTCGTCTGCAAATTCTTTCAATTTGGACTAGTCTAAAAAATTGTCGTTTGGTAAAGAGTTAAACCAGATTTCCTTATGCTAATGTTTTAGAAAATCTTTAAATACATGGCTAGTTTGATGCAGAGATGGCTTTAACCTGAACTCTTTAACCAAATGACAAAATTTTAAACTAGTCCAAATAAAAACAATTGCAGACGACAAAATGACGACAAAATGAATGTGACTGAAAAATTCTTAGGGTTGTTAACAGTTGAGATTGTGTTGTAAAGGGTTAAAACATAGATATGTAGAAACACATGTAGAATGTATGATGAATTACCAAGTCATTTGTATTTTTACTGTAAAATTTCCTGTTCTGTTAGTAGGAGTATACATGTACATGTAGCTGTTAGTGTGTATCAAGGGATAAGTAGTGGATGTTTTTATTTTTTGGTAAAAGATCGAAATTTATTTCATCGAGTGAACATCATCAGTAATATTTTCACAAGTGGCAGAGCCACAAGTGAAAATATTACTGATGATGTTCACGAGATGAAATAAATTTTAATCTTTCACCACAAAAAACAAATATTCTATTTATTTCATGCTTTTAATCCCTTTTTTTTTTTTGGACTTCCATCAAAATGCAGTGAAGTTGTTTTTCGGTAATTCCCGGTGGCATACCCCCCTCACATAACAACACATTACAATATTACGTAAAGCACGAGAAATATGGCATAAACTATGTCATATTTCCTTCCATTTGAATGGCAGGCACTGATTACTTGGGTAACTAGAGCGTGGGAACTACTGTTTCCACCTTCAGTTGAAGAGTTAAAAAAATACAAAATTGGTATTTTCATTGGTTGTAACCTTGAAAGATCAAACAATAATTCACCGTTATTTCTTGATAAACTACAGAAAAACATGAAATAGATATACATTTTTAACACAGTAATCTTTCGGTTAGCCCCATAGTTAGGTCGGTAGAGTCTGTCACTGACCATGGTTTTGAAGGTCTTGAAATGGAGATTCACCGTAGGCAATTATTTTCAACTATTTATTTTCGTTTTCCCCCCTACTATATGTACTGGTAAATAGTCACATCCTTGTGATTTCTCCTCACAAGATATCGACTTTCTCCATCCAGAAAAATTTGGGTCAAAATCTGATGAATACCTCTTTAAAAATTTGCATACAGTGCAGACAATATCTGACTGCACAAAACTTTACTGCAAAAGTTGGCAAATAATCAACCTGCTGGATAGATATAATGGACACTTTTCCTCATTGACTAAAAGTCCAAATATTGAAAATTTTAATCTCAAAATATTGCACAGTGTAGATTGAATTGAGACATTTTTTAGCTCAGCTGTTTTCGGAGAAAACGTCGTGGTGTTGTCATAGCTCTGGCGTTGTTGTCTGGGTTATTATCGTCTTCATCGTGCAAAAACTTGGATATGTTATAATGTCGCTCTTATTACTGAAGATATTTACCTCAAACTTGGACAAGTTGTTAGCTATCAAAAGGGAAACCATACAAGATGAACAAGTAACTATCAAAGTATTTTTGACATAGTTATGACCCCTTTTTTGACATAGAATTCTCACTGAAAATCAAGCAACCGCAGCTGTGCGTTGGCACCTGCATGCATTGCTCTTATTTGTCTAACAGTTCTTGTTTATTTCAGATGGTTTTTTACAAAGAGGGATTCCGCAAGCATTGTTGAAACAGCAAAAGGTCTGTTAAAAAACAGTGCTAGTGAGCTGAATGGCAGTAATGAAGCAGGCATTACAAAGTTGAAAGGTTTGCTTTTCTTGTGAATAATAAAGTTTTAACCCCTGAACTGTTAGGTACACATAAAGAACATTTCCTGCCAATAGCTAACTCTTTACCAAACAACAAAATTTTAGACTGATCCAAATTCAAACCATTTGCAGACGACATAATAAATATGACTGAAAATCTAAATTTGTTTTTAAAAGGGTAGAAAAAATTGTGGGAAAAGGAGAAAATGCTGGTTACCAGCATTTTCTCCTTTTCCTACAATGTTTTCCAAAGGCTTCTTTCACAGGGTCGTGAAAACTCGGGATTGTGTAGGACTTAAAACCAAAAACTTGTATTTTTACCATTCTGTTCACAAGAAAAAATTTACTAATAATGGATACAAGATCAGACTTAAGCTTCATTGCTGTCTGATTTTGATCTACACTGTCAACAAAAGTGCAATTAATTACACTAACCTGTTAGACAGCTTAGTAAATGGAAAATTTATTTTCTATCAGTAGATACATGTAAAGCACAGTGTTTATCTGTTCATCTGTCATTTATTCCATCACTATCATTCATTAGAAAAAAAGTATTATCTAATTTATTTATATTTATATTTGAGCCATGCTCTGGCCAAAGGCAGTTTAACCCTTTCCCAAACAAGCCCTGGTTTTCATGTGTCTGCAGTACAAGTCTTTTGAAAACACTGTGGGAAAAGGAGAAATTGCTCGTAACGAGCAATTTCTCCTTTTCCCACAGTGTTTACTACCCTTTTTGATAACTTTCTGCCATTTTTATCAAATTTGAAATTGTCGTCTGCAAACTCTTTCAATTTGGACCAGTCCAAAATTTGTCATTTGGGAAAGGGTTAATGTGTCTTCTTGATGCATTATACCAAGCCTGACATCATATAATTAAGGATTCATAAAGTCCATTTAGTC
The DNA here is from genome assembly GCA_945859785.2 of Tridacna gigas. Lineage (NCBI taxonomy): Eukaryota > Metazoa > Mollusca > Bivalvia > Cardiida > Cardiidae > Tridacna > Tridacna gigas. Next base: position 36,516,382 of record OX244044.2, read on the forward strand.
TAACAATCTACTGAATCACAAGATCGACTGTTCTTTTTTTTTTTTTTTTTTTTTTTTCTTTCTTCTTTTTTTTTAACATTGCATAGACTGGTTCTTTGAAAATGCAGAATATTGACCAATAACAGAAGATACTGGCCCATTTCAGCCTGCACAGACTGGTTCTAAACCATAAGGACTAAGGCTAGTAAATTTGGAATGAAGCTTTACTTAATCGACCTCTACTAAGATTCTACAGATTATAGCCCTTAGGTCAAAATTGGCCCTGTCCCAGGGGTCACAAGTTTTACATGGGCTTTTATAGTGAAAACTTTAAAAATCTTCTTGTTCAAATTTGGCATAAAGCTTCATCTAGTGGATCTCTTCTGAATTTGTTAAAAATTTAGCCATTGTTCAAATTGAATTAAAGCCCCTCATGGTTTATTAAGAAAACTGAAAATTTTGTTTATAACCATACAGCCTAGCCCTATATTACATATTGTACTTGGTATATGGTTATATCTTGTTGACCTTGACCAGATTCAGTTAATTATAGCTCATAATTATAGCTTGAAATGGTAATCATAGGTAAAAAATGAACTCACCCTGAGGTCACAATTTTCACATGGGCTTTTATACAGAAACTTTATCAGTCTTCTTGTTAGAAGCCTTTAGGCCTAGAGTAATGTTTGGTGTGTATGGTTTGTACATATTAGCCAGTGGAGGGATACAGGGCCATCATGGCCCTCTTGTATTTTTATTTTGTTGTACTTAAACCTTCATCACAGAATCCAACATTCTAACAACCTTAAGCAAAAAGGCTTTTGAAAAGGAGAAAATGCTGGCTGTCATCTTCTGAGCAATTCGTCATGTGTAACAGCTTTCAGTGTGGTCGAGTCTAAAATTTTGTTGTGTGGTAAAGAGTTAAGCATTATGAAAGTTTCTTTAATCCTTTACCACATAGCACAGACTTATCCATTTTGAAGGAATTTACACATGACATTTCTAGTATTTTCTCCTTTTCAAACAATAGTTTCATAAGGCTTCTTTTTCAGGGTCATTAAAACTTGAAATTGTGTGGAAAAGGGTTAACCAGTGAATTTGACAATATTTTTTCTGTTACTGTTAAACCCTTTACCACACAATCCTGAGCTTTAAAGACCTGAGAAAGAAGCCTTTTGAAAACAAGGTGGGAAAAGGAGAAAATGCTGGTAACCAGCATTTTCTCCTATTCCCACAATGTTTTCTACCCAATCAAAGACAGAAATCATTATTTGAGCTGCATTTAATTCGTTGTCTACAAATACTTTCAGTTTGGTCTTGTCCAAACTTTTGTGTGTACCAATCTGTGTGTGGTAAAGAGTTAAGGACTTTGATTCATGGCTATGTTTTAGGTATTCTTGAAGACTTTGACATTTGCTACACAGACCCAAAGGGAATATTACACTGTACATCGAAATTTCTTGGCAGCAATTCAGCTCATCCTTATCATCGTAGCAGTGTTGTGAAAGATTCAATTGGAAGAGTTTACGCTTTGGAAATCTCAGGTTTTGTATATACTGAACGATCAGTTAGTGCATGCGTTAATTTGACGAGTTCAAGTTTAATTGATAAGAGATTGCTATCGTTGTATGAAAAAGAGGAAGAAATGATTTTATCGGAGCGATATAAAGGGACGTCAAAAAGTGACAGTGCTTTAAATCACTTTCATCACGGTTCCAGTGCTCATGTCACGATAAAAGTCTCCAATTATTCACAGCCTAAAGTGAGCGGAGATGATATTTTGCGAATCTGTGAATTTCGTCTGCATGGAAAAGGACACAGATATGATACCAGTCAAGGGAGGATGCACATTTTTCCAGAAAATTTATTTTACTTGGAATTAGAAGTACCCATGAGATTTCATACATTGTTTCATGGTTACTATGCTGTAGGGAGACGTTGAATTTTGAAAGGAAGGTTTAACTTTGTACCAAACGACAAAATTTTGGACTGGACCAATTTGAAAGCATTTGTAGACAAAAAATGAAATGTAGCTCAAATGATGACTTTGTCTTTGATAGGGTTGAAAAAATTGTGGGTAAAGGAGAAAATGCTGGTAACCAGCATTTTCTTCTGTTCCACAATGTTATCAAAAGCCCTCTGTCTCAGGGTCAGTAAAACTCCGGACTGTGTGGTAAAGGGTTAAATTACTGTTCTAGTTCAATATTCCGAGGCGAGGTGGACCATTTGATTCACTGAGACATTTGTCTTGGCCAATCAGATGTAGAGTCTTGAAATTTAGAACAAGACACACTTTGTGAATACAAACACTGATTTTAGAAAACACTTCTGCCACAAAATGTTATGTGTTTTTAATAGGGATGGCAACGGTTAACCGATTAACCGGTTAACCGATCGAATGACCGATTAACCGGTTAGGAAATCGGAAACCGGTTAACCAGAAATATAAATTACCAAAAATGTACCAAAATAGTGAAGAAAAACGTCTACAAAATTAACTTTGCCGGTTCTGAAAACCATAACTTCACTATACGCGCATCTATGTCGCCAAGACGCGGCGAAGGTGTGATACACAGTTTGACATAGTCTGTGCTATAAACATTGTTAATCCGCTAATTGGTCTCCTGTCTCCGATAATAAACAGTCAAAAACAGGTGTCCTCCTCTAATCAAAGGCACTCGCTTCTACAGTTTATTGATTTTATTTGTTTGGATTATTTCATTAAGTGCCCGCCCCCATTCAAATATGTGCATTGATTGACCAATCAGCGTAAGACGGATTAAAATTAACAAGTTAATCGACCTCCGGTCAAAAACGCACAGCGATTACTCTTCGTTCATTATCAGTTTGATAAGTATCCCTGAAAATCGAAATATACTTTTAGAAGTTAATCTTAAGCACAAATCTCGAAAACAAACAACATGCCTCCACCTACATCAGCCGTTTGGAAGTATTTCAAGCGAAACAACGACGGGAACACTGTAAAATGCACTTTGTGCAGTCAAGAATTGAAGATGACAGGTGGTACGTCAAACATGCGCAACCACTTGAAGGGGAAGTACCCATCTCATGAATCTATGAAAACATTGCGACAAAAGGAGAAATTGCTCATAACGAGTAATTTCTTCTTTTCCCACAATGTTTTCTACCTTTTTAAAGAAGTAAGAATTATTTGTATCAATAACAAATAAAATTGTTTTCGACAGAGGCTTCGAATTTGGAAGGGTCTAAAACTAATATTTGTCGTTTGGGAGAAGGTTAACACCCGATTCACTTAACGATGGCCCTTTCGTTTGACGATAACGATAGCGTCATCTGCATGATCCAGTTCATTGATTATGAGAAGTTGTGAATAGCCTGATAATTTCTAGTACTCTGAAGAAAACATTGTGGAAAATTGATTATATTGCCGTGCGGGAGATCGTCGATAGATTGGCCGCCTTCTGCGCCAAAGTACAGAAAAAGTAAACGTTACGGGTATGCATTTCTTATGCACCGGTTATCAATGTTGACATCTCGAGCAAATATGGCAGGTACCTTCATCTTAATTTTTTTACATGGTCGTTCGGTTAACCGGTTAACCGATCGAAAGATTGAACGGTTAACCGGTTAGTAATTTTACTAACCGTTGCCATCCCTAGTTTTTAAGCCTTTCCCAAATAACAGATTTTAGACTCTGGGATTGAAAGCATCTGCATATGATGAATTCAAAATTGGTATAAAGGAACCAAAGTTGGTTGCAAGGATAAAAAACATTCTGGGAAAAGGAGCAAATGCTGGTTACTTGCATCTATTCCTTTTTCCCCATGATGTTTCCAAAAGCTTTTTTCTACTTCATGTTCTGTGTCTGTATTTCACAAATGACAGGGTATCCATAGTTTACCACTTACAAATTTACAACAATTTTTACAGCATATTTTGTTTCAAGAGGTAATCTGCTGAACCTTTCACTACACAATCCGGAGTTTTAACAACCCAGAAGAAGGGTTTTAAAAACATTGTTGGAAAAGGAGAAAATGCTGTCATCTGCAATTGTTTTGAATTTGGTTAAGTCCTAAATTTTGTTGTTTGATGTAGAGTTAAGTCTAAAACAGCCCTCCATGGGTTCCCCTCAAAAGGGGATCCTGAAGGGCAGATAACCCTCCTCAAAATATTTTTTTTATAAAGTTCAGTTCTCCCCCCTTTTATACTGAAAAAAAAAAAAAAAAAACACTGCAGAGGAATATTAGCAGTCAATGTGTTGCTCTTGTTTATTGTTATGTTGATTTTTCAGTTTTGTTCTTTTTTATTGTTGCTTTTATTAGAGATGTGCCCTGTGAAAGTAGAGGATCTTACATGAGTATTTATGTATTCTCATTTTTATCAAACAAGTTGAATAAAATTGTATGATGTGAGCATTGGCAAGTGTCAAATACAATTTAATCGACAATACTGATAAAAATGATAATACCTAAACATGCACGTGAGGTACTAGTTTTCAAATAAAACGAATGACAGATAAATAAATATCCTGTATCATCATCTTTAGCCTATATATCGTTCACGGGTCCATGTTTATAGAGTGAAGTTTGGTTTGAAATGTGTGCATATATAAGAAGGAAGCTCTCTGACATTTACATTGAAAGTAGAATGAAACAGTTGAAAGATGGATAAAAGTGAAAGATTTCCATAACTGATTCATTTTAATAACCCTTATCTGCATTTCTTGTTATTAGTTAACATGAAAGCACGTATTTGCAGCAATGACGTCATATTCCCATGAAATGGTGAAGTAGTACAAATTCTGACATGTTTTGCTGGCTTCACATGCTCATGATAACTACAAATTAACCAGAACCTGGACCCAAAAAACAATAAACTAAAATAAGTCATGTGTTTAACCCTTTCCCAAACGACAAATTTTGGACTAGTCCAAATTGAAAGAGTTTGCAGACGACAATTTTAAATTTGATGAAAATGGCACAAAGGTCTCAAAACGGGTAGAAAACACTGTGGGAAAAGGAGAAATTGCTCATTACGAGCAATTTCTCCTTTTCCCACAGTGTTTTCAAAAGACTTGTACTGCAGACACGTGAAAACCAGGGCTTGTTTGGGAAAGGGTTAATACACCGCTGGAGGAGGTTTTATGTGATAAAGGGGGTTTGTGCAAAAAGTATCAAGCCATGTCAGGCTGACCTGGGTCAAAACTTTTTGCTTTTGGCCAATTTTCTACTTGTACAAAGGACCAGTTGACCTCATTATTCAGTTAGTTGTTCGACAAAATGGATTTTAGGGATCCTATATTATGCAGAGACTTGCTTTGTATTATTCATCTTGCATATGCATTAAATCCCCTTTTGCCAGAGCATAGCTTATTTGTTTTTGTTTATTTAACCTTTTACTGATTGATCCCCAATCTCCTTCTATCCTGAGGATTTGTTTGTTTGTTTGTATTGGAGTTTAACGCCATTTTAACAGGTCAGGTCATATCATGGCGGTCAGTGGCACACCCATCAGTTCCTGGCTTTCACACACCAGCACTGACACAACTCTCTTTCCAAAGTTACCGACTACTTTTCTCACATGCATCAGAGGTGAGCGGTGAAAAAATCGCCTGAAAAAAAGTTTGCCTCAACCGGGTATCGAACTCGCAACCACCAGATCACCAGTCAGATATGCTAACCTTTGAGCTACCCGGGCGGACCTACCCTGAGGAAGAAAGGTTTTGGTAACATTGTTGGAAAAGGAGAAAATGCTGGTGACCAGCATGTCCAACTTTTCCCACAGTGTTTTCTACCAATGTCGAAGACAATACCCAAGAATGTGAGCCACATTTAATTTGCTGTCTACAAACACTTTAGACGTGGACAGGTCTAAACAACTTTCCGTCTCGTAAAGTCTTTTACCTTTACCACACGATCCCGAGTTTTAACGACCCTGGGAAAGAAGCCTTTTGAAAACATTGTGGGAAAAGGAGAAAATGCTGGTAACCAGCATTTTCTCCTTTTCCCACAATTTTTCTACCCCATCAAAGATAAATTGCACCATTTGAGCCATATTGAAATTTTCATCTGCAAATGCCATCAATTTGGACAAGGGTAAAATTTTTGTCGTCAAGTAAAGTATAAAATATCAAGTTGTATTAATTTGGCATGTTTTTAATAGTTACAGCATGTGTTATTAAAGTGTTTTAGCATTTCTTTTGGGCGAGTGTAATAACTTTTCTTTATTTACGCTTTACAACACAATCCTGAGTTTTAACAACCTTGAAAAAGAAGGTTTTTGAAAACATTGTGAGAAAAGGAGAAAATGCTGCCTAACTTTCTGTGAGTATATAGAATGTCTTTCCTTCTTGAATGAAAATGTCTGTTTGGATTATTAATTCTACCAGATAGCAGAATGTTTTAGAATTGCCTGTATCAAAACAATTTGTTAACACAAAACAGCATGTGGGCTAACCCTTTACCAAACGACAAAATTTTTAGACTTGTCCAAATTGAAAGCATTTGCAGATTACAAAATAACTGTGACTCAAAAATTGAAATTTGTTTTTGAAAGGTTAGAAAACGTTGTGGGCAAAGGAGAAAATGCTGGTTACCACCATTTTCTCCTTTTTCCACAATGTTTTCAAAAGGCTTTTTCTTCAGGGTTGTTGAAACCCGTGATTTTGTGGTAAAGAGTTAAATGAAGGCATTTTCATTCATAGGGTAGAAAATATTGTTGGAACAGGAGGAGATACTAGTCACTTACATCTCCTTTTTTTCCAATGATGATTCCACAGGTCTTCTTTGTCAGGGTCATGAAAAGAGAAGCTTATCTGCTACAGGGTGAACAAAGTCCTGATAGCGCAGTCGTTAGCATACAGGAATTGAGACCAGGAAGTCCAGGTTCAAATCTCCAGCTCAACGAATTTCTTTACAAAGATTGATGATAGACATTGCGACAGAATTCATTCCTCTCTCACCGCTGATCATTATTTCCACGATGGTTAAATAGGAAAGCAGCCTGTGGCTTTGTGGGAAGAATATTGTGCAAAGCACTTGTAAAAGAAACTCCAGGAAAATCTGTACTGATGCACTGGCCGCCGTGATTTTACTGAAATAATGTTAAAAAGGCGTTAAGCACCACACTAACATCTACTAGTGACAAACAACAAAGCAAAAGGTGAACAGTTGTCATGCTGTATCAGATGGTAGTTTTAAATCATTGGAATGAATGATGTCTAACACGTTATCATTTAAATTATTTCAAAACAGCAAACTTTTATACTTGTCCAAATGATAGATTTTGTCTTTTTTATGGTGGAAAATACATGGTTACCCGCACTTTCTCCGTTTCCCACGATGTTTCCTAAAGCCTTCTCTTTCAGGGTGGTTAAAACTGAGAAATGCTAGGTAAAAGATGAACTCATTGCCTACTAGAACAAGTTTGCAGCGATCAACTTGACCCTTAACCCTTTACCAGACGACAAAATTTTAGACTGGACCAAATTGAAAGCATTTGCAGTCGACAGTGATCCATGTATAGGGTAGAAAACAATGTGGGAAAAGGAGAAAATGCTGGTTACCAGCATTTTCTCCTTTTCCCATAATGTTTTCAAGAGGCTTCTTTCTCAGGGTCGTTAAAAGTCGGGATTGTGTGGTAAAGGGTTTACCATTCACCACACAATCCCGAGTTTTAATGAACCTGTGGAAGAGGTCTTTTGAAAACATTGTGGGAAAAGGAGAGGTAACCAGCATTTTCGCCTTTTCCCACAATGTTTTCTACCCTATCAAAGACAGGAATAGGCAGTAAAGCAACATTTATTTTGTTGTCTTCACATGTTTTTAATTTGGACCAGATATCTGCATGATGTATTGTGATATTAGTAATATTATCCCTTAGGCTACCTCACTGACCTTTTGCGGACTGTGTAGATCAAGATCAGACTGCACAGAACGTGCAGTCTGATCTTGGATCTACACTGTCCGTTAAGGAGATATTTTTCTCAAATAAGTTTAAAATTTCATTATTCTGGTTTTTGACCATCGACTTGAAAATTTCATTTAAGCTACTTAGCAGGATAAGGGTTAACACAGGTTATCCGTTATCAAACTTTACTGCCAACTGCAGACTTATTCCGTCTTGCTGTCGACCGCGTTTGAAAAAAAAAATGTGTCACACAGAAAAAATTGTTCGTAACCAGCAGTTTCTCTTTTTGCAGGAATGTTTTTACTGTAGCCTATTAAAGCCTAGATAACCAGAACAGTAACTGTTGTTACAAACGATCTATTTCAAACTCTTCCACACAACTCATGTTTACATCAAGTTATCTTTTACCAATGATAATATATAAATATGTTCTCACAAATGAACTATACACATTATTTTGACTTGCCAACTGATAAGGAAAATGTAAATCTCAGATCAAAACACTGGTGCTTTTTATGTACCAATAGAGCACGAACTACAACCCGTGTCAACACACTGTGCAATGTTGTCGCCTACAACCCACGTCATAGTACTGTGTAAGTTCGTTTGCCGACTGCTCCATAGTCACCTTTTATATCATGCTCAAAAGCAAGACTGTCTCTGCATAGAAGAGGATCTTTTGAGGAGGATGTAGTCGTAAATGTTTGACTAACTGTTGATTCTTCATCGTTTGTACATTTGTTCAGAAACGGTGTTTTAGCGATCTAAAATGAAAGGTGCACAGAGGACATGTATGCTAACAAATATTTATGCTTAAACAACATAAAAACGAAGACATTTGGTAAATGTAACTGTATAGACATTGATGCAGTTGTATCTGGTTGTATAGAGGCAGGCGCAATCAAAAGGCACTTTTCCTCCATGTCTTTTTTAGTTTTTGGCCCAATTGTTTTGCATCATAACTCAGAATTGCTGCTACACTGTTTTACTAAGATATCCTTCCAAAATTATGCACGTACATGTACTTCCATTGAACCAATAAAAGTTTATAGTTTTTATTCATGTGAGTGCCAACCCTTTTTAAAAGGCAAACCAATATCTGACTTCAGAGACATATTTACTCCCAGAGTTCCTATCTGTTATGCCAATGTACCAGGCAGGTAGACCCTCGGTAACTGTTATTTAGCATTCTGGCAGGTAACCAAGTCGCCATATCACAACGACTCTCTTCCCCACTGGGACTCGTACCTTTGACCTCTTGCTCTGTAGGTGGATACTTAAACCTTAAGCTGCTAATCGCGACTCACTGACCATTTGCGGACAGTGTAGATCAAGATCAGACTGCACAGAATGTGCAGTATGATCTTTGATCAACACTGTCCGATACGGTATTTTCTTTCCGGTGAAATCAACTTTGAAACCTCAATGTTTGGGCATTTAGTATTCAGTAGAAATTTACATTTCATTTATTCAGCAGCTTAAGTGTTAACCTAACCCACAGAGACAGATTTTAATAATCAGTTTCGAATTATCAGAAGAATTAACCAAGATTTATTTGTGCGTCATAACATTTTCAGAAAATTACTGAAGCCCCATGGGGCGGAGGGAGAGAGAGAAAAGAGAGGGGGGGGGGGGTCTTACTATTTTTTCTAAAGTCCGTGGGGATACCTCCTTATCTGTGCGCCATAGAAGCATTAACACTGCTATAAATATCACGACTGTTGCTATGGGAACGACTATATTTACCCAAGCTGGTATATTTTCATTCGGATCATAACTGTCTTCTTCCCCTGACATTGCTGGTGGTATCTGAAATAAAACGTATGATATACATGGTTCTATGAAAACCACTGAGTCATTGGTTTGTTTCCAATCAACCGACATACATGGCTATTATACAAAAGGAATTCTTATTAAAGAGGTAATTTCGAAAAGGGCTCTTGGTCCGTATTCAACAATCATTATATGTAGAGTCAATTACAACTCTAAATTCAAGACTGGCCCAGTGATTGGCCGAGATATATAATGTTTCGGCTAATCAGATACCTTGTTTCGGAATTTAGAATTAACCAAACCGTGAACGATAAAATCTTAAACTTGTCCATATTGAAAGAATTTACTGACAACAAATACCAGTGCTTCGCGCAATGTTCTTCCCAAGCCACTGGCTGCTTTCCCACATAACAATCGTCGAAACATCAGCGGTGAGCGAGGAATAAATCCTATTGCAATGACTATCATCAGTCCTCGAAAAGAAATTGGTCGATCTGGGAATTGGAACCAGCGATTTCTTGTTCTCGAATCCTGTACGCTACCCACTGCACCCGCACCGGGGCTTGGCTGTCGGGTAAGAACTACGTAAAATATTACAGACACTACGTGAGCTGTGAATTTGCGGAAATGTGCCCAAAACGGCGTAGATCAATTCATGAACAACGTGCATTTGGAACCGTTAAAGTGCCCCTCACAACTCTAGTTGACTTTTGCGGTAAGTGTAGATCAAGATCAGGCTGCACAAAACGTGCAGTCTGATCTTTGATCTACACTGTCAGCTTTACTGAGATATTCTGCACGAAAGCAACTTTGGCTTTGCAACGATTTGCGTCTTGTTTTCAGACTGAAATTGTCTGTGAGGTTTACACGGCGCTCTGGGGGTTGATATCGAATGGATGAAAATATTGCCAGAAGGCCTATGGGAATAATCCTCCGCTGCGAGAGAATTCTCCTTTTGTCACACTGGTTTAAATGGGGTCTATTGTAATAAGAAAAAAGGTCGTTGTATGTGGTAGTGTCACATTGTTAACTTTATACCAAACGACAAAATTTTAGACTGGCTGAAATTGAAAGCATTTGCAGACGACAAAATAAAAATGACTTTAAAATTGAAAATCGTTTTGGGAAGGGTAGAAAACATTGTGGGAAAAGGAGAAAATGCTGGTTACCAGCATTTTCTCCTTTTCCCACAATGTTTTCAAAAGGCTCCTTTCTCAGGGTCGTTAAAAGTCGGGATTGTGTGGTAAAGGGTTTTAACGGAGTGTTAGTCCCATTCTTACACGTCAAAAACTGCCGAGACGGAAACTAAGACGGAGAATATTAACGAATATTGCATATTCATGAAATTTATTAGATATGCGCAGGCATGCTTATATCGACGCAGTAATTTTTTAATCGTTTGGAAGCACGAAACGCTGACGCACTGATAAGTATTGTCACTCGTGTCCAGCTTTCCTCCAGGCTCTCGAAATTTTTAGAATATCTGAAGCCCGTATTCACCTAAACTAGTACCCATTGTATCTCCCATAACCGTTTCTGAAACTGAGCTTTCCAAATAAACCTAATTATGCAATTCCGAATAGGTCTCTTGTCTCATTCCCACTGGTTGGGCTGGTCTCTCCTACAGGGAGACTAAACTGGCAGTCTGTTATCGGTCTTCGTATCAACAACAGGTAACACCCAATGCTTACAAGTCGAGTTTCTGCCCGGTTCGAGATTTCATGAGATAACGCGAGACTTTGAAATTTAAATCATAATCTTATTTATGCACAGAAATAGACATTGTCAATAAAGATTAAATTCTTGAATGATTTTGATAAATTGATTGTGGTCAGAAAAATCTTTGTCTATCATGAAAATCTGAGCCAAAGATAGAATATTGCTCGGTTATTTTAAAACAAAATAAGGCATTCTGCTACGAGCAGCCTGATTGGTGGATTTGGTACATGTGAAAACCAATAGCTGCCGTCGATAAATCGGGTGTTGCCTGTTGTCTATCGGACGGCTAAGGGAGATACAACGGGATACGAAGACCGATAACAGGCTGCCAGTTTAGTCTCCCTGGTATGACACCGGAAAGGAATGCTTTCAGGTCTTAGAGGTCAACATTCATTAATGCAGTCTCAAATGAAATTTTGATACCAAGCACTTCCGGTATACTGTTTTATGAGAAAATATAAAAGATGAGGTGTTAAATATGTCTCTGGTGTTGATTTGATCATTTCTTGAGAAACTGGTTACAGTTCTGCTTTTTCTACAGGAACTTATCAGTCGAAATGATTAACCCCCATGCAACACGACAAGATTTTAAATTTTCCCAAATTGAAAGTAATTACAGGTGACTCGGTTAAATGGATTTTCTAACAGGGTAGGAAATATTATGAAAATATTGGGTAGCAGCATTTTCTCCTCTTCCCACAATATTTTCAAATCTTCATTTTCTCCAAGGTCGTTAAAACATGAAATTGTTTGATAAAAGATTGACCATCTCTTACGAGAATGGTTGCGAAGTCGTCTATTTCGAATGTGTTGTATAAGGTCTTGACATAAAAGGACAGTCGAAAGGGTATTGTCCGCAGAATGTGCGAAGGTCCCGGGTTCTAGCTTCGGCCAGTCTAGTCTGGATTACCTGCCCTTTGCACTCCGCACGGCAAGGTAGCAGACTACGGCCTGGCATGCAATCTTCACGCTACCCGCTTCCCCGCCCCACCCACCTCTCTTTGATACCGGATCTGACTTTGCGGCTGTGTAAATTCGGAGTTTGAAATTTGGGTCAGAGGATAACAAAGGGTATAACGAATTAGTTTACCAGGCCAAATTTTAATTACATGCAATATCATCTCTTATCTAGTGAGATGATACCATATTTGATCACTGATGATTTTGTATTAGACGTCACGTGATCTTTAACCGTCGTGACATGCGACGGGAACTCTGATTAGTCCGTCGCAAAAAGTGTTTTCTCTTTTTACTGTTTGGGATAGTCGTTGTGACAAATGTCGCCAACCGTTTCCCATTTTTCGTTGCTTCTACTACAGCGACAGCGTGCGACACTGATATGAGTGATGCTCTTGGAAACTGTAAGGGAAGTTTAACCCTTTAGCTGTCAAGCGCGACTCACTGACCTTTTGCCCACAACTTTGAAGTATCAACATTTTGGTTTTTACCATCTTTTTATAAGAATGACTAGACCTTGCTTAAAATAACGGTAGAAAGAAAGAACGTACATTGATGAGCCCAATGTTGAAGGTAGATAAGGTGTCGCGTTATAATATATTAACAGTGCTCTGGTAAAATGGGGTGCGATATATCTTAATAATGCTCTATACCTCTTTACCACACAACGACGAGTTTTAACGCCCCTGGGAAATTACACTTTTGAAAACATTGTGGGAAAAGGAGAAAATGCTGGTAACCAGCATTTTCTCCTTTTCCCACGATGTTTTCTAACCTTTCAGAAAGAACTCCAATCATATGAGTCACATTTAATTTGTCTGCAAATGCTTTGAATTTGGGCCATTCTAAATTTTTTGTCGTGTGGTAAACTGATACCAAGCAGGTCGTTACGTGGTACGATTCCATTTTACCTGATAGAAAGCTGAACCATGAGGTACAGTAGAATGGTAGCTTGACTTACAAAAAATTTACATATAGCAAAATGTTTCGACCCAGGTCAGCCTGCGCGTACTACGCAGGCTGACGTGAGTCGATACTTTTTGCAGATGTATTTAACAACATGCTCATTGGAGTGACTCAATTATTATACAATGCCTTGTTGGTCCAACCCTTGGTTTGGTTGTAATCTGAATTTCTGTGACTAAAATAGACACGTTATCAAATATTTCAATGTAGATCTGTTTCTGAAATTACAAGTTATAATGATGATTAACAAAAAATAAATAAATAAATAATAATAATGATAATGATGATGTAAATAATAATAATGATGATGATGGTGGTGGTGGTGATGACGACGACGATGATGATGATGATAATAATAATAATATTGATAATAATAGTAATAATAATAATAATGATGATGACGATGGTGGTGATGATGATAATAATAATAATAATAATAATAATAATAAATTTAATAATTGATCTATTAAAAAATAAACGATTATTTACCTGTCAACTTGAGGTGTTGCAATTTCTTCGGACTCTCGCTAATGTATTTAATAAGCATGGAGGTCGCAAACTTATATAACATGTGACTACATGTATATTGTATATAGCCCTTCACGCGCAAAATGTATAAAATGGACACCTTATCCAACCTAAAGTATCAGAGCAAAAGCAGTTGTAAGCCTGTTTCGATAAAAATGTCTCTGTAGGTAAGAGACAGTGTAGACCAAAGATCAGACTGCATGCTGTATACGCATCTCAAGTTAATTATTGTATCTGAAGGGTACACTGTTCAACAGCCGATAAGATTTCCAGATTTTCCAAATTGAAAACTTTGGAAGACTGAAAACTGAATATGTACATGTATAAAATGGTGGGATTTGTCTATGAAAGGTTAAAAATATAGTGGGAACAGGAGATAATGCTAGTAACCGATATTTTCCTACTTTTTCCTCAATGTTTTCAAAAGCCTTCTCCGTAATGGTTTTTAAAACACAGGATTGTGTGATAAAGGTTGATCATCAGTGATAGATACTGAGAAGTTTAACCCTTAGGCTGCTAACGGCGACTCACTGACCTTTTGCAGACAGTGTAGATCAAGATCAGACTGCACGGAACGTGCAGTCTGATCTTGAATCTACATTGTCCGATAAGGACATATCTTTCCCAAAAGCATACCTTTGAAATAGCAAAATTTGGGATTTTACTATCGGCTTGAAAGTTTGCTTTCGATTACTTAGCAGGAGACGGGTGAACCTTAACCCCTTTACTTGTAAATTTTTTCCCCATTGAACAACTTTGCCTAGCACCACACAATTTTCGAAAACATTGTGACAAAATTAGAAAATAGCCATGACGAGCCTTTTTTTTTTCCTTTTGCCACATTGTTTCGAGGGTATTTATGGCATGAATCTAATAGTACATTTATGTTCTATTTTAGCTCGGCTGTTTTCGAAGCAAAAATCAAGGTATTGTCATTGTTACGGGAGATCACTCCTTCCTTACAGCATAGCTTCTTCCCGTGTAAAATCAATATCTGACAACTGCGTTAGGGAGAATTGTCTTTAGCTTAGGGGTTAGTGTATCGGTCTTTTAAACCTCAATGAACGAGCATATTTGCCGCACAGGTTCGAATCCCAGCCCGGGCGGTTTGTATTTGAGCTATGCATTTGATGCGAACTTTCATGTTCGTAAGATCATGTAGCACTGTCGTCGTCTGCGTCGTCGTGCAATTACTTAATTTCTTTGTATTTTAAAAGCTAGTAGATTTGGTTGTGTGTGTGTGTGTGTGTGTGTGTGTGTGTGTGTGTGTGTGAGAGAGAGAGAGTGACAAAAAGACAGCAGAGAGAGAGATAGCAGAGAGAGAGAGAGAGAAACTTTATAAAGTACCGTGACATTTGTAATCAAAGTACTGAAAGTACTGGCAGACTAGCGAATTTGATTCATTGACTGATTGTATGGTGTTTAACCCTATTTTCAACATTATTTTAGTTATATAGCAGCGGCCAGTGCACATATCCATGCTTTCCTGGAGTATCTTTTACCAGTACTCCGCAAAATATTCTTTCCAAACCACTGGCTGCTTTCCCACATAACCACCGTCGAAACTTGAGAGAGGAATGAATCCTGACGCAATGACTATCATGAATCCTCGGAAAGAAATTGGCCGAGCCGGGGATCGAACCAGCGACCTCCTCTTCTCATGTCCTGTATGCTACCGACTGAGCTACCGGGGCTATGCATGCTACTGGTTGACTATCATCCAGTGAAAGTTTAACCCTTAACCTGCTAGAAAAATTAAATGAAACTTTCAAGCCAATGGTAAACACCTGAATATTGCTATTTCGAAGTTACATTTTGGAGAAGATATATCCTCATCGGACAGTTTAGATCCAAGAAAAAAATGCTGTTCTCTGCAGTCTGATCTTAATACACACTGTCCACAAAAGGTCACTGAGTCGCGGTGGTGCTGATAAAAGAAACTCCAGGAAAGCATGAAAAGATGCACTGGCCGCCATGATATCACCAAAATAATGTTGAAAACGTTGTTAATGATTGATTGATTGTATGGTGTTTAACGCCGTTTTCAACATTATTTCAGTTATATCGCGGCGGCCAGTGCACCTATCCGTGCTTTCCTGGAGTCTCTGTTACTAGTACTCCGCACAATATTCTTTCCAAGCCACTGGCTGCTTTCCCACATAACCATCGTCGAAACAATGGTCAAGGGTGAGAGAGGAATGAATCCTGTCGCAATGACTATCATCAATCCTCGGAAAGAAATTGGCCGAGCTGGGGATCGAACCAGCGACCTCCTGTTCTCAAGTCGTGTACACTACCGACTAAGCTACGGGGAAAAACCATACAATCAGTAAGTCAATATCCAACAGCCCAAGATGTAGTGAACTATTTAACTCTTTATAAAACGAAATTCAAAGCTGTTACAGACCACAAATTAAATGTGGCTGAATTGATGGAACCTGATTCCAAAAGAGCAGAAAACAATGTGGGAAAAGGAGAAAATGCTGGTTACCAGGGATTCTTCCCGAGTGTCATTAAAACTCCGGATTGTGTGTTAAAGGGTTAACATTCTAAACGTAAAATAACAGTTTCACATAACAGTTTAACTGTACACAATGATATAAATAATGAATGACTGAAGGAATGATAAGGGTTCCCTGTCCAGTGAGAGTTATTGCAGCTGGGATTTGCTATAAGTTACATAGGTGTATCTATTTTTAGATTCATTCATAAAAATGTTACAGTGGTGTAGGAACAACCGATAAAAGCCTGCTTTGCATAGGTCACTTGATTTACATATAAGCAAAGATCTTGTACCTTATAAATGACACCTTGTGCAGTCTATTACTTTGTAAGAAGACATGTTCAGATTGGAGTGGTAGAGATTTAGTAGTTTTCGTCAAAATTGTCATATATAACAGAATTAGGATGTCTAATAGAAAGAAGTATTTTACTGTGAGGCAGTATTTGGCAACTGTGGGTTTTTTTTGTTTACTTTGACTCTGGGTCAATCATGATGCCTATAGACTAGCTTCGCTAATCTGAAAATACTTTGTTAGATGGCAATGTACATATGTATAAGTCAATAAAGATTCTATTCTTAACTCTTTACCGAACGAACGAATTATTTTAATGACAAAAACTTACATAGTTTAAAGTCATAAACATAAATATACCTAAACATACAGAATGCAACGTTACCGTGCTACCGCGGAAGAGAAAAATACTTAACTCTTTACTAAACAACAGCATTTAAGACTTCTCCAAATTCAAGGCATTTGCTGACGACAAACTAAACGTGATTCGTTTGGGAAGGGTAGAAAGCAGCATGAGAAAAGGAGAAAATGCTGGTTACCAGCATTTGTCATTTTTCCACAGTGTCCCCAAAAGTCGCCTTTTTCAGAGTAATTCAAAGTCTGGAGTACGTGGTAAAGGGTTAAGAAATAGCTTATAGGTTACCAACTATGGCCTAATCCAATTTATTTTTGATACACCATTTTCGATTTCATATCTGAGCGCAATCGAAACACTTTTTGTCTCAGAAAAATGAGTTCAATTGGGTTTACTTCCTTCGGTTTGGAACAAACTGCGATACATGATTGTCAAAATACCGTGTTGAACTCATTGTGGCATTGTCTTCAACAAATGCCACAAAAAGGGGACTCATACAACAGGGACATATATTTGACAGGGAAATATATTTGACACAGTTATCCCCCTTTTCCAACTTGGAATTTTCATCAAAAATCAATCCATTACTAAAAGCAATTGCAGCCGAGCGTTGGCACTCGCATGCTTTGCTCTTCTTTTCTTTGCTCGGATGATTTCATAGCACAATCAAACATGTATTCAGAGACCATCCTAGGAATGTAAGAGAAGTTGTATCTTGCAACAGTTTGTCCTCATATACAGGTTCAGTTTAGCTTCTTTAAAAAGGGATTTAACATCAAAACTTGCCTCTTAACCCTTTTTACCACACAATTTCGAGTTTTAACGACCCTTAAGAAGACGGCTTTTGAAAACATTGTGTTAAAAGGAGAAAATGCTGGTAACCAGCATTTTCCCTTTTCTCAAAATGTTTTTCACCCTACTATACACAGAAATCTTCATTTGAGCTACATTTATTTTGTAAATAACTCGATAACTTAGACGTAACTCGATAACTTAGTGATAACTCGATAACTTAATGACAACTCGCCTGTAAGCCAGGGGCAGTCTTCACCAACCTTTCTAAATTGCGTTCCAGGTCTGATTCTAAATCTAGATATCAATTCCATGTTAGACTGGCTAAACCAAATGAGCCACGCTCTGGCCAAAGAGGACTTAATTCATCTCAGTGATGTATGATACATGTACCAAGCAAGTCATCACATACTTATGGATCCATAAAGTCTATTTTGTATGATCGACTGAATCATGAGGTACCTGGTCTTGTCCTTTGACATACAAAAAATTGAAAAATAGCGAAAAGTTTCGGCCCAGGTCAGCCTGCGCGGACTGACCTGGATCGATACTTTTCCCAATGCATTAAGCCCCCCCCCCCCTTTTCACTGAGCGTGGCTCAAATGTTTTAGCCAGTCAGAAACTGTATTACGTTGAAATTAAACGATTCTTGAAACAGTGTCTACCGATAGGAAAAGCACATTCCGTTTTTGTGGCATTTGTTGAAGACAATGCCACCATGAATTCAATACGGTATTTTGAAATTCACGTATCGTAGTTTGTGCAAAACCGAAGGAAGTAAGTAAACCCAATTAAACTCAATTTTTCTAAAACAATTATGGGTTTTGATAGCACTCATATATATAATTAACAATGGCGTATTAACATAGACTAGATTAGGCCATCGATCACGGGTATACTTCTTTTTTTTTTATTGAAAATATCTATACCTGCTCTGGCCTTTAACTGGCGCAATGATACACACAACCTTTGTCTCCTGACCGTGTTCGTTCCAAAACAGGTTCGTCCCTGGGCTTGTGCGTCCCTTGGCTTGTTCGTCCGGGCTTGTTCGTCCCACATTATTGTTTGTTTAGTTTTCAAATTATTAATTCCACACAATGGCTCACTCAACAAATGCCACACCAGTGCTTTCAACGCTTTGATTCTAGCAGGGATGATGTAAAACTTCTAACGACACGTTTGGCCTAGATATGATTAATAATTAATGAGGCAGTAGATCACAAGTGTTTTAAATATCTCATCGTGAGATGTTTCTCAGTTTGCCGCTGTGGATCAGAAGCATTCGACGTCAGACGTGTCTTCACGTTCTAACCCTTTCAGCGACATATACGCAAAAGGTCGAGTTTATTTGAGCCCTACTATGGGAATAGGGGCTTTAATGCATCTGCAAACAGTATCGACTCGGGTCAGCCTGCGTGAACTGGGTCGAAACGTTTTGCTTTTGGTCAATTTTCTGAATATCAAAGGACCAGTTTACCTCATGATTCAGGCGCTTGTCGGACAAATGGATTTTATGAACAGAACAGAACAGATCATTTTATTAACTTGACCTATACAGGTCATCGTCTCAACATTTATTATATAACATTAAACGACAACGTGAATCATACAGGAGGTAATAAAATACTATGTAACAAAACATACGTATATATGGAAACTGAACTGAAATTAATTTAGATATAAGGGTTTAAATTTTCAAACATCTCATCTTGAACTATAAGTCTATAGTTGATTGAACTATAAAAATAACTGAAATAATTGAACTATAAGGCTATAGTTGATTGAACTATAAAAATAGTTGAAATAATTGAACTATAAGTCTATTGTTAATTGAACTATAAGTCTATAGTTAATTGAACTATAAAAATAACTGAAATAATTGAACTATAAGTCTATAGTTAATTGAACTATAAATATAATTGAAATAATTGAACTATAAGTCTATAGTTAATTGAACTATAAAAATAACTGAAATAATTGAACTATAGAGTCTGTTTTGTCTTACAACCGACTGAATCATGAGGTAGAATGGTCCTTTGACATGAAAAAAATTTGCCAATGGCACAAGGTTTCGGCCCTGGTCAGCCTGCCTGGACTTCGAAGGGTGACCTTGGTCTTTACAATTGTAGATGCATTATTCCCCCTTGTCACGAAGCATGGCTCATATATAAGGAAAAATCCAGTTATCTCCCTTTAGAGTATAATACTAAAGTATTACTGCAAAAGGCCAAAAAGCTCACCTCACAACGTGCTCAAGGTGAGCTTTTGTGGTTGTCCGATGTCTGTCGTCCGTCGTCCGTCGTGCGTCGTCCGTCGTCAACGTTTACCTTGTGGACACTCTAGAGGCTTGTTAGAGATACTGTTCGCGCTGAAAGAGTTATCTCTTTACCAAACGACAAAAATGTAGACTTGTCCAAATTGAAAGCATTTGCAGACGACAATTTCATTGTGGTTCAAATGATGGAATTTGCCTTCGATAGGGAATAAAACATTGTGGGAAAATGAGGAAATGCTTGTTACCAGCATTTCCTCCTTTTCCCACAATGTTTTCAAAAGGCTTTTTCCTCAGGGTCGTTAAAAGTCGGGATTGTGTGGTAAAGGGTTTCAAAAAAGTCGCCTGTCTTACAAAGTTACTTTTCTCTATTCCCTTAGGTCTACGCTGTGACAAGTTTTACACTCCTTTCAGCATTTTTAAATATTCCACGGCAATAGCTTATTATGCACGTGATTTTGGGTTTTTACCTGTACTGGACTAGGGCTGTGAAGTGCCTTATTCGTAAACTCTTCCAATAAAAACTCAGTGACTCGGCTGAGGGTCGAACCCAGGTTTCTTGGATTACTAATTTTACACCTTATCCATATAGCCATACAGGACCTTGAAGAGTTTGTAGTGTTAACAGAGAGAGAGAGAGAGAGTTGATAATTTTTAAGGAAAAAGGAATCATAAGGACGTGACTGTTAGCTTCATCGTATGGGGGAAAATTCTGATGAAAAACTCGAACCCAATACCTTCAAAACCACGGTCGGCGACTCTGTCGGACCACATGATAATATACCATGTTAAAATACAAAATAAACAACCTCGGCAATACGTCTTGTTTTTCACATGTAGTTCCATGTACATGTATGTTCTAATTCCAATGCCATTTTTGCACGTGAATGAAAATTAGCAGTCTTTGTTAAGTTTTTTTTCCTTATCAAACTTGCGAAACGAAATCTGGTTTAATATCACTTTCCATATGCGCCGTGCTCTGGCAAAAGGGGCTTAATGCATCTCCGTGATGCATTATACTAAGCAGGGCATCACATACTCATGGATCCACAGGCGTCCGTTTTGTGACGAACTTCGCCATCTATACAATGTAATATATAGGACTTATATTTTACATTGTATAGATGGCGAAGCCTTCGTCACAAAACGAACGCCTGTGCATGGATCCATAAAATCTATTTTATTTAACGACTGTCTGAATCACGAAGTAGACTGGTCCTTTGGCATGCAGAGAGTTGACTGATAGCAAAAAGTTTTGGCCCAGGTCAGCCTGCGCTGACCACACGACATGGGTCAATACTTTTTGCAGATACATTAAGCCCCCTTTTCACAGAGCGTGGCAGATATTTTGTTACTGTTTTACATGTTTAAAGACCACAAGTGAAATTATATAAACTGGAAGTAGTATCAGAGTTGTGGGGAGCATCGAAATTACTTGTACAACGCTGATATAGTGAAACCGCTTCAACTTGTCACGTAATGAATATTCCGTCTTTTTATGTGAACTATTTACAGATCTCTGATGAATTTACGGTTTATAGGAAGTTTACTTCGGGATAATGTGTCCATGTATTTTACCTGTACACCATGGACACGGCGACAAGATGAGTTTATTATACCAACATATTAACTCTTACCCTGGTAAATACATGTAAGTTGATAGTGAAAAACATTTCAAGTCGATAGTGAAAAATAGAATAATGCTATTTCAAACTTTTTTTGGGGGGGGAGAAAAATATCTTCTTATCGGACAGTGTAGATTCAAGATCAGACTGCACGTTCTGTGCAGTCTGATCTTTATCTACACGGTCCGCAAAAGGTCAGTGAGTCGCACTTAGCAGCCTAAGGGTTTAACATTTGAACGCCGTTTAGAAGGAGCCTCGGCAAATATCGGAAAAAACCGAACACGGTCACGGAAACAAAGTAGTGACAAGTCAAGGCGGTTTCACTATAAACATTACTGAATACATGTAGCAGTAATTCAGTAATGCTCTGTGAAAAGGCGGTCAAATGTGTTTGCAGCAAGTATCGACCAGGCCAGCACGGGCAGCAGTCGGCGCCGGCAAACCGAAGTCCATGTGTTTGCTTTAAGTAAATTTTCCGTATTTCAGTGGTCCGTTCTCAGACCGTTGTACCTCATGAATCAGCCGACTTTTAACAACACGGACCCACATTAAGTGATGACTTGCTCGGTAAAATGCACAGAAAAGACATTTAACCCCTTTTTCGAGAGCGTCGTTGTTTCTCTGCAAATGTGCAGAAACTGGACACTTGCATTCCTGTGGAAGTCGAAACGTAAACAAAAAACTGTTTTTAGATCATATAACTCCAACTCGATAAACCTTTCTTTAACAGTTAATATCATTCTTTGTTTTTTTAGGAATGCCTATTTAGAATCACGAACCATGATGACATAATATAAACATTATCGAGTTGGGTTTGTAAATTATCTCGTCACGATGTGTGATTTTAAACCTGTCATCCCAAACATAAACAATAATATAAACTGATAATGAAACGTTTTATCGAGTAAGAGCCATAACTCCAACTCGATAAACTTTTCATTAACAATTGATATTATTGTTTGTTTTTTTGGGAATACATGTTTAAAACCACGACCCACACTGAGATAATATAAACATTATCGGGTTGGGTTTATTAACTATCTCGTCACGGTAAGTGATTTTAAACCTGTTATCCCAAATATAAACAATAGTATAAACTGATAATGAAACGTTTATCGAGTAAGAGCTATATATGTAGTATTTTGTCGTTGTTGTTGTTGTCAACAAAACATATTCAGGCGCTAAATCAAGATACTGAAAAACAGGAATCCGTATTTTAACAAATTTAGGAAATTATTCTTTTCACTATTGACAATGTCGCCTTAATGTAACACTGTGTACCCGGGCAATAAATCTCTCTTGAAGGGTGGGGCGGGCAAATCGTTGTCTCGACCGTATATCGGGCACATTTTGAAGGCGCAGGGGCTCATATGCCACAAGTACCGGACTTGGATAGCATTACGATTTCCATGACAAGCGGTGATGTTGATGGTCACGTGACTATCATCCTGCTTGATGATTGGTGCAGGTTTTACTGATCCAGGATTGCACTGGGATACGTTAAATGTACTTCGGCAGCAGACCTAAATAGAAAAGGAATACTCACATGAAAACCTCATTTCTGCGTGAACTGGAGAATTGTATTCACACAAGAGACAATCAGCTTTTAACCCTTTACAAAACAATCACGTGTTTCAACGACCTCAAGAGAAAAAGCTTTAGAAAACATTGCAGGAGAAGGAGAAAATGCTGGTAACCACCGTTCCACCAACTTAGCCACACCGTATTTCTCGTGTAATCTTAAAGCAGCTTTTACAACTATGGTTGCCTTTGCAGCAGCCAGTGTAGATCAAGATCATACTGCACAAAACGTGCAGTCTGATCTTTGATCTACACTGTCTGCGGTCTTGAAACACTATAAATAAAGGCAACCATGATATTGCAAATTATTTGAGTTTTATTTCTTGACTTAGAAAATGTGTGGTGTTTATTCGGCGCTGTCGGGTTTAAAACACTTCTGGTATTTAGTTGTGCTTAACCCTTTACCACACAATCCCGACTTTTAACGACTCTGAAAGAGAAGGCTTTTGAAAACATTGTTGGAAAAGGAGAAAATGCTGGTAACCAGCATTTTCTCCTTTTCCCACAATGTTTTATACCCTTTCAAAGACAGGAATCACCATGTTAGCAACATTTGGTTTGTCGTCTGCAAATGCTTTCAATTTGGTAAACTCCAAAATTTTGTCGTTTGGTTCTGTTGGTGAACCTTTACTACACAATTCTGAGTTTAAAGATCCAGCCCCAACACGTATTAGAGAAACATTGTGGAAAACGGAGAAAATGCTGATAACCCAGAATTTTATCCTTTTTCCAAAATGTTTTCTTCTCTTTCAGACAGAAATCACATCATTGTAAGCCACATTTAAATTGTCGTCTGCAAGTGCTCTCAATTTGGACAAGTCTAAAATGTTTGGTAAAAAATTTACAAGGGAGCTGTGGAGGATCGTCTAAGATTATGTAGCATAAATATTTGAAAATACATTTATAAAGTTCGGAAAATCGACATTATTTGGCCTGCAACATGCGAAATGAGACCTTCGAACATCTGCGTAAAGTGTCGTCTCGGATTAGCCTGGGCAGTCCGCGCAGGCTAATCCGAGAGGGCACTTTACGACTACCTAAGGTTTTTTTTTCATACAGTAGACTTTCGTGAAACAGAAAATCGCACAAAAACGGGAAGTGCCGTCTCGGATTAGTCACAGACTGCACATGCTGATCTGGGACGACAAACTTTTACGCATATGTCCGAAGGCCCCTTTTCGTGTGTTACACGCCATTTAAGGTTTAGTCGGCATTATTTAGACATGATTAAAACAGAAGAAACGAAAGCCCGACCTCAAATCCGCCCGTCTGTCGAACATCGATGACACTATTTCCGTTATCGAACTCGATCCTGTAAGTGGTCGGGAAAGGGCCCTGGAAGTCCGGGTTCGATTCTCCGTACGCCACGGCACGCCCTGCTAATGCCAGTCTCTCTGCTACGTCCTGTTTGTCACGTGGGTGAATGCTATTGATAGAGAGCTTTAAGAGATGTAATTGTTCATAGTAGTCGAGTATTCCGCCCAGATTTTATTCTTAACTCTTATGCGGCTAAAGAAATTAAATGAAAATTTCAAGCCGATAGCATAAACCAGAAAAATGCTAGTTTCAAACTAATTTTTTTAAGAAAAATATTTCCTTATCGGACAGTGTAGAGACAAGATCAGAGTGCATGTTCTTGATCTTGATCTACACTGTCCGCAAAAGGTCAGTGAGTCGCGCTTAGCAGACTAGGGGTTACCTGGTGGCATTCTTACCACGGCACATACCTTGCAGTAGTAACCTTGTATTCAGAAGTCCGGTCAAATTGAAGTGTCTTTTGGCACCGCCATTTTCACAGCCTCTAAAGTCGAGCATTCCCGCAATGCGAGTAAAAAACTATTGAAAACAGATGTAAATACTATCGCAATAAATTTGGTTGTTTTTTCGGTATCCTCAGTGCTTCAGTCGAAAGGATATAATGTTTATTTCTGTTCAACCTGGTACTGCTGGCGATAAATAATTTTACCAATGCAAACAGGGAGAGAGAGAGAGAGATTTTTCCTCGCCCCCAAACCAAGGCCGTTTAGACAGCAGTTTTGCACAGTTTAGTTTTTAATGCACTTTATTTCATGCTTTTCGGTAGTTTATCGAGAAATAATGATGGATTATATACGGAATATTATGTTGTAGTGTGTTTCCTGGGGCTTGTATTTACTTCGAGCTGCGTGGGAAAATTTGATATCGCGCGAGACCGAAGGTCGAGCGCGATATCAAAATTTTCCCACGCAGCGAGAAGTAAATACAAGCCCCAGGAAACACATTACAACATAATATTCCATTTATTATATACCTAAGCTACAAAAACCAAAATATATGCATTTAGTGACAATTTTATTCGAAAACGAAGCATGGTTAAGAAAAATTGGTTTAGTAGGCGTTAACATCTTTTTTTCATGAATGGCGGATGAATTTTATTTAGTATTATTTCCACCACGCCCATTGTGTTAACATATAAAACAATCAAAATGGCTGCCGTGTTCACGTGGATACAGTGTGACGTCATCATACCATATTTGGAACCGTATTCCACTGAGTGGAATACGGATTTTTTTTCCGTCGTGTGTGATTTTAGCCGCATGCGACGCATGTATTTAACCCGGAAAACTTACAGGTATATAATAAGGTTTGATATTTCATGGTAACGACCAGTGAAAATACCGATTCTATATTTTCTAACTCTTCAATTGAAGGCGGAAACAGTGGTTCCCGCCCAATAGTTACTTAGGTTATCAGCGCGTGCCATTCAAATGGAGGGAAATATGACGTAATTTACGCTATACTAGTATTTCTCGCGCTTGACGTAATAGTTAAATGCGTTGTTATGTGAGGGGGGGTACGCCACGGGGACTTACTGAAAACAACTGTACTGGATCTTGATGAAAGTTCCAACAAAGTAGGAGTTCGAAGCATGAAATAAATAGATTTTTTTTTTTGGTGAAAGATCGAAATTCATTTCGTCTCGTGGACATCATCGGTAATATTTTCACTCGTGGCTGCGCAACTCGTGAAAATATTACCGATGCTGTTCACTCGATGAAATAAAGTTCGATCTTTCACAAAAAAAAAAAAATCCTCTATTTATTTCATGCTTTTCGGTAGTTTATCGAGAAATAATGGTGGATTATGGTTTGATATATTATGGTTACGACCAGTGAAAATACCGATTTTCTATTTTCTAACTCTTCAATTGAAGGCTGAAACAGTAGTTCCCGCGCACTAGTTACCTAGGTAACCAGCGCGTGTCAGTCACCAATGGAGGGTAATATGTCGTAACTTACACTCTATATCTTGCGCTTTACGTAATATTGTAATGCGTTGTTATGCGAGGCGGGTACGTCAAGTGGAATTACCGAAAACAACTACTTAGTTTTGATGAAAGTCCGAACGAAAAAGGGGTTAGAAGCATGAAATAAAAGCTCTAGATTTTTTTTTTTTTTGGTGAAAGATCGAAATTCATTTCATCTCGTGAACATCATCGGAAATATTTTCAGCCGTTACTGCGCCTCTCGTGAAAATATTACCGATGCTGTTCACTCGATGAAATAAATTTCGATCTTTCACCGAAAACAACAAATATCCTCTATACACATTATAAAAGCTTAAATCATTTACCCTCCATAGGGTGAGGTAAAGTCAGGTAAATCTAAAGCCACGGCCATGAATACATTTTTCATTCTCGGGTTTGGGACATATCCAAAATACGATGTTTGGGACCAACGCACCCCAGCGAAGCCTACTGCAGTAATGTTATCTGTGGCTGCTAACTGAAAAAATAGAGGTATAGAATTGATTGATGGGTTTGACTGAATGAGTTGATCGGGTAAATTGATTGAATGAATTGATTGAAAGATTAAATTGATTGAATGATTGATTCAATGATGAATAGATCGATCGATCGGAGGGTGGGTTGGTTTATATACACAAATTTGGCGTGATTGATTGAAAGAATGATCGATCGGTCGATCAACCGATGGACTTATGGATCAATTTATCTATCGATCAATTGATTTATTGGTGACTGTTTCTTTTTACTAATTCGTTTATTCATGAATCAACCTATTATTTCAAGTTACTGTATCTCAAATGAATGAGCCATGCTCTGGCAAAGGGGGTTTAATTAATCTCCGTGATGCATTATACCCAGCAAGCCATCACATAATTATGGATACATAAAGTCCGTTTTGTCTAACATTTGACTGTATCATTAGGTAGAATTGTCCTTGGACATGCAGAAAATATACATACAGCAAAAAGAAGTGTCGACCCAGGTCAGCCTGAGTGGACGGCGCAGGCTGACATGGGTCGATACCATTTGCAGATGCAAAAACAGATGCATGGCTCAAATCCAGGTGTCACTATATACCTGCACAAATCCAAAGGGAAAGTTGCTGCTGGTTTGGTGATGCGATCCTTCGCTGAACTTTCGTCTCCAGTCGTCGATCATGGACGGGAATAGGCAATAATATTCGTCGGCCTGTCCATTGTTTGCTTCCTCTGAAATATTGCCATGATTGTTTGTTGGGTTCGTTCTTTAAGCAGATATGTAAAAAAAAAAAATACATTTTGCACAAAAAAGTGCGTCTGTGGTTTGAACTTGTCAACAAGGCAAGGGATGAAAAAAGCCAGGTTTTCCGAGAAGCAAATACGATGTCCGTCTTATGGTGGTTTGAATCTCATGGTGTACAAATGAATATGAGCCATGCATAATGAAAAGGGAGTTTAATGCATTTCCGTGATGAGTGATATCACATAACTATGGATCCATAAAATCCACTGTCTAACAACCGACTCAACCATGGGTAAACTGGTCCTTCGACATACAGATAATTATCCTGAAGTTTTTTTTTTTTTTTTCCTCATTATGCCCCCTTTTCATAGAGCATGTTTCTTTGACGTTTGATTTTTGTATTTAGACTGTCTGCAGGATATTTCGTGACTGACTATTCAAAATTTCCCCCACAGTAATTGACATATGTAACGTAGATCTACGAGCATTAGAAATCCTAAAAAACAGTTCGTAATATGTCGTCATCCCCTACAGGTGTTAACTTCATTTCTACCCTCGGGAGATTCGATCAGTATTCATAGGCTACCTCATGTTTCTACGAAGCAGGGATTTTGTTACTAAAATTGGAGATTTCGTTTCTAAATTTAGACCAGGAAATTCGTTCGTTCTTGTGGTTTCTAAAGTGTCAAGTCATTGGTTAAAGTTTCACAAAATGTTAAAAAGGAACCAATGAAATACCTCGGTACTTATTCAAGAGAAGGAGATTTGGTCAGCCAAATGTCCCATGGTACATAGATGGAGTGTAACGCGATCAAAGTATCGTGGTTAGCCAACAATGTATATGGATTGGTTACCTCCCTCTATACAGCAAAGTGTATGTACTTAACGTGACTGGTTTACAGTGTGTACAGCCCACTTCATTTAACCTGACCCAAGTAACATCATTTACATGTACATAAATTAAGATTCTATTTTTACGATCGGCATCGCACGGGCCTGCCTTCGGCATATGTCCCGAATGGTCATGGAAATATTTCGTAAGCTATGAAATTGCTTACCTGTGTATAACCAAGGATCTTATATACACACTGTAGTATGTAAGATTCCTGGTATATCGGAGAACTAGCTCAAGTCTTCTGTAACTTCAGCGATTGCGAACTAAACTTCCCGAACAGTAGTCGGGGTTCTATTTACATGCTTACTTATATATTCAGCATAAAGGTCAGGATCAGGTTAAACAAGTTGACTTCTTTGAAAAAGAAGCTTGGAGGGGTCAGCGTCAATGTTTTCAAGTAGTTTATTGGCTTTTAATTTCAATATATTATATTGGTACATGTAAACAAACAAGTAAGGCATTTTAACTATGAATGCGGCTGCGTAGAAACCTCTTATGCATTATATGACAGACACGTGACCTTCTTCCCGCGTTTTCAGGTCGCGTGATCTTTTCCCACAGTGTCCTCTTTTTTAATGAAACTCTTTTTTTTCTGCTTAGCTTTATTTGTTTAATGAAAAATTACCGAACTATTGGAGAGATCATTTGCAATCAAATCAATATAACATTTTTTTTTTTTTTAATCGTCATATAAAAAGAAACCACATCTATTTCCTATTTCAGTTTTTGATTTCGATCTATTGATAAAACCACGACGAAACAGACTGTGTATCAGAAAAAAATCGCAAAAAGACTGGATTTAGAAGCAATTTATTAGGCAGTCTGCCTTTTGAACTCACCACTGTTAGAGAGGTCTAATGACCCCTCCAGTGAAGTAAGCTATATATCTATACGATTACCTTGATACCACAAAGCTCCACAGATTGTCATGTTTAGCACAGGATGCACCAATGCATTCCAGAGGTTCCCGTGAGCTGATGGCCTGTTTTGATCCCTGTTTGTTGCCAGCGTAGTAAATAAGAAACAATAAAAAAACAAATGAGCCATGCTGTGTGAAAAGGGGGCTTAATGCATCTGCGAAAATTATCGACCCAGGTCAGCCTGCGCAATCCATGCAGGCTGACCTGGGCCGAAACTTTTCGCTACTTGTCAATTTTCTGTATGCCAAAGGACCATTCTACCTTACTGTATAGTCGGTTGTTAGACATAATGAATTTTTAAGGATCCCTAACGATGTGATGACTTGCTTAGTATCGTGTATTACGGACATGCATTAAGCCCCATTTTGCCAGAGCATGGTGTAAATAATACTACCTGCTTCTTTTACATCTTGTCCTACAGTTTATGTAATCTCTTTCGGTGATTAGTTCATGGAAATCTTAACAAGTTTTCGTGTCGTGATGAAGATAGTTCTGAGGGTTAAAACCGTTCATCACGGGAACCGAACCGTGCAGATATGAGAGGCCGACGCTATATCATTACACTACTGCTACAATAATAATGATACTAATAGGAATCAAAGGTTTCAAAACACTGGTTTGGCAATTATCAAGGGAGCTATTGTGTGGAATTAATAATTTGAAAAATAAACAATAGAAATAGTTTCAAAATGTTCGCTTGAAAGTCAACCTACTATATAGTCATGCACGATCCAATAGAGTAGCGTGCAATCTTGTGGGACGAACAAGTCCTGGCGAACAAACCTAGGGACGAATAAGCTCAGGAACGAACTGGTGTTGAACGATCAAGCACGGAATCGGGCGGCCAGGAAACAAAAGATTGTGTTTATCATTACACCAACAGAAGACAATAGCGGATCAAGCTATTTTCGATAAAAAAAGAAGTGTTTCCATGATCGATGGCCTAGTCCAATTTATTTTAATACGCCATTTTCATTTTTATATCTGAATGCAATAGAAACACTTATTTGCCTTAGAAAAAGTGAGTTTAATTGGGTCTACTTCCTTCGGTTTTGCACAAAATACGATACATGATTTTCAAAATGCCGTATTGAACTCATAGTGGCACTGTCTTCGACAAATGCCACAAAAATGTTTATCCTAAATTTAAGCGGCCGTTGAGCACTCCTTTTCCTTCTATCAACACTCAGCCCTCCCTTTTTCTGCAGCTAGTACTATGCAAAAACATAGGATACATTGCGAGTTCAATTAACACATTTTTGACGCTGTGTGTGGGGGTGTGTTTTGGTCATTTCCGGGCCAAGTACAAATGTTCTCGTACATCCCGTACACTTAAAAAAATTGTTCTGTGGAATATTATAGATGTATAACCCTACCTTTTTCTCCTGCCAGCACAACTATCTCTCGGGTCCTGTGACATCCAGTATTGTACTTTAGTCCCGCCCCATGTTGACTGGATTAAGCCAAATGGTCGATTTAAGACAGGAGCCAGCTTCATGGCGTAGAGCAAGCAAACAGCCGAAAAGGTACCAGTCCGACCGTCTGTTGGGACACAAAGAATTTGAGCCATGCTCTGTGAAAAGGGGACTTAATACATCTTATTTAACAAAAAAAAAAAAAAAAAAGTTTCGGCCAAGGTCAGCCTGCGCAGTTAGCGCAAGCTGACCTGGACCAAAACCTTATACTATTGATCAATTTTCTGCATGCCAAGGACTATTTCTACCTAAGGATTCAGCTGCTCTTTGGACAAAATGGATTTCATGGGTGCGTGATTATGTGACGGCTTGCGTGGTATAATGCATCACGGAGGTGTATTAAGCCCCCTTTTGCCAGAACATGGCTCATTTATTAGTGTTATCGCTGTTTACAACGTTTTGAATAATATTTCAATAATGCCATGTCTTTTGAAATATCATTATCAGTGTGTGCCAGAACCCCCTCTCCAAGCCATCGGCTGCTTTCCCACAAAAACATACTGTAGGTCAAAAGAACCCTCAGCGGAGGAAGAGGACTGCTACATGTCGCGATCACTCTCAGTGGAAATAAGAAAGGGCTTTTAAATCAGTCATAAGAAAGAGTTTGGAATAAGAGCACTATTCGTCCTCGTTGACCCAGTTCCGATGTATTCCGTAAACTACATTCATCGCGTGATGAATGGTAATACTTCACACCTGGATTAACGAGGTTGGCACAATATAGCCCTGCGCAAAACTAACCACTGAGTAACCCGAATTCAACTCTTAAAACAAAACTGCCAATGGCCTGACGTCATGAAATGTTTATTAAATCGTTACGTCATACATTTGTTCATGTGATTAGGCAAAATTTATTGATGTTTTTTACACTCAACGTAAGAACAGGCACACGTACCATTTTTAGCTCGCTGCCAAGGGACTCCAATCAATTTGACTTCATCGAGCGTTTCATTGGCCTCCGACCAGCCAAACTTGAGAATACGAATATTTTGGATTTGATCCAATTTTGCTAGCTCTGCACTATGATTGAACACCTAGAATCATTAGAGAGGATAACAACTCAGATACTGGATTTTTGACAAACTTCGCCTCTGTAATCGAATACATCAGAGAAAGTTGCGTCCAACTCTATGACATTTTCTAACACGACCTCGAGTAATTATGTTAGTGTTTTTTTTTTTTCAATTATCTGAACTGGAACGTGGACAGCAGCGTAAAGCACCGTTTAAGCAAACCGAGTTTATTACGTGTATTGCCTGAGAAAACGGAATTGTTTATCTACAGTATGACTGCGAAAAAAATATTTATAATTGATACAAAGCAGTTGTTCTTACGTGTACAATTGGGAAGTGCATGTTACTTTGACCGGAACAGAACCAAACGTCTCCGAAAAGAGCGTCGCTCAAATGCAACTGAGCCATGCTGTGGTAAAAGGGGGCTTAATGCATCTCCGTGATGCATAGTACCAAGCAAGTAGTCACATAAGTATGGATCCATAATTGCCACTTTTTTTTAAAACAACCGACTGAATCATGAGGTAGACTGGTTCTTGGGCATACAGAAAATTGGCCAACAGCGAAAAGTTTCGGCCCAGGCCAGGTCAGCCTGCCCGGACTGCGCAGGCTGACCTGGGTCGATACTTTTCGCAGGTGCATTAAGCTCCCTTTTCACAGAGCACGGTTCAGTTGAAATAGCGAGTAAGTAATAACTGTAAAACGCTTCAAACTCTCCCATGTCTCTTTCTGTAAGTTGCAATGCTTTTTGTTACCTCGACTGTGTTCGAAGAAAACCTCAAGGTATTGTTATAGCCCTGTCCTTATCGTCGTCTGCGTAGATACGCAAAAACGTTAACATTTTCTGATATCTTTGTTCATACAGAAGATATTACTTTCAATTCAGGCTTGTTGTTAACTATACTAAACAGGGGAAAACCCACAGGATAAACGTTGTATTCGCTAACATGAAGGCATTTGTTTGATTCAATATGGCGTGCAACACATGAAAAGGGGCCTTCGGACATATGCGTAACAGTGTGTCGGCCCAGACCCGCCTGTGCACTCTGTGACAAATCCAAGACGATTTTCTGTTTCACGAAAGTTTACCGTAAATCTTTTGTAGTCGTAGAGTGCCGTCTCGGATTAGCCTTCGCGGACTGCGCGGGCTAATTCGGGACGATACTTTACGCAAATGTCCGAAAGTCTCATTTAGCATGTTGCGGGCCATATTTGGTTTATTGCTAGACGTAACATTTTCGACAAATGGTCAAAATTTCATTAAAAAATTAACGGTATTTGTAGAATTCTAAAACGATTTCCGACGCTATCTCCAATATTTTGTCCTTAATACTTTTGACATAAAATTTTTACCCTGCATTTCTTTTTCCGTTTATTATATCAAAAGAATATCACATACTAGAAGGGCATGTAACCTTCAAACTATCTTGACACAATTATGCCCCTCTTTCGACCTAGAATTTTCACTGAAAACGCATAGATCTGTAAACGAGCGTTGGCACTCACAAGCGGGGAAATCTTCCCTAGGAATTTGTGCAAATAGTCTGTATGTTTTTCTCTCAAGTGTACCAATATGTTACTCTGTCGGTCAGAATGTCTCGAACATCTTACCTGTGTAGTAGTTGTCGATCTGGTCACGTTGTTTGTATCACTGGAGGCTGTAACAGTCACATTGTCCCCGACAGTTGGTGCGTAGCCCCATATCTGGGCCCTAGCCGGGGCACTCTGCAGGACCATGTGGTCACCATACAAGGTGGATGTTCTGAAAGTTTCTGCTGCTTCTGGAATTATTCACCCATGACATTGAAGTAGTCGACTTTTGAGAATAGTGCGGTAAAAGGAGAAATTGCTTGAAACGATGTTTACAGTTGTGTTTTATTGTCTCAGCCTACTTGGGACGTTTAGTTACACAACTGTTTGTGTAGAGTCAGGGGCAAGCCATACTTAATTGCACAATAATCCTACTCCTCAAGGACGTCCAAATGTCAAAGTAAGCGTAATTTTCATTGGTTAAACTAAATGGTGTAGCCATTTAGGATTTTCGTTATTTTCCAAATTTAGAATAAGACACAGAATACGATTTAGAGTGGTCAGTGAATACGGACCCTAACTGCATGTTCTGGCTCTGTATCTTGGTTCTGTACTATCCGAGATGTTACGATATATTTTCTGACTTCCGGTTTGGAACAGTTCTGTGTTTTTTCTTTTCAACAAAGTGAGCAGCTGAAGATAGTTAACTCGTTGCCACACGAAAAATACGTAGACTTGTCCAAATTCAAAGCATTTGCAGACCACAATTTACATGTGGCTCAAATGATGGAATTTGTCTTTAACATGATAGAAAACATTGTGGGAAAAGGAGAAAATGCTGGTTACCAGCATTTTCTCCTATTCCCACAATGTTTTCAAACGGCCTCTTTCTTAAGATCGGTAAAACTCGGGATTGTGTGGTAAAGGGTTAGAGACATAAGTGGAGAGGTAGAGCGTCGGACACATGTGGGGGATTCGAATTTTTTGATGACCGGGGTCAACCTTTGGAAGAGCCCTCATCATGACTCTTAATGGTTAGATTTGTAGGAAGAGGTAATCAGGAAAGATTCATTTAAGTTGTAACAACTTGTATTACTGTCGATTTAACCCTAAGTCTACTAAGCACGACTCAAGGACTTTGCGGACAGTGTGGGAAGGTGCAGTCTGATCTTGGATCTACTTTGTCCGATAAGCAGATATCGGCCCCCCCCCCCCCCCCAAAAAAAAACCTCCTAAAAATAAAATTCGGATTTTTACTATCGGCTTGAAAATTTCATTTCTCTTAGATAGCAGGATAAGGGTTAAGATACATAGATTTACTCTATACAAAAAGACCAATGTTAGATTTCCTCATATAAAAAAAAAACATTTGGAGACGACCAATCAAATATTCTTCAAGTGATTTTTTTTTACAGGGAAGAAAACATATACTGTAAGAATAGGAGAAAATGCTGACTACTGACATAGTCTCATTTTTTCTAACGATATTTATGAAGATCCGATGGAAAGTGTTAAGCGAGATAAGAAAACAAAAACACTAACCAGAAGTAACGCCGATTATCAAAAGCAGGAATAACACTGTAGGGCCCATGCCAGTCATCTTGTAAAATAAAAGCTTCAACTGTTTTCCAATATAATAAAGGAAAAAGACTTCGTCACATCAGGAAATCTGGTCGAACAATTAAAACTGTAAGATATTTGTTTTTTAAAAGAATATTTTACAATAAATACAGGCAGTGCATATCAAGATCAGACTTCACGTTCGATGCAGTCTGATTTTGACCTGCTCTGTCTGTAAATGCAGTCTGATCTTGATCTACAAAGTCTACAATAAAGATCGTACTTAAGCTCTAAGGGCGAATGCTTGAGAATGTCCGATCTGAGAAATACACTGTAAGTTTGGTGATAAGATTTCTTTTATTAGAGTAGTTTTCAGTTTTTGACCTCTTGGATTCGAATGATCGCAAGTCCGAATAATGGAGTTTCCTGTCGTGTGATTGGTGATAGCGGTAACACTTGACCATAACTTACAGCCAGTAAATGAACTAAGCTGGTCCCCGTTGTACATGTACATTATACTTCTATGCGATTAGCTGCATGGTGGGGGGGAACCATTCTATACAATAAAGTGTTTATCATACGATCCAAAACAAATGTTCTCTGAGAAGAATGGAGTCAGGCTGCCCGTTCCTCCCTCTGTCCGTGTGCAGAATGGAGTCATGCTGCCCTTTCCTCCCTCTGTCCGTGTGCAGAATGGAGTCAGGCTGCCCGTTCCTCCCTCTGTCCGTGTGCAGAGAT
This sequence comes from Tridacna gigas, assembly GCA_945859785.2. Classification (NCBI taxonomy): domain Eukaryota; kingdom Metazoa; phylum Mollusca; class Bivalvia; order Cardiida; family Cardiidae; genus Tridacna; species Tridacna gigas. Next base: position 36,552,252 of record OX244044.2, read on the forward strand.
GCCTACATATATACATGTGTTGCAAACTTCGTCTACCATTTTGTTGTCATTTTATTGGATCTTCCACAACTATTGAGCAGAAACAATGGATGTGGAAGGAATGTAAGCTTGCGGATGTTTGTTCTACCCTTGAACGTAGACATCTTTTTGCGTAACGCACATAAAGTAAGTTGGGTGTACTGATTGAAAAGCTTCATTACCTTACAGGGTAGCGCACGTTCCTCTCTTACCGTTGAACATTGACTCGACTTTGGTAATCAGGGAAAGCGGCCAGTGGCCTGAACTTCGATGATAATGTCACAGTAAAGAAACACTGAAACCTCGTATATATGTGTACTGGCGGTCGCGATATACAACTGTTGATAATGGCATTGACCACCGAACTAATAGACATCTACATGTATGTATTGATCCGAAGGTTACAAGTGTCTTACAAAAATAGCACAGCTCCATCTTTTAAACGTAAACTTATGACTTTGGGATGGGTGTACAACATTTCGTCTACAACCACGTTCGTCGAAAACGATCCCTAGCCCTGACCCTTACTCTAACCCAGACGAATTGTGGTTCAAATCTTCCTCAAAGACAGAGCTTTTCATGAAATAAATGTAGGAATTCAGCAATCGGTATTTTAAAACATACATGGATTTCGACGAAACACACTTTCGACGAAATGTCGTGCACCGCATCGATTGGGATTGCAAGCCTTATTTACAAAACTGTTTGAAATAAACTTTTCTGTTAACCACTTTCCTCTTTCAACAGATCTGAAACTTTGCCAACATGTACATCTACTATTGTCACTCCCAATTTTTTCTATTTTCTCTTTATTTATGATTTCTACGTTTTTATCCTATTCAAGCAGGCCTATTTTTTTTTTTTTTTTTTTCAGATTCATGTATTATACACGTGACTAAATTCATTGTATGCATATGTGCTGTGACAATGCACATGTACAACTTGTATGCGTCAAAAAATAACTTTCAGTTCATTTCAGTTCAGTTTAAACAAATTTGAAGCAAACAACTTTGGACACAGTACTGTAAAAAATTTAACAAAGGGTGAAGACAGGGGAGGGGATACAAAATAAACACTCAGAGTCTATTTTTTTTTACTGTAAATGGTTCCACTTAATGTAAGACTGTTTGCCCGGGCAACAAATCTTTCTTGAAGGGAGGTGCCGGTAAATCGTTGTCCCGACCGTAAATTGGGCACATTTTGAAAGCACAGGGACTAAGATGCCACAAATAGCGGACTTGGATTGCGTTCGGACGGTAACCTTCGCAGACGGTGATGTTGATCGTCACATGACTGTCATCGTGCTTGATGATTGGTGCAGGTTTAATGGCTCCCGGATAGCAAAGGGATAGGTTAAAGGTATGACCGCAGCAAACCTGAAAAGAAGTGTGCTATTGAGAAGCTTTTTGCCCCAGAAGTTGTATTTAAACTCCAACCATTGACTCTTTACGAGACGGGAGAAGTTAAGAGTAGTCCTAAGGTCTACTAAAGACATCTGCAGACGATAGATTAATTTATGCTCAAATGATAGGATTTCTCTTTGAAAAGCCAAAAAACATTGTGGGAAAAGGTGAAAGTGCTGGTTCTCCAAGATAGTGAAAATGTTTGGTCAAGGGTTGAGATAGTTAGAGGGGAAAAAAAGGTTTGATATTTGTCGGTATCAAGGCATTTATCGGTGAAAATTCAAATGTGGCTCAAAAAATGGGGTTTGTCTTCGAAAAGATAGCTTACATCGCTGTTATCTTCCGCTAGGTGGCATTTTCAAATACATACCCTATCTGATATGGGTATTCTGGGTACAGAATCGATCCAAGTTCCCCATGTCTATATTAGGAACTGTCCACAGATATTTGCAGTAAACAATGGTATTTTATGAAATTATTTTCCCCGTTTGAAATAATTATATTTTCAAGAAATTTGTAGCGAAAAATTCGCTTGATTTTTCCACAGACGTATTATTTATAGCCATTTTCCGCTTGCTATTTCACGTGTTAATTTCTCCTGTACCTATTACAGGGTATAGTGATGCGTCATAACAGACAGGTCAAATCTTGGAAGAATACTGACATGCGCAGACAACGTACACAATGCGGGAAACGAGAAAATGCTGCTTACCAGCATTTTCCTCAGATTCCTCACAATGATTTCAATAGCATTCTTCGTCAGTGCTGTAAAAACAAGGTGCCGTTTGGTAAAGGGTTTTCTGCTTGAAATCGAGGAACAAAAGTCCGACCTCAAATCCGCCCGTCTGTCGAACATCGATGACACTATTTCCGTTATCGAACTCGATCTCGATGTCCGAGTTGCCGTTGATCCTGTAAGTGGTCGGGAAAGGGCCTTGGAAGTCCAGGTTCGATTCTCCGTATGCTACTGCACGTCCTGCTAATGCCAGTCTCTCTGCTACGTCTTGTTTGTCACGTGGGTGAATGCTACAAATAAGATGATTAAGGGAGGTTAAGTTTTTATAGAATGATTGAAATATTTTTCAGTACACATTATAGCGCATTATAAGTAAGTATGTTACATTTTAACTTTAATAACATACGTAAAAAACTGCATTGCATGGCCCATTCCATGTTACATTTAGAAAAATTTTAGATGCTATTCAGGTCGGTTGAGGGTACACATATTATATACATGTACACTAGATACTGACACTGTGCTGTGATATTGATACTCTGTCGATGATACACCGTTGTTGATACTTTTTTTTGGAGATCTTATTGATACTATGACATTGATACTCTGTTATTGACACTATGATATTGATACTTTGTTACCGACACTATGACATTAATACTTTGTTACCGACACTATGATATTGATACTTTGTTATTTGCACTATAATATATATACTCTGTTATGGGCACTGTGATATTGATATTCTGTTATGGGCACTGTGATATTGATACTCTGTTATGGGCACTTTGATATTAGTATTAGATATTGGATTTACGACTGCGACTTATAAGTCTCTCCGGCAATGGTTTCCATCGAATGACTTTACGTCCTCTTTTGTTTTTCGAAGAAAGCAGTGAAATCTTAAATTTCTTCGTTTGTATCACTTTATATTGACTTTAAAGAGAAAATCTCACACACACACACACACACACACACACACACAAAGAGAGAGGTAAAAGAGAGATGAAACAGAGAGATGAAACAGAGAGAGGGAGAGACACTGGGTAGAAGATTGGTCGAGGGGAAGCATGTATAATATTATTTCTAACTAACCAGCCTGGCCCGTATCTACCAACATTCAAAATTGTACTCCAATCATAAATTCCAAAAATTTCAATCTGATTGGCTGAGATGTTCTGTGTCGGTAAATCATATTGCTTTTTTTTTTTTGAAAATAGAATTAGAAAAGTATTAAGAATGACCGGTAAATACGATTCCGCATTGTTTTTACCTTCCGTAAGGCGAGTTGAAGTCGGGAAGATCTATGGCCACAGCCATGAATACATTTTTCATTCTCGGATTTGGAACATAGCCAAAGTACGATGTTTGAGACCAGCGAACTTCAGCGAAGGCAAAGGATGTGACATTTTGACTTGGTGCTAACTGAAAAAAAAAAACAGTTATATCTCAATTAATTGGTTGATTTGCTGGTTAGCGAGGTGTGTGATAAACAGAGGATATTACATGAGTGTTTATGTATTATCATTTTTATCAAACGAGTTGACTAAAATTATATGACGCGAGCCTTGGCGAGCGTCATATACATTTTAGTCAACGAGTTTGATAAAAATGATAATACATAAACACGAATGTGAGATTCTATTTATCACATAAAACGAATGAAAGTCAAATAAGTATCCTGCATCATCACCTTCAGCCTTAATACCGTTCACGGGTCCATGTTTACAGTTGTTGTTCGGTTTCAAATGTGTACATACACAAGTAGACAGCTCTTTGACATATACACCGAAAATAGAATGAAACAGTTTCTAGAGGGGATAATTCCACCTGTTTCCGCAATATTGTTGATTTTGAAAAAACTTCAACTGCATTTTTTTTTTTTTTTTTTTTTTTAACACATGAAAAAAAAAAAAAAAAAAAAAATCCCACGCTTATACGCCTAAGCAACAATGACGTCCTTTTTCCGCGAAACGGCATAGTAGTATAAATTCCGGCACGTGCTGTGGCTGGTTTCTCCGGATTCACGCGCTCATGACTAAAAACTGATCAGAACCGGGACCTAAAAAACGATAATACACTAGTGTATTATCGAAAACAAGTCATGGGTTTAATACAGTGCTGGAGGAGGTTTTATGTGATAAATTGATTTGACGTTTGATTATTTGATATATCGACTGACTAATCGATCTGATGAATAAATGCTCGTTTAAAATGGTAAACAATTTTACCGAACAAGCCCGTGTTTTAGGACCTTGGGTAAGAGAGACTTTGAAAAGATCAGGGGAAAACGAGAAAATGCTGGTAACCAGCGTTTTCTACTTTTCTCACAAAGATCTGTACCTTTTCAACGAAATATTTATGCGAGTCACATTTATTCATGATACTTTTTTGCGGATGAAAATGCTATCACTTTGGTTGAGTCCAGAAATTATTTCCTTTGGTAAAGTGTTTACTTGTTCTTTCTCATGGTCGTTAAAACACGAGATTGTTTGTTCATGGGATAAAAGATGTAGATTGTACAGAATACCTGCACAAAACCAAAGGGAAAATTTCTGCTGGTTTGATGTTGAGAACCATCGTGAAACTTTTGTCTCCAATCGTCGATCATTGACGGGAATAGGCAGTAATATTCATCAGGATGTCCACCGTTTGCTTCCCCTAAAATATACGTGTGATATAATAATGATAATAATAATAAAATATACGTGTGATATAATAATAATAATAATAAAATATACGTGTGATATAATGATAATAATAATAATAAGAAGAAGAAAACACAGAAACAGAAGAAGATGATGAAGAAGAAGAAAAAGATGATGATGAGGATGATGATAACTTCATTTTCTGCAGTTGAAAGGTTAAATTAGACATATTACCTTGATACCACAGAGCTCCATAGATAGTGGTGTTTAGTACAGGGTATACCATGGCATTCCAGAGATTTCCGTGGGCTGATGGCCTTGCCCTGTGAAGGATTAGAATTATAAATACTGGGTTGTGCTACCACCTCATAAGTGGTAACAATCAAGTTGCAACTATCATTCTCGAGTTCTAACGACCCTGAGAAAGACGGATTTAGAAAACATTTTTGGGAAAAAAAAAAAGAAAATGCTGGTTACCAGCATTTTCGTTTTTCCCACAATGTTTTCAAAAGGCTTCTTAGTCAGAGCCGTTAAAAGACGGGTTCTTACGGTAAGGGGAAAACAGAATCCTACCTTTTTCTTGTGGAACCACAGGTGTTTCTAGCATCCTGTGACATCCAGAATTCTACTTTTGTCCCGCCCCAGGAAGACTGGATTAAGCCGAAGGGTCGATTCAAGACGGGTGCGAGGTTCATTGCATACATTAAGCATACCGCAGAGAAATGTCCAGTTCGAATGTCTGGAAATATAAAGAAAGGCCAAAGATCACAACAGATAAAGAAACTCGCAATTCATTCAAGTCATAGATTATTCTTTGACAAAATCAAACCGAGACAATTAAATATTCAATAACTTTACTTCGGCACATTGCCTAATTTTCTAATTCTAGTGCCAAAAATGGGGAGCGACAAAGTACACGGTACAATGTACAAACATAGTATATGGTGCATTCATTGTACAAACATGGCAAACGACACAGTACCTGATATCATAAGAGTTATCAAAAAGCTCTATTTTCGGAGGGAGTGGTATGGCCCCCAGCCTTTGATACTTGAGGTTCCAGGTTTGCTGAAGGAAATACAGTTTAGGTTTTCTAGGATCAGTTATCGAGAATGATAAACGCAAGTTTTAGAAAACGTCTTAAAATCGACATAATGCAGAGAAGGATTTAGGGCAACTTACAGTTTACTATTAGCTAGACAAAAAAAAAACCCTAAAATCGCTGTTATCTTGACAGTTTTCGGCAACAGAAGGAATTCGTAATACAAATTTTCTTTGGCAGTAGATCGTCTTTAAGGATAGATGTTTATCAAAGGACTGACAGCATTGAGTACTGAATTTAGTAGAAAGTGAAAAGGTACCTTACCGTTTTTAGGTTTCTGCCAAGGAACTGTGATTAATTTGGCTTCATCGAGCGTTTCGTTGGCTTCAGCAGTTCCAAACTTAAGAATACGAATATTTTGGAAGTGTGCCGAATTTGCTAGCTCCTTACTGTGATTAAACACCTGTGAAAATTAAACCGGACACGGAATTTCATATTAGGTATTACAGAAAGATCAATACAGAAAAAAATGGAGGTCTATCGTCCGTACAGGCTTCTCTACAAGGTTCCCCCCACCCTTCAAAAAAAAGGTGACTTGATTGAAATCCTGTAAAACCTTTAAGTTTGCTTGAAAACTCTTTTAAAACCCAAAATATTTGACGATCAAAAATGCATTTATTTATTCCATCCTTTCTTTTGTGTGTGTATGCATGCGTATTCTTTTTTAAATTCAATTGTTGTGTTTATCCCTTTACCAGACGACAAAATTTTGGCCTTGTCCAAATTCAAAGCATTTGCAGACGACAATTTCTATGTGGCTCAAATGGTGCCATTTTTCTTTGATAGGGTAGAAAACATTGTGGGAAAAGGAGAAAATGCTGGTTACCAGCATTTTCTCCTTTTCCCACAATATTTTCAAAAGGTTTCTTTCCCAGGGGTGTCAAAAGGCGGCATTGTGCGGTAAAGGGTTATACGAAGAAGAATATGATTGTTTTCACACACAAAAAAAAAAGCCTTTGGTACTTTTAGCTTTAACAGATATGTATTCTTCCGCAGATCTATCCATATCACCCGTTATAGCAGGCCTATAAAGAACAGAGAACGGGAAAAAGGTAAGAAATTTGACCTTTGCTTCTTTTGTAGAATTTTACGTATATTTTGCCTGAAATAGCTTTTGTGAAAACGAAAACAAAAAGGTCCAATTTTATAACAGTCTGAGGGGAGGAGGGGGGCGGGGCTGATAACAAAGAAGGCACACTGGTTTATCTATTTGTATTGGATGAACTCTTTCCCAAAGATACAAAAAATAAAATTAAAGAAGTTCAAATTTGTTAACCTTTACCCTTCTGGATTACAATAATCAACGGAACCAAACTTTATTTTGGACTTACCGGTGATAAATAAATGGGTGCAAGAAAACTTGTCCCACAAATTAGTTATCGGAGATTACAAACCAAGGTCATTATGCACTGTCGGTTGGCCTGATCTTGGTCTACATACTTCTTCAAGGACACATAGGGTCTTGGGAATTAGCTCTGTGCATTAGGCTTTTAGTTTTTATTCAAATTCGAGTAGGTGGGCCACCAGCTTGTACAACAAGTACATGAAAATCAAGAGTCCGACCTTGCGACAATATTTCTCTCTGCGCGCAGTCTTACAGGGGCAATAAAGAAATTGGTCTGCCAGAGTCAAGCGTAGCTCACCGTGCTTGACGTAGCCCGGGAAGCATGAATACGAACTGTGTAGCTAAAAAAACATGTATGTAGTAAATGAATAGCTGATCTTACGCGGGACATGGGAAAGTCCATGTTACTTTGACCGGAACAGAACCAGACGTCTCCAAATAGAACGTCGTGTAACGTAATTTGTCCGCCGCTTGATGACGTAATCGTAATGTTATATGGACCACCGGCCTTCACGGGAGGTAAAAGTGCTCGCCATAACCCCCCGACTGCTCCGTCCGTGCGCTGTAAGAATAGAAAAGAAACTACAGTAATCATACATTTTTCCGCTTTTTTATGACTATTTCGATTGTTTATTATGGCGTCACTGACCGTTCTTCTTAACCAAATCTTTGGTAATGTTCAATGTCGATTAACCCTTAAGCTGCTGATGGCGACTCACTGACCTTTTGCGGATAGTGTAGATCAAGATCAGACTGCAAAGAATGTGCAGTCTGATCTTTGATCTACACCGTCCGATGCGATTTTTTTTCTTTCCGGTGAAATCAACTTTGAAACCGCAATGTTTGGGCTTTTAGTGTTGAGTAGAGATTTGCGTTTCATTTATTCAGCAGCTTAAGTGTTAACTTATCACTTAGAAATTTGGACGAATCCAGGACTGCCATTCCTTATCGACCTGTTTACCTTGGTCATTTACCGTATTGTCAAGAAGTATGGCCGTGAGAAATTAAGTGTTTCAGTGGCAGATATATATACTCGACATCTTTCGACGGCCAAAAACGCAATGCATGAAACTCAAAAAGGCTGTTTATCTTTAAAAAAATGACTATATAAGCCGACAGCTAAGATCAGAGATCGGGCTGTATGTTCTGTGCAGCCTGATCTTGATCTATGCCGTCTGCACAAGTCCGCTGAATATCATTTATAGCTCTCACCTGGACTGTTGTTGTCGATGTGGTCACGTGGTTCGTAGCACCGGTCACGGTAACAGTCACTTGGTCTCCGACTGATGGCGCGTAGCCCCATATCTGGGCCCTTGCAGGGGCACTCTGTAGCACCATGTGATCTCCATATACAGTGGATGTTCTGAAACTTTTAGCAGCATCTGAAATGTTAAGAAATTTAACACGTAAGCGCCTGCAGATCACTTTTGAAAATACTGTGGCAGAGAAATTGATAGAAATGAGCAGTGTTTCCTGTTGCCACCATGTTTTCAAGAGCAAGATGGAGGAAGTGTTTGGCAGGTCGTAATGTTTAAAAAAGAAACAAATGAGAAAAATCAATGAAATATTCAAACCGGAAACAAGAATGCCGCAAATTAAAAACAGGAAGAACACCGCCGACCCCTTTACAGTCATTTTGTGGACTGGGAGATCCGTATGCTTTCAGTTCAAACCTGGCAGCCTAGTGTCAGAAATTCTATAATAGGTAATACAATGTAATTCCTAAGATAAGAACTGTAAAAAAAAAATGTGTCATGCTCTCTGAAAAGGGGGTTTAATGCATCTTTTGACGCCCTTCAGTCTGCCCCTTCAACCTTTTGCTATTTGCAAATTTTCTGCACGACCATTCTACCTCATGATTCAGTGTGTTGTTAGACAAAATGGATTTTATGGATCCATAATTATGTGATGACTTTCTTGGTATAATGCATCATGTAGATGCATTAAGCCCCTTTTTTCCAGAGCACCGCTGATATATCATCAGTTTATGACCTCGTATGACAAATCTAATGTGGTGTCACTTTGCTCCGAAAAAAAATAATGAAGCTTGGAAGCCAGTGCATTCTTCTGTATCATTAAAAAAAAACATAGGGAAAGATCAGCAGGAAAGGGCTACAAAAATAGCGTTTGCCCACTTCGCCACATTTTATCAAAAACTGTTTGCTGCAAAACTCGATACGTGCACGGGACTAGTGAGATTTAATTGATCCGTGCTCTGGCAAAAGGTGGCTTCATGCATCTCTATGATGCCTGTTACCATGCAAGTCATCACAGTATTATATCCATTTTTTCCCCTCACTACTGACCGGATATGAAGGTAGAATGGTCCTTTGCCATGCAGAAAATTGACCAATGGCAAAAAGATTCGACTCATGTCAGCCTGCGCGGACTGCGGACTGCGCAGGCTGACATGGATCGATACTTTTCGCAGATGCATTAAGCCCCCTTTTCACATAGCATGACTCAACTGTATACCACATAGCAAAATTGTAGCTATGTTTTATCAGATCAAAAGTTATTCCAAGAAACCTGAAAGAGCCACCTCGTCTTGATGTACTCCAATTCTATGAGGATTCTTTTAAGAAGACGGTGGCAGAATTATTTCTTCAGTTTGGCCAACGTTGATGTAGAGTTTCCGTGGTGTTTTGAATAAAAGTTAGCGCACAAATGGACTCATGAATGGATGCATGCACGGCCGACACTTGGGCCATGACATGCGATACAGAGTTTCTTTTCAACTTTTCCTCAACAAATGTGGAATGCCCTATCACTGTTTGAACAAATGAACAGTATCGACAATAGTTTTTTGTGGCATTTGTCGAAGACAATGTCACTATGAGTTCAATACGGTATTTTGAAAATCATGTATCGTAGTTTGTGCAAAATCGAAGGAAGTAAACCCAATTAAACTCAGTTTTTCTAAGACAAATAAGTGGTTCGATAGCACTCAGATATATAATTAACAACGGTGTATTAAAATAAACTGGATTAGGCCATCGATCATGGGAATATATTTTTTTTTAATTAAAAATATCTATACCCGCTATGGCCCTCTACAGGCGCAATGATACACACAACCTTTGTCTCCTGATCATGTTCGTCCCAACACTTGTTCGTCCCTGGGCTTATTCGTCCGGGCTTGTTCGTCCCACATTATTGTTTGTTTATTTTTCAAATTATTAATTCCACACAATGTCTCCCTTGACAAATGCCACACCAGTGTTTTTAACGCTTTGATTTTCTTAATGAAGTCTTTTACAGTATTAAATTTTTAACTTACGTATCGCGAAAAATGTATATGCCGGCTCACTGCGCCCTCCGGTGGATTCTGATTCAACTTTTACATCATATGGTATCTCCGGCGTCAAGTTAGCATATGTAATCGAAGTACCGCCGACAACAATCGTTGTGTGTCCACTGCTAATGGAAACGTCGGTCAAGGTCACTAGGTAATGATCTACGTTACCAGATTGCGGTGCCGTCCATTCTACAGTGACCCTTGTCTCGTCGATTATGACTACTCTCACATCTTCCGGTTTATCTGGCACCGCTTTAAAGTTCAAAATACAGCCAACATTGATATGTCTTTAAACGTGAGCCATTATTTCCCCCCAAATAATGGCAGGGAATCTGTATGAAGATGAGTCAATCTCTTTGAACTCGTAGTTTAATGCAGCTCAAAAAAACATCGACTCAGGGTCCGTATTCACCAACCATTCTTAAGAACGTTCTTAGTCTTATTCTTCAAAATTTGCTACATTTGAAAGTAACACAACTTCTGATTGGCTAAACCATTTGGTTTAGCCAATCAGAAGTTGTGTTACTTTCAAATGTAGAAAACCTTGGAGAACAAGACTAAGAATATTCGTAAGAATGGTTGGTAAATACAGACCATTCTACTTCACGTTTCAGTCGCCTGTTAGGCAAAATGGATCCATCATTATTTGATGGTTTGCGTGGTGCGATGCATCCATCACGTTTTGCTAGAGCGCCGCCCAGTTATCTGTTATAGGCCTACCTGATACAAAATATTGGGGAAATAAAGAATTTACTCGAAACAAGCAATGCCATGTTGTAGGTATTTGATCTTCTGGCTGATCTGGGTCAACATGCTCTGTCAAATAGCCTGTATCACACAAAATTGTGTATGGCTGGATAAAAGATCTTTAAAAAAAATCATATAACTACGTTTACTTTATGTGAAATATATCCGTTACGAATTTTCTTATCTTACACACGTTTTAGATCAGTAAATAGTACCGTATTTGTTCAAAGCGCTGTAACCATGCGCGTCACATTCAAAACAATCCGTACACAGATTTGTCTGTGAAAGTAACCGTCAGCATTGATGATCATGAAAGAGCTTTAAATGTTATCATCTTTAGATTCAAATCAAAACATGTAATTTCTTCGAAATTGGAACAATTTCTCGTCCGTGGTGTACACACTTGTCACAGAAGCGAATAGGTTTCGTGTAAATTTCAATACACATGTACATGTAGGTCTTTAAGACTTTATGAACAATAGCTTTCGAGATACAGTTATGCGATAAAAAGAATCTGACATTCGTTGACTTTTGAGGTAAAATTCTATTAAAGTCGTTGACAAAAATGCTAAATTAAGCTCGCGAAAGTCTTACTTAAATATCTTGTTTCCAGACTCGTTTCATATATTTTTATCACGAATGCCAAATCATGTCAAATCCTATATCTAGAGCTCTTTAAGAGCCAAATATGTAAACTAGACCCTTTTTCGAAATCTGAAAGTAGGCCTACAGTCCACCGAAATTTAGATAAATTATTTATCTTATAGATCTAGGTTTGATTAAACAAGCAGACGGTTCTTCCGAACATGAAAGTTCGCAACAAATGCATAGCTCAAATATAACCCGCTCCGGCTGTGATTCGAACCAGTGCGGCAAAGTTCTTCGTTTATCGAGGTTTAAAAGACCAACACACTAACCCTTGAGCTAAAGAGAATTCTCCCTAACGCTGTTGTCAGCGTATTGATCTTATTTGGGAAGAAGCAGTGCTGTAAGAAAGGAGTGATCTCCCGTAATACGGTATAGACTCAAGATCAGACGTGTTCTGTGCAGCCTGATCTCGAACTGTGCCGTATGCAAAAGCCCCAGTTTTTCGCCTATGGCGCCGTAAAGAGATTAAAAGAAGATAACGAATCCCGACATATTGACCTTTCGCTTAACTCTTTACTAGACAATATCGCTTGAGTTAATGACCCTGAGATAAAGGACGTAAGAAAACATTATGGAAAAGAGATAAATTGTTGATAACCAGCATTTTGTCCTTTACGTCCGTGTTTTCCATCCTATTAACTCTTTTTCACACTGGCAAAAACTTAGACTTGTCCAAATTGAAAGCATTTGCAGACGACAATTTCAATGTGTCTCAAATGGAGGAACTTCTATTTGATATGCTTAAAAACATTGTGGGAAAAGGAGAAAATGCTGGTTACCAGCATTTTCTCATTTTCCCACAATGTTTTTGAATGCCTTTTGGTCAGGGTCCTAAAAAGCCGGCTTTGTGTGGTAAAGGGTTAAAGACAAGTGTCACCATTTGAGCCGCATTCAGTTTGTTCTCTGCAAAATCTTTCACCTCGGACTCATCTAAAACTTGTCGTTTTGAAAAAGAATGACCTGTCGCTTGAAAATAATATTGTATTTGAAAGAAGTTGTTTTCTTTTATCACGATAAGAACGAAAGAAAGAAACTGTAAAACTAACAAGCATGAACTTCGGTAGCCAGAATAAAGCATATCACCCAATGTAGAAATCCAACCATTCTGTCCGAAGTTCGTGGCTTGGCCATGCGGTTACACACACGTTGTCGCCAATGTGCTATTTGTAGTAACAGTGTCCTATAAGGAAAATTTTGTTATCCCGTGTTAGGCAAATGAAGTTTCAGCGGCCTATGGTATATGTGAGAAACCAGCCAGAATCTTGGACAAGTTTTGTGGTTAGTGCTGGAAAAAACGAGAGCAGCGCATGCGGGTGCAAACGCTCGGTTGCAGGTGCTTGATATTCAGTGAAAATTCTAAGTCTCAAAAGGGGCGTAACTGTGTCAAAAATACCTTGATCGTTATCTGCTCCTGTTGTATAGGTTTCCCTTTTGATAGTGAACAACTTGACCGAGTTTGAAGTAAATATCTTCAGTAATAACAGAGATAGTGTAATAAGAGGGCCATGATGGCCCTGGATCGCTCACCTGAGCCAATAGGCAAAATTACCCCGGGTGACCAAATTTCAAACACATCTAAGATTTAATTAAGACAAACGTTTTGACCAATTTTCAAGTCAATTGAGCGAAAAATGTGGCCTCTAGAGTGTCAACAAGGTATTTCTTTAATTTGACCTAGTGACCTACTTTATGACCCTGGGTGACCCAATTTCAAGTTTTCTGAGATTTAATTAAGAAAAACATTCTGACCAATTTTCAAGTCAACTGAGCGAAAAATATGGCCTCTAGAGTACCCATAAGGCATTTCTGTAATTTGACCTAGTGACCTAGTTTTTGCCCCCACATGATCCAATTTCAAACATGTCCGAAATTTATCAAGACAAACATTCTGACCAAGTTTCACAAGTATCTGACTGAAAATGTTTTCTAAGATTTGACCTAGTGACCTAGTTTTTGACCCAATTTCGAACTTGTCCGGGATTTTATCAAGACAAACATTCTGACAAAGTTTCATGAGGATCGGACTGAAAATGTGACCTCTAGAGCGTACACAAGACTTTTCTAAGATTTGACCTAGTGACCTAGTTTTTGACCCCACATGACCAAATTTCGAACTTGTCCGAGATTTTATCAAGACAAACATTTTGACCAAATTTCACAAGTATCTGGCTGAAAATGTGGCCTCTAGAGCGTACACAAGATTTTTCTAAGATTTGACCTAGTGACCTAGTTTTTTACCCCACATGACCCAATTTCGAACTCGTCCGAGATTTTATCAAGACAAACATTCTGACCAAGTTTCATGAAGATCAGACTGAAAATGTGGCCTCTAGAGCGTATACAAGGTTTTTCTAAGATTTGACCTAGTGACCTAGTTTTTGACCCCACATGACCCAATTTCGAGCTTGTCCGAGATTTTATCAAGACAAACATTCTGACCAAATTTCATGAAGATCGGACTGAAAATGTGGCGTCTAGAGCGTACACAAGGTAAAAAGTTGACGACGGACGACGCACGACGGACACAGCACGATCACAATAGCTCACCATGAGCACTACGTGCTCAGGTGAGCTAAAAATGCACGACGACGCAGACGAAGACGCCAGGGCTACGACAGTAACTCTACGTTTTCTTCGAAAACAGCCAAGCTAAAAATCAAGGATTGCATGGATTAAGGCCTCCGCGACATGAGTGATACACTGTAGAATAAGGCGTTAAACACCATCAAACAATCTGCTCATATAACTTAATCGACGGGTCTTGGGTGAGAACCAAACTGTTTAAAATTGTTTTCAGGGGTCGATCAGTATTCCTTTTTTGTCCTAAGCATCGTGGTTTTACATTCCAGGGGGTAGCATTCCTACAAGTTTAGGGAGTTAGCGTCCAGTAAATATACTCGTATACTGCTAAAATAACACGGAAATCGTCGACCATTAAAACGATTCCAAGTATTTGAGGTTTCAGGAGTACTTTTCACTAAACTTCGTAGATTAACGCAAATATTTTGGGATTGAATATACACACATACGATCCCTGCCCTACCAAAAGGTATGAGCTGGTGTAAACTTATGCTAATATTTACTTAAATGGTAAAGTTATGCAGTTCAGTGAAACTTTTCAGACTTGATGCTTGCTTACCAAAACTGGGTACGCAAATTTCGTGCGTACGCATTTTAGAGAAAGGTACCCGAGGCTTTTAAGTGAACAGAATGATCAAAGACATCTGACGTGTAGATCCAAGATCTGACTGCATATTCTGCGCTGCCTGGTCTTCATCTACATTGTCAGCAAAAGGTACCTTTAAACCCTCTTTGTATACTATGGAGGAAATCACAATTTATGGGTTTCTGTTTGGTTTTTTTTTTTGGATTGTAATACTATTCGGTGGAAATCCGTCCATTTAGTAAAGAATTAACCATTATCCTGCTATGTAACTTTAAAGAAACTGTTACAAAATTTAAATTTTGGCGAAAAATATCTCCTTATCGGACGGTGTAGATCAAAGATCAGACTGCACATTCTGTGCTGTCTGATTTTGATCTACACTGTCCAAAAAAGGTCAGCGGGCCGCGCTAAGCAGCCTACAGGTTAACTCTAAATACCAAACAACAAAATTTATGACTCGACCAAACTGAAAGCATTTGCATACAACAAAGTGAGTGTCACTCAAATGACGATTTCTGTCAATGATAGCGTAAAAACATCGAGGGCAACAGAGAAAATGCTGGTTACCAGCATTTCCTCCTTTTCCCACAATGTTTTAAGAGACTTCTTCCTCAGGGTTGTTAAAACTCGAAATTGTGTGGTAAAGGGTTAAAGTGAAAACAACTAGTGACTTTCTAGGAGTGCTGTGTGGCATATCTGTGAAAACGGCAAGTAAAGGGTACTCAGCTTGTTATTACTAAAATACTGAAAATGATTTTAAAGCCAATCAAATGGGTTAATGTCCATTTCACAAAAAAAAAAAATATGTTTGGAAGAAGAAGAAAATGGACAAAAATCTACATTGGAAATAGAAGTTTAATAAATAACAGAATTGCTATTAAAATAACTGATACAATATAGATTGGAATATTATTTCAACTCTGGGATCCATGTCCTGTCTTGTTAACTCAAGCAGGTACCTCTTTTTTCATCCTGCATGTGACCCACTTTGTAAAAACATTGTGTCAGATGGAGATATTTGTCGTGGTGTGCAGTTTCTCGCTTCCCAACAATGTTTTACCATAAATTCATGCATGAAGCCTTAACCCTTTACCACACAATCACATGTTTTAATGACCCTGAAGAAGAAGGCTTTTGAAAACATTGTCGGAAAAGCAGAAAATATGGGTAACAAGCATTTATTCCATTTCCCACAATCTTATCAAACACTGAAATCATCATTTAAGTGCCATTTATTTTGTCGTCTGCAAATGCTTTCAATTTGGTCCAATCCAAAATGTTGTTGTGTGGTAGAATTAATTCTGATAGATCATCTTTTTGTTTCACATCAATGTTTTCATACTTTGAAAAACAGCACATTTGTTTCTGAAGAAAATGACTTTACATCAAAGATATATAGGATCTGACATAAGATGGCATTTGAGATATACAGGATCTGACATCAAAGATATATAGGATCTGACATAAGATGGCATTTGAGATATACAGGATCTGACATAAGTTGGCATTTGAGATAAAATGTATTCAACAAGTCTAGAAAAATGTTATTAAACAAGCCTCTAGAGCAAGCATAATCACATTTTCTAGGCTTGTTTAATAAATAAAATTTTATCTCAGAAGCCAACAAATGTCAAGTTTTTTAATTTTTTGTTTTTATTATCTCATACATAACAATATCTCACAAATTATCGGTCAGATTATTTAACTCTTTACCAAACGACAAAATTTTAGACCAGTCCAAATTCAAACCATTTGCAGAAGACAAAATAAATGTGGCTAAAAGATTTAAATTTGTTTTGGAATGGGTAGAAAACATTGTGGGAAAAGGAGAAAATTTTCTCCTTTTCCCACAATGTTTTCAAAAGGCTTCTTTCTCAGGGTCGTTAAAAGTCGGGATTGTGTGGTAAAGGGTTAAAAACCACGCACATACAAGTGAAAATGTCCTCGAGTAAAACCCGACTCACTTCTCTGAAAGTTGTATAAAATGACGTCACATGACACTTATCTGAAATGTGTGTAAGATAAGAAAATTCATAATGGCTATATTATGCTGAAAACAAGGAACCTTATGTGATTAAAACAATCTACTAACCCTTTACCAAACGACAAGATTTTAGACTGGTACAAATTCAAAGAATTTGCAGATGAAAATTTTGATGTGGTTCAAATAATGGAATTTGTTTTTGATGGGGTAGAAAACATAGTGGGAAAAGGAGAAAATGCTGGTTACCAGCATTTTCTCCTTTTCCCACTATGTTTTCAAAAGCCATCTTTGTTAAGGTCGTGAAAAGTTGGGGTTGTGTGGTAAAGAGTTAAACAACTCTAGACAAATGCTATCATGCAGGCCTTTGGCAAGCTAAATAACATTTTACTGGACAATTTTGATGAAAGTTTATCTCAAAAGCCAACAAATGTCAGATTCTTTTATCATATAACGATATCTCATGAATTTAGTCAAAGATATGTAAAACCATACACACTCGATTAGGTATTTTTACAAGTAAAATGAGACAAATTTACTTTGATGGTGTTATAAAATGACGCCATGACATCGAATAATGCTTTGGTATCTGTGTAAGATACCAAAATTCATAATGGCTGTATTGCAATGGAAACAAGAGAAGTTATGTGATAAAAGGTTAATTCCATATACAACAAGACAAAATAGCCATGATGACAATGTATCCCCTCACTGTACATAGAGCACTTGGATGTAAAAACAGAGACACAAAACACTGTGGCAAACGGATAATTTGGTCATTATGAGCTTTTTTTAACCCTTTACCAAACAATCCCTGGTTTTCATGACTCTGGGAAAGAAGACTTTTGAAAACATTGTGGGAAAAGGCAAAAATGCTGGTAACCAGCATTTTCTCCTTTTCCCACAATGTTTTCTACCCTGTCAGAGAGCTTAAGCTTACTTGTACCAATTTTAAATTTGTTGCCTGCATATGTTTTGAATTTAAAAGAGTCTAAAATGTGTTGTTTGGGAAAGGGTTAAACAAATTTCTGCTATGATAATGAAAGTAGCCTTCAAAGGAGGTTTCTAAGTATCTATAAATAGAGGAAAAAGTAACCCATCATGTTTGCTTTCTTGGACTATTTTGATAAGTTCAGACTGCAGTTTGATCAAGATCAAACTACATACATGTACAATATGCAGTCTAATCTCTAACAACCAAAATTTTGTGAGCTAGAAAGGTCCATATATCTGGGGCTTTTCAATTAATGAAAAGCAATTTTTAACCAATAAAACAAATTGTAGACTCATCCGTAAAGAAGGCATTCAGAGACAACCTACTGAATCTTAGATTTCATTCAAGTAGCTATGACAAAATAGACATTACAGAAAAACGTAAGGTAGAAGTAAATCGTAGATGGATGAACACAAGGACAACATATGGTTAGATAGACAAAAAATTAGAGTTCTATGATACAATTCAGTTTGCTGATACAGGTGGAAAAATAGAGGTTTACAACATCAAAGATCAAAAAGAATAACCTGCTTTCTGTCACCGGGTATCTGACATGTTATAGGTATCCAAACACAAGACAGACTAACCAAGAGCTCCAGATAGAGAGTGATTTTGATTTCACAACTGAAAATATTAATCACTCTCCACTAAACCCTATGTTATGGGTACTCATTAAAATTGTCTCATCGAGACAATTCTAATGAGTACCCACAACATAGGGTTTGGAATACTATCACTCCTTTTTTATCTGGAAGTCTGTTAACCCTTTGTGAAATTAGTCAAAATTACAAAAGCCCAGAGAGAGAAAGACTCTAAAAAACATCATGGGGGGATGGATAAAATGCTGATCATCAGCATTTTTTTCCCAGTGTTTATTATCTTATCACAAATCCAATCATTTGAGCCACATCTAATCTATCAATATTTAGAGCTCCAGATAAGAGGGAGTGATGGTACTCTAAATCCATTATTTCTCATCCAAACCCTATGTTGTGGGTACTCATTAGAATCGTCACAATGAGACGATTCTAATGAGTACCCATAACATAGGGTTTAATGGAGAGTAATCAGTATTTTCAATTTTGAAATCAAAATCACTCCCTCAATCTGGGGCTCTGAATATTCTTTGTTTCACACAAACTGTAAGACAAGATCTACAACTTAAGTCAATCATTCTGGATGTTTGTTACCTGGAAATCTTCACCAGTACCTGCACTGTGACGTGGCGAGTTCCAATGGTTTGTCTTACTGATGACAGGATTGGAACCTGGAGTCTATCAGGTTGGAGGATCACTTTTTAAATTTTTACCACACAACAAAAATTTTTTACTTGTCCAAATTCAAGGCCTTTGCAGACGACAAATCAAAGATGGCTGAAACCATGAAAACTGCTTTCAGTTTAGTAGAAAATATTGTGAGAAAAGGAGGAAATGCTGGTTACCGGCATATTCTTCTTTTTCCACAATTTTTTCAAAAGCCTTCTTTCTCAGGGTCATTAAAAGTCAGGATTGTGTGGTAAAGGGCTATACCAGTG
Organism: Tridacna gigas; assembly: GCA_945859785.2. Taxonomy (NCBI): domain Eukaryota; kingdom Metazoa; phylum Mollusca; class Bivalvia; order Cardiida; family Cardiidae; genus Tridacna; species Tridacna gigas. The sequence goes on from OX244044.2 coordinate 36,571,872, forward strand.
TCTCCGGCATCTGAAATTCTAGAGCAGCCCAAATTGAAAGCTTTTGCAGACAACAAAAAGACTGTCTCCAAAGCAGAAATTCACTTTTGGAAGGGTACAAAACATTGTGGGAAAAGGAAAACAATACTGGTTGCCAGCATTTCCTATTTCCCTTCAATGTTACTTATCATTGTCATAGATCTTTGACCTATTTGAACCAGTTTTAAATTTATGGTCTACAAATACTCCTAATTTGGAAGAGCAAAGAACAGTCGTTCAGTATATGATAAATGACCCTTTATCACAGTCCCATTATGACCCAAAGAAACAAGGGAGCCATTGTGGAATTAATAATTTGAAAAATAAGCAAACATTCATGTGGGATGAACAAGCACGGGCGAACAAGCCAAGGGACGAACAAGCCAAGGGATGAACGAACCCAGGGACGAACTAGTTTTGGTACGAACACTGTCACGAGACAAAGGTTGTGTGAATCATAGCGCCAACAGAAGGCCATGTAGCGGGTATAAATATTTTCAATGAAAAAAGAAGTATTTCCATGATTAATGACCTAATACAGTTTATTTTGATACCGTGTTGTTAATTATATATCTGAGTGCCATCAAGACACTTCTTTGTCTTAGAAAAATTGAGTTTAATTGGGTTTACTTCCTTCAGTTTTGCACAAACTACGATACATGATTTTCAAAATAACATATTGAATTAATAGTGGCATTGTCTTCAACAAATGCCACAAAAAAAGCCTTTGAAAGCATTGTGGATACAGGAGAATATGCTGGTAAACAGCATTTTCTTCTTTTCCAACATTTTCTACTCTTTCAGAAAAATTTTTGCCATCTTGTAAAGGAGAAAGCACATACCAAATCCCCAAAAAACCCTCTGTATAATTTGCTTCAATTAACTCCTTACCAAACAACAAAAATTTAGACTTGTCCAAATTCAAAGCATTTGCAGACAATAAAATAACTGTGACTCAAAAGTTGAAGTTTGTTTTCGAAAGGGTAAAAAATATTGTGGGAAAAGGAGATAATGCTGGTTACCAGCATTTTCTCCTTTTTTCCACAATGTTTTCAAAAAGCTTTTTCTGTAGGGTCGTTAAAACCCAGGATTAAGTGGTAAAGGGTTAACTCTTCACCATACAATACTGCATTTTCATGATCCTTGGGGAAAAATGCTTCTGAAAACATTGTAGGAAAAGGAGAAAATGATGATTACCAGAATTTTCTCTTTTTTCCCACAATGTTTTCTACCCTTTCAAAGACAAATCCTGTAATATTAGCCATATGTAATTTCCTGTCTACAATTACTTTCAATCTGGACAAGCCTAAAACTTCCTTGTTTGGTCAAGAGTTAATTACGAATGCCTGAAACAGCTTGTTTGCTTTTGTGGGTAAGCAGCTAGTGGCTTGGAAAGAATATTGTGAGACTTACTGTCAAAAGAAACTCCAGGGAAGCATGGATAGGTGCACAGTTTCTTTGTTGACAAGATTTTAAATTTGTCCCAATGGACTACAAATTTAACACTTATCCTGCTAAAAAAGTGAAATGAAACTTTCAATCCAACATTAAAAACCCAAACTTTGCTATTTCAAAGGTATTTTTGGGGGGAAAGACACCTTGTTATCAGACAGTGTAGATCCAAGATCAGACTGCACATTCTGTGCAGTCTGATCTTGATCTACACTGACCGCAACAGGTCCTAGACAGCCTATGGGTTAAATGTAGTGGATGTGATGAAATTTAGCTGTCAAAGGGTAGAAAACATTGTGGGAAAAGACGAAAATGTTTATATGGTTGCTATTAAGCCTTTAACAATTCAAAGGAAGACCGCTTTTGAAAATATTGTTAGAGGAGGGCAAAAAGTTAGTCACAAGCAATTTCTCCTTTTCTAACCATGTTTCCTGACCTTTCAAAGCAAATTCAACTGTTTGAGCCACATTAGTTTTTTTTTTTCATCTGCAAATGCTTTATACTTGGACAAACCTAAAACTGTGTAATCTATTTAACTCTTTACCAAACTACAAAATTTTAGACCGGTCCAAACTGAAAGCATTTGCAGACGACAAGATGAAAGTGACTGAAAAATTGAAATTTCTTTCAGGAAGGGTGAAAACATTGTGAGAAGAGGAGAAAATGCTGGTTACCACCATTTTCTCCTTTTCCCACAATGTTTTCAAAAGTCTTCTTCCTCAGGGTCATTAAAAGTCGGGATCGTGTGGTAAAGAGTAAACCGTTTACCACACAATCCTGGGTTTTAATGACCCCTAGGGAAAACAGCTTTTGGAAACATTGTGGGAAAGGGAGAAAATGCTGGTTACCAGCATTTTCTCCATTTCCCACAATGTTTTCTACCCTTTCAAAGAAAAATTTCTTAATTTGTTCTACATTTAATTTGTGGTCTGCAAATGCTTCCAAGTTGGACCAGTCTAAAATTTTTTTGTGTGGTAAAGAGTTAAGAGTTTTAAGTGTCTGCTGAAAATATATGAGCCATGTTCTGGCAAAGGGGGGCTTAATCCATCTCCTTGATGTATGATACCAAGCAAGACATCACATTATCATGGATCTGTAAAATTCATTATATCAAACAATTGACTGAATCATCAGGTAGACTGGTCCTTTGACATACAGAAAATTAACAAAAAGTTCCAGCCTTGCAGATCTTTTGCAGATGCATTAAGCCCCTTTTCACAGAGCATGGCTCATACTTATATTTCAGAGGTTGCATTTCCTCTTTTTCCCACAGTGTTTTGAATCATTCAAAGACAAACCCCATATTTTTACAGTAGCTTCATTTATTTTCAATTGCTTTAAACATCAATTTGACGAGTGTTATCAAACAGAGTCAAAATACACCATAAATTACATGGGTCTCATAATTTTTGTTTTCAAGCTTTTGAAAGCTCAATTTAAAAGACCTGTGTATTTAACACATAAACTACATATATGTTTATAGCTACATTTGAAAATATACAATAACAAAGGTAAAATGGTGAAAAAAATATTAAAAATAAAAAAAGAAAGCACTTTAACACACTATCTGTTCAAAACAGATATCAAGCAAGAACTGATAAATGCTTCAACAAACACTGACGAAAAAAATCTTCGGTAAAAAATATCAAGATGATTTGTGGGTAAACTTGGTTTGTGTCCTTTAAACTCCGCCTCCACTTCGTTCGACAGATATCCGTTCGGTTCCCTCGTTCATTTCAGCTGCTTTTGCAAATCGTGAGTTTGTCACTTTGCCAAGTTTCAATGCACTCATCAGCTATTGAAATATATAACAGAAATATCACTTGCAAACATATACAGGACTGAAAATAAAATACCTGTTAACTCTTTACCACACAACAAAATTTTAGGCTCTTCCAAATTGAAAGCATTTGCAGACAACAAATAAAAAGTGTCTCAAATGATGAAAATTTTGTGGAATAGGTCAGAAAACATTGTGGGAAAAGGAGAAAATGCTAATTACTAGCATTTTCTCCTTTTCACATAATGTTTTCAAAAGCCTTCTTCCTCGTTAAAAATCAGAATTGTGAGGTAAAGGGTTAAGGGGAGTTAATCAGATTTTTATAATCTCACCAAACTCAGCGATTTTTCACTGAATTAAGCAGCAAGGCAAAAGATGGTAAATCATTAGTAAGGAAGAAGAACAAAAGTCAGAAAAAAGTATTTTTCAATGGTATTTCCTTAATGGGCTATGTAGCCTCTTAAGGTATTTTTAGATTTAGCGACAGAGTTCCTCACAGACTTCATCATATTTCCCTCTATTTGAATGGCATGTGCTGTTTACCTAGGTAAATAGTGTACGGGAACTACTGTTTCTGTCTTCAATTGAAACGTTGGAAAATATGAAATAGATATTTCCACTGGTCATAACCATGAAATATCAAACCATAATCGACCATTATTTCTCGATAAACTAATGAAAATCATGACATAAACATCAACATATAGTCCATTCTGTTGGCTCCTTATCATGCCTAAATAGCTTATTATTTACATGTTCATTTTCAAAATATTATGAATAGATTAAAAAGTAAAACTATAACTGAAATTTATAAAGAACATCCTAATATAAAGCACCTTGGTTTCCATGAAAGAATCTATAAAAACCTGGCAGAAGACAGGCAAAAATAGTTAATTAAATTGTATCACTATTATAATAGCTCTGATAAGCCACTTGAGTTGATCTATGCCATCAAGAGATTAACTCCTTACCAAACAACAAAATTTTCGACAGGTTGAAATTGAAAGCATTTGCACAGGACAAAACAAATGTGTCTCAAAAATTGAAATCTGTTTTGGGAAGGGTAGAAAACATTGTGGGAAAGGGAGAAAATTGCTGGTTACCAGCATTTTCTCCTTTTCCCACAATGTTTTCAAAAGACTTCTTTCTGAGGGTCGTTAAAAGTCGGGATTGTGGGGTAAATAGTTAATTATTTGTATGTTCATTTTCAAAACATTATGAATAGAGTAAAAAGTAAAACCTTTACTGAAATTTACAAAGAACATCCTAATGTAAAGCACCTATAGGTTTCCATTAAGGAATCTATAAAACCTGGCAGAAGACAGGCAAAAGTAGTTCATTAAATTGTATCACCATATAATAGCTCTGATAAGCCACTTGACATGATCCATGCTATCAAGTGATAAACAAACAGAACAATAAGATAAGCTCCTAAAAAAGATAATATACTAAGAGAAAGAGAGAGGGGGGAGAGAAAGAGAGAGAGAGAGATACAAACACTCACACAGGCAGGCAGAGATAAAGACACAAGCAGAAGCAATTTGAGTCAACCACACAATTTTTCCTCTTTTCACCTAAAACACATTTTGCAAACAACTCCCCTCTTCAAAGAAGTCTATAAAGAGGAACAGACATAATAGAAAGAGGACAAAACAATGAATGAACAGACAGAGGGAGTGATTTTGATTTCAAAACTGAAAATATTAATTATTCTCCACTAAACCCTATGTTATGGGTACTCATTAGAAATGTCTCATTGAGACGATTCTAATGAGTACCCACAACATAGGGTTTGGAAGAAAAACAATGGATTTAGAATACCATCACTCCGTCTTATCAAGTGTTGTGAATCAAAAGAGGCAAGTTCTAGTTCTCAGCTGTTAACTCTCTTCCAAACAACAAAATTTTGAACTTGTCTAAAATAAAAGCATTTGCAGAAAGCATTTACAGAATAACAAATTAAATATGCCATGAATGATGGGATGTTTTTTAAACAGTAAAAACAGTATGGAAACATTGCTGGATACCCACAATTTTTCCTTTTCCCATAATGTTCTCATAAGCCTTGTTTTTCATTCACTTGAACACAATCTGTCTGGGAAATGGGTAGTGCCTTCTAACCCCACTGCTCCAGATAGAAGGGAGTGATGGTATTCTAAATCCATTGTATCTCTTCCAGACCCTATGTTGTGGGTACTCATTAGAGTCGGCTCGATGAGACGATTCTAATGAATACCCATAACATAGGGTTTAGTGGAGAATAATTAATATTTTCAGTTTTGAAATCAAAATCCCTCCCTCTATCTGGAGCTCTGTAACCATTTAACACATGATAACATTTTGGACCAAGATGAAAAGCACTTGCAGAAGACAAACTAAATGTAGCTTAAATGATAACTTCTGTCTTAGATATGGTGGAAAACATTACCAGCATATCCTCCTTGTTCTACAATGTTTTCCAATTCATTCTCTTTCAGGGCAATTCAAACTTAGGACTGTATAGTAAAGAGTTAACCTTTTACCACACAATCCCGACTTTTAACAACCCTAAACAAGAGGGCCATGATGGCCCTGTATCGCTCCACTGGCTTATAAATATAAACCATAAATACTAAACATTTCAATTCTGAGCCAAATGGTTTCAAAATGAAGACTTACAAAGTTTTCTCTGTAAAAGCCCATGTGAAAGTTGAGACCCGCAAGGCAAAGCCATTTTTGATCCAAGAGCTATAATTACTTGAACCCTAGTAGAGGTCCACAAGATAAAACCACATGCCAAAATAATACAAGTCTATGCTGTATGGTTATAAATATGGTGATTTTCAAGTTTTGTCCATATGAAGCCTCTGCAAAACATAAGACCCCTGATGCAAGGCTAATTTCAGAAGAAAAAAAAATCACAACAGGAAGATTTCTTAACTTGTCACTATGTAAGCCCATGTAAAACTTGTGACCCCAGCGGCGGGGCCAATTTTGACCCCAGGGCTAAAATTTTGGCCCCCTTGGTAGAGGCCCACTAGATATAGCAACATGCAAAATTTGGTAGCTCTAGGCCTTATGGCTAGGTAGAGGAAGATTTTTAAAGTTTTCTCTATATAAGCCTATGTAAAACTTGTGACCCATGGGGCAGAGCCAATTTTGACCCCAGGGCTAAAATTTTGGCCTGCTTGGTAGAGGCCCACTAGATATAGCAACATGCAAAATTTGGTAGCTCTAGGCCTTATGGCTAGGTACAGGAAGATTTTTAAAGTTTTCTTTATATAAGCCTATGTAAAACTTGTGACCCCTGGGGCAGAGCCAATTTTGACCCCAGGGCTATAATTTGAAGAAACTTGATAGAGGTCTACTACATAAAGCTACATGCCAAATTTGGTAGCCCTCTGCCTTATGGTTTCAGACAAGAAGATTTTTAAAGATTTCCAATATTTTTCAGTTTTGTTGCCATGGCAACCAGAGTTTTTGAAGGAATCAAATTCTTTCAAGAAATTCTGAAGAGGACCATGGCAGGATCATTTCTGTGAAGTTTCATGAAAATTGGATGGGTAGTTTCAGAGAAGAAGATGTTTGAAATAAAAGTTAACGCACGCATGGACGGACGGACGGACGGACGGACGGACGGACGCACGCACGGACGCACGACGGACACCGGGCCATGACATAAGCCCGCTGGCCTTCGGCCAGTGGAGCTAAAAAGGAAGCCTTTTGAAAACATTATGGGAAAAGGAAAAAATATTGGTAATGAGCATTGTCTCCTTTTCCCACAATGTTTTCTACCTATCCCAAAACAAATTTCAACTTTTGAGTCACAAGTATTTTGTCATCAGCAAATGCTTTCAATTTGGACCAGTCTAAAATTTTGTCATTTGGTAATGGGTTAAGAGAAAAGATTGAAAAAAAGTATGTTCATGTTAACTCTTTCACTACTAATTCTAGAAATTCCACCTTTTTTGTACACTCTAAAACACCCGGGGTTACCTGATTTAGCACACTCGGAGGGTCCGGGAACTCGGAGGTAAACAAAAATAGTCACGGTAGACCAGGGTCTGAATTAAATCATTTATAATATGATGTTAAAGTATTATCGGATATTATTGGTGTTGTAGGTTATTGGCCAACATAATAATTAAACAGTTTATGAACATCGTTTCTTATTATGTGGTCACTTAAAGATAATATACTATTTTGAACTCGGAATTATGTTACTGCGACGAGATTATTCGTATTCACTGGTTAATATTGAACGAATATACCATTTTAGCAACAAACTGCCATCTTTAAATCAAAATCCAGTCTTTTTACTACAGATCTTAGGCATCATCGCGCACTCATGTATAAGGATAATCTCTGTATAAATAAAAACATTAACGATGTGTCACAAAATTTAATACGGGAATTCTCGGAGTAATTTCTAAATGTAATTTTGTGAACTCGGAGGTATGGGTTTGGAAACTTGGAGGTTTTAACTTTTCGAAGAGCTGATTGTTTTTGAAAATGTTAATGTGAGATTATCTGAATGTCTCGGTAGGTAGGTAGGCAGAGGTAGGTATTAAGGGAAGATAAGTTTTCAATGTATGCAATGAAAGTAGATGAGTAACCGAGAGGATAATTCGTCTTTTTTATGCAGACAGCCTCGCATCCCACCTTTGTTAAACTGGAATGTACATTACTATTTCATATTTTTGCTCTTAATTACGGCTTTGTGTACCTGTCAGAACCGCTCATAGAGGCTGTTCTAGTCTACAGGCTAAAACTTCATTTGTGGTTAAAAATCAACTGAAAATTTGTCACTTTCAAAGCTGTAAAGTTGTTGTATATTGCCTAGACGTCTATTGTAATGTATAATGACAGTTCAGTGTGTGGGTGTGTGCGTGCGTCTGTGCGTCCGTCCGTCCGAATCATAGCTTCTACAATTGTGGATGGATTTCAAAATAATTTGACACAGTTGTTCTCCATCACGTGTGGATGTGCCATTTGAAGCATTCGTTCAGGTAGGCCCAAGGTCAAGGTCACACTTGAAGATCAAATTTTTGTCCGGACCATAACTCCTACAATTTTGGATGAATTTCAATATAAATTGTTCTCCATCATGAGTAGATGTGCCATTTGAAATATTTATTTTTTCACATAGGCCCAAGGTCACGCGGGCTCGACATGTTTTCCCCGGACAACCTTGTACTTAGTTAACAGTTTTATACTTTTGAAAGGGGTAATTTAGAGCTAGTCGCTTAACCCTTTCCCAAACGACAAATTTTTGGACTAGACCAAATTGAAAGCATTTGCAGACGACAATTCAACTCTTGCTGAAAAGGTGATTTCTGTCTATGATAGGGTAGAAAACATTGTGGGAAAAGGAGAAAATGCTGGTTACCAGCATTTTCTCCTTTTCCCACAATGTTTTCAAAAGGCTACTATTCCAGACGCGTAAAAACCAGGGCTTGTTTGGGAAAGGGTTAATAAAAGTGGTAGCTTGGGAAGAAAGCTTCACACACACAGAGAATTTTCATTGCGGCTGTTTGTCCGTTCAAAACTCTTATGCAAACATTCTTTCATGAACAAGCTGACACATTTTCGTGCGATCTGACGATACCTCATGTAGATCTCTCGCCAATTTTTGCAAAACGTTTATGACGAATAAAACAAAAGCATTCCGCATGATTTTCAACTTGTTAGACAGTTCGGATACCCGACTGAACATCGACGATTGTGTGTACTTACTTTGTCTCAATAAAGGTTTTTATGGCGATTTCGCGTATTGGTAATAAAATGGTGCATGCGATTCAAGGCTAGTCCTTATTCATGCTCTGTAATGCTTTCCTCGATGGTACAGCAAAATTTATTTTAGACAGGGAAGGGTCAAAACAACCTTTTTCACTTGAACCATCTAGCGTTTGTCCAAAGCTTCTGGGTCCAGACATAAACCGCAAAAATTTTCCGTGAAATAGCCGACTTCCTATGTTCCAAAACTGCACTGTCTGAGGGAATTTGTAATGCATTTTTGATGTATTCTCTGTTGAAAACCATTCAACAGCATCAAGGAAGAGTAAATAGCAAATATTATCGAAGGGCAATCTACCAGAGGCTAAGAGTTCATTGTACTTAAGATAAGAATCCAGGTGACCTGACTCTTCAAGACTTTCTATTACTTTTGGAAGTAAAATTGAAATTTCGTCAGAAACGGATAGTTTCTTAAGTTTATCAGCCAGGTCAACAGAATCACAGTTTTCATCTTCAGATGTCTGTTCCGCTTCTTTCACTGGAGAATTTAACTTTAATTTTTTACATACAGATTTACTTTTTACCACAATTTTTGAATTGTCTGAAGATGTTAATGTTTTCCCGCTGTCTTTTAGCTCACGTGGAATAATACCTTGGTGTGTCTTGGTGACGTACCTAAATTTTCCAGTGGCCTCATCAAGTGAAAGCTCTCTGTATTTGAGTGTTTCATTTTCATGTAGTATTGTTATATGCTGCAGGAGTTGGTCGACACAGTTTGTTTTGAAAGCACAGTAATAACAACGAAAATTTTCCATAATCGAAAGGTAATCCTAGATTGACAGAAAAAAAATGGCTATTTCATCTAACAAAGATTTTTGTTTTAACACTTCTCAAACAAACCCTCCTTTTTATATGTCTGTAGTGCGAACATTTTGAAAACACTGTGGGAATAGGGTAAATTGCTCGCAACAAGCAATTTGTCCTTTTCCCCAAGTGTTGTCTACCCGTTTGGAGAACGTTCCGTCATATTCATCTAGTTTAAATTGTCATCTGCAAACTTTTTTCAGTTTGGACGATTCTAAAATTTGTTGTTTGGAATAGTGTTAACTCGTACGCTACCTGGACGAGATATTTGCTTACAGGTTGTATTACATGGTATATTTTCAGAGGCTTATAATAAACAGGACACTATTTTGTAGAATTAAAGCCTGGTAAGGTTCTGAGACAAACTAGCACATTCTTCAGTATATGGATCCTACGAGTTCACCATATCATAAATATGACAATACTCCGAGTTAACCATATCATACCTCCGAGATTTACCATACCCAAAAATTCCATACCTCCCACTTTCATTTAGTATAAAACACTTGATTTTTTACATACTGGAGACTGAAAATGTGTTAGATCCTTAAAAAAGACCCTATAATATAAGACACTAACAGAAGTATTGCAACAAATCACCCATTAACCTACAAGGAGACGGTTAGAGTTGAAATTGATTTTCAAAATAGTAAAATTTCCAGTTTAGATTAATTTTTTCTTTGTAAAATGGCCTGTAAGCTTACATCAATGATGATTATAGATCATTTGGCTTCTAAACTTAACATATATGGTTATTTAATATTCGAAAGGGTTTGTCTTTTAAAAACAAACCAGGATAAACATCGAGCCTACTCTACCATGACTATTTTTGTTTACCTCCGAGTTCCCGGACCCTCCGAGTGTGCTAAATCAGGTAACCCCGGGTGTAAAAGGAGATTTCCACTGCTATCGAAGATGAATTGCATCATAATCTAGCTTCTGGGTAGCGGATGGTGTAGATCAAGATCAGACTGCACGTTCTGTGCAGTCTGATCTTGATCTACATCATCCGCAAAAGCTACTTAAGTCGTCATTAGTAGTGAAAGAGTTAAAGGAGTAAATGGTCTACTTCCATCAATTTTTGAAAGTTTTCCTTCACTTGTGGTTTTGGGTAAATTACAATTTAATTAGGCACGGTAAACAAAGTAATTTGCAACATTTAGCCCTTTTCCAGTTGATCCTGTGCTTTTACACCCTACTAAACGATGTCTTTACCTTTTCCCAAATGACGATTGATTGATTGATTGATTGGTGTTTTACGCCGCTTTCAACATTATTTCAGTCACATAATGGTGACAGCTCACATATTCATGAATTTCCTGGGTTTTACCAGTCCTAGGCTAGGACTCTAAAGTGTCTTGCCCAAGGACATGCCCATGAAAAACCCAGCAGATCAGGTGGGGCTCGAACCCGGGGCCTCAATGTTACGAGTCCTACACTCTACCACTGAGCCACCCTGTACCCCTTCCCAAACAACAAATTTTAGCCCCATTCCAAATTGAAAGCATCTGTAGACGACAAATTTGAAAGTGGTACAAGTGAACTTAAGGTTTTTTGATAGGGTAGAAAACATAGTGGGAAAAGGAGAAAATGCTGGTTACCAGCATTTTCTCCTTTTCCCACAATGTTTTCAAAAGGGCTCTTCCTCAGAGACATGACAACAAGGAATTGTTTGGTAAAGGGTTACATGACATGATTCGTTTATCAAAGGCAGAAAACATTATGGCAAAAAGGAAAAGAATGCTGGTTACAAGCATTTTCTCCTTCTCCCTACAATGTTTTCAAAAGGGATTTTCCTTAGCGTGGATAAAAGAGAGGACTGTATGGTGAAGGGTTAAGACCCTGAGAAAGCCTACATATGGAAACATTCATGTTCAGTAAGTGTGACTGAAAAATTGAATTTTGTATTAGGAAGGGTAGAAAACATTGTGGGAAAAGGAGAAAATGCTGGTTACCAGCATTTTCTCCTTTTCCCACACTGTTTTCAAAAGGCTTCTTTTACCGGGTCGTTAAAAGTCAGGATTGTGTGGGAAAGGGTTAAGTGTTGTCTTATTTAAAAGTATTGTCATTCAAATCAGGATTTGCCTATGAAAGGACAGAAAACAATGTAGGACAAGAAGCAAAAACTGGATACTGTCATTTTTTACTTTTCTCAATGTATTTCCAAAAGGCTGTCTTTCTATGGATTATACAAAGTATGACCAAGGTAAACAAGTGGTCCATGAAGGACCTGTATTGCTCCACTGCCTTTAAGTGCAATGCAAATGCAATCAATTTCATAGAGAAACTTAATCTAACCCCTCCCTCTTCCCACCCCCACCCCATCCATGTGATATCTTTTCAACATACCACTATGATTATTCACTCAGAAATGAACATTTCATACAAAAATTTGAATACACAACATGAAGCATGTTAAAGAGCACTTTGATAATCAAGGGAGACAAATGGTAACAGACTACATGTATTTGTAATGAGTTATTTCTTCTGTTCAGTATAGAAAGCCTAACTCTGGTATGAACTATGAGTAAGCCAGGCCCAAAGAAACCATGTTCTTTGCCAGATCAGAATTATATCGAGAGATCTGAAAGGACTTTAGCTAAGGATCATTTATACCTATTTGTTGAGAATACCAACTTGTAGTTTTAAGTGAAGATTTTTAAAGATTTTCTATTTTCTTTTCAGTTTTGATGCCATTGAGTTTTTCATGAAATCAAATTCTCTGAAGAAATTCAAAAGAGCTCTGTTGCAGGATTATTTCTTTAAAATTGCATCAAAATTGGAGGGAAAGTTTTAGAGAGGAAAATGTTTGAAATAAAAGATAACACACAGAGGCATGCACACAAGCACGACAGACACAAAGCCATCGAATAAGCTCTTGGTCTTTGGCCACTGGAGCTAAAAAGGTGAGTCATGTGATTGGTGATGTCTAAGGCACACACACAGCTTATTTCATATTGACCAAGTGCCGTACTCTTTAACCCTTTACCACACAATCCTGACGTTTAACGACCTTAAGAAAGACATTGTTTGGAAACATTGTGGGAAAAGGAGAAAATGCTGGTTACTAGCATTTTCTCCTTTTCCCACAATGTGTTTTACACTTTCAAAGACAACTTTTATAATTTGAGCAATGACTAAATTGTCGTTTGCAAATGCTTTCAATTTGGTAAAGAGTTAACTCTTTACTAAACAACAAAGATGTAGACCAGTCCAAATTGAAAGCATATGCAGATGACAAAATAAATGTGACTCAAAAATTGAAATTTGACTTGGTAAGGGTAGAAAACACTGTGGGAAAAGGAGAAAATGCTTGTTACCAGCATTTTCTCCTTTTCCCACCATGTTTTTAAAAGCTTTCTTGCTCAGGGTTGTTAAAAGTCAGGATTGTGTGGCAAGGGGTCAATTAGAGGTGACCCCTATTTTGAATTTGGTCCAGATTTAAATTACATAATTATCACCCCCCCACCCCCCCTTTTAAAAAAATCTACCCAAGTTTCATTCACAGACTTTTTCAAACTTGAGAGTACAAAGATTCTTTGCAAGACAGTCTGAACAAATTGAGAAAATTAGTATCAATTCATTTCATCCACTATTAGGTAATAGAATTATTCTTGTTTCCATTGTTTGTTAGCTTGTACAAAAAAAAAAAAGTGTTTCATACACACACAGACTTTGTGAACATATTAGCAACAGCCCAAATGGCTTATCAGTCACCCGTCTTTGTTGCATTTCTAAATTCTCTGTTTTGCTCTGGTTTGATTATTCTGTACGGAGGCCATTAACTGCAAGGAGTAAAAAATTGCTTTTGATACCGATAACTTTTTTCTAACCACCCGATTTAAGAAAAAAATAAACACAAATTGCACAAAAGCAGAATATTACACTGTAACATTGTATCCAGCAAGTGGTTTTGACCTCTAAAGTAAACAGTGACAAATGTTTTATTCAATAAATATTCCAAACAGCATCTAACCTCTCAAATATCAGCACCTTATTTCGTTCTAAAGTGTGCTTTCACATTGGCTTCTATATATACATTAGATCTTTTACCATAACAGACAATTTTAAGAACTTGTTCTATGACACCATGTAACAGGAAGTTAATATCCGTTGTCAAAAACAAAACAAAAATTGATCTTTTGAGTTTTTTTTTCAAGGCAAATAATGACTCCAAGGTGAGATATTCTGCCGAGGAAGCAAAATAATGCTGAGAATGAAAGATTTAAAATGCCGCTTCTCGAGGGTACACAAGGCTTTTCTAAGATTTAACCCAGTCACCAAATTTTTGACAAAGCGTGACCCAATTTCAGATTATTTAGAAAAAAAAAAAAAAAAAAAAAAAAAAATGAGCCAAGCTCTGTGAAAAGGGTGCTTAATGCATCTGCGAAAAGTATCGACCCAGGTCAGCCTGCGCAGTCCGAGCAGGCTGACCTGGGCCGAAACTTTTCGCTGTTGATCAATTTTCTGTATGATAAAGGACCAGTCTCACATGTGATTAAATTGGTTGTTAGACAAAATTGATTTTATGGAACCATAATTATATGATTACTTGCCTGGTATAATGTATTACGGAGATGCGTTAAGCCCCCTTTTGCTGGAGCATGGCTCAAATGTTTTGATCAATGTTCATGAGTACTGGACAAAAATGTGGCTTCTACAGTGTAAACAAGGTAACTGTTGAGGCCTGGTCAACACACAACAGACCACAGATCTATACATCAGCACTATCCCAACAAGAGGGCCATGATGGCCCTGTATCGCTCCACTGGCTTATAAATATAAACCATGAAGAGAAGTCTTCACTATATAAGCCCTTATAAAACTTTGACCCCAGGGCTACAGTCAAACTAAATGGGGAATATGTGTATTAGAAGAATAACATGCCAAATTTGGGAGTTTTTGGCCTTATGGCTAGTAACAAGACGGTTTCTGAACTTTTCACTCCATAAACCCATGTAAAAGTTGTGACCCCTGGTGCAGGGCCAAACTTGATCTTAGGGCTGTAACTTGGGCCCTCTTTGTAGTTGTCCACTAGATAATGCTATAATTATGCAAAATTTGGTAGCCTAAGCCTTATGGCTATGTACACCAAGATTTAAAAGTTTTCCCTATGTAAGCCTATGTAAATCTTGTGAACCCCCCCCCCCCCCATGAGGCCAAATTGACCCCAGGACTATAATTTGGGCACTTTTGGTAGACCCCAACTAGATCAAGCTAAATGCAAAACTTGGTAGCTCTAGGCCTTATGGCTAGGTACAGGAAGATTTTTAAAGTTTTCTCTATATAAGCCTATGTAAAACTTGTGACCCCTGGGGCAGAGCCAATTTTGACCCCAGGGCTATAATTTCAAGAAACATGATAGAGGTTTACTACATAAAGCTACATGCCAAATTTGGTAGCCCTATGCCTTATGGTTTCAGACAAGAAGATTTTTAAAGTTTTCTCTATATAAGCCTATGTAAAACTTGTGACCCCTGGGGCAGAGCCAATTTTGACCCCAGGGCTATAATTTCAAGAAACATGATAGAGGTCTACTATATGAAGCTACATGCCAAATTTGGTAGCCCTATGCCTTATGGTTTCAGACAAGAAGATTTTTAAAGTTTTCTCTATATAAGCCTATGTAAAACTTGTGACCCCTGGGGCAGAGCCAATTTTGACCCCAGGGCTATAATTTCAAGAAACATGATAGAGGTCTACTATATGAAGCTACATGCCAAATTTGGTAGCCCTATGCCTTATGGTTTCAGACAAGAAGATTTTTAAAGATTTCCAATATTTTTCAGTTTTGTTGCCATGGCAACCAGAGTTTTTGAAGGAATCAAATTCTTTCAAGAAATTCTGAAGAGGACCATGGCAGGATCATTTCTGTGAAGTTTCATGAAAATTGGATGGGTAGTTTCAGAGAAGAAGATGTTTGAAATAAAAGTTAACGCACGGACGGACGCACGGCGGACACCGGGTCATGACATAAGCCCGCTGGCCTTCGGCCAGTGGAGCTAAAAACTCATCTTGAGCCTTCTGTCCTCAGGTGAGCTAAAAATAGTATTAACTCTTTACCAAACAACAAAATTTTAAGCCAGTCTAAAATGAAAGCATTAGCAGACAACAAAATAGTCAAAATTTGTATTGGGAAGAACAGAAAACATTGTTGGAAAAGGAGAAAATGCTGGTTACCAGCATTTTCTCCTTTTCCCACAATGTTTTCAAAAGGCTTCTTTCTCAGGGTTGTTTAAAGTCGGGATTGTGTGGAAAAAGGTTATATACCATCAAATCATATCTATAAAATTAATTTTATCTCCTCAATAGTTGCACTTTCCCATCCATCCTGCAGCAAAAAAAAATCCTTGTTTGGTGTATAATGCCTTTGTTGACATTATTTCACTCAAACTACAGGCCCACTGGGCCTATCCATGCATTGGTGTACTTTTACTAGTACAGGTACTCTGCACAACGCTCTTTCCATGCAGATGGCTGCTTTTACATATACACATCATCAAAACAATGTTCAGCAGTTAGTGTGGAATGAATCCTATTGCAATAATTATCTCCATTCCTCTAAAAGCATTTAGCCAAGCTCGGAATCAAAGTCACAATTTCCATATTACAAGCCCAGTATGTAACTGTGCTGTTTTCCTCACAATTTAGAGAGCTGCCAGGCGAGGCCCCCGCCCCAACCGCCCCACCCCAGCTCCCTCCGCCCCAAACTAGCAACCCCCCCCCCCCCCCAAAGGTACCATGTACACTAAATGTTTGCAAACTGTAGTACACAAACATATTCCCCGCATACATTTCCAGTGACTTTAGGGTTAGTAACTTTCCTGTCACTAAGAATCATACAAACTTACCACCTGTTCTTTGTTATAAAAATGCAAAACAATTTCTTACCAGTGCTACCGGTAACCTGAATTTTCGTCTTTTACCTACTATATTTTCTCACAGTCGGTCAAACACAACATTGTTAAGTATAGGGACAATAAAGTCAATGCCAAACCAGGGAAAACAACAAAAAGGGAAACAATCCAAGTAAACCACAAAGGAACAGAAGTAAACCACAAAGAAAAAGAACTAAGTAAACCACAAAGAAAAAACTATTATACAAGAAGCTTGGATATAGGTAACTAACAGAATTGATGTTCTGCTGTTTTCAAATAATCCAAATTTTACATTATTGAACACTGTCAGCCATTGTTTTTGAAAAAAGCATAAAACAAAAGAACAATTTCTAAACTCATGGGCATTTCAAAAATAACAACAAACTCCAAAATGTTTTGCAAGGCATTAATGCTTAAATTGACACTGTAATACATTTTTTTTTCAGTAGGTTACAAAAGCCAAAAGGTTGCAATAAGTATAGGGCATGTTTTTTTTTCTTTTATTTTCTTTTCAGAATACTACATTAACCCTTTACCACACAATCCCGACTTTCAACGACCCTCAGGAAAAAGCCTTTTGAAAACATTGTGGGAAAAGGAGAAAATGCTGGTAACCAGCATTTTCTCCTTTTCCCACAATGTTTTCTACCCTTCCCAAAACAAAAATAATTTTTGCTTCGGGTTTGATTTTGTCATCTGCAAATGCTTTGTATTTGGACTTGTCTAAAATTTTGTTGTTTGGTAAAGAGTTAATTAATAAACAGACTATATCCACCATAA
Organism: Tridacna gigas; assembly: GCA_945859785.2. NCBI lineage: Eukaryota > Metazoa > Mollusca > Bivalvia > Cardiida > Cardiidae > Tridacna > Tridacna gigas. The sequence goes on from OX244044.2 coordinate 36,589,359, forward strand.
GACTGTACTTTCTATGCAGCCTGATCTCTATCTGTACCATCAGTAAAAGCATATTTATAGCCATGCTTGACACTTTTAGAGTTTGCATTCCAACAAATCAACTAATAAAGCCAAAATCTGCACAAACTGTTTCATTATAACCCTTTCCTAGTAAATCAATAAAATAGTTAAAAATATGTTGTTTATGTTTGCATATATTCAGCTTAACCCTAGCATTGAAAAAGATTCTTTGCCTGTAATGAACACATTCTGAACCACTTAACCCTTTACCAGACAATCCCAAGTTTTAACGACCCTGAAGAAAAAGCCTTTTGAAAACATTGCGGGCAAAGGAGAAAGTGCTTGTAACCAGCATTTTCTCCTTTTCCCACAATGTTTTCGTCCCTTTCTTAGACAGCAATCATCCTTTTAGCTACACATGAATTGTTGTCTGCAAATGCTTACAATTTGAAAGAGTCCAGTGTTTTGTCGCTTGGTAGAGAGTTAAAACATAGTGAAATATTGAATTATTGCATTTAATTCTGTAAATATCTTACTTTAACGCTTTTTTTGAAAAAATTGATACCTGCAATTTCATTTCCTTTTAAATAATCACAATTTTCCTAATATACATGTAATTATTTTTTCTCATTCATCAATAAGAGACAAATGTAAATTGCACAAAAGCTACTTATCTAATACCTTTTTCTTCATTTTGTATTCATTCATTTGTTTTATTTATTTTTTTTCATGTTTTGCTTTTTGGATTGTTCAGGAAAGGGTCATAAATATGAATCTGTTTTCCTCACAATTTAGAGATCTTTCCCGTGAAGAAGAGATGCCATCTGTCGATGTTTTTTGATAGGTAATTTAGAGTCTGCATGATGCTGATGGTGGGTTTTCAGGATACTCAAAAGCTAGCGAAAGTAAAATGAATATTATGTAAATGCAGAAACAATTAGCTCTATTACCAAATGGTCCCGTATTTTTCCAACCCTACAGCGACAGGTTTTACAAGACATTTCCAGACACAAAAATTCTCTACCTTTTCTAAAACACTAATATCATCATTTTAGTCATGGTTAATTTGACAGCTGCACATACTTTCGAATGCAAGTATAAATTTAACGTCTTTTTACTGGTAAGTTTAAATAGCATTGAAACTTACTTTGAGATTCTAACTGTTCATTTTGAAATTTATCTTGTCTTGATTTGAAACAAATACACATTTTTTTGGGGGGGGGTCCAATTGCAAAAATTCAATGCTCGATTTTGGGAAATTAGGTGCAGTTTACAAATAGAATACCAAATAAATTAAATAGTGTTTGCAAAAAAGGAAAGTTGGCTTTGCAACTATAAAATATGCTCTCTGTGAACAGGCGGTATCCACACATCTAATCAACAAAGAAAAAAGATTCTCAACAGTGAATAATAGCTCTAAAAAGAATGAAATCTGAAAAAATCAAAATTCAACCAAAAACCTATGTCATTTATATGAAGAGTTTAATAATATTATGAAAAAGAAAAAAATATAATAAGAGGAAGAAAAATATAAAACAAAGGGGAAGAAAAAACTTGCATAAGTATACATTTAACTCTTTACCAAACAACAAAATTTTAGACTTGTCCAAATTGACAGAATTTGCAGACGACAAAATAAATGTGATTGAAAAATTGAAATTTGATTTAGGAAAGGTGGAAAACATTGTTGGAAAAGGAGAAAATGCTGGTTACCAGCATTTTCTCCTTTTCCCACAATGTTTTCAAAAGGATCTTTCACAGGGTCGTTGAAAGTCAGGATTGTGTGGTAAAGGGTTAAATCTCAATGATTTTCAAAACATAACAACCCAAGAATAAATATGCTAAAATAGGAACAACATCTATTTAACCTTTACCAAACAATTGTGTGTTTCAATAACCTGTTAAGGCTGCAGAAAACAGTGTGGGGAAAAAGGACAAAATACCTGTAACCAGCATTTCTTTCCCCCACACTGTTTCCTACACTTCTCAAAGACATATCCTATCATTTGAATTGCATGTCATTTGTCAGATGCAAAAGTTACTGGGTCAAAAATGGAGGTGTTTTTTGCTGTATGGTACAGAGATATGTCAAATATTCTTCAGGTTCAGAGGGAAGTTTCCGATCAAATTATGTATATGTGGATTACTATATGTGTGTTGAAAGTTTGCGAATTACCAATAAGGGACATTTCATGTATGGTAATGTTTGCAGATCCTTGTTGCTATATTTGTGGTTAAAAATGCCAACAGAAATGTTTGCGAATTTTTCAAATTCCTGATATCGCAAAAATTACCATGTTACAAACATTTCCACTTATACATTATATATCAAATAGAATATATTTTAAGTCCAGCCAAAAATTTCAAGTTAAATACTGTGGGTAGAAAAGGAAACTTTTAGTAAATAATTTGAATAAAAGAGTTTTTCGTTTGAAAAACTTTGGATAAAACATTTGTGGTACATGAAGAAGAGGATATCATACACTAACTTCAACTTGGGTTGTGGAGGAAATATCAGATCGACAGTAATTTTGGAAGATGCCTGGCATCAGCTGATTTAATAAGGGTAATCAGCATTTTCTCCCTTCTCAACAATGTTTGCAACCCTTAAAAAGACAAACCTGGTTCTTTCAGACACGGATGTGTTGTCTACAAATGCTTTGAATTGTTGGAGTCTAAACTGTTGTCAACGTGTAGCATAAATATTTTTTTAGCCTAACTTACCTGTAAAAACTCCCCTAGATCTACTTGTGCATTCTTGTTCAGATCTACCTCGCTTAGTATATCATGAAGCTGATCTTCAGAGACTCTTTCTCCAATTTTCTGAAAGTAATTAAACATCAAGTCAAACAATGAACCTTCTAATACATTCCCATATTTTGACCACCCTACCTCCAGATAAGAGGGCGTGATTGTATTCTAAATCCATTATTTCTCTTTCAAACCCTATGCTGTGGGTACTCATTAGAATCAGTTCGATGAGACGATTCTAATGAATACCCAAAACATAGGATTTAGCAGAGACTGATTAATATTTTCAATTTTGAAATCAAAATCACTCCCTCTATCTGGAGCTCCGAGTAATAGAAGTCATTCGAAAACATAGTGGGCAAGGGACAAAATTTAATGCTGGTTAAGCCATATTTTCTCCCTTTCTAGGACAGTTTTCTGGTCTTTCTTAAACAAAATCTCTCATCTGCAAATCTTCTCAATAGGAACTAGTCTAAAATTTTGTCATATGCTAAAAAGTGAAAACTGAAATAAAAAATAACCTAGACTGCTTGCATGCTTAAAATAATGGTATCAAGCACCATCCCATGTTAAACCCTTTATGAAATAAAAATTTACGACTCATCCATATTAAATGCATTTGAGACATGCTCTGTGAAAAGGGGGCTTAATGCATCTCCGTGATGCATAAAACCAAGCAAGTCATCACATGATCATGGATCCACAATAGCCACTTTTTTTAACAATCAACTTAACTCTTTACCAAAAACCAGAATTTTAGACCAGTCCAAGTTGAAAGCTTTTGCAGACGACAAAATAAATGTGAATCAAAACTTGAAATTTGTTTTTGGAAGAGTAGAGAACATGGTGGGAAAAGGAGAAAATGCTGGTTACCATCATTTTCCCCTTTTCCCACAATGTTTTCAAAAGGATTCTTACTAAAGGATTCAGGGTCGTTAAAAGTCAGAATTGTGTGGTAAAGGGTTAATCACGAAGTAGAATGGTCCTTGGACATATAGAAAACAGACTAATAGCGAAATGTTTCGGTCCAGGTCAACCAGCGCGTTAACTGCGCAGGCTGACCTGGGTTGGTAATTTTCGAGGATGCATTAAGCCCCCTTTTCACAGAACATGACTCATTTAGAGAGGAGAAACTGAAGATGACTCACATTATGAGAATTATTTTTCACAAAGTAGAAAACATTGTGGGAAAAGGAGTACCAGCGTTTTCTCCTTTTTCCCCAATGTTTCCCAATGGCTTCTTCCTCAGGGTCCCTAAAACTTGTGATTGTGGGGCAGAGGGTTAGATGACTTCCCTAAGGAAGAAGGGCTTTTGATAACATTGTGGGAAAAGATTTTCTGCTTTTTTTTTTAAAGACAAATTCCACTATTCGATTAAGCCTTTACCACACAATCCGGACTTTTAACGACCCTGTGAATGAAGCCTTTTGAAAACATTGTGGGAAAGGAGAAAATGCTGGTCACCAGCATTTTCTCCTTTTCCCAAAATGTTTTCAAAAGCCTTTTTTGCCAGGGTCATTAAAGTCGGGATTGTTTGGTGTAGGGTTAATTGGAGTATTTCTGGGTGCAGAGAGTAGTAAATAAATCGACTTTGTTATGTTGTGGGTAATCGTTAGTACTGCCTGGAGGGAGTCTATTCTGTTGAGTACCACAAACATAGGTTTTAAGGCAGAAACAGTCTTTCTTTTTACAGTTCAAAAATTCCCACTTTGCTAGTCCTGCAATAAGAGGACATGTCATTTTACTGTATAACATGAACATACAACACAATTATGAAAACCTGTGTGAAAACTGTAACTGCTAAGTACCATACCAGTAATAGGTAAAATCATCAAATTAGATTAGAAAGATATTCAACCTTTACCACACCATCCAGTATGTATCTCTTTACTGCATGACAAAATTTAGACCCGTCCAAATTGAAAACATTTGCAGGCAACAATTTCAATATGGCCCAAATGATGTAATTTTTCTTTAATAGGGTAGAAAACGTTGTGGGAAAAAGAGAAAATGCTGGTAACCAGCATTTTCTCCTTTTCCCACAATGTTTTTTAAAGGCTCCTTTCTCAGGGTTGTTAAAATATGGCATGGTGTGGTTAGGTGTTAAATTACCCTGAAAAAGACCATTTTTGAAAGCGTCGCGGGAAAAGGCGAAACTGTTGGCTACCAGCATTTTCTCCATTTTCCACAATGCTTTCAAAAGCCTTTTTTCTTAGGGTCATTAAAAGTTAGGATTGTGTGGTAAGGAGTTAACAAAAGCACTAAATCAATGAAATGGACACATTGCAGTCAAGAAAAGACACAAACATTTGCATTTCTAAGGCAGTGTTACCAATAACTAGGGTAGGATATGTCAGAGGGAATAGATTCAAGATGAGACTGAACTTTCTGTGCAGTCTGATCTTAATCTACCAACAGAAGCTTTCCTAAATATAACAAAGAGTTAATGTACTTTCTGTAACTACCGGTATACACAACAAATTAAAACTAAATCTATGAAGGACTACAATATTTAAGCCACACTCTGTGAAAAAGGGGGCTTAATGCATTCTGCGAAAAGTATCAACCCAGGTCAGCCTGCGTGGACTGTGCAGGCTGACCTGGGTCGATACTTTTCGCAGTAGCACTAAGCCTGAAATTTTCGCTATTGGTCAATTTTCTGCATGTCCAAGGACAAGACTACCTCGTGATTCAGGTGGTTATTAAATGAAATAGATTTTACAGATCCATAATTATGTGATGAATTGCTTAGTATCATGCATCACAGCGATGCATTAAGCCCCCTTTTGCCAAAGCATGGCTCATTTCAGTGTTTTTTTTTTTTTTTTTTTTTTTTTTTTTTTTTTATACATATTGCTCATAAAAATATATATTCTTTACATCTTTTCAGCAAACTTTAAGCAATGCATATTGAAATATTTTAGTTTGGATTCTTGTTGCCTAAAATTTCACAAGATGTTTGCAAAGAGTAAAAATTTTTAAGTCAGACAAAAGTTTCCTGAAATATAATGCAGAGATCAGTGAGGGCCGTTCTTCAGTTATTTCCCTTGATTCCTCTCCAGTACTACATTGGTCCTGATACTGGGATTACTTGGATTTTATCCTTGGTTTTCTTCACTACACAGCTACCTTTTTAATTTAATATCTCACTCAAATCTACTCGGATTGTTTTACTAACCGATACATACATAGTTTCAGATGATTTGGAACAGAATTTGATTTAAAATTCAAGTGGAACTTACACATATATCATAAATCATACTGTATTTATTGCAACATCTTAAAGAGAATCAAGGATAACAACAAAGGAATACAGGTAAAAGGAGCAATCTGTTGTTTGGTTACCTTTGGTCTTTATCTGATAATTTGACTTACAGGAATGGCCCCCATTGATAAAATTTTTTTTGGAAGATTTAAAAAGAAACCACAGAAGACTTTTGAAAGGCATCTTTCTTGCTGATATATTTACCAATTGGTAATTATCTAGACCAAGGTCCAAGTGGAAAGTATTATCAGATACCTAACTAGAACTTGTCACAGGATGCGACTTAATACCCCTGCAAGAGCTGTAACTGACCAATGTTTTTTTTTCAGGAATGTACTCAGTTAATTAAAAATGTTGGTAAGGAACAGATAATGGTGTCTATCTTAATAATTATATATAAACTGCCATGGGAAGGAGTTTTAGAATGGATGCATAAGGCTCCCTTTTCATAAAACATGACCCATGTAATTGACAAATTCTTCATGATTTTTCAAATTAGAGCTTATAACGTAACAGAAAACTCAAAAGGAACAAACTATTTCTCACAAGTGTTTACAAAAACACAATTATTGGCTTAACCAGGAGGACATTTGAAGTTTGAGTCTTGCAAACCTCCAATATATGATCAATGTATGTTCAAAGTCTCAATACAAATATTCACGCACACAATATCATCCTTGACTTTGTAATGTTTGAGAGACACTGAAATAAAAAGATGTTTAAGTCAAAGGGGAGATAATCGTTCAAGCAGGAGGAGTTAATACTTTAAATTGCATTTCAAAAACCTTCAATATATGATCAATGTATGTGCAAAGTTTTAAAACAATTGCAGAAAAACTTTTGTGGTAGTTCGCGACACAAAATTACTAGTATTTCATACAGAGATGGATGTTAAGAGAAAAATAAGTGTCAAGTTCAAGGGGAGATAATTCATGAAGCAGGAGGAGTTGACACTTGAAAATTGGGTCTTGCAAACCTTCAACATATGATGAATGTATGTGCAAAGTTTCAATACAATTGAAAGAAAACTGGAGGAGGAGTTTGCGACACAAAATTAGTAGTATTTTGTACACAGACGGACACATTGACAGACGGACAGACAGGCTGATTCCAGTATACCCCCGAAAACATTTGTTTTGCGGGGGTATAATTAAAGATAGGTCATCTTAGGTAATTGACTTAATGTATGCTGGGGTTTCCCCTAAAAGAGCAGAAACAATTTTGTTTACCAGCATTTCTCCTTTTCTCACCATGTTTTCAAGAGCCATTTAGTTCAGGGTTGTAAAAACATACTTGAAACAAAGGGTATAAACCAACTAAAGCAAATCTTGACATCCAGTCCACAGTATGTTTCCAAAATAAAAAAAAATAAGAATTTCACCAAAGCAACATTTCCACAAAGCAAGCAAAACCAGAACTATTGCAAAGCAGAAAAATACCCCCCACTCGCACCTTGTCACTGAAGCAGCACAATCAGAGAAAACCTGTGACCCTGACCTTTGACCCATGTGACCCAAAAACAATAGGGCCTTTCTTTTGGACATGAGGAACACTTGTACGAAGTTTCATGGTCCTATATTAAATGGCTTTTGAGTTAGAGCATGGAAACAAAAACATGGACAGACAGATGGATGGACACACAGACAGACATGGTGAAACCAGTATACCTCCCTCTACTATGTAGGTGGGGGGGGGGGTATAATAATTCATAAAGCATTTCAATCCAACAAAGATGTGATTTTCTTTCTGCTGTGAAAAAATATAAATTGGAAGTGCACAATATTCCTATACTTCTGCAGAATTAGATATATATAGGGAGAGAGAAAGAGCAAGAGAACAACACAATATTGAGTAAGTTCAATGCAGTAACTTTAAACCATAAACTGTACAAATCCTGCACTGAAAAATCAACCACCCCTTTCCCCCTTCTTACTGAAAATGGACATGGTAAAAAATTCTAAAGAGCAAAGTCCCTGATTAACCCTAAATACTATTTCACCCTTTACCACACAATCCCGACTTTTAACGACTCCATAAAAGAGGCCTCTTGAAAACATTGAGGGAAAAGGAGAAAATGCTGGTACCAGCATTTTCTCCTTTTCCCACAGTGTTTTCTACCCTTTCCCAATCAAATTTCAATTTTTGAGGCACATTTATTTTGTCGTCTGCAGAAGCTTTCAATTTGGAAAAGTCTAAAATTTTGTCGTTTGGTAAAGGGTCAATGTCCCAAATTATCAGAAGAAGAGGTAAAATCTATAGAATTATTGCAAATACAGCTGATTTCTCTTCTTGAGCCATGTGCTGTGAAAAGGGGGGCTTAAAGCATCTGCGAAAAGTATCGACCCAGGTCAGGCTGCGCAGTCCATGCAGGCTGACCTGGGCCAAAGCTTCTCGCTATCGGTCAATTTTCTGTATGTCCAAGGACCAGTCGACCTCCTGATTTAGTCCATTGTTTAATAAAGTGGCTATTACGGATCCATAATTATGAGATGGCTTGATTGGTATCATGGATCACCGAGATGCATTAAGCCCCCTTTTGCCAGAGTGTCTTCACTGTCAGCATTATTGACTAAAACCCTACAAGCAATGTTAATGCCCATACTTGAAATATTCTCTTTCTACCATTATTAACACCTCCTCCCACTTCCCCTTCCCCTTGGTGTTAAATGTAGAATATTTGGTACATGTGTAAATCCTTTGGACATGGAGTCATATTTCCAAGTGTATTTTAAACCTATTCTTCATTCTACTTTTATACGCAAACAACTGCTAAGTACCAGTGACAGATATTAAGAAATATTTCAAGGAATGGAAAAACAAAAAATGAAAACAATCTTATAACCCAGACCACACTTTGGGAAAAGGCATGATTGCTTGAAAAAAAGCAAGAAATGTTTCTTTTCCCATAAATGTTACTAAAACTTCCTAAAGCTTACGAACACAAAGTTTAAATAATATTTTTTTCTTTGCAGTTTCAGTTACTATAGGAGTAAATAAATTGCATATTGGATAATAATTTAAGCTTCTAGAAGTTAGAGATATCTAGACTGTGGTGCAACATTGTGTCTTACAGAATCTCCTCTCAATTTCTAGACAAAAAGACATGAACATGATAATAAAATTATGTATGTACAGTATTCTGCAGCCCTGTTTATCAAAATACAGAAAAATAATACAATCATTTCTGAAAAACGTAAGTGGCACAAGGAAAAAGTGGAAAATATTCATGGGGGAAAAAAATCATGATGTGAAAAACATAAATAATGCAGTCGATTTTTTTTCCCAATACATCATTGCAACTAAACAATTTGCTAAAATGAAATAATCTTATTGAAGTTTAGAAATACACAGCACACACACAAAAAGATTTTTTCAGCAATGTTTTCCTTTCGTCTCTGTGTCAAAGTTAGTGTCATTTCTTGCCTAAAAAATTCTCTTTAAAAAAAGAGAGGTCTATAAATCAGACTACTGGGATATAGGGAAATTAATTTGAGCCACACTGTGTGAAAAAGCGGCTTAATGCATCTGCGAAAAGTATCAACCCAGGTCAGCCTGCGCAGTCCGTGCAGGCTGACGTGGGCCGAAACTTTTCGCTATTGTTCAATTCTCTGTATGTCAAAGGACCAGTCTACTTTGTGATACAGCCAGTTGTTAGACATCATGATTTTTACGAATCCCTAATTATGCGATGTCTTGCTTTGTATGATGCATTGAGCCCCTTTTTCACACAGCCTGGCTCATTTGCAAATACTGTTACCAAACTTACTCCTTTTGTCATAATGTTATCTCTTTTCCGCTACAAAGAAGTTAATGTTAATGAAAAAATTGATCCTTTTTTGTTTCAAAAGATCTTGTACTGGTGGAATTTAAACAAGAGGGCCATGATGGCCCTGTATCGCTCCACTGGCTTTTAAATCTTTACCAGACAATTCCAGTTTTGATGATGTTGAAAGAGAAGGCTTTTGGAAACATTATGGGAAAAGGAAAAAATGTTGTCACCCAACATTTTCTCCTTTTCCAACAATGTTTCCTACCCTATTAAAGACAGAAAAAAAATTGTTTAAGCAACATTCAAATTTGTCGTCTGCAATGTCTTTTAATTCTTATTTGGTCTAGTCAAAAAATTTGTCGTTTCGTACAGAGTAAAATGAATGTATCAAGCAATTTACTGGCATTGACAGAGACAAACAGCATAAAAGGTCCGTTTGGCTATAAACTTACATTGAACAAAATAACCTCCCCCCCTCTCACTCTCTAACAAAAACAAAGTAATATCTTTCAAATGCGAAGATGATGTCAGTAAATACATGCAAAATTTCTAAATGGCATGAAAGGTAAAGTGCTGAAACAAAAAAGTGAGTGATAGGAATCTAACCTTATATTAAATATTCCACCCATCTGAGAATGACTATTAGCATCAAATTTAACAATTCTCCCTGAAAACTGAAATTTTCCATTAAAAAAATTTCAATACCAAACACCAATCATGTCAGAGGGCAGCCTCAGAATCAAGGGAGGTAAATAGTAACACACTATATAATTTATAATAGGAGTTATTTCCCTTGATAACCATATAAATTTAAGTCACTCTATAAGCCTATGTTAGACTGGTGATCCCAAGGGTTGGGCCAATTTTGACCCCAAGGATATACTTTCAGAAAGTTTGGTAGAGTTCTATCAGATGAAGCTACATGCCAAATTAGGTAGACCTAGGCCTTAGGGTTTCAGATAAGAAGATTTTTAAATATTTTCAATATTTTTCAGTTTAGTTGCCAAGGCAACCAGTTTTAAATGGAATCTAATTCTTTGACTGAATTTTGAAAAGGACCATGGCAGAATATTTCTGGGAAGTTTCATCAAAATTGGATGGGTAGTTTTAGAGCAGAAGATGTTTGAAATAAAAGCATGCACGGATGCACTACAGACACCTGGCAATGACATAAGCTCGCTGGCCTTAAGCCAGTGGATTTAAAAATTGCTAATGAGGTACATGTAAACAGCTTACAATGCTGTAATGTTGCATTAGTATAATCTTTACCATTAAGCATAAGATGATCAAATACAAATGAGCCGTGCTCTGGCAAAAGGGAGTTTAATGCACCTCCGTGATGCATTATTCTAAGCAAGATATAACATACTTAGGGATCCATAAAATCCATTCAGTCCATAAATTACCTGGATATGGAGGTAGAAATGGTCCTAGAACATGCAGGAAATTTACAAAAACTAAACAGTTTCTACAACTGCTTGTGTAGGTAAGTCTGCAAGACAAAACTGTTTTTGAGTTTCAGTGCATTATATTTGTGAAACTGGCGCCTGATGCAGCTTTGACCATACACTGATTTTTCAAACCACAATCTCCAACCTCTATGAAGCAAGCACCAAAGGAGATTTAATGCTACTACAAAAAGTATCAACCTATGTTAGCCTGTGCAGTCTGCACAGGCTGACATGGGTCAAAAGTTCTTGCTATTGGTGAATTTTCTGCATGTAAAAGTCTGCACAGGCTGACATGGGTCAAAAGTTCTTGCTATTGGTGAATTTTCTGCATGTAAAAGGACCACTCTACCTCATGCTTCAACGGGTTGTTGGGCAAATTATGGATCCATAATTATGTGATTGACAATGCATTAACTCTTTCCCAAAAGATAAATTTTAGACTGGTCCAAAATGAGACAGTTTGCAGACGACAATTTTAAATTTGATGAAAATGGCAGAAAGTTCTCAAAAAGGGTAGAAAACACTGTGGGAAAAGGAAAAATTGCTCGTTACGAGCAATTGCTCCTTTTCCCACAGTGTTTTCAAAAGACTTGTGCTGCAGACACATGAAAACCAGGGCTTGTTTGGGAATGGGTTAAGGAGATTTACTAAACCCCATTTTGCCAGAGTACAGCTCAAAATGTGCTTGCTTAACCCTTAATCAAACAACCCAGTCCTTAAATAACCCCTAGGAAAAAGGCCTTTGATAACCAGCGTTTTTTTCCCGTTCTCATGATGTTTTCTATCACATCAAGGACAAATTCATTCATATGAATGAACAACACTTTCTTTGTTGTCTGCAAATCCTTCCAATATGCTTTCAAGAAGTGTAACGTTTTTGTCGTCTAGTAATGAGTTTAAGCAGGTGCTTTCTAAATACACATGCTCTTTACCACACAATCCCGACTCTTAGCAACCCTATTAAAGAAGCCTTTTGAAAACGTGGGAAAAGGAGAAAATGCTGGTCACCAGCATTTTCTCCTTTTCCCACAATGTTTTTAACCCTTCCCAAAACAAATTTCAATTTTTCAGTCACAATCATTGTGTCGTCTGCAAATGCTTTCAATTTAGACAAGTCTAAAATTTTCTCGTCTGGTAAAGAGTTAACATATTTGTCTTTTCTGAAATCTTAGAATGTGTCTGCTGTATACAGATTAATTGCTTCTATAGAGATGGCCGCAAAGACATGTATACTGCAATTTCTTGACGCTTCATTTCACATTCTCCTGTTTTTATGGTGCAAAATCTGAATTTGTACAAAGTGTTACCTTGAAATATCTTCGAAGATCATTCACTGTAATATACCCTTTGTTGTCTGAGTCTAGAGATTTGAACCTCTTCACATACTGGTTGATTTCATCTTTTGTAAAGTTGATGGGCATATCGTGGGAAGCTCTGCCCAAATCGAGACCCATTTCTCTATGTAGAAACCGCTTTGCTCTTTCTGTTTCTTCCTTTAAAACAAAAGAGAAATTTTCTTAATCAGAAATGGCTTAATAAATTCAATTAACCTATCCTATACAAACACATCTTTACATACCCCTGCCATAGATTATGATTTACAAAACTTTGTGTGAAAAGTACTGATAAAGATTTATGAACGTTGCAGGAAAAGTGCAATAGTCTGTAGCAGGCAAATGCTCCTTTTCCCAATATGACTTCTCCATCATTGAAAACATAAATGTTCCTTTCTTTCATATGTTTCAATCATACTGATTACTAGCATTTTCTCCTTTTCCCATAAATGTTTCCAAAAGCCTTCTTTCCAAGGGACGTTAACTCTTAACCAAACGGAAAAATTTTAGACTTGTCCAAATTAAGAGCATTTGCACAAAAAAAATGAAATACTGAGCAAATCATGATGAAATCTGTCTTTGAAAGGGTAGGTGAATTGTGGAAAAAGGAGAAAATGCTGTCTCCTTTTCCAACATGTTTTCAAAAGTCCTTTTCCTTCAGGTCATTAAAACTTGGAATTGTGTGGCAGAGGATTAAACACTTGAGCCATGCTCTGGCAAAAGGGGGCTTAATGCATCTCCATGATTTATTATACCAAGCAAGACATCGCATAATTAGGGGTCCATAAAATCCATCGTGTCTACCAACCAACTGCATCATAAGGTAGAACGGTCCTTGGACATACAGAAAATTGACCGACCTGGGTTGATACTTTTCGGAGATGCATTAAGCCCCCTTTTCACAGAGCTGGCTCATTTGATTGTTTGGTAAGAGGTTGGTTTACGTGACTATTTACGTTGTTGACTGCTAAAACTTTGTTTCAGAAACAATGAGTATCTTTGGAAATTTTTTTTTGGGGGGGGGGGGGGGGGTGTCAACGGGCTTCATATACCTGTTGTTTTTGTTTATTCCATTTCAACTCTTCTGCCATGATTTCAATCACTCTGGGCAAAGCTTCCTCCGCAGCATGGACGTTACAAAAGGCAAGCCTTGTCCTTCGACCAATGACATCTATGGCAGTGCACGCATATTCCCGGACTGCATATCTCACCTGCAAATGAGCACAACCAATAAATAACTGTTTTGATGATTATTTATTGAAGAAGTGACATTTTATATTCATACTTAGTATCTAATATAAGAGATCTAACAAGTGAGATTAGAATATATTCTCAAAAAGCCTGGAAAAATTGTTACGAAGCCAGTCTTTGAAGAGCTTAACACTGATTGTTCTACACAAGTTAGAAAAAATTCTACAAAGAATGAACATGATTCTATTAATCACATAACCTTATCTCAAGAATTATCCTTCATTTCACACACACGAAAAAAACATAGGCCTACACTTGCATGTGTGTCAAGGACCTATTTACTTGTTTGACCAGAGTGCACACCCCAAATGAAAATGGCTCCAAAGAGGCTTACATAAGACTTTATTTTCAGTCTATACATCAGATATATTACAGCTTTGCCAAAAACATCAATTTTAACCCTTTACCACACAACAGAATTTTACACTTGTCCATATTGAAAGCATTTGCTGACGACTAATTAGATATGACTCATATGGTGAGATTTGCCTCTAAATGTACAGAAAACTTTGTGGGAAAAGGAGAAAATGCTGGTAATCAGCATTTTCTCCTTTTTCCACAATGTTTTCAAAACGCTTCTTTCTCAGGGTCGTTACAAGTTGGGATTGTGTAGTAAAGGGTTAACTGTTGACTTGAAAGGAAAATCAATGTTAACCATGTTTTTAAACAAAGAGCAAACCTCCCGAGAAGAGGGAGTGATAGTATTCTAAATCCATTACTTCTCTTCCAAACTGTATGTTGTGGGTGCTCATTAGAATCGTCTCGATGAGACAATTCTAATGAGTACCAATAACATAGGATTTAGTGGAGAGTGATTAATATTTTCAATTTTGAAATCAAAATCACTCCCTCTATCTGGAGCTCTGAAAGAGTATAAATACATAACTTTGACCGATCATGTCACATTATACTTATGCGTAGCGTGTGTAATATCAGTTCTTTTTTTCTAAACTAACTTGCTAAAACTTCATCAATCTGCATCTTTGGTACTAAACCCAGAATAACTGCTTCATTCATAAAGCACTCTAAGGATTAAGTCAATACTATTACATAACTTACCTCAGCTTCTAAATATGGAAATTCTTCATGCAATCGCCGACCAACTACTGGCCATCGTTTACCAGTCAGAGTAGCAATCTTTGCTACTTTGAATGCTTTGTCTCCATAACAGCTTGCAAGATGCTGTGCTACCTGAACAAATCAAAACAAACAACATATGGCATGCAACACACGAAAACGGGCCGTCGGACATATGCGTAGAATTGTGTCATCCCAGATCAGCCTGTGCAGTTGGTGACTAATCCGAGACGACACTTCCCTTTTTTATGCGAGTTTCTGTTTCACAAAAGTCTACTGTCTGAAAAAAATCTTATATAGTTGTAAAATGCCGTCTCGGATTAGCATGCCCAGACTGCTCAGGCTAATCCAGGACGACACTTTACGCAAATATTCGAAGGTCTCATTTCGCATGTTGTGGGCCATATGATTAACTTCAGATCAATATCCAGATTATAATGACAAAGAAAAGCATAGTATAGAGGTGTCAGTGCTTGGCTGTAGTTGCTATTTCAGTGAAAATTTTAAAAAACCTGCCCTTGATCTATGGGTTTACCTTTTGATATTTAGCAACTCACCGACATTTGAAGTAAATATTTTCAGCACTAACAGAGATATGAGAAAATGTCATAGCTTTTTATGACCACAAAGCAGGCAACAACTGGGTAAAGGCTATACCTCTAGGCTTTTTTTGTAAAACACTCAAGCTAAAATTGCTTCTAAGTCTGTTTATCTTGTTTGGATGGTCTTTTATACTTGCTTTCACAGAATTTCAGTCAATTAACAGCACAAACTTGATTTTTAAAGTGTTTGGTGAAGCCCTTAACAGTGTTTAAGTCATTTAATGGCAACATCTCATTTATATCTTTTATCTTTCCTAGTAATCAGCGATTTCTTCTTTGGAATTGAAGCTACTAAGCCAAGATGTTTTTAATACAAATGCACAAGGAAACCTTATATATGAGCCATGCTGTGTGAAAAGGGGACTTAATGCATCTGCGAAAAAGTATCGACCCAAGTCAGCCTGTGCAGTCCGTGCAGGCTGACCTAGGCAGAAACTTTTTGCTATCGGTCAAATTTCTATATGTCAAAGGACAGATCTACCTCACGATTCAGTCGGTTGTTGGACAAAGTGGAATATATGGATCCCTAATTATGTGATGACTTGCTTGGTACAATGTGTCACAGAGATGCATTAAGCCCCCTTCTGCCAGAGCCTGGCTCCTACATATGAGCTATGCTCTGTGAAAAGGGGGCTTAATGCATCTAAAACAGTATCAAACCAGGTCAGCTTACACAGTCTGCGCAGCCTGACCTGGGCCAAAACTTTTTGCTATTGGTAAATTTGCTGCATGCCCAATGACCATTCTACCTCATGAGTCAGTTGGTTGTTACACAAAATGGATTGTATGTATCCATGATCATGTGATGACTTGCTTGGTACCATGCATCACGGAAATACATTAAGCCCCTTTTTGCCAGAGCATAGCTCATATAATACTGTTTATCCACATTCTTTTTTTTTCTCAAAGTTATGTTGCATTTATTTTAAGCAGTACTGGGAAGAAACAAGAAGAGGACTTCTCAAATTGTCAACTGTAACCTCTCCCACACAATATAATTTATGTACACAGACATGAGCCATGCTCCAGCAAAAAGGAATTTAATGCATTCCATCAATGCATTATACCAAGCAGGTCATCCTATGATGATGGAACCGTAAATCTATTGTTTTCTCTAACAACAGGCTGAATCATGAGGAAGACTGGTCCTTTGACATGCAGAAAATTTGCCAATAGCAAAAAGTTTTGGCCTTGGTCAGCCTGCATAGGTTGCCCAGGTTGACTGGGATTGATACATGCATTAAACCTCCTTTTCATACAGCATGGCTCTAAATGTTATTCTTGCCTAGTAAAAGTCCATAGTGATATAATCAAGAAAAGGTATCAATGAATAAATCAATTACCTCATTTTCCAAACCAAAGTCCTGTACAAGTCGGATAAACATGGTGGGGGACCAGCCATGGGCTCCATCCAAAAGGAGACCCTTGGTCTGACATGGGTTTTTGGGCTCCAGTTTACACTCCTTGATTGCACGATCAATGGTTTCTTCAGCCATGGATCTATAGGTTGTCCATTTTCCCCCTGAAGATCAATTAATTAAATGTTGACGGTGAAATACTAGCATACGGCAGAACCATGTGATGTGTGAAGGAGAGGGTGGGACGTACCTCAAAAACAACAGGCAGCAGGTTGTATCAGTGTATTTTGGGCATTAAAGTTCATAAATTTACAAAAAAGAGTCCTTAAGAAGCTGACATAAAGCAATTTCTGTTAAATCTAAGGATAGAAAAAACCAGTTTTATTTGATTAACAGGGAAATCTAGTTCCCAAATAATTTGGAAATAAGGCATATGATGAACTTCTGTAACATGTGTACCATAAGGAAATTCACAATGGCTGTATTACTCAGAAAACAAGGGTGCTCTTATTTTCACATTATGCCCTTGTCACTTACCAGCAATAGTGATCAGTTTGTCTGGAGAAACTTCTATAATGTGATTTCTGGCGATGGACTGAGTATCTTTTTTATTGGGGTCACTGACTAAAGGCCGAATTCCACACCATGCTGAGAGGACATCACCCCGACGTACTGTAATGAAAATTATAATCAAATATGCAGGGATCTTGATAGTGTTAGCATACATGGGTTGAAGATTCTGGGACACATGAAAGCTATCAACTCCTTACAGTCAAACAACATAAGAACTGTACTCAGTACTCATTTAGTTGGTGGAGAGTATTGAATAATTTACCTCAGCTTCTAAACATTAATTCCCATTAACCCTTTACCAAATAATTTTGAGTATTGACGACCCTGACAAAGAAGGCTTTTGAAAACATTGTGGGAAAGGGAGAAAATAATGCTAACCTGCATTTTCTCCTTTTCCTGCACTGTTTTCATCTTTAGAGACAAATTGCATTATTTGAAACACATTTGTCATCTGCAAATGCTTTTCATTTGAACCAGTCTACAATTTTGTCATTTGGGAAATTGTTAAACAAATTCACAGCTAATAGCTTTGAAAACACCCTTAACTCTTCACCACACATAAAAAATGTAGACTTGTCCAAATTCAAAGTAATTGCACATGATTAATCAAATGTGTTTCAAATGATGGAATTTGTCTTTGATAGGGTTCAAAACATTGTGGGAAAAGGAGAAAATGCTGCTGAGCAGCATTTTCTCCTTTTCTCACAATGTTTTCAAAGCCCTCTTCATCCATCAGTGTCATTAATACTCTGGATTGTAGGATAAAGGGATAAAGAAATGAAGGTCAAATGAACTAACCTTCTACATCGGGGTGTAAGTAATTCCTAATCTCACTCAGTATAAACTGAATCTCTTTTTCTGACGGAGCAGGCTGGAATGTCACATCACAAGCATTGTCCGTCGTTCCTGAAACGTACAGTCAAACCTTGGTTAGCAGCCACTTGTAGTTAGAAGCTGGACACCTTAACTCTTTAAATCTTTCACCACTTCCTCCAGAAATTCAACCTTTATTCCACTACTTTTGAATATGACTATTGCTATAGATAAGTGTTAGATAGCAAACAATGTAGGTCCAAGATCAGGATGCACATTTTGCACAGTCTGGTCTTGATCTACACCATCCAAAAACGTTATTGGTAGAGAAGAGACCTGTTGTTAAAATAAAAGAAGAAATTGCTGGTTACCTGCTTTTTCTGTGGTTCTCACAACGTCCTCAAGGCCTTTTCCCTCCGGTGTTAAAATTCAGGATTGCTTCATACATAGTTTAATTAAACACCATGCTGTGTTTCCAAATTTTAATGCCAAATAACTCTTTAAGACACTATCCCAAGTGTTAGTGTGTGCGAGAGAAGGCTTTTGAAAACACTGTGAGAAAAAATCATTTTCTCCCTTCCAAATGCAATTTTAAGTTATTGAGTCCCATTTATTTTGTTGTTTGCAAATGTTTTCAATTTGGACAAATGAAATATCTGACCTGTTGACCTGATGTGACCCAATTTCAAACCTTCCAAAAATCAAGTTATCATTGAGAAAAACATCCTAACCAAGTTTCATGAGTATTGGACTGAAAATGGGGCCTCTAGAGTGTACACAAGGTTTTTTACAGATTCAACCTGGTGACCTAAGATCTGACCCCACATGACCCACTTTCATACTTATCAAAGATTTTATCAAGACAAACATTCTGACCAATTTGCATGGGTATTGGACTGAAAATGTGGCCTCTAGAGCCTACACATGTTTTTCAAAAAATTTAATCTGGTGACCTAGTTTTTGACCCAACATGATTCACTGTCATGATCCAAGATATCATCAAGACAAACATTCTAACCAACTTTCATGAGCACTAGGCAGAAAATGTGGGTCTAGAGTGTAAACAAGATTTTTCTAAGATTTGACCTAGTGACCTACTTTTTGACTTATAAACAATTTTCAAACACCTCCGGAAATCATTAAGACAAACATTCTGACCAAGTTTCATGAGTACTGGACCGAAAATGTGGCCTCTAGAGTGTACACGAAGTTTTTCTAAGATCTGACCCCACATGATCCATTTTCAAACTCATCCGAGGTATCTTGAGACAAGCATTCTGACCAAGTTTCATGTGTATTGGACTGAAAATGTGGCCTCTAGAGCATACACATGGTAAACGTTGATGATACACAATAGACATAGAAAGATCACAAAAGCTCACCTTGAGCACTTTCATGATCAGGTGAGCTAAAAAGAAGACAATGATGACTTGAAAGATTTATTCTCCTTTCCACACAATGATTCATCATCCTTTTTCCTTGCCAAGCCCCGGTAGCTCAGTCGGTAGCCTACAGGACTTGAGACCAGGAGGTCACTGGTTCGATCCCTGGCTCGGTCAATTTCTTTCCCAGGATTGCTGATAGTCATTGCAATAGGATTCATTCCTCTCTCACCGCTGACCCTTGTTTCGACGATGGTTAAGTGGGAAAGCAGTCAGTGGCTTGGAAAGCACGTTGTGCAGAGTACTGGTAAAAGAAACTCCAGGAAAGCATGGATAGGTGCACTGGCCGCTGCGATATAACTGAAATAATGTTGAAAACGGTGTTAAACACTGTACAATCAATTAATCAATCCATTTTCCTCAGGGTCATAAAAAAAAAAAAAAGTATGAATGAATGAATGTTGTTTTATGGTGCATCGACACCTCTGGTCATTTAGTGTGCATGAATGTATTAAAAGATGATAGAATCATTAAAAAGACAAGAGGGCCATGATGGCCCTGTATCGCTCCACTGGCTTATAAACCATAAATACTAAACATTTCAATTCTGAGCCAAATGGTTTCAAAATGAAGACTTACAAAGTTTTCTCTGTAAAAGCCCATGTGAATGTTGAGACCTGCAGGGCAAAGCCATTTTTGATCCCAGAGCTATAATTACTTGAACCCTGGTAGAGGTCCACAAGATAAAGCCACATGCCAAAATAATACAAGTCTATGCTCTATGGTTATAAATAAGCTGATTTTCAAGTTTAGTCCATATGAAGCCTCTGTAAGACATAAGACCCCTGATGCAAGGCTAATTTCAAAAAAAAACAAGAGGGCCATGATGGCCCTGTATCGCTCCACTGGCTTATAAATATAAACCACGAAGAAAAGTCTTCACTATATAAGCCCTTATAAAACTTTGACCTCATGGCTACAGTCTGACTAAATGGGGAATATTGTATTAGAAGAATAACATGCCAAATGTGGGAGTTCTTGGCCTTATGGCTGGTAACAAGATGGTTTCTGAACTTTTCACTCCATAAACCCATGTAAAACTTGTGATCCCTGGTGCAGGGCCAAACTTGATCCTAGAGCTGTAACTTGGGCCCTCTTTGTAACTGTCCACTAAATAATGCTATAATTATATGCAAAATTTGGTAGCCTAAGCCTTATGGCTATGTACACCAAGATTTAAAAGTTTTCCCTATGTAAGCCTATGTAAATCTTGTGAACCCCCCCCCTCCAAGTATGAGGCCAAATTGACCCCAGGACTATACTTTGGGCACTTTTTGTAGACTCCAACTAGATCAAGCTAAATGCCAAATTTGGTAGCTCTAGGCCTTATGGTTTCAGACAAGAAGATATTTAAAGTTTTCTCTATATAAGCCTATGTATAAAACTTGTGACCCCTGGGGAAGAGCCAATTTTGACCCCAGGGCTATAATTTCAAGACACATGATAGAGGTCTACTACATAAAGCTACATGCCAAATTTGGTAGCCCTATGCCTTATGGTTTCAGACAAGAAGATTTTTAAAGTTTTCTCTATATAAGCCTATGTAAAACTTGTGACCCCTGGGGAAGAGCCAATTTTGACCCCAGGGCTATAATTTGAAGAAACTTGATAGAGGTCTACTACATAAAGCTACATGCCAAATTTGGTAGCCCTATGCCTTATGGTTTCAGACAAGAAGATTTTTAAAGTTTTCTCTATATAAGCCTATGTAAAACTTGTGACCCCTGGGGCAGAGCCAATTTTGACCCCAGGGCTATAATTTGAAGAAACTTGATAGAGGTCTACTACATAAAGCTACATGCCAAATTTGGTAGCCCTATGCCTTATGGTTTCAGACAAGAAGATTTTTAAAGATTTCCAATATTTTTCAGTTTTGTTGCCATGGCAACCAGAGTTTTTGAAGGAATCAAATTCTTTCAAGAAATTCTGAAGAGGACCATGTCAGGATCATTTCTGTGAAGTTTCGTGAAAATCGGATGGGTAGTTTCAGAGAAGAAGATGTTTGAAATAAAAGTTAACGAACGGACGGACGGACGGACGACCGGACGGACGCATGCACGCACGCACGGACGCACGCACGACGGACACCGGGCCATGACATAAGCCCGCTGGCCTTCGGCCAGTGGAGCTAAAAATCAAAACAGGAAGATT
This sequence comes from Tridacna gigas, assembly GCA_945859785.2. NCBI lineage: Eukaryota > Metazoa > Mollusca > Bivalvia > Cardiida > Cardiidae > Tridacna > Tridacna gigas. The sequence goes on from OX244044.2 coordinate 36,611,196, forward strand.
TCTTAAGTTGTCACTATGTAAGCCCATGTAAAACTTGTGACCCCTGCGGTGGGGCCAATTTTGACCCAAGGGCTAAAATTTTGGCCCGCTTGGTAGAGGCCCACTAGATATAGCTACATGCACAATTTGGTAGCTCTAGGCCTTATGGCTAGATAGAGGAAGATTTTTAAAGTTTTCTCTATATAAGCCTATGTAAAACTTGTGACCCCTGGGGCAGAGCCAATTTTAACCCCAGGGCTATAATTTGAAGAAACTTGATAGAGGTCTACTACATAAAGCTACATGCCAAATTTGGTAGCCCTATGCATTATGGTTTCAGACAAGAAGATTTTTAAAGATTTCCAATATTTTTCAGTTTTGTTGCCATGGCAACCAGAGTTTTTGAAGGAATCAAATTCTTTCCAGAAATTCTGAAGAGGACCATGGCAGGATCATTTCTGCGAAGTTTCATGAAAATTGGATGGGTAGTTTCAGAGAAGAAGATGTTTTAAATAAAGTTAACGCACGGACGGACGGACGCACGGACGGATGCACGGACGCACGACGGACACCGGGCCATGACATAAGCCCGCTGGCCTTTGGCCAGTGGAGCTAAAAAAACTGATCATATCATGCAGGGAAAGGACATTTCCAAGACAGAAACTGCTGGTTATTACAAAAAAGCTTTGAATATACATTAACCCTTTACCAGATGACAAAATTTTAGACTTGTCCAAATTGAAAGCATATGCTGACAACAAATTTAATGTAGTTCAAATGACAGAAAATGTCTTTGAAAGGGTAGAAAACAATGTGGGAAAAGGAGAAAATGCTGGTTACCAGCATTTTCTCCTTTCACCACAATGTTTTCAAAAGGCTTCACTGTCGGGGTCGTCAAACGGTCGGGCAAACAAAAAACGAGTCTTGCAACTTACAGTAAAGGAGACAATGCTAGATAAAGATTTCTTCTCTCTTGTCACATATTGTTTCAAATGATTTCCTTTTCACAGTCATATAAACACTTGGTCATTTCAAAGAGTGTTAACCCTTTACCAGACAACTAAATTTTAGCCTTGTCCAAATTGAAAGCATTTGCACTTGACAATTTCAATGTGGCTCAAGTGGTACAATTTTTCTTTGATAGGGTAGAAAACATTGTGGGAAAAAGAGAAAATGCTGGTTACCAACATTTTCTCCTTTTCCCACAACGTTTTCAAAAGGTTTCTTTCCCAGGGTCCTTAAAAGGCGGCATTATGCGGTAAAGGGTTAAGATTTTTCACACAAAAAAAAATACAGTTTAACCCTTTACCAAACAATCCCCGGTTTTCACGACTCTGGGAAAGACGCCTTCTGAAAATATTGTGGGAAAATATTGTGGGAAAAGGAGAAAATGCTGGTAACCAGCATTTTCTCCTTTTCCCACCATGTTCTCTACTCTTTCCAAAACAAATTTCAATTTTTGAGTCACATTTAATTTCTTGTCGGCTGAAGCTTTCAATTTGGACCAGTCCAAAATTTTGTCATTTGGTAAAGGGTTAAACACACATCAAACGACCTACCAGCTAATGTAACGTTCTGCCATGGTAAAAAGAAGATCACTCGTCCATCACTTGTCTCTGGGTCTAGTAAGCCCATACTGGTTGGGCTGTAAAATATTTGGTATCAGTTATAAGGGTTGTAACAATCTCATAGGAGCTGCATTTTTTTAAATTAATTAAAATCAGATAAGGGGGTTTAGTTCACCTTTCTTTTCTCAAATAATTCTTTAATAGTGTTTCATTTGTATTCATTTCACCCTTTACCACACAACAAAATTTTGGACCTGTCCAAGTTCAAAGGATTTGCAGACGACAATTTCAATGAGGCTCAAATGATGCGATTCGTCTTTGATAGGGTAGAAAAACATTGTGGAAAAAGGAGAAAATGCTGGTTACCAGCATTTTCTCCTTTTCCCACAATGTTTTCAAAAGGCTTATTTCTCAGGGTCGTTAAAACTTGGAATTGTGTGGTAAAAGCTTAACTCTTTACCAAATGACAAAATTATGGATTCAACTGAAAGCACTTGCAGACGACAAAGAAAATGTAGCTCAAAAGATGATTTCTTTATTTGAAAGGGTAGAAAAGATTGCGGGAAAAGGAGAAAAATGCTGGTTACCAGCATTTTCCATTTCCTAGAATCTTTTCAAAGGCCTTCCTTTTCAGGGTCATTAAAACTCAGGATTGTGTGGTTAAGGGTTAATAAATTTGTCTGGTAAGGGTTAGCAGCTGGTTAATGTCATGGTTTGACTTTAGCCAGCTCAAGAGAGACTGAGCCAAGGGCATCCCTGTCACCTGTCCATCTTAACACTTTACAACATGACAAGATTTCAGATTTGTCCAAATTAAAATCAGGCGCAGAGCACAGATCAAATTTAACTTAGTATATCAAATCTGTTTTTGAAAGGATATACAGCATAGGATGCATAGAAAATGCTATTTTCAAGCAATTTATCACATTTATATCAAAAGCTTTTTCCTCAGGGCCGTAAAATCTTGAAATCTTTGGTAAGGGGTTGACCAAATTACTTGGATTACACTTCATCTATTTACATTGGTACTACTAACAGAAACTTCATTTTTTTCCCACAATGTTTTCAAAGGTGCTCTGCTAAGAGAGAAAAGAAGTGTTTACAAGACAGATATTCTGCAACGGGATAATTTTAGCACACTACACTAACAACACTTTTGTCTATTATTTCATGTTTTCCTGCATCTACAGTGATAGCAGGAAAATAACCAGGGCCAACAACACCATGTCGCATACCTGTAATAGTCGGGTAAAACCACATGTACACCTGAACTGGGCTGACATATTTTACGTATCTCTGGGTTTGACATCTGTCTGATAGAGTCTGTATACGGTCCTGTTGCATTGATAACACACTTGGCTTTCACGTCCATTTCTTTTCCTATTTATAGAAACAAATGTGGATCAATTAGGGTTGTATTCCTTTAACATTCAAACTAGTATTAAGGTTGTATTCCCTTAACTCTTTACCAGATGACAAAATTTAAGCCTTGTCCAAATTGAAAGCATTTGCAGACAACAATTTCTATGTGGCTCAAATGGTGCAATTTTTCTTTCATAGGGCAGAAAACATTGTGGGAAAAGGAGAAAATGCTGGTTACCAGCATTTTCTCCTTTTCCCACAATGTTTTCAAAAGGCTTCTCCCTCGGATTGTTAAAAGGCAGCATTGTGCTGTAAAGGGTTAACATTCAAACTAGTATTCTACATCCAATTATGAAAGTACATGTAACATTATTCCACTGAGCCAATCAGGAAATGGTTTAGTCGTTCAGAAATAGCATTCCATCAAAACTTTGTAAATTCTTGAGAATTAGAAATGGAATGCAAATTACAACGACAGGTAAATATGGTCTAGAGGTCAAGATAACAAGGGGGCTGTCAGGTGCTATGTCCTTTTTTTTCCTCTATGCTGCCCTGCATTTGATTCTGCAAGACAACTTTGGTCCTAATCGAGAGGGGGGTTTCTAAGGCTTTGTCTTTTGATGTTACTCTAGTAGTTAGATCAGGCCATGTCCATTAGGCAACCAATCTGAATACGTCTGGCAAAAATACATTTGAGCCGTGCTCTGTGAAAAGAGGGCTTAATGCATCTGCGAAAAGTATCGACCCAGGTCAGCCTACGCAGTCCGTGCAGGCTGACCTGGGTCGAAACTTTTCACTATTTGTCAATTTTCTGTATGTCAAAGGACCAGTCTACCTTATGATTTAGATAGTTGTTTGACAAAATGGATTTTTTGGATCCATAATAACATGACAACTTGCTTGGTATCATCCATCACAGAGATGCATTAAGCCTCCTTTTGCCAGAGCACAGTTCATTTGATATTGCCATACTTTGGACTACTTTCTGATTTAGAAAGTCCATTTCATTTATAAGAGACTCACTCTCTACAAGACAACAAAATTTTAGACTGGTCCAAATGCGAAGTATTTGCAAACAACAAATTAAATGTGGCGAAAATGATGAAACTTTTCTTTGCACGGTTAGAAAACATTGTGGGAAAAGGAGAAAATCCTGCTATCCAAGAATTAAAAGGATTAAAGGTTAATACAGAAGGCTGCTGCAAACAAAGAAAAATGTTTGCCAGCCAAGGTTAGAGGATAGAACATCACCTGTAATTCGATCTCTAAGTTTGGCGCCACATATCACCTCCTCGCCATCGGCATTTTTGGTTTTGTATAACTGGAGCACTTCCGTGTAATTGGCAACAGTCCCTCCCATTCTGGCAGTGGTCACTGCTATACTGACATTCATTCTAGCATCGTCATGTTGTCCTACAGAAAGTTATGTATACAGCAGTACTTACAGCTGAAAGTGACAGCTAACAGCAACATGTGTAGTCACAACAGAATAAGCCCATGACAGAAATCTCCATGTCTGCAACAATGTTTCCATAAATCTTTCTAGATCAGTACTGTTACCATAAATACAAGTATCTTGTTTTCTTCGGTTGTCTTTAACCCTTTACCACACAATCCCAACTTTAAACGACCCTGAGAAAGAGGCCTTTTGAAAACATTTTCTCCTTTTCCCACAATGTTTTCTAACCTATCAATGACAAATTTGGGTCATTTGGGCCACCTTTAATTTGTCGTCTGCAAATGCTTTCAATTTGGACCAGTCTAAAATTTTGTCGTTTGGTAAACAGTTAAAGAGGAATCCCACAAGATTTTGTTTCGCATCCTTTTTCTTTTCTAGAAAATCTTTACAAAGATAGGTCATTTTCATTTGCATGGTTTGATAACAAAAATATAGATTGAAATGCATGCAGAAAACACAAGAAATAACTCAGTTTGGGGGAGTTTTCTGTTTGGTTATTTTTCCTATTCCATAACTAATGGAATAGCCGTTAGTGCATAATAAGGGATAAAATACATTTTTAACATGGATGACCAGCAGTGGCCCCAAGAGCTCAATTGATATAGAAAATGGTTTGAATACCAGCAGAAACAAATTATTTTTTTCAGATTTTCTTTCCATTTTTCTCCCCATTAAGAGAAAACAGTCATGTCTTTATGACTTTTCTTGACAGAATATCAACTTTTTTTGCCAAAACAAAGATTTCGAGTCAAAATCCAGTTTAAGGCTACTTTAACGTAAAAAAAAAACAGTTCAAATAAGACTGGCTTGCTCAGTGTCTCTTAATTACCAGAAATGGTCAATTAAATCAACTTCTCCATCTCTTACACTGTTTTTAAAAGTTATTTTCTTTTGGAAAAAAATAAAAGACCATGTTAAGCATTAACTATTACAGAGATCTTACCATCATAATAAACAATTGCTGCCTTCAGTTTGTCCCTCTTTAGCATTGGAAACTTTTCCAGTGCCTTCTCTTTGGAGAGGATGTAGCTATTTTTGAGTTTCTGTTTCCCAGCAACTAAGTCATACATCTTGATTCCAGCCCAGAAGTAAGGAACCTGCCAGTATCTGTAATGTAGGGGACCAGCTTTATTCTATTTTTCAACTTTTTACCTGACAATAAGGAACAGTTTTTGCACACACAAATTCAAATGAAATTCAAATGATGGAGTTTACTACAGTGGAATCCACTTATTAGCAACTCGGATTATAGGGATATTCGGATAGTAGCAACTTTTTGCCCAGCACAAAACCATTTCCTCTTTAATCTATGTAAATTTTCTCAGATAATTGAAATACCATTAAAAGAAATTTTCTGATAATGGCAACAAAATATTTGCACTATCAACATATTTTGTCGTTTATTAGAAATATTATGCCATAATTTCAAGAAAAGAATCAATGAAATTTCTGAAAAACTAAAACTTCGCTTTATTTTGCAGGTGCAGACACGCGTGTCTAGTAAATACACACATACGTGTCGATGCGATGTCATTTTCGCACCTACGCAGGAGTAATTGTTCTCCTGATGTGTTGATAAAAAACTGGAATAAATGACTTACTTTATAGACTTGGACTTGGACTTTTTTTTTTTTTAGACTTAATCTAGTTTCCATTTTGATTAAAAACCATTTTTATTTCTTCGGCATGATTTTCATGCCTTCATTTTACAAAGTTAAACCTACGGCTCTTTATGGCCATATTGTTTATAACACCTCGCATCAAGTCACCAATCAACATTCTTTAACCAATTAAAACACTTTAATTGATTTTTTCAAAAGGAATCGTAAAAAATGCGCTCAAAAAAGGCACATTCGATTTCGTTCGGAAGGGCAAAATAAGCCGTATAATAAACCTAATGCATAATATGTACATGTACATATGCCGTGTGTAGCAAGAGTGAATATAGGTAAACAATGTAGGAAAACAGGTCGACTTACCACAACAGCTCTTCGGATACTAATATGAGAGGTAATTCAATAAACTAATAACTACAAAGACAACATTTTTTAATCACTTTATTAATATTGGATTACAAATTTATAACTAGCAATCTATTGCGGAGGGAAATAGTCTACTTTCGGTTTAGCGACAACTTCTTAGTTCCCACTCTCGTGCGAGTTCATGCCTCAAATGAAATTGCGGATAATAGCAATGATCACTTAATAGCAATTTTTCTTCTGACAAATGGGTATTGCTAATAAGTGGATTCCTCTGTATCAACTTTTTAGCTCTTTACCACACAATCCAGACTTTTAACGACCCTGAGAAAGAACCCTTTTGAAAACATTGTGGGAAAAGGAGAAAATGCTGGTAACCAGCATTTTCTCCTTTTCCCACAATGTTTTCTGTGCTTCCCAAAACAAAGTTAGATTTTTGGTAATATTTATTTTGTCGTCTGCACATGCTTTCAATTTGGAGCAGTCTAAAATTTATTTGTGTGGTAAAGAGTTAAGCCAACGACAAGATTTCAGCATTGTCCAACTTGATAAGATGTGCAGATAGCAAAACATGAAATTTGTTTTTAATGAGATAAAAAGCATTGAGGGAAAAGGAGAAAATGCTGGTTAAAGCATTCCTTTCCTTTTCCCACTATGTTTTCAAAAAGCTTCTTCTGTACGGTCATTAAAACACAGCATTGTTTGGTAAATGGTTAAAAAGGAGGGAAAAAAGCAATTAACTGAGTCCTTTTACCTCACTGAAAAGTTTGTTTCTTTCATGGTTTAAATCTAGATAACTGTTTAACACTTTACCACACAATCCTGACTTTAAATGAACCTGAGGAAGAAGCCTTTTGAAAACATTGTGGGGAAAGGAGAAAATACCAGTAACCAGAATTTTCTCCTTTTCCCACAACGTTTTCTACTCTATCAAGGACAAATATCATGGCTTGGAAAGAATATTGTGTGGAGTAATGGTAAAGCCACCTATGATTTGTCGCCTGCAAATGCTTTCAATTCAGACTGGTCTAAATTTTTAACGTTTGGTAAAGAGTTAAGTAAAAAAGAAAAAAAAAAAAAAAAAAAAAAGAGTGTCAGTTAATTGACAAATTCAGCTGGCATCAATTTCAAGGCTGTTCTGCATGTTCTGTGCAGCCTTACCTTAATCTACACCATCCACAAAAGCATTTTATGTTGCCTTTATCATAGTCCAAGCTGAAAACAGCCATCATAATATAAAAAATTTCAATACTTACTTGTACACAGGCAGCATGATTGGAAATGGGTATGCTAGGTGAGGGGCTATTTGAATTAGGTTTGCACGTTCAGTCAGAGCTTCTTTTACCATTCTATACTGTAACAGACATAACAAGAGAACTGCATGCCGGTGCCAGAGCTGGTGTGTAGTTGCTTTTAGAAATGCACCATGCTCTGACAAAAAGGGGCTTAATGCATCCCTGTAATGCATTATACCCAGCAAGTCATCACACGATTAGGGATCAATAAAATCCATTTTGTCTAACAACCGACCGTATCATAAGATAGAATGGTACCATTGACATACAGGAAATTGACCAGAAGCGAAAAGTTTTGGCCCAGGTCAGCCTGCGCAGGCTGACCTGGGTCGATACTTTTCGCAGATGCATTAAGGCACCTTTTCACAGAGCATGGCTCAAATATATAGAGCAAATTTGATCCAAACAACAGTATTTCTCCAATCGAAAAAGGGAGACCACTGCATCAAAATTATTTTGATGGCAACCTGCCCTATTGGTATGGGATCCCCTTCTGATAGTTGATAACTAGCCCAACTTTGAAATTAAAATCTTCAGTAATGACAGAGGTATTGTCAAAATATTAGCACAAGGACAATGATACAAAGGACACCAGGGCTATGACGATATCTAGCTGTTTCCTTTCAAATCAGCCTGGCTAACTAGTACTGTCACAATAAATGAATAAATAAGCTTCTGGAAAAAATATTTTCTCCTTTTCCCACAAAGTTTTTTAGCCTTTCAAAGCTAATTGCGACACTTAAGCAAGGCTGAATTTGTCATCTGGAGTTAACCTTCCATGTATTTTGCATCAGAGCTCCACATAGAAGGAGTGATTTTGATTTCAAAATTGAAAATATTAATCACTCTGCACTAAACCCTATGTTATAGGTACTCATTAGAATCGTCTCATCAAGATGATTCTAATGAGTACCCACAACATAGGGTTTGGAAAAGAAATAATGGATTCAGAATACTATCACTCCCTTTATTTGCCTTTACAAAATATGCAGTCTATCTTTGACCCACACTGTCTGCTTTGCTGAGAAATGCTGGACAAGTACAACTTTGCAATTGCACTTGCTAGCACTTTAATGCTATAAGAAAATGTCTGTTGGCTTTGTAAGGTGCTCTAACTAAGGGTTAAGACTTTGTTTTAAAAACTCATCTTTCAATGATGCAGCTATAGGCCATCTTCATTTAACCCTTTCCCAAACGATAAATTTTAGACTGGTCCAATTTGAAAGAGTTTGCAGACGACAATTTTAGGTTTGATGAAAAGGACAGAAAGTTCTCCAAAAGGGCAGAAAACACTGTGGGCAAAGGAGAAATTGATCGTTACGAGCAATTTCTCCTTTTCCCACAGTGTTTTCAAAAGACTTGTACTGCAGACACGTGAAAACCAGGGCTTGTTTGGGAAAGGGTTAAGATAAGAGATCAACCTTACTTGTTCAATATCCAGATTAAAAACAGCCTTCTGTAAGTAGCGTACACCACCGTGTATAAGTTTGGTACTTCTACTTGAAGTCCCGGATCCGAAATCATACATCTCTACCATGGCAGTAGTTAAACCTGGAATTCCAAGGTTTCAGAAATAGAAAAGGTCAGAATAAGAGCCTGGCTGACTGCAAGATTGTACCACTTATGTGTTGGCAAAAGAGGGTTTAATGCACCCCTGGATGCATTATACCAGGCACGTCATCACATTATGGATCAATAAAATCACTTGTGTCTAACAATTGACTGAATCATGAGGTAAACTAGTCCTTTGACATGCAGAAAATTGAACAAATCAAAAAGTTTCGATCCAGGTCAGCCTTCGCTAATTGCGCAGGCTGACCTGGGTTGATACTTTTTGCAGACGCATTAAGCTCCCTTTTCACAAAGCATGACTTGTATGGTTGATTTGCAAATGCTATTTCTAAGACTATATATAACTACATGTCATAGAAATCTTTTGGTAAGTTTGACTCTTTACCAAATGATGATATATTGGACTAATTCAATTTGCAGGCCTAAAATTAAATGTGACTAGAATGATCAGAATCAGAATGTTTTATTGGTTTAACCCTTTACCAAATGACAAAATTTTAGACTTGTCCAAATTGAAAGCATTTGCAGATGACAAGCTAAATGTTACAGAAAAAGTGAAGTTTGTTTTGGGCAGAAAGCATCGTAGGAAAAGGAAAAAATGCTGGTTACCAGCATTTTCTCCTTTGCCACAATGTTTTCGAAAGGCTTCTTTCTCAGGGTCGTTAAAAGTCGGGATTGTGTGGTAAAGGGTTACACTACAAAGTTTTTCGTGATCTACAAGAAAAATTGTCACAAATCTATTACGGTACAGGTCAGTGTCACATATATGTGAGTACACTGATCAATCCCGTACGCATATTCTCAATGATGGAATGCATTTCTCAAGGAGTATAAAACATTGCTGAAAAAAAAAAAGAAAATGATGGTAAGTAGCACATTCTCCTTTGCCATTGTGTTTTATTTAACTCTTTACCAAACGACAAAATTTTAGATTTGTCTAAATTGAAAGCATTTGCAGACGAGAAAAGAAATTTGACTAAGAAATTGAAATTTCGTTTGGGAAGAGTAGAAAACATTGTGGGAAAAGGAGAAAATGCTGGTTACCATGTTTTCAAAAGGCATCTTACCCAGGGTCATTAAAACTCGGGATTGTATGGTAAAGGGTTAAGTCTTCTTCCACAAAGATTTTAAGGATTGTTTTGTAAAAGGTGTAACATGTTATGAAATGACAAATTTTGGACTGGACCAAACTGAAGGCATTTGCATAGGACAAATTAAATATTGCTGAAATGATGATTTCTGCCTTTGCTAGGGTAAAAAATATTGTGGGAAAGAGAGATAATGCTGGTTGCTAGAATTTTCTCCTTTTCCCACAATGTTTTCAAAAGCCATTGAAAGTCGGGATGGGGTTAAATGATGGAGGATGTATATCATATAACCCTTCCTGAGTATAGTAAGTGTTCTGCAGGTGGTAAAATGGTAAGGGAAAAGCCCTTTTTTTTGCAAACAGCCTGACTTTGATTCCTATTTCATTAAAAATTATGGTTTTGGGGTAGTACTAACTACACACCTCTACTGACAGCATCTAGAGCCACCCCTGAGCCTGTAGCTCCACCCCCAATCACCAAGACATCAAATTCCTTAGTTTCTAAATCTACCAGTTGTTGTTGTCTTGTGGGAAGAGGTGCAAAAGCATAACTCTGATCATCTGGTGCTGAAGCATTCAAACTTGGCTGAAACAAATACATGACAAGAGGACCATGATGGCCCTGTATTGCTCCACTGGCTAGTGAGTGCAAACCATACATACTGAACATGAGAATTATAGGCCAGATGTTGAATTTATGACCCATGGGGTGCGTCCAATTTTGATATCAGGGCTTTAACTTGAACAATTTTGGAAGAGGCCTGCAAGATGATAACACTCACAAAATCTCAAGATAAGGAACAAGAAGATCTTGAAAGGTTTCACTCTATAAGCTTATGTAAAAACTTGTGAAGTGTGGGGTCGGGCCAATTTTGACCCTAGGGCTACAATTTGAAGAATTTTAGTAGAGGCCCATTAGATGAAGCTACATGGCAAACTTGGTAGCCCTTGGCCTTATGATTTACAACCAGACAATCTTTAAAGGCTTCACTATATGTAAAACTTGTGGCCCCCAGGGCAGGGCCAAATTTAAACTCAGGGCTATATTTTGAAGAAACTTGGGGAAAGGCCCATTAGATGAAGCTACATGCCAAATCTGGTAGCTCTAGGCACTTCTGCTTTTGGACAAGAAGATTTTTAAAGTTTTTGCTATACAAGACCAAGGAAATATTGTGACGGGGGAGGGGGTGCCATGGCCAATTTTGATCCCAGGGTATAATTTGAATGCACTTCATAAAGAGGCCCATTAGATGAAGCTACATGCCAAACTTGGTAGCCCTAACATCATGGTTTTGGACAAGAATATTTTCAAAGAGTTTCAACATTTTTTAGTTTTGTTGCCATGGTAACCAGAGTTTATAAAAGAATCAAATTCTTTCAAGAATTTTAAAGAGGACCATGGCAGGATCATTTCTGTAAAGTTTGGTCTAAATTGGATGGGTAGTTTCAGAAGACGATGTTTGAAATAAAAGTTAATGCATGTACAGACACACAACGGACACAGGGCCATGACATAACCTCACTGGCCTTTGGCCAGTGGTGCTAAAAGCCATAGCTTTGGTACCTTAGTAATAGGCATACCTTTCAAAATACCCTTCAGTTGCTACAATATGCATTTGTAACTGCTGCTACATTATTTTTTAAAGAGCTTAGACAACTCAAACGTACCGGAAGTTCAATTATATTTTATGGATTTCATTTATGAAATGGTAGAAAAGGTTGTAAGAGACAGAGAAAATGCTCTCTTCCCGCATCGTTTTTAACTCTTTACCACACGACAAAATTTTAGACCAGTCCAAACTGAAAGCATGTGCAGATGACAAATTAAACGCAACTCAAGAATCGAAATTTGTTTTGAAAAGGGTAGAAAACATTGTGGGAAAAGGAGAAAATGCTGGCTACCAGCATTTTCTCCTTTTCCCACAATGTTTTCAAAAGGCTTCTTTCCTAGGGTCGTTAAAAGTTGGGATTGTGTGGTAAAGAGTTTAATGCCTTCATCCCCTGGAGCTGCTGAAACAAGGAATTGTTTGGTAAAGGCTAACACACTTAACCCTTTCCCAAACAAGCCCTGGTTTTCACGTGTCTGCAGTATAAGTCTTTTGAAAACACTGTGGGGAGCAATTTCTCCTTTTCCCACAGTTTTTTCTACCCTTTTTGATACCTTTTTGCCATTTTCATCAAATTTAAAATTGTCTTCTGCAAACTCTTTCAATTTGGACCAGTGCAAAATTTGTCGTTTGGGAAAGGGTTAAAGGCTAAAGGCTAAGGGTGCCCTTCATGGTTCTGTTGTCAAGGCACTGAATTTGTAATAAAAAAGGATACAAATACTGTACATGTAACGATCATATTACAACAAGGTAAATATCTTTGTTCAATCAAGAAATACTGTGGAAAAAGATGAAATTTATTAGGACAAGCAGCTACTCTCTTGAGCTCTTTCTTTCCTAAAAAAAATGTCTATCAAAGCATCTTTAACTCCTTAGTTACCAAATGCCAAACTCTAGACAAGTCCAAATTGAAAGCATTTGCAGATGACAAAATAAATGTTACTCAAAAATTTACAATTTAATTTGGAAAGAGTAGAAAACATTGTGGGAAAAGGATTTGGTTTGGTTTGGTTTGTATTGGAAATTTACGCCATTTTAACAACTCAGATCATGTCATAGCGGTCAGTGACGCACCCATGTGTTTCCTGGCTTTCTCACAGTGGTACAGACACAACTTCCTTTCCAAAGCCACTGACTTCTTTTCTCACCTGCATCAGAGGTGAGAGGCGAAAAATCGCCGGAAAGAAAGTTTGCCTCAACCAGGTATCGAACTCGCAACCACCAGGTCACGAGTCCGACACGCTAACCACTGAGGTACCCGGCTGGGCCATGGGAAAAGGAGAAAACGCTGGTAACCATTATTTTCTCCTTTTCCCACAATGTTTTTAAAGGGCCTCTTGTTCAGGGTCATTAAAACTCGGGACTGTGTGGTAAATGATTAAAGTTAGTAATTTGTAATTCATGATCCTGAGGGAGATAACTGCAGGAAAAGTATTAAAGAAAAAGGAAAAAATGCCAGTAAACTGTCTGTTGGGCCACACTGTTATCTGCAAATGAGCCATGCTCTGGCAAAAGGGGGCTTAATGCATCTCCGCAATCCATGATACTGATCAAGTCATCTCGTAGTTGTGGATCCAAAAATCCATTTTGTCTAACAATCGACCTAATCATGAGATAAACTGGTCCTTTGACATGCAGAAAATTGACCAAAAGCAAAAAGTTACAGCCCAGGTCAGCCTGCGCAGACTGCGCAGGCTGACCTGGTCGATACTTTTTGCAGATGCATTAAGCCCCCTTTTCACAGAGCATGGCTCAAATACATTCAATCTGTATGAGTCTATAATTATGTCATCTGGTAAAGTGTACACATTGTACTAGGAAATGGAAGCAGACTTACAGTCCTATTCTTCATCTTCACCACACCAGTCAGCAGAACCCCTCCCACTCCTATGGCCAAACCTCCATAGGCCAGCTTTCTCCATCCACCTTTAAGATTCCTTAATTTGGACGCCATTTGAAAGATAAACAATTGGCTCTATTGTTCAATTCATGTCTGTAAAAGAAGAGGGAATACAAAAGTTCACAGTACCTGGTATGCACTTATTATTATTTTCATGAAGTGTCATGTGGGATAACTCTATTACCAGAACACAGCTTTAGACTGGTCCAATTTGAAAGCATTTGCAGACAATGTGGCTCCAATGATATTGGTCTGTGAAAGAGAAGAAAACATTATGGGAAAAGGAGAAAATGCTGGTAAACCAGCATTTTCTCCTTTTCCCACAGTGTTTTCATGACATTTTTTGCTCCAAATCCTTTTAACATGGGACTGTGTGGTAAAAGATTCTTCATAAAAATAAAATATTATAATTAACCCTTTATCAACAAGCCTTCAGGTTTTCAAGACCCTGGAAAGGAAGGTTTTTGAAAACATTGTGGGAAAAGGAGAAAATGCTGGTAACCAGCATTTTCTCCTTTTCCTACAATGTTTTCTCCTCTATCAGTGACAGAGATCATCATTTGAGCTACTTTTATTTGTCGTCTGCAAATACTTTCAATTTGGTTGAGTCCAAACTTTTGTTGTTTGGTAAAGAGTTAATCTACAACTGGTGGCTTCAGAAAACCAAAATGAAGAAGATTTGAAAGCATCAACAGAAAACGAGAAACCCTTTTGCAGAGGAATCTAATTATTTTAGCCACATCTTATTGTGGCATTTGTCGGATACTATGCCACTATGGGTTCAATAAGGCATTTTGAAAATCATGTAATTGTATCATAGTTTGTGCAAAACCGAAGGAAGTAAACCCAATTAATCTCAAATTTTCTCAGACAAGTAAATGTTTCAATAGCACTCAGGTATAAAATTGAAAATGGTGTATTAAAATAAACTGGATTAGGCCACCACTGGTGGAAATATTTCTGTTTCATTGAAAATAGCTTTACCCACTCATAGTCGTCTATTGGCGCAATGATACCACAACCTTTGTCTCCTGGGCTAATTCGTCCCAAAACCACTTTACCCGAGCTTGTTCGTCCCACATAATTGCACGCTACTCTAAATTGTATTGTGCATGAATACTTACAGATCGAAATAATTGACTTTCCAGCAAATATTGGATAATTTTTTTTTTTTTCCAAATCATTATTAAATGGCTCCCTTGACAAATGCCACACCTGTGCTTTAAATGCTTTGATTTTGTTATGTGCAATTCTTACAACATGCTTAAGTCTAAAATTTCATTACATGTCTGCCACAGTCTTTACCAAACAACAAACTTTTGTATTCATCCAAATCCAAAGTATTTGAACATAACAAATTAGATATGGCTCAAAAGGTGGGTTTTGTCTTTGAAAGGGTAGAAAACATTGTGGGAAAAGGAGCAAAATATAATGCTGGTTACAAGCATTTTTCTCCATTTGGCACAATGTTTTCAAAAGCCTTCTCCCTCAGATTGTTAAAACTTGGGATGGAGTGGTAAAGGGGTAAATTAACCTTTTTAGTCCTTACAGCACCAAATAAAGCCAACAAACATATTTTCAGTCTTGAAATAACATAAAAAAAAATTGAAATTTCATAATTTCTTTAGTTCATATTACTTCAGCTAAGCAGACAGTTTAGATCAAAGAGCAGACAGCACATTTTGTGCAGTCTAACCTTTATCTGGACCGGCCACAAAGGCAACTATAGGTTTGAAAGCCCCAGCTTATGGTTAACCCTTTACCTAACATTCCAAAGTTTTGACTAAAACAGCAGTCCCATGTTACTTGTATGTATACAAACAAACGTCAAAAACAAAAACACAGAACAGGTTAACAAATTATGTCATTGTACATCAATAAATTACTTTGTACATAAGTTTAGGTAATACCTATCGAAGCATGGTTTATACCTGCTCTACCCAAAGTTCCAATAGTTTAACCAGGTGACACTCTACTGACAATAAACTATACATGAAAAAAACATCTCGGCTCTTACTCATGTATGCTTTTGAAATTATATCGAAAAAGGATATGCTTATGTGGTGTTTAACCCTTTACAACACATTCCCAACTTTTGACTACCTTGAGGAAGAATCGTTTTGAAAACATATTGGAAAAGAAGAAAATGCTTTTAACCAGTATTTTCTCCTTTTCCCGCTATGTTCTCTACCCTATTAAGGCCAATTTTTATAAATGGAGTCACATTCATATCGTAGTCTGTAAAATTTAATGCTTTCAATTTGGACAAGTCTGCATTTCTGTCATGTGGGAAAGAGTTAACTCTTTACCAAATGACAATATTTCAGACTGGTTCAAAATGAAAGCATTTGCAGACAACAAATTAAATGTGGCTAAAATGATTGCATTTGTTTCTGAAAGTTTAGAAAACATGTGGGAAAAAGATAAAATGCTGGTTACCAGCATTTTCTCCTTTTCCCACAATGTTTCAAAAGGCTTCTTTCTATGGGTTGTTAAAAGTCGGGATTGTGTGGTAGAGGGTTGATGGCCTGACACAACTAAAGATACCTTTGTGGCAAGTGACGATCAAGGTCAGCCTACACAAAAAGTGCAACTTGATCTTTGATCTACACTGTCTGCTTTGCTCAGACATTGTGGACAAAAACAACTTTGATATTGTAAATACTTTTCTTGGCTTAAAATGTATGTCAGATTTCCTTGATGATTTAACTTTCTATATCAGACAACAAAATTTTACATGTCCAAACTTAAAGCAGTTGCCAAGGACGGATTAAAAGTTGCACAAATTTTAGAGTTTATCCTTGAAGGTTTAGAAAAATGTAGGAAAAGGACAAAATGCTGATTAAAGTTTAACCCTCTGGCTGCTAAGCGCCACTCACTGACCTTTTGCTGACAGCGTAGATCAAGGGCAGACTGCAAAGAATGTGCAGTCTGATCTTGGATCTACACTGTCCGATAAGGAGATATCTCTCCTCCAAAAATACCTTTGGGAATAAGAAAATTTGGGTTTTTACCATCGGCTTGAAAGTTTCATTTCCTTTATTTAACAGGAGAAGGGTTAAGAAGCCTACTTCTCCAGACACTGTTGGAAAAGTAGTGTATGTTGCTTACCAGCATTTTCTCCTTTTCCCACAATGTTTTCTACCCTTTTAAAAACAAAATCAACATTCCAGAAACATTAAATCTGTTGTCTGCAAATGCTTTGAATTTTAAAATGTCTAACATTTTGTTGTTTGGTAATGGGCTAACACCATTTTAGACATTATTTCAGTTATATCTTGGCAGCAAGTGTATCTATCCAAGCTTTCCTGGAGTGTCTTTCATCAGGCCTAAAAAAAAAACTCTGCGTTTAGGATTTCCCGACCCTACCTAGAAAATGCTGCCGATCTTAAACTTTTTATACTACAATTGAAAAAAAAAAAATTTTTTTTTTTTTACCTACCCTACCTACAGCATCTGGGACCTAAACACAGATATTTTTTTGTTAGGCCTCAGCAAAATAGTCTTCCTTAGTCACTGGCTGCTTTCCCACATAACCATCATCAAAACAATGATCAGAGGTGGGAGAGAAATGAATCCTGTCGGAATGGCTATCATTAATCCTCAGAAAGAAAACTGACCGAGCTGGGATTCAAACAGATGACCCCCTGGTCAGACCTCCAGATAAAAGGGAGTGATAGTATTCAAATCCATTATTTCTTTTCCAAACCCCATGTTGTGGGTACTCATTAGAATCGTCTCGATGAGATGATGCTAATGAGTACCCATAACACAGGGTTTAGTGGAGAGTAATTCATATTTTCAATTTTGAAATCAAAATAACCCCAGCTATCTGGAGCCTCTGCCCCTGGTCTCAAGTCCTCCAGGAAAATGGAGAAAGTGCCAACATTTTCTCCTTTTTCAACATTGTTCTCAGAAGCCCTCTACCATGGGTCACAAAAACAGGTCTGTTTGGTAAAGAGTTAATGGGAAAATCATATTGTTCATATGTCTTATCCATTACCTGCAATATCAAAGTTTCCAATCCGTGAACAAATAGATGTGTACTGTACTACACAAATGACAGGTTTTTCCATTCCACATGTAGGAATATTACCCAATTGGCTCTGTGTTTCACTGCCTGTAGCCCTTTACCACATGACAAAATTTTAGCCTTCACCAAATTGAAAGCATTGGCAGACGTCAATTTCAATGTGGCTCAAATGGTGCAATTTTTCTTTGATAGGGGAGAAAACATTGTGGGAATAGGAGAAAATGCTGGTTTCTCCTTTTCTCACTATGTTTTCGAAAGGCTTCTTTTCCAGGGTCGTCAGAAGGCAACATTGTGCGGTAAAGGGTTAAGTAGCAGGCTTTTGAAGATAGTGCATGAAAAGGAAAAAAAATTCTTGCTAATAACTGCGATTTTCTCCTTTTTCAAGTATGTTTTTAACTCTTTCAAAGATAAATCTCATCACCTGAGCCACAGTATTCTCTTAACGTACATAAAATACAACGAACTCTTTGCAATACCAGACAAGGAGTCTACAGATGTATTTGAGAACAGCAGAAGTCAACATGAATACGTATTAATGAAAAATGAAAATATTAATGGCAATATTCAGCATGGCTGTATCAATAAAAGACAGTCTAATCTCTTCCAATAAGTCATCTTTTCTGATCCGTCTCGCCCAGGAACAACCAGAGATAAAACCTTTAGGGCAAAAAACTCTGGAAACCTGTGTCCGTTTGTCAATGACAGATTGAGAATGTTGGACCGCATTCATAAAAAATACTTAATGAATGTGACAAAACTATGAATGTTAAACACAAATTTATGAAACTGTCTAGCTTGCTGTCGCCTGGTAGAATGAACCCACAACTACCAAATATACGAAACATACATATACGTAGGACATCAAAAACCTGTGCAATCCAACCCAACCCAAATGTTACGTGAAGACAAATATTTCACGCTATTCTTAGCGAAATGCGTGAAATTTCTTTTCTCAATTGCTATGGCTAATTGCCGGTGGAAGAGTCTAAACATTTGTTATTATATATAGAGTTCTTTAACCCTTTACCAGATGACAAAATTTTAGCCTTGTCCAAATTGAAAGCATTTTCAGACGACAATTTCAATGTGGCTCCAGTGGTGGAATTTTTCTTTGATGGGGTAGAAAACATTGTGGGAAAAGGAGAAAATGCTGGTTACCAGCATTTTCTCCTTTTCCACAATGTTTTCTATCCTTCCCAAACCAAATTTCAAAGTCTGAGTCACATTTTTTTTGTCGTCTGCAAATGCTTTCAATTTGGACTAGTCTAAAATTTTGTCGTTTGGTAAAGATTTAATTATTATCCTTGGCACTTTACCAAACAACATCAAGTTAGACTTGTTCAAGTTGAACACAATTTGCAGAGGACGAATTAACCCTTTCCCAAACGATAAATTTTAGACTGGTCCAAACTGAACAGCTTGCAGACGACAATTTTAAATTTGATGAAAATGGCAGAAAGTTCTCAAAAAGGGTAGAAAACACTGCGGGAAAAGGAGAAATTGCTCGTTACGAGCAATTTCTCCTTTTCCCACAGTGTTTTCAAAAGACTTGTACTGCAGACACGTGAAAACCAGGGCTTGTTTGGGAAAGGGTTAAACATGGCTCAAACCTTGAAATTTGTCGTTGAAAGAGTAGAATCACAGAAAACATTTCAGGAAAAGGAGAAAATGCTGGTTACCAGCATTTTCTCCTTTTCCCAAAATGTTTTCAAAATCCTTCTTGCACAGGGCTGTTGAAACCTGGGACTTTGTGGTAAAGAGTAAGGCTCTAAAAAAAATGATATAGACCTTCTAGGTCAGTTCTACAGAATGCAGATATTTCAATGTCAGGGCTGTTTTGAAAGTGGACACTGTAGATTCAAGATCAGACTGCATGTTCTGTGCAGCCTGATCTGATCCTGATCTACACTGTGACCATTTGAGATTAAATCCTGATTCGGCACTACAAGGGTAGAGAAATTATAATTATCAAAATAAAATATCTCACGTGAATAAATTCCACAGACGAGTAGTTTCAAAAACCGTCCTTTCAAAAATGTTAACTCTTTACCAATCAACAACATTTTGGATGTTTCCAAATTGAAAGCATTTGCAGACGACAAAATAAATGTGGCTCAAAAACTGGAATTTGTTTTGGGAAAGGTAGAAAACATTGTGGGAAAAGGAGAAAATGCTGGCTATCAGCATTTTCTCCTTTTCCCACAATGTTTTCAAAAGGCTTCTTCCCCAGAGCCATTAAAAGTAGGGATTGTGTGGTAAAGGGTTAAATCCCTTTTCAATTGCTGAAAGCTTCCACATAATTTGTACTTGAAAAGTGTGTTTTCAAGTGCAGGTATGACTTGCGATACAAGTAAACAAACTTGGTCCATTTTTTCACTTGTCAACATGTTTTGATTTGCTGGTACATGTATATAAATCAGAATTTACTCTGCCTACAGGATGTATGAACACTGTATCTTCCTACTATGTTAACCCTTTACCACACAATCCCAGGTTTTAAAGAGTTGAGCCTTTCAAAAACACAACAGAAAGAGGAGAAACTGCTAGTAACAAGCATTTTCTCCTTTTCCTACAATATTTTCTACCCTGTTCGAAACAATTGCCAACATTTGATCCACATTTAATTTGATAAGTACTGCTTTGGATTTGGACAAGTCCATATTATTTCCACATGTGGTGAAGGAATAAAAGACATGGTTCAAACAGTGCATTACCATGACTCTTTACCAAACAACCCTATGAAGGTAGGAAGGAGTTTCTAAAAGCACTGAGAATGAAAAAAATTCTGGCATTTCTTTCCCTTTCTCCACAATGTTCCTATCCTTTTTATACTACCCCAAAAAACACATCATCATCTGACCTTGGTATGATTATGACCTTTAACCTACTGAAATGATTCCAGTGTTTGACAGATTATCTTGATTTGGTGAACAATTTTATTCTGAAATTTATTAATGGGAAAAACTTATGACGGAACACAAAAAATGACATTTGACTTCGCACTGGCCTTGACCTTTGACCAGCAGACATGATTCTTGAGCACTATGCATTGTATTTATGCCAATGAATATTCTGCAAAGTTATATTGAAATTCATCCATATTAAAAAGGTAACGGGCAGGACATGAACAAAACCCCAAAAATTTCTATTTTTGAACATATTTGACCTTGCTTTGACTACTTAGATGGATTGAGTGTGAGAAACATCATAATTATGTGGTTCACAATTCTGCAAAGTTATACTGAAATTCATTCATGATTAAAAACGTTACAAGCTGGACACGAACACTACCTCCCAAACAACATTTCACCTTGCTGTGACCTTGACCTTTAACCTATGGGCATGACTTTTGCGCATGTCACATTGTCCCATTGTCTTGATGTGGTCAACATTGGTGCATACAGCCCCTCCCTCCCCCACTACACTAGTTGGGGGTTGGTGAAAATGAAGATACCATTAGGTGGACCCTGGTGAGCCTATAAGCAACTTTTGTTTTTGACTTTTTTTTTTCAGAGAGAAAAGAGGTATGGCCCAGACACAAAAACAGAGAAAGGATAGCTCTGGTGTTTTAATTGTGATTGCAGAGATACAATCACAACTAAAAAATCTGAGCTATCCTTTGCATCAAAGATAGGTACCAGTATTTCTGCTAGCCCATGAATGCTGGAGGTCATCTGTGACATGGACAATTCTACTGGCTATCAGGTTGAAAGTTGTCCCTCTGAACCTGGTCCCATGAGTAAGGAAACCTATTAAAAGCAACTTCTCTTTTAAAGTACCCATATTGTTTTCAAGAGCAGATGACTACAGAGTGAGACTCTTCAAAACAAATTTTTTATTCACCAGACCCTTTCCTTTCCCCCCACAGATGTTCTAAAATTGTCATTATTAACTCTACCTGACTGCAAAGTTTTAGACTTGTCCTAATCGAAAGCATTTGCAGTCAGCAATTAAAATGTGGTTATAATGATAGAATCTGTAGTTGACAGGGTAGGGAACATTGTGGGAAAAGAAGAAAATGCTTGTTACCAGCATTTTTGTTACCAGCATTTTTCACCAGCATTTTTCACCAGCATGCTTGTTACCAGCATTTTTGTTGCCAGCATTTTTCTTCTTTTCCTACAATGTTTTCAAAAGGTCCCTTCTCTAGGGTCGTTAAAACTCGGGATTGTTTGGTAAAAGAGTTAAGTGCGCTTATAGAATTTCTCTTGCAATCTCAAACTTACCCCAGGAGCGCATACACCCCCCTCCCACCCCCTAAAAAAAAAAGATGGGAGTGGGAGGGTGCATGGAGAAATGGAATTTCACCTCTTTTACCAAATTTCACCTCTTGATGACAGTATTTCATATCAAATGACAAATTCTTTGCTACTGACAATATCAATTAAGCTGAATTCATGAAGTAAACATGGCTAACATGACAAAAAGGTTTTCTCCAGTCCTTTGAAAAGAATTTCACCGTTTTTCATCAAATTTCACAGTATTTCACCTTAAACAGACCGTATTTCACCTCAAAATGACAAAATATTACACAGCTAGAACTTAAGTTTTGTCTTTTAAATTGAAGTTTCAAGATGAGTAAATGTGTGAAATAAGGGGAAAAAAAACAAAATTGCACCTAGCAGGTGACATTTGATGTGTAAATTTCATGGTTTTGTAACTCTTACAGAATCATGCTGAGTGAAATACGGTTCTAGTCGAAGAAACCCTGAAAAATTATTTTTAGAAAAAGATTTTTTTTTTTTTTTTCAGAAAAGAAACAAGCATAAAATTATGCTATTCATAAATACAATATTATCTCAATTCAAAAGATGCCACTACTTTATTGGAATATAGTCTGTTTGAGGTGAAGTATGGTGAAATTCGGTTAAAGTTGAAATTCTGTTTTTCCATGGACCATGTGAATGGAAACACTGTTTGTTTCTGAAACTTATCTACATATCTATGATCCAAATAATGATCAACAGAGTCAGGAGAATAAATCCTGATGAAATGGCTAGAATCAATCCTCAGAGAGAAATTCGCCAAGCTGTTGATTCGAACCAGCAACGCCCTGATAATTTAGAGCAAAAATTCTTAATGGGCAGAAGGAGCCTGGCTATTTGCTGACTTAACAAATCTAAACAAACCCAGGGCAATGTCATGTGACGACTTGCGATTTGATCAGTTATTGTATCGATAATTGTTTCTGAACAAGTCTTAGCTTATTTTCATATTAACCCTTTACCACACAATCCTGACTTTTAATGACACTGTAAGAGAAACCTTCTGAAAACATTGTGGGAAAAGGAGAAAATGCTGGTAACCAGAATTTTCTCCTTTTCCCACAGTGTTTTGTACCATTACAATAACTTATTTCAATCTTTCAGGCCCCTTTATTTTGTCGTCTGCAAATGCTTTCAATTTGGAACAGTCTAAAATTTTGTCATTTGGTAAAGCGTTAATATCCTATTGGAAAATGCAGTAACAACTCCGGGTTGAAAGACGTCCCCCACCCACCAAGTAGCTGACAAAGTTTACGCAACAGGTAGTTGCATCATGCAGACATCTAATGAAATTTTACAATTTATTTATTTAAAATCATTACTTGTCTAGCGTCATACAAACCTGAAGAAAAGAAACAACCTGCGACAACCTTTTATCAATTTTTTGTTTCATGCAGCGGACGAATGACAATCCGTACGCTCTCTTATCTAAGCGAGATAACTCTAAGAGAAATAGGTATAATATACGGTATGTTTAACACGGTACATCACGGCAACTGTCCCGCATTTATCGTCCGGAAAACAAATTTAGGCCCTAAATGTAAATATTGGCTACCTCTCCTGATACAGCAAGGGCATGTTGGTACTATGGGCACCAGTTTATGTTTAATGCTGTTTACCCTTTCCAGCACAATCCCAGCTTTTAATCTTTTTATTTATATAGCAGAATCCCGACTTTTTACGATCCTGAGAAAGAAGGCTTTGAACACATCGTTGTTCAAAAAAGAAGAAAATGCTGGTGACGAGCATTTCCAGCCTTTCCTGCAATGGTTTTGAATATCCTTTCAAAACGAATTTTCGTCCTGATCAATATAAGAGCAACGTACAAATTTAAACTCGTCATGTCTGAATTTTTGTCTCCTTTTCCCACATGTCTATACATGACGTTTTTTTCTCTCTTTTTTTTCAGATCCGAGCTTAAAACAAGAAGATATATTAACTCTTAGGCTGCTAAGCGTTACTCACTGATCTTTTGCGGAAAGTGTAGATCAAGACCAGTCTGCACAGAACGTGCAGTCCGATCTTTGATCTAGACTGTCCTTTAACATTGATACTGGTTTTTAATCGGTCGGTAGACCGATTAGAGAGATGGCAAACTTCAAAAACCCGGACGCTCAGGGCAAACTGATGTAACTGCAAGTCGTAACAGCTTTTACTTACAGCGTTTTAACTCTTATACCTGCTGTGATGACCTTATTACAAAAACTACTTTTGACCCAGATTAGCGCACTTTTGACCCAGATAAGCGCAGGAATATTAATTAGCGGTAAACAGGCGTTAAGTATTGTCAAGTAATCCCCTAATAACTTTTAAATTATGTCATAAACGGCGGTTACAGTGTGTTTAGTATTGAAGCGTGTCATAATTACAGTGTTATCAAAATCTCTGGCCAGCAAAAACTGGAGCAGTTTACTTTCAACACGATTATAAGAAATAGGGTCAGTGATTAGCAGCAACTTTATGAATGAAACGAGTGCGAATCAAGTGTATCGGGTGATGTGAACACATCTTGTAGTCGTCTGCCGTCCATATTATTCGGCAAATTTCGAGTGATCCGTTGATAGTTATACGTAGTTACGGGATCGGCCGAGTTGTGACGAGTGCTCTCCGTATATGTAGCAGGTGTTGAAAAGATGATAGGTAATTTGGTCTTGAGAAGAATAAAATCGCAACAGAAAGGAGTTTGTAAGGAAACATTGCTTTAAAAGAATTTGAAAATTTAGACTGCTCTGCCTAAGAGAAAACTGATGCAAATGCAACTCGTAACAGCCGTAAGTTTAAAATAGTAACCGGCCGTTAGTCGTTTAATGCAGGGATCGTATGTGTGAGACGAAGCGTATGAAGCTTTGGGGACAAACGGTATAGAGTTGTGTAAAGGTTATGGCCCTCGCGGAGAGGCCATTACGTAAACACTTTCAGAATGGACTGGCGATTCACCGCTTGCAACCTTATTACCCAGACTGTCTATTCACAATACGGACTGATTACGCATCTTTCAGGGTATGATGTATTATTAGGCTGCTAAGTGCGACTCACTGACCTTTTTGCGGATGGTATAGATCAAGATCAGACTGCACAGAACGTGCAGTCTGATCTTGGATCTATACTGTTCGATAAGGAGTTATTTCTTTTTCCAAAAAAGAATAAGTTTGAAATAGAATTTTTCGGGTTTTACTACCGGTTTGAAATTTTATTTCAATGTTTTAGCGGGATAAGGGTTGAATTGTTTTCACAGTCCCTCTTCCTCTCCTTCCAGCCATGGCACTACCATTTTATACAGTCACTTACACGTTTCTTCTTGGTGAGTTTCTACAGACTAGAATCAGTCTGTTAACCCTTGAACAAACAATCCTGTGGGGCTTTAAAAATATAGTTGGAAAAACTGTATGTATTCAGCATGTTCGCTTTTTTTTCACCCATTTGACAGATTTTCGAAATTTTGTCAAATAGAACATTTTCATCGAGGATAAAAAAAAAAAAAAAAAACCCTGAAACTGTAACACAAATAAGCTCACTTACTGTTATATTCTCCATATCTGAATCAACGGACCAAGGAAAAAGTCTTTGCAGAAAGTGCAGATTCAGACCAGACTGCTAAGAACATGCAGTCAGATCTTTGATCTGTCTTGCCAGTTTTCCGAGTTATTCTACTCAAGACAGCAATGGTCCTGCACGATTTAAGCTGCTTTTCCAAGCTTAATATGTCTATTTTAACAATTTAGCGCTACTAAGCGTGCAAATGTCAGCAACATGTTTGTCTCATCAGCTATTCCATATTGGTCGATTCTCATCCTTTCCACATTTCAGATATAGAGATCAAGGCTACCGCAGTTATGCTCTTACTGATTAGAATGACTCAAATACAATTACCTGTGTTAGCTATGGACAAATAAATTCGCTTTTGAAGACAATAAAAGATAAATATCAGCTGTCCTTTGAACGCAATGCAATTCATTATTACTGACGTTCATATCTTAGATCTAATTGTCTGTTTATTTGGGATGTATATATATTAAAAAAAAAAAAAAAAAAAACCGTCCATGAAATTGTAGCCTAATGTTTGATATTGTTTTCCTGACTGTAAAAGGCTAGTCGATTAACTGACTGTTTTAACTCTTAACCAAACTATCCTTTGTTAATGCCCATGAGAAAGAAGTTGAAAACATTGTGAGAAAAGGGGAAATGCAGGTTACCATTTTCTCCTTTTCCCATGTTTTTTACCCTTTCAACGATTCAAACCATTATTTGGTCTACATTTAATTCGTCATGTGCAGATGCTTTTGATTTGGACAAGTCTAAAATTTTATCATTTGGTAAAGAGTTCACGAGTAGGGAGCTATTGGGTATCTACATTCTTTGAAAGTATAATGTAGGAGAAATTTGCAAGCAGACGTTTGGACTGGACGATTTGGCCCGCCAAAAAATAGGTAGGACAGTTTGTCAAGATGAATACGGTGTCTTGTTAAAAATGGAAAATGAAAGGCCCACAAGCAGCCAAAAGTAAACAATTCCAAAGTTATAATGCAGGCATATTTTATGCGGCTTTTATATGTTACAATACAGTTACCAAAGCTGCCAAAGTTACAGAAAAGAATATATGTATTTTTTTCACTCTTTTAAAGGGTTGGTAGGTACTGATGTTCATGATGAGTGATATCTAAAACTTGATAATGGGTACTGCTGATCAGAATTGTCACATATCTTTTACGTTCTATTGCTGTCGGCTGGCAAACATAGCCTATATTTTAACAAATCGTTAAACTACTAATTTGTAAAAGACAGTTTAAAAAAGTGGGATCCTACGTGGCTCATTTGTAACGGTGTAGGATTTTTTGTCCCATACATAGTTCAAACATCTACCATTTTATTTGTGATTTCAAACCACTGTAATTATTCAGTGTCGACCGATTACAGTGCTTACAGCACTTTGATTACTATTGTTACGGGAGATCACTCCCTCCTTACAGCATAGCTTCTTCCCGTATAAAATCAATACCCGAAAACTGTGTTAGGCTTTTTGAAAGTTTCATTTAACTTGTATAGCAAGCTTGGTGTAACTTAACTTATTTAGAGTAACTACCTTCATCTTTTCACTGTAGCTTTAATTGACGAATGGTATGGATCGGTATCAGACTGCAGAGAATACATGGCCTCATTTTTGATGTGCAGCTATCGCAAGTAGATGCTTAAGTATAACCCAATCGCATCTGCAATTCGTAGCGAAAAAAAGTAAAATTTGGATTTGACCCATGCTCTGTGAAAAGGAGGCTAAATTCATCTGCGAAAAGTATCGACCCAGGTCAGCCTGCGGATTGCACAGGCTGACCTGGGCCGAAACTTTTCGCTATTGCTCAATTTTCTGCATTTCAAAGGACCAGTGTACCCCATGAATAAGTCGGTTGTTAGACAAAATGGTTTCATTAATCCATAAATGTGATGACTTTCATCACGAAGATGCTTTAAGCCCCTTTCGCCAGAGCATGTCCCATTTATTTGATCTTGTGAAACGTAAAAACAAGAGTAAAATTTTTGACGAGGAAAGAAGTAAAGGGTGAAGAAAACATATGTCAATCAATGCTTGAACGGTTTAGCTGATTAAAAAAAGTTGTTTTTTTTTACCTGAGGCGATAACGGTTCCTATATTTATACATCAACATTACTTTCGTGAATACTTCTCACCGTTTCAATGAATATTACTCAGTGTATTTCGTGAATACTTCTCACTCAGTAAGTTTTGTGAATACTTCTCACCGTTTGAGTGAACATTACTCAATCAATTCCGTGAATACTTCTCATGGGTTGAGTGAACATTACTCACCAGATTTCGTGAATACTTCTCACCGGGTCAGTGAACATTACTCAGTAAGTTTTGTGAATACTACTCACCGTTTGAGTGAACATTACTCAGTCGATTTCGTGAATACTTCTCATGGGGTTCAGTGAACATTACTCACCAGATTTCGTGAATACTTCTCATCGGGTCAGTGAACAATACTCAGTAAGTTTTGTGAATACCACTCACCGTTTGAGTGAACATTACTCACGGGATTTAGTGAATACTTCTCAACGGTTAAGTACCACTCACCTGATTTCGTGAATACTTTTCATTCCTTGAGTGAACAGTACTCACTGGATTGCGTGAATACTTCTTACCGTTTGGACGAATATCAATCACAGAGTTCGTGATGACTTTTCAGCGCTGTAATGAGCATCGGTCACTGACACAGTGCAAACTTCTTGCGGTACCCTGATCTCTTATTACGCAATTACTTCTCATTTTTTTTTTTTTTTTTTGTTACCATTTGACCTTTATCCATTACCAGACAATCCCATTTTTAAATGACCGTCAGGAAAATGCTTTTAAAAACATTGTGGAAGAAGGAGAAAAAACATTTTCTCCTTATCCAACTATGTTTTCTTACCTATCATAAAGACAAACACCGTACTTTGAGCAGCAACGTCGTCTGCATTTGCTCTCAGTGTGGACAAATCTCAAATTTTGTCAGCCGAACCACAGTAGCTCTGTCGGTATCGTACAGGACTTGAGAACAGGGAGGTTGGTTGTTCGATCCCGGCTCGGCCAGTTTTGGTACTTTTTGAGTAAGTCCCTGGGCAAATTGGCTTTTTCCGAACTGCATTTGCATGTATTTGAGCCATGCTCTATGAAAAGGGGGATTAATGCACTCGCAAAAAGTATAAACCCATGTCAGCCTGGAATTTTATGGATCCATAATTATGTGATAACTTGCTTGGTACAATGCTTCATTGAGGTGCATTCAGCCTCCTTTTGCCAGACTGCCACTTAAACAGTTTAGGCAATTAGAAATTGTATTACCTTGAAATTTAGAAAAATCCGGGAAGTAAGACTAAGAATGTGCTTTTAGAATGCTTGAGCTTATACTATAGGAAAGTCCAAAGTAAAGCAGATTTTGGGCATAATGTCATTATTTCTCAACCAATTTCAAAACGATAGAACTTTTCATTTTTATCTTATTTATTGTTCATTATTACTATTATTAAGTTATCTTTCTCGTTTGGAGCTGCATTGAATAGCTAAGTTCTATTGCAGCTGTCTTGTCTGTCGTCTTTTCTTGGCAAAATGACAAAAGTTTGCCCAGTAAATAGTATCTGGCGGGGACTAAGCTCACACCTTTGGGTAAGTAGGGGTCGTATGTGTATATATACAGTCCTAAGAAATTGTGTAAATCTACGCAGTTTAGTGAAAGAAGCAACCCAGGTCATTGAATAAGAAATGAGTGGAGGCGGCATTTCAGTTATTGTTTTTGCAAATCATTGCCGGTATTTGTTGTACGCCCCGCGGAAGCATTTCAATGCATGTATACAATTCTCGTGTTTAGTTAAGAAAATGGTTCAAAGCTTTACTCGGAGAACCACGGAACACTTAACCTGTGAATAAATACTAAGTTGCAGACAAGAACTGCATCTCGGTTTTCATTTACGAGAATAAATCCACGTATGAACGGTTTCATCGACGTAAAAATGTTTTTTATAAATTTGTCCCATTGCGTTTTTTAATTGGAGTTTTACGCCGTTTTACAAAGCTTAGGTGCAGGCATAATTTGGAGGTCATCCAGGCACACGTTTAATGCCTATTTCAAATGTTCAAACCGAGCTTCCTGAAAAATCATTTCTCTGTAGTACCATATTCGACCTACTAAGCGCACTATGCGCTCAAATTTTCGACAATGACCGACAGTTAGGGGACAGTTCCAGTAAAGCCAACTTCATTATTTACTCATCCTGTATAATGCTTGTATCATGGCAACAGACACAGTTTTCAAGGTTGCACCATGCACTAAACTACATCATAAATCAACTAATTAAAAGTTTATTAAACATTAGCGGTGTAGATGAAATATCGACAATTCCATGTGCGCATATTAGGACGATTTTCGATATTCTAAAAACGCGGGATTTACTTATTAGGGCATTTGCGCTTATTATGTTGAATGGGGCGCTGTATCAGAATTGTCTGAAGATTAAGCTTAAACCAGCTAACCTCTATTCTCGTTCAGAAGTTTGCGAAGCCACAATAAACTTTGGGGATCTATATCAGCAGGGTCCAAGAGTTCACACTACGGCATTCAAAAACTCGAAATTTGCCCGTAGTGTTGCCTTCAGATATAACGTTACTGGGATTTTTAGAATTCGAATTATAGCAACTGAAACTAATATTTGAGGGAGCATTTCACCCATCGACAATTAGGGGACAAGTTTCCTTCCAATTAAGCGAGCTTCATAATTTACTCACCCTGTATAATGCTTGTATCATGGCAACAGACACAGTTTTCAAGGTTGCGCCATGCACTAAATTACATCATAAATCAACTAATTAATAGTTTATTAAACATTAGCGGTGTAGATGAAATATCATCAATTGCATGTGCGCATATTAGGACGATTTTCGATGTTCTAAAAACGTAGGATTTGCCAATTAGGGCATTTGCGCTTATTAGGTTGAATGGGGCCCTGTATCAGAGTTGTTTGAAGATTAAGCTTAAACCAGCCAACCTCTATTCTCGTTTAGAAGTTTGCGAAGCCACAATAAAGTTCGTTGATCTATATCAACAGAGTACATGAGTTCACACTACGGCATTAGTCACTTAAAGAACTCGAAGTTTGCCCGTAGTGTTTCTTTGAGATATAACCTTATTCGGATTTTCAGTATCTAATAAAGTATTCTAATTATAGCAACTTGAACCAACATTTGAAGGTGCATTTCTCAAATCCATCTTATTAATATTTAGTCAAACAAGTCAAAGTCTCATGTCGCTTCAAATAAACAACTTTGTGTCAAATTTTCATTTTCATTCATCGTAATGAAAGACAGGCTTTTCAAATCACTGTACAAAATGAAATGTCAAAGATCTCAAGCGACTGTACAACCGCTTAACAAGTGACTTTACAAATGTGTTTTTTCAACGTGTCATTTTAAACGAAGGATAAGGAAGGCTGTAGTCGACTTTGTTACCAAACCTTGGCATATTTTCGCAGAAATATGAATAAAGAAATAGTTCATACATTTTCCGTTCAGAAAATAGGTTTTAATGCTGAGTAACCGAATAAAAACAGCTTTGTTTTGGGACAAAATCATCTGTATTTTTAGCACGGCCAAATGATCAAGGCATCTCCATTGCTCTATGGAAAATTCACAGCGCACATTCCTGTTTCTGATATGGTCTATACGTAACAGACAAACAATTGGATATGAACATTTTTATAATAACTATCAAACCAAATGAAAAATTACCAGCTTGACTTGCCATGTGGACACAAATTTTCACATCCAAGTGACATACCGCCACTGTACAGAATCCCAACTCACATACAATACCAAACACTGTACACTTCTGGTCCTACATTGTGGGAAATATGAAAAAAGTCAATTCATTGTTTCATTTGTCAATAATTTCTCTTTAATTAATTGCAAGGCAGCTGTCCAAGATCAGTCTGCAAGTTTTGTGCAGTCCGATTTTGATCTACATTATCGATATTACATCTGATCTAACACGTGATGTTAAAATTGCTAAAGAAGTCGTCCCTTTAGGAAATCGACCATAATCTAAATTTTGATTGAGAATGCGTATTTCGCTTATTTGATGTTTTATGATTAATGTTAAGGCCCGAGCTTCCGCCTAGCTATGCGCCTGGTTCATATAATTGCTGAACAAATATAATGGCTAAACCCTGCTCCTTTGATTTATTTTATTGGGCTATGTCCTGAAGTTTGTCCGGAGTTTAAATAATTCGTGAAAAAAAAAAAAAAAAAACCCGGATATTGCACTATAATTTAAGTCATAGACCCAGACATACCGGGAG
Organism: Tridacna gigas; assembly: GCA_945859785.2. NCBI lineage: Eukaryota > Metazoa > Mollusca > Bivalvia > Cardiida > Cardiidae > Tridacna > Tridacna gigas. The sequence goes on from OX244044.2 coordinate 36,643,142, forward strand.
CCCAAAGTAGAATTGTATCAGACCGTGTAGAACAAGATCAGACTGCACGTTCTGTGCGACCTGATCTTGATTTACACTGTCAGCAGCTTTGCGCGCAATGAATCGCGCTCAGAAACCTAAGAACTAAACAGCACTCCCGATCTGGAGTATGTGATGGTCCTAAACCTCTTGTTAAGCCCCTGCGAATGCAGAACATTTTGTCCATCTTTACGAATAAATTCTTCTTTTGCCACAGTGTTTTCGAAAGTTGTTTGTTGGAAAATGAAGAATTTTGTCTATACACAGTAATTTATGTCATGAGTCTTCGGCTAGAACGTTTGCTAAGCTGGGTAATCGAACCTGCTACCTCCGGATTGCTATTACTAGGCATTAGAGGGGATCGTCTGCAATTCGCTGAACCGACGGTGTTATTTCGTATAGTATACATCAAGATCATTGTGCATAGAACTTGCAGCCTTATCTAAAATCTGACCGTTATTTGAATAGAAATATCCTGGAATATGCAGTATTAGTTAACACTTAGGCTACTAAGCGTTACCTTGTGGGCTTTTGCGGACAGTGTAGATCAAGGTATGACTGCACAGAACATGCAATCTGATCTTGGATCTACACAGTCCAAACACGGTGAGATTTCTCCGGCGAGCAAAATTTTAAAATCGTAAATAAAGGGTTTTCACCATTGGCTGGGAATCTTTAGTTTAATTCATTTAGCAGTTTAAGGATTATGACTGAGCATGTCTGTTTTATCTGTTTTTTTTATTTTATTTTATTTTATTTTATTTATTTATTTATTTTATTATTATTATTATTTTTTGTTTGTTTAACCCCTAGGCTGCCAAGCGCGACTCAGGGACCTTTTATGGACAAAGTAGATCAAGATCAGACTACACAGAACGTGCAGTCTGAACTTGGATCTACACTGTCCAAATAGGATTTTTTTGGTCCCCAAAATAACTTTGAAATAGCATCATTTGGCTTTTTGAAAGTTTAATTTAACTTATATAGCAGGCTTAGAGTAAATGCCTATATCTTTTCACTGTAGATCTAATTGACAGATGGTATGGATCGGTATCAGACTGCAGAGAATACATGGCCTCATCTTGGATGTGCAGCTATCGCAAGTAGATGCTTAACTACAACCCAATCGCATCTGCAATTCGTAGCGAAAAAAAGTAAAATTTGTATTTGAGCCGTGCTCTGTGAAAAGAAGGCTTAATGCATCTGTGAAAAGTATCGAGCCTGGTCACTCTGCGCGGATTGCACAGGCTGACCTGGGCCGAAACTTTTCGCTATTGCTCAATTCTCTGCATGTGCACCCGTGCACCTCATATCAGTCGGTTTTAAGACAAAATGACTTTCATCTAGAAGATGCTTTAAGCCCCCTTTTTTCCAGAGCATGTCCCATTTATTTGATCTTGTGAAGCGTAAACAGAAGAGTAAAATTTTTGATGAGGTAAGAAGTAAATGGAGAAGAAAAAGGTCCATCAATGCTTGAACGGTTTAGCTAATTTAAAAGTTATTTTTACCTGAGGCGATAACGGTTCCTTTATATCTATACATCAACATTGGTTTCGTGAATACTTCCCACCGTTTTGAATGAACATTACTCAGTAGATTTCGTGATTAATATCTCATCGTTTGAATGAACATTACTCACCGCTTTGGGTGAACATTACTCACTGAATTTCGTGAATACTTCTCAGCCATTCAGTGAACATTACTCACCTGATTTCGTGAATGCTTCTCATCGTTTGAGTTAACAGTATTCACCGGATTTTCTGAATACTTCTTAGTACCGTTTGTGTGAAATCAATCACAGAGTTCGTGATGACTTTTCACCGTCGTAATGACCATCAGTCACTGACATAGTGCAAACTTCTTGCGGTACACCGATCACTTATTACGCAATTACTTTTCACCTTTTTGGTTAGCACTTGACCTTTACCCATTACCAGACAATCCCAATTTTAAATGACCGTCAGGAAAATGCTTTTAAAAACATTGTGGGAAAAGGAGAAAAAACATTTTCTCCATATCCAACAATGTTTTCTGACCTATCATAAAGACAAAACCCGTACTTTTAGCAGCAACGTCGTCTGCATTTGCTCTCGGTGTGGACAAATCTCATATTTTGTCAGCCGAGCCAAAGTAGCTCTGTCGGTAGCGTACAGGACTTGAGAACAGGGGGTCGGTGGTTTGAACCCCGGCTCGGCCAGTTCTGGTACTTTCTGAGTAAATCCCTGAGCAAATTGGCTATTTCCGAACTGCATGTACATGTATTTGATCCATGCTCTGTGAAAAGGGGGCTTAATGCATCCGCGAAAAGTATCGACCCATGTCAGCATGAAATTTTATGGATCCATAATTATGTGAGAACTTGCTTCACTGAGATGCATTTAGCCCCCTTTTTGCCAGACCGCCGCTTAAACAGTTTAGCCAATCAGAAATTGTGTTACCTTGAAAGTCTAGAAAAATCCGGGGAATAAGACTAAGAATGTGCTTTTAGAACGTTTGAGCTTATACTATAGAAAAATCTGTATTAAACAGATTTTGGGCATAATGTCATTATTTCTTAACCGATTTCAAAACGATAGAACTTTGCATTTTTATTTTATTTATTGATTTTTTTATTTATTTATTTATTTATTTATTGGGGGGGGGGGGTGGCTGCATTGAATAACTAAGTTCTATAGCAGCTGTGTTGTCTGTCGTCTGTTCTTAGCAGAATGACAAAGTTTTGCCCTGCAAATAGCATCTGGCGGGGACTAAGCTCATACCTTTGGGTAAAGCAGGGATCGTATGTGTATATATACAGTCCTAAGAAATTGTGTAAATCTACGCAGTTTAGTGAAAGGCAACCCAGGTCGTTGAATAAGACATGAGCGGAGGCGGCCTTTCAGTAACTGATTTTGCAAATCATTGCCGGTATTTTCTGTACGCCCCGCCGAAGCATTTTAATGCATGTATACAATTCTCGTGTTTAGTTAAAAAAGTGGTATAAAGCTTTACCCAGAGAACCAAGGAACACTTAACCTGTGAATAAATGCTAAGTTGCAGACAAGAACTGCATCTCGGTTTTCATTTACGAGGGTAAATCCACGTGTAAATGGTTTCATCGACGTAAAAATGGTTTTATAGATATGTCCCATTGCGTTTTTTGAGTTTTACGCCCTTTTACAGAGCTTAGGTCATATCACAGCGGTCAGTGCACCTACGCATGTGTTCCTGGCTTTCTCACACCAGTACCGACACAATTTTCTTTCCAAGCCACTGGCTACTTTTCTCACGTGCATCAGAGGTAAGAGGCAAAAACCGCCGAAATGAAAGTTTGCCGCAACCGGGTGTCGAACCTGCGACCACCAGGTCAAGAGTCAGTTACGCTAACCGCTAAGTTACCTGGTGTAATGGTAATTTGGAGGTCATCCAGGCATACGTTTAATGCCTATTTCAAATGTTCAAACCGAGCCTCCTGAAAAGTCATTTCTCTGTAGTACCATATTCGACCTACTACGCGCACTATGCGCTCAAATGTTTGACAATGACCGACAATTAGGGGACAGTTCCAGTAAAGCGAACTTCATTATTTACTCACCCTGTAGAATGCTTGTATCATGGCAACAGACACAGTTTTCAAGGTTGCACCATGCACTAAACTACATCATAAATCAACTAATTAAAAAGTTTATTAAAAATTAGCAGTGTAGATGAAATATCATCAATTCCATGTGCGCATAGTAGGACGATTTTTCTATATTCCAAAATCGTAGAATTTGCTTATTAGGGCATTTGCGTTTATTAGGTTGAATAGGGCGCTGTATCAGAATTGTCTTAAGTTTTAGCTTAAACCAGCCAACCTCTATTCTCGTTTAGAAGTTTGCGAAGCCACAATGAAGTTTGTTGATCTA